>OY776124.1:57009202-58259202 GCA_963675135.1 Galeopsis tetrahit | reverse complement strand
AAATTTGAAGAACAAGTATTTCTGATGTTTTGCAACTTTTTTTGACGTTTAATCTTAAGACCAGTGACCTCGTGTTTTTCATATGTTGTTCTAGGGTGTTTGCAAGTTTCATATCTTATGAATCGATGACTTTTTAGTATATCAGTTGCTTTTGTTAGAACAATTAATGGTGATATCTTGTCTTTTATTCTTGACATCTTATTTTTTTAATATTTTCGTTTGTTTGTTAAAAAACATCTAAGGAATATGAAGTCTGGAATCAGCTATTCAATTATTAATAAGAAAAGTATTGCGTACCCGCCTGTATGCTACTTGTTCGAGCCTAATGATATTGTATTCTTAATCAATGAGTATACAATGCAAGTTATGACCTAAAACGAGATAATTGGTAGCTACAATGGGTTAGTACTATTATGTGATATTCACGATACTTATTCATTGGCAAACCTTATTACAAAAGAGAGATTGATAATTCCCAATGCACCTACAAAACTTCCTCCTCCATTTTCTGATGCATGGGTATTTTTTGGATTTTGTTACGATGAGGAAAATGATGATTATATAATTATACGATTTACTCGTTTCTTAATTCGTGGGGGTTTTCAAACAGAGGTTAAGTTGTTTTCTAGTAATGTAAACATTTGGTATAATGTTGATTGCTTTCCCTTCAGAAACCCACCGTCTTGTAATGCACATTTCGTAGGTGGTATTTTTCATTTGCATTATAATAAGGGGGAGGGTATTTATGCAATTGGAACATTTGATTTGAAGTAAAAGAGTTATGGTTGGATAGATATACTGGATTTTGAGTGTGAAACTCGTTCTTTAAGAATTGATGCTTTAGATGACAACAATCTAGTCGTTTATGGGAGTCGTCTTGAAAATAGACATGATGGGTTTAGGATATATTATTTTGAGATGCATATACTATCTTACTCTAATTCAGGATCAAAGTGGAACAAGTTTACGATTTCACAAGAATTGATGATGCCGTCTAATTATGAAGTTGTACCGATACAATTCTTGAACAACAGCAAAACTAAATTGATCTTCAGAATCGATCCAAGAGGAACATTTTCGTCGTATGATTTTGTGAAGAAGGAAATCTTCGATTTAGAAGATGTTGATAGGGTTTATCGAATTGAACATACGTATAAGCATGTTGAAAGTCTTGTTTCTCCATTTAAAAGTTAAGATGTATAAACATAAATTCCTGGATTTTTACAATAATGGTTTAAATATTTATGATCATGTGTAGCTGAATATGGCAGTGTAAACAACTTAACTTTCCATTGTTAACAGAATCACATATGCATAATAATAGTTGGGTGTGCATAAATTATTATATTGCTCTGCATAAATATTATTATTTGGAGGCATATGCAGAAAAGAGTAGCTTTCCTGCACAACGAATAATAATATGTAATATGTCAAATAAATATTCTGCATAATAGTGCGTTTGAAATAATTATGATTTTCTGCATATAATAATCTTTTAGTTTCTGCATATTGTTAAGTTGTTTTGCATAATACAACCTCGCATGCAGAAAATATATGCTTTTAGACATATTATATTTATGTGTTGACTTTAAGATCAAAAGAAATGATTCAGTATTTACATATATTTGTGTAATTATATTTGACAACGGAAATTCAGTAAATAAATGACATAATAAAATACTGTAAAGGTAAACAATTAAACTTAACAACAGAAATTCAGTAAATAAATGAAAACAACCCAGACGAAATTATTGAAATAATAAATATTACTCAATACGTGATGTCTAAATACAGTAAAAAAAAAAAGGCAGTAATAAACCTAAAAATAATTCTAATGAGAAGTGTTGGTCTTGTCTGTTCCAAACACAGTTGCACACGTTAAAGAATCGTGTCTGCCTTTTTTGCCACAAGACTTACAAGTACTCGGTTTTGTCTTCCGAAATTCTCCATATGACGTTATCCTCCTTTGTTTCGGTCTTCCTGGTGGGTTATGCAGAATAGGAGGTAGAATCTTTTCTTCATCATTCGTATACATGTACTCGTATCTTTCAGTTTGTGGGACAGGTATAAGGTCAGCTGCATAACACTGCTTGTAACTAGAGGTGAAAAAGCATTCTTCAACAACATTATTAATGGTTGTGCAATGCTTTTTTATAACACCTACTGCATGTGCACATGGAAAACCTTTGATTTGCCAATCAAAACACGTACATATATTATATGCAATATCAACAGTGACTGTGGGTTTTGAAGACACTTCAAATTGTCCATTTGGATATACAGATACGGACCATGATGCACTAATATTCCCCAACTCATTCCAAAGTTGCTCTTTGCTCGGAACTAACAAACCTGTCCACTTATTGCTATTTTCTCGCCTCTCCACAAACCATCTAGATATCTCTTTCCTTATAGAGTCAATCATATAAGTTACGGGCAGACCTCTAGCTTCACGGATCCATGAATTAAACGACTCGGCAGCGTTTGACGTCATCTCTCCATATCTCTTAAGGTGAGGTGAGTGTGCAACAGCCCATCTTTCGTAGGGCAGATCTTGAAGCAATTCTTCAGCAATTTGACCTCCAACTTTCTTAAATTCTTCAATCTTTTCGTTGAAAATCCTCGTTATTGGAGCATATGCACACTGCCTAAACAAATCAGCCATTTCTCACGATGTTGTGTATTACATCCTCCACCATACCGACACTTAAGGTTTGATAAAAGATGGTACAAACAGTAAAAATGTGTAGGTTCACTCCATACGTCATAAAATGCAGACATCAAATCCGTATTTCTGTCGAAGATATAGATTACATTTTTCGGGTGAGTAATGAGGTCACGAATTTTAGTTAGAAACCAAGCCCAATTGCTTCTGTTTTCAGCGGAAACAATTGCAAAAGCAACTAGAAACAGACCTATACAAAAAATGCAAAGTTTCCTATTAGAAATCTGTAAAAATTAATTAATCCGTTTAATTCATAAATCACATCTGCAGGCCAGGTCAAATTAAATTTATAATAACAGATATTTCATATTAGTTATAAGCAAAATATAATGCAGAATCAAAATCTGATAATAAAATTCAACAATTAGCAGAATGACAAAGATACTATACTTCATAAATAAACAGTAAAGAAATGAATAATGCAAAAAAAATTTACCATTGTCACCATCCTTCGCCGTGGCAGCAAGCAGAACACCTTTTGACCTCCCCTTTAAAAATGTCCCGTCGATAAAAAGCAATGACCTACATTTTTTGAATCCTTCCTTACAAGCGTTGAACGAGATGAAGATTCGTTCAAAATGGTTAGTCACATTGTATTTCTCCAGGTCAACTATACTACCCGGATTAGTACGTTTTACCGCATCACTATACCACCGTAATTGATCATACGATTCGTCATAACTGCCAAAAATCTCATCCCGTGTAGCTTCAATTCCGCGCCAAATTTTAGAATATGTAACATCAAATCCATAATTCACCTTGATGTATATCATCACTTCCTTTACAGTGATAGTAGGATTGCCCCTAACACTTTGCAAGAGGATTTCCTTTAGAAGTTTCACACCAAACCTATTCTTTTTTCCAAGTAGAAGGTTACTGATTGGGTGTGAGATTGCTCGTTTTTGTGCTCACTATTGCTATGTTATCGTAGCATTTTGATGTGATTTTGGTCATAATTGTTAGAAATGGTGCTACTAACCTTGTTGTTAAGAAATGTGTTCAAAGTGTAGGAAACAAGGTGAAATAGTCCGTTTTAGAAGGAAAACGAGCATTGGCGCGTGGGAATTGAAGTTCGGTTGGAGGACAAGAAGGAAAGCCAAGGAAAAGTGTTAGAAAAATCAAAGTAGCAGAAGTCACTCGGCCGGCCGAGTGGGATCACACTGGCGGCCGAGTGAGAAAAACTTACAGAAACTTTCTGGAACTCCCTTGTCACTCGGTCGGCCGAGTGATTTCACACTAGCGGCCGAGTGACTTAACACTGGCGTCCGAGGCATTTAACACTGGAGGCCGTTTGACTTCTGGAACCAATTTTGGTTCTGGAAGTTCCCCTCACTCGGTTGACCGAGTGATCCACTCGGTTGACCGAGTCAACTCACGATTTTCGGGGTTTTTCGCGAATTTTGAAGAACTTCAAGGACCAAAGTGCTAATTTCGTCTCACACACTCTTGGAAGCTTTAAATAGCTTCAAACTCAGTTTGTAAACAATCTTTGGCCTCATTTATTACAACTCTTAAAAACCCTAGTCATCTTAATCCCCATTTCCACATTTATTGCTCATTTAATTCATAGTTTAGCTTCAAGATAGAGTACTTAGCATAGGTTTTTGAAGAAGAAGGCTCCACACTTTTGTAATAGCTAGGTATTTTGAAGAAACAACAAGGTGACTTCAAACCATTCTCTCATTTTCTATATAATTCCATATTTAATGTTTATCTTGAGTTCTTTTTATCTTTTAGCCATGGGTGTTTCTCAAAACACCATGGGCTAAGTTTATTTATGCTTTGGGTGTTCTAAAACCATGTGAATATTGAGTTTGGAATTTTTTGAGCTTTGTATTGTTAAGATTAGGTTTATTGCTTCTTTTAATGGGTATTATGAGTATTTTGTGTGTTAACTTCTATTAATCCATATTTAGATGCATGTTTAGCGTAGACGAGAGTTACATGGACATGTCTATATTCATGGTGTGAGTTGTTGGTATGCAAATGTGTTAGTTATACTTTTAATTCATCGAGAGAGAGTTAATCGTATTAGAACCCCATTAAAAGACATTAATTACTTGAATGGTTGTTTGAGTAGTTGGTGAGGATTAGGAAGAAATCCTTATTACCGGGTTTGGGAACACCTTAGAATTAAGGCTATATTACCCGAAGGGAAATGGTTATCATCCTAGCATTTAGGTGCTCTTAGCAAGTCATAATTGAAGCAATAACAAAGTAAAAACAATTCCTCTCCATTTCACTAGGTAGAGAACACCCGAAGCATTCTCCCACACTTGCACTTCTTCAAATTATATTCGTAGTTGTTCTTTGTTTTAATTTTTAAATACTTGCTTAGTAGTCATTTTCTTTGTTAAGTTTTGGTAATTTCTCTTATTTGTGCTTCTCTCACTTTTAGTAGTATAAATCACTTGTTAGTTTCTAGGTTGGTAGTTGATTTAATTTCTAGCATCTTGGTAGTAATTTAGCTTTGATTTTAGAAATCCAAAAACCCGAAACCGTAGTTACATTAGTTATTACAACACAAAACTCTAGGGATCCATTGCACAAACTCACCTCCTAGGTCGAAACTACTTGGTCGAATACTTCAATTACTACTACGAACCCTTATGCTTGAGGGGAAGTAGTTAGTCAACACTTAGTGACCAAAAAAATCGTACAAGTCAATGGCGCCGCTGCCGGGGAGGCGACGTAGTGCTATAAGTGGGACTTAGAGTTAGTTGAATACTAGTGCTAACTACAATTACTTGCTTTATTTTGATTTTATTTTTGTTTCAAGAATTTGATAGTTGCAATTTTCCATAGGTGCATGTTAACAAGAGCACGTGGTGGACAAATTGAACCTATCAATCTTGAGATTGAAGCCACCGCAAGAAGGAATCGAGCTATAAATCGAAGAATGGCGGAGAATATACAAAATCAACCTCCGGGTGCCGTGGTAGATGATGAAAGTGATGAGATCAATACCCAAGAAAATCTCCAAGTTGAACATCAAGGAGATGTTCAAATACAAGGCGGAGGAGGAAATGGTATGCAACACCCACCTAATGTTCAAATGGGTGGTGTGCTCAATCAAGGCCACTATGGTGGACAACCTCAAGGGTATCCCCCTAATATCCAACAAGGAGGGTATCCCCACGGCTATCCACCATATCCATACCCACATTATCCTCAAGGATATTATCAACCTCCACCTCAAGGGTATTATCCCCCACCTTATCCATACCATCCACCCCAAGGTGCATATCCTCAAGAGATACCCGTTCCACCTCAACCGGAAAGACAAGAACCTCGTCCTCCAATACAACATGGAAGGCCCATGAGAGAGTACTTTGAGCCTCAACAAAGGGACCATTATGATGGGATAGCAAGGCCAAATGTGGAGGCCAATAATTTTGAGATTAACGCTTCTTTGTTGAGAATGCTTAGAGAGAAGCAATTTGAAGGGAGGACCAAGGACGGCTTTGAAGAAGATCCAAATGAGCACTTGGCTCAATTTTTAGAGATAGCCGATACACTCAAGCAAAACGGTGTGTCCGAAGATGTAAAGAAGTTGAGGCTATTTCCCTTCACACTTTCCGGAAAGGCAAAAGCATGGTTACAAACAAGCATTCCGGCGGGAGAGGTGAGAACTTGGGAAGAATTGAAGAAGAGGTTTTTATTGAAGTACTACCCTCCTTCCAAAACAATGGAAGCAAAGCAAAATATCTCTCAATTTAAACAAGGAGCTAATGAGAGCCTTAAAGAAGCATGGGAAAGGTTTACCAACCTACTCATAACTTGTCCTCAACATGGTTTTCCATTGGAGCAAACGACTTGTTGGTTCTTTTGTGGCTTGAGAGAAGAAGACCAACATCATTTGGATGCTTGTGCCGGAGGTTCGATATGGCTCAAGTAGGCGGAAGAGATCAAGCAAATAATGGAGGGGATATCGAACAATTCTTTTAAAATGAGGATTGATAGAGGAGGAAGGCATCGAGTTGCACAAGTTAATGAGGTGGACGACATGAAAACAATGATCACCACGTTAATTGAGAAGGTGAATGCTCTTTCTTCTAATCAACCAAGTGAAAGCCCATTACCAATGGTTCAAGGATAGCTTTCGATGAATCAAATGGAAGATGTGAACTACATGGGTAGGCCACAATATCAAGGAAACCATCAACAAAACTTTCAAGGTGGTCGTCCATATCAAGCTCCTCAACAAAATCGTTTTCAAGGTGGTCAATCCTCAACACTCCAACCCAATCAAAGTCACCCGATGCAAGGGGGGCCATCCACCTCATTTCAAGGGAATCAAAATCAAAACTTCCGAAGGCACGACAACTTGGCGTATTCTAACCCAAAAGGAGCAATGCAATATCCACCCGGATTTGATCCCGGGGCAAGGCTTCCTAATGGGGAAGGAAAAGCTACTACGGAAGATACACTTTTACGGATGGAAGAGTTGTTCAAGAAAGCTCAAGAGCAACAAGTTAAAACAAATTTGGAACAAGCAAATATCAATGAACAACACTCAAGGGGGATTAAAAATCTCGAGCATACGGTGGGGCAACTTGCAACGTCCGTTGGAGAGTTGAGTACGACGGTTAATCAAATGCTAAACAAGGGAAAATTTCCCTCAACAACCGAGATAAATCCCAAAGAGCATTGCAAGGCAATAGAGCTTAGAAGTGGCACCAAATATGAGGGTCCATCCATGCCCTCTCAACCGGGAGATGATGATGTCAAGGAAAATTGTGAAATTGAAGAAGAGTGTGAAGAGGTAGAGATAGGAAAAACCGAAGAGGAGGAAGAAAATGGGATGGAGTCAAAAGAGAAAAAGAAAGTTGATGGTGAAGAAAGAATACCAAAGTGGAAAAAGATGAAGGAGAAGAAGATTGAGGAAGAAAAAAGCATACCATGTGATGAGTGGGGGGTACCAAAGACAATGGTACCATTCCCTCAAAGATTCATGAAGAAGAAATTGGATGAGAAATTTGCTAAATTTCTTGAGGTTTTTAAGCAACTCCACATCAACATTCCATTCTCCGATGCTTTAGAGCAAATGCCCAACTATGCCAAATTCCTCAAAGACTTGATCTCCAAGAAGAGACGGATTGATGAACCCGAGCTTGTTAAGTTCAACAAGGCATGTAGTGCTATGCTCCAAAAGAACATGCCACAAAAGATGAAGGATCCGGGTAGTTTTGTCATCATGTGTGATATTGGAAATGGGATCAAGAGGAATGCTCTTTGTGATTTGGGGGCTAGCATTAACTTGATGCCCCTATCTTTGTTTGAAAAGCTCGAAAGGGGGGAGTTGAAGCCCACTTCTATTGCACTTCAACTTGCTGATCGATCAATCACAATTTCCAAGGGCATAGTTGAGGATATTCTTGTTAGAGTGGACAAGTTTGTATTTCCCGCCGACTTTGTGGTGCTAGAAATGGAGGAAGATGAACAAGTGCCTATAATTCTTGGGAGACCATTTTTAGCAACGGCGGGAGTCGAGCTTGATGTTGGGAGAGGAGATATAACGTTGAAAGTTGGTAAAGAAGAAGTGAAGATATCGATGTACGACGCGATGAAGCATCCCATGGATGTGGAACAATTGAACTTCGTCGATATTGTGGACTTATGTGTCCAAGAATCTTTGGAAGACCCCTCTTACTCTCTCTTCTTTGATGATTTAAATGATATTGATTCTCATTCATATTTTTCCTCTACTTATGAAAGTTTCAATTTTGACTTTGATAATAGGGAACAAATGGAGATTGAGGAAACTTTAGAGATCAAACATGGAAATTTCACTCTACCACCATTGTTGAAGTTGGAGGAAGGAGAGCCTAAAGTGGAGGAGAAGAAAGAAGGCCTCAAACCACTTCCCGAGCACTTAAAGTATGCCTACCTAGGAGAAAACGAGAAGAATCCGGTAATTGTATCATCTTCTCTTGCATCACATGAATTAGATAGTCTACTTGAAGTGCTACGTAAGCACAAATCGGCCATCGGTTGGTCGATTGAGGATTTGAAGGGCATTAATCCATCAATTTGCATGCATAGGATCCGTCTAGAAAAAGATAGGAAGCCTATAGTCCAACCCCAAAGGAGAGTGAACCCTATTATCCAAGAGGTTATTAGGAAAGAAGTCATAAAATTTCTAGATTCAGGTATGATATTTCCTATTTCGGATAGTCCATGGGTGTCACCTTTGCATGTTGTATCTAAAAAAGGGGGAATGACGGTTGTACAAGGTGAGGGAGATGAGCTAATAGCCATGAGAGTCGCCACGGGGTGGCGCGTGTGTGTTGATTATCGGGAATTGAATAAGGCTACTTGCAAAGATCATTTTCCCTTACCTTTCATGGACCAAATGCTTGATAGGTTAGGAGGTTTTTCACACTATTGTTTTCTTGATGGTTATTCGGGTTACAATCAAATCATGATTGCACCGGAAGACCAAGAAAAGACCACTTTCACATGCACGTATGGTACATTTGCATGGAGGCGTATGCCTTTTGGGTTGTGTAATGCACCCGCCACTTTTCAACGTTGCATGATGTCAATTTTTCATGCTCTTATTGAACGTATCATGGAGGTTTTTATGGATGATTTCTCCGTCTTTGGAGAGTCATTCGAATCTTGTTTGACTAACCTTGATATTGTTTTGCAAAGGTGTGAGGACACTAACTTAGTGTTGAATTGGGAAAAATGTCACTTTATGGTGAATGAAGGAATTGTGTTGGGCCATCATGTGTCATCCAAGGGGCTCCAAGTTGATAGAGCGAAGGTGGTAGCAATTGAAAAGTTGCCTCCACCATCGAATGAGAAGGGCATTCGGTCATTTCTTGGCCATGCGGGTTTCTACCGCCGATTTATCAAAGATTTTTCTAAGCTCTCTAAACCCTTATCTCATTTGTTGGAAAAAGATGTTCCATTTTATTTTACTAATGAGTGTGTTGAAGCGTTTAGGAAACTCAAGGAGGCCTTGGTGAGTTCACCCATACTTGTGACACCAAATTGGGAGGAGCCGTTCGTGTTGATGTGTGATGCGAGTGACTATGCGATGGGGGTTGTTTTGGGGCAAATGAGGGAAAAGAGATTTCATGCCATATACTATGCCTCAAAAACATTCAACACCGCACAAGCCAATTACACTACAACCGAGAAAGAGCTCTTAGCGGTTGTGTATGCTTTTGACAAGTTCCGTCCTTACCTTGTGGGAGCTAGAACCGTTGTCTACACCGATCATGCGGCTATCCGCTACTTGATGAACAAAAAGGATGCCAAACCGAGGCTCATTCGGTGGGTCCTTTTACTTCAAGAATTTGACATAGAGGTGAGAGACAAGAAAGGAAGTGAGAACTTCATAGCCGATCACCTCTCAAGGTTGGAGCGAAATGAAGAGCAAAAGCAAGATGTGGTTGAGGTTAAGGAAAGCTTTCCCGATGAAAGCTTATTGATGATTGACACTATACCGGTGATGGGAGTGAAAGGAGAAATCCCATGGTATGCCGACTTTGCCAACTTTTTGGCAAGTGGAATGATCCCCGAAGATTTGGGTCCCTATGAAAGAAAGAAGTTTAACAAGGAAGTGAAAAGCTACATATGGGATGAGTCGTTTCTTTTCAAGAGAGGGGTAGATTCGGTGCTTCGGAGATGTGTGCCTCAAGAAGAATGGGATGACATAATCAAGCATTGTCACTCTCTTCCTTGTGGGGGACATTTTGGTACTTCAAAGACGGGAATGAAAATTCTCCAAGCCGGGTTTTATTGGCCAACAATCTTCAAAGATTGTCAAACATTCATCCGAGGATGTGATCGTTGCCAAAGAATGGGGGGAATAACAAAGAGGGATGAGATGCCTTTAAACATGTTCATTGAAGTTGAGCTATTTGATGTTTGGGGCATTGATTTCATGGGGCCGTTTCCTCCATCATGTGGGTACACCTACATTCTTGTTGGTGTTGACTATGTTTCTAAGTGGATCGAGGCTATTCCAACCAAGATGAGTGATGCAAGAGTGGTGATTCAATTCTTGAAGAAGAATATCTTCACTCGATTTGGAGTTCCAAGAGCTTTGATAAGTGATGGGGGGAGTCATTTTGTGAACAAAGTGATGGCTAATCTTCTAGCCAAATATAATGTGAAGCACAAGGTGTCAACCGCCTATCACCCTCAAACAAATGGTTTAGCGGAGGTGTCTAATCGTCAAATCAAGCAAATTCTCGAGAAGACGGTCAACACCACTAGAAAGGATTGGGCATTGAAGTTGGATGATGCTTTGTGGGCATATCGAACGGCATATAAAACTCCATTGGATATGTCCCCATACCAAATTGTCTTTGGGAAGGCTTGTCACTTACCCGTGGAACTAGAGCACCGTGCTTATTGGGCAATCAAGAAGTTAAACTTCGATTGTGACTTGGTTGGAGAGAAGACGTTGCTCCAATTAAGTGAGCTCGAGGAGTTTCGAGAACATGCCTATGAGAACTCTAAGATTTTCAAGGAAAAGACCAAGAAATGGCATAATGCTCGTCTCAAGAAGAAGGAGTTCGAAGAAGGGGATGAGGTGCTCGTGTTCAACTCCCGTTTGAAGTTGTTTGCCGGAAAGTTGAAGTCAAAGTGGAGTGGTCCATTTGTGGTGAAAAAGGTGTTTCCTAGTGGATTTCTCGAATTACAAAGCAAAGATGGGAGTCGCTTCACCGTGAACGGTCATCGTGTGAAACTCTACTTCAACCCGAGTCAAAAAGATGGTGGAGGTACAAAGTCTCTTGAAGAGACTTGAACTCGAAAGAGTTCCGTCCGGCATAGGACGTTAAACCTAGCGCTAAATGGGAGGCAACCCATTCGTTTATTGCTTTCTTTTCATTTTTCATTTTAGTTAGTTTTGTGCTTTTTGACCTTTTTGGTTTAGTTTTGTTTAGTAGGTTGAGGTATGATGTTGATGCTTAATGGAGCTTGGACATGAACTCTTTATGGAGGAGAAAGGATAAAAAGAAGAAGATGGAATGGTGTATGGTGCAAACTCAAAGGTAAACACTCATTTCCAAACTTAGATTTGCTTAGCAAAGTCTAAGTTTGGGGGGGGTGTGGTCGTTTTTACAATTTCATTTGCACCGTTCTACATTCGTCTATTGCTTGATGATTTGGTTTGATATGGAAAATGTTGATGATATCGAGTTTTGAATTGTTTTGAGAGCTACATTGCATGTTTTACATGAATTTTGGGGCAAATTTTTTGTGAATTGAAGTTTTTGTGGTGTTTGAGTATTGCTATGTTGTAGTGTGTTGATTTGTTGTAGGATTTTTGGGGGTAAACATTGAAAAAAAGGGTTAAAAAATGTTGGAAGCAGAACCCACTCGGCCGACCGAGTCATCTCAAACGGCCGACCGAGTGAGTTCTGTTGGTGGGTAACATTCTGGAAGCAGACGGCACTCGGCCGACCGAGGCTTCTCAAACGGCCGGCCGAGGCAGATCTGGTCGAGGCATGCACACTGGAACCAGGAGGCACTCGGTCGACCGAGGCATTTCACTCGGCCGACCGAGGGAAGTCTGGTCGAGGGCGACCCACTGGAAACGCGTATCACTCGGCCGTTCGAGGCACTCAAACTGGTGGCCGAGTGATATCTGGGCGCGAGAAAGGTAAGTTTTTTTTTTTCAATTTTTTTGGGTCGACCCGACCCAAGGCCCGACCCACTCGGATTTTACACTCATTAAACCCTACTTCTATCACTTTTTCACACACAACACACACTTTTACCCCAAAAATTTCACACACACTCTTACCCCCTCTCAATTCTCTCTTCAATTTCTTGCAACAACTTCAAGGAATCACTCCCAAAGGTATGTAAACTCTTCCCCCTCTTTAATTTTGCAAGAATGAGCATGATATTGTAGATTTTAAGGCTATTCTTGTGTGATATATAGGAGGTGACGAAAATTTCAAAACTTGATGGGTTTCTTGATTTCTTGCAAATTTCTTCCATGAGTTATGTTTATTGGTGATTATTGATGATGGGTAACTCATATCTATGCTTAATTTGTGCTATTATTGTGTGATTGGTGAGAATTTAAGCTAGAAATTGAAGGAATTTTTGCAAGAATGGTGAACTTGGGAATATTCATGAACTTTTGTGTAACTCTTGAGCATGTGATATTGTAGTCTTGTGAATGTGTTTTATTTGAGAATTTCATGCTAGGATAGAGTTAACATTAGTGATAGCAAGGTGTTTTGTGCTTTAATTTCTTGTGAAAACTTTGACCAACACCTTGCAAGCATTATTGTTGTTGAAGAAGGGAGTTCATTGAGAGAAAAATAAATGTCTATTGTTGAAGAGGTGAGATGTGAACTTGAACATGGTGGATACATATGAACTTAAAAGCTAAGGAACTCTTGTGAATGATGAATTTTAATGGAAACTTTTGTGCACATTCTCATGAGTTTATATTCTTTTGGTTGTAGAAAATGGCCAACAATAATGGACCAAGCTCTCAGGAAATGAATGAATGGCTCGAATGGCATCTCTATAAGTTGTGTGGCACCTATCCATCCTACTTTGGGATTGATCTAGGAGAGAGAGGAGAGATGCTAGCCGACAACTTCATAACGGTGTCTCGTATGATCTTCCACCCTACGAAGTACATCGATGACAACTGTATGGTCCACATGGGGATCAAAGAAGATGTGGATAGGCTATTTGCTGCAATTAGATGGACGAACTTCTTACAAATTCAGAAGCCGTCCTATACTGAGCTTATGGTGGAGTTCTTAACCACCATGGACATGGACTTTGACGGGCAACATGTACCTAGAAGGATCACTTTCCGTTTGGGGAATGTTGACAGAAGCTTAACGGTACAAGAGCTGAATGGAATTTTTCAAGTCCCCAACAGTGTCGACAACAGGGTCTATTTGGGGATCAGGAGTTTCAATGCTCAAGATTTTGGTCTGCTCCCCCAAAGAAAAAAGAGAGACTTGCTCATTTAGAAAAGGGATTGGTTGATCTTGGTTTTTCCAAGAAAGGCATGGGAGTCGAAGGGCGCAAGACCAAACTGAATTTCCAACTGCCTAAACTGACACTTCTTCTGATTTGCTTTCAGTCCATGCTTCCTAAGCAATTCAAATTCCTGTCTTTCTTTTGCTTTTCCTTCTTTGCTTCCAAAGCTCGAGTACGGTCCGTGCGTCGTTTTTCTTCTCTACCATGACGAATCAATTGATTTAATGTAGGCATCGCTCTTTCCTTTGTCCTTCCCCCCTATTTTTGCCCTATCTTCGCTAAGACAAGTTGGAGAAAGGAAAGAAGGCACGCTCTTGAGGGGTTTTCGTTTTATACTACTAGCTCGCCACTCTTTGCCAACATGGTGAAGAAGGGGTAGGGTTCGGGTGGAGAAGTGAAGGCATGGGAAGAAAGGACCTACCTCTTTTACACGATGAATGGACTTCAAAGTTATCTATGCTAGATCTTTTCTTTGGTCGACTTTCGCCCTCCGAGTACCCTGTAGGAATCGCTTGACACAAGAGATTGAGAGCTGCCCTTGACTTCTTTCTTTTTCTTGCCAACAGGAGCTCAAAGGACAAGACTTGACTGGGATCCATCAATAGGACTTCCCTTATTGCCGGCTAGAAGGAATTCCAAACTTCAACTTGCAAGACTAGACCAAAAAGAAGTAGTCAATCCTTGCCTATCTTAGGTGGGCCTCTGACCCCGCAATCCGATCTTAGGCCCAGGGCGATTGGCTCGACAAGACAGAGACGACGTGCCAATCTATAACTCGAGTAGCTCTAAGGCATCTCTTATTCGAAGTCCAGTCTTCCGTTACATTCAGAGGGTGTTAGCGAACTCGGTTTTCGCGAGATACGAGGTTGGGGCTGTGAGAAAGGATGAGTTGTATGTCATAAAATGCATGGTGGATGGTAAACCTGTGAACATGGCCGCCTACCTCATGGCACAATTGGCCCGGCAGACTAGATCAAAGGTTAGGTACTCCCAAGTGGGTGGATTTATCACCCACATTGCGGAGCATTTCGGATTAGTGCCTGGGGAGATGTATGACCCCATTGTTGGAGAATCCAAGCTTGATCTTGGAGTGATGATTCAAATGAAAATACTAAAGATGGAAAGGGGTACATACTGTCTGAGACTTGATGAAGACACCCTCTTCCCTTTGCCTAATCCGGAATTGACTAGCTTGAGGAGACGGAGGTACGGTTCATGGGATTTGCTATCCGGCGCCCACCGTGCTTGGATAGATAACTTTGATGCTGGAAATCCCATCAACCCCGAGAATGTTGGAGGAGTCCCCATGCATGTCGATGAGCAGGAAGAGCCCCAAGAGCAAGAAGGAGGTAGTCCATGGCGGGCAGCTCCGGATCAAAGAGGGAATGTGTCCCATACTTATGGAAGAAGGGACAGGGAGCTTGAGTCACTTAGGGCTAGTATCGAGCAGTTGGGTCTAGCAAGTCGTGAAGATAGAGCGTGGCGAGAAAATGTGGACACTCGTCTAGCCAACGTGGACACTCGCCTAGCCAACATGGAAACTCACTACGCGAGTATTGATGCACAACTTCTCGAGATGAACAACATGTTCCGCCCCCATTTTGAGTGGCTCGCCCAACAAGGCTACTACAACCCACCTCAACCACCTCTATGATGCCTCAAAAATTCCAAGGATG
This sequence comes from Galeopsis tetrahit, assembly GCA_963675135.1. Classification (NCBI taxonomy): domain Eukaryota; kingdom Viridiplantae; phylum Streptophyta; class Magnoliopsida; order Lamiales; family Lamiaceae; genus Galeopsis; species Galeopsis tetrahit. The sequence continues at coordinate 58,243,818 of OY776124.1, read as the reverse complement.
GTGTGGTAAAAGTGCTTTAATTTTCTCTCGTTTTCGGTGTTCATGTTTATGTCCGTAGCATTTTGTTATTTGTACCTTCGGATTATTGTTTTGGTTTCATGTATTTTGTATATTTTTGTGGATTTTTGTTGGTGGGGATGTTTTCTTTTGATATTTTGTTTGGATGGATGTTAGGGAATTTTATTTTTGTGATGGTGGATTTTTGGAGAATTTGTGGATGGATGCATGAGTTTACTATAATTGATCTTGTGATGTTTCTTAATAAGTGGGAAATCGATGCATGTATGACTCTATCATTTGATTGCATTTTGTGTGATGGGCTAGGCTTAGGAAAACACTTGAGTTTACCACATTAAGCCGGAGAGACTAGAGCCTTCTTGAATCGAAATATCATTTCGGTTCAATTCTTCTTGAGTGAGTCGTCCACGAATTATGCATTGCTAGAACTTTCTCTTTGACTTGTTTGACACTTGATTTAGGAGGAAATTGTTAAAAATGATAGGAGGCATTTCTTTGAATTTGAGTCACTTGGCCAAATAAATCCCACCAAATGATACATTTTCGTAGTTAGCCCCGTTGAGCCGTAAAACCAATTTTCTTTGGCAAGCTACAAAATGTCACCATGAAACCACATCTTTTGAGCCTAATTGTCCTTATCATTTGTAGAGCTTCATTGTTGGTTGACATGGTGAGGGGATTGAAGTGAGTGGATTTGTTTTGATCAAAGTGAATTCAAGAGAAAAGAAAATGGTTGAAAAGAAAAAGAAGAGCAAATGAGCTTGTGCTTAATGTGAAAAATAAAAGGGAAACAAAAAGTTCCAAAAGCTCAAATCACAAAAGTGAAGAGAAATGGCTCCAAAATGTGGTGAAAAGAAGGAAAAAGGGGTGAGGTTCATTTTGAGTGAAAAGAAAAGAAAGTGACCAAGCGTTGTGTGAGAGTTGAATGAAAAATGAGAGAAATACAACATTTGTTGCTCTACAAGTGAATGAGTCACTAATCCCAAATTTATCCCACCCCTTCCAAAGATCCTACATTACAACCCTTAAAAGACCTCTTTGATTGACAATCGATGCCTAAATATTTGGTAGAGAATTGAGTTGAAAAGCAAGCCTATAGTCTTTGTGTTTTTCGTGGATTGACAGTTGAGAGCTTACATGCCCAATATACACTTGTGTGTTGAGAGAAACACTTCTTGAGAGAGTGGTGAATCAAGTGTGTTGAATTTGTCTTATAGCTTGGATCACATTTTGTCTTGAAAGTGGTAGAGAAAGTGCATGTGTTGATGAACCATTCATTGGAGATATTGTTTGATCATGCCTACTATGCATTGTATCCATTCGCAAATCTTTCACAATCTCCCTCCTTTTGTTTTTCTTTTTCTTTGCTTGGGGACAAGCAAATCTCTAAGTTTGGGGGGGTTGATTGGGTGTGAGATTGCTCGTTTTTGTGCTCACTATTGCTATGTTATCGTAGCATTTTGATGTGATTTTGGTCATAATTGTTAGAAATGGTGCTACTAACCTTGTTGTTAAGAAATGTGTTCAAAGTGTAGGAAACAAGGTGAAATAGTCCATTTTAGAAGGAAAACGAGCATTGGCGCGTGGGAATTGAAGTTCGGTTGGAGGACAAGAAGGAAAGCCAAGGAAAAGTGTTAGAAAAATCAAAGTAGCAGAAGTCACTCGGCCGGCCGAGTGGGATCACACTGGCGGTCGAGTGAGAAAAACTTACAGAAACTTTCTGGAACTCCCTTGTCACTCGGTCGGCCGAGTGATTTCACACTGGCGGCCGAGTGACTTAACACTGGCGTCCGAGGCATTTAACACTGGCGGCCGTTTGACTTCTGGAACCAATTTTGGTTCTGGAAGTTCCCCTCACTCGGTTGACCGAGTGATCCACTCGGTTGACCGAGTCAACTCACGATTTTCGGGGTTTTTCGCGAATTTTGAAGAACTTCAAGGACCAAAGTGCTAATTTCGTCTCACACACTCTTGGAAGCTTTAAATAGCTTCAAACTCAGTTTGTAAACAATCTTTGGCCTCATTTATTACAACTCTTAAAAACCCTAGTCATCTTAATCCCCATTTCCACATTTATTGCTCATTTAATTCATAGTTTAGCTTCAAGATAGAGTACTTAGCATAGGTTTTTGAAGAAGAAGGCTCCACACTTTTGTAATAGCTAGGTATTTTGAAGAAACAACAAGGTGACTTCAAACCATTCTCTCATTTTCTATATAATTCCATATTTAATGTTTATCTTGAGTTCTTTTTATGTTTTAGCCATGGGTGTTTCTCAAAACACCATGGGCTAAGTTTATTTATGCTTTGGGTGTTCTAAAACCATGTGAATATTGAGTTTGGAATTGTTTGAGCTTTGTATTGTTAAGATTAGGTTTATTGCTTCTTTTAATGGGTATTATGAGTACTTTGTGTGTTAACTTATATTAATCCATATTTAGATGCATGTTTAGCGCAGACGAGAGTTACATGGACATGTCTAATTCATGGTGTGAGTTGTTGGTATGCAAATGTGTTAGTTATACTTTTAATTCGTCGAGAGAGAGTTAATCGTATTAGAACCCCATTAAAAGACATTAATTACTTGAATGGTTGTTTGAGTAGTTGGTGAGGATTAGGAAGAAATCCTTATTACCGGGTTTGGGAACACCTTAGAATTAAGGCTATATTACCCGAAGGGAAATGGTTATCATCCTAGCATTTAGGTGCTCTTAGCAAGTCATAATTGAAGCAATAACAAAGTAAAAACAATTCCTCTCCATTTCACTAGGTAGAGAACACCTGAAGCATTCTCCCACACTTGCACTTCTTCGAATTATATTCGTAGTTGTTCTTTGTTTTAATTGTTAAATACTTGCTTAGTAGTCATTTTCTTTGTTAAGTTTTGGTAATTTCTCTTATTTGTGCTTCTCTCACTTTTAGAAGTATAAATCACTTGTTAGTTTCTAGGTTGGTAGTTGATTTAATTTCTAGCATCTTGGTAGTAATTTAGCTTTGATTTTAGAAATCCAAAAACCCGAAACCGTAGTTACATTAGTTATTACAACACAAAACTCTAGGGATCCATTGCACAAACTCACCTCCTAGGTCGAAACTACTTGGTCGAATACTTCAATTACTACTACGAACCCTTATGCTTGAGGGGAAGTAGTTAGTCAACACTTAGTGACCAAAAAATTCGTACAAGTCAGTTACCCACACATTTGTGTATGAGATTGGTTTTGGACAACACAAATCCAGTATTCATGGGCAATTGTTTGGCTTTTATGAACCAATCACAACTAGTTGCAGCTTTCTCATAACACACGACATATATATATATTTAGGAGAATTCTTCAAAAATACATACTTGAAATTAAGTTTAGTTGAATACTTTATTAATTCAATTCTAAACTCAGGTGCACCACCAACAAAAATTTCACCAATTTTCATGATTTTTCCCCAATGATCAGACAAGTATGTCTTAGTTTTATCAGTTGGACTTATATCAAACTTTGGTACGCTACCCACTCCCATAAATTCAGTAGAATTGAAATTTGGATTATCGTGGCTTGATACTCTTTGGGATGCATAATAATTAACAATAAGATTCTCTCTTGTAGAATTACTTTCTACATCTCCAGAAATCTGCAGGACAGGGAAAATTGTTTTTTAAGGACCGCAACTTAGGGGGTGTTGCAAAAAGAGGACCATAACTTTACGGGCTGACAAAATTAGGTCCGTAACTTCTATTTTTCGCAATTTCAGGCCAAATTAGCCCAATTAACCTAATTTCGGGCTAATTGAGGCCCATTTTCAGCCCAGACTTAGATAAGTAACAAAAAGAGGACCACAACTTAATTTATGACAAAAAGAGGGATGTAACTTTTTTTTATTTAATTTTAGGCCCAATATAAATATATATAATTTTTAAAATCTACTCTAGCTCATGCATATTTCCTCAATAATAAATCTATGATTTTTCAAATATTATACATCTCTCTACGTACAATTTTCAAATATTATACAAATTTTTTCCATAAAATTTTGAATCGAATAGATTAATAAGAATGTTGGAAAATGTTTGATCCAATTTTTGTAATTAATGTTTAGTATAATTATCTCAATAATAAATCTATGAATTTTTTTTCTTCAATTACATATATAGTTGTAAAATTTATAAGCATTATGTATGTAAATACTGTCTTTATATTGTGAGAATCTTTTTAATTAAGAATTAAAAATTTATCATACCAAATTATAATAGTTTATTCTTTTCAATTCACTAGAATTTATATGTAGTATATATTTGTTTTTTTAAACATAAATAATATTGTCTAATTCACAATAATTAAATTTTTACATCTACAATTTTTAAAAGTTCAGGGGAAGGTTATTGAGAAAAAAAGGGAAAAACACTACATTTTCTCGAGGTATATATGATTTTGGAGTCTAAATATATTCCTTATACGATATAGAAAATAGGGATCATTAATACAACACACCAACACACTTGCGTACTTGAATTTACTCATTTTACATTATTGAAAGTACGAAATACTCTTAAAAATACACCATTCTTGCGAGAGCTTTCACTTGATTCGGGTAGCTCTACCCTGATTCTCCCTTGTTCGCATAGTTTTCATATATTGTAATTTCTTACATTAATTTATATTATAATTAAATTTAAATATTCTATTTTATTATTGTTTTATTTATTTATATATATATAAATATATGTACATATATATATTAAACTATTTGATTTGATATTTTATGATTTTTTTTGTATAATATAGGACATGAGACAATAGGGATCTAATTGATGAAAGGAATATGAGCTAGAGTGAATTTTAAAAATTATATATTTATATTTGGCCTAAAATTGCAGAAAAAAAAAGTTACAATCCTCTTTTTGTCATAAATAAAGTTATGGTCCTCTTTTTATTACTTACCTGAGTTCGGGCCAAATAATGGGCCTCAATTAGCCCGAAATTGAGTTAATTGGGCTAATTTGGCCTGAAATTGCGAAAAAAATTAAGTTACGGGCCTAATTTTGTCAGCCCGAAAAGTTACGGTCCTCTTTTTGCAACACCCCCTAAGTTGCGGTCCTTAAAAAACAATTTTCCCCTGCAGGACACTAGATGGAACATTACACCCACTGTCATTACAATCTATTGCCCTATTTTCCAAATTTTCAGAATTCTGATGAGCAACAATGGGAACAGATGAATTTTCAAAATCTAAATAGACATTAACTAGTTTTTCTGAAGAAAACTGGCAAAACTCAATTAATCCCCCCAAATCATCGTCCGATGCCAAACAACAATTATTAATACTACCAACTGAATACGACATTGATATACTATTGGAAAAAAACGTAGGCCACATACCGATGATTTGATTCACAACATCTGCATACAGAGAAGATAGAGTAACACGAACCAACTTAGTCTTCCCATTGAATTCGATTTTCAGAATTACCACACAATCCATCGATTCAAATTCTGCAGCTAAAATTAGAAACAATGCAGAACACGATCAACAAACGACAGGGATGAAGAATTCTGAATTAGGGCTGTTTTTTCGAAATTAGGATTGCTTTAATTGAAAATTCCAAATCGTGTAGATTGTATAAGAATAAGGAATGTGAGATTCTTATTTCCATATGAAGGATATTAAACTGAATGCGAAAAATATGGAATGTATGACTTGTTCCATTATTAAATAAATTAATAATTTATTCTTCAAATTTAAATGTAAGGGCATAAATGGTTATTAACATATGATTTTGTCCTTTTTTAAAAAGATTATATAACTTGTCCTTTATTAAGAAGCTAGGTGTATAAATGGCCCTTTTTATAAATTTTCTCATTTAAAAATAATACTCCCTCCGTCCCATACTTGAAGGCACATTTTACCATTTTGGGCGTCCCATACTTGAAGGCACATTACCTAAAATAGCAAAAACCCTTTTAAACAATCTCCTTAAAATATCACAATATTACAACAAATGTCACTACTTTATTACACTAAAAAGTAACTTTATTACTATTTATAAAGTTGAAAAGTCTTTACTACCCCACTTTATCTTACACAATACTAATAAATAATTTATTCATTAAAACCCGTGCTCAATTGGTTTGGGTCTTCAAGTATGGGACGGAGGGAGTATTAAAAAGAGAAATATAAATATCAATTGAAGTAAAATAAAAAAATAAAATGTTAAAAAATTAATTGAGTATTATTTTTTAATTATAAAAAAATAAAAAATTAATTGAAGTAAAATAAAGTCCCAAAAAATCTATGTGCTAAATTAATATAGTACATGGTCATGTGTTATTTGTAATGGGTTATTGGATTGTATATAATAAATTGGCCGTGTGTTATTGGATTGGATATAGTAAATGGGTGGGTTATTGAATCTAGTTACATACATGTAACTGATACACAAGAGTGCAACCCTATTATTTAAGTCGGCATATATAGCGCAGAAGAAAAGAAGGCCGTAGAGTAGAGAAGAAGGAGAGCGGATAAAAAAAGGCAACGCAGAGGAGAAGGAGACAACTAAGAATAGAAGAACAAGTTAAAGAGAATTTTAATAAAGAACAATAATTATAATCATTACAAATAAGAGCAAAGTTGAAGGTAAATAACTCATTATGCCCTTAGATTTAAATATGAAGACTAATTTAATATTTGATTAATCAATTCGCAATATTTCGTATTTTTTGCTCTGTCTTCAACAACATTCTCATCAATCAAGATTTTTTCCGTTTCAAGATCACTGTTTTTGAATTAATTATTTGACATTTCTTATTCGTGATCCATATTCAGCATTATAGAGTAATCTTTAATTATTGATTCATGTTTCCATAATAAAATCCTACTGCAAAAACATTTGACATCGTGTATTGTTAATTTAGTACAATTAATCGGTTTTGTAGTTTAAGGTTGTGTTGTTAATTCATTGATGCCCTAGAAATTCTCTTATTATATCTGCATATATTTGTGCAACTCACGGATGGAGGTTGATTTTAATCGTTTCTACATGTTTTTTTCATTTGATTTTCATCTTTCTTGATAAGCAGCAGATTCTCAATCGTTGGACTATTTCGTGATACTCGAGATCGAATTCAATGGGAAAATCAATTTGGTCCGTGTTAATCAGTCTTCAATGTATGTAGACGTCGTGAATCAAGTCATTAGTATGTGGCCTACGTTTTCTTCCAATAGTATATCAATGTCGTATTCAGTTGGGTGCATTTGGGTGGATTAATTGAGTTTTACCAAATTTCATCAGATAAGTTGGTCAACGTTTGTCTATATTATCATTAGATAAGTTAGATCTTGAATATAATATATGTGCCTGTTTTGATTGGCAAATCAAAGGTTTCCCTTGTTTATCAATGTCTTATTCAGTTGGATGCATAAGTAATTGTTGTTTAGCATCGTACTCTGATTTGGTTGGATTAATTGAGTTTTTCTAGATTTCATCAGAGAAGTTATGGTCAAGGGATAATGCAGATCTTATTTTACATATGTATACGTATTTTTGCATAACAACATTGTAATATGAAGGCATCGTACCTTTTTTTTCTGCATTATTCATTTTATTATGCAGTTTTAGATTGCATTGTTTTGCATGTATTGCATCCATATTTCATACTCCCTCCGTCCGCCTATAAGTTTCACGTTACTTTTTGGCACAGAGATTAAAAAAAGTGATTAAATAATAGATATAATACAAGTGATGTGATTGGAAGAAGGAGAGAGATAGAGAGAAAAAATAAGATATAAAGTGAAGTGTAAGAAAAAATACTTACCAAAAAGGGTATGAGAAGCTTATAGACGGGCGAACCAAAATGGTAAAATGGGAAGCTTATAGGCGGACGGAGAGAGTATTAATTTTTCAACGATTGTGAAGGGAGAAAAATGTTACTATGAAAAATGTTACTATTCATTATTAATGAATATAAGTGACAATGGGTATGCAGATCATTAAATTTGAATTTCAAAGTTTTGAGGAAAGTTTTTAAATTTGAAAGGTAAGTAATCAATGGTTTTAATTTTGGGAAGACTTAGTAATTAACGGCTTTTCTGATGTGGTGAGAGTTGCATTCAAAATTTAAAATTAGTTGACTTAATATTATATTAAAATACAATTTTAAATATTAAGGGTATGATGGTAAATTTAAATTGAATTTTGACCTTAATTTGAACCTTGTTGTTATTTGAAAAAATTCAATGTAAAAAGACTTTATTTATTGGGTGAAATTCCCTAAGTTAAATATCACAATAGTGAAATACTTTTTTTTTTTTTGAAGTCATCACAATAGTGAAATATTGTAAATAAATTTTTTACATTTTTTTAATACTAATAAACACGTGTAGAGTAAATGTCCAATCTAAATTGGAAAAGGAGGAAGTAGTAAATTAACACCTTGGATTTTAAAAAAAAAAATAGCATTTAGGAAAAGGAGCATTCCAGAATAGAAAGTTGAATAATTCCCGATCCCAGTTTAGCTGAATTCCCAGAAAAATCATAATCATCAGAGACTGAGAAAAGATGTCGTGTTTGGCATCGTGTTGTGCAATCTTTGACGTGTGGCCTCTGCCAAGGACAAAAATATCTGTGTCGATGGAAATATCGAGACCTTAAATTTGTGAAAATATTGATGGATATATCGATATCGAATATCGATATCGGTAAATTTTAAATTTTTTTGAAATTTAATAACTAACTTTTAATACATAAATTCAAAAAAATAATTTAAATCAATTTACATCTATGATAAATTTATATAAAATATAGCATACAATGTTATTTCATATGATATTTTTTAAAATTTATCGACATTTTTCGATCTTTTTTCGATATTTTTTGATATTCTTTCGATATTTTACCGATATTAGTCTCGATATTGTTATTGTATGTCGATTTTTATCAATATTTTCGGTTTTTTTTACAATTATCGTGGAATTATCGTTTCTTCTCAATATCGATATCGGTGACTGCGAAAAATGGATATATCGAAGATATATCGAGAAAATTTCCGGATATTTTTGTCCATGGCCTCTGCACATCGGTGGCGTCGACCATCACAAAGCGCTCTGCAAGACTCGGTTACTGCGGTCTCTTTGGTGTTTCTCTCATTCTTTCTTGGATTTTCAGAGAAGTTGCTTCACCCCTTCTCAAATAATCGGTCCTGAATCGTTTGTGGAGACTCCACTTTCGGGATAAGAAGAATATTTGTGTCATTTAGGTTCGAGGGAAACGAACCTCGCTGCAGCCAATCCTTTCCGACTGCATAGATGTCTGGTCCCACCGTGTCCCAGTGGTGTTGGAAAAAGGATGGATTAAAGCCATCAGGGCCGGGGGCTTTATCATCATGCATTTGCCGGATTGCTGCATCAAATTCCTCCTTAGTGAATTCACTAATCAATCTTGTATTCTGTTCGGCATTGATTTGAGAGGAAACAGGCTCAAGGAAGGAGGCGTGGTCTCTTTGTTCTGGATTTTCTGCGAACAGGGATGTGAAATAATCACGGACTACAGTGCTCAGACCCTCTTGGATGTCCACCCAATTGCCATTATCGTCCTGCAATTTCGCTATCCGGTTTCGCTTCTTCCGAGTTGAGGTCGTTTGGTGAAAAAACTTGGTGTTAATATCTCCATCTCGAAGCCAACAAAGCTTAGCACGTTGCCGCCAATAGGTTTCTTCTTGTTTAAGGATAGCCCCCATTTCATTCTGCGCCATTCTGTAAGCCTCCCTACCCCGTACGCTCATGTCCCCTTGCAAAATCTCAATTCTCCTTTCCAATTCGCGTTTGGCAATGCAAAATTTAGCGTCCACTTTATTCCCCCATGTGGAGAGAGTCTTCGCATTTGCTGCAAGTCTTTGAGTGACCTCCATATCCCTGAAGCCATGCCAGCATTCGTGGATTATTGATTTTAGGTCCGGTTCTACCAACCACCGATTTTCAAATCGAAAGGACCTAGTGCAGGTTCGAGACAACATCGGGGATGTATTTAAGAATATTGGGTTGTGATCGGAAACCGGGGCGACCAGGTTTAGTAGTTCAGCTCTGGGGAAGCGCTCGTGCCTTGGGGGCATGGGCCTAGGGGTGTAAGTGAGTCGAGCCTACTCGCGAGCTACTCGTGCTCGACTCGAAAAAATATCGAAATCGACTCGAAGTTAATCGAGTCGAGTCGAGTCGAGTTTCGAGCTACTCGAGTAGCTACCGAGTTCGAGTTCGAGCTCATAAATACTCGGCTCGAAAGGCTCGCGAGCCTAATCGAGCTTGAACAATATTTACTATTTTGTCATTAATATATAATTTATATTTATATACGAGTAATCGAGTCGAGCTCGAGTTTATTTTAGAAAAAAATATGTTTTAAAATTAATTTTGAAAATTATATAGGTAATCGAGTCGAGTCGAGCTCGAGTTTATTGAGTCGAGCTCGATCTTCAAAATTTTAGGCTCGACCGAGTCGAGTCGAGTATCGAGCTTCGAGTATAACAATCGAGTCGAGTTTCGAGCTCAGCACTACTCGGCTCGACCCGGCTCGACCCGGCTCGTTTACAACCCTAGGCATGACCTTTGCTCTGTCTAATCTCTCTTCAACGGCGCTTTCCGGGTCCCTACCCCTTCTCCACGTGAATCTATACCCCGTAAGCTGGATATCAGACAACTGACAGTAAAAAATAGCCTCTCTAAAGCCTCTGAAAAGGTATTGCGGATGCGGGGTTCGCCCCCGTTTCTCAGCAGCAACTAAGATATCATTGAAGTCGCCCACACAAACCCAAGGGAGGCCCTGAGTGTTGGATAATGTGCGAAGTAAGTCCCAGGACTGGAGCCTACGGCTTCTCTCCGGACAGCCGTAGAAGCCCGTAAGCCGCCAATCACCGTCGGGGTCCTGAACATTAGTGTTAATATAGTTATTGGAATAGTTCAAAATCGAGCAAATAACATTATTATTCCATAACATAGTGAGGCCACCACTCCGGCCGATACAATCAACGGTAAAACAAGAATTGAAATTAAGTTTAACTCTAAGAGCCTCTAAATGAACTCCAAAAGACATAGTTTCTGATAAAAAGACAATGTCAGGTCGACGAACTCAAACGAGTTCACATAAGGTGGGAACTGTAGCCAGGGGACCCAAACCTCTACAGTTCCAGCTTAGGATCTTCATGAATCCCGGCTGGTCTCCGAGCCGGGACCTGCCGATAAAAAATGGTTCATGGCATCTTTCAATTGGGGTTCCATGTTTCCATTCAGAGTTATTTGTCTCTTCCTCTTCTTTAGTTCCAACATAGATGCATCGTTGTCATACTCGTCGTCATTTCCCCCCATAGAATCATAGATGGGATTTGAAATTAATGCTCCTTTATTTTTTAGGTTCCAGTTTGACTTTGTGTGAGTTACTCCCCCCACCAAATCAGAGATAACGTTTTCATCAATTCCGCTGCTGCCATTATTTCCTTCCATAGGTTCTTTTCCGTTATTGACTGGAGATCCACTATTTGCGCCCCTCTCATAAGTGCCATTATTACTCCCCACATCGTCGGTCCCTGAGTCAGCGCCACCCTTTGTTCCGGTCCGCAACCATTTATCCCCAGCGAGCGACTAGGTTCTGCGGTCCGGGGCTACCAGGGATGGACCCCACTGGAGAGTAGGGATCATCATTGGGTCATCGAAAAAGTCAGCGCAAAACTTGACGGTGTGGTCCAGCTTGCCACAGTAGAAGCAGAACTTATTGAGCCTCTCATATTTGAAATTCACCAGAGAGGATGTCGTGTTTTCTTGTCCCTTTTGAGTGGTAGTGATACACTGATTTCGACCTGTATCCGCATGAATCTCCTCCACGCCGCCCCTTTGTTCGATGCATCATACTCCAGAAATCTGCTGATAAGGTTTCCAAGGCCTCTTCCCACCGATTCATCAAAGTATCCCACCGGAATGTCATAAATTTAGATCCAGAATGGAATATGCATGAGTGGAATCTGTAGTGGGATCTCCCCCATCTGGAGTTGGTGTAGTATTAGCAGGTGGACACCCACACTCCACGACCCGCCCTTCATCACTCTATTGAGGTCCATTAGGTGGTTGAATTGGGCAATGAATCGCCTCTCCCCTATGTTTGAGATCATCGCCCCTCTTGCAGGCTTCCATAGACTTGCTATTCTGTTGCGGCGAAGGTTGAACGATAGATCGGGGTCCGTGAGGAAGCGTCCGATCAAGCAGAGTTACAAGGTCCTCTCGGTATCAGTATTAGCTTCTCCTCCGAGGATGAACCCCAATTCTCCTTCTTCCTCGTTGATGTTGAGGTTCTCCATACTATCATTAGAAACAGAGGCCCGAATAAATATGATGTCAAAAGTAGGGTAGAATCAGGATCAAATCACAAAGGATCACAAAGATACGGTAGCAATCAAGATTCAAAAGAATGAGATTAATAAAGAATCTCCGTCGGATCCTGGCTCTCGACGAGGAGAGAATTTTCGAGTAAAAATGTGTTTTATTATGCAGTTTTAGATTGCATTGTTCTGCATGTATTGCATTCATATTTCATATTAATTTTTCAACAATGGTGAAGGGAGAAAAATGTTATTATTCATTATTAACGAATATAAGTGACAATGGGTATGCAGATCATTAAATTTGAATTTCAAAGTTTAAAGAAAGTTTTTAAATTTGGAAGGTAAGTAATCAACGGTTTTAATTTTGGGAAGACTTAGGAGGGTGTATTCAATTGAGATTCTGTTTGATTTTTTTGGACTTTAAAAAGTCAGTGGATTTAGAAAATCCATAGACTCTATGCAGAGTTTGACTGACTTTTTTATTGATTTATATGGATTTTCATATATTTGACAGGATTCTGAAATACACATTTTTTTATTTATTTAAATGGATTTTCATAAACTACGCCCCTAATTATTCTACGCCCCTAAAACTATTGATGCAAGCGTATATCGAACACACTTGTATATAAAAAAAATATCTAAATTATTTTGAAAAAATATCAAAAATATATAGCAATACTTGTTCTCAATGCATTAGCTTGTTTTGGTTGGCTTCGAGAAAGCAATTCCAATTTTTCCATGCGGTGTGTAATCCAGTCCAAGCTCGTACTAACTCTACTTGTGTTTGAAATGGGAACTTGTGATTTGAAAATACCAAAAATTCTCTCAATGACATTTCTTAATCATGCATGAGGAAGAAGAAAGATTGAATAATTGCATTTCTGGATTTCTGGAGTGTGTTTGAAATGGGAACTTGTGATTTAAAAATACCAAAAATTCTCTAAATCACATTTCTTAATCATGCATGAGGAAGAAGAAAGATTGAATAATTGCATTTCTGGAGTGACGACCTTGACCACCAAATTTTTTTAGATAATATCTGATGCGGCCTAAAAATGTCACCTAATAAGGAGTCGACACGTGTATGAATGACGGGATTGGAGAAGAAAGGATTGAGTCATCTAGTGTTCTCTGAATAAAGAATCCTCTCTAGAGGTCTCTCTAGAGGGAGCTCCGTCTATAGAGGAGTATCAGAAAGAAGTAGTCTTAACATGAAGCCGTGGGCCGTAAATATCGGAGACTCCCGCGATTTCAGGTCCAGACTTGATAAAGGAAAGACCTTGTCTTCCTTTACTTTAGGGAATGAGGTCCATTGAGCTGGAGAGCTGCCGAGTCTTCAGGGAGTGGAGAGAAGGGAGGATTTGGTCCACTCAGCAGGACCAAGTCTCACGGGCAGCTCCGAAATAAGAGGAAGGCTTGACTTCCTCTCCAGAAAGTATCTCTATAAATAGGAAAATTCGAAGATATCCCCAGGTTAGACATTCTTACTTACAAAAACTTGATATACTTTAAACAAAATATACTTCCAAGATTCTTTAAGAACTGATTCGATACGTTAAGGATCCTGAGATCCTTATGAGATATTGATAAGCCCTATACTGACTTAGGCATCGGAGTGTCCACGCCGGACTCCCCTCCGGCGTGTTCTTTGCAGGTTCTTGAAGATTTCGAGTGAAGGCAGCACATTCGAAGCAATTATACGTGTTCGAAGAGTAGGACATTTAATCCCGAGGATACGCAATCCTCTCGTGCAAATTTTGGCACATCAACTGGCGCCGTCTGTGGGAATCGATTGAAAGATTTTCTCACGAGTTTCTACCTGTCCGAGCAAATGGGTGGCGGAGACAAAACATCTACTTCTGGAAAGAAGGACCTTCCCGGGGAAAATTCCCCTTTGCCAACGGACCCCTCATCAAGGGGAGGCCGGGGGAAAAACCCAGTCCATACTCTTTCTGGATCAAATCAGCCCTTGGCACCCACTCCAGGTTTGGGTGACGAAAATCATCCCCTACCGGTCGGGGAGGGGATAACAGGGAACCTTGAAACCCCAGAATTCCGGACCGCAGATCCTCAGCGAGAGGATATTCCAGACTCAGGGCCACTCCTGATCTCTCCCGATCAATTGAACGCCCTCATCAAGCAAGCTGTAGAGAAAGCCTTTGCAGATCAAAGGGACCGGATTCCCAAGGCTGCACCGGGGAATCCGGAGGTACCGGCCCCTAGACCCCAGGATGAAGCACCTGGAGCCTCCCAAGTGTTGTCCAAGGAAATGGGGATACGAGGGGAGGAAGACGATAAGGTGCCCTCGCGTGCGGAAAGAAGTATTCCCCTTCGGAGTACTAGAAGGAATGCAGATCCAGCACCCCGAGGGACAGAACCCCTTGAGACAGAAGAAAGCACGGATGATACCTACGGAAGGCCAGTCAGCGACCAATTACTGGCCCTACAGAAAGAGATGAGAGATATGAGGAAGCAGATGAGCAACCGAACCAGTAGATCCGCTCACGCCTCTGGATGCCAGTTCTCCCCTAACATATTACAGGATGAACTACCATTCAATTTCAAGCCCCTTAATTTTGAGTATGACGGTACGGCAGACCCGTACGAACACCTAGTAAGGTTCGAGAATGCTGCATTACTACACCGCTATGGAGAGGGAATAAAGTATAGAGTTTTCCTAACTACCCTAGCAAAGGCCGCACAACAATGGTTCACTCAGTTGGAACCTAATACCATCCGATCCTGGGAAGAATTTAGTGAGCTCTTCCTTCATCAATTTGCCAGTGCCCGGAGACAACCGAGGGCCACTTTGACCCTCTTTAATTTGAGACAGGGAGAGGGCGAGAGCTTAAGAGCTTTTCTCCGGACGTTTAACCAAGCAGCTCTGGAGGTCCCTACAGCCTCTCCAGAGGTGAAAATCAACGCTCTTACTAACGGATTGCGTGATGGAGACTTCTTCTCCTCCTTAGCTAAAAAGCCAGTTAAGAACTTTGATGAATTGCTGCATAGGGCAGAAAAGTACCTCACTCTGGAGGAGGTCCGAAAAGCAAAGAGATTGGAGGTTAGGCCACAAGATCGAGAGAGGAGAAGAGAAAGGGAAGGCCCCTCCAGACGATTTAGTCCAGAGGTCCCCCGGACCTCTGGGTCAGCAAGAGATAGCAATCCCTTCGGAGGTCCCCAGTCTGGTCCTCGTGGGAGGTTTGAGAAATACACACCCTTGAGAATTGAACCTGCCGAAGTTCTGGAGGTAGCAGGAGATCATCCAGACTTGAAATTCCCATATTCCAGAAGTCGAGGACCTCAGAAACCCAAGTCTGATCGATTTTACCGATTCCACAATGAATATGGGCATGATACAAATCAGTGTTACCACTTGAAGGACGAGATTGAGAGGATGATCCAAGCGGGCCATCTAAAAGAATTTATATTCAGAGATAGGCAGGGCCCTCGAGGGCAGAAGCGGAAAGAGCATGAAAGAAAACCAGAAGAGAAGGAAACCAGAGAGGCAGCTGAGGATATGCCCCCTCCCCCACCAAAGAGAGGAGTAATTCACATGATTGTGGGAGGGCCAGCAGATGGAGACTTCTTCCGGAAGAGAAAGCAGAATGTCCGGGCTCTAAAAGCAGAGCAAGGAAGCCAGTTAAGAGAAGTGGGGCGTATGACGGAGACGCCCAATATCCGATTTGGCCCGGAGGATGTGAAGGGAGTTAAGGAAGATCACAACGATGCTTTGGTGATCACTACCGACATAGCGGGATTCGATGTTGCTCGAATCTTCGTAGATACGGGGAGTTCGGCTGACATCATGTTTTTTGAATGTTTTAAGAGAATGGAGCTGAGTGTGAAGCTGCGCCCTGTAGATACCTCTCTGTATGGTTTCTCTGGAGGTGCAATCCAACCTTTGGGGTCAGTAATGTTGCAGGTAGGATTGGGGGACGCTCCAGCTCGGAAGGTCCACGTGGTGGAGTTCCATATTGTAGACATCCCCTCGTCATACAATGTTGTGATGGGACGACCCAGCCTGAATCCCTTTCAGGCAATCATTTCTACATTTCATATGAAAATGAAATTCCCTACAGCCACAGGGGTGGGAGAAGTGAGAGGAGACCAGTACCAAGCACGGAAGTGCTATGCAGAGTCTGTGAAGATGGCAGATAGGGCCCTAACTAGGGGCCTGGAGCGGACGAGAGGAGATGACCCTGAGATCAAGAGGAAGAAAGTAGAGGGAGCAGCACCTGAACAGGTGAGTGTTAAAACAGACGAGGAACTGATGAGTGTGGAGCTCTTCCCAGGGAAACTCGGCTTTGTTACTAAGATAGGTACCCAACTGGGGCCTGAACTCACAGAGAAGGTAATATTTACATTACGTCGAAATTCCGATATATTTGCATTTTCTCCAGCTGACATGATAGGAGTCCCTCCGGAGATAGCAATACATTGCCTTAATGTTGATCCAAAGGCAAGGCCCGTGAAACAGAAACTACGAAATTTTGGGATTGAGAAGAATAACATTGTGAAAGAAGAAGTCGAGAAGCTATTGAAAGCAGGGCATGTGGTGGAAGTCCAATTCCCAGAATGGCTCTCCAATGCCGTACTAGTGCCTAAAGGGGGAGGAAAGTGGAGAATGTGCATCGATTTCAGGGACCTCAACAAGGCATGCCCTAAAGACCACTATCCGCTACCAAGGATAGACCAGCTAGTAGATGCAACTTCAGGCTTCGAGCTGCTAAGCATGATGGATGCATACCAAGGGTACCACCAAATCCAACTGAACCCTGCAGATGTCCCCAAAGTGTGCTTCATAGCAGCCTGTGGAACGTTTGGATATGTTCGGATGCCATTTGGATTAATCAATGCCGGAGCAACATACCAGAGATGGTCAATGCTGTCTTTCGAAGGCAGCTAGGAAGGAACATGGAGATATATGTAGATGATATGTTGGCTAAGAGTGTGAAAGCAGATCAACATATAGAGGATCTAGAAGAAATTTTCCAAGTAATTCGAGAAAACGACATCAAGTTGAACCCAGCCAAATGCTCTTTTGGAGTAAAATCAGGGAAGTTCCTCGGATATATGGTCACTCAAAGAGGTATAGAAGTGAATCCAGCCAAGGTGAAGGCTGTACTGGACATGCGGCCACCAAGAAATATAAAGGAGCTCCAGACACTCAATGGGAGGATTACAGCATTGAGCAGATTCATAGCCAGGTCTGCTGAAAAGAGCCATCCCTTCTTTAAAATTCTTAAGAAAGGGACCAAGTTTGAATGGAGCGAAAC
Organism: Galeopsis tetrahit; assembly: GCA_963675135.1. Taxonomy (NCBI): domain Eukaryota; kingdom Viridiplantae; phylum Streptophyta; class Magnoliopsida; order Lamiales; family Lamiaceae; genus Galeopsis; species Galeopsis tetrahit. The sequence goes on along the minus strand of OY776124.1, from coordinate 58,226,171 downwards.
ATGCCAAAAGGCCTTTGAAGACCTGAAGCATCATTTGTCTCAATTGCCGAAGTTGACGAAGCCTTCTCCAGGAGATACCCTCATTTTGTATCTCTCCGTAGGGGAATTCTCACTAAGCACCGCCTTAGTCAAAGAAGAGGGATCTCTACAGCACCCTATTTATTATGTCAGTAAGGTCATTCAGGGGGCCGAAAATCGATACTCAGAAATTGAGAAGGCTGCTCTGGCTGTGGTAGTTACAGCGCGGAGGCTGCGCCCATATTTCCTTTCTTACAAAATACTGGTCCGCACTAATTACTTGTTGAAACAGGTTATAGGGCGAGCAGACCTCTCTGGAAGGATGGTGAAGTGGGCGATCGAGCTCCAAGAATATGACGTGGATTTCGAGCCACGAAAGGCTATAAAAGCCCAAACTTTGTCAGATTTCATCCAAGAGTCGACCAAACCAGAAGAAGTCGAGGGATGGAAGGTGTATGTAGATGGCTCAGTGACCCTGAGCGGATGTGGAGCAGGGATTGTGCTGACAGGCCCTCGAGGGGAGGACCTACAATTCGCAATGAGGTTTCAATTCATGACCTCAAATAATGGAGCAGAGTACGAAGCTTTGATCAGAGGGATGGAGATGGCATTGGAATTGGGAGCTCCAAAGGTAACTCTGTACTCAGACTCCCAATTAGTTGTTCAGCAGGTGAATGGTGAATATGTAGCCAAAGATAGCAGGATGGCTGCTTATTTGGAACGAGCCAAAGTAGTGATGGGCAAATTCCAAGAGTGCGAGGTGGTCCAGATACCCCGAGAGAAGAACATGCAGGCGGATAGCCTCTCCAAACTCGCTAGCTCCACAGAGTTTGATGGACAAGGAACAGTAACTCTAGCAGTTGCAGAAAGAGAGACTCTGGAGAACCCCATTGGCTCCATTGAAGAGGAAGATGATTGGAGAAGAGCAATATGGATAGAACTCACCAAGGGAGCAGATGCCCCTACCACCAGAGAGACCCGAGCCCTTCGGATCAAATATTGTATTATCGGAGGGCACTTATACAAGAAATCATTCACGCACCCATATTTGAGGTGTATATCAACTAGAGAAGCTATGTACACACTCAAAGAGATCCACGAAGGTGATGCAGCCAGTCATGAAGGATACAAAGCGGTGGTGAAGAAAGTTTTAAGGGCTGGATTATATTGGCCCTCCATGACAAAAGAAGCTAGAGATTTTGTGAGAAAATGTGTCAAGTGTCAGAAAAATGGTCCATTGATAAGGACCCCTGCGGAAGAGATGGGAGCGATGCATTCTCCCTGTCCCTTTGCTAAGTGGGGAATCGACTTGGTAGGACCCTTCCCTCCAGCCTCCGGAGGGAGAAAATTTCTGATAGTAGCAGTGGACTATTTTAGCAAATGGGTGGAAGCTGCTCCTCTGGCTACGATAGATGAAGAAAGTGTGATTAAATTCTTGAAAAAACAAATCTGTTGTAGGTTCGGAGTACCCAGAATATTGGTCCCTGATAATGGAACACAGTTTAACGGCGAAAACGTGCGAGGATGGTGTGCAAGACTGAACATAATACAGAGATTCACCTCCGTAGCTCATCCTCAAGCTAACGGACAAGTGGAGGTTACTAATCGAACAATAGTAGATGGGATTCGAACAAGGTTGACAAAGATAGGAGGAGGATGGGTAAACGAGCTAGATAATGTATTATGGTCATATAGAACTGTCCGAAGACAGCAACCGGAGAGTCCCCATTTCAGCTGGTCTACGGAGCTACGGCGGTGATACCTCCAGAGGCCGTTTTACGATCGCACCGAGTTGCCCAATTTGAAGAGCATTAGAATGAAAGATTGATGAGAGAGGCTCTAGATTTGATGGAAGAAGAAAGAGAGACGGTTAGGGTACGTGCTGAAAGATATAAAAGCAGAATTAAAGCTGCATATGATCGAAGGGTGATCCCGAGGTCCTTCAGAGCGGGAGACCTGGTGCTAAGAAGAGCGGACGCCCTGAAAAATACAGGAAAGCTGGAGCCCAACTGGGAGGGACCTTATAAAATCACACAGGTGCTGAAAGGAGGAGCATATAGACTGCAGAGTATGGAAGGGGTCGACATAGCTAGACCCTGGAACGTTTGCCATTTGAAGAGATTCTTTATTTGAAGACAGTGTAAGGTCTTGAGACCATCTATAACTTTTGTTTTGTGATTTTTTGCATTGATTCATATTTTGCTTGATGTATTTTGTGGCTTCACCGGAGCTCTTTTTCCCTCTCTACGGGTTTCCCCTTTGAGGTTTTTCCGTAAAGAGGTTTTTAATGAGACCGGCGTAGGTTATCTATGGCCTATGTTGAAAATTGACAATAAAGCAATGAAGCCCTATCCCTTTTTGAAGAAAGAATTATTCAGAATTATTGTGTCTTGATTATCTTTCCCATATTTGAACATGCGACGTATGAATATAACCATAACGAGAGTGAGAGACACTCAAAGGCCTAGAGGCCGAGGTGCTCCAGAGAGCCCTCACTTTACTTGAGACCCAAGTGGGTTACTGAAATGAGAGGATTTTATGAATTAAAATCTTTTAAGAATAAGAGTGAGAGACACTCAAAGGCCTAGAGGCCGAGGTGCTCCAGAGAGCCCTCACTTTACTTGAGACCCAAGTGGGTTACTGAAATGAGAGGATTTTATGAATTAAAATCTTTTAAGAATAAGAGTGAGAGACACTCAAAGGCCTAGAGGCCGAGGTGCTCCAGAGAGCCCTCACTTTACTTGAGACCCAGGTGGGTTACTGAAATGAGAGGATTTTATGAATTAAAATCTTTTAAGAATAAGAGTGAGAGACACTCAAAGGCCTAGAGGCCGAGGTGCTCCAGAGAGCCCTCACTTTACTTGAGACCCAAGTGGGTTACTACTGAAATAAGAAGATTTTATGAATTAAAATCTTTTAAGAATAAGAGTGAGAGACACTCAAAGGCCTAGAGGCCGAGGTGCTCCAGAGAGCCCTCACTTTACTTGAGACCCAAGTGGGTTACTGAAATAAGAAGATTTTATGAATTAAAAATCTTTTAAGAATAAGAGTGAGAGACACTCAAAGGCCTAGAGGCCGAGGTGCTCCAGAGAGCCCTCACTTTACTTGAGACCCAAGTGGGTTACTGAAATAAGAAGATTTTATGAATTAAAAATCTTTTAAGAATAAGAGTGAGAAACACTCAGAGGCCTAGAGGCCAAGGTGCTCCAGAGAGCCCTCATCTTAGTTGAAACCCAAGAGGGTTAATTGATGAAAGGAGACGATTTTTGTGAATCAAAGTCTTTCAAGTACAAGAAGGTGAAAAGAAAGAGAAAGACGTAGAGGCTTAGAAAACCGAAGCCCTCCAGAAAGCCCTAACCATGCTTGAGAATTACAAAGACTAGATGATGAAGAAGACAGGTTTTATGATCCAGGAGTCAAGAGAAGAGGGAGGATGACCTCCCACAACCAAGTCACCCGAAATCAAGAACAAAAACTGTACAGCCAAAGAGTGATTTCAACGTAGCCTACAAGACCAACAAAAAGGGGGGAGGAAGAGAGCCACACCTCCAACACATTCTTTGCTGGTCTTGTAAGTTACTCATGCATGAAAGAGAAAGACAACAAAACATCCAACATCAAGCTAATACGATTACTACAAAAAGCCCCCACATATCCAGGAGTGTGGGGTCCCCTATAAAGTATGGAGAGCAAGTATTATGAGCAGAAAATAAAGAGTGTAGCAAAACAACAGAAAAATAAATTGTTTGATGTGATCATAGAAATGTGAAACTTAAACTGCTTTCTCAACAGCAGCCTCCTCAGCAACAGTCCCCTCGACCTCAACTCCTCCAACAATGCCATCCTCCTCAGCAACATGGTTGCTAGATCCTCCGCCCTCCTCTAGACCCGTAGTACCTCCCATGGTGTCTGCAACGCCAGTTCCTCCATCTACTGCGGTTGCCACGGCTAGAGCGGAGTCATAAGGATAAATCAGACGCTCCAGAGGCTTTAGCTCAGCCATACCTATCTTGACAGCCTGCAGCTTGGTGATAGCCTGACTCATTCCGGGTAGCCACCAAGGACTATCAGGGCTCTCCTTAGGATCCCCCAAGAATTTTGGAGGAGTAGCGAGTCGATCCAAGTGGAATTCACGAGAGTAAGTTCCATTAAACCCCGGGGCTGAGTGCTCGGCTACGGCATTGCTGAAGCCGTGGTCGATGAAGTGAGGGATATGCGGCCCCATGGCACAGAGGAAGCTCGAGCTCTTTAAGAAGCTGGACAACCACTGAGTATGAAGAGTTTCCAAGAACTCTTGACCCAAAGAGGAAGTGAACAGGGACTTAATGCAAGTCTGCACTCCGACATCCGGCAGCTCGCGCTCCATCCGCTCCACCTCCTGCACCAGGTACTTAATCCTGGCTGCATCCTGCTTGCTCTGAGTCTGTAAGAGAGACAACTCCTCAGATAGAGCTTGAGCTCGCTTATGGGCTTTATCTTTCTCCGTGTTGATACCCTTGAGGGTTGACTGGAAAGAGGACGCTTCAGCCCGAAGAAGTTCAAGCTCAGCTACCATCTCAACGCCTTGGTCGAGTATCTTAGCATAGGTAAGACCAAACTACAAAGGAAAAGGAAATAACGCTTGAAGATATGAAGAAGACAAAAATTATAAAAATGGAAAATACCAGAAAATACCTCAGAAAGAAGATGAGCGCCATGGATCAGTCGATCCTCAGGAAGGGGCGTGTCAGATAACTCAGCATCCGGAGGAGCAGGACATCAGTCAATAAGGCGATGGAGAGGCTCGTATACAGTAGAAGGAGGAGTTCCCCTATCAGCACGGGTAGCTTTCCCCTTCTTCTTCTTAGATGTGTCACAGTCAGAAAAGAAAGCATTGGCAGCGGAACGGGTTCTTTTGGCAACTGAACCTGGGACCTGAGTAGAAGAACTAGGGAGAGGAGGAATTTTTGAAGAACCCTCTGGAGCCGGAGTCTTTACAGAGCTCTCGAGAGCGGGAGACGGAGGAGCCTTTGGAGGATCTTCTGGAGCGGATAGCACAGGGGTCTTCACTATGCTGAGAGCAGGGGCATCTCGGGAGATATGAGTTAACCAACTCATTGCTACAAATAATCAAGAAAATTTTCAGAACTCAGAAAACAGCCACGCGCAAGAAATAAAATACAGCAATAGAAGATTTTTTACCATCTTGAGAATCTAAGGAAAAATCTTGAGGACAAAAGCCGAAGTGGGAGAGGATGCGAGGATTGTTGCAAATGCCAATAATATCGAAATAGTCGTGCAAACGGATATGAGTATTGAGATTGCTCATAATAGTGTGATTGGAAACAGAGTAAGCTTTCAGAGGAGGAGGAACTACTCCTGGATTGTGAAATAACCAATCCCCGTGAGGAAATGGCCAATCAGTGGGGCTGGTAGCAAAGAAATAATAATCTCGCCAAGATGAGTCCTCTTCATGGAGTTTTTTCAGAAATTTACAAACACAGGACCTTCGCCCACTAACATAGAAAAAACCATCATTCACCTTACAAGAATGTTGGCTCAGAAATAGTTCGGCAGACGGGACACCCCCATTCCCCTTCACCAAGATGAAAAAACCTATCATGGTACGGATAACATTCGAAGTAAACTAGTTAAGAGGGATCTGCATGCGGGTGGATATGGCAGCCAAATAGGGATGAATCGGAAATCGTAGTCCCGCCCTAAGATGTGCTTCGAAAAAAGCAAGAGTTCGAGGCTGGGAGATATCTGGGCGTTCATTTGAGCGAGGAGCGCGAAAGGCGTACTCCGACGGAAAACCATAGGCATGAGCAAGGTTAACTAGGTGAGTATGGTCGATTTGGGAAGCGAAGGAAATCCTATTCTCTGGACTCCCCATCAGAGAGGGAGTCACTTCAGAGGAATTTTGGCTAGTGGCTTCCGGCGGAGAGAGAGGATTTGACATCGATTTACAGTGTTAATAAAAGAAGAAAAGAAGGATAGCTGGGTTACCTTGAGTGGAAGGGCTATGGAATCAGACGAGGCGGCTGGCGACGGCAGAAACTCGAGATGAAGAACAGCGGAGAAGAAGGATGAAGACGATGAGAAATTTTTGGGAAGAATGGAATTTGAAAAGTGAAGAGAGGAAAAGAGGGTGGTTGCGTGAAGTAAATGAGGAGAGATGGGGGGAAGAATCGAGGGTTTTCCTCGGGAGGATAACAAAGTAGAGAGAAAAGTGATCGCGTGGAGCCCACGCGCGGAAGCCGAAAAGTCTCCCAGAGTTGGAGGCGGGAAAAGCCTGTGGAGAAGGACATGTTTTGAAACTTCCTCTCCGAAGCAGGAACAATACACGTCTCTCCAGAACGACCTTTGTACTAAGTTCTAGGAAATTTTTCTACTCTCACAAAAGATGTCTCCCTTTTACGAGAGTAGGGGGGAGTAGATGATGCGGCCTAAAAATGTCACCTAATAAGGAGTCGACACGTGTATGAATGACGGGATTGGAGAAGAAAGGATTGAGTCATCTAGTGTTCTCTGAATAAAGAATCCTCTCTAGAGGTCTCTCTGGAGGGAGCTCCGTCTATAGAGGAGTATCAGAAAGAAGTAGTCTTAACATGAAGCCGTGGGCCGTAAATATCGGAGACTCCCGCGATTTCAGGTCCAGACTTGATAAAGGAAAGACCTTGTCTTCCTTTACTTTAGGGAATGAGGTCCATTGAGCTGGAGAGCTGCCGAGTCTTCACGGAGTGGAGAGAAGGGAGGATTTGGTCCACTCAGCAGGACCAAGTCTCACGGGCAGCTCCGAAATAAGAGGAAGGTTTGACTTCCTCTCCAGAAAGTATCTCTATAAATAGGAAAATTCGAAGATATCCCCAGGTTAGACATTCTTACTTACAAAAACTTGATATACTTTAAACAAAATATACTTCCAAGATTCTTTGAGAACTGATTCGATACGTTAAGGATCCTGAGATCCTTATGAGATATTGATAAGCCCTATACTGACTTAGGCATCGGAGTGTCCACGCCGGACTCCCCTCCGGCGTGTTCTTTGCAGGTACTTGAAGATTTCGAGTGAAGGCAGCACATTCGAAGCAATTATACGTGTTCGAAGAGTAGGACATTTAATCCCGAGGATACGCAATCCTCTCGTGCAAATTTTGGCACATCAATATCGAACACCACGTAATGGGGAGTTGACGTCGATTACTGGAGTGACGACCTTGATATTGCTAACATAACGATATACTATAATTTTTAAAGAAAAAATATAATTTTAAAATACAGTTTTCACGATAATAATAATGGTAGTGAAGAATATGTGATGTTTATCGAAAAACATGGTTAGATTTTATTTTGTTTGAAGAAAGAGTAGGAAGATTCGTTTGAAGAAGAGCAGGAAGATGGACGGTTTTTCGATTTTGTAAACTATGAGGCTGTGTAGAATTTTGTGGTTCCAAATACACTACTTTCTTCTCTTTCAGAGTTTCTGAGAGAATCCATTGAAATATCTACTTTTTAGAAGAGATTTTGAATAGTGAAATTTATTTATATTTTTGAAGGAGAATCCAACGAAATCCATAGAGTATTAAAATCCATAGATTGTTGAATACCTAAAAATTTCTAAAGACTTTTTAAAATCCGTATTGAATACCTCAAAATTTTGAAAGACTTTTAAAAATCCGGATTGAATACCCCCAGATTTTAAAAGTCCAAAAAAATCCAACAGAGTCTCAATTGAATACACCCCCCCTTAGTAATTAACGGCTTTTCCGATGTGGTGAGAAATTTGTATTCAAAATTTAAAATTAGTTGAGTTAATATTATATTAAAACGCAATTTTAAATATTAAGGGTACGATGGTACATTTAAATTGAATTTTGAACTTAATTTGAACCTTGTTGTTATTTGAAAAAGCTCAATGTAAAAAGACCTTATTTATTTGATGAAATATCACAATAGTGAAATATTGTAAATAAATTTTTTACATTTTTTTAATACTAATAACACGTGTAGAGTAAATGTCCAATCTAAATTGGAAGGAGGGAGTAGTAAATTAACACCTTGGATTAAAAAAAAAAAAAAAAAGCATTTCAGGAAAGGGAGCATTCGAGAATCGAAAGTTGAATAATTCCTGATCAATAATAAAGTAATCAACAGCTTCCCAGTTTAGTTGAATTCCCAGAAAAATCATAATAATCAGAGAGTGAGAAAAGATGTCGTGTTTGGCATCGTGCTGTGCATCTTTGACGTGTGGCCTCTGCACATCGGTGGCGTCGTCCATCACAAAGCGCTCTGCAAGACTCGGTTACTGCGGCCTCTTTGGTGTTTCTCTCGTTCTTTCTTGGATTCTCAGAGAAGTTGCTTCACCCCTTCTCAAACAATGCTCCTGTAAGACTTTCTTATAGAGTTTGGATTTTGTGTAAGATTCGAGGGTTTTGAGATGTGCAATTGGTTTGTTTTAGATTTTTTGGAATTTTGTGAAGTGGGTTTCTCTACCTACCTTGTCTCCTTTATATTTAATTGACCTAGATTTGTCTTCTTTTCAATTAAGGATAAGAGTTTTGTAACTTTCGATTCATTAATTCTGGTTTATGGGCTGGGATACTGCAATTCTCTATGCTCATATTCCGGGGAAATGAGGATATTCATGCTTAATGAAGAATATTGTGCACAAGAAATATTTAGTTTAGGGTTTTCGGTTATTGAATTCACTTCAGATTGCAGTAAAAGGCCAAGACATACAGAACACATACGTGTTGGTGGCAATTCATGTCATTTCTGTATATATTGTTGGACTTGTTTCCTAGTATTGTATCTATTTGCCTCCTCCTAAATGTCTGAAATTTATGCCTTTTGTTGCTGCATTTGTGAATTTGATCCTTAAGATAAGAGGGGTTTCTAACTCTAGCTTTGGACTCTGTTATTCATTTGGTTTGCAGGGATAAATACTTCAGACGACCTCTCAAAGGAATGGTTTCAAATACAAGCGGTTCTTCGAGTCAGCATGGGGAATTTCTTGTTCTTTGGAATTCTGTCTCTCATAATGGTTGGGGTGAAGGATCAAAACGATAGGCGTGATGCCCTGCATCATGGTGGATGGATGGCTAAGATGGTTGTATGGGCTTTGCTCACTATTCTCATGTTTTTCCTTCCCAATGCCATCATAAATGCATACGGTCAGTCTTGTACAGTTTTTGGGGAATATGTTTTGGAGATTTGTGATTTACTATCTTAATGGTTCTTGTGATACTAGGCCATCAAATCCCGTACCAATATATTTTGTAAATTATGATTAGGCGTAGTATTTGCTTGACTGAAATATATTATATCTTGATTTATCATGACAAAATCCTTCTATCTGTAGGAGTGCTTTCGAAGTTTGGGGCTGGTTTATTCTTACTGGTCCAAGTTCTAATGTTGTTAGATGCCACACATTCATGGAATGATTCATGGGTTGCTAAAGATGAGCGCAAATGGTAGGTTTCTAGTAATATTTCTCTTATTCCTTACATGGAAAAGTCTTATGTAAACCAGTTTCACCGTGTAAATGATTTGCATTGTGTGTGTATTTTTTAATAATATTAGTTGTTTCATTAAAACGTACTAGTTTGTCAATATTAGTTGGTTCATTCAAAAATATTAATGAAGTGATAGTTGCGAACTAGCTGTACGACAAAACTGTTTTACATAAGACCAACTCTCCTTGCATTGGTTAAGCTTCTGAGTTCTGATTACATTATGTGTGCTATTTGCAGGTATCTTGCCTTACTTGCTGTGTCAGTAGCATGTTATCTTGCGGCGTTTACATTTACCGGAATCCTATTCATATGGTTCAATCCATCTGGGCAGGACTGCGGTCTTAATGTCTTTTTCCTTGTGACAACCATCATTCTCTGTTTTGTTTTTGCTGTTATTGCATTACATCCCCAGGTACTAAGAGATATATTTCATCAATTTCATAGAAAATGCTTAAATCAAAATGGTGGGAGAATGTATTTTGGCCAAAAGCAACCAAACTTTTGCGTAATTTTATGGCACTAGGATCTCGAAAACTGGTTTTTTTTGTAAGAAAAACAAGAATTCACATTACAATTTTGAGTAAATCTCTAGTACACCAATTGTGTGGAGCGAATGTACACAACTAATATTGTTCAGCGAAAAACAGCTAAATACCCTTTTAAAAATGCACATGCACTTGAGTTGCATGGTGCACCTAGTTCGCACAAGACTTTATCTACACTTTTCTTTCCAGTCATGTGGCCTCAATTCCACACAACAATCTTGGCAGGAGTTCTCTTCAATAGTCGATTTGAGTTGACATCTTGAGTTAAAAAATTCTTTTGAAATTAAATTCTTATTTAGGAACTAGTTAAACTTTTTAACTGGCAGCTGCTGATTTCTACAGGTTAACGGCAGCCTCTTGCCTGCTTCAGTGATATCTGTTTACTGTGCTTATTTGTGTTATACCGGTCTCTCTAGTGAACCTCGAGGTTATGTATGCAACGGCCTTCACAAAAAGTCGAAAGCTGTATCAACGAGCACCCTTGTACTCGGGATGCTTACAACAGTTCTATCCGTTCTATATTCAGCGCTTCGTGCTGGATCATCGACCACTTTCTTGTCCCCTCCGTCTTCGCCTAGAGCAGGTACTAAATTCGGTGCAATGTCTTTTTAGACATTCTTGATTTTACACGTTCTTTTCAAAAGCCGCCCTTTCCAGCATTTGTACAAATTATTATAGGGTAAATTTTTTAAAAAATAAAAAATAAAACTCGAGGTTTTGAATAATTATCAAATATCCCTTATAAAGACCAACACTTTTGTCTGATCGAGAAATGCAGAATCATTTCAGTTATTGTAATTTCTCACATTTGCATCATTAAAAAAATCTGTTCTTTTTAGGGGGTATTTGATAATTATTAAATGAGTTGGCTGTTTTATGTAATACAGGTTTACATTCACTTTATGTAAAACAACTATTACAATTTAATGAAACAGCTAATACTCTTGCAAACTACACACAAAATGCAGATTAGTAGTTGCACAGTAAAACTGTATCATGACATTGTCTTATTTTATTAAAAAAAGAGAAATGGGGCCTAGTTGTGGTCGTAGGATCGGGATGATGGTGGAGATTTGTTTATGATAAGTTGTGAAAACGTAAATGCAGGTGAGCGGAAGTCTCTTCTTGATTCGGACGAGCTTGAATCTGGAAAAGGAAAGAGTGGAGCAGAAGCACGACCGGTTACTTACTCTTACATGTTCTTCCATCTGATATTTGCTCTAGCGAGCATGTACTCAGCCATGCTTCTGTCGGGATGGACGAGCAATTCTGAGAATCCCGACCTCATAGATGTCGGTTGGACATCCGTTTGGGTCCGGATATGCTCTGAGTGGGTCACTGCCGGGCTCTATATTTGGTCTCTCATCGCTCCTTTGCTCTTGCCCGATCGTGAGTTCTATTAAATATGAACCAGTTTGTGTATAGTTGGGTGTATATATAGTTCTATGCAATTATTATACGGTACCTTTGTTTGGTTTGGAAATCATATATCTAGAGTGTTACTTTATCATATATAATGTCATTTTATTAATTCTTAGGTATTAAATTTTAGTTTTCCTTGCCTTTGTATGATTGCAAAATTCCGTTCTCTTGTTTTATATTATAAAAACTCCGTCTCACAATAACTTTCATACTTTCCATTTTTGGACGTCCCACAATAATTTTCACACTTTTAGAATGGAAAATCCTTTATAAACCTCACTCTCAGAATATTTTCAATTTTATACAAATGTCATTACTTTTTATCTACACATACGCAAAAGTTAACTCATTCTTTACTTTATATATAAAGTTTTACAAAATTACCCTTCAACACACTATTAATTATTACACTTTTTTAATATACATGTACATACCTTGATCCCAAAAACAATTACACGTCGTGAATTCTCTTTTTTAAAGTATATTAAGGTTTAGTGATTATAAGATGAAAGCATTCTTAAGTAGTAGTAATAATTCATTTGTTAAATAGTGATAATTTAAAAAAAAAAAAAAATACTACCTCTGCAGTTTAATTTTTTAATTTACATTTTGTATTTTCATTTATTTTAATATTACCTTTTTGTTCAAAATTTTAATAATGTTTTTACAATTCTTCTAATAAAGTGGAAAAAATTATTTTCCAATTTTATCCCTAAAGAGAGTTTTACATGCAAGATTTTAATGACACTTCGGCCTCTGGGTGAGGTTATGGTTATATGTTTCTATTTTTTTTATATGATTTACCTTTTATTGTCTAAAAAAAATTATCTTAAAAAAAAAAAGGAAAAAATTAAAGTAAAAATATACTATTAAAGATAAAATTTGGTAAAAATTAAAATGCAGCCAGAAAAAAAATATAGAGAGCACAATTTATTCCATTTCATTTGGTGAAATCAAATTAAATCCTTTTTTTTTTAAACAATTAAGAGATTATTTACTCAAATTGGTTCATTTATTGGAAAATGTGCAATTATTTGAAATTTAATTTCAGGAATACAACCTTTGTACGGAGTAATTAATAGAGTGCAAAAAACAAATATCATAAAAATGAATAGTAGCTCTTAATTTGCGTAGAATTTTTTTTTTTTAATTATATTTGAATGAGCCAATTGTAAGGTACGCAGCACCCCGCCGCATCCTGCTAACATGCGCACCTCCACCTGAAATAGAAATACGTCCCTACGCCCCCACCCCCCTCCCCTCCCATGGCCCCTTCTTCCTCCCTCAGAAAATCTTCCCACTCAAATTCCCCAAACTACCCTCCCGTCTGCCGCCACCCTCCCTCCGCCACCCTCGACCTCCTCATCTTCATCCTCGTACTCTTCTCCGGCGCTTTCCTCATCTTCTCTTACTTCAATTACGTCCTCCAATCTCTCTCGCTCATCCTCCCCCCTTACTCCACTATCCTCTCCCTTTTTCGTTACCATTTCACCTCCAATCCCCAATTCCAGATCACCTTTTTTGCGCTATTTCTAATCTCCTTTGTGGGGATTGTCGTGTGGTTGGAGATCTGCTGCGGCCAGAGATCGAGAAGATGCGACAGAAAAGGATGTAAAGGGCTGAAGAGAGCGCTGGAGTTCGATTTGCAGCTGCAGGGTGAGGAATTATTGAAGAATGGTGATGGAAACAAAGCGGTTAAAGACGTGAATGAGTTGCCTTGGAAAGGCGGGACTGAGGATAACCCTGATTATGACTGTTTGCGTGCCGAATTGAGGAAAATGGCTCCGCCTAACGGCCGTGCTGTGCTGCTGTTTCGCGATCAATGTGGCTGCCCTGTCGCCAAAATCCAAGTGTGGGGGCCTAAACGTGGTCGCCGTCACAAGAAGTGAGTTATCATTTTTGGATTCTTGTTTCTAGGATTGTGAATTATATGTGAAATTGTTCGTTCCTTGAGTTTTAATGCTGCTTTATTGGTTGTTTCAGTTATTATAGTAGGTGTGTTTGTGTTTTTTTAGTTTCTGCTGGAAGTTTTATGGAATTAAGCGTAATTTGGGGATGATAAAGTACTTTGATAGGTTTGTTAGTCCGTGTTTCTTGTTGTTTTGTGGTTTCTGTTGAACTAACTGTGTGAAATGTGTTGAAGTTGCTTTCTGTTTGTATCGGAAGTTATATGGAGTTCGGTTTGGTTGGATAACGAACTATAATGGTAGATTTGTTCGTTGATGTTTGTAGATTTTCTCTGCATTCTTGCTTAGAGTTTTCAAGGGAAGGAATTTGTGACACTCGATGAAGTTGCTTGTAGATTCTTCTACAAGTTATGTATGATGGGATGATGAATTACATAGATGGTTAACACGTTATCAGTTTATTGATGTCGATAAAATCTTAGATGCTCTAAGCCTCTAACAATGTTAAGACACGTGGTTGTTTTGTCTGAGTGTGGAGTTGGCCTTTATTTTGTCGATGACTCTTGAACGAGGAAGGTTGATTTCTTGAAAACTTTATAACTGTGCTTCTCACTCCCTGGCCATAAGATGCTAGTCATTCCAAAATTATGTTATCTTGTTAAAAAACTTCAGCACAGTTTTTGCAATGAATAATGGTTTTGTGGTCGACTGTCTGTTTTCCTGTCATGAATTGAGTAGGGGTCTCAGACATAGATAGTATGATCGATGAGAGATGCCTTTGAACTGTCGGATATTAGACAAGCGACGTGTTGTTCATTTGCATGATTTCATTTATACATCTAGGCATTTTGTAATTATGAAGCAAATAGACATCTATTTGAAGTTCACTTAGCAAGGTAGTTTATTGCATTTAGGAAACGGAAAGCATCGTTGTATCATATTTCAAAGGCAATAATCAACTAGACTTCAACCTACTTTCAAAAAGAGCCAAGTTTGTTACAAGGCAATGGTGTCTCATATTCTTATAGTTCAAGATTGTCTGGTTGGGAAAAGAGCTAAAGTTTGCCTATAATTTATCGTCTCATTTAATTTTCACGTCTCAATACTAAAAGTGGTTGTTTAGTTGCTATATTTGTTCCATTGTACTGTAACGACCTGCAATGCTTGTTTCGTCATCTTCTTTTCTGGTGTTGTCTTGCAGGAATTCGGCTCTTGGTGATCAAAGATGACTGCAGATTATTTTTCGTCTTTCGCCATGTTGTAAGAGATTTCCTTACAAGAAATGTCTTTTCTTTTTCAATATTGCTGTTCGTCATCATTTAGAAATTTCAACTTACCCTTATTGGGGAAGCTCGTATCTTTCCTATACCAAATTAAATGAAAATAAATAGACGAATAGGGAATATAATTGTAGGATTTCTGTTATGTTACGCTTCCTATATGCATGACACGAAAGACAACAGTAATTAATTACACTTCGTGTCATTCATTTAAGAAGTGTAACATAGGATTTTACACAATTGTATCAATCGAATATCTCATATGTTACATGTTGGTTTGATCTGATGCAAGATTTTGTGAGTTCAATGTGAATATGATATCTTCAGCAAGCTGCTTATGTTTTTTTACCTCAAAATATTTCAACTTTACTTGGGTTAATACTTGATTTATTTCAGGTTGGACTCAACTCATTATAATCATATCATCCTAATCTAGTCTAATCAGTCTTTGTTATAAAACATGAACTTAGTATAGTTGTTTTTGGAAGAATGATTTAAAGGTCTACATTATTTTTGTTTTAAAGTGCACTCAAGCTATATAAATCTTGTTTTACAAAACCTTTTTAGACGGTTTATCAGCAAGTGTCTAGCGCATGGGTTTGTGTGAATGGTTGTGTATTTAAATACCTTAAATTATCAGCATTTGTTTCAAAAGGTACCTAAACTATCAATGTTTGTTCCCAAAAACTCTTATTAATGGTCATTCGCACAAACCTAAGCGTGAGAGGCATTTTTGCTGACTTGTAGTAAAAAATCTCTTCAAACAAAATTTATATAGTTCAAGAGTTTTTAAAATAAGAAATAATTTAGAAATCTTTTTTAAATAAACATTTGATAGTTTTTTCCAAGGTCAAGAAAAATTTATTAAAATGAGTATTGGAGTACTCAAATTCCTTACAATGACTTATTATTCATGGCATGTTTTATTTGAGATTATGGTGGATGGTGAAATTTAGGAATTCAAAATTAATATTAACTAGTGTAAAAAAAAAAAAAATAGAAATATTATATCAAATGTCACTACTATATTACTCTCAATTCAATTTCATTATTCTCACTTTTCTTTTTTGGTTGTCCAATTTTATTATGTTCATTCTCTTTTTTGAAATAATACTATTCACACTACTTTATTTATATCTTTCAACCATCACTTATTTACTCAAATTGCCACTAATTTTATTTATAAACAATCACTTTACCTATAAATGGACCCCACAACATCTCATTATACTCCCAACTTATCTACTTTATACATAAACTAATTAATATTAATTAAAATCCTTGCCCGGAGAAATTGGCATAATAAAATTGGACGGATGGAGTACTATTTATAGAGTAGGTCTCTTGTGCACTTGAGTGTTCCATGTGCACTCGAGTCTAGAAAATCGAATATGTAATGGTAAAGACGAAGTTATTAAAGAAATTAAGTTGTAACCTAATGGTAGTCCCATACTTGTTTTATTACAATATCGCGGGTTCAAGACCCATCGGGTGTAACATTAATAATAATAAAAGTGCAAGTCGCATTTGTTTTTATTTTTACAAATATTTTTCTCGATTATAAAGGTGCAAGTAGTAACTATCCTAAAGTGTAATATTAAAAGTAAAAAAAAGTGCAAGTAGTAAATAATAAAAGGTGTAAAATTAATAACAAAAAAATATATGATAATATATATTGTTCTTCTATAATAATAGACTTAGTTACATATTAGTTATAAAACTTTATATATAATACTTTTTAGTAATATTGTGTTGCATTTTTCATTTATAATGACTTGCACTTTTCACTAAATATTGTGTTGCATTTTTCAATTATACACTCTTGCACTTTTTAATAAAAATTGTGTTGCACTTTTCAGTTATAGCCACTTACACTTCTCAGTTTTAGTGACTTACATTTTTTAGTAACACTGTGTTGTACTTTTCGGTTATAAATGATTTACACTTTTCAGAATGGGTCCACTTGAGTGCACGGTGTGCACACTCAAAACTATAACCGCACTCAAAACCATTTATAAAGTTGAAAAGTGTTTATTATTCCACTTTACTTTTCATAATACTAATAAATAATACTCCCTCCGTCCCAGGATTTTGTGCATGGTTTGACCGGCACAGAAATTAAGAAAATGGAATATAGTGATGTGTGGCAGAATAAAGGAGGGGTATAATTGGTAATTCATTGACTAAAGTGAGTGGAGATTTGACTAAAGTTATAAATTGAGTTAAGTTGTGGGCCCAAGTAAAATAAAGGAGGGGTAATATTGGTAAAAAGTATGTGAGTTATTTTCTTTTTTAGAGTGTGCAAATAATGTTGGGACGCCCGTTAAGGAAAGTGTGCAAATAATCACGGGACGGAGGGAGTACATACATTAAAATACGTGTCCGTTATGAATTTTTAAGTAAGAGACGGAGGAAGTATAATTTTTTAAAATGTATAGGTATGTAATAGAAAAAATGATTGAAAAAATATAAAAAATAATAAAAGTAAAAAAGTAAAATTATATAAAATTAGATTTAAAAAATGTAAATGGGTGAAGAAGAGAGAGAGATGAGGTTAGGAAGTTATAATCGATTCAGAAAAAATAAATAGTAAAAAATAAAAAAAATTTAAACCCAAACTAATACTAGAATTTAAGGAATTTTAAAATTGAGGTATATGGAATATTAAGAGAAGATTTAGAATTAGTATACTGTGTAAGGAAGATATAAATGTGTTTGTTTTGTTATTTTGAGTAGATGTAGAATGTAATTTGATTGTTAAATCTAATGTGTGAAAATTTAAAAGTAAATGAAGTGATATTATTATATTATTGTTAGATAAATTTTTGTCAAATCTAAGTATGTGTGGGTGATGATGTTATATTACTATTAATTTAGTACTCCTTATCAGTTCCACAATAATTTTTATAGATAAGTATACTACTTTTTTAATAAAATATTATTATTTAAAAAATAATTTAATATAATATTATTGTTTGAAAATCATTTAATAAAATAAAGAAAAGCTTTCCCAAACCTGATTTATTTTGCACATTGTGATAGTCCTAGGAAGGAGCGCCGATTTCAACGGTGCTCTTTCTTCATATACTTAATTTAATTAATTTTTACTAACAATAAAATCTTTTTTTTAAAATTTATTTCTATTAAATATTATATTATAGTAATCTTATGTTAATCTAACTTGCAATCTTAATCATACTTAATATTATATTTGTGAGATTATAATATCATTTAAAATTTATATATTTAGAAATATAATTGATGCAGATAAATATGTCGCTCTCTGAGAAGTCGACACGTGGAAACGGGATAAATTATGATAGTTGTGATTAGGTCAATACACCGAAGAAATAGGATTAATATACCCCTGGGCTTAAGCTGGGAAATTAGAGAAATCAGGGTGATTGGGCCTTTAGCCCATATTTGGAGAGATTAATAGCCCTTGGGCCTGGAAGGATCCGGCCCAAATAGGGGACGAATAGTTAATCTTTTCTAGCCAAGTCAAATGAGTGGGTCAACCCACGAAGATAGGGGCGGATATGCTGAAGAACCAAGTCTCCAGGGAGAGTGAGACCGATTCTTTAGGGAATGGGCCGAAGATATAGGGAGAACGAGTTTTTCCCTCTCCGAAAAGAGGGGCCAGGTATATAAACAGGTTATTTCCATATTCTTACTTACGTTTTGACATAATATACACACTTTTATGAAATACACGCTGAATTGAGAAGAAACAACATTATATTCGCCGGAATTCCCTAGAGATACAGGGGAATTCCTCTTTGATTTCGCCTACAACCGATTCTGACTTGAGCGTCGGAGCTTCTACGCCGGAGCCCCCCTCCGGCGTACTTTTGCAGGTCATTTTCGGATCCTCAAGGAGATTTACTTGAAGACTGTCGAGGATAAAACGAGCGATTTGATTCGTGATTAGCAGTGCTCGTAGAGGAACGACTGATATCTCAAGGCGTTCTTTTTCGACGCATCAACTGGCGCCGTCTATGGGAACATTTCTAGCTAAGGCGTGAGAAAAGTTCCATATTAAATGGGTGGAGGGCAAGATTTGACGAAGCAGACTAAGGAGAAGGGAGATTCCACTCCACTTCCCTTTCTTCCGCCCTCACCAGGTTTTCCCGTGAATAGAAATCTGGGGAAACAACCTGTAAATCCTGTAGTGGAAGATATCCCTCCCGTCCAGGAGGGGAACACGGCGGGTACCTTGGAAGCTTCGGGAAGTGGTACAGATAAGGACACTCCACAACCCAATGCTCAACCGGAACTCTTCACTGTCTCTCAAGACCAATTGGACGTGATGATAGAGCAGGCAGTAGAAAGAATAATTACATCTCGTGGACTTCGCCCTCCTGGACCTACTCCACCAGTTAATGAAAGAACAAAGCAGAATCCCCCGGAACATGTCATCGATTCGGCTCCAGTCCCTTCAAAGAATGAAGGTTTCCCCCAGAATCAAGAAGAAAGAGTGCCTTCGCAAGCTGAGAGAAGCGTCCTTGATCGCCCTCCTAGAAGAAATATCGAGAGGATCCCTGGGGATACCACTCTGGATGCAGGGATAGGAGAAAGTACGGATGACACTTATCACGGAGCTGTTAGTGACCAAATACAGGCTCTACGGAAAGAAATGAAAGACATGCAGAAGCATATGAATGACAACGTAAGTAAACCTTCTTACGTTACTGGTTATCAATTTTCATCCACTATTTTACAAGATGAACTGCCTCCTAATTTTAAATCTTTAAATTTCGAATATGATGGCACCACGGACCCTTATGAGCATCTGATGAGGTTCGAGAATGCCGCCTTATTGCATCGATACGGAGAGGGCGTCAAGTGCAGGGTATTTCTGACTACCCTATCTAAAGCGGCACAGCAATGGTTCACCCAGCTAGGGCCAGATACTATCCATTCATGGTCGGAGTTCAGTGAGCTATTCTTGCACCAATTTGCCAGCGCTAGGAGGCAACCTAGAGCCACCCTCACCTTGTTTAACATGCGACAAGGGGAGAATGAGAGTCTTCGGGCTTTCTTGAAACGGTTCAACCAAGCGGCCTTAGAGGTACCAACAGCCTCTTCGGAGGTCAAAATCAATGCTCTCACTAATGGGCTGAGGGACGGAGACCTGTTTACGTCTCTAGCCAAGAAGCCAGTACGAACCTTTGACGAATTACTAAGGAGAGCAGAGAAATACCTCACCCTGGAGGAGGTGAGGAAGGCTAAGCGATCGGAAACCAAGACGATAGTGGGTAATGGAGAACGAAGAAGGGAGATAGTGCCGAGGAGGCCCAGTCCAGAAAGACATCGGAACGCGAGGGGGCCGGGAAATATAAAAGGAGAGGAAGCTGCGCCCTGGAACTCCAGGGGAAGGATAAGGTGATATACCCCTCTGAGGATCGAGCCGGCAGAGGTTTTAGAAGTGGCAGGGGACCATCCCGATATGAAGTTCCCCTACTCACGAAACAGGGGCCCCCAGAACCCCAAGTCAGATAGATTCTGTAGATTCCATAATGACTATGGTCACGACACGAACCAATGCTGGCACCTGAAGGACGAAATAGAAAGAATGATTCAAGCAGGCCACCTAAAGGAATTTATTTTTAGAGATCGACAAGGTCCCAGAGGGCAGAAAAGAAAAGACCCTGAGGGCAAACCAGAGGAGAATAGAAGGGAACAGAGAAAGAACACGGAAGATCAACCACCCCCTCCTCAAAAGAGGGGAACTATTCATATGATTATGGGTGGCCCTGCTGACGGAGATTCCTTTAGACAAAGGAAGCAGAGCGTCAGGTCATTGAAGAGTGGAAGAGACATGGAATGCCGTGAAATAGGAAAGATGACAACAGCTCCTGATATCCATTTCGGACCAGAAGACATTGGAGAACCCAGAGAGATACATAATGATGCCCTCGTCATTACCACGGATATAGCGGGATATGATGTGGCTAGGATCTTTGTAGACACGGGAAGCTCCGCTGATATCATGTTCCTAGCGTGTTTTAAGAAGATGGAATTAAACATAAAACTCAGACCAGTGGAGACAGCCCTCTATGGATTTTCAGGGGGTGCCATTCAACCCCTTGGTTCAGCGTTATTACAGGTAGGGTTAGGAACCGCTCCTAACCGACGCGTGCAAGTGATAGAGTTTTTGATAGTGGATGTCCCATCATCATATAATGTGGTGATGGGAAGACCGAGTTTGAATATCTTTCAGGCCGTGATTTCCACCTTCCACATGAAGATGAAATTCCCTGCCTCGGGGGGTGTGGGAGAGATATGTGGAGACCAGTACCAGGCAAGGAAGTGTTACGTAGAATCGGTCAAGATAGCAGACAGGGCCGTATTCCGAGGGATGGAGAGATTTAAGGGTGAAGACCCTGAGTTGAAAAAATAGAAAGTGGGTGAACTAATGCAAGAGCAACCCAAAGCCAAAGCAGATGAGGAATTAATGAACATCGAGCTCTACCCAGGAAAAGAGGGATTCACAACCAGGATAGGTACACACATGAACCCTGAGCTCCAGGGAAAGATGATACTCGCCCTCCAGGAGAATGCAGATATTTTTGCTTTCACGGCGACGGATATGACAGGTATCCCTCCAGAGATAGCAATGCATTACCTTAATGTGGATCCCAAAGCTAGGCCAGTGAAGCAGAAGTTAAGGAACTTTGGTAAGGAGAAAAATCTCATTGTGAAAGAGGAGATCGATAAGCTGTTGAGTGCAGGGCATGTGAAGAGGGTGCAGTTCCCGGAGTGGCTGTCAAATGCGGTGCTAGTATCTAAAGGAGCTGGCAAGTGGAGAATGTGTATCGATTTTAGAGATTTGAATAAAGCATGCCCAAAGGATCACTATCCCCTACCCCGAATCGACTAGTTGGTAGATGCCACGTCTGGGTTTGAATTACTCAGCATGATGGATGCGTACCAAGGGTACCACCAAATCCAGTTGAACCCCCTTGATATACCAAAGGTATGCTTTATAGCGACATGTGGTACTTTCGATTATGTACGTATGCCTTTTGGACTAATAAATGCAGGAGCCACCTATCAAAGAATGCTAGACTCGGTGTTCCGAAGGCAGATAGGCAGGAACATGGAGGTTTACGTGGATGATATGCTGGCTAAAAGTGTCAAGGCAGAGGGACATATTGGCGACCTGAAGGAGATATTCCAGGTAATCCGAGAGAATGGTATTAAATTAAACCCTGCTAAATGTTCTTTTGGAGTAGGGTCAGGGAAATTCCTGGGATATATGGTGACTCAAAGAGGGATAGGAGTGAACCCTGCTAAGGTGAAGGCGGTGCTCGACATGCAACCCCCTCGGAATTTGAAGGAATTGCAAACCCTGAATGGTAGGATTGCAGCTCTCAGTAGGTTCATATCAAGGTCAGCAGAAAAGAGCCACCACTTCTTCAGAACATTAAGGAAGGGGTCGAGGTTCAAGTGGGATGACCAGTGTCAAAAGGCTTTCGAGGAACTCAAACTTCACCTTGAACAACTTCCGAAGTTGACGAAGCCCTCTCAGGGAGATGTATTGCTCTTATATCTCTCAGTAGGGGAACACTCCCTGAGCACTGCCCTGATGAAAGAGGAGGGTTCCACACAGCAACCTATATATTACGTGAGCAAGGTCATCCAAGGGGCAGAGATCAGGTACTCAGAGGTGGAGAAGGCAGCCCTGGCGGTGGTGGTAACGGCTAGGCGATTACGCCCCTACTTCCTGTCCTATAAAGTTGTGGTGCGAACTAATTTCTCTTTGAAGCAGACGTTAGGGAGAGCAGATTTATCAGGTAGAATGGTCAGATGGGCAGTGGAATTATAGGAATACGATATTGATTATGAACCAAGAAGGGCCATCAAAGCCCAAGCTTTAGCAGACTTCATTCAAGAATCTACCAGAATGGAGGAGGAACAAGGTTGGAAGGTGTATGTTGATGGTTCAGCTTCGGCTGTAGGATGTGGAGCAGGGATAGTGTTGGTTGACCCTGAGGGCCAAGAAGTACAGGTAGCCATCAAATTCCGATTCTCAACCTCAAACAACGGTGCAGAGTATGAAGCCCTGATTAGAGGGGCTAACATAGCAGCAGAGTTAGGGGCACAAAAAGTCACCCTATACTCCGACTCACAGTTGATAGTACAACAGGTCAAGGGGGAGTATCTCGCCAAGGATGAAAGGATGATCGCCTACCTAGAACAGGTAAAGAAGTTAAAGAATAAATTCC
This sequence comes from Galeopsis tetrahit, assembly GCA_963675135.1. Taxonomy (NCBI): domain Eukaryota; kingdom Viridiplantae; phylum Streptophyta; class Magnoliopsida; order Lamiales; family Lamiaceae; genus Galeopsis; species Galeopsis tetrahit. The sequence goes on along the minus strand of OY776124.1, from coordinate 58,203,271 downwards.
AGACCTTTGAAGTAATACAGGTACCAAGAGAAGAGAATGAAAAAGCAGATGGGCTATCTAAGCTGGCCAGTTCCACTGAATTTGAGGGACACGGAAAAATAACCTTGTTAGTGGCGGACCAATTAGCCACCGAGACCCTGGTCGGAGAAATAACAGCAGGAGATGACTGGAGGAGAGAGATTTGGGAAGAGTTGAACAGAGGACAGGTGACTTCAATGTCCAGAGAAGCCAAAGCTTGGAGAAGGAAATATTGTATTTTGGGAGACCAATTATACAAGAGATCCTTCGCTCAACCTTATTTGAAATGCCTTTCGAAAAGAGAAGCAGAGCTAGTGATTAAGGATATTCATGAAGGTTGTGCGTCTAGCCATGAAGGTTATCAGACTATGGTGAAGAAGGTATTTAGAGCGGGTTTCTACTGGCCCAATATAATCAGAGACGCTAGGGAATATGTGAAGAAATGCGAGAAATGCCAGAAGAATGGACCCTTAATACGAGTACCTGCAGAGGAGATGGGGGCCATGCACTCGCCCTGTCCCTTCGCCAAATGGGGAATAGATCTAGTCGGACCCTTCCCCCTGGCACCTGGGGGAAGGAAATTTTTTATTGTGGCCGTGGATTACTTTAGTAAGTGGGTAGAGGCTGTACCCTTGGCCAAGATAGAGGAAGATAATGTAATTCTATTTCTGGCTAGACATATTTGTTGCAGGTTCGGAGTGCCCAGAATATTGGTCTCTGACAACGGGACACAATTCAATGGGGAGAAGGTGAGAAAGTGGTGCGAAAGATGGAATATCATACAGAGATTTACTTCGGTGGCCCATCCACAAGCCAATGGACAAGTGGAAGTTACAAATAGAATCCTAGTAGATGGCATCGGAACGCGATTGCAAAGAATAGGAGGAGGATGGGTGAAGGAGCTAGATAATGTTCTCTGGTCTTATAGGACCAGTCCCAAAACAGCCACAGGGGAATCTCCCTTTTATTTGGTGTATGGAGCAGCGGCGGTGATACCTCCCGAGGCCAGGCTTGGGTCACACAGAATTACATATTTTGAAGAGAAGAAGAATGAAGAGCTGATGAGGGAGGCCCTAGACCTAGTAGAGGAAGAAAGAGAGATGGCAAGACTGAAAGCGGAGAGATATAAAAGCAGGATCAAAGCAGCTTATGATCGCAGGGTGATTCCTCGTTCTTTTAAAGTTGGAGATTTAGTACTTCGAAGAGCAGATGCCTTGAAAAATACAGGAAAAATGGAAGCTAATTGGGAGGGTCCCTACAAGGTAGTACAGGTACTAAAAGGCGGAGCATACAGACTCCAGGACATGACAGGGAAAGAGATATTGAGGCCATGGAACGTGTGCCACTTGAAGAGGTTTTATGTTTGAGGAAGGTGTTATCCCTTTACCATCTTCCCCTTTATGAACAAATTTTATGTTTACTTTTCATTCGAATAATTGCTTCACCGGCACTCTTTTTCCCTCTACGTGGGTTTCCCCTTGGCCTTGGGGTTTTACCACGGAGAGGTTTTTAATGAGGCCGGCATAGGTTCCCCTTATTTGCCTATGTTGATAAACATTTTGAATCAATGGAGCATAGTTTTTGGAAAATTTCAACAATTTCCTTTAATGCATGATTAATGTGGTGATGAGATGATTTTTATATTCTGATGCTATGATGAGATGACCCTTATGCATGTTGATTTTATAATGAAATATTTCTCATATATTGAATATTGTGCTGAGATAACTGCCAAATGTCCACGTAATGAGGGTGGAAATAATAAATGCGTTCGACATAAGATGATAGATATATTGCAAGATAGAGAAACATACACCGATTCATAAATATTTTACCTAAGGATAATTCCCAAAGATTCTATACGCGACAGCCTCTAAAGCTAAGGGGAGTAGGGGGTATGGTAGCGGAAGATGTGATTAACCTGCCAATAATCCCTAAGAACTCTTACGAGTATAAACAACTTAAGGGAGAGTATAATCCCTAAGAACTCTTACGAGTATAAACAACATAAGGGAGAGTATAATCCCTAAGAACTCTTACGAGTATAAACAACTTAAGGGAGAGTATAATCCCTAAGAACTCTTACGAGTATAAACAACTTAAGGGAGAGTATAATCCCTATGAATATTAACTTAAGGGAGAGTATAATCCCTACGAATCTTAACTTAAGGGAGAGTATTATAATCCCTACGAATCTTAACTTAAGGGAGAGTATAATCCCTATGAATCTTAACTTAAGGGAGAGTATAATCCCTACGAATCTTAACTTAAGGGAGAGTATAATCCCTACGAATCTTAACTTAAGGGAGAGTATAATCCCTACGAATCTTAACTTAAGGGAGAGTATAATCCCTACGAATCTTAACTTAAGGGAGAGTATAATCCCTAAACTTTCTAACTTTTGGGAGAGTATAATCCCTAAACATTCTAACTTTTGGGAGAGTATAATCCCTAAACATTCTAACTTTTGGGAGAGTATAATCCCTAAACATTCTAACTTTTGGGAGAGTATAATCCATAAGAACTCTAACTCCAAAGAGAAACTAGAAGCAGTATCAAGTCATCAAGTAAGTATAGAAATATAAACCCTATACTCTCACTTAAGACTTCTTTGTGAGCTTTAGAGCCTTTACGCGTCAAGAAAATGCTGAAGACATACTAAATTCATAAGAAAAAGCAGGGTAGGAACCACATTATGTGTCTAAACAGCAGAGATATAGATATATATGTATACGCATGCCAGGGAATAATATGCAGGTACGAGGTTGAGCAAAAGTAAAGCAGGAATATTCAAGACCTAAGGCACCATGCCTAGGCCCTCCACAGAAAAACCGCGGAGTGTGGAGTCTCCGGAAAATATCAAAAAGGGCCTTAGTGGCCTTAACAAAATAAAAATTGTTTTAAGAGTACCAAAGTGATATCAGAGATCTAAAGTTATGAAGAAAGGGGAATGTCACTCTTCCCCCCAAGACCTTCTCTTATCTCCTCAACTCGCCCACTGGAGTCACCTCCCTCCGCCTTCTCCATCAGAGCACCTGCTGCCACGGTAGCCACTGGAGTTGGGTTGTCCACATGAATAGGGAAAGCTATATCCTTTGCCGGTACAAGATCATCCAAGTTCAAGGCAGCATCTTTCAGTTCTAAAACTGCTTTCCTCATCCCAGGTAACCACCAAGGGGTATTGATGTCCTCCTTAGCATCTCCAGGGAACTTAGGGGGAGTGTCCAGTTCGTCCAACCGAAGGGCACGAGTATACTGACCATTAAATCCTGGAGCAGAATGTTCAGCTACGGCGTTAGAAAACTCATGGTCAATGAAATGGGGGATATATGCTCCCATTGCCCCTAAAAAGCTGCTACTCTGAAGAAAGGCCTCCAACCACTCCCGATGCAAGGTACCTAGAAATTTTTGACCTATGGCAGAGGTAAACAGGGACTCTACACATAATTTCATACCAGCCAGAGGAAGAGTAACCTCCAGTTGTTCAACCCGTTTACCAAACTCTTTCTTCAACGAAGAAACCTCCTCCGACAACCTTGTCTTCTCCGCTTGAAGTGCCTTACATTTCTGGTTAGCCTCCCGTAACTCTGCTTCGAGTATCTCCTTCTTTACTTTCTCCAACTCTACTTGGCTTTGGAGATCATCCACTAGCTGAAGGGACTGGAGAGCTCGTTCAGACACATTGGAGAATAGGAGACCAAACTACACAATGAACAATCTAAAGAAGTAAGACAGGTATACTTTTTCTTATTAAATTACCTAGAAATATGTCTGCACGAAGAGTCTACCTGAGTAAAGCTGTGGGCGGCATGCACAACTCGCTCTTCGAAGGACAGAGCGTTAAGGGCCTCGATGGCAGGGGTCGGAGTATGACGCTCTATGAACGCCAGGAGATGATCGACATTAATCTCATCAGGAGCGTCAGAAGCGACATTAGGCAGAGAGGATTTGGTCTTGGACTTCTTCTTCCTAGAAGCATCAGAGACGGGAGGCAACGTGGAAACCAGGGCCTTCTCAGTAGATGACCTGGTACGTTTAGCGACTGACCCGGTGGTAGGTTTCACTGGGGAAGGAGGAAGTTGAGCCTTTGAGGAACTTTCAGGGGCCGGAGACTTAGCAACCATTGAGAAGGGAGTGGCATCGCGGGAGATTTGAGTTAACCAACTCATGGCTGCACAAAGAAACATGAAAAAGGCGTTAACAATCACAACAAGGTGAATTTTGAAGACAATACAAAAAAAAGAAATGGTATTACCATCGTCGGGACCTAGGGGATAATCGGGGCGACCAAAACCGAAATGAGAGAGGGCTCTAGGATTCTTACAGATACTCATCACGTCAAAAAAGCCATGGGCAGAGACATTATCATTTAAATGATTCATAACGTCCAGGTTTAAAGAAGAACAAACGGAAAGAGGAGGACGGGGTACCCCAGGATTCTCATAAATCCACCCCTCATGAGGAAATTCCCAAGGAAGAGGATTTGTAACAAAGAAATAATAGTCTTTCCAGTCCCGGACCCCTTCATGGAGCTTTTCCATGAATTTTCCGGTCCTGGAGGTACGACCACTAGCATAAAAAAATCCGTCCGCAAACTTGCACACATACTGGGTTAGAAAGAGTTGAGCTGAAGGCTCCCCACCGTTTCCTTTCATCAGGATGTAGAAGCCTAACATTGCGCGTATAGCGTTGGGGGTGAACTGGTTCAGAGGTATGTGGAGATAAGTGGAAATTTCACAGAGATAAGGATGGATCGGAAAACGGAGGCCTGCTTTTAGTTGAGCCTCCCAAAAGGCTAAGGTATTATGACCTGGAAAATTAGGGCGCTCTTTCCTATGTGCAGCCCTAACTGAATAATCGGTGGGGAAGATCTCTGAGCGGATAAAAGCGGCAACGCGCTCAGGAGTAAGAATCGAGGGACCAGAAATTTTGTCTTCCAAAGCTTGGTCGGTTACGGGAAATATGGGAGTCGGAAGTGGAACTCTCCATGGATATGGAGTCTGAGGAGGATGACATAAGGATATTGTAAATGAGAAAAGAAAGGAAGGAGTAGATACCTGGAGCAAAGTCGATTTTAGGAGTGATGACGGAATGACCGCTAGACGTGTGTAGAGGAGTTAAAATTGCAGAAATGAAAAGAAAGATGAAAAATAGATAAGTTTGGAAGGAAAAAGGGATTTTTTGGGGGAAAAAAGGGGTTTTGAAATAATTTGGCAAAGGAGAGAGAAAGGAGAGGACCGAGGAGAATTAATGGCATCCCAATCAAAAGGCGCGTGAATGAAGAAGGGCAGCTTAGTGTTGGCCCTTGAGTGAACGCGCGGCTACGTATTTCGAGGGCAGGATTGCGTGTGGAAGTGCAAAAGGCCTGAAGCCTTCTGAGGGTAATTATTACGAAGGGAATCAAATCAGTAATATTTCGAAGGGTATTTTAAGGAATGGAATATGTTGGGATATGAATCCTATAAACAATGTTCTAGTTGATGAAAGTATGTTTTGATGGCCAAAAGCAACTTAAAGTTAGTGATATATGTGGTTCTAAGTCATCTTAACTAAGTCATCTGAATATAAGCTTACTAATCTGATGAGAAACTTAAGATTGAGTTTACTGATCTTAATGTTAACTGAAGTAAGTTTACTGATCTTATTGAGTAATATCAAAGTTAAAATTACTGATCTTAACTGAGTTATGTGAAATAAGATTACTGATCTTAGTGTGGAAACTGAGAATATTTTTAGTGATCTTATATGAAATATTTGAAAATCTGAGTTACTGATCTGATGTACTTACTGATCTGATATGTTTACTGATCTGATATGTAAGTTACTGATCTTAAGTGTTTACTGATCTTAGATATTTACTGATCTTATATGGAAGTTATTGAACTTACATGAGTTACTGATCTTATGAGTTACTGATCTTATTAGTTACTGATCTGATATATGAACTGATAGGAACTAAGCTGATGTTTTGTATTGTATAGACAGCTTATAGTATAGGACTTAGATATACTCATCTGTATATAGTTCAGTTGATGTATAGATAGGTGTTATATTTGTAAAGTTGTATTCTATTGTATTCAGCATTGTAAAGTTCAGAACAGTAAAATCAGAACACTAGATTAGAAATAGATTAGATGAAGATCAGAAGACTAAAGAAGACTCAGAGGACTACTTCAGACTAAGAAGACTTCAAGAAGAGTTGAAGATAAGCTTAGAAGCAATCTGGAAAAGTTTTGAACAGTTTTTGGTTACTGTGCTGATTGAGTCAGAAGAGTAAAAATCAGCAGAGTAAAATCCGAAGAGTAAAAATCAGAACAGTAAGTTACTGTGCTGATTTAGTGAAATTGAAGAATAAGTTTGGAAAGCTTATTTAAGGTGTAACTGAATATATTTGAAGAGATGCTGACTTAAGAAGGAAGTTACAAAGTCGGTTACAAGAAGAAGTTACAAAAACAGTTTTAGAGTTAGTTGAAAGTTAGTTCACAAACTGCTAACTGTCATACTAAGTTCTATAAATACTGTGTGATCTCCTACTTGAATAGACTACGGCTACTACTAAAGCAATTACTGATCTTAGAGAATTCAAGAGCAAGTCTACAAGCAAGAACTCACAGAGTTGAAGGAAATCAAAGCAAGAAGAAGCCACTGAATTGAAGAGAAGAATCAAAGGCTACTCAAAGAGAAGTTTTACTTTTCAAGTTTAAAGTTTGTATTTTGTAAAACAAGTGTGCTAGTTACTTGTAGAATTACTAGTAGATCGAAGATATACCTGGAGGTATAATCGAAAAGATCAAAGTCTTAATCTTGGGACTTTAAGCCACAAGAAGCTCAAGAAGAGTAATAAAACTTCACAACTGGAGTTGTGAGAGTGGATGTAGACATTTGTCGAACCACTATAAAATTCTGTGTTCTTTACTTTACTGTTTGATATTTGTTTGAATTGTTTAATCAAGAACAGTAGAATTAACAAAGATAAAGATCTAGATAAAAGTTGAGTATAAACTTGATTGGGCTCATTAGTAATCTGATTATTCCGCATTGTGTATTCTGATATATTGAAAGATTTTTGAAAAGTCTATTCACCCCTCCCCTCTAGACATTTTCACTAGCTTACTCAATATTATTAACTCAACTTTGGGACCAACAAGTGGTATCAGAGCAGTAGTTCTTTGGACTGCTGTTTCTTGATAAACCTTGTAAATCTTGAAGGTTATCTTTACTGATCTTACTGTTATTTCTTGATACTTGTTACTATCTGAATACTTGAAATCTATCTGCTATACTTCTGATCCTATTTGTCTAATCAAACATGGATGACACTAATGTGAACAAGCTGCCTAAGTTCAAGATTGCAGATTATGACTACTGGAAGCTTAGGATGGAGGCCATCTTTAGCTCAACCCATGATCTAATGGTATCTGTGGTGACTGAAGGACCAATTGTTATCATGGTGGAAAACACTGCTGTTCTGGATCCATCTAAACCAGTTGGTGCACTGGTCCCCAAACCCAGGTCAGAACTGACTTCAGAAGAGATGAAACAAAACAATTTGGATAGTCTTGCCAAGAACTATATTTTACATACCTTACCAAATGAGTATCTTGGTAAAGTATTAAAATGTAAGACTGCAAAACAGATGTGGGACAAACTGGCTATTCTTTGTGAAGGTACTACTCTGATCAAAGAAAGCAAGTTATCCACTGCTGTCCAAAAGTTTGAATCATTTAAAATGAAGCCAGGAGAATCAATTGATGAGCTAGATACTCGATTTACCAAAATTATGAATGATCTTGATGTATTAGGAAAGACTTATACTGACAGAGAAGTTAATTTGAGAATCTTGAAAGCCTTGGATGAAAGGTGGAAAATGGTCAAGATGATCATTAAAACCACACAAGACATTGATTCTTGGCCAGCAGAAACTATGTTCCAAACACTTAAGGCACATGAGTTCGAGTTAGATGAAGAAGATCCTATTTCTGTGATCAATAAGGATAAGGATGTCTCTAAAGACATAGCTTTCAAAGCCTCTACTTCAAAGGGGTCTAGATCATCTAAAACAAAGGCTTCAAGCATAAAAGATGAACTAGATGGTTCTGATCTAAGTCTGAAAGATCAGATGAGCCTTATGATCAAAAGATTTGATAAACTGAACAAGAGATATGGCAGGTACAAGAGGTTCTATAAGGAATCTAAGGGTTCTAATAACAGGGACTCTTCTGTGAACAGAAGGGATCAAAACTCTTCTGAAAGAAGGGATGAGATCTCTAATGAAAACAGGAGAGACAGGAACTCATCTGAAAAGAGAGACAGAAAGTATTCTGATAAGAAAGACAGGAACTCAATTGACAAGCATGACAGGAACAGAAAGCATTCTCCTCCTAAAAGAACTTCTAACAATCCTGTTTGCTATAATTTTGATAAGCCAGGTCATTATATATATGAATGTCCTGATCTGAGTTCTGAAGATCGAGAAGAAAGGAAAGCCAGAAGAGATCGAAAATATGCAAAGGGTAAGAAGGCAATGGTGGCTTACAATGACTCTGATTCGGAATCAGAAGAGTTACCATCGACTTCATCTGACTACCCCTCTAGCAATGAAGATGAAGCCTTCATAGCAGATGATGGACTGGCAATGATGGCCAAAATAAATGATGAGGTATCATCTGTTAACTCATTTCAATCATGTGACAATTCTGACACTGATGAAAGTGATGCTGCTGTTAGCAGTGTAGGAAGTAGTCTTCATCATTCTCAAGGAGTGACTGAAGAGGACCTTCTACAAGCTAACAAAGCATTCATGGAAATTAGTGATGAGAATATATCTTTAAAGCAAGAAATCATTAAGCTAAAAGAAGCTCAGTTACAAGTGGATCCTAATATAGTTGTCATAAATGCAAGACTATCAGAAGAGTTGTCTCAACTCCAAGAAAAGTATGCATCCATTGACAAACTATATCAGGGTATGCTTAAAACTCAAGCCAAAGAGACTAATGAATTCAATGATTTAAAGATCAAATGTGAAAAACTTGAAGAGCGCAATAGATTCTTAGAATCTGAAGTAGTGAGCCTAGATCGAAAGCTATCTGGGATGATTAACTCTACTAAGATTAATCAAACAATCTCAGACAGATATAGAGCTCCAAATGATAAAAGAGGAATAGGTACTGATCTGCCTAGTCCATCTACTTCAGAATTTAAGAACACTAATGGAGCTAGTACAAGTTCTTTGCAACTAGATAAAGGGAAAGAACCTATGACTTATGATGATGATCCAAAACTCAAAGTACAGTCTAAATACATCCCTCCCACTACCAAGAATGGTAAAATGAAGAATGTATTAAGACCAGTACAGTCTAGACCATACCAGAAGAGTCATACTCCTCTGACCAGATCAGATCAGTACTGGAATCAGAAGAGACAGACTCAGAACAGTAGGTCAAGACAAGCACAGGCTAGTTGGGAACAGCCTAGACCTCCTTTCATAAGGCAGTCTCAGCTGTATTCAACTAAACCTAGGAGATTTGTGCCTCATTATCATAACAAACCTGTTCTTTATCCTCCTTCTTTATCTTATGATATCTATGGAGAGAAAAGACCAAAGCAAACTTATAAGCCTTATGGTCCACATGCTTTTAGACCATATTCAAACTATCACAGGCCTACTGATCTTACTGAAAAAGGGATAGAACCAAGGAAAGGCTATCTCAGAAAAATAGATCCTAAGTCTGCTGATAATTCTGAACTGGTTAATAAAGTACTGTTTTGTGATAAATTTGGAAGAAAATTGAAGAGGTCCCACTTATTCAAATCCTCAATGTTCATTTGGGTACCTCTCGCTACTAACCCCCAAGGACCCCAATAAACTAGGGTACCTAAATTATTAAGATCACTACTTTGCAGGATCGACTGGACTTATACAAGAAAGGTGGTTCAGTTGGTGAGACCTGGTACATAGACAGTGGGTGCTCACACCACATGACTGGTACCAAGGCCTTACTTACTGACTATCAAGAGAAGGAAGGACCAAAAGTCATCTTTGGAGATAGCTCAATAGCAATCACAAAAGGATTTGGATTCATCAAGAATGGAGATGTTGAAATCCAAGATGTATCCTATGTTGAAGGTTTGAAGTATAATTTGTTATCTGTATCTCAATTTTGTGACAGGGGATACAAGGTTCAGTTCAAGACCAGAAAATGTGAAATAATTGATAAAAGGACTCACAATGTTCTACTTGTTGGCACAAGACAATGAAGTATATACATTGTGAACTGGAATAGTTGTCCTAAGAATGCCTGTCTTATTACTAAGAGTCCTAAAGAAAACAGTTGGCTCTGGCATAAACGCCTCTGCCATCTAAACTTTAAGATAATCAACAAGATTGCTAGAGAACATCTTGTTGAGGGCATTCCTAATGAAATCTATTCCAAGTCACAAGTATGTGATTCCTGTCAAAAAGGTAAACAGGTAAAGGTTTCATTTAAGTCCATTCCTACTCTTTCAACAAGCAGAGTTTTAGAACTCTTGCATATGGATCTTCATGGTCCTATCACACCTCCTACATTAAATGGAAGAAGATATACTCTAGTTGTTGTAGATGATTATTCTAAGTTCACTTGGGTAGTCTTTCTACACAAAAAAAGTGATACACAAACACTACTTCCAGATCTATTGAAGAAATTGCAGGTTGAAAAAGGTCATCCCATTGTCAAGATTAGGAGTGACAAGGGGACTGAATTTATTAATTGTTACATTTCTGACTATTGTTCTAAGTCTGGCATACAGCATTTGACAAGTGCAGCCAGAACCCCTCAACAAAATGGTGTTGCAGAAAGGAGAAACAGAACACTAAAAGAAGCTTGCAGAGCCATGATTGCAGAATTCAACACACCTCAGAAATTTTGGGCAGAAGCTATTAACACAGCTTGCCACTCTCAAAATCGAAGTGCTCTTAATAAGGTACATGGTAAAACACCTTATGAGGTATGGAAAGGTAGAAAACCAAGAGTTTCTTATTTTCATATTTTTGGCTGTAAGTGTTTCATACATAACAATGGCAAAAGTAAATTGAATGCTTTTGATGCAAAAGCTGATGAAGGGATATTCTTAGGATACTCTTCTATAAGCAAAGCATTTAGAGTGTTTAATTACTCTACCCTATGTGTGGAAGAAACACCCCATGTTGTCTTTGATGAGAATGTACAGGACTCTGCTGATCATCAGCTCAGTAAGAAAGTTGACAAACTAAAGCTTCAGATCAACAATGAAGATGATGATACAGGAATATATGAATCTGTACAAGCTTATAATCCTTTCCTGAAAGTTCTAGATCGAGATTCTGACAAAGAAAAGGTAAAAGACAAAGGTGAGTCATCTAATACTTCTGAAATAAAAGAATTGAATGACTGCTCTCCTATGAACAAAACTGCTGATATAAATGATACTGATCTGCATGATAATTTGCATGATGTAAATGATGGTACTGTTAAGAATAGAAGGACATGGAAGTCTGCTCATTCTACTGATCTGATTCTAGGTGATTCTAGTATAGGTGTTAAAACTAGAAAACAATTGTTTGACTCAAAGGAAGAACCTAGTAAGTCTTTATTTTGCTGGTGTTGTTTTCTATCATCTATTGAGCCTAAAACTGTGATTGAAGCTTTAAGTGATAGTAACTGGATTGTAGCCATGCAAGAAGAACTTAATCAGTTCACTAGAAATAAAGTCTGGGAACTTGTTGATAGACCTAGTAATCATAATGTTGTAGGTACTAAGTGGATTTTCAAGAACAAAATGGATGAAAATGATCTTGTAGTTAGAAATAAAGCTAGATTAGTTGCTCAGGGCTACTCTCAAGCTGAGGGTATTGATTATGATGAAACTTTTGCTCCTGTAGCTAGACTAGAAGCTATAAGATTGTTCCTTGCTTATGCTGCACATATGAAATTTACTGTATATCAAATGGATGTGAAAAGTGCATTTTTGAATGGTATACTTGCTGAAGAAGTTTATGTAGAACAACCACCTGGTTTTGAAGTGAATAGTCATCAAGTATACAGGTTAAAGAAAGCACTCTATGGATTGAAACAAGCTCCAAGAGCATGGTATGATACTCTTTCTCTATTCTTACTTGAAAATGGTTTTACAAAAGGCAAAATTGATAGAACTTTGTTTAGAAGACAAGAAGGTAATGATATATTACTTGTTCAAATTTATGTGGATGATATTATCTTTGGATCACCCAACAAAAACTTGAGTGAAAGCTTTTCTACACTCATGCAAAGTAAATTTGAAATGTCTATGATGGGAGAAATGACATATTTTCTTGGTCTCAAGTAAAACAAACTTCAGAAGGTATCTTTATAAATCAAGCAAAGTACACTAAGAATTTGCTAGATAAATTTGGTATTAAAACCTGTAAAACAGTTGGTGTGCCCATGCAACCTACATACAGAATGGATCCTGATGAAGGAGGTAAGTCTTCTGACCAACCTCACTATCGTGCTTTAATTGGCTCTCTACTCTATCTAACTGCCAGCAGACCTGATATTGCTTTTTCTGTTGGAGTATGTGCAAGATTTCAAGCAAACCCCAAGGAAAGTCATCTGGAAGCTGCTAAAAGGATATTGAAATATCTAAAGGGGACCATTAATCGAGGATTATGGTATCCTGCAGATGATGATATATATTTAAGTGGTTATTCAGACTCGGACTTTGGAGGTTGCAAAATAGATAGAAAATCTACTTCAGGTTCATGTCAATTCTTAGGAACTAAGCTCATTTCATGGTTTTCAAAGAAACAGACAAGTGTGGCAACTTCTACTACTGAAGCAGAATATATGGCTGCAGGTAGTTGTTGTAGTCAGCTTCTTTGGCTAATACAACAACTCAGAGACTACAATGTTGTAGAATCTAATGTACCTATATATTGTGACAGTAATAGTGCCATTGCCATCACTCAAAATCCTGTTTTACATACTAGATGCAAACATGTTGATATTAGGCATCATTTTATTAGGGATCATGTTGAAAAGAAGAATATTAGAATGGAAAAGATTCATACTGATATTCAAAGAGCTGACATTTTTACAAAACCATTGGCTGAAGTGAGATTCAGAGAATTGTGCATTAGTTTAGGATTGATAGATATGGATTCTGTTTGTATATAGAACTGTGCTAACATTTCAGGTACTGATCTTATACCAAGAGAAAGATAAAGCAGAAAGTAAGAGCAGTACATCAAAACTCAAGTGGTATCTAGACAATCCTATGTCAGATCACTAAAACAGGTAACAAGGTTACTAAAGTGACCTTAATCCCAATGAGGAAGCTGGTAAAGCTGAGGGACACTGAGAATACACATTAAGGGGGAATCTGTGATTTCTTAAAGATCCTTTTGTTGACTCAGATCACTAAGTTACTTTAGCATAAACCTTGATATGATCATTAAATTAAAACATATTGTTACTAATCTGTACTGTTTTACACTTATATCTCATGAACTAACACTTCTACCAAGGTGAAACAGGCACAGAAGAGGAATTCTCCATTGAAGGGGGAACTGATCTGATTACAAAATTGAAGAAGTCTACTAATCTGATCTGATTACAGACTATAGCAGTCTACAGATATATTCTGATTAATACATTGACTTGTCTACAGAACTGTGCTGATTACAAAGTTTCTTTGTCTACAGTACTGATCTGATTACAATTCAGTTATTCTACAGAACTAATCTGATTACTGACTAATCTGTCTACAGAAAGACATGTTTACTACTAATCTGTCTACAAGAAATCTACTGATCGGACACAGTACTGATCTGAGGATTACTATGCTGATATCAAAAAGATGAAATCAGGGAATTTGGGTACTGATCTGAGGATTACTGTGCTGACCCATCTACTGATCTGAAATCTACTCTGCTGATTCATCTACTGATCTGATTTCTAAAGAGGTTACTCAGCTGATCACAGTACTCAGCTGATCCAGATAAGTGAAATTTTCTTTAAATATAAATAAGAAAATGAAGTGAAATTGTTTTGGAAACTACTGTGCTGATTTGCATCAGAACAGTCTTTTGGTTTAGATTACTCTAAGTCAAAAATTGTTCATATTTTCAGATTATTGATAGAGAAGATTAATACACTCCTCTATTTTTAACCTAAAAATTGTGGTGTATTTATCAAACACTAGTTGGCTCCAAAAATTAAGAATGTTACTAGAATGTGAACAGTTATTGTTTAACTCGAATTTCGAGATTTAATCCCAACCATTCTTTGTAATAATCTAATTCAATCCTAGCCCTAGATTGGTTTTGAATTATAACAAAAACAATCACACTTCATCTTCTTCGTTCTTACGAGCTTATTTCTGGAAATATCTTAACTTCTTAACTTCTGCAAAATTTGATTCCTACAAAATTCTCAAATGGCAACTGTCAATATTATCAATGAAGCTAACCAAGTCGCAGGAACTTTTGATTCGAATTTATGGATGCGAAAGAAAGGAATTTTCGTGGAGAACGCTGTCTACTTCAATGGCAGACACAGTGCAGAAAATCAAGCTATCTTAAATATGTGTGAAGAATGCGGCCTACGGAAGTTTCTGGAGTCATTTCCCGCGAATGTTTACGAACCGGAAGCGGTGGAATTCTATCTACAACTCCAAGGAGACAAAAATGGTGTTCACTCCATGCTAGCTGGACACAAAGTCACCATTACGAGAGACATTCTCGAAGTAATGTTGGACTTATCACAAGGTCCAGTAGATATCATGTCCTACAAAGCTGGAGAAGAAAAGGAGTGCGTAGGAAGATGGACAGGTGTTGAAACAGAGACATTGACGAATTTAAAGAAGGATGTACTTCCTACTGGATTGCAGTTCTTAATGGATATTGCTGGAAAATGCTTGTTAGGGCAACATCATAGCCAGGATGCCTTATCGAGTTTTAAAATTAGAATTATGGCTGCGATCATCGACAGAGTGGAAGGTGATTGGCAAGGATTCTTCCTGGAGAGGTTATTGACTGAAAAGGAAAAGGTGTTATTTGATGCGGACACTTTGGAATTCTCACTAAAATCAAAGTTAGGGTTTGGAAACAAGTTGAGTTTCTTGTTGCCTCAGCTGGTGAAGAAACCTTATTGGAGTAATCCCAAGAAATTCCATCATGGGAAATTCTTGATGAAGAAGGAGTCTGTTCAATTTGAACAAGAGAACCCCTTGGAACACTCTCAAGAAATTGAAGCAGAGGAGTCTGGAGCTTCAATGTACCAATCGGAGGATGATCAAACTGAGGTTAGATCAAAATCTAAGCATGATCCGAGCAGTACTACACTGAGGAGAGGAAGATCTGCTACAGCTGCCTCGGAACCAACAATTCGTTTTGTGGAAACTGTGGTGCACTCAAGCTCAGATGAGCAAGAGGTTAGTGTTCCTAGTCCAATTGCTGTTCATAAGAGGACTAAATCAAGGAGTGTTAGGAGGAAGTTGGTTGTTATCTCCCCTACCCCTTCTGATTCTGAACCAAGCCAACCTGAACCCCAAAACCCTCAACCTTCATGTTCTGGAAGATCAGATCACTACTTTTCTGAGACTCAGAACACTCCCCATTCATCACCTCAGCTCACTACCTTTGAGCCTACTTCTATTTCTACCCCTCAACAACAAACTTCACTTCAATCTTCACCACATCAATCCCCATTACAGGTTCATGCTCACTCTACTGAACATGAATTTGAACCTTCTTCTGAACCCATTGATATTTCATCTTCTCCTGAACCTGAATTTATTACTCCCAAACCTGCTGATTTGATGGAATACACTATTTGTGACAAGGAAGATAGAATCAGAATTGATTTGAGGATAGCTTTGTTAAAACAATTTCCTGGATTGGATGAGAACTCTGTTGAGTTTGAGAAACTCCTTAGGATAGGCACTTGGGTGTATCTTAAGAGGAGTACTTTGAAGGAATGTTTAGCTATCATGGAAGGGATGGGAGGTGCTTCAATCTTTGATGATTGGGAAGCAGAACAAATGCAAGCAGCTGGTGTTAACTCTTTTCTTGAGTTAGTCACTCCAGAATCTTTTGTACTTCTTGTTGAAAGATTAACAGGGATCAAGTACACTGTTGAGAAGATTGCAACTCCTGTCTCTGATGAAGATTTATTTAGTGAAGAGAAGGGTGTTGATGAAATTGCTGCTGAAGAAGATTTTTTGGATATTGATGAAGACATTATCAATGCAACAGAAGTGTTTGAGAACACTGTTGTACTTGAAGATACTGTTGTGATTGAGGAAACTGATGCTGTTGAAATTCAGGATGTAAATGCTAAAGAATTGGAAAGCATTCCTATTCAATCTACTGATCCTATTGAGGATGTGCAAGAAGAGATCAGAACAGATCATGTTGAGAAGGATTCTGATGTTTCTGAATTTGAGCAATTGAAAAAGCAGAATGCTGAACTTCAAGCAAAGATGGAAGCTGCTGTTCAAATGTTTCAAGAAGCTACTGAAAGGATGAACAAGATGCATTCTGAACACTCTTATGAGAAGGTAATGGAGTATACAATGTCCAAGATTTTTGACCTTCATAGAGTACAAGAGAAAAATTTGTCTCAAGTGTTGCATAAGAAGCTGGAGCAACACATATCTTCCTTGAAGGAGTGGCATGATGAAGCCAAAAAGGGGGAAGATAGGACAAGACAAGTAATGGAACAAACACAGTCACAACAAGCTCAGCTGGTTGTAAGTCAAGATGAATTAAGAGCTGAAATTCATAATCTGAATGAAAAGCTGAAGCAAAGAAAGCAACAGAAGCAACAAGGTCAAGATATTGTTGAGAAGAGACCTGAAGTTGCAGGAAGTTCAAGTCAGAGGAAAAGGAAGCTAGTTCTATCTGATGAAGAACAACAAGAGGAAGAAGCTGAAAGAATGACTAGATCAAAGAGCAAAATGAAAGCTGTTATGACAAGTGAAGAGGAAAGTTTGAAAAAGAAGAAAGAAAAGGATGTCAAGTTCTTGAAGACAAGATTTGATAATCGAGTCACAGCTTTGAAGAAAAAGATGAATGCTAAAAAGAAAGCTGAAGGACTGTTTGACAAAGATTTTCAAGATGAAAACTTTGTGGATTTCATAGTGTTGACAGAACATATGGAATACTGGAAGAATTTGAAGAAGAAGTGGCAGATTGCTAACTTCATTGTGAAGAAGTTTGGTGATCATTCTAGCAAGGAAGCAGAATTTATTGATTTTGAAGAATTCATGTTGAATATTGATCAAGAATTCTGGGAAGACATAGCACAAGTGGCTAATCGTGCTGGAACAAAGATTTTATGCCCTGAAGAACCTAATTGGGAACCTCCAAGACTGGAAAGTGGAGAACCTGATTATAAGGAAATTAACAACATTATTGCTGAGATTATTAAGGAAGAAGGAATCACTGATCATCAACACATGATGGATATTAAAGCAAGAATGTATGTGGCATTCAGAATTTGAAGATGCAGAATGAAGATGAAGGACAAGCTCAGAAGATAACATTTCTATCCTTAATCTTTATTTGTATATTTTTGTGATTTTCATATTCTGTGATTATTTGTAATATTTGATCTTATTTGAATATGAATCTGGAATTTTGAATTGATGAACTGTTATGATAGACTACATACTTAACTACTGATTTATTAACATTTAAGTAGTTTTGGCTTCATCAAAAAGGGGGAAATTGTTGGGATATGAATCCTATAAACAATGTTCTAGTTGATGAAAGTATGTTTTGATGGCCAAAAGCAACTTAAAGTTAGTGATATATGTGGTTCTAAGTCATCTTAACTAAGTCATCTGAATATAAGCTTACTAATCTGATGAGAAACTTAAGATTGAGTTTACTGATCTTAATGTTAACTGAAGTAAGTTTACTGATCTTATTGAGTAATATCAAAGTTAAAATTACTGATCTTAACTGAGTTATGTGAAATAAGATTACTGATCTTAGTGTGGAAACTGAGAATATTTTTAGTGATCTTATATGAAATATTTGAAAATCTGAGTTACTGATCTGATGTACTTACTGATCTGATATGTTTACTGATCTGATATGTAAGTTACTGATCTTAAGTGTTTACTGATCTTAGATATTTACTGATCTTATATGGAAGTTATTGAACTTACATGAGTTACTGATCTTATGAGTTACTGATCTTATTAGTTACTGATCTGATATATGAACTGATAGGAACTAAGCTGATGTTTTGTATTGTATAGACAGCTTATAGTATAGGACTTAGATATACTCATCTGTATATAGTTCAGTTGATGTATAGATAGGTGTTATATTTGTAAAGTTGTATTCTATTGTATTCAGCATTGTAAAGTTCAGAACAGTAAAATCAGAACACTAGATTAGAAATAGATTAGATGAAGATCAGAAGACTAAAGAAGACTCAGAGGACTACTTCAGACTAAGAAGACTTCAAGAAGAGTTGAAGATAAGCTTAGAAGCAATCTGGAGAAGTTTTGAACAGTTTTTGGTTACTGTGCTGATTGAGTCAGAAGAGTAAAAATCAGCAGAGTAAAATCCGAAGAGTAAAAATCAGAACAGTAAGTTACTGTGCTGATTTAGTGAAATTGAAGAATAAGTTTGGAAAGCTTATTTAAGGTGTAACTGAATATATTTGAAGAGATGCTGACTTAAGAAGGAAGTTACAAAGTCGGTTACAAGAAGAAGTTACAAAAACAGTTTTAGAGTTAGTTGAAAGTTAGTTCACAAACTGCTAACTGTCATACTAAGTTCTATAAATACTGTGTGATCTCCTACTTGAATAGACTACGGCTACTACTAAAGCAATTACTGATCTTAGAGAATTCAAGAGCAAGTCTACAAGCAAGAACTCACAGAGTTGAAGGAAATCAAAGCAAGAAGAAGCCACTGAATTGAAGAGAAGAATCAAAGGCTACTCAAAGAGAAGTTTTACTTTTCAAGTTTAAAGTTTGTATTTTGTAAAACAAGTGTGCTAGTTACTTGTAGAATTACTAGTAGATCGAAGATATACCTGGAGGTATAATCGAAAAGATCAAAGTCTTAATCTTGGGACTTTAAGCCACAAGAAGCTCAAGAAGAGTAATAAAACTTCACAACTGGAGTTGTGAGAGTGGATGTAGACATTTGTCGAACCACTATAAAATTCTGTGTTCTTTACTTTACTGTTTGATATTTGTTTGAATTGTTTAATCAAGAACAGTAGAATTAACAAAGATAAAGATCTAGATAAAAGTTGAGTATAAACTTGATTGGGCTCATTAGTAATCTGATTATTCCGCATTGTGTATTCTGATATATTGAAAGATTTTTGAAAAGTCTATTCACCCCTCCCCTCTAGACATTTTCACTAGCTTACTCAATATTATTAACTCAACTTTGGGACCAACAGAATACATCTTTAATATCTATCTCAGTGTTATTGTTTTCCTACTCTCCTAAAAATTATTCTTTTTATGAGAGTAGGGGGGAGTGGTTGATGCAGATAAATATGTCGCTCTCTGAGAAGTCGACACGTGGAAATGGGATAAATTATGATAGTTGTGATTAGGTCAATACACCGAAGAAATAGGATTAATATACCCCTGGGCTTAAGCTGGGAAATTAGAGAAATCAGGGTGATTGGGCCTTTAGCCCATATTTGGAGAGATTAATAGCCCTTGGGCCTGGAAGGATCCGGCCCAAATAGGGGACGAATAGTTAATCTTTTCTAGCCAAGTCAAATGAGTGGGTCAACCCACGAAGATAGGGGCGGATATGCTGAAGAACCAAGTCTCCAGGGAGAGTGAGACCGATTCTTTAGGGAATGGGCCGAAGATATAGGGAGAACGAGTATTTCCCTCTCCGAAAAGAGGGGCCAGGTATATAAACAGGTTATTTCCATATTCTTACTTACGTTTTGACATAATATACACACTTTTATGAAATACACGCTGAATTGAGAAGAAACAGCATTATATTCGCCGGAATTCCCTAGAGATACAGGGGAATTCCTCTTTGATTTCGCCTACAACCGATTCTGACTTGAGCGTCGGAGCTTCTACGCCGGAGCCCCCCTCCGGCGTACTTTTGCAGGTCATTTTCGGATCCTCAAGAAGATTTACTTGAAGACTGCCGAGGATAAAACGAGCGATTTGATTCGTGATTAGCAGTGCTCGTAGAGGAACGGCTGATATCTCAAGGCGTTCTTTTTCGACGCATCAATAATAATTAATATTATTATCTTGAGATTAAATTTTAATTTCAAAATAGTAAAATCTTATTATAATCTCAATGTTAATATTCTATTTGTGAGATTATAATATTTTAAAACTAAAATTTAATTTCAAGACAATAATTATTTATTTATTTATTTTTTTTGTAACTTTTTTTATTAATCAATTACCATTTTATAATTGAATGTAGTATCATTTTCAAGGAAAAAAAATACTATATCACTTTTAAAATATATATGTAAAGTATATCATTTTTAAGACAAAAATTTGAAAAGTGATATACTTAAATTAAAAAATGATAAATTTATGTTGAAAAGAGATGTGAAGGTTTCACACTATTTTTTTTTTTAAATAAATAAATATATATATTATACATATATAACGAAGGAGAAATGTAATGTATTGTGTCATCAATGAAACACATAGTTGCACCCAAACTCCCACTTTTATACTTTTCTTCTTCTCTCGTCGTAAATCACAACAATTTCAAATGCCTCTGCACAATCTCCCCTCCCTCGCTTCTAAAGAACAGTCCCAATTCTTTAGAATTCTCACTAGTTTCTGCCCTCAAATCCGTTTCATCATCTCGTTCATTAACCCCTCATGGCCATCAACTACATTGCCTCGTTATAAAATCTGGCCTCAACTCCAATCTCTTTATACAGAACAGTTTGATCAGCATGTACTCCAAAACTGGCATGTTTTCGTCTGCAAAATCGATTTTTGATACCTCCCAGAATCTGGATTATGTTTCGTGTAACATAATGCTTGCTGGCCTGGTAAAATATGGCCATTTGGAGGATGCATATAAACTGTTTGTGAAAATGCCGCTTAGAAATTGTGTATCGTTTACGACTATGATCATGGGTTTCTCTCAAAATGAATGCTACGAGGATGCGATTGGGCTCTTTAGGGAAATGAGGTTATCAGGGGTGGTACCTGGGGAAGTGACTTTTGCTAGTATTATACCTGCTTATGCACGTTTTGATGGCAATAGAACAAGTGCAAAGCTTTTACATGGATTGGTACTGAAACTTGGTCTTGATATGAGTGGCCTTGTTTCTACTAACTTAATTTTGCTTTACTGCATAAGTTTGTCTCTTAAAGATGCTCGAATTATCTTCGATAAGATGGTGGAAAGGAATGTGGTGACATGGAATGTGATGCTGAATGGTTATGTCAAGGCAGGGTTAGTTGATTTGGCTAGAGATCTATTTGAGAAAATTCCGTCGAAGGATGTCGTTTCATGGGGTACGATGATCGATGGATATGTACAAATCGGGAGGTTGAGAGAGGCTTTGGCACTCTTTGGTGAAATGAGGCACATTGGGTTATGCCCTAATGAGGTTATGATTGTTGACATAATTTCCGCCTGTGCGCAGGCGACAAAGTTTATCGAGGGTCAACAATTTCATGCTATAGCAGTGAAGATGGGGTTTAATTGTTACGATTTCATGCAAGCTACGTTGGTGCATTTCTATGGAGCCTGTGAAAAAGTTGAACTTGCTTATTCACAATTTGAAGAAGGGAATAAGGATCATGTAGCATGTTGGAATGCTCTAATAGCAGGACTAATGAGAAATGGCAGGGTAGATGATGCTACACATTTGTTTAGTATAATGCCAGAACGAGACGTTTTCTCTTGGAGCTCAATGATCTCCGGTTATTCACAGCACGGGCAGTTTCATTTGGCTTATGAACTTTTTCATCAAATGATAGCCAAAGGAATTAAGCCAAATGAAATCACGATGATCAGTGTTTTCTCCGCCGTTTCTAGTCTAGGCACGTTGAAGGAAGGAAGATTTGCTCATGAGTACGTTTACAGAAACTCAATACCGATGAGTGACAATCTTAGCGCATCCATCATAGATATGTATGCAAAATGTGGGAACATCGATTTTGCTCTGGAAGTGTTTGATCAAATTCGAGACAAGGGCAAAAACGTCTCATCTTGGAATGCAATCATATGTGGGTTGGCCATGCACGGGCGTGCAGAAGCATCCTTAAGAGTTTTCTCAGACTTGCAGACTCGAAATATAAATCCCAATTCAATTACATTTATCGGAGTTTTGAGTGCCTGTTGCCATGCAGGCTTGGTGGAAGCAGGGGAAAGGCATTTTCAAAGCATGAAAAGTGTGTATAATTTGGAGCCTAATATTAAGCATTACGGGTGTATGGTTGATATGTTAAGTCGGGCTGGAAGCTTGAAAGAAGCGGAGGAGCTGATAAAAAGCATGCCTATGAAGGCGGACGTTGTGATATGGGGTACATTGTTGGCAGCATGTAAAATGCATGAGAATACAGATATAGGCGAAAGAGCAGCTGAAAATTTGGCGAAAGTAGAGCCCACACATGGTCCGAGTAGGGTTCTACTGTCCAACCTTTACGCGGATGCAGGAAGGTGGGACGATGCGTTTCAAGTGAGGAAAGCAATGCGAAGTGGTAAGCTTTCGAGATCACCAGGTTATAGTGGTGTCGTATAATGTCCTGTATTTATCAAAGAAAGCTTATTCCCTACAAAGCTTTCTTGGCACTGTGATCAATTGATAAGGTTTCATAACTTAATCAGGTTTAATTTTGTGGCAATTTAATTGATGATGGGAAAATATTTTATAGGCAGTTTGCCAAGAGTTTTTTTTATTTTTTTTTTCTCTGTTTAGTTTGGGGTGAACAAGAAAGCAAAATAATTGAACTTTGTTAATCGAACAGATGAAATTCAGTTAATTGAGTTGGATTAATTTTATATGAAATTAGGTTTATATGTAATTCTTTATTATTGCTGTGTGCGTATTTTTTATTCGTAGATGTCTGTCTACTTGAGAAGAAGAAGGAAAAATCATCATAGATTTCACGTTTCAATTTTAAAATCTCAAAAGTCGAAATAAAAATCAATGAAAAAAAGATTAATACTATGAAATTTGGAGGAACTGTGTCATTTCACTCATTTGTGTGAGATTTAAGAAGATATGCAAATAAAACGATACATACATTTTTGGTTTAATTTCTTGGATTTGTTTAGTTGAGTATTGTAATGATGAGAAAATAGAGTTAAAAATTCCATATGTCCAAAATTAGACTGTACAAACAAACCATCTACTTGATCTACAAAACTTCTAAAGTTAGAAAAGAAACCTACAACTCAGTTTGTATGACCATTTCAGCTGCTGATCCCATGGTTGCAAGTCCACCAACTCCGAGCAATGCTAGCGCGAGCTCCTCCTCGTTCAATCGTCTCAGCCCGTAGCTCAGTCGTCTCAACACCTCGACGTCCAAATCCAGTATCCAATTCGGCGTGCATTTCACCATCAAGCTCAGGAAACCGGACACATAAGCATGCCAAGTAGCCGGATCGCAGCCAAGTGAAATCTTGCCATCCAGAGCACTCGCCACGAATTCCATATGACACCCCAGAATCTTGGGCCTTCGTCTCGATGCAGCCGTTGAAGATGACGACGAATCGACGCCCCAGATGAAAGCTCCACAAAGCGCGGCTAGATAAGCCAGTGCATAGCCTCGGAGCATCAGAAGCATCCCACCTCGTTCGCCTTCTTTCTCGGAGCGATGAATGGACATAAACCAAGAGGGAAGAGTCTCTTTGATCAAAGATTGCACCAACCCTAATCCGCCAGTTAAGAACACTATAGAAGCTCCCAGAGATGCCGCTAGTTTGACCTTGGTCAATGCTGTGGCAAGCGAAGCTTGCCCATAGTTCTTGTCGTTTTTAGGGCTCGAAATGGGGAGGCCCTCGTACACTATGTCTTTAACAGTTTGCATGAGTATTGAAATGATCTCTTCTCTTAAGAACATGATGTCTCGAATGCAGCGGTAAACTCGCAAGTATAGAATCCCGGGTGCAACTGGGGCGATCCCGCCGGTGAAGTGGGACCCGAACCCGTGACCAAGAAGAGCTCCAATGCCACCATTGCTTGAGATGGAGCAGCTAGTGTTGAAACCAAGGATGGCACTGAAGCAGCTTCTGAGAAGCTGAACGACGGCATCGTTGCTGTGTAGAAAGACTGTACGGGAAGCAGAAAAGACAAGGAAGTCGCTCCAACGCTTGGCCTTTTGAGTCCACAAAGACGCCACGATTGGCATGCATGGCCACGGGCACCCAGCAGCAAGGGACTCCAAAGCCGGGCCAGCCAGGTCGAGAAAACGTTGCGAGACTTTATCGAGCTTGTAGGTTATGGTGAGGCTCACAAATGCAGCCAAAGGCAATGGAAGTGCAGCCGGAGAACTCCCACCTACATGAGGTCAGCAAGATAGCAAAAAAACTACAATTATATCACAACTTTTCAGAATTTTTACAAAGAGAACAACCCCTAAAAATTAAGTATTTTTTTAGAAAGCGTGATAATTTGTAGTATTACTTTGTACACTAAAAAGTTACTTTAGAAAAGTGAGTTGATGTCGACCTGGTTCACATACGTTACAGATAGGTTTTGTAATACCTGCAGCAGCAAGACTGGGGATATCCACACCGGTGGCAGCTAATATTTTTTTGATCTGTTCCTCAACATTGGAGAGATTAGCAGCAGGACTCGGCCAATCTGTTCCGTTCATAAAAACTGATTTCCACACTC
Organism: Galeopsis tetrahit; assembly: GCA_963675135.1. Taxonomy (NCBI): domain Eukaryota; kingdom Viridiplantae; phylum Streptophyta; class Magnoliopsida; order Lamiales; family Lamiaceae; genus Galeopsis; species Galeopsis tetrahit. The sequence goes on along the minus strand of OY776124.1, from coordinate 58,178,414 downwards.
CACGGGTTACTTCAGCCGAGAAGTAACTTACAATGGTGGCCAATGTTGCAGGAAGATAGTCGGCCAAATCTTTCAGCCCTGTAGACCAACAATGGCAAGAAAGCATTAAGGTGGCAAAGTGAGTGCTGTTATTTTCGAGAGAGAGACGGACCTGTGCAGAGTTCACGTGGTGATAATCTAGCATGAGCACACGCAGTGAGAGCAGCATCGGCCACAAACGGGACAGCTTCAAGTATATCCCAAGCAGGCAATTCAGGCCTTAGATAACCTTCATCATTTCCAGGTCCAGAAGAATTGCTACTTCCAGATTGGTTTCCCCTGCTTATGTTTCTGAACATCATGTTAAGTAGTGTATCTACAGTACGATGAACAGGGGTCCCGTTTACAAGGCCAGTGAGAGGGGAAGCTATACAAGCTAAATGCTGCCTGTACCAAACTTTAAGTTTGGGAAACGAGTCCACGAATATGGGTTTGGATGACGTGGAACTTGCCACCTGTGCAAGCCTCCTTCGATTGGGATCCTTGAGTAAGTTTCCCGAAGATACGAGATAAGAATTTCGCACCAATAATAGGTATTCGGGCGTGAGCTGGGATCCTACGGGAGGTACGTCTCCTACGCCATATTCGATTGGAGGATGATTAAATCTCCATAGCTTTAGAAGAAGAGCAAATGCATTTGAAAACACAGCATGTGCACATATTTCTTCTCCTGTGGTCGTTAGGGTCCATGAGATGTTGGGTACACATGAACCGAACACTTCGCATATCGTCATTAGTGAACAAGCTAGCTCTGGGACCTGTTCAAGACTAATATTTTGAGCAACACTTACTAATATTGTTTAATAAACTAATAATACTAACAAGCGAATACTTTTCAGTGAAGTAACTAATATCTTTTCAGTTGCACGGTTCAATTGGTATGTACAAGTATTTGCCTAATAATTTTCGTATTTGCGTATGGTACAATGAACCATTTTACTCCATTTTCAGTTATAAATCCGATTTTGGAAGAGAAATATGTTGTCAAAATAGAATACCAGGCCATGGAGGGAGAAAATTTGAACACAGTCGACAGGTGATACTCCGGCGATGAGAACATTGAGCATGGGAGCATAGCTTATCAAATGGCTTTCACTTCCAGAATAGTCTACTGGAACTGGTGGAGACAACAATCTAGTAATAAAATAGAGAGCGTGTTCCTGCAAAAATCGAGAGTTATATGTAAGACAATTTTACCGTACAACTGATTTACAACTATAACTTTATAGTATAACAACTAATACTGACAAACTAATCCGTTTTATGAAACAACTAATACTATAAATACACACAAATACAAACCAGTTGCCTGGTGAAACTGGTTTACATAAGACATTGTCATCACGGTAAGGTCTGGAGAGCAAGGCAAATGTCACGTTACCTGAATATTCCATCCGCGTATCAAGGAAGCCCCACAAAGAATAGTAGCAGCTGCTATCTTTTCATCACTAGATCCTTCAACTGCGATCTCAAAGACTTTCTCGATCTCTGCAAAGCTTCCATCAAATCCATGAGCTCAGATTCAGTTGATTTACTCTCGAGTAACTCATCAATTATGCAGAAGGAAAGAAAATTATTTTCAAATAAGTGCATACCTCGAAGCAGGCATTGAGACTAAAGCATTGATCATAACTGGAGTGAGGGATGCCCCGTTCATAAACGCTGACCAACCGGGAACTTGAGTTGGGACATTGCGTGGGAGTTGGTTGATATGCCCGTTTACATAACTGGGCCAGAAATAAGCAGAAGTATCCAAAAGATTTCTCGCAATGCATGATTCAACAATTAAATGAAGTAGACTACCAGCTGCAAAACAAACGAAGAAATTAGGCGGAATTTTTTTAAAAAAAAGAGGAATAGAATTTTGAATACATATTACTTACAGCAGTTCATGGGCATATCCATCGCACTAATGCATTCAAAGTAGGCAGTACCAACATTGATACCCGATATGAACATCATTGCTTTAGTAGCAGCTTGATTGGCAGCAGGAATGACCGACTGTGGTGGAGTTAGCAAGCTCTCATAATCGTTGAGATTCTGAAGACTAAATACCAAATCCATACGTCTCTTTCCGGGAACCTGATGTTTGATTCCCGAACTATATCCAAGCTCGTCTACACTTGCAGATTCCTCTTCCTCAACAAGATCAGCAACCACGAGAGGTGTGATTGATAACAACATGCTCAGACGAGTGTCCAGACGAGGCACGGGTCCCTCAATCGGGTCCCTCTCCTAGAAATATAATGTAAATCACTTATCCAAAACTTCCATGTCAAAAACAAAAAGGAAAGGCACCAAAAGTTTTATTAGTCCTGTAAGTTTGCTCCAGTTTTATCGTTTGAATTCCGTCATGTTAACTTCAAAACCAGTTAGTAACATGTTACAGCCGGTCAAAGAACTATAAAGTTGGATTTTGAAAATTAACAGGACGAAATTCAATTCGAAAAAGTGGAGCAGAACTAGACTAACTTACAGGGCTAAAAGAAAAACTTTTTTCCCCAAGGAAAGGCTATGCAGTTATGTAAGAATCGAAGCTTATATTCTCACTCTTTGTATGAGGCGAAGAGCAGCCATCCAAAGTCCAAGAAACACCTCATGCCAAGATGCGGCATTAATCGCTTGAAGACACTTGACTAAACCTGCATAAATAAAATAGTGACTTCAATCTCTAATGCAATAGTAATTTTAATTTTTACTTAAAGAATTTCTTTTACCAGTAATGATTTCTACAGCACTTGTTGCATTGACTTGTGAACCATCCATTGCATCTTCTAGAAGCATATCAAGCGGAAGCCAAAGAGCTGACCGACTAGCTCCAGCAGAATTAACGAGAGGCCTCGATTGTACCTCAGGATGGAAATCCTGCAGAAAACTTGCTCGGAAATTCTGACACTTATTTTTTTGAGTATCTGATAATAACTGCAGAAGAAGTTCAGGTGTAATAGATTTTGAGTTCCTCAAAACTGATGAATTTTCCACAAGAATCTGCATTCGCTGAGAAAAGCTTTCCCAATGTGTGCACCTGCCAAAGAGAATACTTCCTCGAATAAACGAAAACGACATATGAAACGAAAAAACAGCTAAACGAGATGGGCACTACTAACATGTTTTGGCAAGCCAAGTAAAGAATCCTGGAAGTTACTTTATTTTGTAGAAATTGGGCAACTAACTCAAGGGCAATGTTGGTATTAACAGTTCTCAATCTCTCATTGTACTCCTTCCTCTTCTCATCATCATATATATCATTGAAATCAACCTCCATATCTTGAGGTTTTACGGGCCATTTAGGGTCATTCTCCGTCAGTTGAAGTAACCCTTCGTCGTCCAATGCTGCATCAACCAACTGCCAAACAATCGAAAACACAAACAGAACCAAAAGCGCACCAGCTTCGTTTGCGTGCACCCCGAATATCTGAGATAAACGGAGTACTTTGTCTAAGGATACCATGGTCCTGTAGAAACATCAGTAATTAGCTACACACCAATCAAATTCAGATCAAAACATTTAACTACTTACTTATCATAGTTTGGCAAGTTTGTGTAATCTTTCAGTGAGAAAGCGTGCCGTTTGAGGAGTTCCAAATACAGTCTAAATGCTGCTGGACAAGAACGTCGATACGGAATTACCCTGTTCAAATTTAAAGAAATACTGAACCTAAAAGAAGGAAATCAAGAATATAGTTTCTTGATGCCACTTTTCAATCATTCAAGTTCTTCAAAGTCTTATTAATCCAACAAGCAACAATCATTCAAGTTCTTCAAAGTCTTATTAATCCAACAACCTAAGGAAGCAATACAAACACAAATAGGACAGAATCTTAATGTACTCATAACTAATAAACAAGATGGGCACATACAGCAAACAACAAAATCTGCTACAACTAGTGAAATCATTACAAATCAAAACAAGACTTTCAAGAACAGATATGATTACATGTTGATGAACCCCATGTGACCAAACATCAAAAAAAATCAAACCTTTGTGATAGAAGGGCAAGAACAAGACAAGGGGGAACAATGTTGAGAACCAGAGCTTTTTCCAAGAACTTCCAAGCAATGGGGACATTGTTTTGCCAACAAATGTGGGAGACTAAATGATTTGCTAATTCAAGAGAAGGTAAGGTGATTCCAAGAGAGCTCAAATTTGAAGAAATTTGAATTGACCACAGAAATGGATCGCTGCCCTTTTCTTGTGCCACCTTAGTTTGCCCCAAAATACTCTCCCATACCTCCATTGCCTTGTTCATTTCATTTTGGAGAAAAGGGGTTTCAATTGTGAGAGTAAGGTGGCAAAAAGATTCAATTTTTTGTTCTCTCCTCTAATGGAGATTGTGGTTGGTGTCCAAATGTGTGTAAGTATGTCAATTGTTAAAGCAACAATAAGTGGGCTTGCCAAAAAGTTAATAGAAAAGTTTTCCTAACTACTTCCTTATCTAATGGACAAATACATCTCAATCTTTTATTTATATATGGGTTTATTACAAAATTAATTATGCGTCCATCTAAATGGGAGGAAAATCGGCATATAATATACAGTAATTGCAAATTTTAAATATATTGGAATAAAAAAAAATTGTAAAAGTATGATATTTTTTTAATGCAATTAACCTTTTATTTATTATTGTTTGTCGATAACGTATGGTATACGTATTAATTGAATAAAATAAGAAATGAAAGTAATACTTTATGATGAGATATTTTAAATTGAAATAATGGGGGAAGTGTGTGTGCATGTGTTTTTGCACTTATTATTTCCACTGAGATCAATGATCATGACTCCCTATCCAAATGTTTCACTAATTAATCAATCTTTGATTTACAAAAACAATAATTACAAACAAATTAAAGTTAATATATGCTTCTCCCTCAAAAAAAATATATGTTTTCTCATTTATTTATTTTGAACATTGTGTAATTAGTTCCTTATTTTCTAATATGAAAAAATTAACTATATTTTCTCTTTACTATCCCTCCTCCTATCTCAACTATTCACGACACATTTTATACTGCATTATTTAATCTACAATCTATGTAAAAAAATAAAAATGAAATTTATAGTAAAACAGAGAAATTATTTCTTAATTTTCCATGATGCCATGGTTCCTTAATTTTGTAGTTTGTAGTGTTGTACTTGAACAAATTAAATGGAGTAATACTATATAGTTTGACCCTCTTTATTAATTATTACTCCATGATCCATAACAAGTTGTATTTATTGAACTGTTAAAACTTTCCCTTTTTTCTTCTTGTTATATTATTAACAAAAGCTTTTTTTTTCTATTTAAAGAAAAAACAAGTACAGAGTAAACTAAATGACTTAATGAATAATGATGAATCGAAAATATAATTAGAAAACGTGTGCAAAAGATTATGAAGATTGAAGACTATAGTGTTTTTTTTTTCTTTTTCTTTAGTAATATGTGCCCAAGTTTTATACTGTACCCAACTAATTTTTTCAGTGACAATTAATACTGATCAATTAATATATTTTAATAAAACAATTAATATCATATAGAAAAAATGCATTTGAATTGGACCGAATATATATAAGATTTTCTCATTTTTCTCTAGTACTCTACATGTGTAAAGTAAAATAAAGAATAAATGAGTTTAATAATTAATATGATAAATGGTACTGTTGGTCCTGAAAGGAGTATATGACAAGTGTATGGGGGGGGAATACACTTGTATGCAATTCTTTTACTAATTTGATCAAACCAGAGTTTCAGCAAGGTTGTCTTGGACAACTCTGCTGAAGAAGATTAACTCTTCTAAGATAATCAAACTACTAAGTACTATTGAGTACTTAGTTGAATAACTGTCTAGGGGAGTTATATGTGCGGAATAGTGGTTGGCCCTTTAAGTTTAGACTCCTTTAATTTCTGAAATCACTTACTCAATGCAACACAGTCCAGTTTTCAGGGAACTTGTCCAAATAGGTTTTTTTGCACAGTCTTTGAATGTTTATCCTTGAAAGATCAGTTTTATGTGCAGTGTTGAGTGTATGAAAGTACTTGGAATGTAAATCAACACAAGAAGTTATAGTGGTTCAGAGACTCAAGCTCCTACATCCACTTTCCCTGATTTAACAGGATAATTCCTTCACTTTTGGAATTAACTTGTTTTATAGTGCCAAGGTGCACTTGATCAAGAACACCACTCCTTGGTGAATTGATCCCTAGGATGTCTAGAGTCCTAGTACCCTCTTCTCAACTCAGGACTGAACTGTTCTTCTCTCAACAGTCAGCTCCTACCACTTCTACTACTACAACCTTCTCACTTTCACTCTTGAAAGATGTAAGGGTTGAAGTAAGGTTCCAACTAATGAGATATCCTTTACAATGAAGATCAGTGTATAAGGATAGGATATCTCTCTAAGCTTGTGTATGGATATACAATTGGGTTCAGCTTAGATGAAGTGTTTGAAGACTAAGATAGTCTTTGAAAGATTTGAAAGCACTCTAGCTTGTAAGAACTGTGAGCTTAGATGGATTGTGTTGAGGTTAGTTGGATGCTTTCAAATGGTCTTCACACTTCTGTATTTATAGACAAAATGGAGGATTTGCCCGTTGGAGAGGCAGCCCCAAATTGCTATAAATGTCTTCCTTGAGTTCTTCAAACTGGAAGACAGATTCTTGATAGTGACATGTCCTCATTTGGGTAATAAACGGCTGTAACAGTTTTGTCTTCATTCTGAAGCACTTTTCCCAATGTTTGACTTCTTGTTAGGACTTGGACATGGCTTCTGAAGGTTGATCCACTGATAGGACAACATTCCTTATCATCTGGACAACTCTCCTTATCACTATCAGCATTTTTGCTTTTCAGCATGGTTGGCTTGCTCTTCTTCAGATGACTTGGCTCTTTCCCTTTATTTCTCTTGAGTATGGTCTTAGCTTATTTCTTTGAGGACCTTTAGGGATTGATTGTCTCAAACTCTTCAGCATAGTTGATCTCAGGCTTTCAGAGCACTTGATCTTGATCAATTTAGCTGAGACAACTCCTCTGAACAACTCTCCTGATCAGTATATTTAATCTTTTTGCATCAGAGCACTTTATGCATAGAGTTGACTTCTCTGGACAATTCTCCTGATAAAAACCTTTGAGTAGTCTTGTCCTTTTGAGCTAGGTAAGCTTGTTCTTGCATATGACTAGCTTCTTTGGACAACTCTCATGATCAGAGCTTATGAATATTTTCTTTGGACAACTCTCCTGATCAGAGCATCTTCATTGGACTTGTCCATTTGAGCTTTACAATCTTGTTCTTGTATAAGCGCATCTTCTCTGGACAACTCTCCTGATAAGAGCATCTTAGATTTCATAGGGTGTCCTTGCTCTTAAGTGATTATTCCAGAATTTGAGCCTTGAGGGGACTTGATCTTGATCATTTTCAAAGCATAGGTTCCCCCTCAAATTGTGCATCTAATTGTCTAAGAGCTGCCTAACATTTCAGCTTCTCATCTAGCCTATAATCTATATGTTCTAACATTCTTAGAACATATTTATATTGACTTAGGCATGTCTCAGGGGGTTTTGGTATTAGATCAAAACATATCTCATTTTATTCCCAACAATTTCCCCCTTTTTGATGATGCCAAAACCTATACTATCTAAGCAAAAGTGACTTGTCTACACCTATTACATGTATCTTCAGAAGACATGACTAAGGTCAATATTCCTGAAAAATAATGTGTTAGTGTATTCACTGTTTCTGTTGCAAGTAGGTTTTAAGATAGGCATAGAGAGATTTGTGTTTCTTGATTCAAAATAAGTTCAACTATCATTCATTCAAAGATCATTACAAGCATGTTGATAGTTGAAATTAACATATCAGAGCATGAATCAATAACACTTAAATACATCAGAGCATTTCATTCTAATAAATCAAGACAAAAATAATATTTTCAGCATCAGAGCACACAGCTTGTATCAGAGCAATCCATAACAGATCAGAGCAAACAGATTAGCACACCATATCAGCAATCTTGATCATATTTCAGCATAGTTGATCAATCAAGTAAGGTCAGAAGACTTAGTCATTTCAAAGATCATCCTCAGGAGGTGGCAGCATTCCATACTGTGCCCACACTCTTCTTTTTAGTGCCATGGCTTCTTGGTTGGTTCCCTTAGGTCCAAGAACCATCTTGTTCAGCTTAAGGATCTCAGTGAATTCCCTCAGAATTCTTGCTTGGTCAATCCATCCTTCAAGCTTTGGAGGCATGTATATGATTGGCTTGGGAGCTGTGAGTTCAAATCTTGCAATGTCAGCAGCTGCAAGTAGTTGTTGATACAACTCTCTGTAGTATTCTAGCATGAACTCAGTGAAGGCAGAGTTTGCATCTCCTCCATTCCATCTGTCAATGACATAATAGTCATAGACAAACTCCCTTTTGGCTTCTTCCCATGTGTCATTCAGTTGAATTGGCACCCATTTATCCAAGTGTGGATATTTGGTGTCCATTGGGATTAGAAGCTGAGGCTTCATCTTGCTGTAAGTTGCTCTCCTCCTTCTTGGTTTCTGAAAGTTTGCTCTCCTTTCATCTCTTGCTCTGTTGGCTTCTTCCATCAGATCCATTTTTTCTTGAGCCCTCATCATGGCCAGTTTCTGTTGTGTTTCAGGGTCTTTGCCATACCCTTCATGAAACAGCTTTGATGGATCATGGGCTAGAACAGTTGTCTTCTTCTTAGGTTCAGGTCCAAATCCTTCAGCAAATAATTCTTCAATGTCTTCAGTGGACTTGGTACCTTCAGCAGTTTTGCCAGATTCAGAAGACTTGTCCTTTTCAGCAGCTTTGGGCTCTTCAGCAGTTTTGGTTTTCTTGGATGTAGGCTCATTATCAACAACTCTGAATTCAGGTGGAAGATCAAGGCTGCTAGGAAAGTCAGTGAATTTCTCAATTTGTCTCTTCTTTCCTTGGGCCTTCTTGATCTTTCCTCTAGTTTGGACACCTTCAGCATCTTTGTCCAAACCTGACACTTCACCACCTGGTCTTTGTTGTAGCCTTACTCTTTCCTCTTGAGCTGAGGCCATTGAGTTTTTCAATGCCAATGCTAACTGCTCCTCTTCATCCAATTCTTCCAAGTTCAGCATTTCAGGCTCTTTTCCCTTTCCTTCAGGGACTTTGTCCTTCCCTTTCACTGGACTCCCAATTACTAAGGCACCTTTTGCCCTTGCTCTTTCCCTTTCCCCCTTTTTGGCAGCATCAAAACACTGGGGCTTGAGGTCACTCATTGTTGAGGCCATCAGGGATTGGGCCTGGTTCAGGGACTTCATCTCTTCCAACAAATACACATTTTCATCATGTATATCTTGCATTTTATCATTGCTCAAGCTAAGAAAAGCTAGAACAGGCTTCATTTTTTGTTGGACAACCTCCTCCAAGGTGGCTTTGAGAGATGCATCCAATTTAGCTTTCAGAAGCTCAGTGAGGTTGGCCACTGCACCTTCAGCAATGTTGGCCAGCACATCTTGGGAAAATTTTTCTGAGGCAGCTTTGACCATAGCTAGCTTTTGCTCTTCAGCTCTTCTCTTTTGCAGTGCAGTCTTCTTTCCAATTGCTTGTTTTACAGTTAGCCTGAGAGCTTTGACATTAGCATTGTGATTGTCTCTCAGCAGCTTTTGTTCTTTCTTGACCTCCTCTGAGATGGCTTCCATGGTTGATTTTGCACTTTGAACTTCAGTGGAGATGGTTTGGAGACCATATTCCACACCACTGATTATTGCCTCAAGAGTTGGTAGCACAATATCTTCAGAGCCAGTGAGCCTCATTTCTACAGATGCTAGAGTCCTTCCTTGCTCATTCAATGCTCCTGAAGTTTCAGCATGAGCAGATTGGACTTGATGGGCCAAGGAGTCCAACTTCTCTGATTGCATTCCAAGTAAGGCCTGAGCTGAGCCTGTGTCTACTTGGATAGGTGCATCTGTGAGGAACTCATCTGCAAAAATTTGATCAAGAGAGATACCTGCAACATCAGACAAGTCAAACAAGTTAGGAAATAAGCACTCATCACCCTCAATTTCTTTTGCATAAGACTCTGATACATCAGCAGTCTTCTTCTCATTTTCAACTTGTTCTTTTCTTCCTTCATAATTGATGTTCTTACTCAAGGAATCAGGCCTCCTCTCATCAAGGGATTCTTGAAGTTCAGATTTGACTTCAAGAATAACCTGTCCTTCCTCACTTATTCCACCCTCATTTGGTGGTACACTCACTATCTTAGTGATGACTACCTCTCTTTCATCCTCAACTCCCTCTGATTTTTCAACACTACTTTCCTTTTCAACTCCTTCTCTTAAACCTGCAGCATCTCCACCTTCACCAAGGTTCAAAGATGGCAGTTGTGGGGAGATCACAGTGCTTATATCAGCAGCCACTAAGTCATCCTGAATGATTAAGGGCTGATCAGTATCCAACTCTTCTGACACTGAATAGGCCTTAATCAAACTAGCCTCTAGTACAGGAACCTCAACATCTTTAGGCTGTGCCTTGGGTTCAGAGGAACCTTCATTGGCAGATGTGTCTTTGGTTGTGTTACCACCCTTGGTCAACACCTCTGAAGTTACAGAGCCTTTCCTATGATAGGTTTTAGGAGGATTGGAAAGTCTATCTGCTACAGAAGACTTGGGTTGAAGGGGTTCAGAGGGGTTGGCTTGAGGGGTTTCAAGAGGGTTGGGATTTGAAGGGTTTGAGGGATCATCAGGGGAATCATCATCATTAGAGCCACTGTCAGGGTGTTTGATTCCCTTGGCTTTTCTCTCTTTCTCCTCCTCAATCTTATCAGCCACCAGCTTTGCAAAAATCTCCTCATCAATGAGGAATCTTGTCTTTGAAACTCCAGCACTGTGTAGCAATCTGTTCTCCTCTATTTGCCACCAGTTTGCACCCTTATCTTGGATGACTTGTGATATCTCCATCATAGATTTGTCTTTCACATCAACAAGCATCCTCAAATCATGAAAGGCCTTCTGAATTCTTGGAAATTCAGCAAGTTGTGGATACAAACTGTCCACAGTAGCCTTGGCTCCTCCTCTGAGCATACTTTCATAAGTATACTCCTCCTCATCTCCACTTAAATGGGGACTTTGGGTTATAGGGGAGTTGGCTCTGGGTTCTCCTAATATGGCTTCAGGCAAATTGATTTCAGGGATAATGGTCTCAGAAGGGTTGGGTGCAGTAGAAGGATCTTCAGTTGCTTTTGAGAGCAATGGGTCTGAAGGGGCTTTACTTAGGGGGGTTGGCTCATGAAGTGCATGCTCCAAGAGCTTTGAATAGTTGAGCATGGATGAGTCAAGGGGAGACAGGAGTCTTGTCTCATCTACTGCTAAATCAGCAAGCACATCTATGCCACTTCTTTGTTCATTCCCTTCAGGAGAGTACCTCTTAGTGAGATTTACAGGGGTAATGGGTTGGTTGGAAGGGGTGACATGGGTTTCAGGGGAGTTGGGCTCAAGATACTGAATTTCAGGGAGGTTGGCCTCTATGAGTTGACCTTCAGGGACTTTGGATTCTGGAGTTCCAGAACCAGATGAATTAGTCCTTGACATGGATTTGGCCCTGCTTTCAGATCTGCTCTCCCTTAGAGCCAATTGAAGAGACCTTTCTTCTTGAAACTCCAACACCTTCTCAGTAGGTTTGGCCCTTCTCTTGCTGGCCCTGCTACTTCCACTTCCTTCCTTCTCAGGGACAACTTCCCTGATTCTCTTATCACCCTTCTTCTTTTGCCTAGTCTCATTGTACTTCCTCCTCAACTCTTCTGAGTGGTCAGAAGGCACACTCACTCCCTCTTCTGCCACTGCATCAACTTCAGCTGATGCTCCTGAGGCTTCTTTTGAAGACAATTGAGACATCTTTCTTGTTTTGACAGCCCTGGCCTTTGTTCTCTTTTTCATTTTAGGCTTCTCTTCCTCCTGTTCTTCAGCAGGCTTGGCCAGTAACATCCTTCTTTTCTCAGTTTTCTTGCTGAGCTTTCTGAATAGGATCTTTTGGGCTGGGAGGGGCTTTGCAAAGGTCTGCATCTGGGAATAGTGGGAAAACCTCTCAATCAACAAGCTTGCCCTGGTGCAATACTTGATTTTCCCTTCTAGCACCACCTTATTGTGGGTTTTCACCTTGAATTTAGCCTTCTCCTTCATCATTTCAGACATGATGAAGGTCCTCCAATCAAACTTGATGCCCTTATCACTGGCATCAATAATGGCAGCCATGATTCTGATCCTTGGATGGCTGACCTGCTCTAAGCTTCCAGTGTTGCTTAGGAGGCTCTTAGCAACTACCTCAAAAAGATTGAGGAACTCTGGCTTGAGAGTTTTCTTGTTTTGAGTTGAGGAGAGAGGGCCTGGAACTAATAGCCATTCTTGGGCTATTTCCTCTTCATGTCCAGTACCATAGACTTCTGGATTCCTTCCCTCATAAGGAAATCCAAAGGCTCCTTCCAGATCCTCTGAGGAGAATTTCACTCTGTGGAATCTCTCCTCCTCCTCTCCTTCTGCAGTGTAAGCTAACCTGGTTAATACTTCTCCATCTTCAGGGTTGCCTCTCCACTTTAGGAAGGCAAAGAATTCTGCCATGTAGCTCTCCAAGCAAGAGCTTGGTCTTTCTTCCAAGAACTTTTGGAGACCAGCCCTTCTCAACCACCTTAGGGTTGGAGTTATCTCAGGATCTTCACTTTCAAAGGAAATTATGGGCTCAAAGTGAAGATTGTTTTTGTTGCTAAGATAGGCAAAATCTAGGTCTAGATCCTTGTTGGAGAAATCAACAAGCATCTCAGGTCTAACCTTGGGGGCCATTGAAAGTTGCAGAGAAAAGTTTGATGAAGAATGAGAGAGTTTGAAGAACTTTTGAGTTAGGGTTTCGAATACTTGGGGAAGAAGTGTTTGTGGGTATCTTAAGACTTGTGAATATTCTAAAAAGAATGTTTGTCAATGAGTTGGTAAGGTCTTGAGACAATTCAAAGGTGAACAAAAATGGAAATCCAAAATGGACGGCTAGGATTGATTTCAAGGGAGTTGTCCATTTTTGATCCAATGGTCAAAAACTAATGTAACAGTGAAATAACTGTTTTATTCAAAACGTGGGTGGTTTTTAATGTTTGTTTAAGGCTGGGAATATTTCGAGATAGATCATGTCCCAAAAAGTTTAATGCAAACAAGAGTTAAATCTTGGCATTTAATGCATGGAAAGTGACCTTTTGGGTGGGAGACAAATTAAATCCCAGAAAGGTGAAAACTGTATTTCAAGGGACAGATTTCGAGATAGGTATTGATCACCAAAAATAGGTGCTTATCATACCAAGATCTGGTTTGATAGCTAGGACAACTTATCTGACCCTACATGGACAAGTGTCCTGAAGAACTGTGGACAAGTGTCCTGAATTTCAAGAGACAAGTGTCCTGAAGAGGTAAGATCATGTTTCTGAATTTCAGTAGACTTGACCAAGTCTGCTGAAGTTTGAGTTTGTTTCCCCCTTAATCAATGAGCTTCTTTGGACTTATTTGTCCAACTTCCCTGGATCAAGTAATCCCAACTCTGCTGATAGCTCCAGAAATCTTGCCTCTGCAAGTGGCTTGGTTAATATATCAGCTTTTTGATGGTCTGTGTGAATTTTCACTAGCTTGATATCCTTCTTCTCCACATGATCTCTAATGAAGTGGTGATTGATGTCCACATGTTTGCATCTTGTGTGCAAGACAGGATTTTGTGATATAGCAATGGCACTATTGTTATCACAGAAAATTGGCACTTCAGTAGAGTTGACTTTGTAGTCTCTTAGTTGTTGTCTTAGCCAAAGAATTTGAGCACAACAACTTCCAGCAGCAACATATTCAGCTTCAGTGGTGGAAGTGGCCACTGTGTTCTGCTTTTTGGAGAACCATGAAATAAGCTTGTTGCCCAAGAATTGACAAGTCCCTGAAGTGGACTTTCTGTCAATCCTACATCCTCCATAATCAGCATCTGAGTAGCCAGTTAGCTCAATATTGTCATCAGCAGGGTACCAAAGGCCTAGATTCTCAGTGCCTTTGAGGTACCTCAAAATCCTCTTTGCAGCCTCAAGATGGCTTTTCTTAGGATTTGCTTGAAATCTTGCACAAACACCTACTGCAAAGGTGATATCAGGTCTGCTGGCAGTGAGATAGAGGAGTGAACCAATTATTCCTCTATACTCAGTAGAGTTGGTTGGAATACCACTCTCATCAGGATCCATCTTCCAATTTGTGTTCATTGGGATCCTTACTGGCTTGCTAGTTGTACACCCAAACTTTTTGATCATTTCTCTGGTGTACTTAGCTTGGTTGATGAAGATTCCTTCTTTAGATTGCTTGACTTGTAGACCCAAAAAGAAGTTCATCAACCCCATCATGGACATTTCAAACTTGCTTTGCATGAGTTTGGAGAATTTTTCACACAGCTTCTCATTTGGGGATCCAAAAATTATGTCATCTACATAAATTTGGACAAGCAAGATGTCCTCTCCTTCAGAGATTCTGAAGAGAGTTCTGTCCACAGTTCCCTTGGTGAATCCATGATCCAAGAGGAATTGTGACAGTGTATCATACCAAGCCCTAGGGGCTTGTTTGAGTCCATATAGAGCTTTCTTGAGTCTGTAAACTTGGTTTCCAACTTCAAAACCTGGTGGTTGCTCCACATAGACTTCTTCTTTCAAGACTCCATTCAGAAAGGCACTCTTGACATCCATTTGGTATACTTTGAACCTCTTGTGGGCTGCATAGGCTAGAAAGAGCCTTATTGCTTCTAGCCTTGCCACAGGTGCAAATGTCTCATCATAGTCAATGCCTTCATGTTGGCAATACCCTTTTGCCACAAGTCTTGCTTTGTTTCTGACAATCACATCATTTTCATTTTTCTTGTTCTTGAACACCCACTTTGTTCCAATAACATCTTGATGTGAAGGTCTATCCACCAGCTCCCATACTTCATTTCTGGTGAATTGATTCAGTTCTTCCTGCATGGCTGTGATCCAATTGGCATCTTGAAGTGCTTCCTCAACATTACTTGGTTCTTGCTCTGACAAGAAACAACAGAAAAGAGCACTTTCACCATGGAATCTTCTTGTTTTGACTCCAATACTTGGATCACCAAGTATTAGATCAGTAGGATGGTCAGACAACCAAGTCCTTCTTTTTCTGATCTCTTCAGTAGAGTTGTCCTCTACTGAGGGTGAGTCATTTTGATCATAGAATTCAGGATAATTTAATGCAGGATCTAATTCAGGATCATAATCAGGGATGTTGTCCTCAATGTCAGGGACATTGGCATTTTCAACATTTTGTGTTCCCCCTTGATTATTTGACCCATTAACTACCTCAGCAGGAACTGCTTCTTCATTGGTAGTTGTTACCTGGATGTGAACTGGGATTGGTTCATTCAGTTCACCATTTCCATCTGTAGGATTTGTTTCAGGAAGGTTGCCTTCAGGATTGTTGTCCAATGTGGGTTTTTCAGGCAGATTGGCTTGGGCAACATCTATGAATTCAGTGCCTTTGTCTTTTAGATTTAGCCTGGTTGTCCTCTGTGTGATTTCTTCAGGTTCCAAATGATCATTCCTGATCTCAAAGATAGACTCATCAAACACAACATGAGGTGTTTCTTCCACTATAAGGGTTTTCTTGTTGTAGACTCTGAAAGCTCTACTGATTTGAGAGTATCCAAGAAATACTCCCTCATCAGCTTTGCTGTCAAAGGCTTGCAACTGTTCTTTCCCATTATTGTGAATGAAACATTTACAACCAAATATATGAAAGTATGACACTTTAGGCATTCTTCCTTTCCAGAGTTCATAGGGGGTTTTGCCTTGCCCCTTAGTGATCAAACATCTATTTTGAGTATGGCATGCAGTGTTTATAGCTTCAGCCCAAAACCTCTTAGGTAAATTTGAGTCAGCAATTAGAGTTCTAGCAGCTTCTTTTAAAGTTCTATTCCTTCTTTCTGCAACTCCATTTTGTTGGGGAGTTCTAGCTGCTGAGGTTTCATGAGCTATTCCATTTGATGTGCAGTATTCATTGATGTATGAATTAATGAACTCAGTGCCTTTATCAGATCTTATCTTGATAATGCTAAGGCTTTTCTCATTTGACAGTCTCTTGAGAAGTTCAGGTAGTTTGACTTGTGTTTCCTTCTTATTAAGGAGAAATACTACCCATGTGAACCTAGAGAAGTCATCTACTACCACTAATGTGTATTTTCTACCATTTATGCTTGAAGGGGTAATTGGTCCAAACAGATCCATATGTAGAAGTTCAAGTACCCTTTCAGTGGAGATGACTGGTTTTCCCTTAAATGAGGCTTTAATCTGTTTTCCTTCTTGACATGGCTTACACACATGTTCTTTAATGAAACCTCATTAGGTAGTCCTTTAACTAATGCATTTCTAGCAAGTTTATTCATAGATTTGAAGTTCAGGTGGTTTAGCCTCTTGTGCCATAGCCAACTTTGTTCACTAGAACTTTTAGCAATAAAACATGCAGCATCAGTAGACTTGTCCCAGTCTGCAAAATACACATTTCCCTTCCTAGTTCCAGTCAATAGGGTTTGTTGAGTTTTATCCTTAATTAGACACTTTCCACTTGTGAACTCAACATTAAAATCTTTATCACAGAATTGACTGATACTTAGGAGATTATATTTGAGACCAGCCACATAAGATACATTGGTTACTTTGATGTTACCAATCATCAAAGTACCATAACCTTTTGTTGTTGCTTGTGAGCTGTCTCCAAAGGTGACATTTGGACCTTCTTTTTCAATGAAGTCAGTGAGGAGTTCCTTGTTTCCAGTCATGTGCCTTGAGCATCCACTGTCAAGGTACCATGCTGTCTTTTTGTTCATGCTCCTCTTCTTGTGGCCCATTGGTACCTGCATTTAGATAGGTTTAGGTACCCTTTGAGTTTTGGGTCCTGAGAGGTTAGCTGTACATTTGGGAACCCAAACTTGCCTAATAACCCTGATTGATTCAAGGTGGCTAAGTTGATTTCCTAGTGCATCAACATACACTGTCTTTCCCTTAAATGCCTTTGGGAAAGTATGTGTGAATGTGTTAACTCTGTAAGTTTCAGAAGAGTTGTCCACTCTCCTGAACTTATGAGTTCTTTGTGCAGCTTGATGAAATCTTTGAGGAAAGGCCTTTTTATGACCATTACCCTTTGGCATGAAGGGTTTTGGTTGTCTCATTTTATTCTGCCTGTGAGGGTAGTTGTCCTTAGGTCTATTCAGCTGAGGCTTTCTCAGATGAGTTGGCCTAGGCTGATTATACCTTGGATAATTCCTCTGAACATTGTTCAGGAGAGTTGCCCTTCCATTGGGTCTACTCTGCTGACCAACATTCCTCTTGTGCTCAGGAGCTTTGGCCATTTCCTTAGGTTTTGGCATTTTCTCCTGAATCACTTGAGTAGGCATTTCATTCAATTTGCCCTTTCCTTTGTTCAGTGGCTGAATTACTTCATTTTCAGCTTGTTGTGCCACTGACTTAACAAAGATTCTCTTAGTGTTACTTGTGGATGCAACACTAAGACAAGGTGAAGATTCAAATGGATCAAAACCCAATCCACTTCTTTGAGCCATAGGTCTTTGATAACTTTGAATTTCCTCTATTGCTCTAGAGGATTTGTTCAAAGCAGACATCTTTAATTTCAGGCTCTCTTCACTTGATTTAAGAATATCATATTCATGTGAGAGGTTTTCAAATTTGGCATTTAGAATTTTAAATTCAAATTCTTTTCTCTTCTGAGAGAGAAGTTGATCATCAATCTCCTTTTGTTGGTCAACTATCCTGAGATTTGCTTCCTCAAGCTTTCTCAAGATTTGTTGATACAACTCAGTAGACTTGACATCAACAGCTACCTCAGAGTTCTTGGTTAGTTCAGTAGCCAATCTTTCATTTTCTCTCACACAGTTGTCATGAAATTCTTGTAATCTAGTGAAATCTTCCATCAACTTTCCTAAGGAAAGTTTCAGGTTAACCTCACTAGTGTTTTGTGAGATGAATGATGGTGAACTAGAAGTAGAGGATACCTCATCATCCTCAAGAGCCATGTTGCAAACATCATCATCATCATCACTGTTGGAGAATAATCCATCAGAAGAGTTGAAGCTTTCAGCACTATCAGATTCTTCACCAGCCATCATGGCCTTTCTATTGGTGAACTTTCTGTCTCTTTTAGCTTGTCTCTCTCTTCTTTCTTTAGAGCTCAATTCAGGGCAGTCATACTGGAAGTGCCCTTTCTTTTTGCAATTATAGCACAGGTCTTCATCATCATCCTTCTTGGATTCTTCTCTTCTCTTAGATGAAGAAGGATCAGCTCTACTGGATCTTCTCCTATCAGAGGACTTGTCCTCTGATCTTTTCTCTTCAGGCTTTTTGTCCTCAGCCTGACCTTCAGGGGAATTGTATCTTCTCCTGAATTTGTTGTCTTGGTAGAATTTCTTGTATCTACCAAACCTTGTGTTGAGCTTGTCAAACCTTCTAGCCATCAAGGCTAGTTCTTCCTTCATTTCAGTCTTGGAGACTGTCTTTGATGATCTGGGAGTGGGTTGCATTTCTGGCTCAGCAACTTTGGCTTTGAATGCCACTCCCTTAGTGGGATTTGAAGGTTCCTCAACAGGCTTTCTTCTATTGAGGTCAAACTCATAGGCTTTAAGTTCTGAGAATATTTGTTGCATGGGCATGGTGGAGAGATCTTTGGTATTCTGCATCATCACAGCATAGACATCCCACTTTTGAGTGAGACTCCTTAGGATTTTCAGTCCAACCTCTCTCTTGGTGTAGACCTTGCCCAATGAGTTAATCTCATTCATCACATAAGTGAATCTACCAGCAAATTTGTCAATGGACTCATCAGACTCCATTGAGAATTGTTCAAACTTCTGCACAGCAACTTGGAGCTTGTTCTCCTTGATCTTTTCAGTGCCCTCACACATTTCAGCAAGAGTATCCCAAATTTCTTTAGCTGTTGTGCAGTGGTAGACTCTTCCCATAACTGCATCTGGAATTGTTTGATAAAGGGTGTTCATGGCAAGATAATTCAAATTATCTTTCCTCTTTTCATCAGTAGAGAAGTCATCCTCATCTTTGGGAATCAGTTCCCTTACATCTGCTTTTTGCTCAGCTGTCACTCTGGGGTTAGTTTGAGTAAACACAAAAGGTCCTCTTGTGATTACTCTTAGCATATCAGTATGGAGAGATGCAAGATGAACCCTCATTCTAATTTTCCAGAAATCATAATTGTCTATTGAAAACATGGGCAGTTTGTGATGAGAAATGTGATTGACTGGATTTGTGGCCATGTTGTCTAATCCTTGAACAGCAGGTGGAGGAACAGCATTGTTGTTGGC
The DNA here is from genome assembly GCA_963675135.1 of Galeopsis tetrahit. NCBI lineage: Eukaryota > Viridiplantae > Streptophyta > Magnoliopsida > Lamiales > Lamiaceae > Galeopsis > Galeopsis tetrahit. Next base: position 58,159,026 of record OY776124.1, on the reverse strand, counting down.
CATATCTCACAAATAATCAGTTAGTTAACAAATGATGGATTTCAGAAAGAGATCAGTTCAGTGACCACACAAATATGAGAGTTTTGAAAATCAAGATGGATTTTCAGAAGCAGTGGTCTATGAACCCCTGCTCTGATACCACTTGTTGGTCCTGAAAGGAGTATATGACAAGTGTATGGGGGGGGGGGAATACACTTGTATGCAATTCTTTTGCTAATTTGATCAAACCAGAGTTTCAGCAAGGTTGTCTTGGACAACTCTGCTGAAGAAGATTAACTCTTCTAAGATAATCAAACTACTAAGTACTATTGAGTACTTAGTTGAATAACTGTCTAGGGGAGTTATATGTGCGGAATAGTGGTTGGCCCTTTAAGTTTAGACTCCTTTAATTTCTGAAATCACTTACTCAATGCAACACAGTCCAGTTTTCAGGGAACTTGTCCAAATAGGTTTTTTTGCACAGTCTTTGAATGTTTATCCTTGAAAGATCAGTTTTATGTGCAGTGTTGAGTGTATGAAAGTACTTGGAATGTAAATCAACACAAGAAGTTATAGTGGTTCAGAGACTCAAGCTCCTACATCCACTTTCCCTGATTTAACAGGATAATTCCTTCACTCTTGGAATTAACTTGTTTTATAGTGCCAAGGTGCACTTGATCAAGAACACCACTCCTTGGTGAATTGATCCCTAGGATGTCTAGAGTCCTAGTACCCTCTTCTCAACTCAGAACTGAACTGTTCTTCTCTCAACAGTCAGCTCCTACCACTTCTACTACTACAACCTTCTCACTTTCACTCTTGAAAGATGTAAGGGTTGAAGTAAGGTTCCAACTAATGAGATATCCTTTACAATGAAGATCAGTGTATAAGGATAGGATATCTCTCTAAGCTTGTGTATGGATATACAATTGGGTTCAGCTTAGATGAAGTGTTTGAAGACTAAGATAGTCTTTGAAAGATTTGAAAGCACTCTAGCTTGTAAGAACTGTGAGCTTAGATGGATTGTGTTGAGGTTAGTTGGATGCTTTCAAATGGTCTTCACACTTCTGTATTTATAGACAAAATGGAGGATTTGCCCGTTGGAGAGGCAGCCCCAAATTGCTATAAATGTCTTCCTTGAGTTCTTCAAACTGGAAGACAGATTCTTGATAGTGACATGTCCTCATTTGGGTAATAAACGGCTGTAACAGTTTTGTCTTCATTCTGAAGCACTTTTCCCAATGTTTGACTTCTTGTTAGAACTTGGACATGGCTTCTGAAGGTTGATCCACTGATAGGACAACATTCCTTATCATCTGGACAACTCTCCTTATCACTATCAGCATTTTTGCTTTTCAGCATGGTTGGCTTGCTCTTCTTCAGATGACTTGGCTCTTTCCCTTTATTTCTCTTGAGTATGGTCTTAGCTTATTTCTTTGAGGACCTTTAGGGATTGATTGTCTCAAACTCTTCAGCATAGTTGATCTCAGGCTTTCAGAGCACTTGATCTTGATCAATTTAGCTGAGACAACTCCTCTGAACAACTCTCCTGATCAGTATATTTAATCTTTTTGCATCAGAGCACTTTATGCATAGAGTTGACTTCTCTGGACAATTCTCCTGATAAAAACCTTTGAGTAGTCTTGTCCTTTTGAGCTAGGTAAGCTTGTTCTTGCATATGACTAGCTTCTTTGGACAACTCTCATGATCAGAGCTTATGAATATTTTCTCTGGACAACTCTCCTGATTAGAGCATCTTCATTGGACTTGTCCATTTGAGCTTTACAATCTTGTTCTTGTATAAGCGCATCTTCTCTGGACAACTCTCCTGATAAGAGCATCTTAGATTTCATAGGGTGTCCTTGCTCTTAAGTGATTATTCCAGAATTTGAGCCTTGAGGGGACTTGATCTTGATCATTTTCAAAGCATAGGTTCCCCCTCAAATTGTGCATCTAATTGTCTAAGAGCTGCCTAACATTTCAGCTTCTCATCTAGCCTATAATCTATATGTTCTAACATTCTTAGAACATATTTATATTGACTTAGGCATGTCTCAGGGGGTTTTGGTATTAGATCAAAACATATCTCATTTTATTCCCAACAGGTACGTAGCCCGATTTTTTAATATAATGGTGAGTAGTAGTAATAGTTATTGAATTATGAGGTATGATTGAGTTGGAAAATAAAATAAGTAGGAAGAAAAGTGGGTAAATGAGTAAAGAAATTGGACTTTAGAGAGGAAGGATTTATGGTGTTAGATGGAGTTTTATAGACTCTCTAAAATATCTTATCGAGCATATAACATTTTTTAAGGTGTTTGGTAATTTATTTATTTTTTTATAAAATGCAATTTCTATTAAAAAAAAGATATTGCAAGAATTATATTTTTTGGGTGAAAAAATTAAAGAACTTCAATCTTATTTCTAAAATATGTAAATTCGAACGACAAGCTCTTTTATTTAATATTTTAGTTACAAATTTATTATTACTTACATTTTTTTTTACAGGAAAAAGCTTGTTGCAAATATCATAAATCTCCAAACATATTTGAGAAATATTTAATGATTCAATTTGAAATAGTTGCCCCCTCCTAGTAGTAAGTAAGTGGGGAATACAAGTGTAAGTTCAAATTTTACCATCGAATGTATGAAACAGATATTATTTTCAAAATGAGACAAATACTAAGATATCCACACATCAAAAATATTAAAAAAAAAAAAAAGGCAAAATATCATCTAACACCGAAGTGCTAAGAAATCCAGAACTCGGAATAAAAAACAAGATCACGGAGGGGAGGAAGATCGCACGAGGCGTGGAAGAACTTACAAAGGATTGGGGGAAAACATCTAAAAGCTACAATAAGAACTAAAAAAACTAAAACAAAATGGAAAATAAAAGGATCAAATGATTAATCTATCAACCGTCCACCATAAGAACGATGGTCGTTTGAAAGATCGAATTGTTAACTCAAAACTACTACAACTACGAATAAAAAATTGTAAATGGTGTGTGTTACGATTGTCAATGATAATTCAACTCCGATTAGACGTCTCCAATCACAAGTAAAATAATCGGTCAATATTCAATCCAACGAAAGCATGGCAATTCACAAATATAAACGAAAACAGAAAAACAGAGCACAAGAACGATTTAAGTGGTTCGATCAATGTGATCTACATCCACTGGACACACGACTTCAATTTGATTAGTTCAAGATATGTTTACACACTCATCACTCGGAAAGGGAATTTATCCTCACTTCACTCGTGAACTCTCAACTCTCAAAACGAATGCTCGTACGCGTCAAAGATTACAATTACAAGCAATGGGGTATTTATAGGTTGCCAATGGTGATTGCAGTGTGTGCGGAAAACGTGAAGATTGCCACGTGGATTCTGTTACAACCATGCAACAAACTCACACCTTCTGCGTGACCCAATCTGAAATGACCTCCCTGCCCTTCACTTGTTCTTGCAAACAAGACGATTCAACACTTAGCCAAAAATTAACCCTGCTAACAGAACTCGACTGATCTGGTCCAACCTGTCTGGTCTTCCCAACTCGTCTGATTCTACGCAACCCCATCTCATTTGATTGGACTCATCCACATCATTTGATCTGGTCCGAGTTAACTTGTCTGACTCCACCAGCTGATACGCCCAACAGCTGAGTCCTTCAGAAGACTTCTATCGACTAAGTACCTCGACTGATCTGCCCAACAGACGAGTACAGTAGTATACTAGAATCTACCTGATCCTTACCAGACGAGTCGAACCCGTCTGGTCTTGAAGATTTGAGATAAACCTCACAGTGTGCCTTAAGAAATCATTGCTTGGATGGTGGCGGAGAAGGGCGGTGTAACGTCAACTATATAAGTTTAGATGTTGATTTAGGTCGTTCATGTTTCTATGATTTTTTTATTGGAAGAAGGTGATTAGAAAAGGAAAAAATATACACCTTCAATCTATGAAAAATGTGTTCACATTTTTTTGATACATATTTTAAAAAAAAATAAATAAAGTTAATGTGTTGCGAGATAAAAAAAATTGTTTCATAAAATAAATGAGCAATTTTAGTGAAGGGGGGTGAACACATTTTTATTGAATGGAGTATAACTTATTAATTTAAATAATATTTATAGGTAATATAGTCATATAGACATTTACTTTATAAATATTTTTATTTTAAAATTAAAGGCATGTTTGTTTTGGGACTCACACGTCCGAACGTGGGAAGTAACGTCCCCCGTCTTGTTCTAGTTCGGGATTTCACATCCGAATTTCAACATTCAATTACATTCATTCTTAAAAATATCTATATATTTTACTATTATAATAATACAACATCATACACTCTTACTAATTGATTTGACGTAAAGTTATATAAAATAATACAACATCACACACTCTTACTAATTGATTTGATATGAAGTTATATAAAATAATACAACATTACACACTCTTACACAATTGATTTGACATAAAGTTACATCTCATCCTACTCAACATCCCAAAATAAACATACACAATCACTATTTATCATAATTTCTCCATCTAGAATTTCCCCATCCTATATAATTCCAAAACAAACATGCCCTAATTAAGTGAATTCGGGTTTGTTTAGCCACGTGAATGAGAAATCATTGTAAATTTATCTGAAATTATGAAAGATATTACACTTACATCTCTTTTAAAAAAAAAAAAAAGATTAACCAATCACGTGGCCCGCCAATTCAGATTAAATTGATCCTCTTCTCCATTCACACGATTCATAAAAATAGAAAGAAGAGTATTAAATCACATAAACAAACAAAAACAATTCATATAAATAAAAGTAATAGTTTGTGATGATATTGCTTTGGGCAGTATTAAAAAACAAATCCTTTTGGAATCAAAATATCACCCGTTACCCTGATAGGCTAAAAATTTATTGTACTTAATGGCAACATCTAAAAAACAACCATAATTCCCGAAACACATTGTAATCTGTGATTTGCTGAAAATAATAATATAAAATGTTATAGTAGTGGTTAGGGGTTGGTAGTGACAAGGACATGGTGACATCCCTATCATAAGTTTTGGCCTTTCTCATCATATTGCTTTCCCCAGTATTAAAAAAAAGATGGTCCCGCATAATTCAATATGAAAGTTACCTATGAACTTTTATTACAATATTAAAAATTACTCTCTCCGTCCGCCTATAAGTTTTTCGTTACTTTTTGGCACATAGATTAAGAAAAGTGATTAAATAATAGATATAGTACAAGTGATGTGATTGATTCGGGTGGAATTTACACGTCTTAGGAGCACATGTGAAGCATGTTTTGATGTGGATCTCATTGAATTATGCATCGAATATGATTGTTTAAGCCGAAATGAGAGAAAGGTTGTGTTTTGTCGATTTTGTAGGAAATACGATGAAATTTGGAGCAAAACACCAACCATACTTTACTGGATCAGAAAGAGGAGTGCACGGTTGGATTCGTCTTGAAAAACGGAGTGGATTAGCCAAAGGAATCGAGTCAATCCGGCATCCGAGGCGGAAGATATGCACGAAACGAGAAAAGGCCGGAATCGAAGAACAAGGCAACTCGGTCGAGTGATCCAACTCGGCCGAATCTGAGACTTTTGGCTTTACTACACACTCGGCCGAGTGACTCAACTCGGCCGAATCTGAAACTTTGGACATCACTGCGCACTCGGCCGAGTGAGCCAACTCGGCCGAGTCAAGTTGAAGGTCGTAGCCCCTGAATTGAACATCACTCGGCCGAGTGAGCCAACTCGGCCGAATCTGTGAATTTTGAATTTACTGCGCACTCGGCCGAGTGACTCAACTCGGCCGAATCTGAAACTTTGGACATCACTGCGCACTCGGCCGAGTGAGCCAACTCGGCCGAGTCAAGTTGAAGGTCGTAGCCCCTGAATTGAACATCACTCGGCCGAGTGAGCCAACTCGGCCGAATCTGTGAATTTTGAATTTACTGCGCACTCGGCCGAGTGACCCCAACTCGACCGAGTCTCGGCTAGACAAAATCGTGGCACGCTTTTTAAGTGATCCACTCGGCCGAGTGACCCCAACTCGGCCGAGTCACCCCAAATTCGGTGCCATCTTCACATTTTTGCCATTTTTTAGGGACCAACTTGCAATTATGCCATATAAACCCTACCCAAACACTATATAAACACCTTTTCTTGAAATCCAAGCCATTCTTCCCCCAATTCATCAATTCTCACACATAGTAACACATACTTGGAGGTGATTTGGTCATTCCTCTCTCAATTCTCCATCAATTCAAGGAAGAAAGGATGCAATAGCTTGCAAATTTCATTCCCTACCACAATCTAGACTAATCTTCTTTATTCTCTTTCTTTTGATTTAGTTTTTACATTTGAATTGTGTAATTTGATTATATTAGTTATTGGCTAGAACACTTTTGGTTCTAGAGCCTTGTAAATACTTTTGATGATGTTTATGAATTAATATTTTACTAAATTGGTGTTTGTGTGGCTTAATTCTATTTGGGTGTTTGGTTTGTATTGCAAAGCATGTCATTATGTGTACAATGATGATGTGTTGATCATAGTTAATTGAATTAGGTTGAGAAATATAATTTGGTTGATTGATTGCAAGCATTTGACCTAATTTTATTGAGAGATCGAAAGATGATCAATGATTAGGAAGATTTGTGATGATCTTAGGAGCTTGATTGGGTTTTATTGTGCAATTTAGGTAGAGATACTAAGTTGTGTGATATCTCCTTTGAATTACTTGGATCGAAAGAACTTTTAATTCATTATTACGTGATCAATCTTATAGACAAAGCATGAATACCACTTGAGTAGAGAGTTAGTCATAGATGGATTCACTAGTATTTCATGTGCTCTAGGACCTACCTTCTCTTAATTGAGTTTTCACCCGTTTTATTTTCGTTTTTGTGATTTATATGCTATTTGATCGATTTTGTATTTACTCTTTCGTTGTCTATTCGTGACATATTATTAGGCAATCTTAGGGGTAATTCAACATTCAATCTATTCGATCACGTCTATTTAGAACTCAATTAACAAACTACCCTTTTACGCTAAACCTCCTTGTGGGATCGACCTCGTGCTTATCACGCTACGATAGACACCGTACACTTGCAGTTGTTTATTTTAGTGTTGTATAACACGTGAATCAAGTTTATGGCGCCGCTGCCGGGGAGGTCTTATAGCTCTAGAGTGTAGGTTAATAGAGTTTTAGTTTAGACATTTTACTTGCTTTCTTTATTTGCAAAAATCCAAAAATATTTGTTTGTTTTACCTTGATTTCACTTGTGATTCTTACTTTCTTTTGAACTTTTGTCTAGACATGGTTTATGATCACACGATCTAGGAGGAATCAACAAGAAGTGTTGCCCTTGGATTCGGAGATCGAAGCCAATTGTCGAAGAAGGAACGCCGAAAGAAGAAGGATTGAATTAGAAGAGATGAATCGAAGGGATAATCCGATTGTGGAAGAAGAAAGAAATCAAGAGGATATTGGAGGCATAGTAGAGCCAAATGGGAATGGTGGTAATCGACCACAAGGAGGCTTGAGAGATAACCTCAACCGGAGGATGGAATAGAATATCAATGGGGAAGAAGATAGAGAGCAACGGGGGAATGAGGAAAACGGGAATCAAAGAGTCTTGAAAGACCACTTCCGTCCCATCCCTAGACCATATGGAGGAGCGGGTAGGGAACCCGTAGATGCTCATAACTTTGAGCTCAAACCAGCACTAATCATGATGGTTCAAAACAACCAATTCGGAGGATTGTCGAAGGAGGATCCTAACCTCCATTTATCTCAATTCTTAGAGATAAGTGGAACAGTTAAGATCAACCGTGTCCCTCAAGATTACATTCGTCTCCAATTGTTCCCATTTTCTCTCCGTGATCGTGCAAAACAATGGTACATGTCTCTTGATCTAAGGACGATCGAAAATTGGGTCGACCTTGTAGATGCCTTTCTTATGAAATACTTTCCTCCAAGCAAGACCATCAAGATACGAGGAGAGATTTCATCATTTATGCAAGATGAGGAGGAGTCCCTAGTCGAAGCATGGGAGCGCTTCAAAGATTTGATTAGAAGTTGCCCACAACATGGTTTCTCACGAGATCAACTCATTTGCTACTTCTACAATGGAATGGACCATCGTACGAGAGGGATGGTGGATGCCTCGGCCGGAGGGGGTTCTTTGTTAGGGAATACAACGGAGGAGGGTTATGTGTTATTGGAAGAGATGGCAAAGAACGGGAACCAATGGCCATCCGAGAGAAGGCAAACCCGGAAAGTTGCCTTCACAAGAGAATCGGATGATTTTGCTACTCTATCTAACAAGGTGGATAAATTGACTTCGATGATGGCGGCCAGGTCATTAATGGGACCTAGTGACGATCAATATGAAGAGGCCCATTATATGAACAATCAAAGGGACCGTCATTTTCGAGAAAGAGGTTGGAATGAGAGGCAAAATCCTCCTAATCCGAATCAATATCACCCCGGGTTGAGGCAACATGAGAATTTCTCTTATGCAAATACAAGGAATGCCATCATCCCACCTCAAAATTTCAACGTTAAAGATGGAGCTATTGTGGAGTCTTCATCAAAACCATCATTGGAGGATATGTTTGGTGCCTTCATGGGGGAAACCAAAAACTTCATGAGAGAAACTAGGGACAATGCAAACAAGACTTGGCAAAGACTTGAGGAACAAGGAGAAATGATCAAAGATGTGAACACTCACATGAAAGCCATAGAGAAGCAAGTGAGCCAACTCTCTAATGTCATCGGAAATCAACACACTCCGGGGCAATTTCCTTCAAACACGGAGCTTAACCCCAAGGAGCATTGTAAGGCTATAAAGCTAAGAAGTGGGACAAGCTACGAGGGGCCAAAGATGCCACAAGAGGAGGAAATGGTAATGGCACCCGAGGGTGTTGACAAAGAAGAAGGACAAGAGAGAGAAAGACAAGAGGAGAAAGTAGAGGAGAAGAAGAGTGAGGAGGCAATCCCTCCTCAAGACAAAGGCAAAAAGGAGGTACCTCTTCCATACCCTCAAAGGTTGAAGAAGAAGGGCTTGGACAACAAATTTGGCAAGTTTGTGAAAATGTTCAAGAAGATCCATATCAACATCCCCTTTGCCGAGGCTCTAGAAAAAATGCCCCATTATTCCAAGTTCTTGAAAGAAATTATGTCGAACAAGAGGAAGATGGTGGAGTATGAAACGGTGCACTTGACCGAGGAGTGTAGCTCTATAATCCAAGCCAAGCTACCTCAAAAGCTTAGAGACCCCGGATCCTTCACCTTGCCATGTGTTATTGGAGATGGAGGTACATTTCGAGCCTTGTGTGATTTGGGAGCTAGTATCAATCTTATGCCATTATCCATATTTAAAACTCTTGGTTTGGGAAAGCTTACACCAACCACAATGAGTCTTGTATTGGCGGATAGATTCATGACGTACCCTTTGGGTATAGTAGAGGATGTGTTGGTTAAGGTAGACAAATTCATTTTCCCGGTGGACTTTGTGGTGTTGGATATGGAGGAGGATAAGTACATTCCACTCATCTTGGGAAGGCCATTCTTGGCAACCGGTGGAGCCATCATTAATGTGAGGAAAGGAGAGTTGGAGCTTCAAGTGAACAATGAGAAAGTGTTATTCAATATCTACAAGGCCATCAAGTTTAGAGATGATGAGGATGAGGTTTTTGAGTGCAACATGATCAATAGTGTGCAAGCTTGTGTGGATATGCATATGGAGAAGAGCAACTCAAAGGATCCACTTGACTTTTGCATAAGAAACTCTCTTACCTCTCCTTCTCTTATTCCTTTTGATTTCAATTTTGATGAGCTTAATGATATGGAATTGTTTGAATATATGTCTTCTCTTGATGTTTTGAAGGAGCTTCCAATCAAGAAGGAGGAGAAATTCATGGAGATACGACAAGAAGCCAAGTTTGGGGGGGTTTTACTTGAAGAGTGTCAAAGATTTCCTCACAAAAATCTTGACACTTGGCCCTCATGTTACTCATTGGAAGCACCAAAGGAGGAAGCTAAGGAGAAACCAAAAGCTCAAGAGAAGGGGAGGAAACTCGACTTGAAACCACTTCTGGAGCACTTGAGATATGCTTATCTTGAACAAGGTGACCTCTTTCCGATTATTGTTTCTTCACACTTGCATGAGCTTGAATTAGAAAAATTGCTTAGGGTGCTTAGAACTTATAAATCGGCTATGGGTTGGGATATTTCGGATTTGAAGGGTATACTGGCTCATATTTGCATGCATAAGATTAGACTAGATGAGTCTATTAAGCCTAAAGCCCAAGGTCAAAGAAGATTGAATCCCATAATGCAAGAGGTAGTGAGAAAAGAGGTGTTGAAATGGTTAGATAATGATATAATTTTTCCCATAAGTGATAGTGAGTGGGTAAGCCCGACACAAGTGGTACCTAAGAAGGGGGGCATGACTATTGTTACAACCGATGCTTTAGAGGCAATTGCCACTAGGACCATTGTGGGGTGGAGAGTATGCATTGATTATCGTGTGTTGAATAGTGCCACTAGGAAAGATCATTTTCCTTTGCCTTTTATTGATCAAATGTTGGATAGGATGGCGGGATATGAGTATTATTGCTTTCTTGATGGTTACTCGGGATACAATCAAATTTTGATTGATCCTAAGGACCAAGAGAAATCAACTTTTACTTGCCCTTATGGTACTTTTGCTTTTAGGAGAATGCCATTTGGATTGTGCAATGCTCCCGCCACCTTCCAACGATGTATGATGGCTATTTTTCATGGCATGATCGAAAATATAATGGAGGTGTTTATGGATGATTTTTCCGTATTTGGTTATTGCTTTGATACATGTCTACGTAACCTCTCTTGTGTTTTGCAAAGATGCATAGATACTAACTTGGTGCTCAATTGGGAGAAATGCCACTTCATGGTGAAGGAAGGGATTGTGCTTGGGCACAAGGTTTCGGCAAAAGGGCTTGAGGTAGATAGAGCAAAGATTGTAGCCATTGAGAAGTTACCCCCACCAACCAATGAGAAGGCGGTGAGAAGTTTTCTTGGGCATGCCGGGTTTTATAGAAGATTTATCAAGTATTTTTCAAAGATAGCCAAGCCCATGTGTGCATTGTTGGAGAAAGGAGCCATCTTCATCTTTAGTGAAGAGTGTGTGAAGTCGTTTGAAATCTTGAAAGAGGCTTTGATCAAAGCTCCCGTGTTGGTGACACCCGATTGGAGTCAACCATTTGAGGTCATGTGTGACGCTAGTGATTATGCCATTGGAGTAGCTTTGGGCCAAAAGAGGGACAAGTTATTTCGTGTGATCTACTATGCAAGCAAAACCTTGAATCCAGCTCAAAAGAATTACACCACAACGGAGAAGAAAATGCTAGCCGTGATCTATAGCTTTGACAAGTTTAGAGCATATTTGGTTGGAGCTAAGACCATAGTGTACACGGATCACACGGCTCTCAAGTACTTGATTGAGAAGAAAGAGGCCAAACCGAGGTTGATACGATGGGTGCTCATTTTGCAAGAGTTTGACGTGGAGATAAGGGATAGAAAAGGGTGTGAAAACGTGGTGGCGAATCATCTCTCAAGACTTGAGAATGTGGAGGAAAAGGACATCCAAGTCCCTATTAAGGAGTGGTTTCCCGATGAGCAAATCCTTGCCATCAAGGAAACATGTCCATGGTTCGCCGATTTTGTGAACTACATAGCCACCGGAACACCACCACCAAACCTCTCATTTCATCAAAAGAAGAAGTTTTATCATGATGCCAAGGTCTATGTTTGGGAGGATCCATTCCTCTATAGATGGTGTTCGGATATGATCATGAGGAGGTGCTTAGCGGAAAATGAGTGGGAAAAAGTGATTGAAGAGTGCCATTCATCTCCTTATAGAGGGCACTTTGGAGTAAATCGGACGGCTCATACAGTTCTTCAAAGTGGTTTCTATTGGCCATCCATCTTTAGGGATTGTGAGGTTTTTGTGAAGAAGTGTGATAAGTGTCAAAGGATGGGGAACATTTCAAAGAGGCATGAGATGCCTATGAAGAATGTGATTGAGGTGGAACTCTTTGACGTGTGAGGGATAGACTTTATGGGGCCATTCCCCATCTCTCATGGATTTTCCTACATCCTTTTGGCCATTGACTATGTTTCAAGATGGATTGAGACCATTCCAACCACTACAAATGATGCCAAGGTGGTCCTCAACTTTTTGAGGAAGAACATTTTCACTCGTTTTGGCACTCCAAGAGCATTAGTGAGTGATGGTGGTTCACACTTTTGCAACCGATGGCTAGATCAACTCTTGACAAAGTATGGAGTGAAGCATAAGGTGACCACCCCTTATCACCCTCAAGCTAATGGACAAATGGAGCTTGCTAATCGAGAGGTGAAACAAATTTTGGAGAAGACCGTTGGGTTGAAGAGGAAGGATTGGGCCATCAAGTTGGATGATGCTCTTTGGGCATATCGAACCGCATACAAGACACCTTTGGGCACATCTCCTTATCAACTTGTGTATGGCAAGTCTTGTCATCTACCCATGGAAGTGGAATATAGAGCTCGTTGGGCTATTAACGAGTTGAACCTTGATCTTAAGGCATCCGGAGAAAAAAGGAAGATGATGCTTAATGAGCTTGATAAGTTTAGGAATGGAGCCTTTGAGAATTCCAAGATTCAAAAAGAAAGAGCTAAGAGGTTCCATAACAAGATGATTGAAAGGAGGGAGTTCCAAATTGGAGAACAAGTCTTGTTGTTCAACTCAAGGTTGAGGCTATTTCCGGGCAAGTTGAAGTCAAAGTGGTCGGGACCCTTTGTAATTAAGAATGTGACGCCCATGGGAAATGTGGAGCTTATTGGTAAGGATGGAACAACCTTTGTGGTGAATGGTCAAAGAGTGAAGCACTATTTTGGAAGTGAGCAACTTCGAATGGTGGAGTCACTTCGTTTGGATGAGGCTTGAAAGTAGAAAGAAACCGTCCGGCATAGGACGTTAAAAATAGCGCTTCTTGGGAGGCAACCCAAGGTTTATTGCTTTCAAGTTTTTATTGCTTTAGTAGTTTTGATAGTTTGTTTTATTTTGTAGGTATGGATGAGAAGCATTTTGGATGTCATAGCTTGAAAAATGAAGAAGAAAGCAAAATCAACTTTGGAGAGGGGAAGCAAGTGTTGCAAGGGTGATCTTTGAAGAGCTTTGGATGTGCAAGGAAGGAGGTAACAACTTGTAGCCCCAAACTTAAATTCTAAGTTTGGGGGAGTTATTATTTTTTTTTTCTACTAGTTGTTACCCTTGCACCGGTTCGTCATTCTACTTGTGTCACATTTTGCATCGGCGCACACTTGGTTTTCACATGATTATATTGTTTAAGTTGGTTTTGTTCACATGATTGGGTAGTGGATCTTTGGTGAAGTGTGAGCATGGATAGTCATTGGAATCCATTGTTGAGTAATTGTGGTGATATCTATTTGCTTTGAATGTATGCATGATTGGTGTTAGAGAATAGTATCATGTTGTGTTCACATTTGTGTTCTTTGATGGCATGAGTGCATGATGTGTTGTTGTTTGGGAACATTTGATGATTGTGAAAGTCCTATTGAATAAACTGGTGAGATTTGAGCCATAATTTGAGCATGTATTTCGGTTTGATTCATTTGAGAGTGGACTAGGTTATTGTTAGTGATCCTAGAACTTGCCCATGTTCTTGTTTGAAAGCATGATTGTGTGAAACTTTGTGATGTGATATAGGCCATCTTGTTCTAAAAGAGTCACTTAGCCAAAATTTCCCAAAACTAAAGTAATCTTCCGTAGTTAGCCCTTTGAGCTTAATTCCTCATTTTCTTGGCAAACTACAATGTTAACCACTTAGCCTTTTTGAGCCTTTGATACCTACATCTAGTGGAGGATAAAAGACAAAGTGGAAAACATGTGCTTGAGTGAATATCTTTGGTGAAAGGAGAAAGTTAAAAAGTTGAAAGAAAAAGAAAAAAATGAAAAGAAAATCAAGGGAAAAGAAAAGAGGGACAAAGAGCCCCAAAAGCTTGAAAAGAAAAATGGTTCAAAAAGATGAGTTGATGAATGCTTGAAAAAGAAAAGAAAAGAAAAAGAAAAGTGAGAATTAAGTTTGTAAGCTTTGAAAGTGAAAGCACACATTGTAAAACAACAAGCTTTATTCTTCACTAGAAGAGTCACAAATTCCAAATTCATCCTACCTTGTCCAAAGAGCCAATGTTACATCCTTGATTAAGTCCTATTGATCACATTGTTGAGCATTTGAGTGTGGTGAAAAGTAGAAGTTGGGCAAGCATATGGTGATTGCATAGCATAACTTGGTTGATGAGTGCCTTTATATCCTCAATTTGTTTGTGTGTTTGAGAGAAACACTTTGTCATGTGAGTAGAGGACTTGAGCATTTGGATTATGTTTCCCATCCATAATGTGTTGTGTGTTTATGCATTCTTTGATCCATGAGTGTGAGTTGCAATAATGAGCCTATGACCTTCATTGAGAGATATCATTACATCTTACTTTGCATGTGTGAATTACATTGAATATTGCATTGTGGTCATTCCACCCGCATTGCCTTAAGTGCTTAGTTGTTTGAGGACAAACAACATTTTAAGTTTGGGGGGGTTTGATTCGGGTGGAATTTACACGTCTTAGGAGCACATGTGAAGCATGTTTTGATGTGGATCTCATTGAATTATGCATCGAATATGATTGTTTAAGCCGAAATGAGAGAAAGGTTGTGTTTTGTCGATTTTGTAGGAAATACGATGAAATTTGGAGCAAAACACCAACCATACTTTACTGGATCAGAAATAGGAGTGCACGGTTGGATTCGTCTCGAAAAACGGAGTGGATTAGCCAAAGGAATCGAGTCAATCCGACATCCGAGGCGGAAGATATGCACGAAACGAGAAAAGGCCGGAATCGAAGAACAAGACAACTCGGCCGAGTGAGCCAACTCGGCCGAATCTGAGACTTTTGGCTTTACTGCACACTCGGCCGAGTAACTCAACTCGGCCGAATCTGAAACTTTGGACATCACTGCGCACTCGGCCGAGTGGGCTCACTCGACCGAGTCAAGTTGAAGGCCGTAGCCCCTGAATTGAACATCACTCGGCCGAGTGAGCCAACTCGGCCGAATCTGTGAATTTTGAATTTACTGCGCACTCGGCTGAGTCTCGGCTAGACAAAATCGTGGCATGCTTTTTAAGTGATCCACTCGGCCGAGTGACCCCAACTCGGCCGAGTCACCCCAAATTCGGCGACATCTTCACATTTTGGCCATTTTTTAGGGACCAACTTGCAATTATGCCATATAAACCCTACCCAAACACTATATAAACACTTTTTCTTGAAATCCAAGCAATTCTTCCCCCAATTCATCAATTCTCACACATAGTAACACATACTTGGAGGTGATTTGGCCATTCCTCTCTCAATTCTCCATCAATTCAAGGAAGAAAGGATGCAATAGCTTGCAAATTTCATTCCCTACCACAATCTAGACTAAGCTTCTTTATTCTCTTTCTTTTGATTTAGTTTTTACATTTGAATTGTGTAATTTGATTATGTTAGTTATTGGCTAGAACATTTTTGGTTCTAGAGCCTTGTAAATACTTTTGATGATGTTTATGAATTAATATTTTACTAAATTGGTGTTTGTGTGGTTTAATTCTATTTGAGTGCTTGGTTTGTATTGCAAAGCATGTCATTATGTGTACAATGATAATGTGTTGATCATAGTTAATTGAATTAGGTTGAGAAATCTAATTTGGTTGATTGATTGCAAGCATTTGACCTAATTTTATTGAGAGATCGAAAGATGATCAATGATTAGGAAGATTTGTGATGATCTTAGGAGATTGATTGGGTTTTATTGTGCAATTTAGGTAGAGATACTAAGTTGTGTGATATCTCCTTTGAATTACTTGGATCGAAAGAACTTTTAATTCATTATTACGTGATCAATCTTATAGACAAAGCATGAATACCACTTGAGTAGAGAGTTAGTCATAGATGGATTCACTAGTATTGCATGTGCTCTAGGACCTACCTTCTCTTAATTGAGTTTTCACCCGTTTTATTTTCATTTTTGTGATTTGTATGCTATTTGATCGATTTCGTATTTACTCTTTCGTTGTCTATTCGTGACATATTATTAGGCAATCTTAGGGGTAATTCAACATTCAATCTATTCGATCACGTCTATTTAGAACTCAATTAACAAACTACCCTTTTACGCTAAACCTCCTTGTGGGATCGACCTCGTGCTTATCACGCTACGATAGACACCGTACACTTGTGGTTGTTTATTTTAGTGTTGTATAACACGTGAATCAGTGATTGAGAGAGGAGAGAGATAGAGAGAAAAAGTTGATGTGTAAGAAAAAGTACTTACCAAAAAGGGTATGGAAAGCTTATAGACGGACAGACCAAAATGATAAAATGGAAAGCTTATAGACGGACGGAGGGAGTATTACAAAATAGTAATTAAATTAAAAATAGTACGGAGTATAATTGAGAGAGAAAATAAAATGTAAGATATAATAATTTTTTTAAAAAAATATTATTTTTATTAAAATCCATGGTACATTTTATTTTAAAAATTGATGTTAAATCTGGGCATGGATTGGTGTGCAATTTGTATGGTGTAGCAGCTTTATACTTGCTTTATAATCCCTCCACTCAACATGATAAAATCTTGGTAGGTGGGGGCTAGTGGCTTGCCCATGCTGCTCACTAACAAGTCCACCAAATTCCAAATAATTAGTGCCTACATTTTCGTCAAAAACCAAATCATATCCTCTCTTTTTTCCCCTTTTTCATTTTCAGTGCAACATGTAACCAAGCTCGTAGTATAAGAATGAAAGGCGACACTAATTTTAATTAAAACATGGCAGCTAGTTATAATTGAATAGTGCAATCTAATATCATTAAATAATATTTCATTCGTCCTGAAATGTCTTTTACATTTAAGTGGACACATTTTTTTAAAAAAAATGTAGAAATGAGTAGAGTTTTGAGGGATAATTTTATAAATTTTTATATATAAAGTAAATAAAATAGTTGAATTGTGTGTATGTGTGGGATCAAAAGTAATGACATTTTATGTAAAATTGTAAATATTGCAAGGATGAAGTTTATAAAAGGGTTTTCATTTTAAGGGTATTGTGAGACATCTAAAAAAAAAGTGTGAAAGATATTGTGGGACGGAAGGAATATTAGTTTATATTTTATTTATCCCTTTGCAATTGACTCATTTATTTTGTATAGGAGTACATTTTTTAAAAATATAAGATTTGATAAAAATTGATAAGAAAGATAAATGTAGAGAGAGACAGTAAATGTAAAATGTAGAGGGATAGTAAAATGTTGACATTTTAGAAAAAGACACAATTAAATTGAAACGATACAAATGACAAAAGAACGTGAGAGTATAAAACAATAACAAACATGAGTATATTAAATGTAACACTAACTTTGTAAAAATGTGATACAAATTTTAACTAAAACACAAGGAGTGCATGATTATTAATTTCGTGGTGTACATGAGATCTACTCCTTCTAAATAATTTTCTCATGACTAAGAAAAATTATTTCAACATCGAATAGCTGGTTCTGTGGCATCTATTTCATGCTTAAAATGATTAATCGTAGTTGAATTATGCATGTACTGTTATTTACTTATAATTGTATGACATAATCACATAAACATAATGTTATTGTATTAAGTAAATAAAAATAACGTAGTCAATGTTAGTAGATATATGCTAAATTGTTGGTTGAACCGAATTTGACGTATTGTTCATCAATAGTATATATAATTGGTCTATTAAAATATACACCCTTTTTCTTTTACTTACTAAATTATAGACATGTTTTACTTTTTATCCATCTTTTACTATATTACACCTATTTTAAAAATAAAACAATTCACTTTAACTATTCTCTTCAAACAACACAATATTTCATATTTTATCCACAATAAAAATAATGTACTTATTTCTACCTTTCTCACGTTATCTATTTTATTACTTTAAATACTAATTACTCCGTCCACATAAATTGTGCTTATTTTCATTTTTAGATTGTACACATAAGTGTACTTATTTCATTTGTTGAAAAAATACCCCATCACATTATCTCCTCTCAACTTTATTTATATTCTCTATTTTATTTATTTTATTCATAAACTAACAATATTTCTTAAAATAGTGGAAAAAAAAAACAATATATGTGAGGGAAAGGAGTATGAAGCAACTCTTACATATCCTTCAAACTACTTTTGCAAAAAATTACTAGCAATATTTTTATACTATAATATGGTAAAAATAATTTACGCATGTGGTGAATTTCTTATATAGATTTTATATCAAAATTGTTAATACTCCATCTTCCGCCTATAAGCTTCTCATTTTATCATTTTGGTTCGTCCGTCTATAAATTTTTCATACCTTTTTGGTAAAAAAAATTTTCTTATACTATACTTTATATCTTAATTTTTTTCTCTATCTCTCTCATTTTATGAATCACATCACTTGTACTATATCTATTATTTAATCATTTTTCTTAATCGTTTGTACCAAAAAGTAACGGGAAGGTTATAGGCGATCGGAGGGTGTATAACACATACATGTACATATATATTAGGTGATCTACTAGAAGTATATATATAACTGCCCCATGATTATGAAAGGGTCTACCGAAGTTGGTGAGACCTGATTAAATTAAAATTTGACATCTCATCTTCTTAATTAATTACCTTTCAATTCATGAGTTGACACTTAACAAAATTTTACACAACTTTCAGGTTTTAAGATTAACAAAACTGGAATAGATTAGTTTAAGGTGATAGCCTTTTGTTTGCATATATTCATGATAGAAAGCGACATCTCATCGCACCAAACATCCATAATCCATACTGCAACCCTAAGCAACCATGCTTTTTTTTTTTAAATATATATTTCCAAATATTCATCATCTCATGTCTTTCTTGCCTTTTTATAATCTATATATTTTCTCGAAATTCATTATTTTATTTCATACTTTTAATTTTGTGATCCTGTAAAAATTCACTGGACTTGTCTAAATAGATAACTACTCGTTCATAGTTTTGCGTAATACGCGAGATAAAAAAATAATAATCATGTTATGTATTTATTTTTATATTTTTTAATAATTAAATCACACAAATATACAATTATAGAAAATATTTTTTTCGTTAATATTTTTATATTTTTTATATGCACGTACATAGTTAATGTTATTGTACGAAGAACTAATTATATTGTGTAAGAGAACAATATTATTAATTGAAAAGAATTATAGTACTATTATTTTTTAGAGTGCACGTTTAGCACCTTCTCTCTCCCATAAATTTGTATTGTATTTTTATTGAGAGCGTCATATTTTGACATGTGATTGTAAATGGAATAATAGTAACTTGTATGAGAATCTAGCGATTTTCCTAATTCCATAACTATGATAACTTAGGCTTTTATTTGGAATTTGGACAATGACCACTCAACACACCAATCCTCAAATAATTATCTCAAAATTTCACAATTAATTTGATACTCCTAATAAATTGGAAATAAAAAGAAGTGAAAGTTTTATGTAAGATTGTCTCGTCAGTTTAATTTAAAGTGAAATGTACTACTTTACAAAATAATATAAGTATTTTTTAAGACGACAATATAAATGATACTTTTAACATTAAAAATGATACTCCTACAATTTTATTAAAAAGAAAAATTATTTTTTCATGCAAAAATAATTAGGTACTCATAATGATAATTTTCAAACACAACATAAACTACTAATTTTATTATTTATAATGACAAAATTTTGTATGAGACATTATTAAACATTAGATAAATCTGATTTACTATACATATTATATGATTCATGAACAATAAAACTTCATCTCAATTATATTTTAGAGAAAAGTAAGTTCACTTCCATGGCCAATCCTTGTATGGGCCTGGGCTACCACAATATCAACTGGGCTTGGTTCAACTTTTTATTATCACTTCAATATATTATCCTCCATAT
This sequence comes from Galeopsis tetrahit, assembly GCA_963675135.1. Classification (NCBI taxonomy): domain Eukaryota; kingdom Viridiplantae; phylum Streptophyta; class Magnoliopsida; order Lamiales; family Lamiaceae; genus Galeopsis; species Galeopsis tetrahit. The sequence continues at coordinate 58,138,939 of OY776124.1, read as the reverse complement.
AATTTTAATATTCTTATAATGAGAAAATTAATTTAAAAATTATGAAAAAAAAAAAAGAATTTTGAATGAAGTGATATGGTCATATGACTCATGCTAGAGGTAAGAGATTCACAAATAATGAAATAAATGCAGGAAAAAAAAAGTTTATAATATAATTAATTAATTCTTTGATAGAATTAATCAAAATTACTTAATATACTCATATAATTCCTTGATTGGAAATTTGGAATAACCCAAAAAGGAATTTCAGAAAAATAGAATTCATCAGTTATAGTGACAATTCAATGAAGTAAATTTGTATATGATAAAATTAATAAATTGTAATGATATAAATCAACTACTAATATTAATGATATAAAAAATTAAAAATAAATTTAAATATTAAATTTATTTTATATTAAAATATATTTTATTTTTCAGTAATTCACATTCTTTAAAAAATATTACTCCACTTGAAACATTTATTTTTAAATTATGAAATGAAAATCATAGGTTTTATATATATATAAATATATGGTAATTAAATTTTTCATAATATAATTCATTCATTACAAGAATAAATTAAAATTATTTAATATACTCGCATAGTTTCTTTTTTGGAATTGCGTATAAGTTAGGATTTAAAAAAAAAAGTCACCTATGGTGAGATGAAAGAGACTTTGATACAATTACAACTCAATGTCTAATATTATCTTATATGATAAAAATTAATCAATATTAATGATATAAAATCTATGAGGGATTAAAAAAAAAAAACTTTTGTTAAGAAGACAGAAAATTTTAATTAACTTTGTTGAGAAGACTAAAAAAATTGAAATGTAGCAATTTTGTGAGTTTGAGTTGATTTAGAAAGAATGAGACTACTACATCAACTGGAAAAAGTTTGATGGATATATAATGTATATAGATTTTTTTTTTATATTTTCGACTATATAATTTTCGACCATCCTTGAAAAAAAGGGAGAGCAATGAAAAAAGAGGATGGAGAAAGAGCAAGAGGAAGGCCAATTGATGAAAGTATGGGAGAAACATGTGGATGATTAATTGATCTTCCTTTCATGAGAGCCTCCTTGAGTTTGAAGCTCAAAGGTTGAAATACAATGGCAAGGAGGACCGATATCCATGGCCTTTTCGATGAGCTCATTTAGTTCCGTCCGGATTGAAGACGTTAAACTTAGCGCTAAATGGGAGGCAACCCATTCTTTATTATTTTTTTTTTTTTTTTTTTTTTAAGATTTGTAGCTTGTTTGATCTTTTGTTTTGTAGATTGAGTGTTGTGTTGGTGGTCAATGATAGGAGATATGCACGGTGAAACTCAAGGGTAGTGGTGCTTTGGTGCTAAAGGTTCAAGGGGCAAAACGGTCGTGGTAGCTTGCTTCTTTGGTGAGCTTCGTTATAAGGTAACACACTCATCTCCATACTTTGCATTCAACTAGATAGTTTCATTTAAGTTTGGGGGGAGATTTCGTGTGTTTACCTTCATTTTTATTGCACCGTTTGTCCTATTATTTTGTTTAGCTTTGTTGGATGAAATATCTTGTGAATTGTTGGTGTTTGAGGCTTGATTGATGGTGATTGTTGGTTTTTTAAGTTTGGTTGAGCTTGTGGGTATTGATTGATGCTTGCTTGTTCACTTGATTATGTGAAGATTTGTGCTTGATTTGGTGCTCTCCATTCATGATTAGACAAGCCCGTGAGCTTTAGAGCCTTACACTTTCATATATTTTGGTCTAATTTCATTCATGTGAGTACCATTCATGCTTGTGTGCTCTAAAATTTGTCAATTGTCTTGTTTGAGGCTACTATTTGTGTGAAATCTTTGGAAGTAATATAAGGCCATCTTTGTTTTGAATAGTCACTTGGCCAAATGTTCCATACCAAATGAAATGTTTCCGTAGTTAGCCATTTTGGGCCTATTGACTTATATTCTTTGGCAACCTACATATTTAGCTATTTGTCCATCTTTTATAAGCCTAATTTCCCCTATGAACTAGTGGAGCTTGATTGTTGACAAATGTGGTTGAATTGAGGTGAAATGTGAATTTGGTGGATTTGTTTGGTTGAAAAGTGAAAAGATTGAAAAGAAAAAAATGAGTAAAGATGAATTGTGAGTTGTACATGAAAAAGAGTGAGTTGAAAAGAAAAAAAAAATGAAAATGAAAACTCTCTTGTTCTTGTGTACAAGCATTTGGTAGAGCTTCAATTCAAAAGTGTTGGTTGGTTGGTGGTGAAGAATGTGCTTAAAAAGAAAAAAAAACAAGTAAATTGTGTGAGATGGAGAACTTTGAGTGACAACTTGATCAATTGCAACTTTCTTCTTGCTCCACTAGTTTATGAGTTATTTTATCCAAATCTTACACACCCTAACCAAAGAGCCTACATTACAACCAAATGATAAATTCTTATTGATTCATTGATTGAACACTTTCATGTGGGTGGAGAACTTAGACATGTGGCAAGCATATGGTAGTGCACTTGTGTGATTTGATGTTGAGAGCATACAATTCCTTGATATACACTTTTGAGTGATGAGAGATACACTTATTTGTGAGAAAATTGTGAATTGAGCACTTGATCTTGCATGTATTTGAGCATAATTTGTGAACTTGCTTGTTGATTTTTCTACCTCTTGCCTTGACTAGATGAAGATAACTTGACAATTACTTATTCTATTTTGGTTTGAATGAATTCCTTCACAATCCTCCCACTTGTTCTATTTTTCTTTCGTTGCTCGGGGACGAGCAACACTTTAAGTTTGGGTGGGGGGTTGATTAGTGTGAAAATTGCTTGAAATTAATGTGTTTAATTTGCATAATTTTGTAGTATTTCATGCATTATTTACATTAAATTGACTAATTGCACTTGATTTGGAGAAAGAGTGTTGTTTGCTATTTTTATAGGAAAAAGAGCACATTTGGAGCAAAACACGTCTCGATTATTTTGTAAAGTCAATTGAAGGAGTGAGACGAGAATGAAGTCGAAAAAATATGAAAGGTGAAAATTATTTGGGCCAACAATTTAATTGATGGCCCATTTAATTAATTATTGGCGGCTATTGAGCATTGAGACCGAATTGCAAGTCCATAATCAAATTTATAAAACTAAACAGAATGCCACAACTTTTGGCAAGGCCCTGGCTATATACCCCTCCAGCCTTGTTAAGTATACTCCCCCGATTTTCATACCCCCTTGAAATTGTAAATGTTAGATGTACTCCCCCCTAAAAACTCTATTATACCCTTTTCTTCATAAATTTCATTTAATACATATACCAAAAAAAAAACCCGAATTTATTCATCTTCCACTCCACCTTCTTCTTCCCCACAACTCCTACAACTCCAACCCCCTCCGCCGTCGCCGTCGTCGTCGTCGTCCAGCCTTGCCGCCATCATCAGTCGCCGCCTCCAACAATTTTTTTTTTGCACCTCGCGGCTGTAGCCCCCCTCCTCCCGTCATCTCATCCCCCGACGTCGGCCTCAACCCCCGACAAATATAATAAAGCCGCCCCTCTTTGTTTTTTTTTTTTTCTGCAAAATTAAGGTTGGAGTCGGCCATGGAGGTTGCCCCGGCCGCCGCCCCCACCCCGCGCACGACCCCATCCGCCGCCGATCCAGGTTTTTTTTTCTTTTTTAGATTGATTTCAATCGCCAAAAAACACTCCCCGTCGATAAGAATTTGTCGACGAGAGTCTTTTTGGTCGATACATCTTTGTCGAAAATTTCAAAAAAAAAAAATTATGTCGACTACATTTTACCGATGAATGTGTGCTTGGTCGACAAACCAGTGTCGACGGGAGTGTTTTTGATTGACTCTGATTTGTCGAAAATAAGTTTTTTTTTTTTAAATTTTTAAGTTTATTTTTTAATTTTTAAATTTATTTGAATGGGTGCGGCGGTGGTTGACGGAGATGGAGGTGCGGTGGTGGTTGACGGAGGTGGAGGGGCGGCTGACGTCGACAACGGCTTTTTTTAGGGTTAGGGTTATGGGGTGTATTTATCCTTGATATCTTTTACTAAAAGGGTAAATTTGGTATTTTACACTAATATTAAATTAATAAATGATGAGGGGAGTATACTTAACAAAGCTGGAGGGGTATATAGTCAGGGCCTTTGGCAATAGCTGCCCATTTATGCTACTCAATTGGGCCCATTGCAAAATGAATATGCAGCCCACCAATTGCATTGTTGGAGCCCAAGATTGAATATTAAATTAATGGAAAAGAGGGCAGCATTCTACCACTACATTTGCAGTAGCCATTCAGCAATTTGTGTGGAGGCACACAGCGACTCAGAGCAGCACATTGGCGACGAAAATAGGGCATCTTACATTGGGGGAGAGCCCCTCCTCTCCCACACTTCACTCATTAGTGTAGTTTAATTTGTTCTTTCATTTCTTAGATAGATTTTAATTTAGTATTTCATTTTATTGTAAGCTTTGGAATTGGAAGATTTGAAGACTAGAGGTGCTTTATTTCCTTTATTTCAATATTTAGTTGGTAATTTAATTTTAATTCATGTTTTGTTGTGTTATATTCTATGTGTTTGTTTTATTTTGTTAATTTAGTTATGGGCTAGACTTTGATTGCTTTGGGTGTTGAAATTATGTAGGCAATTAGTGGATTTATGAATTAATTGCTTATTTTAGTCCATGTCTTGAATTTAATTTTTTCTAGTGTTGTGATTTCCATGATTCAATTGATTAATTCACCCTATTAGTTAGCATTGTTGATTGTGGCGACTACAACGATCGTATTAGGTTGCATGATTAAGAGTGTGGGTGTGAGCTTGAATTAATTGATTAGAATTCACATAGTAATTGACTTAACCGACTGGGGGTTGATTGCTTAGATCGACAACATTAGACATTAATCGACTAGAGGCCGTCTACGAGATTAGTGAGAGGGCAAGTTGTAAGCATTAGTAACCATGTTGAAAGTGTTTACGGGTCACTATCTTAGGATCTTACGGTATTGATTAGATCCTATAATTGCTAATTAATACATATGTTCACCTATTGCCTTTCGAGGGGGTCTACACATATACGTGATAGCCTTTAGCATAATTCAAGATATTAGGTTTAATTATTGTGATTAGTTTGTTAATTCATTAGTGATCCCACATAAGGAAGACACCCGAAACAATTCTTCCACTTGCACTTTCATCTTTGAGAGTTAGTTTTAGTTGTTTACTTAGTGTTTCTTTTTCTTATTGGTATTTTTGCTCTATCCTCTCGTTTAGCTTCTATAACACCATTTTGACTTATAGTTTTGGGGCTCCACGCTCTCCTAACTAGGTCCTTGGAACGAAAAATACTAGGTCGTATACTTATCATACTACTATCGAACCCATACGCTTGTGGGGATCGTATAGTTGTTTAAAAAGAGCAAAAATACAAACCAAACCACTCTACTTCTAGTACCATAATACTAACACTTCTACTAAGTTGGATAGGTACCAGAAGACATTCGCTCATCAGACGAGTGAGCACAGTTGAAGGGGGAACTCAGCTGATGCAAATTGAAGACACTCAACTGTTCTGATGAACTCGAACAGATCAAATAAGATAATACTTGGTTCTTATTTGTATAAGTATTAAAAATCATTAAAGGATAAAATAGTAATTTGATATTGTCTAAATTTTTGGAAACTTAGAACTGGATGTATACACTCCATTTAATGAGGTGCATATACCCAGTTTCCCGCCTAAATGTGCTACACTAGGGCAGATGAGTACACCCTCCCAGTACTAGCCAATAGAAAGGTTGGATTCCAAAATTTACAAAATCAAATAACATAATATTCTTAATTACAACAATGAATTTCAAGAGTTTTCTTCTAACCATTAGATGAATTCCAATCAATCTGATCCGTCCATTCAAAACACAATTTCAAATAAAACCGTCTTCTCCAAGTCTTTTACCCCACTTTTTCTCAATTCTCCAAAAATATCTCAAATTGTTTATCTCTCCCCACTAATATTTTGTGTTAGTTATCTTTTCTAATACTCTCGAAAATGTCGATAGTTACCATTTTCGATTTAGAAACAAACATGCAGACCCAGTTCGACACTACCAGATGGGATGCGGAAGGGAAAGTAAATGTTGAAAGCTCAGTGTTCTTCAAGGGGAGGCACTCAGAAATCAACAAGGAGATACTGATTAAGTGTTTAAAATGTGTATTAAAGCCCTATCTGGAAGCTGTTCCAGAGACGGTGTATGAAGAAGAGGTTCTGGAATTCTATTCGCGAGCCACTCTCCGAGGCGATTATGTTGAGGCCTTTGTGGGTGATAGGCGAATCAAAATAACAAGGGCTGTTTTGGATAAGTTTTTGGGTTTGAGGAGTGGTTCGATCGATGTCGAGCAGTACGCTGCTGGTCGAGAGCTTCGATATCTGGAAACCTTTGTTGGAAAGAAGCTTAAGTTGACTGATGGCAAGATTCTTGCTGTGAAGAAGAATCAATTGTTGCCCAAATTCAAAACCCTCTTGGACATTGCAGGTAAAATGTTGCTTGGTGTCACCGGAAGTTACGATGCGGTCACATTGTAGAAAACTAGGGTTATGGCTGCCATTTTCGATGAAATTGAGGATGGTGATTGGCATAAATTGTGTTATGGATCGGTTGATGTATTTTGCGAAATATGCCAAGGTAGACGAAGAGTCCAGAGAATGGGTCATCTCTGCATCTGTTAGCTTTGGGAATAAGCTAAGTATCCTTCTCCCAGAACTGCTACCTTCAAGATCTACCTGGAGTAAGGGTAAGCCATTTCACTTCTCCAAATTTTATTTGAAGAAAGATGCTCTGGATAGGCAAGCTGAGCAGAGGGCAGCAGAAAGGCAACTGATTATCAATCCAGATGATGCTATGATTGATATCAACGTTACTGATGATGAGGAAGGATTTGACGACGGTGAAGAAGAGGCTGGAACCAGTGGTGCAATGGTTCAATACAATTCAGATGATGCAATGATTGAGCCAGCAGAGGATTCTGAGAAGACTCAGTCAGATGAGTCTTCTAAGGAAATTGAAACTCAAGAAGAGTACCAAGCCAGAATAAGTAAGATCAGTCAAGGTGATTTTTCTGGTCCTCCCCCTCCGCAAGTAGACTTGGAATCTACTCCCTCTCCAGCCAAGAAGGCAAGAACGGTTAATCATCCTATTATTTATGTACCTATCTTGTCTCCCTCTTCTATTCCCATTCAAACTAAGGCAAGAACAAAGCGTTCTCGTGCCAAGCCTAGTCCCCAAACCACTCCGGTTTTTGTACAATATTTAAGCTCTCTTCTACGCTCAGACACAACCAAATAGGCATCAGTTGATACTCCGACAGCTGATCCCATAAACCAAGCCACACAAGAGCCCCAAGAAACCACCACCCAAACATTAGCCTTACCTTCAACGGAATACGTTGATCCAAACCCCACTGATGCTGGTACACCACAAGCTGACACTTCAGCTGAGTTGAGGACCCCACTCACTCAAACTCCCCAACCAAATCAGTTTCCTTCCATGGTCAATTATCCAATGTGCATGAGAGAGAAGAGACTTCGTTCTAAGACGACCAAGAATTTGAAAAAGGTATTACCATCAGTCGAGATCAATACAAGCTCCGAGGTTTATGAGAGACTGATCTGGATATGTACTTGGGTCATATTGAGGGATGGACTTGTTGAAGACATGTTCGAGGTTATAGTTGGTATGGGAGGAGTTGCCAATTTCCAGGATTGGAAAATGGAGCAAAAAGAGGTCAGTGGAGTGAAGAAATATTCTGAACTGTTGCCTTCAGAAGCTCTTTTAGCATTGGTAAAAAGAATGTTGAATATACCAGAAGAGATTGCTGAAAACATTGCTCAAGATACTTAAGAGTCAGCTCCTGGGAAAGTTGCAGAGGAAATTGAGTCATCTAATGCTCAAGTGGAAAGAACGAGCATTGGAGTTCAGGTTCCAGATGAGTTGTTTAAGGATGCAGAACCAGAAGAGTTGGAGTCTTCTGATCCTATTATTGATCTGGACAACCCGTTTGATCATCTAAGAGGTCTAGTGTTCAAATATCAAGTTGATCATCCTCATGGACCCAGATGTAATGTTGGGCAGATCACAAGGCAAATTGAGAAGTACTTTCCATCAGAGACTTGTGCATATGTTGCTAAGCTGGTTCAAATTGTGAAGAAAGAGTCAGACAATGCTGAAAGAAGAGCTAAGGAAGCAAGGTTAGCTATTGTGCCTTTTAATCCTTTGATATTGAAAGCTATTGTTGGAAGCGTTGTTCTAGAAGATGAACCGATCATCAGTGAAAGCAAGATGATTGAAGTAGCTATTGCTGAGGAAGAGCAAGTATAGTGGATTGAGGATATTTCTCTACCTATTTAGAAGATTTCGATAGATGATTTGAAAGAGGACCTTGAGAAGGTAATTAAGTCTTCTATTGAAAATTATCTCAATTCTGATGTGAGACGGACTCTGTTAGACCAGAACAGTAGCCTTGTGGAAAGTTTGAAAAATGTCATCTTTGTGGAAGTAAACAAGATGGATACTGATTTCAGATAAGAGCTGTTTATTAGATTGGAAAGTTTCTTACAAGACGAGATGCACTATGCTGAAAGAAGTTCGATATATTTTGAAAGGTCTTTAGCTAATGAATCCAAGAAACTTGAAAGAGTCTACAGGACTAGAATTGAAGTTGTTGATGAACAAAGACAAGAAGCTTATGCTCACTTAGTGGAAGTTAGAGCTCAATTGCAAGAGTTGAAGGAGAACAATGTCATGTTGAAGCACTTGGCTACTCACTACAAAAATGAATTTTCTTTTACTTCGAAGAAGTTGGAATTTACTGTTGACAGACTGGAGAAGTTGTCTATTGAACATAGTCATTAAAAGTTAATTGAGCAGCTGATATGTTGAAGCAAGCAGTACAAGAAGAGATGACTAGATTCACTTCTATTTTCACCTTGAAGGCTACTAATGAAGCCAAAAAGGGGGAAGAAAGAGAAGTAATTCAAGAAGAGCAAGTTCATCCAGTCCAGACAAGAAGAAGGTTAGTAAAAACTTACTCTCAAAGAGCCTACTGAAGCTGAACAAAAGAGACTGCTTAAAGGGAAAAGGAAAGCAGTAGAATAGGTTCAGGTCAGGCAAGGCAAGAGGAAGCTTGAGATAAATGAACCTTTAGACGAATCGAAGAAAAGGACGACTGGATAGATTTTGGAAGCTATTGATGAAGAATCAATAAAAAAGAAACAGAAGATTGATGATGAGAAGTATGCTAAAAAGAAAGTGTTGGCAAAACACATTAAAAAGGTGATTGAGAACAAGGCGAGTAAGAATGAAAGTGTTATGGAAAATGAATATATAGATGCATTCATAGATTCAGAGCACACAACAGATTAGTTAAATCTCAAGGAAAAATGAGAGACAGCTCACTGGATAGTTAGGAGATATGGAGATCTACCTACTAAAGACGATGAGTTTATGCAATTTGAAAAATTTATGAAAGCTGAAAAAAGTAACCTTTGGAAGCTGATTTTAAGGATAGTTGCTGCTGCTGGTTACAATATCTTATCTCCTGAATTTTCTAGGTGGGAAAAACCAATGTTATCTTCAGGATCAAGAGTCGATTTCAATGTTATCAAGAAATTTGAAGAGAAGATATTTCTTGAAGAGAACATCAATGATGAAGATCACATTAGTGAGATTCATAGAAGAGTTCTAGATGCATTCCAGATTCCAGATGAAGATGCGAAAAGTGATGGAGATGGAAGCATAGTCTGAAGAGTAAGAAGTCTTTATTTCATTTTAATATATTTTCTAAGTAATTGTAATCAATCTGATCTGATTTACAATGAATGAAAAAGATGAACTATTTTGATGATCTATATAAGATAACTACTTAACTGATCTTATGAATAAATAATTCAAGTAGTTTTAGCTTCATCAAAAAGGGAGAAATTGTTGGGATATGAATTCTAAATACAAGTTCTATTTGATGATGAGATGAGTTTTGATAAGCCAAAAGAAGACTTGAATATATTCTAAGTATTAAGTGATCTGTTATAAAAGTCGTCTTGTATAAAACAAGATCAGATAACTAATAAGTAATACTAAATATGGTTAAGTATAAAAGATGATTACTTGATAAAGATAGGTTTACAAGATAAGCTTTAAATGATGTATAGAAGCTTATATATACATTCTGTTGTAATAGTCTTTAAGTTGACTAAGCTGAATCTATAATGCTTAAAGTAATGTAATAGATTAGATAGTTTAGATAGGACAGAAAAATTCTACAGAGACAAGAAAACTATGAAGACTAGAGGACTTGAACAAGACCAGACGAGATATGAAGAAGTCAGAAATATTCTAAGTATAGAATATCTGAAAGACAAGTCAAGTCGAAGCATGAAGTTAGTTATAACTGAAGTAACTATATAACCGTCGTATATCCAAGAAACAAGTCAAGAAGCAGTTACGAGAGTTAGTTAAAGGAAGTTATCAAAGAAAGATTGTTGGATAACAAACTAATCTTGGTGTTGAAGATGTCTATAAATAGATGAAGACATTCAACGTGAGAAGACTACTGAATCTACGCATATTGAAGTATTCAAAGCAAAAGAGTCAAAACACTCACAGAGTTCAAAGAAAGAAGAAGAAGCCCAGAAAAGAAGAGTTCATTCGAAGAAGGCTTATTAAAGAAAATAGAGAAGTTTTACATTTCGTATTGTTTTAGTTTTTGTAAACAAATTTGCTAGTAACTTGTAAAATTGCTAGTTGTTAGATCGAAGGTATATCTGGTGATATAACCGATAAGATCGAAGTCTTAATCTTGAGACTTAAAACACAAGAGTGGATGTAGACAAGTTGTCGAACCACTATAAATCTTGTGTTTGATTTACTTACAATTTATATTTGTTAATTGTTCATATTAGAATTCGTATAATCAACAAGATTGTGAAATCGAGTTGAATAGACGAGTTAGTATAAATTGCAGAATAGATTAGTAAAGTTCATAATCGATAGTTGAGTATAATCTTGTTAAGGGCTCATTAAATCTGAAATTCCGCATTATAATTTCTGATATTTTAGAAAAGTTTGAAAAGTCTATTCACCCCCCTCTAGACTTTTAGACTCGTTCTAATTTTAACACTCGACTATTTGAGACCAACAGGGGCATATCATTACTGACAAGGGTGTGAAAGTTGTTCCAAGTAAGATCAAAGTGATGCAGGATTGGCTAGTACCTAAATCATTAAAGGAGCTAAGGGAATTCCTAGGATTGACAGGGTACTACAGGGAATTCATCAAGAACTTTGGCATCATTGCTAAACCCCTGACTTTCCTAACTAAGAAAGGTCAATTTAATTGGAATGAAGAGGCAGAATCAGGTTTTAGCCAACTTAAAACTTCTATGGTGTCAACTTCTATTTTATAGCTTCCAGATTTTAAGAAGCAATTTGTAGTAGAAACAAATGCATATTTTGGGGGCATTGATGATGTTTTACTAAAAGGGAAGTTGTTCATTGCTTTCTTAAGCAAAGTTTTGGGAGTAAAAAACTTGGGATTATCAATCTATGAGAAATAGTTTTTGGCTATCTTGATGGTAGTTGAAAAGTGGAGATGTTACCTCATTCATGCTCCCTTTTTAATCAGAACTGACCATCAAAGCCTCAAGTACCTCTTCGAACAGAAGATCTCTACACCACTACAACACAAGTATCTTACAAAGTTGTTGGGCTTTGATTATAAGATTGAGTATAAGGTTGGACATGAGAATATAGTAGCTGATGCTTTGTCCAGGAGGGGACACCATCAGGCTGAATGTGTTACACTCTCTGTTGTAAAGCCACATTGGGTAGAAGAGATACATGAGAGTTATGAAAATGATGAGTTAGTTTCAGAGGTTATTACAGACAGCCTAACTACACCCTATAATCTTTCTCTCTATACTTACAGTGGAGGAGTGGTAAGATATAAATTAAAGACTCATGTGGGAATAGCTAATGACTTGAGGTCTAAATTGGTTTTGCATATCCACTCTTCTTCTGAAGGAGGGCATTCTGATGAAACTGCTACATTTCAAAGGTTGAGGGGCATATTTTGGTGGCCAAGAATGATGGAAGTGGTACACAAAGTGGTGTCTGAATGCTCTACTTGTCAGTTATGCAAGCATGAACTGCTCAAGACCCCAAGTTTGATTCAGCCATTGCCAGTACCTGATCAAGCTTGGACATACATTTCCATGGATTTTATTGAGAAACTTCATAAATCCAGTCAGAAGGACACTATATGGGTGATAGTGGACAGGTTGACCAAATACAACCACTTTATTGCCTTGTCTGCATCACTTTCACAACATCTGATCTGGCTCAGATATTCATCACTAAGGTTTACAGATTACATGGATTACCATCATCCATTGTATCTGATAGGGACAAGGTGTTTACTGGTCAGTTTTTGCAAGAATTATTGAAGATATTGGGGGTACAACAACTGTTGAGCACGGCTTACCATCCTCTGGTCAAACTGAAATAGTTAACCAATGCCTAGAGACCTATTTGAGGTGTATGAGTGGGAGAAGCCCAAAGCAGTGGGCTCATTGGTTACCTTTGGCCGAATTCTGGTACAATACCAGTTTTCATTCAGCTATCAAGAGGTCCCCTTTTGAAGCTCTTTATGGGTACAATCCGAGGTTTCTAACTTTTGGGTCCTAATTCAAAGTAAGGTGTAGGGAGTAGATGACCTAATGCATGACAATTAACAAATTTTACAACAATTAAAGCAGTTACTATACCAAGCTCAAGATAGGATGCAATTCTATGCTAACAAGAATAAGGTGGATAGGGTTTTTCAACTGGGAGATTGGGTGTACGTACTTGAAACTCAAACCTTACCGGCAACTCTCTTTGAGGAAGAGCCACATGTGGAAATTGAGTCACAAGTTTGCAGGCCCTTTCCAGGTCGTGCAAAGGGTGGGTTTGGTTGCTTATACGTTGGCACTGCCAACAACGGCTAAGATACATCCTACATTCCATGTGTCTTTGCTTAAAAAGAAGGTGGGAACAAGTGATTTGGTTTCGCAGAACTTACCTGAATTTGATGATGACGGAAATGTGTTTCTTTTACCATTGAAGGTCTTGGCTCGCCGTCTGGTAAGTCGGGGTAATAAGCAATGGAGGTGCTGATTCGTTGGTCGCATTTACCCGACTCAGAGTCTACTTGGGAGGATTACACCGGTTTCAGCACACTTTTTTCTCAATTATTTGCTTGAGGACAAGCATCGTTTGAGAGGGGGGTATTGTTATGAGGTAACTCAGTGAAGAAGAGAGACAAAGAGGATGAAGGATACGACAACGTTTTAGGGTGCAAATAAAGAAGTGTATTAATCAATTTGGGTAAAATCATATTTTCGTAATAAACGCGTGTGCGCGACTTTTGTAATGTTCTGGGCCAGGTATATATATACCCGAACTTGCCCCATTTGAATCCAACTTGGATATTTCATCAATTGCATAACCGTTTCTCCCTCCAATTCTCTCAATTTCTCCCATTTCTTCGAGTTCTTCAATTCGTTTGCGAATTATTTGTGAATTGCTTAGGTTAAGCATTTCAGCTCCTCCATCCATCCCTCCCTTTTTTTTTTTTTTCGTTTTTGTTATGTTCACAGCGGCGGCGACGCCCTTCCCTCTCCCAGCGACGCTGCCTCCTCCCCTCCTCCATTCACGCGGTCGGCCTCCCGCCGCCTTCCCCCTTTTTTTTTTTCTGAACCCATGGAGAGTGCCGCCCCCTCCTCCACCCATCCAGAACTGCCGCCCGCAATCAGGGGATTTTTTTTAATTTCGATAGGAAATTGTCGAAAGTAAACATTATGGTCGACAAATTGTCGACCATAATGTTTACTTTCGACAATTTCTTGTCGAAAATTCTGAATTTTTTTAAAAAATATTTTTTCGATAAAATGTTGTCGACAAGGGTTTTTTTCATAGTTGACGATATACTCTATGGTCGACACTAGTTTGTCGATTTTTTTTTTTTTAAGATTTCTAAGTTTTTTTTTTTTTAAATTTGAATTTATTTGGACGGTGACAGCGGGGTTTAGAGTGTGTGAATTTTAGAAGAGTGTATTTAACAAGTGGTATTTGATTAAAAGGGTAAAATGAATAATTTACACTAATATTGAATAAATAAATAAGTCTGGATGGGTATAGCCTGGGCCAGAGTAGAATGTTGTCAAAAACAAACATAAAAAATGTTGAGCCCCCATTGCACTGAAAACCCCCCAACTCTAAGCTCAAGTAGTGGAGCAGGACTTGTACAGCAAATTGGAGGTTTGAACACATATTTTACTGGTAATCACGACTCCAAGCTAGCCATCCTCATAATTCCTGATGCCTTTGGTAAGAAATATCTTCCACTATTTTCTTGATGCCCAAAATTAACGCTTGTAATTTTAGTTTTTTTTTTTTTTAATTGCAGGGTTTGATGCTCCAAGGCTTAGGTTTGTTGAAGTTTCTTGTTTGAGTGAATCTTGATTTGGTAGCATTGATTAATTTGGTCTTGTTTTTCATCTAGGGCTGAAATATATAATAAAAATTTATTTTAATATGTGAGATTGTTGTTCTTGGCTTTTGTACTTGCTCTGTATTTCAAGTTCAAGCAAAGTTTTTAGAATCAAAATGTAAGGATAGGGTCAACTTTCACTGTTCTATGTGATCGAATTTGAATAATTTGGCTTGAGTTTCACTTTCTTGATCATTTAGTTTAAATCAGATGCTTTTATTGTTTGTAGTGTTTAGTCTTTGATTTGAAGACTTTGTATTGAAATGATCCTACTTGTCGTAGTCCTGGATTAAATGAATCCCAATTATGGTAGGGGTCTTATTGCTGTTCTTGATTATTCAAACTATTGTCTTCGTTGTTATCGAGGTTCTTTATTTTTTATCAAGAAATTATACTAGTATGTTGTTGATGATCTTAATGCAGACATATAATTGTCATAACATTGTAGGGAGCTTGCAGACAAAGTTGCATCTTCGGGTTTCTTAGTAGTGGTTCCTGATTTCTACTATGGTGATCCATTCAGCTACGAAAAGCATACGATTGAATCATGGCTAATTGCTCACAACCCGGTTCATTTTCTTATCCAATCATTTCTATATCGCAAGATTTGTAATGAACCATTTAATTACCAATCATCTTTTGATGCATCTATTGAGTTACTTATTTGTATCGACCTTTTAGGACAAAGGGTGTGTAGATGCCAAAACTGTAATTGCTGCCTTGAAAAGCAATGGAGTCTCCAAAGTTGGAGTTGCTGGTTTTTGTTGGGGAGGTAGTACAACAGTTTCATACTTCACTTTACCATAAAACGACATTTATTATGAAACGGGGAAAGTATAAAAGTGGATGAGATATGCTTGTTATCAATAAGATTTTTCTTTCCTAATCCTTATAACTGTGAGAGTGTTTTTCTATGTAAAAGATAGTTTCTGATGAATTTATAAAGTTTAGAGTTTGTCTTTTTTACATTTGTTACTTAATTTGATATTCTTGTTGAATCCATACGTTGAATTAACTGCCCTCCGGGTTTTATTTTTTTTCGAGTTGATTATAGGAATGGTGGCAGTGAGACTAGCAGCATTTGACTGCACACAGGCAGCACTTCTGTTGCATCCAGGTGTAATTACAGAAGAACAAATAAATGGTACTGAATCATCAACAACATTAATCTTTCCACATAAGTTTTTACACATTTGAATTTTGTTTGTATTTTTTTCACATTTTAGAGGTGAAGACTCCACTTGCTATACTTGGAGCAGAAAAAGATCAGATTTGCCCTGCTGAGCTCTTGAAGCAACTTGGAGAGATTTTGTCAGCAAAATCTGATCAGGCAAGAAACCATTAACTGAAAATAGTTTATAGCTGCAATTAATGGTTGATTGATCGATAGACACGACTGTTTTGCTGCAGGTTGATAGCTTTGTGAAGATATATCCTGGTGTTAGCCATGGATGGACTGTACGATACAATGACGACGACGAATTTGCAGTTAAGAGTGCTCAGGAAGCTCAGATGGATATGCTGAACTGGCTTTCAAAATACATCAAGTAAATTGTTGGAAAAGGCAGTAGGAAAAATGAAGAACAAGACATGGAATCTTGAAATAAGTCTTGCAAGATCTTCGCTTTGCTTTAATGTTATGTATTAATATAGTAGTGTAGTATGATATTATTACTGTACACGTGATTTGTATCGATAAATAAAATGTAGTAACATAATGAAAATACGGCAGAGAATAAAAGAATCTCATTTACGTTTTCGAGTGAATAAGCATTTTGTTTTTAACTCCCAACATTTTAAATTTTTATCCAGCCATAAACTTAAAATTTGCTCAAAAAAATGTAGCCTTGAAATTGTTTTTTTTTTTTTTTCCTTTTCTTTAACGAGCCTTAATGACAAAAAGAAAAACAATACACAAATAATAAAACGTAAATTAATGACAAACAGTGGACCCACTATTTTCATGAAAGATGACAATTAATATCACAATCAATCAAGCATGATCGAAATTTCTGGAAATCGATTTGTTACTTTAATTAATAAATGGCAAAGATGAACACGATTCTGATTCATCAATAATTCTATTTTTTAATTGAATTTTATTTATTTATTTTAGTGGGAAATGGAAAGATCCTTTTTTGTTATTGGTGGCATGCTATTTGACCAACGAAAAATATCCTACTCGCTGGCAACATTAATTTTCTTTTTTCACTCTGATAAGAAACCCCATACCAATCCATCTAAAATTTAGCAAGAATCAAGAAAATGGCAGGCCCTCAATGCTGTGAAAACCCACCGACCTTGAGCTCGGGCAGTGGAGATGGGATTGTGCAAGAATTTGGAGGGCTCAGTTGTTATATTGCAGGCCCTCATCATGCCAAATCTGCTCTCATTTTAATCTCCGATGTTTTTGGTATACTCTACTCTTCTTCAATTTCCTTTTTCTTGTTTTTGTTTATGGGTATGTGTTGATTTAGGTGATTATTGTGTATTCTTTTTTAGGGATGAATAATGGATTCCCCTTTGCAATTGTGTTTACAAGCTTTTTAGTCCACTTTTGTTTATTCACATTTGGTTTGATAAATGCAGGATATGAGGCTCCAAAGTTGAGGTACTCTCTCTTCACTAATTACTTTTTCGGTTCAGTTTGGATTCAAACTCTATTTTGCATCAGTTAAATGACATAATCAGCATGTAACACAGTTTATGAGTGCAACTTTTATCAAATAATATGGCTTATGTAGCAGTACACCCATACTCATATCAGTTAAATGACATAATCAACTTGTGTTTGTTAAGGATCCACCTGTAAGGCAGTTTATGAGTGCAACACTTATCAAGTAATGCCAGCTTATGTAGCAGGTAGGAAAGCTTTAGGTATTAGAAGCAACGGAATCTTATCACAGCCGTGTGGTAGAATTGCTGATTTGTTTTGTCTTTGGACAAGTAACTTATTGATTGTTGTTTGTATGATGTATTGTATGCATATTCTGTATATGACTGTTGAACAACACTTACAGGAAGATAGCAGACAAAGTTGGGGCTGCTGGTTTTTATGCTGTGGTACCAGAGTTCTTCCGTGGAGATCCATACGTACCTGATCAGAAACCTTTTCCTGATTGGATTAAAGCCCATGGTCCCGTAAGTTCTCGATCGAGTGGGATTGCTCTTCTGCTTCAGGGCCTTTTCTTTTTGTATGTAATGTAAATAAGCTACTTTCCTTTTACAGGATCAAGGGTTTGAAGATGCAAAGCCAGTTATTGAAGCTCTAAAAAACAAAGGCATAACCAAGATTGGAGCTGTAGGCTTCTGCTGGGGAGGTACCACTTTCCTCATTTTCAAATTTTATTCATTATAATAATGCCTAAATTACCAAAGAACCTTGTGTTGTTGTGGTTTGAATGAATAATTACCAAACATGCACCCTCTAAAGAGAACAAAAAAAATATTATTGTTTCCTCATATATGCATAGATTGATTGTTTCGTAATTTTGCATTACTTGTCAGTCAAATGATTTTTTTGGTCATTCAGGGAGTATCTGGTAATTTTGGACAAACCTTGTGGGGGGGGGGGTTATTAAGCAGGTTCATATTTGATTCAATATCACAATTTGACAACTTGTTTTTTTCAAAATAAATGTTGTTTCAGCCAAGGTGGTTGTGGAACTGGGAAAATATGGTTATATTCATGCTGCGGTGCTGCTACATCCTTCGTTTGTGACCGTAGAAGATGTTCAGGGTAAGGCACGCAAGCCTAGTTAGAATTAGTACGATTTCCTCTATTTTTACGGATGAAAGTAAAACACAAGTAGGACAGTTTCTTACTAGAATAATTGCCAGGATCGAAGGCTCCATTATGTATACTGGGAGCTGAGACCGACGTGATGTCTCCACCAGAGCTCGTGAAACAATTCGAAGCTGCCTTAAACGCGAAGCCTGAGGTAACAAACTCCATATGCCTACTATTGTGGCTTTCTGTGTCTTGGACAATCCATGATTGAGATAAACTTGTTTGATTGTAATGACGGTGTTGTTGGTTGTGCAGATTGATAGCTTTGTGAAGATATTTCCAGGGGTTGCGCACGGGTGGTCTGTGAGGTACAAGGACGAAGACGAAGTTGCTGTCAAGAGTGCTGACGAGGCGCACAACGATCTTCTTGCTTGGTGCACTAAGCATCTTAATTGAATCTCATCACCTATAAACACACAGTTAATCTGTGTGCCAATTTCTGAATAATCTGTTTTGGTTTGTGATATTACTCACTTATGGGGAAAAATAAGTTTGTTTTGTATGAGGAACAATTTGTTTATGATCAGTCTTAATGATCAGTCTTAATGTTCCTTATTTTGTGTGAATATTTCTCATCCCCACCAAACAAAAAATACATAAATAAAAAGGAGGCAATAGAAAAAAGTGGAATAAATGATGTACAATAGTGTAATTAGCACATTGAATCACTTTCATGCTAACACTAACAACCAAGAAGAAAATTAAGTAATTTCCTCTCTACCCCTACTCAACAATTCCACTAATAAATTTATAATCTTTTTATAGGAGTACTTCATAGTGTATACATTTGTTGTTTTAAATAATAGCTAGAATTGGAATAAGTTTGATAGATCACTATGTAACTTCAGTTATTGTTTCATAATTATTACTCACCCCTACCCCTACCCCAATAGTGTGCTCAATTTTTATTTTTTTTTGTATATATTCATTTTATTTAAGTATCTTTACTTTTTTTAACAAAGTTGATGAGTTACTAATAATACCCTTTACTCGTTACCTCGCATATCTACTTTATAATTAAAATATAAATTATTTTTAAAATATGTGTAAAAAAAAATGAACACACTTTTAATGGACATAGAGTACTTTATAAGTTTATATTAAAACAAGAACACTAATATTTTTAATGAAAAAAATAATGATAATAATTTAATACTCCGTACATTTTAATGTGACAATTAATATTACTAAAAAATATGCAAAAAAAAATATAAACCAAATACACGATAAAACCAATTTATATAAAATTGCATTGTAATTAAAAATATTAACATATGGAATAATGTTGGTAGAAATGGCAGCTTGGGTGTGCATGCCACACAGTGGATCGGATCAAATCTGATTGTCGCTTTGAAGAATCTAATAAGTTTGCGGGTATTTTAAGCACATAATTTTAAAATCAAAAGCATGCTTAAAATTTTTAGTGTCGAATTGTGAACATATTTTAACAAGAATCAATGGTTTGGCTCATGCATGAACACAGAAGGCTATCATTTTT
Source organism: Galeopsis tetrahit (assembly GCA_963675135.1). NCBI lineage: Eukaryota > Viridiplantae > Streptophyta > Magnoliopsida > Lamiales > Lamiaceae > Galeopsis > Galeopsis tetrahit. The sequence continues at coordinate 58,119,106 of OY776124.1, read as the reverse complement.
TTATGAAGACATGTTCCTCAGTATCTCGAGGAGCTAGCTTTGTATATTTAGAGACATTTTATTGCCCCCTCCTTGTTTTACTTAAAAAAAAAAAAACATAATTTAAAAAAAAAAAAGTGTAATAATTAAAGTGTTGAATAATAATTTTGTAAACTTTTATATATAAAATAAAGTGGTTGAATTAAATGTATGATAGTCTCTAAAATAATGACATAAAAGATAAATATATATAGTGTGAGTGAGGATTGTGAGAATTATTTCTATTTTAAGGGTATGCAACATTTTGTGGGACAAACTAAAAATTAAAGTATAAAAACTTTGGGACGGAGGGAGTATGTTTTAGACCGACGAACATAATATGATAGTTTAACTAAAAAGTATGTTTTTCTTAATTAAAATATATTTTTTTTTACTATTATTTCAAATTTAATTGTGTGTTATTTATACACTAATAATTATATATTTTCACTATTAACACATGTCGGTATGGTGTATATATTTCATTGATTTTATTTTTTCATTCTTTACATGCCATTCAGGTATATGTGGAACACAAAATATAAAACAAATGATTTTAGGAGATTCAATTCAGGTAGGTAACATACTAAGGGTTCGTTTGATAGCCTAAATAAGGGGCAAAAATGACGTGTATAACAACAATGTTGATGTTTGATAGCCTAAATAGACAAATTTACTAAAAAGTGTTTTTTTGAGGCCTTATACGTGCTTTTCACTGTTCATTTTTGAATTGTTAGTACAACCCCCTTCCCCCATATTATTTTATACGAGTTTGGCCTGCATAAGCCAGATTACTATTTTGCCCCTCTAACACCCTAAACCCTAAATTCATTTTCAAAAAATTCAATCTAACTCCTCCATTTTCATTTCTTCATTTTTTCTCTGGCGATTTCATCTCCCCCCAAGCCAACAACTGCACAGTCTCGTTCCGTTGTGTCACCGCCTCTTTAGGCGGAACCCTAGCTGCTGTAGTGAGCCCTTCGTGTGCAGCGATCGAGTCACCGTCGTCGCGACACAAATCCGTCGTTGAAATCGTCGCCATTTTTTCTCCACTGTCGATCTTCACTGAGTATTCTCACCAGCCTTATCCTCCGTTGAAGATTTCCGCTTGCCTTCCGCATTCAAGATTGTGTCGTGCAACATCCATGGTGAAAATGGCAGATTTGATTTTTGCTCTCTCGCCCAAATCCTACCACCGCGTGCCCTAGTTTCTAACAGCGGCGGTATGTGGAGTTCCCATCCAAAAGCGCTTCGCCGCCATTGGTGGCCACTGCCCCTGCGACCTTCCTTGGAGCCTGCTCTCAGGTGCATATATGCGCCCTTGAGCAGATCTCTGAGCCCAACCGCGTCACCACTGTCCGCTATGGTGTACATATTTTTACAGTTAATCAAACAAAGTACAATAGTCTGAAAAATAAGGACAAATTTTATATGTTGAATTATACATTCTATCAAATAAAAAATAAGTTTATACATCTGTTAATACATGCTATCAATCTATCACACAAGAATTAACATAATATAGAATTTTTAGTACAACTTTTTGTACTTTTTATCACATAAAAATTTGAGTTTATACACCACTTATACATCCCATCCCATCCCATCCCATCCCATCCCATCATATATTAAATTATTTGATGGATCTCTTATATGCCCATTTTCTACATAAATTTATTTTTGGTATCAAACGGACCGTAAGAGGTCAGGAATGACGACTCTGGTGCATTAATTAGTCAACAACTCCCTTATCCGATTAATACTAGAAAAACAGAAACACTGAAATCGAAATCCTCATCTGAATTTGGAAAAAGAAAAGATCAAATAAAAAAAAATGTCGGGAGTTCAGTGCTGTGAGAATCCACCGACTCTAAGCGCCACCAGTGGATCCGGGCTTGTGCAACAATTTGGCGGGCTCTCCTCTTATATTTCGGGCCCTCCTCATTCAACTGCTGCTGTCATATTAATCTCTGACATTTTCGGTAATCCCTAGTATTTTTCTCTTTTCTCTTTTTAATCATAATACAGCTGCTTATTTCTTATAGTAATTCTTTTTAGGGATAAAAGATCGACCATATTCTTCAACATAAATAATTCTGTAGTTGTTACAAACAAGGTAGCAAAATTGTTCTAGCTTCCAATATATCTAAATCTTAATGAAAATTAATGGGGCTCATGGAATTATCTTAGTCATGTTCCAAATTAAAAATTCGCCTTTCTAATTGGATCTAAATAGATTGAGTGTTGATTGATTTGTAAATAAATTGTTTGTGTAACCAATATTCTAAGTTACTCATTTGGCTTTCATATATATATGCTGCAGGATATGAAGCTCCCAATTTGAGGTAGGTACTACTCACTCTCATGATTATATATCAATTTAATTAAATATATTATAGCAGAATTGTAGTAGACCAGAATCAGACTTTGAATTAGATGTATGTATGATACTAATATAAGTAGTCGTTGAACCACGTATATAGGAAACTCGCTGACAAAGTTGGTGCTGCCGGCTTTTATACTGTGGTGCCGGATTTCATGCATGGAGATCCCTATGTACCTGATCACAAAACTATATCTGAGTGGATTGTAAACCATGGAACTGTAAGTTTTTCCCCCAACAAAATAGTAGTCATGTCTTTGTGAGATTACACTTTACTTTCCTTGTTTACTGCAGGATCAAGGATTTGAAGAGGTGAAGCCTATTATTGAGGCTCTAAAAAGTAAAGGTGTAACCAAGATTGGAGCTGTAGGCTTCTGTTGGGGAGGTGATTTTTACTTTTTCATCGTTTTCATGCTAATTTGTTCATTAATCGATATTACATTTTAATTTTGTTTTCAGCCAAGGTGGTCGTGGAACTGGGGAAGCATGCTTATATCGATGCAGGGGTGCTGCTGCATCCTTCTTTTGTCACTTGTGAAGATGTTCAAGGTATCATATAAAGATGATACTCCATATTCCAGTTATACTGTGCAATTGGTGTGTATTTCATTAAAGTATTAGTTGTTGTACTAGGAAGTATTAGTTGTTGTTTTACCAAAAAATCAAACACGAGTAGATCATTTGTTCCACGCTAATACGAGTTAACTCTCAGGCGTTAAGGTTCCATTATCGATTCTTGGAGCAGAGATCGACGACCTGTCTCCACCCGAGCTTATCAAACAATTTGAAGACATCTTAGCTGCAAAGCATGAGGTAATAAACTCCATTCGCATGCAGCCAATCTTATCAATGCAAATGAAGAATTGAGCTGCACTAATTGACAGATTTAACTTATACAATGTCAATGTTGCTCGTGCAGGTCGATTACTTTGTGAAGATATTTCCAGGGGTTTCGCACGGGTGGTCTGTGAGGTACAAGGACGAAGATGAAGTTGCTGTCAAGTGTGCTGAAGAGGCACAAAAGGACATGCTGGATTGGATTATTAAGTATGTTAAGTAAACTTTATAATTAGCTGCTTATGGAAATATCATGTGATCGTACAATCAATTTCTAAACAATATTATTAAGGGTTGTCTGTGATATTAGTCACTTGAATCAAGTTTATGTAATTACCAGTTTTTTATGTTGGGAAAATAATACTAGTATTTCTATGAAAAACGATTTGTTACCTCATGTCTTGGTTTTTCTTTTTCTTTTATACATCATGTCTTTTTTTATTGTCGATCCTGCAATTTGTTGTTTGGAGAAGAAGAATCGAATTACTGAGTCTTTAACTCCCAACAATTGATCGAGGTTTCAGGTTCAAGTCATCCAACTCCGAAGCCCAAATTTAGGTTAATTATATGTTCACGAGTTCCATGACCTCCGTCCGTACTACGGAGGTTTTTATGGACTCGTAACTCGTCTTCTAACATGAATCGTGCTGCATATTTTTCGACGCGGATAACTTATTTTTTAGACTAAAGTTTTCATTTTTTTAAGTTTGAATACTTAGTTAACAAAACTGGTGGTGTTTCCTGTCATGAAGTTTAAGTAGAATAGGCAAGTTATAAATTTTATTCACTTATCTAGACGTCATCCCAAAATGTCTACTCACAATTATATATTTACAGGTTAAATTATTGATAAAAAAATGTTTTGTTATAAATTTATAACATTATTTTCATTATAATATATTTTGAATTGTTAAAAGATACCACTACAAACTATTTACTATCATTGTTCATATTAGTGTAATATTACCAGGGGCGGACCCAGGACTCGAGGTTAGGGGGGGTCAAATAAAATTTAATGATCTAAAAGAGTGAAACACTAATATATGTATATGCATTTATAATATTTGTGTATATTATATTTAAATTAAGTCAAAAGACATTAGTAGCAGACTTCTCAAATACATCAATATGTCGTCTAGAAAGAAATGGTTACGTAGTTACAAGAAAAAAAAATTGTGTTGTGTCGTCTAGTATTACATGATAATTGAAAAAATGAACACTCAAAATATTAAAAGAACGAATACTTTATTTATTTTAATTAATGTGATGTAAAATTAAAAAAAGTGACAAATTAAACTATGAATTATAATTTATTCGATTATCCGTCCTTTTTTCAAGGGATGACTTTTTTATTTATATAATGTCGTGTACATGAGTTGATTGAAAATATGTTAAAAAAAACTAAAAAAATATTAAAAAATGGATCAAATATGTAAAATATAGTTCATTTGAGATCAATTTTACAATTAAAATACATATAAAATAGTTATTTATATATATATAAATATCAAAAGTGCAATAATTTTGAGACAATTTTTACAATAAATTTACAACTAACATGATTTATTAAATTAATATATTATCAATTTTACTTAATTAAAAAAAATTAAAATTTAATATATAAATATAGGGGTGGGTGGGGTAGGATGGGGGGCCAAGGCCCCCTTGGCTATTGCTTGGGTCCGCCCCTGAATATTACTAAATTTACTTCTCAAAGTGTATTAGAAATAATAATTTTAGACAAATTATTTTACTTTCGTTCACATTTTTTTGTGTGTAAAATATATAGATTTACTATTTGAATTGTTGTTATAAATATAATTACTTTCTTTGTTTGCTCAAATCTGTCAGAACCAACTCTATATATAGTTTAAATGGAGCCAAAAAATATATTGGAGTATATAAAATATTATTCAGTATATTTTTTTAAATTCATATTATCCCCAAATGTAAAGCTGGAAGGGAGTATAATATAATAATAATTTAGGAATGTCTCGAACATTGCGAGGTGATCTTATAAAAATATAATGAAATATAAGTTTTAACAAATTAGCTAGGTGTGGGGTTCTTATTAATTCTCCATAGGTCGGGATGATAATCCTTTGTCTTTGAGCTTTCCTTGGCTGCGAATATAAAAGCCACAAGTGCAGTATGTAAACTAAAGGCTCTATTTGAATTTGCAACTTAGTAACAATTTATTTTTTATATCAATTTGCACCCTGTATAATTATTTTTTTATAAAATTATAACATATATTTGATACAAAATGGAACTTGGACATTAGTACCTCCTGCAGGTGATATTCACCCCATTACTATAAAGTGGTTGTTTTGAGTCAAATATAATAAGGATGGATCAGTTGAAAGATACAAAGCACGTTTGGTGGCTAGAGGTTTCCAGCAACAAGTTGGGGTAGACTATTTCAGCACCTTCAGTCCAGTGATAAAACCTGTCACTCTTCGAATTGTCTTCACCTTTGCTGTTTCAAAAGGATGGTCAATTCAACAAGTTGATATCAACAATGCATTCCTCAAAGGTTTACTTCATGAGACAGTTTATATTGCTCAACCAAAAGGCTTTGTGAGTTCTTAATATCCATCTCATGTTTGTAAGCTTCGAAAGGCTCTTTATGGTTTGAAACAGGCGTCCAAGGCCTGGTATGACACCCTCAAAGATTTTCTAATTACTCAAGGGTTCACTCACTCCACCTCAGATCATTGCCTCTTTCATCGATTTCAATATGGCAAAATCACTTTGCTCTTGGTTTATGTGGATGACATCTTAATTACTGGAGATGATTCCATGCTTGTTCAAACCCTAATTTTAGCTCTACACTCTCAGTTTTCCCTTAAACATCTAGGGGAAATCAATTACTTTCTTGGCATAGAGGCTCACACCACATCCAACTCTATCAAACTCACTCAATCCAAATATGCAAAAGACATCATCTCAAAAGCTAATTTTGATTCCTCCAAACCCTGCTCCACCCCTCTCTGCCACTCATCCAAACTCTCCATCTTAGACATCCATTCCTTTGAAAATCTCACTCTATACCGCAGTATCAATATTGGCGCCCTTCAATACCTCACTCTCACTAGACCAGACATCTTTTTATGTGTTAACAAACTTTCTCATTTTTTACAAAGTCCTACACAAAACCATTGGAAAGCTTGCAAGACGGTGCTTAGGTATCTTAAGGGCTCTCTTACTCATTGTATTTCTTTCTCTTCAGTTTTTTATTTCAGGTTGCAAGGATTTGTTGATGCGGATTATGCTTCAAGCGTGGACGATAAGCGAAGTACATTAGGCTTTTGCATTACACTAGGTCGAAACCTGATATCATGGAGCTCAAGAAAGCAGAATGTAGTTGCTCGTAGCAGCACAGAAGCTAAGTATAGAGCCCTAGCTCTTGCTACAACATAGATCATGTGGATTTCAAGTTTATGCTCAGAACTTCACATTCCAATCTCTACTCCAGGTCTTTTGTGGTGTGACAACCAGGGAGCTATCACCTTAGCTTTCAGTCCGACATTCCACTCACGAAGCAAACACATTGAAGTGGATGTCCACTTCCTACGAGAGAAAGTTCAAAATGGCCTTCTTGACATCCGATTCATTTCGTCTGAAGATCAACCAGCGGATCTACTTTCCAAACCCCTTGCACCGGCACGTTTTGCTCGTCTAAGTGCTTGGCTCGATCTCACTTGATCAATTGTGGTCCAAATTCTTTTGGGGCATCTTAAGTATATACACACATGCATGCAAACCCTCACCTCACATGAACACTCTAGAAGAGGAGTAGTTTCAAGTTGATATATTTAACAAGATATTGTTAAATAGAAGTTTCTAGAGTCTTGAAACTTCTATATATTGTACATAATCTCTCATTCAATACAAGCTGAAAATATATTTTTCAAACATTTACCCGACACATTCCTACAACTTTTTTATTATTTGAAGATTCTTACAGTTTTTATATGTTATGAAAATAATATTATTAGTAAAAAAAAAAAAATTAATTTTATATTAAAGGTGTATTGATTAAAATTACTTTAGCAAATCCATTTTTCTATATAGATATTTTATGAAGTTAAATCAACAAATTAATATATCAAATTATTGATGAGTAGATTGATCGTATAAAAAAAATGTAGAATAGGTATAATATTATTTTGGAGAAAAAGTTCATAAGATGATTAATAAATATATATATATATATATATATATATTTAATTTATTTTGATGTGATATCAGAAAAAGGGTGTGCATAGCAAATATCACCATCAATCAAATGCATGCAAACGTAAAATCATGTCCACCACAATTATATAAAGTTTTGCAAACAATTTGTGGTGGCTACCCAACAACAATTAAATCAGCCTTTCAATTTTCTATCCACCGGCCCCATGATTTTTTTTTAATAAAATTAAATAATCCAAATGAAATTAACATAAAAGTTGCAAATTTGTAATATTTAATTGGCCCACTCTAACATAAGTCAAATTTTAAATTAAACTAAAGCTAATTAAGGGTATGTTTAGTTTAATTTAATTAACGAATTAATCAATATTGTTTCAACTTTAATCATGCACTTTTATTATAGGAGTTTTATGCCCAGAGATATTTTATTATCAGCTTTCTTTTAATTTATCCGACAAATTAAGAAATTTAAATAAGGTTTGAAGTTCAGTATTTCCCTCTACAATTATTTTGATAATAATAAATTAATTAATTGATGACAAAATTAAAACTTCTACTCTCTAGTTGCGATGGGCATATAAGTGGTGAAATGTTTACTCAAATTTAATCAAAGATTGACTCATTATATAATTAGAAGCGTTAGTTCATACGGAAAAAATTTCTCAGTTCATAAGAAAAAAAATGTTATGAGGCGCGCTAATAATTCAAAATTTTCAATTGGTATATTGATGAAAATTAGTATTGAATAGTGAATTAAAATGGTGAAATTATTTACCAAATGCATGCCCCCTTAGTTTAGGTTGAAGCACCCAAAAATATTCTCATTAAATCTACAACGGAGGAAGTGTTTTTTAACATTTTTTCTATAATTTCTGAAAAGTGGTTAATTATTTTAAACAAAAATGAATTAAAATTAGACAAATTGCATAGTGTGTATCAAAAGTGTTAATCTAAATTTATTAACTAGCTAGTTACGTTCTTCTAATATCACAAATTCCACATGTGATTATTTGTGATGTTATTTTTATTACATGTAAGTAATATATGTAATTCATCCATCCAATTTTTTTTGTTTCGTCCTCCAAAAATGAAAATATTTATTATACATCATTCATTTGTTACTTTACCTGCATGAATAATCAATATTTCTTAAAATCTTTGAAAATTATTAATTATACATTCAAAGATAAGGATAAATCCAGCTAGGAATTTGGATTGTTGTACCGTAGGAGTTGAATTTTCATCCTTGATGCTCAGAAATAAGAATCTATTATTGGATTTGATTAGACATATATATATATATTCTTGAAAAAACAAAAATAATTCAACTAGTACAGAGAGTGTGGCAAATTAATTACACCATTATAATTATTAATTCACCATTATTCAAACTAATACTCATAGCTTAATTAATTGCAGCCATAATAGCCACATGGAACTCTAGGAACAGAAACAGGATATCCCGGTGCATATTGATCATCTGTCTTCCCAGCTTTCACCTTACCTGCACATCAGTAATTAATTAAAACACCCACAATTAGTATGGCGTCTTTATTTTATATTTAATTTCAATATATATATTTCTGCTTTCACACTCAAATTTTCAAACACATACTCCTACTAATTAATTATATTAAACTCTCTCAAACCTTAATTAATTAAATCCTGAATTCTCTAATCTTTTATATTAATACAGACTAAGTATATGTTTTAAAATTAATGTATATATAAACGTAGATATAGATCAAATAATTTAATGGAGTAGTACTCAACTAATAAAAAATTGTTAGGTAAAATTCAGTTCTATATAATTTTATGTTTGATAAAGTCTGAAATTTGGTACATAAAAAAACGTACGTATATATAATTATCATAAAGTCTAGTATGCACTCGAGTGCATGTTGTGCACCCTAGTCCATGTTGCATTTTTCAGTTTTACTGACTTACACTTTTTGGTAAATGGTGTTGCACTTTTCAATTATTATACTAAAAATATTATTATACAGTTTAATAATTGAAAAGTGCAACACCATTTACCAAAAAGTGTAAGTCAGTAAAACTGAAAAGTGCAACATGGATTAGGGTGCACAACATGCACTCGAGTGCATACTAGACCAACCCTATAATTATATATATATCAAACTATTTGAGTTCGACTCTATTAAACACCAAACAAATTAAAATTAATTTGAAGTTTAATATCATGATTTGAAACGATCTTGAATAAGTACTATTTAATCACTCGGCTCAATTCATTTACATCCTTAAATTAACATGGATATCTTCGATTCGTACGTATATATATCTCTTATATATATGCAGTGTTTCAGAAATAGAAGTGATAGAGTGATTTACCTGAAACAAATTTTGTGTTGGAAGTGTGAATAAGTTGTCTTGCTGCATCTGCAACTTGTGGGGAGCTGCTCAGAAGAATAAGCAGCATTGATAATAATAAGAAAAGGGCAACAAAAACATTATTTTTAACTTTGGACCCCATATTTCTTTCTAATGCTAAATTTGAAATATTGGAGTAGTAATTATTTGATCATGTTCTTCAATTCTGTAGTATTTATAAGCATACATTATACATAGCAGCCTGATTAACATAATATTCCAATTTCTTCACTATTAATTACACTAAAGTCACCAGTTTTCAAAAAAAAAAAAATTACACTAAAGTCACCTGCCCAACTTTTATGTGGAAAATTATAAAGCAGGTTCTATTTTAGTCAATTCTAAAGACTTTTTTTTTTTTTTTGAAGACGTCAATTCTAAAGACTTATACTCCTCTGCTCTAATTTCATAATTCCTACCTTCTCTCTTTTTAATTTCATAATTCCTACCTTCTCTCTTTTTAAAATTCTTAGGTCAAATTCAGATCAAACTTAATTAAAATATATTTCTTCTCTTTCAAATATTGTTTTACTACATAATAAAAACTATGTCACTACATAATTATAATTTTATTTACAAGATTAAAAATATATTACTGCAAGTCAAAAAATATTATGAACACTTAATTTTAATTCTAGACGAATTTGTCATAATTTTTTTGACATGTAGTAGTTAGGGGTGTGCACCGGTCCGGTCCAGATTTGGATCGGTTCAGACCGGTTTTTAATTTTTAATTTTTTTTTTCAAATATTTTTTTCAAGTTTTTTTTTCAAATATTTTTTTCAAGTTTTTTTTTTTTTTTTTAAATTTTTTGAAGTAAGAACAAGAATGATAAATTTGTGTATGAAAGATTGTGTTAGTTCTTCATTTGAGATCAATTTCCGCTAATGGTAATTTTATTTACAATATTATTAATGGTATTATGACACTAAAAATAAATTGATTATTTTTGTTCAATTATATACTTCAAAAAATGTAATATACTTCACATTCTCACCAATCATTTGATTCTAAGCATAATGAAATAAATATTTTCAAAGTTTTTAAATTAGCAATCCTAATTTTATTTAGTTTATAATAATTAAGGTTGTATTATTAGAAAAATATAAAGAATATAAATAAATAAAAATTAAAAAAAAAACTGGTCTGATTCGGTCCGGTAAATTCCGGTCGATCTTAACTCGGACCGGACGTTTCCGGAATCTTAAAATTCAATGGACCGGAGACCGGACCGGAAACTAACTGGTCAGTCCGGTTCGATTCCGGTCTTTTTTTCGGTCCGATTTTTTTTACTTTTTTGCACACTCCTAGTAGTTGTACGATTTTGGTCTTGTAGTGGTAATATTTTGACTTTGTTTTAACAATATATTAGTAATTTAGTAATCCACATGTTTGCTATCCGTGAATTTTTTGGGCGACTCAAATCCAAACTTTTGACCTGCAATTTTTTTTGTTGCTTTAATTAGACATATTTCATGTGTGAAATATTTTACATAAGTGTTATCCTTTTTTTTATCTAAATTTCATTACTCTCATTTTTTTTTAAATAATACTTTTTTCATCCACATAATATGTGTTTGATTTTCTTTTTGGACTATCCACATGACGTGTGTCCGTTTCTTTTTTTTTTTGGAAAATGTACCTCATCACACCCACTTTATCTCTTATCTATTTTATTCTCTATTCTATTTATAAAAAAATAGTTATATTTCTTTAAACATTTGCAAAAAGAAATAAGAAGCACCTATACGGATGGTTGGAGTTTTGTTCAAACTACTTTATATTCACTCAATATTATAATTGTTACTTATTTATTTTTTAAAATATATATTTATTTTATTTATAAGTGAACCCCACACTAATCTATAATATATATATATATATCTTCAATATATTTATTTTATTTTTAAATTAATTAATGTTTATTAAAATTCATGTATGGTAAAATAAATATAATGAATGTAAATCCAGGAGTATCATATTTTCATAGCCTGTTAGGATATTTTTATTAAATTTGGATAAAATAATAAGTTTTTTTTGAGAGGTTTACAAGATCAATGTTAAAAGTCATTACAATTTTAAGCTCAAAATAAATGATCTTCAACCTAAAGACGGATCATCACGGTCGCTGTCCCCTCCAATCGTGGAAAAGAGAAAAAACGAGTGTACCCTTTGCTCCACCAGAAAGTACAGGTCTCCCTTCTCAATAAAAGATTACCCCACACTAAGGTCTTCCCATATCAAAACATAGGAAACAAAAGAAAGGGAACAAAGTTCCACCAATACCAAAGATCCAACCAAACCATCAACCACTCAAAAAAGTCCCACGCAGGGAAAGAGAAAAACCCACAGAAGGGAAGAAGGTCCCACGCAGGGGAAGGAGTCCACATACAAAGGGAAACGAAGGCAAACATAAAACATAAACTAAACCAAAACCTAATACAAAAGAGCAAACCACAAAAATATAAGAAAAAAGATAAAATAATAAGTTATAATTGCTAAAAATATGATGCAAGTAAGTTTCAAAAGTGGCTAATTTTCTTTATTTCCACTTATAAATATGTAGAACAAATTTATTATCATTTGACTTGGATAGAGTATCGAACATTCATTTGGTAACTTGAACATACTTTAGGGGTGATTTTATTTAATCATTTAAATTATTAAATGCGTTTGATTATTATATTATAACTAATCATAAATGAATAAAATATGGGGTAGGTTTTCTGTAGATTCAAATTGAGGCCATTTTAAAAAATGGGTAGGATCAACAATAAAAATAACATACGCGAAAAATATATATATTAATTGATTGATGTAGCTCAAACAGTTGGGCATAATCTATTTTACGTTGAGCTTTAGTGTTCAACTCTCACATATAACTTTTTCAATTTTTTAGTATGTTATTTTGCAATGTTTGCAATAATAATTTCAGTTATAATGACATACACTTTTTAGTAATATTATGTTACACATTTTAGATATATTTTGTTGCACTTTATTTTTTAGCATGTTATTTTGCAATGTTTGCAATAATAATTTCAGTTATAATGACATACACTTTTTAGTAATGTTATGTTACACGTTGTGTTGCACTTTTCAATTATAGTGACTTACACTTTTTAATAAAAAAATGTGTTACACTTTTTAGTAATATTGTGTTACACTTTTTAGTAATATTGACTTACACTTTTCAACACACACATTTTCGGAAAAAAATTACCAATAAAAAAAAATAATAATAATAAAAAAAATTGACCAAGTCAAAAAATTTATTCACAATATTCTTGAATATTTAGGGTTCAGGTTGACTAAATCAACTCAATTTCTTATAAGAAATTGATTTTATTAAGACTAATCCTAAAATATGATATACCAAAAAAATGTTGATTTTGGTAAAAGTTATAGTAGTAGAAATTTTGAGATATAAGGTCTCGCAATTCTTTGTGGAAAAAAAATGTTATGTTGGTTGGTGGAAGAATATTAAAATATCAGTCAAATAACGTCATTTTCAATTAAAATAGATTCTGTGGAAAAAATAAAAATCAATGGAGTTTCGTGGAGAACAACAACAAGAGTATTAGAGAACTAACAAGGAACAAGGGAAGCAATCAACATTATACATTTTTTAATCATAAATAAATTAAATGTTTATAGAGATAATTAACTATGTTCTCTAACACATAAATTATATTCCCTCCATCTATTTTTTTATAATTCTGAATTTTCTTTTTTATCTATTCAATTTTTTAATTTTCATTTTTTGGAAAGAAAAAAAAACACTATCACACGCCCTTTTAACTCCACTCTCAAACTTTTATTATTTTACCCAAACAATCAATTTTTTAAAATCTCATGTTTAACTTAAATGAGAATTATAAAAATGGACGAAGGGAGGATAAGATAAGTAAATTATTTTATATACTCTTTCCATCTCTCCGAAGTTGTCCATTTATGTTTGTCACATATATTAAAGAAAAAACATAACATCATATGTGCAGTTTAGTTGGATGTAGAAAAAGACAAAAAAAAAAAATATAGAGATATTGAAAAGAATAAAAATAGGAAATGTAAATAGTAGAAAGAGATAATAAATATTACTAAAAAAAATAATAAATATAACTTTAAGTGAATTAAACTGCCCAAATAATAAAATGAGTAAATTTCAAATGAAATAAGTATTAACAAACTATATGTGGTGGCAAAGGTCTTGCACAAAGCTTTATGGAGTTATTTATTTTCTTTTCATAATTTATATTAAATTTTATTTTCATATTTTGTATGACGAAAAAGAAGCGCTCTGAGAAAGAAAGAAACGACATGTTATTAAGGTTACACTTGATTTGTGAAATATTAATGTTCTAGTGCAAGACCCACATAGGAAAAAAATTAAAAGAAGAAAAGAAAAGAAAAAAAAAATGAGTGGAGAAGAGAGAAGCAAGACAGTTATAAAATCCACTGAAAAAAAAAAATTTAACCTCAAATTAAAGAGATTTTAAAACTGAGAGATTTGGAAAAGTCACATCATTCAAAAAAGATTCAGAATTAGTATATAAGAGAAAGATGTGAACAACCAACAACAATAATAATTTTCAATAAATTCACAAACTTAAATTATATCCATGGTCAATAATCAGTATCAATAATAAGAATCACTATCATTTTTATGTTATTCCTCTATCATCTCATTTCGTTGAATGAATCATTTTATTTAAGTCATGATTTTACCCAATCATATGCTTTAAACTAATAAATAAAAAATCTTGTGTTCCACAAAATGAGAACCAATTTTTTTATTTGAATATAAATATTTTTTTTGAAACGTATTTGAATATTAATATAGATTCAGATTATGAGACAAAAATTAAATCCCATATACTGCCTAAAATAAATCGTTTTCTTCATTCAAATTACAAAAAACCATTAGAAAACTTATAAACACAATCTCATGGTATTGTTTAAAGAAAGAATAATTTTTACTCCGTTTCTTTTTGTATTTGTCTCGTATATTTTATTTCCTAGTTGCTTACTTCTTGTATTTTTATGTTTCTTGTCTTTACCCTCACGTGCTTTCATTTGTGCATTTTTATCCCCTATAGTTTTAGCTTTAAAAAAAAATACACTATTATCCATTTAACTTATTAACCTTTATTTATTTATTTTGAGAGTGCAATTTAAAAAAAAAAAAGTCAAAGAATACAAAAGTTGAAAATAAAGAACAAGGAGTTTAAGTAAAACTATAACTTAGTGTAGGTGCACCTCCTACAATTTTGACATAAATTTTATTAATATTAGCAGGACCCATTAAAACTGAATGATATAATAATAAAGTAATTCACATAAACGAAGTTCTCAGGCGAGTTTGATTTAAAATTCTCTCTCTGTGTGCAATTTGATTAAAATTGACCTAATATATATTGTGCAATTTGATTAAAATTGACCTAATATATATTTTGGGCAGGTGTAGAAATAAGCTATATCAGACTTTCTATGAAAAGATCAGGATCTATTTAAAAAATAAAATAGCCTGAGTCTGCCTATTATCTATGAGGTTGGTCTGCTATGCACTCTAGTCCATGTTGCACTTTTTAGTTGTACTGACTTGCACTTTTTCATAATTTACCCTTTTTAGTAGAATGGTGTTGCACTTTTCAATTATTAAACTGTATAATAATATTTTAATTTAGGGGATTTCACATATTAGGTCTTTTCACCTAGTGATTTTTTAAATAAGGACATGGTTTAAAATAGTTTCAAATTAAGGTCAAAATCCAACTTAAATGTACCATTTTACCCTCAATATTTAAAATTACGTTTTAATATAATATTAAGTCAACTAATTTTAAATTTTGAATGCAAATCGCCGTTAATTACTAAGTCTTCCCCAATTTTAGGACTTTTCCAAATCTCTGATATTCAAATCTTCCCCAAATCACCGCCCCAATTTTAGAAATTTTCTCAAAGCTCTGATATTCAAGTCTTCCCCAAATCTTTGATATTCAAATCTTTGATATTCAAGTTTTCCCCATTTTCCCCAAAGCTCTGATATTCAATTTCATTTTCAGACTTGAAGATCTGTAGAAAAATCGTCAAATCAAATTAGATATGTTCTTCAGAAAAATCTCTGACTTGATTATGCAGAAAGATCTGCAGAAAAAAAAAACTAAAGTTGCATCATCATATGAATAATGTAGAAGTGTGAAGTAAATTATGTGCATATGCAAATATCATTATGCAGAAAATGACTTTATGCAAATTAGATCTGCATTAATAAAATTCGTCTATTAATGTAGGCCACATATCAGTGACTTGATTCAAAACTTTTAGAAATGTTGAAAACTGATTAACACGAACCAACTTGGAATTACTAACAATCAATCTGCATCTCTGTGTTTGACCAAATATATGAACATAAAATACTTTTGAAACTGGAATCAATGGGTGGAATTAAAGAAAGTAAAAAAAAAACTCAATATAATTGCCATGATCTTGATGCGTGATTTGAAAAAAAAAATTGAATTAATGGAAGATGGTTGAAGAAAATATTGAGTCAGTACCTGACTGCAAGCCTCCAACTCAACAAACACGAGGGATTTTTGGATTCTCTATAGAATTTTGTCATCCACTAATTTCCCAGATGAGTACGCCAAGAGATTAATTAATAAATAATGTAACGGTGGTCAAAGAGGCTTTAAAGGTGTGTACGAAGGTGCTAAACGACGGCCTTGAGTCCTTGGACGACGCCGTATCGATATTGCAGAGCGAGAAGAAGAATATGTTGAACGACTTGAGAACATGGTTGAGCACCGTGGTGACGGATCAAGAAACGTGTTTAGACGCATTGGAAAAGGTGAAATCAAATGAGAAAAACATGTAGAAACGATTAAAAGGAAAAGTCAAGCGAATTAAATCAATTCCCATACGAATAAGGAAGGTCGGATTATTATTTCCATAGCTGTCAAATTAAACGGAAGATGAAGAAGGTAAGACTATGAATGGCGGTTGAATATATGGCAGATAAATAAGGAAGATGAAGACTTGTTCTTTAATTAATAAATTAATTTTCATATTTAAATATAAGGGCATAAAGGGTTATTAACATGTGTTTTTGTCCTTTTTTAAAAAGATTTTATTCTTGGTCTTAATAAGGTTATGAATGGCCTTTTTTATAAAAATTCTCACACTTTTTAGTAATATTTTGTTGCACTTTTTAGTTTAATAACTTACACTTTTGATTAAAAATTGTGATACTGACTTGCACTTTTTAATAATATTGTGTTGCACTTTTCAGTAAAAAAATTTGTTGCACTTTTCAGTTATAGACTCTTACACTTTCAGTTATAATGACTTACACTTTTCATTTAAATATTGTGATACTCTTTTCAGTAATACCGACTTGCACATTTCAGAAATATCGTATTTCACTTTTAGTTATACTAACTTATACTTTTAGGGCTTGTTTGGTTTGTTAGATATGATAGATATATTAGGATAGGATAGTGGGACAATTTGAAAAATTGATTTAAAATTCATGTTTGGATTGATGGATTAAATTTTAAAGTTTATATGATAATTTATAATCAAGTTGTTTGGATTGTGGGATAAAATTGAAAAATATTATTATACAGTTTAATAATTGAAAAGTGCAACACCATTTTACCAAAAAGTGTAAATCATGAAAAAGTGCAAGTCAATACAACTGAAAAATGCAACATGGACTAGAGTGCACAACATGCACTCGAGTGTATACTAGACTAAAGCTTTTAAAAAGTAAAATTTCGAATTATCTAAAAAAGATAAATAAAATCTAAAGAGATATTTTAATAAAATAGGGTAGTTGCATTTTAGTGCCATCTAGGATGGGCCATTACATTTAGGTGCTACCTTTTTTTTTAGTTTCATTTAGGTGCAAAACGCCCCATGAGTTTACTAGTATACCATGATTGGTATGATGTAATGAATTTGAGACTAATGAAATGAACTCAAAAATAAAATGTAGGTTTCAATGAAATGACATAAAAATAATTATTTTCATGATTGGTATACGTGATAATAAAATGTATTACTCCATAAATATATTTTAAATTATTATTATTGAGTATGGTTAAAAATATATTATTATTTTAAATTAATATTATTTAATAAAATTATTATTATTATTGATTGTTGTTAAAAATATATTATTTTTAACATTTTAATAATTATTATTAGTTGAAGAGTTATTATTGATAATATATATTTGTCTTATTATTAATTTTATTATTTATAATAAATTATATTTTATATGAAAATAATAATTTTTATTTTTTAATAAGAATATTATCATTATTTTTAATATTAAATAAATTAAAAAATACTATTATTATTTACTCCTATATTATAAAGGATTATTATACTATTATTTTATATTATTAAAAATAATATATTGGATATATTATTTATATTTTTGAGAAATTTTAAATTATTTTTTATGTTATTATATTTATAATTTAATATTATTGAGAAATATTATTATAGTTAAAATTTAATATTATTGAGAAATATTATTATAGTTAAAATTTAATATTATTATTTATATTTTTTTAATTTAATTTTTTTATTCTTGATATTATATACTATATTAATATTTTTATTTAATATATATATATATTTATTATTAAATAAGAGTAATATTATTTCTATTAATTATTTATTAAAATGTTGATTTCTTAGCTAAACACATGAGGGTTGAAAGGAATGAAAATTCCATATTTTTTGGAATCATCATTACATAAAGAATGATGATTCTATTCCTTAAATCATGCGGATCATAAAATTTGGAATAGATTCATGAATGGTGACTTCATTCATGGACTATTCCACCATACCAATCATACATTTTATAGTCTTAAAAAGGGAAGAAAGATGTCATATAAAAAAAATTTCATGTCTCGTCAACTTTTCCACATCCATCTCCTAATAAAACTCCAATTTTCATTTCTTTTTAGCAAATAATTTTAAAATTCTCAAAATCAATAAATTCACAATAATTTATTTTCCGCATCGGCCATGAAAAAGACTCTTCTTACAGGGGTGGACGAATGCTATGACGATTTGTGCCGCAAACGGGCATGGCTTTGTCTTCTTATAGTGGCGGGCGGCGGCCATGGAAACCCGTCACCACGCTGTGCACGTTTGGGGGGTGGATGGATGGAACCTTGGGGAGGGGAGGGGGGCAGCTGCCTCTCCGACTCCACCGTGTGTGGTGTGGGGTCACCGGAGTTGGAGGTTTAGGGATTGGGAGAGTTGTAGAGAAAATAATTTGTGAGGAGTGAGGAGAGCGAAATGAATGTGGATGGAATAAATAGGGTTTATATTTTAGGTGAGACAAGAAGGAACATTTTAGATTTTTTAGGTGTCATTTAGCACCTATTTGAAACTATTTAAAAAAGTAACACCTAATTGTAAAGATGTGTCTTAAATGGCACCTAAGAGTAAAAAAAACTCTAAAAAAAATCCCCAAATCTTCAAAATTAATTAAATTAATTATAAGTCTTTAAAAAATAATTAAAGCTAATTTGATTATTTTTGAAGATTTAGTGATTTTTTTAAATATTTCTAATTATTTAGCTTTATTTTATTTTTGGAGATTTTATTTTTTATTTAAATTTTAATATTTACGGTATTTAAGATTGAGTTGATTTTTATTTTATTTTTTAAAGAATCCTTAATCAATGTTTTTAATTTAATTATTTTTAAAATTTTACTTGATTTAGTTAATATTTTTTACATTTGATTTGGCTTTAATTATTTTTTATTTTTTTAATTGACTTTTTTTCAATTTAATTAATTTAAAATTTTAGTTGATTTTATTAACATTTTAGATTTTTTAATTAATTTTTTAATTTAAATATTTTATTTTGTTAATTAATTTTTAAAATTTATATACTTTTGAAGATTTAGTTGATTTTTATAATATTTTTTGAGTGAAATTTGAGCAATGCAATTGGTTGCAATTATACACCATTGTTGTTTGACTTATACGAATTGGATCATATGTTGAGAATAAAGATTAAATTGAATATTAAAATTTAAATGTATTTATACATTCAATTTAAAAAAAATTGCTTTTTTTTCTTTTTAATTTTATCAAGTTTGTATTTGTTTTTAGGGATGAAGGATAAAAAATATTGAGATGTGTTTAGTAATAAAAATGATTTTGAAATTTTAATAAAATGTATTCAACAAAGTGTGTGTATAACATTTTATTTTATGGAGGGTGTTAGTAGCTCCTTTTCTTCTATTTAACTTAAATTGAAAATATAAACAAAATATTTAATGATATTCTCAACTCTCTCCAAATAATTTGAAGCTGTAAACAGCAGAGCATAGAATAGATACATACTCTCTCTCTCTGTACTCCAACCCTTCTCTCTCTAAAGATCTACAAACTATTTACAAAACCACTTTTAAGTCTGCAGAATCTCTACAGCTTCACTTTGCATAGCTGCCTCATCTTTGTTGTATATTTTGAGAGATCATCGCTAACTATCTAACCACAACTCCCATTTCTCCATA
Source organism: Galeopsis tetrahit (assembly GCA_963675135.1). Taxonomy (NCBI): domain Eukaryota; kingdom Viridiplantae; phylum Streptophyta; class Magnoliopsida; order Lamiales; family Lamiaceae; genus Galeopsis; species Galeopsis tetrahit. The sequence continues at coordinate 58,098,717 of OY776124.1, read as the reverse complement.
TACTCTTTTGCCCCTTTTTAAATTCGTGTGCTTCATACAAGAGGAAGACGTTTTCAGCTTCGCAAATCCATAAAGATTCCATTTTTATCTTCAAAAGAATTAGTTACTAACGATTCTTGAACCAACCCGTTTCGTTAATCTTCAAATTTGTGATTTTCACTTCAAAGTTTTATCTGGGATTTTCACTAGGTTTTTATTTCTTCATGCTCTGAAGTCCCTTTTTCGATCCAAAATATTTTTTGCTTAAAAGTCAACATTTCTTGGTTTCTTTGTGATCTAATCTTGGTTGCTATCAATTTCTTGTTCTGGATGAACTTTGGCTGAAATATGCAATCTGATCAGCGAAAAAAGGTAATATTACCTTTTCATGTGTATATTGCTTGCACAGAGTATCTATCTAGTGTAGTGGGCCTATCTATATTTATATATTATCTATGGATCCTTTTCTTGAATTGTAGTTTGGATTTATGAATGTTAGTTGGAATCTCTAGTTTGTCTTACCATATCTATGTAAGTTTATCTAACTGGGCCCTGAGCAATGCAATTTTGTGTCAAGATTTGTTTTGTAATTTTCTGATATTTGGGATAGAACTTATTAAGAGTGGATTCAAGAAGTAGGTGACGTGATGATTGTTGGTTTTGTTTCTTGTCAGGTTGTTATGGCATTTTGACTTCTTGTTAGTTAAATTTGGTTCTCTTCTAACTTAGATTTGACCCCCATTTAGTGCAGATGTAATCATGTGTTCCATTCTTCATGTTTGGTTTCACATTTCTTTATTTCAGAGCATGACAAGTGTCAACAGTTTGCATTTAATACACATACAGAGTTAAAAATGTAGATAGTGTTGTAGAACGATGATTCAAATTCAATCTTCTTTTCGTATCTCTTAGGGGGCTTTTGGTTCAAATTCTTCAAAGGGAATGATAATGAGAACCATTGAATAGTTTTTACAATGAGAGTGATGCTTACATTGTCAGTGTTTTGCCTTAATCTTGAAATACATGGGACAAAAAATAATTTTTGGTTGAGCAGTAGTGGAAATGTGGAATGAGTGATGAGAAATGCAACTATTAGTTGTGAGTGTCAGATGAATAAGATTTATCTAAAGAACGTTGAGAGCAGCTTCATGTTACTTAGTTTCGAGGTTAAGAAAAATTGATTAAATTAGCATCTCCCTTGCAGTAGGCATGGTCTGAATGTAGTTTGCATTATAAGTCAGATTTTAAGAAACTGCAACTAGGAAAGCATTAAGGAACCATTTTCGTGGGAGTTGACAAACTGTAGGATAATAGAGCAGTTTAGTGTTAGTGAATAATTAATTTTTAATTTATTCTTTTTATCTTTGTTTGTTTATGTCTGGTAAGAACCTTTGCCTTTCTAATGTTGTACCATTTCCACTTTATCTTTCCTATATTGTTGAGTATTTAGCCTTTTCGAAGACAATTTGGCAATATCTAGTGGCAAAAATATAAAAAATTGTGTGGTTACATTGTAAGCTGATTGAAAAAAAAAAAAGGAATGTATAATTTCTAGAATATGCAACTGTTGAAACTAAAATGGGTAGAGCTTGCATACACCTTTTAGGGTTTCAGTTCTTTAAGCTTACCACATATGATATGGTATTTTACTATTCGATTTCAGGGCTCTGCAGAAGTAGACTTCTTCACAGAATATGGCGAAGGAAGCAGATACAGAATCGAGGAAGTTATTGGCAAAGGTAGCTATGGCGTCGTCTGCTCTGCATTCGACACTCATCTTGGAGAAAAAGTTGCAATTAAAAAGATTAACGATATCTTTGAACATGTGTCTGATGCCACACGCATCCTTCGGGAAATCAAGCTTCTGAGGCTTCTTCGTCATCCAGACATTGTGGAAATAAAGCATATTTTGCTGCCGCCTTCTAGGAGGGAATTTAAGGACATATATGTAGTGTTTGAGCTAATGGAGTCAGATCTTCATCAGGTCATTAAAGCGAATGACGACTTGACTCCAGAACATTATCAATTCTTTCTTTATCAGCTTCTCAGGGGCATGAAATATATTCATACAGGTCATATATCAAATAGAAAATTCAATAATCTCCGGTTAATTGTTATTATTATTTTGTTTGATCTAATGTATCATGCTCGTTTATGCAGCTAATGTGTTTCACCGAGATTTGAAGCCAAAAAATATCTTGGCAAATGCTGACTGCAAGCTAAAAATTTGTGATTTTGGTCTTGCAAGGGTGGCCTTTAATGATACCCCTACAGCAATATTTTGGACAGTATGGTTTTTTTCTTTCTCGGTTTTGTTACCGTTTCGTTTCTTTTATGACTGATTTGGACTGCCCGTTTTCATTTGAAGCTATTGAAAAAGAAGTTTCTTCATCTTTGGAATTCTTTTAGGATTATGTTGCAACAAGGTGGTATAGAGCTCCCGAATTGTGTGGATCTTTTTTCTCCAAGGTAGAATTCCAACTCCTTTCTCAATTTTGTTTAAGAAATTAACAATTAATATAAGGGAAAATAGTTTTTTTAGTCCCGTTAGTTACCCTTTTTTTATTTTAGTCCTGTCGACTTTCACGAATTGAAAATTCTCATGTAACTTCCAATTTTTGACATATTGGTTTGGCAACTGGTTATAGGATTAGGAGGTGAAACATATGACTTGTCCATGTGGCAAAGTCTGATTGGTTTACCAGATGTTTCACCTCACTAGACCAAAATGTCGAAAAATTGTGAAAGTCTGACAGGAGTAAAATAAATAAAGGTAACTTACTGGACTAAAAAAATTTACTTTCACATGATATAACCGCGAATACAGTTCTAACATGTCCTTCACCATGTCTCGTCTACAGTATACCCCTGCAATTGATATATGGAGCATCGGTTGCATATTTGCTGAACTTTTGACTGGCAAACCTCTATTCCCAGGGAAGAACGTTGTTCATCAATTAGACCTCATGACTGACTTGTTGGGAACCCCACCTCCCGAAACCATTGCAAGGGTGTGTGAAAGTGACATGGCTGGCCCTTTTTTGATTTCTAAGTCTATAGCTCTCATTTAGATTCGATTATGTTATGTGACAGATAAGAAATGAAAAGGCTCGAAGATACTTAAGTAGCATGAGGAAAAAGAAGGCAATCCCTTTGACCTACAAATTTCCAAACGCGGACCCCCTTGCTCTTCGTTTGTTAGAAAGAATGCTTGCTTTTGATCCCAAAGACAGGCCTTGTGCAGAAGAGGTTAAATAAATATATCTTCTTTTTTATTTCTAAATTGAAGATTGGCCATCATCTTTTGATTAAGAGTTTTCTAAGTAGCATTGTTGCAACGTGGCAGGCTCTTGCAGATCCCTACTTCCGGAACTTGGCTAGAGTCGAGAGAGAACCTTCTGCACAACCGGTTACTAAAATGGAATTCGAATTTGAAAGGCGAAGGATTACTAAGGAGGATGTTAGAGAATTGATATATCGAGAGATTCTTGAATATCACCCGAAGATGCTGAAAGAATTCTTAGAGGGAGCTGAACCTACAAACTTCATGTATCCTAGGTATTGCATTCAAAGTTTTGTAAATCATCCTTAATAAACCAGAATCGAAGAAAAACCTCATCGTTTTCCCTTTTCTCAGTGCTGTTGACAAATTTAAGAAGCAATTTGCGTACCTTGAGGAGCATTATGGAAAAGGAGGTGCTGCTCCACCTGAGAGACAACATTCATCATCTTTGCCTCGGTAAACTCATTACTGTTTGTATGATTCTTGTAAGAAAAGAATGGTGAAGGTAATGAAATCAAAAACTAAGAATTTGTGTGGGTGCAGGGCATGTGTATTATATTCAGATAAATCAAACCCGAGTTTGAATGATATTGCCAATGATCTTTCTAAATGCTCCATTAAAGAAGGTGATAAGCCACAAGTGGACCGGTCTTCTGTACTTCCAGCGTCACAATTTCCTGTCCAAGGTATGCCATACTTTAACTCAGGGAAAAAGTTTTTTTAGTCATTTGAATTTTGAAAGTTAACATGACGAAATTCAATTTGGAAAAGTGGAATGTTCTGAAACCAAAAATGGGCAAACTTACAAGACTTAAAAAGAAAAAAAAACATTTTTCCTTTTGAATATAGCTGTTTTACGTTTCTTTTCCAAATTTCGTGGAAGCAGTTTTTCATGATTATTTGAGTCCTTTTAAGTATTAAAAATGTTGATGGTGATCTCAGCTGGGGCAGCTGCAAGGCCCGGGAAAGTTATTGGTTCAGTTTTACGCTACAATGGTGCACCTGCACCAACAGAGGCTCCAGAGCAACGAAAAACAGTAAGGAATCCAGGTATCCCAAACACTTCTTACCCAAGAAAGCACCCAAGCTGCAAGAACGAACGCGTGGAAGACATCACTGAAGGATCCAATGGGATGCAGCCAAAACCCGATTTATACGTTGCCAGAAAAGTCCCTGCTCAAGGAAGCATCTGGTATTGATTGACATGATATAATTGCTAACTTGGGGGATTCATTTGAGTTGTGAAGCTAAGCATTGAATCCATGATTGGACCGTTTTTGAGCTCTCGATCAGGTTGTAAATCCAATCAGATATCAAGAAATGACTGTGATACCCTTGCACAAGTTTGAACTTGTCTAGATAGAAATATGGAATGGAGACTTGCAGAAAGAGTTGATGCCAAGGTATTGTGCTTCTACTCTGTCTGATCAATTTGATTTCACCCAAGACTTACTGATATGATCTTGTTTATCGAATCTGAATCTGTATAATTGCGTATTTAAAATAACCGAATCAACGTTGATTCGGGAGGGGAAATAACCTTCGATATTAACAGGCTTATTTAGCTGAGAACTGTTTATTGTTAGTGAGACTTTTGCTGGTTTCTAGTTTTTTTTCTGGTGCAAATTTGTTTATTTATGTTTCCAGATTATATTACAATAGTCAATGATCTTGATCTTCTACTTATATACTATATTTTTGTCTTGGCATTGTAATTTGATTAGTATTATTTTGGTGTAATGTTGTCATCTCTTCCCACAATAAAATCAAAACATAATGATTTTCCACGTAATTATAACTCGGTGCTTGTTCCATATGAAATTGATTAATGTTATGTGCCAATGCTCTCTTATTTTTACCTATATATTCTACTCCATATAAATACATATAAATTCTACTCCCTCCGTTTCAAGATTTTATGGACACTTTTCTTAATAGGCCTCTCAACATTTTTTGTACACTTCAAAAAAGGAAACAATTCACATAATTTTTACCAATAATACTCCTCCTTTATTTTACTTTCCCTTCTCTTTAGTTAAATCCTCTCACTTTAATCAATGAATTACCAATAATATCCCTCATTTATTTCACTTTACACATCACTTTATTTTATTTTCTTAATCTCCGTGCCGGTCAAAATGTGCATAAAATTTTGAGACGGAAGGAGTATATAAAATATTTGTCATTACAAGAATTAGATTTTAAAATTTAAAATTTTCAAAATTCCAAAGCAAATATTAAGTTTAAATTGCTTGCAACTTAAGAGTATGTCTCTCTAGACCTCAGATTTGAAAGTTCTAAAGTACAAATATTTCCAAGGGAATAATTCATATAGTTAAATGGGCCATTGATCATTCGACTTAGTTGATCCTCTGATTTTTAAGGGGATAATTTATATAGTTAAAAATTGATCATATATCGAGGTATAAAAAAAATTACAACCTAGAACACCATGTTTTTACTTGATGTAAAATCCCATTGAATTTTTGAAACGAGTCATCTTATTATTATGAGATATTAATTATTAATTTAAAACAACCATACAACCACCCCAACCCCAGAAAAATTGCAAAGGCCTACCCAAAAAACTTGGGCCCGTAAAGCCCATATTAAATCCGGCGAAAATCGAAAGACGGCGATTCTCATTTCTTGAGAATTGAAATTGAGACGATGATTCTGTCAAATTGGCTGTAATTCTCAGTATTTGATTACATTGAATGTTTCATTATTTCCAAAATTTAGTTGGGAATTAATTCCTTTTGACCATTTTGCTTTGTTAGTAGTACCGTCGATGCTATTCCGACGCCTCTGCTTCTCCATTTCAAAATCCCATGACAACCCAATTTTCCTCTCCTCATTATTCACCAACCCTCTTCCCAATTCACTCTCATTTTCGATATCTCCGACGAATTTGGAAACCCTAATATTAGGGTTTCAGTAATTGAAACAAAAAGCTCAAGATTTCTACAATGGATGATGAACCAATCCCAGTTGCCGGCCGAGGCGAAGTGTTCCGGGCCCTGGAAGCCTCTTTGGGCTCTTCATTCAGCTCTGAACCCATTGTTCCAAACCCTAACCCTCTCATCATCGTCATTAGTGGCCCCAGTGGCGTAGGAAAAGATACTGTCATCAAAAGGTTGAGGCAAGTTAGGGAAACTTTACATTTTGTTGTGACAGCCACTAGCCGACTCAAAAGGGAGGGCGAAATTGATGGTAAGGATTATTTTTTTATGAGCAAACACGATTTCTTATCAATGATTGAGAAAGATGAGCTGTTGGAGTATGCATTAGTGTATGGTGATTATAAGGGGATTCCGAAACAGCAGATTAGGGAGCAGATGGAGAAAGGGTGTGACATTGTGTTGAGGGTTGATATACAGGGTGCTGCTAATCTGAAGAGGATTCTGGGAGATAGTGGTGTTTATGTGTTTGTGGTGGCGGAGAGTGAGGAGGCAATGGTGAAGAGATTGATTGGTCGGAAAACAGAGACGATCGAGACGTTGGTTGTCAGGGTTGGTTCTGCTAAGGAGGAGATGAAGCATTTGAAGGAGTTTGATTATGTGGTTGTGAATAGGGAAGGTGAGTTGGAGAGCTCGGTGAAGGCGTTGGAGTCGATTATTGAGGCCGAGAAGGCTCGAGTGAATCGACCAAAGGCGATGATTTAGGTGGCCATGTTTAGATCGAATTGGTTTATGGGAGATTGTTTTGAATGTTACTCCATTTGATTGTGATGTCCTGCAATGGTTATATTCTTATGTGTTAGTATCTTTGAGTGCACTCAAAGATGTGTTGTTTCTGAGGGATTCATCAGTTTTCATATTGCTATTTTTCGATTCGTCTAAACACGCCTGTTAAAATTATATGAAACGAATCTCATTTACGTAAAACGTCAACTTATTCGTGTTTTAAAGAGAAGTAGAGCCAAATATAAAGGTGGATTGCACAAAACTCCATCAATACATACACACATGAATGCTAAGTTTACTAATATTCATATATATTTTGCGCAATCCTAGTTTTTCAAGTGATTGGTACTTAAAAATGAATTGTGAAAAATAATTTACATATAAATTAAAATTGATATGGAATACGGAGTACTATCTTAGCCCCTAGGCCTTGTGCTTGCTTCTTATCATTTCTCATCTTGTTTTGTAATTGTTGTGGGACATGTGTTATGACCCATTTCAAAAGTCTTAATGATAATTACAGATAAAAAAAAAATTGTGGGGTTTTTAAAATAAAAAATCTATTGAAGAAAAAAATGATAGTTTAAGAAACTTAGAAAATACTATGATAACGCATGCAGGGCATGTCATGTGTGTGATGGTCACGTTTGAGAAGCATTGAATCTTGAACCAACCATAATTTATTTATTATCAAATGCTTGTGTAATGTTACAGGATATGCAAATCTCTTTATCAGATTTACAGATTTACATACGTACCTACTCACTAATTTAATTTTAATATTTTTAAACTAATTGATTATGTAAGATCATCGATGAACTTTTGTGATTGGAATGTCGAATATATATTGAGGGTATTTACATTATAGTCAAACTTTATAAATATACATAAATATGGTAACAAATTAACGGTTGGAAATATAGTACCGGTAAGGGTACTTCAATATCGAAAACAAAGTCGAGTCAAGGGAATCCCTTTTTTCCGCAGAACAAAATACGCCTAGGTAGTGCTCGACTGGTTTAGCGCTCCGTTCTCAAAGGTAAAACGACTTACACTTCGTCTACAGTAGAACCACTGTAGAGGAAGCCTCAACGAACGTACGACGAGTACGAACTGAACACAGAAAATTATGTAAGACAAGAACAGTGTTTGCTTTGGAGAGCTAAAACACTGCAGAGAGGAGAGGAGTGAATGAGCGAATTTATTATGAGGGAAGAGGCTAGGAATTGAGAATTTTGTGCGTAGGCCCAGGCCCAACTCGTTGGATTAGGGTGTGAAAAAATCCGTATGGGTCAGTCCAATTCCTGTGTTGGGCTTTCAGAGTTTTTGGGTCTGTAAAAAGATAGGCGGGCTCCAAAGACCACCAAAGACTAATTGCCGAAGCCAAGCCAAACGGGCCCGCGCGCGCGTGTGGCCTTTTGGGGAGTGTACCCCTAATACATGGTTGAACTCCATTTTCACTTCAATGCCTTTAAAATCCTTAAATGTTTTGTGGACTTCCTATGTGGGATAGGTGACCCTTCACCTACCCACTCTCAAACTCAAAGTTGAAACTCTCAACTTCATTAATTAATTTCTCACTCACCTAAATTCGGTTTTGAGATATTAAATATACCACGTTCATCTACTCCGAGAGTAGACCGACTATGTCACGTTTAATTATTTAATAATTAACATTTAGTCTCTCTAATTAGTTTAATTAGATAAGGGTATGAAAATCCAATTAATTTTAAATTAATTCCAACAATCCCCCACATGAGTGAAAATCGTGTCTATATAACACCAGGCTCAGTGTTCAGTTCGATTGAGATCTTCGTGCATCCGGAAAAGTAGTTTTTGGCTTTGAACTATCTGTAGCTAAACACTATCGGGTACACCGGCGGCTTAGTGGACGCAGTGCCTTGAACTAATCCTCTATAGTGTATACCTAATCAACAGTGTCAGCACACTTCAATCTTGACTTCGTAACGTTTTCACGTTTTTGTCCGTTTTGGCCATGGACGTCCTTTGTGTTCATAAATGTTTGGTCGAAGCGACCCTCACTTCTCATTTATATAGGTGATCTCCTTTCGAGTATCCCGTTATACTCTAGGAATCATTAAGAGTCAAAGACTCAACCTTTACCACATCTTACGGGTTGTTAACACTTGAGATAGTGTTGTCAGGAATAGTCATGTTTTTAAGTGTTGTATCACTAACTTCCACAATTTTGTTTTCCCATTGAACCAAGTTCTTGGGATCTCCAGTCATCATGGTTGGGTTTCCACTGTTTTTGTTTTTCTTGTGGGTTTTAGACCCATTCATTCTACCAGCTTGTTCAATTGATCTTGGTTTATGCTTTTCGTGAGCGGATCCGCTATATTCTCTTTTGACTTCACATAGTCAATGGATATTATTTCAGTTGAGATCAATTCTCTAACGGAGTTTTGTCGACGACGTATGTGTCTCGACTTTCCGTTATACATGACATTCATAGCTCTGCCAATAGCAGCTTGACTGTCACAGTGTACCGTCACAGAAGGTACTGGTTTGTTCCAACATGGAATGTCTTCCAGAAAATTACGCAGCCATTCAGTCTCTACACCCGCTAGGTCTAAAGCGATAAATTCTGATTCCATTGTGGAACAAGAAATACACGTTTGTTTCTTGGATCTCCACGGCACTGCTCCTTCTCCAATAGTGAATATATATCCACTAGTGGATAACGAGTCTTTAGTGTCTGATATCCAATTTGCATCACCGTATCCTTCAAGTACAACTGGATGTCTCGTGTAGTGAAGCCCATATTCAAGGGTGTACTTCAAGTATCTTAGGACCCTTTTCAGTGTTTTCCAGTGCTCGTGACTTGGATTGTTCGTGTATTGACTCAACTTGTTTACAGAACATGCAAGATCAGGACGTGTACAATTCGTAATGTACATCACACTTCCAATGATCCTTGCGTATTCCAATTGAGCTACTGGTTCTCCTCTGTTCTTCTTCAAGTGAACGTTAAGTTCCAAAGGTGTCTTAGCAGGTGGATCGTCAAAGGCATTAAATTTCTTTAGTACCTTCTCCACATAGTGAGATTGTGTCAAGGAAATTCCACTAGACGTTTTCTCAATTTTGATTCCAAGAATCACATCTGCTAATCCCATGTCTTTCATGTCAAAGTTTCTACTTAACATGTTTTTCGTATTAACTATGACATTGTGATTGTTACTCATGATTAACATGTCATCGACATATAAGCATACGATAACAAATCCATTTGGTGTATCTTTCACATATACACACTTGTCACATTCGTTAATTCGAAACCCATTTGACAACATCGTATTGTCAAATTTCAAGTGCCACTGTTTAGGGCTTGCTTAAGTCCATATAGTGATCTAACAAGTTTGCACACCTTTTTCTCGTTTCCAGGTGCAACATAACCTTCAGGTTGATCCATGTATATTTCAGCATCCATTTCACCATTAAGAAACGCAGTCTTAATGTCCATTTGGTGTATTTCGAGATTGTGCAGAGCAGCAATTGCGATTAGTACACGAATGGAGGTGATCATAGTCACTGGTGAATATGTATCGAAGAAATCATACTCTTCTTTTTGTTTAAAACCCTTTGCAACTAGACGAGCTTTGTATTTGTCAACATATCCATCTGCTTTGTATTTTCTTCTAAGGATCCACTTGCATCCTAAGGGCTTGCAACATTTAGGGAGATCAACCAGCTCCCATGTATGATTTAGCATAATTGAATCATATTCACTCTTTATGGCTTCTTTCCAGAGGGGTGCATCTGGTCTTGCCATTGCTTCTTTGATCGTTTTAGGTTCATCCCCCTCCAATACATAAGTAATGAAGTCTGATCCAAAATCCTTATCAATTCTAGCTCTCTTACTGCGTCTTGGTTCTTCACTCCCTTGAGTGGAAGGACCCGCAGTGTCATCTGTTGCTTCATAAGTTCTTTTATTCGAACACACTTCCTCTTTTTCCTTGAATGAAAAAATGTTTTCAAAGAACACTGCGTTCCTTGACTCAATAGTAGTACCTTCTGTCATATCAGGTATTTCAGATTTGTGAATCAGAAACCGATAGGCACTACTGTTTAAATCATATCCTATAAAGATACAATCAACCGTTTTAGGGCAGATTTTAACTTGTTTAGGAAGTGGTACTTCAACCTTAGCCAAACACCCCCACACTTTGAGGTATTTGTATGAAGGTTTTCGTTTCCTCCATACTTCATAAGGAGTTTGATCCTTTGTTTTGTGTGGAATCTTATTCAGAATGTGGTTAGCCGACAGAATGGCTTCCCCCCACAAGTCCTGAGGCAAACCAGAGCTGATTAACATAGCGTTCATCATCTCTTTTAGTGTTCGATTTTTCCTTTCCGCAACACCATTGGATTGAGGTGAGTAAGGGGCTGTCGTTTGATGTATTATTCCTGATTCAGCACATAATTGTTCAAACGGAGCTATGTACTCTCCACCTCTATCACTGCAAATTGATTTAATTCGAGTGTCCAAATGATTCTCTACTTCATTTTTATAACGTTTAAAAGCTTCAATAGATTCGTCCTTACTTCTTAAAAGATAAACGTAGCAGAATCTTGTACAGTCGTCTATGAAAGTAATAAAATACATTTTCTCTTCTCTAGTTTGTACAAATTTTAAATTACATACATCCGTGTGAATTAAATCTAGAGGGGCAATGTTCCTTTCAACAGTTTTAAATGGTAGTTTGGTCATTTTTGCTTCAGTGCATATTTCACATCGTTTGGATGTATCGACGTTATCAATTTTAAGTAAATCGAGATTTACTAAACGTTTTATGAATTTTAAATTCACATGTCCTAATCTAAAATGTCATAAAGAGGAACACTCAACGATATAAGCAAAAGTAGAAGCAATTTCATTAACAACTTGTTTGCCTTTGGGGCTTACAACCATTGTACTAAACTTAAATAAACCATTCTCGAGATAACCTTTCCCGAGAAAGTGACCAAACTTACTTAAAACAATTGTATCAGACTAAAAAACTAGCCTGCATTTACTACTAACTAAGAGAGACCCCGAAATCATATTCTTCCGGATGTCTGGGACATGCAGCACGTTCTTCAGAGTTAGCTCCTTTCCAGATGTCAGCTTCAGCACCACTGATCCGGTTCCAGCCACTTCAGATGAGGCTTGGTTGCCCTTGTACAACTTTCTCCCATCAGTAGGAGAATAGTTGGAGAATGCAGACCTCTCCGAGCAAACGTGGCAAGTGGCACCAGTGTCCACAAACCACTCCTTCTTGTTGTCCACCATGTTGACCTCCGTCACCACTGCAGACATGTCCAAATCAGTAAAGTTCACAGTATCTTGCACTTACTGCTTTCCTTTTTCCTTGTCGTCACGATGGGGTTGATGACACTCACTAGACCTATGGGTTGGTTTCCCACACTTGAAGCAATTTCCAGTGAATTTCTGCTTAGGGGCAGGACCCTTCCCCTTCACAAACTTCGTTGTGTTGGCAGCAGACTCGTTGGGACATTTCATTTTCTTTGATGGACCCTCTTGTTCCATCAAGTTTGCCTTAGCTTCAATCTGGAGGGCATGTCCCTTGCCTTCTCTTCTTCAATTGTCCTCCTCAATTCTGAGACGGACAATCAGATCCTCCAAGCTCATTTGCTTCCGTTTGTGCTTGAGGTATGACTTGAAATCCTTCCAAGACGAAGGCAGTTTCTCGACTACAGTAGCTACCAGAAAGGCATCTGGTAGAACCATGTCTTCAGCAGCTATCTTATGGAAAATAATCTGCAGTTTCTGGTCTTGATCCACTACAGATTTGTTATCTTCCATCTTAAAGTCGTACAGTTGTGCAACAATGAATTTCTTCAGTCCTGCACCTTCAGTTCTGTACTTCTTCTCCAAGGACTCCCACAGTTCCTTGGTAGACTTAATGTCACAGTAGACATTGTAGAGGGCGTCAGACAGTCCTCCAATGATGTGATTTTTGCACAGATAATCACCATTCATCCACTGATCGTAAAAGATCCTTTCTTGTTGACTGGCGTTTTCCTCAGGCACTTTCGGTTTGTCCTCTTTCAAGAACCTCGAAAGTCCAAGCACGGTCAGATAAAATAGCATCTTACTCTGCCATCTCTTAAAGTCTATACCTGCATTTTTTTTAGATTTCTCACCTTGCATCACAACTGGCCTCGGCCCAGGTTGAGAAAAGGTAAAAATCTGATCCGCAAAGGGATCCTTGAAATGAGGAAGTTCTCCGAAGAGGTTGCCCCTGTTTCTGGCTTTATGAATAAATCCATCAGCATTATCTCCAGATTTCACACCAGAATTGTGTGAAGCAGAAGGAGTAGGAGCTTTGTTCTTATTGGCATCGTTGCCAATATTTTCACCAGTGTTTTCACCAACACCGTGAACGACCTCTGTATCAGTGGGGTCAATGTCCATATTGTCCTGAGATTTCGACATTGCAGCAGTAATTAATTAAGTCTGAAAATTAAATAAATAAATTAATATCTATTCTGTTCTGCGATTGTTGAAAATATAGCACTGGTAAGGGTACTACAATATCGAAATATCGAAAACAAAGTCGAGTCAAGGGAATCCCTTTTCCCGCAAAATAGAATACGCCCAGGTAGTGCTCGACTGGTTTGGCGCTCCGTTCCCAAAGGTAAAACGACTTACATTTCGTCTACAGTAGCACCATTGTAGAGGAAGCCTCAACGAACGTACGACGAGTACGAACTGAACACAGAAAATTCTGTAAGACAAGAACAATGTTTGCTTTGGAGAGCTAAAGCACTGCAGAGAGGAGAGGAGCGAATGAGCGAATTTATTATGAGGGAAGAGGCTGGTATTTATAGACAGATGAAAACCCTAGGGAGTTGAGAATTTTGTGCGTGGGCCCAAGCCCAGCTCGTTGGATTAGGGTGCGAAAAAATCGCAAACGTGGAGAGAGGTCCTCGGAGACCAAGTTTGAGGTTTCCAGATTGTTCTGGAAGGTTCTTGAAGTGTTTCGAAATAGGCCGAGCCCATAACTGAATGGGTCGGTCCAATTCCTGTGTTGGACTTTCGGAGTTTTTGGGTCTACAAAAAGATAGGCGGACCCCAAAGACCAATTGCCGAAGCCGAAGCCGAGCCGGCCGGACGGGTGCACGCGTGTGGCCTTTTGGGGAGTGTACCCGTAATACATGGTTGAACTCCATGTTCACTTCAATGCGTTTAAAGTCCTTAAGGGCATGTTTGTTTTGGGATTTTGAGGATTTTGAAATCCGGATTTCAAAATCTAGTGGATTTTAAAAACCTAATGTTTTTTATGTTTTGTGTTTGTTTTGGGATTTATGTAGGGTAGGATTTAACTTTATAAAATAGGATTATAGGTTTTATAGGTATTTATATAGGGTTTGTAGGTATTTATAGGGTTGACTTTTATAGGGTTTATAGGTATTTATAGGGTGGGATTTTAAAATCCTGAATCAAAATCCCAAACTGTAACGGGGATGGAGTTTCGAAATCCCAAATCCGGATTTCCCATCCCAAAACAAACATGCCCTAAATGTTTTGTGGACTTCCTATGTGGGATAGGTGACCCTTCACCTTCCCACCCTCAAACTCAAAGTTGAAACTCTCAACTTCATTAATTAATTTCTCACTCACCTAAACTCGATTTTGAGATATTAAATATACCACGTTCATCTACTTCGAGAGTAGATCGACTATGTCACGTTTAATTATTTAATAATTAACGTTTAGTCTCTCTAATTAATTTAATTAGATAAGAATATCAAAATCCAACTAATTTTAAATTAATTCCAACATTAACAATATAATGAAAGACGATTTATTTCCTAGCAGATTAAGTTTCAAAATTCCATAAAGAATAGCTAGAAATTGAGGTGCAATTTCGCTTATTATTTATTAAGCTTGCAAATGGTACTAGTGGTTGTTATTTTCTTCATTTCTTCAACGCTTGTTCGTTTATTTTCTATTAATTATCAACATATTTTCTTTATGGTAACACACTAACACATCTATTATTGAATCTGAGGACTATGTTACCTTTTCTTTCTTCTCCACGTTTCATTGTCCAGATTTTTTCATTTCATCTCTGTCCTTAAATGTTGATATTTCATCGATAAAATTTAATTTATTTATTTTGGTCTTTGAACTTATATTTTTTTATACTACTATAAAAATTATGTTACTGTGTAAATAAAAATGTGTCACTATTTCATGTCGTACCACTATTTTGTTCATATAATAAC
Source organism: Galeopsis tetrahit (assembly GCA_963675135.1). NCBI lineage: Eukaryota > Viridiplantae > Streptophyta > Magnoliopsida > Lamiales > Lamiaceae > Galeopsis > Galeopsis tetrahit. The sequence continues at coordinate 58,083,513 of OY776124.1, read as the reverse complement.
ATATGCATTACTATTCCAAATTTTATGCACAATTTTTGTAGAATCATTTTTGCGACCGAAGCCCGATTTTTTTGACCCAATTAACACACAAAATTTTAATATCTTGCTTAAAATAATACTATATATTTCACAATACAATATTGTTTTTGTCTATGGCTTGTTCCGAAATTCATTTGACATGTAAAAAAAGGGTTTCATTTTAATATTAATAGTGCTTATGATTTCCATTCTTGGACTTTAGGTTACATGGTACAACCTATTCTTAGGGTAAGAGAGGAAAGTACAAGTCAAAGCTTGCAAGGGTGGCAATTTGTAGAATATTATACTCCACTCGTTACCAACTAAAGCCAACCAACACAAGCAATAATGATCCACAAATATTTAATATATAGTAGTAAGTAGCAATGATTCAACGTCAAAATATATACTACTCCCTCCGTCCCAGAGGAACTTGCACCTATGGGATGACACACATTTTAATAAATGTGTAAGAAAAAGTGTAACGAGTGATATTTTGAGAAATAGTTTTGTAAAGTTTTATGAATTAAGTAAAGTAAAAGGTAGATTGAGTGTGAAAAAATAATGTCATATGGATAAATATGTGTATATTTTAAGGGTGAGGGTTGTGACAATATTTCATTTTATGGAGTGTGCAAATTGCTATGAGACATTCATATATGGAAAATGTGCAAATTCCTATGGGATAGTGGGAGTACATGAAATGGTGACGATTTAGTTATCAAGATTTATTTTTAAAAAAAATTGTGTTACGAAATTAGTACGTGATAAAAGTTATACTCGATGAAATATATTGGACATATGTAGCATGTAATAAACTATGTTACATTTTGATTGAATTTTTTGAAATCAAGAATATTATTTGGGGGATTAATTTTTAATAGCTTCATATGAAATCGATTTAAGGCTTCCATTTTGTAGTGGATTTATGGTTCAAGTTTTCAATTAATGGACCTGAAATAATCTCATAATTCAAAAAAAAAAAAAAAAAAGGTTTTTCTTGTACTCAAAGAAATTAAAATAAATGAGGTGGCAATTAGGTCCCGCCCATATATAGTAGACTTTAACTTGACACAACAAGACTTGTTGTGTTATCCAATTCTGCAAGCTATGGCAAACTAATTTATTTCCCACATTTTCACATCATTAATATCTCATAATATATACTTAAACTTGCCACACATTGAAGAATTAGTCAATCTTTATCCACTCATTTTCAAGATAAAAATACGTACTCCACTCATGATTTAATTACATACGTACTAATCCAATATTGTTTTTATTACATAGAATTGACATTGCTTAAATATTTAATTCTTCATTTATAATTAACCACCAATTGATTTTTAAAAATAATACTCTACCCGTCCCAAAATTATTTGCACCATATTTTTGGCACACAAATTAAGAAAAACAAATATAATAAGTAGAGTTTTGATGAGTATTTTGTAAACTTTTATATATAAAATAAAAAAATTGATTGAATTGAATGTAAAAGTAATTAATGACATTTTATGTAAATGTGAATATTGTGAGAGTATAATTTATGGATGAGTTTTCTTTTGGGGTGCAAAAATTTATAAAACAGATGAATAAGGGTATCTTTGTCTAGGGATGTAAAATTCTAACGCATGTTCTATTTTGAGATTTTAGAATTATGATTTTAAAAATTATACCCTACAAATATATATAAATTCTACAAAAATCAATTTTATAAATACCTACAAAATCTACCTATAATTATACCTATAAATCTTATATAAACATCTATAAAATCTACTGTATAACATAAAGTTAATTCATGTGTTATTTAATTCTCAAAACAAATCAAACATACCTGTCATTAAAATTTTAAAATTCATTAATTTTAAAATTTCATATTTTAGAATTCTCAAAATTATATACGTGTAAACCATTGGCGAGTAACTTGTATATGAAAGAGAAAAGGGTTCACATACACATGATCGAAAATGACTAAAACATGTATTTTAAATAAAAATACGTGACCATTTTTGTAAAAAAAATTATAAAGAAAAATAATATGTACAGATAGATAGATAATCAGTATGAAATATTTTGGATTAAAAAAAATACATAGGATGTCTAAATAAAAAATTACAACAACTTAAAATAAAAAGGGGATATGCTGGTATGCACCCCTCATATACTTGGTCCAGATATATTTTTTTTTTTTTTTTAAAAAAAATGTGGTCCCATGTATTTGGATGGAAAGGTTGGAGCATAATTTTATAAATTAATGATTGCAAGTAAATTAATACTTTAACTTCATATTGAACTTTGAAATTCATAATCACTTCATTTGTGGGTGTGCTTAATTCTATTTTTTGGGGACCAAAAAATATGTGCATTGTTTAAGTAGTTAACTTTTAAGTGGAGTATTTTTTTTTTACTTTATTAACTGATGAGTTATTAACAGTGTTGTAAAAGGCGGAAATCACTAAGCGGGCGTTTTCGGCCGCCTAGCGCCTAGGCCGCCTAATCGGCGCCTAGGCGCCGCCTAGAATTTCCAGTTTTTTTTTTTTTTTGTACTTCATACCAAATGAAAATATTAAACAATGCATCACAGTTCATACCAAATACCAAATTAAACAGGCTAATCATACTAGGCTCCAAAAGTCAAAAACATGCTACGAGTCTACGAGTACCAAATTCAAAAGTCTAAATTACACCTAATTCACTTTTAAACAGGCTAATCATACTAGTCGATGGGTTGCGCGAGAAGCTGCTGTCTTTCACTTTTTGTTTTTCAGAATTGAATCAATTGATTCAAAATGAATGAACCCTAACTTAATTACGTAATTTAATTTTTTTTTATTATTTTAACCAAAACGACGTCGTTTTGTGTATTTAAAAAAAAAAAATGCACCATCCTAATCGGTGCTCCGCCTAGACCCCGCCTAGGCCCGCCTAGGACCGCCTAATCAGTCTGGCGCCTAATGTGGTCAGATTAGTAAAAAACTAATCTTTTTTTGCCGCCTAGGCGGGCCTAGGCGCCGCTTTTTGCATCAATGGTTATTAATTATACATTTTCCTCGTTAGTCTACGTATCTATTTTATAAATAAAATATGTGTAAAAAAAATGAGTATAGTTTTGGTTGGCTGAGGAAGTATTAACTAGTCTAGTCATCTCAAACCACTTGATCTTCAAAGTCATCATTAAATTCGAATTCTTTAATTCAATTGCAACAGTTGTGCAATTTGATTATCGGAGTTTAAACATAAAGGTTGCACAATTATAAAGTGTTTTAAGGGATTGAAAATTACTTATCTTATAAACTTTTTAGCATGACATAATTTTAAGCTAGCAAAAGATTTTAATTTATTAAAATTTGTAATAGTTAAGTGGATTTTAAGTATCGAGTTACATCAATTAATATAATAATGCAAAGACCTAGTCCATATTGTTTGTTAACAAATTATTGAGGGAGTATTTTCAATTAAAAAAATTTAAGTACTTATAAAATTTTAGATTGTTAAAATTGAATTTTGAATTGCAGCTATATTTTTATTCATTTATTTCGTAATTTGTTTATAGGACACTATTACAAGAGAAAAAAAAAAAGGAAAAAAAAATAGATAATATTCTATAATTAATATATTTAATTATATTTATGTAATTATGACATTATACTGGCCCCGCTTTTAAAAACATAGAGTTTAAGTGCAATTATGTTGGGAACTTTAGTGGATATTATTACTCTCGAAAAAGGAATTTTTTTTTTAGGAAAGTACCCCATGCATAATTGGATTTGCACGTTATACTTCTTTTAAAAATGATCAACAAGCTTTAAAAAATATTAGGTATAATAATTTCATAAATCTCTTTAGTTCTTAAAAAAAAAAAAAAAAATCGTTTTACAATAATACCTCACAATTTCATAAACTAAAACAAAACTCAAAAACTTTAAAGAAGTCATAAAGTAAGCCTAACAAAAACAAATCAAAACGATTAAAACAAACACAAAAAATAAAAGCAAATAAAAAAACAGAAATAGATAACAACTTTAACAACAGTTTTCTTTTCGCTTTTACTAAAAAGTAGAAACAGTGTTCTTTCCTCATTTTCAACATCATAAAACTTGCCCCCTAAGCTCAATCAACATTTTTTTGCCTCCAAATTCATATAAATATTCCAACTACACAATCCATAATCTCATTCAAATAATCTTCAAAGAATTTCATCTTCTTTCCAATGGAGCATTCCCATCATAAAGCAGCATCACCAATTGAAAGTGAAGGCAGTGTTCATCTGCAAATCGATTCCCAGCTCAGCATTAGCCCAACCATATTCGAGCCTCAAACCGGCAGCGTCGACACCAAATCCAGCAGCACCGCCGCCGCAGCTCCGGTGGTGCGGCCGTCGGTGAGAGCGCCGGAGAAGAAGCTAACCCTCTTCGCCCTGCGTTTAGCTGTTCTGGAAAAAGCCGCCTCAGGAATCGGAACCCTCGGATTCATATGGGCAACCGTTGTTTTACTCGGTGGCTTTGCAATCACGCTTGATAAAACCGATTTCTGGTTCATTACTGTAATTTTACTAATAGAAGGAACAAGGATTTTCAGCCGGAGCCATGAGCTTGAATGGCAGCACCAGGCCACCTGGTCGATTACTGATGTTGGGATAAACAGTTTTAGAGCGATTAAATCGAGCTCTAATTTTGTTATTTCAGCCATAAAATCGGTTTTTAGGCCGGTTTTTAAGTCGGGAATGGGGGGGAATAGAAACAGGGAGGTTTCAAGGGGCGGGAATGAGACGAGTCGAAAGATTTGGAACGAGCAACGGGTGCCGACGAGGACGTGGACGAGTTCAGAGGTACCTCTGTTTCCTTATGCAAAATGGATGTTTATATCGAAAAATGTTAGTAGGATTTTGTATTGGCTTCAATTAGTATCTGCTACAGCTTGTGTAGTTCTATCTTTGATAAAGCTCGTGCTTCGTAATTTTGGTGATGCTGAAAAGGGTGATTCTGATAAGAAAAACAGGGGATCTGCTTTGATTATATTTTATTCTTGTGCTTTAGCTGAGGCATTGTTGTTTCTGTTGGAGAAAGCCTATTGGGAATGGAAAGTTAGTGTGGAAAAACTGCTAGAATCTGTGAATAAAGAGTGTGAGTTTGGTGATTCTGGGTTGATTTCAATCAGGAGATTCTTTTACGATGCCTATTCCAAGTGTGTTAATGGAAGCATCTTTGATGGCTTGAAAATGGACATGGTTTCATTTGCTATGGAACTTCTGGATTCGAATTCTCCAGACGAGCAGCTGATTGGAGCAAGAATCTTGAGAAAATTCGCGACTAGTTCCCGTTTTTCTGAAGATACTCTTCAGAAAATTGGGATCAATTTGCTAGTGATGGAAAGGCTAGTGGAAATGCTGAACTGGAAAGATCCTGAAGAGGAAGAGATAAGGTTTTCGTCTGCTGAGATTTTGTCGAAACTAGCTGGTAACAAGCAGAATTCGTTGCGTATTGCTGGAATTGCTGGTGCCTTTGAATCGATCTCATGTTTGCTGCATGTGAGTAGGAATCATGGTGCAGCATGTGATGAAATATGTGGCAAGAAATTGATTCTTGATAATGGAAACTATAGTTCTTGGTCTTTTAATCAGATGGGGCTTCAAATCTTGAAGAAACTTGCTCGTGATCACGATATTTGTGGCAAGATTGGGAACACAAAGGGGCTTTTGCCCAAGATTATCGATTTCATTCATGCTGATGAGAGGCTTTTGAGGCATCCAACGGCCAGTACATCCCAAGTTGTGACAGTTAAGCGGTCGTTGCAGGTTTTGAAGATGCTTGCTAGTACATCGGGGGGTTCGGGGAAGCAGCTGAGGAAAGAGATCTCGGAGATAGTTTTTACGATTAGCTATATTCGGGATATACTGAAATATGGAGAGAACCAAACAGAGCTGCAAATATTGGGGATAGAAATCTTGACAAGTTTGGCTATAGAAGAGGATGCAACTGAGAGGATTGGAGGGACTGGAGGAGTTGTTAAGGTGCTGTTTGACATTTTCTTCAATGATGGGATACCGGAGAATCAGAGCCACGTTCGTGTGGCTGCTGGAGAAGCGTTAGCTATGCTGGTTCTGGAAAGTAAGAACACGTGTCATCGGATTCTTAAATTGGGTATAAACGAGCGTCTGGTGAAAGCGTTGGATTTACCGTTGCTTCGTGTGAATACTGCAAGGATTTTGAGGAATTTGTGTGTTTATAGTGGAGAGGATTGTTATGAGCAGCTGAGGGGATTGATTGTTGCATCCCCAATTGTAAGTATTTTTCTGCAAAATTTTAGATCATGTTATGTAAGTAAAAGCACTTTTGGGAGAGATTGTGAATTGTGATTGTTTGTTTGCAGATTCTTGAAGCTATTATGAAAGAAGAGAACAAGGTGCAGGAAGTGATGATTGGAGCAGCATCACACATTTTCAAGTTGATGGATCATCAAGAATCGAAGATGGTGATTCAGAAAGGTGGGTTCGATCTGGCTCATCGCCTTTTCTTGATTCTGAAAAAGTACGAGAATCCGTCCATAAAAGTTCCGAGCATAAGAAGGTACGCGATAGAGCTGGCAATTTGGATGATGAGAGACGACGTCACGAATGTACGTGTTTTCAAGAGTTTGGGAATGGAGACGCAGCTTGAATCGGTTATGGAGACGACATCGGAGCTCGAAAGTTTCAATATTTTCTCAGGAACAGTTGGTTTGTGTAGGCACAAAGTGACTATGCATTCACTTATTGAAACAGCAATGGAGTTGCTGCTGAAAAAAGAAACAAGATAGAATTAGAAGATGTTAATAAGGGAATAAATCTTCATAATGCAAAAAAAAAAAACAGAGAAACAAAAGAAAGTTGAAGAGTATTCTTTGATTTTTTAAATGTGGAAGCATATAGATTATATACTTTATTATATTCAATTTGATGTACATAGTGATTAAACTATTGTTTGATTTACTTTATTATATTCAAGAACTTGATGTACATAGTGTGATAGTGATTAAGCTATTGTTTGATTTACTTTATTATATTCAAGAATTTGATGTTCATATTGAAATTGAATAAAATTTCTGGGTTTTTGATATTTTGATGATATTGTTATTTTAGAACATTATTAATTAACTTATAATAAATTTATAATTTATTAAGAGTGGTTTTCCGATTCATTAAAAAACTTAAATTATCATGTTCATTTAACTGAAGCAGAGAAAATATATTTAGTGTGCATAATTTTTGTGTAATTAATAAGAAATAAATCCATTGTTTGAATTTGAGTATAACTGAGTCTATCCGTTGTATAATTACTATATTGTCCCAGTTGTGTAAGTAAAATTTTCTAAATTATTAATTTATGATTTCATTGGGACTACTAATTTCTTTCAAAAAAAAATAATATTATATTGTTATTTACAAAATTAATAATTTTTTTATATTGAGGCCAAATTAGAACCTGAAAAATATAAAATATAGTAGTGTATTATTTTAAAGAGCTTATAAACAAATAAAGTGAAACAAAATGTATACATGTAAATTGGCAATCATACCCATACATAGTGAGATGCTTATAATCTTGAAAGCTACATATACATCATTTGGTAGAATTGTTGCATATAACAAATATCTATGAATTATGACAGAAAACATAAAATATGAATCATCTGTACATGAGTTAAAAAAGAATATCACGTGTAGTTACACAAAGAACACCCTCCAATCCCAATATCAAATGTTAACTATTTCACAAACAATCCTCTGCTTTCAGCATACTCTTCCACCATCATCATCTGTTCCTGAAGGTATCCCAACGGCGTAGCAGACCGTCTATGATATTCGTTGTCGGGTTCTTCTCGACTTCTAAGGTAACCTTAGTACGATCAGCCATGTCAACATCAGACGATGATCTTGCATTTTCTGATGGGCATGTTGGTCGACTCGTCTCTCCTTCTGTGGTATGCTGAGCAGACACATTGGTCTTATGATGAGAAGAAGAATCTGGTGCTGATTCATTTGCTGATGAAGGGGAAACCGTCTCAGTTATGCAAGAAAAGAAACGATCTTCTTCATTCTTTGGTGGCAGTTCAAGTTGAGGGACGACACTGCAACCGACCGATGGTTCCTCAACTGGAGGGTGTTTCACCTCCGAGTCCTTTAATGACTCCAGTATTGCCACCATTAACATCTGAGAATTTCACAAGGCAAATAATAAGTAATTACAGGCAAGAACATGTAAATAAGGGAGTTTCTAATCCAATCAAATCCGGATACATCAAAGTTTTGCCATCCGAACTACGACCAACTTCGGGATAGTATCAATTTTCTTCCCTAAAGTTTATCTTTTTCCAGTTTTAGTCCTCCCCTTTCACTCCCTACCACTACCACCGTTAGCTGACGGACTCCGTTGACTGACGGAATCAACTATTTGAGGGTCCTAAATGTAATTATTTTTAAAATTATTAATTACATTTAGCCCCCCCTTCCCCCCTCCCCTCCAATTTTTTTTTTTTTTTTTTTACATTTGGCACCCCAAAATAGTTGATTCCAGTTAACAAACGGTGGGACCAAATGTGGGAGTAAAAGTATACTTCAAGGATCAAGTGAGTGAAATGGGGAGACCAAAAATTAAAAAAGGGGTTAAGTTTAGGGAACAAAAATGATATTATCCCAGCAATTTCACACTTGAGCAACTAAACTGACAGACATTCTTTAGCCAGAACAGAGGAACTTTTATGGGCATTTCTGTCATTTTATGTGGACGTGAACGTGAGTCATGACGTCCAGGCTCTGGGGCTTGAGTTGCAAGTGTAAATCTCAAAAACTGGAGGTGGTTATTTCAAGAATGTGATTGAAAAACAAAAATAGTGAGTTTTACTTTTACCCACCCTTTCTTCTTCTTCAACATTGTTTGGGAAATCTGCGAGCATATCAAGAGAGTACTCTACATATTCGTCATCGTCTACTGATCCAGGGACATTTGGGCTCGAAAAATCAAAGCTTATCATATTAGAAGACGACGGCTGAGAATCACACTCCCGACTTTCCACCTGCACAGTACATATTATCACACTGATTCAGCTAGTACTAGGAACAGCATTTTTCGCACATAATATGAACTTGAAACAATTCAGAAGTTCTAAGCGAACTTCAAAAAATATATGCCGTGATTTTCAGAAGGTACCTTCAAATTAGGTTGATTATCTTTGGACGAAATATCTGCAGGAACCTGAAAAATAACAGAAAATCTATCAGTTATCACTATCCAAGATAAAATAGTCAGTCTTATGTAAAATAGTTTTACCGTGCAACCGGTTCACAACTATCACTTTATAGTAAAACAACTACGTAACACTTTTAAACTAATACTACCTTTCACATGAAACAACTAATATTGTTTAAAAATACACACAAAATGAAACCAGTTGCACGGTAAAACTGGCTCACAAATCAGTACGTATCTAAGATCCCCTACCCAACTCAATCTATCCGGATCCAATTAGAAAAGGTTTGCCTCATGAGTTTTTAGTTTGTCTATCTCAGTGTGAATTGCACAAGAGACTTATTCAAACAGGTTTAAATTTGCCCAGATAAAAAGAAAGAATGTAGAATAGTGCAACTTGGTGACTAACTCTAGGAACATAAGAGGAGATAAGTCAGTGTTGAATTAATGGGGCTAGATAATTTCAGGTTTTCAAACATAAAAGAACAACAGTAGAGTTACCCCAATATGTTAAAAATACGTCATAAACGGTAGCTTACCACCATTGCGCTCATAGGTATCCTGGAGCGAAGTTGCTTGATAGCATCCTCAGTGCTACTAGCTGTTGTACCTGAATTAACTAAAAACATGAATGACTGGGCTTCTTCAAGATAAACAAGAAATGATCAACATGGAACAATAAATACATACCAGAAGGTGAACCCAATAATTCATCGGAAAGCTCCACATCATGAACCGTGCTCCACCTACCCTGGAGTTTTTGCCATTAAAGAAAAATATTTGTTTGAATGTCGGAAAGGTAGCCACTAATACTCGGTCAAAAACAATAATGTTATGGAAATAAAATGATTTACCTTGCCAATATAGTTGTTACTCAGGTCAAAATATGTACTTGCTCCACCATCGTCAGGAGGTTGTAAAACATTGTTGAAAAATATACTTATCGAGTCGAAGTAGAACTGGGGGCGGGGTGAGTTGTGATCACCCTCAAATTTGATAATATTCTTGTCCCCCTGTGAATCAGATTTCATAAATATAGGGATAGAAATGCAAGAGGTAAAAACAAATCAGAAAACAAATTAAACTCTTAAAAGGGCTAAATGTAAAACAAATAAAGAAAAAAGATATTCACTTCACAACAACAAAAAAGATTTTGCAAAGAGAGAGTTACCACATAGGCATCAAAAATGCGATCAGAATGATGGGGATTTATGAAATCATCGTCGATTGCATGACCAAACAAAACCGGGACAAAGCTCGATTTTGCTACCTGAAGATGTGAAACATTCCACTTGATTAGTTTGCAAAGAAATATGATATCAGAAAGTTAACACCACGTTTTGAAATTTTGTTTGATCGTTGAGTTGACAATATTGTTTTTACAACACAACCTTCCCTTTGAACTACTGTAATCAAGATACCTTGATAGTGTTCAGCTCCGTTATATCAAATTTTGCCTTTTTCTGAATTGCTCTCCTCATATATTGGATTGCAAACTTAACCTATATATAAGAAAAATAAATATAAAATAAAGAAACAACAAGGCTTAACAGACGGCTAAAATATTTAGAGACCAATAAGGCGATATCTAATAAGATGCTCCAAAATGCATGCAAATTAGCTTAATAAATTGGTCAGCTTACGGTAAATTTGGGGAGCCGAACTTTGTACGTATCAACGAGCTCCATCATCAAGTCAACCAAATCAGAGAAGGGACTGTCCAGAACCATTCCAGCAATTGAAGGATCCTCAGCTCCATACATCAAGCTGAAAGAAGCAAAAAAATCCTCAAAATCCAGAAAAATGTGAAAAACTTTGAGTAAAAATGATTGAATGATATTATTTGCAGTTTACATGACATAGAAAAAAAAGATGAAATATAGCTGACAGCCAGAAATGCTGCTGGCTCATATCTTTCTGATTTCCAAGGAGGTATTTAGAAAGCTCATTAATTAAGAAAGCCTTTAGAATTTAAATATGCATATAATGATAAAACAGTATCCATAAAACCTTCAAAGTTCTAGTATTAGAGAAGAAATCACATAGGAAATTCTACAATTTTTTTTTAATTCCTTATAACTGACCAACGCAAAGAGTGCATATATTTTAAGGGACTTTTCCTTCCCCGAGATCACTCATGATGGACACTGAAGTATTAAGAATTATTGGACACATACTTTTCGATATAAATGACAGTTTTGTTTAAGAAACAGAAAAGAAGAAAGCATACACTAACCTAGTAACAGCACCCATGGAGCGGCCCCACAAACCAATTAAAGAAACATTCCCATCTGCCCGTAGATAATCAACCACAGCTCTGAGATCATCCTTCTGCAAAATTAAGACCAAGAGTAACATCAGATGGGAAGACTATATAGCATATACCAGTAATCTGCTAATAAAGAGAAATAAATAGATGTATGTCCTATTAAAGCTCAGGCATGTCTCTGTCTTCAGTCACCACTTGCTTTCTTCCACATGTTGATCTATAGATAACCCCCTCTCCAAATCCTAACATCAAGGTAGCACAACAATTTCCATAGTGGCAGAAAATATGTCTTTTATTCCCTTCTAATTTTTCTTCTACGTCATTAGTAGAGCATACTAATAAACTGCATGTACCTACTTCCAAGTATTCAATCAAGTTCTAATCGTTATTTTCGTTCTGGTACCATTCTCCTATCATTATTTATTGGCAAAAGGTTTTTTCTAGTCTTGTAAGTTTGCCCATTTTTTCTTTCAGGACACTCCACTTTCCATAATTGAATTTCGCCCTGTTAACTTTCAAAATTCATTTTTTTAGTCCTTTGACCTGCCACAGCGGGTGAGCAGCCGATTTTTAGTTGACGGGACTTTTTTTTTTTTTTCATTTTTAAAATTTTGTCTTGTTAATTTTCAAAACCAGTTACTAACCTGCTATAGCCGATTAAGGACCAAAATGTTAAAATTTTGAAAGTTAACAGGACGAAATAATTCGGCAAAGTGGAGTGTCCTGAAAGAAAAAATTGGCAAACTTACAGGACTTATAAAACTTTTCCCTTATTTATTTAACCACCTTATAGTAAAGGATTAAAATCAGTTCTTATTCCACATAAATATTTATTTTTTACACCTTTCTTCTGCCTTTGGAATGAGTTCTGCATAGCACTTGTACATTTCGTTCTCCCAGTTTCTAAAGCCTTTAGCCAAGGAGTGACAAAAGATAGAAACAGTGCATATTTCATGATTTTCAGAACAACTTGCCTAGGTTTGCAGTAAGCACATTATTTATGAGGACGAGATAACTTAGGGCACTTACTTCATTCCAGCCGAGAGTGACATGATCTCCACCAGAGAGTCCGGAACCAGAAAAATCAAGAGTAAAAACAGTGATATTTGAAGGCAACAATATGACAGCAGCTTCACTGGCATCCGTTCGGCAACCACTGCAAAAAGATCAAGACAAAGAGCTAATTCGTTTGTTGAAAGGTAACAACTAATCTCCATAGTCCTAAAACTTCTCAATGATACGAAGAATATTAAAGTAAAGGCATATGTCACTTCTCCAATAAATTATTCCTATTCAATGGCTGCTTACAATTTTGAGTGCAACCAAATTCGGTATCACTTCTAGATAGTTCCTACACATATTTCATTTTAACATTAGAGGAAGAATATCCAACTCAAACATGTTTGGCGCATATGCATTTAAACATTACAGAGAAGGGAAGGGGAAAAAAAAAACATAATAGGTATACGTGTGTGTATGGTTGCACAAAGAACATGTCCTCAAGAAGATTAGGTATCCCATATTTTCTTAATTACATAAAATGAAAATTCAGATAAATGCTAGAAGGCTGATAAGAACATTTTTCCACAAATTCCACCGGTATACTATCCCCCTCTTCAGAATAACAAACCTATTTCCATGGCAATAGATTACACAAGGCAGTTCTTTTCCTTCAGGAGAGGTTATAGGCATGTAATGACTACATTGAAGAACATCTCCTCGACTATTTATAACCTGCATGATGGACAAATCACTTTGTTTAGTGAATCCCTACTGATATTAAATAAATAAATAAGACGAGGTTCTTCAATCTCAAGTAAATGAGAAAGGCATACAAAATTATTTTTAAAAAATATTGGCTAACAAGAAAGTGAAACTTAAAAATATCAAGTTATTCAATGAAAGATAGGATCCAGTTATTTCAATAACCTATTCAACTGGACCATGCTTCCATTTCGCTATAAGTTTCACAAGTTTGACTCATAAAAAGTAAGATGTCTACTCCACCAAAATAAGGAAGTACAGCAAAATATAGCGCAAGTCCATCTATAGAGAAAGATCAGTTGGAAAATCAATTGTATATCCAATATCTAACCATTTCTCTTACTTTAAATTGAAACACAAAGTAGGGCCAGCAACTCCAGGTATAACTTGTACATACATAGGTAGTTAGGTCGGTGATTGTGGATCTAAAGGAAGCATAAAAAAGTACTAGCACTTGTGGTTAGGATGACATCATGGTATCATGTATACATTTAATAAATAACAGCCAGATCATAAGGAGTCAAATCATCATAGAGTGATCTAGTACATAAAGTATCAACGAGGATTTGGTCTTATAATTAAATTGCAAGATATCCAGTAGTCACTCCTAGTCTTATTAATTCATGCTCTATAGTGAAAAGAGTGTCAAGGTAGTAAATTTTACCAATTTATGCTTCGAAGAATAATTAAAATTACTTTTATCGAAGGGTAGAATATCATCCACAGGAAAATGACAAATATAAAAGAATGAGCAGTACATGTGGCAAGTGAACTTTGATAGAGGTAATTAGAGTTTAAAACAATTGCAGTATATATGGAAAGGGCACTAATGATAAGTGACATGTGTAACTCTTTGGAAATCTATTTATACTATTAAGAAAGCAGGGGTATTTGATGGATTCTTAGGAATTAATTTATCAATTTTATCTGGCAAAGAGAGAAGGATCTAAGCATATAGCAAGTATCACACATATTTATGCTCATTTACCTCCAAATCTTTCCTCTGGTACCACTTGCCCTTCAGCATAAACTCTTGATCTAATAAATCATTTTTCGGGTTGTATTCTGCCCTGTAATCCAAAAAGAGAAGCCAGGTTGGTCATTTACATTTAACCCATTCACATAACTCGAAAAAGAGAGAAAATGGGTTCAGCCATTTAGGCATCACATTCATTACATTTAAATCCAGTTGGTACTTTAGTTAGGTATATTATACTTATGCACACTATCTATTATCCTTCAAATCAGATAGACTGCAATGTATAGGCACAAAAGGTTGTGATGTCCCTCCAAAACGTCGGCAATTCTCAACTAATAAACAATGCTCATAGCAAAAGAAACCTTCTGAATTCTCCTTCATATATGATCCAAATAAGGGCATTTCATGACTATTGAGCGGTTAATCTCATGAAATAAATGAAGCCGATGTATAATCAAACTAAAAGCTCTTAAATGTGTTTTAATGGATTCTTCATTTAGCTAAGAGCAAGATCAAGGATCTTAAATGTTGAATTATTTAAATCAACCCAGAAAATGCTCAAAAAATTACTCCACTATTTATTCAGATTAGCCAAGATCACCTCAGCTGATTATATTCATCATATACCCTTGTAAGAGTGTAAATCAGAATTCCCAATTCCAATAAAGTAAAAAAAAAAGTGTAGATTCCCAATTCCCAGTTATTCAGCCTACAGAATTTTCTCAATACCTAACCTCAGAAGCAATAAATACACCTACTAATAAAATGAAAGCCCAAAAGAGAGAGAATTCATAAAGAATACAGAACACCCACTAACGAATGCACACAAAATTCAAAGTAAAACCAAAAAAATACCCTAAACCCAAAAAGATTCAAACAAAAAACTTAGATAAGCAAAAAAGATTCGAATTTCTCACCTGGGCGGTCTTATAATGAAATTTATAAGCTGTTCCATTAATTGAAGCAATCAAGATCTTTTCCTTGCTTACTTCTTGAACGAGAAAAATAAACAAAAATATGAATCATGCAAAATTCATTAGATACAGAAGTATGTATGTATAATCAGATATAATATAGGGCCTAAAATGTCTAGAAAAAAGCTGTATCAGTGAGCACAGTTTCTTATGATGTCTCTATTTCTTCTGAGAGGAAAGAGAGAGTCGAAATGAAAACCGGTCTTTTTTATTTGTAATTTGTTGGTTTCTGCTTCTTTCTGAAAAAGTGAAAAGTGATGGAGTACCTCTTCAGTTTTACGCAAATTACAATTTGCCCCCCGTACTTTTTATCTATTTATTTATTGGCATATATTTTTCTTGAATAACACAACACCGGTTTTTTTTTTTTTAATACAACCACCTGGTACTATGTGTTATATACAAAATTACGTTTACTCACTTTTATTCATAATATATGTTGTTTTCATTCGTCTTCTTTGCAAATTATATAATATTTTATATTTTTTAATAAATTAATTGTATTTTTTAAAAATTTACTCTTAATATCAAATAATATTTACATAAATATATTCTCTTTTTAATAAGAAGTACAAATATTAATTAAAAGTAAAATGATAAATCAATTAATTTTTTAATATATGTACAATTATTAAAAAAAAAAGAACTTATTTTTTGAATGGAAGATAGTATTATATATATATATATATATATATATATATATTCCCTTCAATAAAGGTGTGCTCACTTTTTTTTTATACATGCTTTTAAAAAATTCATATTTTATTTATAAATAATATATTTTGGATTACGAGTAAATAATATATTTGGTAGATACTCAATCTTGTTAGTAAAGTAAAAAAAATATTTAAAAGTGAACTATTTAAATAGAATAAATATATTTTTTGTGAATTCAAAAAAAGAACTGAGCACACTTTTGATGTACGGAGGGAGTATATGGATTCAAAAAAAAATTTGGTGTGGCTGCAATTAAAATTACTATAAAAATAAATAATAGTATGCAATAATTATAATAAAATTGTTAATACGCCTTATTTCATTAAATTAAGTAGGTTGGGTTTTATTATGTTTTGTATCAAAATGAGGCCAAAACAGATTAAAAGTGTCAAAAACTAATATACAATATTTTACAATAATCTTAATGTAAAATAGGCCTAAATAGTTATCTGGATCGGACGCACCATATCCAGTCTATCTGCACTCACTCTATTTTAAAAAAAAAAAATCGATGAACTATTGAAGATGCGTGGATCTAAATCTTTTTTTTTTACATGAACTGAGTATTTAAATTGCGTTGGGATAAAGATGGGAAAATTGTTATTATGTTCATTTCACTTCTACTTTTTACAAATAGAAACTAAATTATTTTTTTGTTTCTAATAGGTTCAAATTGGACTTAATAAGACAATTCTGCCTTTTTTAATTCATACTCCCTCCACTTTTTAATAAGTGTCATTTTAGTTTTTTTCAACAATTTAAGATTATAAATTGTGTCAATATTACCCTTCATTAATTATAGTATTGACCCTTCATTAATTATAACTAATTTTAATATAGAAATTTTGTTTGATAAAGAATGTGGTCAAGAATGTAGTTAGTATTAATAAATCAAATTAATTTTGGTATAAACAATTTTTGTGGAATTTATTTATGAAAAATATTTATGGTAAATGAACAAGGGTAAAATAGTCAAAATTAAAGAAAAAATCCTAGAATGACACTTATTTTAAAATTAATTAAAAAGTTAAAGTGACACTTATTAAAAAACGGAGGGAGTATATTTTAATCAACATTAACATCTAATCATCTTATAAATGCATATTCTCGAAATTTACGTAATTTTATCACCTTCCAAATTTCAAATCATTCCTAAAAAGAAGGTCTTCCAATTAAATTATTATATTATAATTCACCTAAAATCACGTTAATTAATATTATTTATTAATTTAATTTTTTTTAATTAATTAGATTTTCAAATTTATGTAACAGATGTTATTTATCATTTAATTAACTTTCCAAAATTCAAATCATTTCTTACAATTTGATTAAAATATGATGATTATTTTGCATATAACGTTATGCATAATTCAAAATATGATTATTATGGTGCATATCATGTTATGCATAATGCATTCGATTGAAGTATGGTGACTATTAGAGATGTCTATCGGGCTGGCCAGCCCTACAGGGTTACGGGCTAAACGGGTTAGGGCCTTAACCGGTTCATATTTAACGGGCCTACAATTGTTGGGACCTAACCCTAACCCTAGCGGGCCACGGGCTAAACGGGCCACTAACGGGCTACAATAATTTTTTTTCTTTTAAAATTAAATGTCTCAATTGACACGTCCAACAAACAAATAAAATAGAAAAATACATAATTAGTTAATGATCAGTAAATGAGAAAAAAAAAGTATAATTTAAACACAATTTTAGAACTCATTGGTCCTTAATATGACCAAATAAAGCTAAACAAATATCATAATCTAATAAAAAAATAGTAATAATGACTGATGGATGGTAATGGGCTTCTTAATGCTTATAATTATAGTTATTGGTCAAATGACCCAAAATTTGTTCTTAGGTTATTTATTAAAAAACAAGAAAAAAAAGTAACAACTCGGGCTAGCGGGCTGGCCCTGTAGCCCTGCGGGCTGGCCCGGTTTAGCCCACGGGCTAACCGGTCCGGGTCAAAAAAGCCCGGTTTTAAACGGGCCTATAATTCATGAACCCTAACCCTGTATTTTTCAGGGTTAAACGGGCCAGCCCGGTTAGCCCGGCCCGGATAAACATCTCTAGTGACTATTTTGTATATCACATTAATCACAAAATCTAATTTTTGCACTATTTTATGCATAACATTATGCACTATTTTTGCATATCACATTTTGGGAACTGATCCAAAATCCTTGAGAAAGCAAACCAGATCTCGCAAATCACAGAAATCAACCACAAAGCATATGCATTGGGTATTGGATTGGTTAATCGATAGTGTAGAAAAATGCAAAGAATCACAAGCCGCAATACGATAACCATCCTGTAAGGGTTTATTCTTGATGATGGAATGGAGACCTTCCTTGACAAGGGTTGTCGAGCTTCATCATTCCTGCACCACAAAGAGAATTATGTAGATTGACAAGAGAAGGGAGAATGGGGCATTTTGAAATTGGTATATTCCAACCAGAAAATTTAAGAAAAAAAAAAACCAATATTACCTAGTCATAAATCCGATCTTCATTGTCGATCATGATAGCATGATCAGCAACATCAAAAATAAAAAAAAAAAGAATAGAAAAAGAAGTAGGAGTGAGCGCCGCGCGCAGCGATCTGCAACTCCGTTAGCCGTCGCCGCCGCCTGTAACTCTCTCGGCCGCGATCTGCAAATCCCTCGGCCCATCTGCAAATCCTCCTCTTCTGGCCGCCTACCCGTCGCGCCTTGTGTGAAGACGAAGGGTCCCGTCGTCCCGGGCACGCTGCCGCTGACTCATCACCACTGGTTTGAATTTCCGACAATGGAGTAAGAAAAAAAAAAGATATGTCATGGCGATGGTGGGTTTCTTCGACGCCGGCGGCACGCGGCCAAGGGGCTGCTTCGATTTTGCAAAAAATAGGAGATGGGGGGTTGGTTGAAGAGAGGGCGACGGGTTTCTTCGATGGTGGGTTTCTTCGACGTCGCTGCTTCGATTTTGCAAGAAATAGGAGTGGAATAGGGTTTTGTTGAAATTGGAAAATAAGATGAAATGAGAGAATGAATGAATTTTGTGGGAGGGAAGTTGTATTTATATAGGGGTAGAAAGAGTTTTTTAGCATCCATTTTGAACCTAATTGAAACAATTTAAACTTGTAGTTTCTATTTGTTTAAAGTGTTATAGAAATGACTCTAATAGAGAAAATTCTCGATAAAGATTGAAAAGTATGAGTGAATGTAGTTTTATGTCAAATCGAAAGTGGATAAAAAAATAATAGGAGAGAGAATGAGTGTACGAAAGAATAGTAGAAGAAAAGATGAGATAAAAAAAATAGTGTTTGTATATAGACATATTGCAAAAGTGAATTGATATTTTAATTTATATTTGAATTGAGAGAGATTGAAAAAGATTGGATTGAATGATCAGTCCAAATCCGAATTGATCATTCCCACACCTAACATGGCTATGTGCAAAATTTTGAAAACACTAAATAAAAAAAAAAATCAATACTAAGAGATCTTTCAATTTTAAAGAACATTATTGAATATTGAATCTTAACAAAAATTTAGACAACCAAATACACTATTAATATATAATATTAACTCTATTAATAAACAAAAAATATATTTAGAGTATTAAGAAATAAATTTGAAAAGTAAATACATGAAAATAATACTAATAATTACCACTACGATATTAACAATTATTTTAAAAAAAATACAATTTATCGTATACTCCGTATATAAGAAAATTGTGCTTACTCCGTTCAGATTCATTATGCTTATTTCTTTGGGCACGAATTTTAATCAATATTGATGAATTCATGTATAAAGTAGATATGTTGACAGTATGGTGAGATATTGTAGGGGTTAAATTGTAAATAAAGTAATTGTTTATTACTCCCTCCGTCTCACTCACAAGTGTTTGCACCACAAGATTGCCACACTTTTTAAGAAAAAAGTGTAATGAGTGGAGTGTTGAGGGGTAATTTTGTAAAGTTATATGAATAAAGTAAAAAGGTGATTGGAAAGAGAGTAAAAGTAATGACATTTTGTGTAAATACGTGAATATTGTGAGGGTGAGGTTTATGAGAGAGTTTCCTTTTATGGGTGTGCAAATAATTGTGGAACAGCCAAATAAGGTAAGTGTGCAAACAATTGTGGGACGGGGAGAGTAATAAAATAATGACAATTTCAGTAAAAAAGTGATAATTGAACAAAGAAAATAAAATAGAATAAATAATGGTTTTTAAAAATAAAATGAAAATAATAAAATTAGACAACAAAAAAAAAAGTA
Source organism: Galeopsis tetrahit (assembly GCA_963675135.1). NCBI lineage: Eukaryota > Viridiplantae > Streptophyta > Magnoliopsida > Lamiales > Lamiaceae > Galeopsis > Galeopsis tetrahit. The sequence goes on along the minus strand of OY776124.1, from coordinate 58,063,297 downwards.
AAATTAATCATATTTTAACGGAATGAATATAAAATTAGTAGGGGCACTAGACCCCTCTATCTGTATATGGTTGTATTGATCAAAAGATTTGGACAAATTCGAGTATATTTCTTGTACTTTTTTTATTCTAACATAAGTTTTTTTTTTTTTTTGACAAGAAAACATAAGACTCTAAGTTATTTGGTGATTCAGGTGGAATTTGCATGATTTTAGTGCACATTTGAAGCTTATATATCTTATATTTTCATTGTTTTATTGATCAATTATTGTGGATACTTTGATATAATTGGAAAAAAAGAAGAATTAGCCATATCTCACTGAGCCAAAAAGAGGATTGCACCATTTGGTTTGTCTCAAAAAATGGAGTGGAATGAAAAAAAGAATCGAGTTAATCGGAGGTCGAAAGCTCGAGATGTGAAGAAGCGAAGAAAAGACCGAAAAATTAGTCGAGTGAAACGACCCGGCCATGGCCGATTCATGCCCAAACTCGCCCAGCTCGGCCCAGTTGACTCATTTTCAAGAGTTTTTTTTTTTGTGTATTTTCTCCATTTTTGAAGGATCTAATTGCAACACACACCCTCAAACCCTACCCCAAGACTATATATACCCTCATTTCAGATTTTTGGTCATTCTTCACCTAATCCACCAGACAAACCCACACACTTACACACACTTGAAGGTGTTCTTCATCAATTTCTTCATCATTTGGAGCAAGAGTTGGACCAAAAGCTTTGAAATTATAGTCTTCATCACCTTTTAGACTAAACTTTCTCTTTCCTTTATATTTTATTTTATTTTTACATTTAATTTTGTAATAGTTAGATTATGTTGGTATTTGGCTAAACCATTTTGGTTCTAGGGCTATGTTAACACTTTGTATGATGTTTATGAATTAATTTTTTGTTTATTTGGTTATTGTGTTGTCTATTTCTATTTAAATGCTTAATTTTCGTTGCAAGACATGTTGTCAATGATCATGATAATATGTTTTATTTATTATTAATTGAAATTGGATTGAGAAATATTTTTCATTAATCATACTTAAGCATTCCACCCAATTTATTGTGAGCTCGGGAGATGATAAATTATTGGGAGGGTATTAGATGATTTTAGGAGCCTTTTTTTGGATTTACAATGCATGTTAGGTAGAGATTCTAGTTTGGATAATATTTCTCTTGAATTAATTGGATCGAAAGAACTTTTAATTCATTATTTAGTGATCAACCCTATAGGAACAAACACAACACCACTTAAATAGGCTTTTAATCATAAATTGACTCCTTAGTGTGACATATGTCTTGGAACCTACCGTATCTTCATTGAGTTTCATCCGTATTTTCTTGTATTTTTGTGAGTTGCATGAGTTGTTTGATCGATTTTACTTATTGATCTTTTATTGTTTGCCTGTGACAATTTGGTAGGCAATTTAGGAGTAATTCAACGCTTAAATTTCGATCATGTCTATTTAGAATTCGATCAACAAACTCCACTTTTACACTCCCCCTCCCTGTGGAATCGACTCGTACTTACCACGCTACGATAAACACTATACACTTGCGATTGTGTATTTTAGTGTTGTAAAATACGTGAACATCAGGTAATACTGGTGTAGTTTTTTACAATTTGTAATACTTCATATGTTATTAAGTAGGGAACTTCTACATGTAGTCAGAGTGTCGTATGACTACCGTAGTCAATTAATTCTGACCATTAAAAATCAAATTTAAAGGCTTAAATTTGATGACCTGTTACCTTTTATAATATGTGTTGTATGTATTCATCGTATGTGTCGTATGGTGTCGTACGTTTGTATTTTTATATTTAGTTAATTAAAATATATAATTTTAAAATTACATTTTTATTCTTATACAATAAAATATTTTATTATATTTATTAATTTAATTAAAATATGTAATGTTAAAACTGTCTATGTACCCTTATATTATTAGTAAAATTAATAACAAAACACAAATAAAATTTAAAAAAAAAAAAAAGGCTAACCTAAACCTAAAACAACATTAAACGAGTACATCATTCATGCCTGCGTTTTCTGCCCCCTGCGACCCCGCACTGCCCTGTAGCCGCCGCGCCGCTGCCTCTTTCCATCAGTGTTATTAATTTGTAAGTCTTGTTAAACAGAGTAGGTGAATTAATACTATTGTGGAATAGGTGAATTACCACTGGATGTTGTTTATGTATTTGTTCATATTTTTTTATACTTTCGTATTTTGTTATGAGTATGTGAATCAAACATTGTGGAATTGTTTAAAATGTGGTTGAGTTGTTGAGTAGTAATTATTTTTTAAATTGCCTCAAATCAAATAGAAACTTGACTGCTCAACAAGTGTTTGACGAAATGCCCCAAAGAAAATTTGCAACTGAAATTAGCAAAGGAAATGACTATTGAATGCATATTCCTAACAATATTCGTTATTTGAATCCTCTAGCTAGAAGGACATAATGTAGAGTTAAATCATCATGTAGAGTTTTGATCTACTATTTATTTGTTATCCAATTGAATTTTATATTTGATATAGTGTTTAAATTGAATTTATGTTATAAGCACATGGTATTCCTCGATTTTATGTTAGAAGCACATGCTATTAGTTGCAGTAAATGGCACTAAAATAAGAGATTGAAATATATAATATAAAGATGTTGCATAACATGGGAAGATGACAGTAAAATTGGAAGATGTTGCATAACATGTCTTTTAATGAACGTCTCACAATATTCCACTTGATTCATTTTTTTTTTGTTTCTCGTGCAGTTTGTATTTACAACATTCCACTATGTTCTCAGACGTTTGATATGAAGATATCAAAGTGGACGATGAATCACACGAGGAGCACACAATTTCAGAAGATGGGTCAGATGAGGATTTTGGGTATCCCAATTTCATAAATGCTCCTATAGACGATAATATAATTTGGGGTATGACTTTCGCTTTGGAAGAAGTTAATGCATTTTATAAGATATACGCAAGACGAAAGGGATTTATAAGCCGAAAATGCCCCACTGATCGGACAAATAACATTATCAAAAATATGGCGTGGGACTGTTCCCCGTCTCGATTTCGTAAAGCTCCTATAGGTAGATGTAACAACATTCGTAAGTCGAAACCTGATACCAAATGTAGATGCAAAGATTATTTTCATATCGCTCTTCATTTCGCAATCTACAAGGTTACCAGATTTGTATCCGAACACAACCACGACCTAGAAACGGCTAACATCGCTAAGAAGACTAGAAGGTACATGATTTATGTTTTAGTGATTATTAGCATATATTTATTCCGTCTTTTTTAAATATATTAATTCTAAAATATGTTTCTACTTCAAGTTGTAGTTTATTTCTACTTATAAGTTGTTTTCGCGTGGCAGGTACATAGTTTCTGGTAATAAATCCCTGTTAAGTACATTTAGTGCTGCCAGAATTAAAACAAGTCAAATATTAGATTATTTAAAACTTGTTGAAGGACCATCAAACCTGTCATTCACCAATAAGGATGCACATAATTATTTGGTAAAAGAGCATAGAGATTTGGTTCAACACGGAGATGCTACTACGACTCTATATTTTCTCGATGATATGAAATTGGGGGACCCAAATTTTTTGTTTATGATAAAGAGGATAGTGAGGATGGATCACTGAACAAGTTGTTCTGGACTGATGGACTTGGGCGTGAACAATACAACTTATTTGGTGATGCCTTGGTTTTTTACAGCACATACAAAACAAACACATATAATTTTCCTTTCGTAATTCTATCAGGAGTTGATAATAACTTTGGAACATGTATTTTTGGTTGTGCTTTGATCTATAACGAAACCTATGAGTCATTTCTTTGGTTGTTGCAAACTTTATGTGGGATAATGGGGTGGGCATTCACCATTGTCCGTGGTCACTAATGAAGATGGAGCGATGCATAAGGCAATACATGATGTGTTTCCTGAAGCGAGGCACATACTCTGCAACTGGCACTTAGGGAAGAATTGTAGGCAACATGTCTATGTCCTATTTTTTATGATGAATTTTCAAAGCTAACAGTGAAAAATTTGTTCGTTGATCAATTTGAGGAGACCTGGAAACGGATAACAGAAGAGCATGGCGTTTCAGAAAATTCATGGGTGTTGGAAGCATATTCCAAGAGGAAAATGTGGGTTGAAGCATACTTTACAGGTAAACAGGAATGATGAGAAGCAACCAAAGGTCTGAGTCGATGAATGCTCGTTTCAAAGTTGGGGGTAAGAAATGACACAATTTATGTGAGTTCTTGAAGCATTTTTTTTATTGAATTCCATAATCTTAGGGTTGAAGCATTCAAAGTTCTATGTGAATCAGAATTGTCGGAAATATCAGTCAAGTATGTCGCATTACGTTCATTTTTAGATCATGCGTCTGCAGTTTACACTAAAAACGTACGCAACTTGGTTCATAAGGAAATCGCTAGAGATAAAGAGTTGGCTCATCCAATTATGCATTTTTCTCATGTTGGTTTTCATTTCGTCACATCATTGACAAATAAATCCCAATCGACTCTTTGAAGATGCCACTCTCAAATCGGTCCTTCGTCAAGAGCTCGTTCCATATTGATGTTCTCATTAGGCATCTCGAGGTGCAACCCTTCGGGCACCAATTCCTCCTCTTCATTTAGATGTTCCGCCTCTTCCTCATCCTCTTGTTGTTCTCCCTCATCATGAACCCTTCTCCTTCCTTGCATAGCTTGCTCATTAACTTCACCAGTCTCCGGGTTCACAATTCGAAAATTTGCTCCGCTTCTCACGAGCTCTCTATATAATTCCATAGCCAAAGCCCTATGCCTCCTCCCTATCAATGTTAGATTGTCCCTCGATATTCCAATCATTGTGGTTAAAGCAGTGTTGGGCAATTGAAAAAGGCTTCCACTATGTTGCTTGAAGCAAATCCTTCCCAATCCGGGTTGCAACATGTGAGTCCTCTCAAAGTGGCTTATTTCTAAATTATGCCTTGTCTTCGCACGTAATTGGCATCCAAAGTGTCGTGCAATTAGAGTGATTAGACCTCTGTTTCTGATCATGTAGACACCCCATGTAAAGTACCTCTCCCACTGTAGAATTAGGTATGTTGTTGCATTGAATTCTCTATGATTAATGAAGCACCATAACACATACAACTCATCCACAGTGATAGTACCACCTTCTGAACGGGCAAATAATGTATTTGTGAGGACTTTTTTGAGATATCAGATGATGAGATTGCGAATATATGACACCTTGCACACTCAGGACGAGAATACCGGGCGATTATCAAAAGGACCTCGGGTTATTGCATTCCAAAAGACATCTCTCTCATATTCGGACCTTTTTCAGAATGCTCTCCCGTTCTCATCTCATGGGGCACCAAGAATCTCATTCAACCGCGGTGTAGTTAGTTCTCATTGTTGCCCTTATATGATGAACGTTATTTTTTTTTTGCGTAGGATCCCTTTTTAATTTGGTGATCCGTAGTGTGCTTAGAAATTCCAATCTCAGCCCCTCGTACGTTCTCATCACTCTATCCCCGTCCATTTTTCCACCAGCTTGCTCTAGAATTCTCCCATACCCACTCTAGTGAATAACACTTCCATATCTTACAATATTCCCAAACAGGTCATAGTTTCAGTGTTTGGACGACGAGTCTTCTCAGCTCTCGTTGCAAAATATTTCCATGCCCGTGCATAGTCTAAAATTTTCTCCAAAATCAATATCAAAATCTTGTGGGCAATCAAAATATTTTTCAAGATACGTCCAAATTTCGGGAATCTCTTCTTTCTCTGATGGCTTGGTCAACCACATATTTCCTACATTTGATCAACAATGCACATATAATATACCGTGAGAAAGCTCTTTCAATGAGGAATCAAAATATGCCAATTTCAGTTTACTGTACAAAAAGTATTCACTTCGTAGACTTGTTTCTACTAAGGATATACACCAACTAAAATGAGTGATAAAAATAATAGAAGAATAGAAGAAAGAAATCAATAGCTAAGAAAAAGAATATAAGAAAGAAATCAATAGATAAGAACTATGTGCTCATATTATTCGAAGAAAGCTAGGGTAAAAACAACTACAAACAAGTTAAATTTCCATAAACATCTAAAGAACATTATAGAAGACACAGTTGACAAGTATAATATTCTTCTAATTCAAAAATAAAATAAATTAGATGCTTATCGAATGCCTCTTTAGAACTTCAATGATGCAACTGTTGCTGGGGAAAACACACCTCAACATTACCAAAACCATGTTTTAAAACACCCATAACTCAAATTTTCTTTATATTTAAACAAAGAATATGATGAAAAATCAACACCAGTATATAAAGATAATTTTACTTTTTGAAAACAATCAGTTAACATAAATTTATATATCTTTTCACCTCATATTTGTCAATCATATGCAATTAGTTTAGAAAGACATGAAATCAGCATACGTAAAACCTAAATTCAACAAGTTTACAATTCTCTACAATTCATATAGTATACCTCATCTTTTTCAAACAAATGATACTCATACAACTCATCTTCCCCACCAAACATGCCTTCAATACCACTACTCAACAAGTGTTTGACAAAATGACTCAAAAAAAATTAAAAAAAATCGCATTCAAATACAAAATTGAAAGCAAAATCATGTTACCCATGCTTAATAATCAAACATAACTCAAATTCCCACGTAACAAAGGTGAAATTCGTACCTTTTTTTGAGCAAAATATGAAAAATTCGAACTCTTGTAGATCTAGGTAAAAAAACTCACATTTCTTGTTAATTCTTCTTCTATTTCGAGTGAATCGTTGTTATGGGCACACAATTTTGTCGATATTCAGTATGTTATGGAGTGAGTTTGGATGGAAGTTGTATAGATTATCACGTGGAAGATTAAACGGTTTTGAGGAATGGGGTCGTTCGATTTTGAGAAATGGGGTTGTGAAACCAAGGGAGAGAAAATACCAATATATACGACTTAAATCATTCTTTCAATAAAATAAAAATGACTCGTAAATGAAAGAATAAAAATAAAAACGCATTAAGTCCTAATATTATGTTGAATCACCCATCATGTCTTCTTCGAGCAATTCTTTGAGGTCTTTCATTGCAATAACAATATTCGGTCCTTGTTTTTCTTCGATACCCACAAACATCGTCCATATTACAACGAACGAGATGGCTCGTCGTCCAGCATTCAAGCACTTCTCGACATAATCCTTCAATTGGTCGTCGTTGTTAATGTAGGTGGAAGTATCTGACCGCGGTAGTGCTAGTATTAGACTGTGGTCTTTGCGATCAAAGTACTCCTCCTTAACTAAGTTTTTTATCATTAAGTATCTTATTCCAACCACAATTAGTGTTGATGCATTCACATTCTTTTGCACGAGAGAACTCTCGAGAATGTTGATCAACTAAGTAGAAGGTTTAAATGCAACAAAACCCTAAATTTAAACCATATTCCTGAAAAAAAAAATTACATGTTTCTAGTTTATTTGAAATATTTGAGACACGGTGTGTGAAATTATTAATTACTACTTCAAAAGGGTAATAAATGACAGCTGGCCTATTGTAAAGTCTATTTACTTTGAAAGTATACAATCTCAATGCTATTCCCATGCGTGTGGAAACCTACTCATCCTATATATTAAAAAATAGAATGTTTAGATTAACAATACTTATGTTATAAAAAAAATAGTTTGAGTTAAGTACCTCGGTTAATGCTCGATTGGGCACAAATGAGATCATCATCAAAAGACACACATACATGTCGCAATCATAGTTATGGTCAACAAGCAATAAAAAATATTAGATATCTAAAATCTAACTGTGAATTTAAATGAACAAGCAATTTAATGTTTACCTATTTGTTTGTGTTGGAAGTGTTTCAGAGTACTGATACTTAAAAGTTGAATGTCAATTCGAATTTCTAAATGATTCATTTCCCCACAATTTGCTCACGCTCTCCAACCTTATAACCTATTTCCAAAATATTTTATTCAACTGTAGTTTTGAACAGAATCATGAATTTAATTTGAATATCATTCTTACCGCTTTCTCAATCTTGACCCGTCGCAACGCATCTTATTTACCATATCTAAGCGTGTAAAAAATTTATATGATTTGTTTATTAATGTCCACCTTGCACAAAAGGAAATGTTTGGATGAAGGGTAATAATTTGGGATAGAAATTGTGGAGCATTGAGATGACGAACCCCTGAAATGACTTGATCGACCGAATATTGCATTGTTTATCATGTCGTAAGTGTAGACCTGCGCCTATGCCATATTCTGCATTTATAAACATTAAATACATTGCCATGTTACATATAATCATTACGTGGTTATTTTCAATTTAAATGAATTGCATGCATACCTCGAAAAATGTAGGAATATTCTAGTTACAACTTGCACTTGTCGGCCTTTGTCTCTCACACCAAGTAAGATACGCAACACAATTAACGATCTACATGAATTAATTATTTAAATAGGAATACATTCTACTAATTAGTTATTTAACTGAATGTATAAATATTTCAAAATTAATGTAAATGCTTACTTCCTCGTAAAGCCATTTCCCTCTGTCCAAAGTTCGAAGCTCACCGCGCGTAAGGCTTCTACACCCATAATCGATCAACATTTCACTAAAAAAAAAAGTCACTAATGATAACTAGAATACATAAAATTCATTTGAGAATTAATAACCCAATCAATTTATACCCACCTTTTCGTCTAAACTAATACTGAAAAAAATGGTTTGTTATCTCATTGTTGTATGGTTGTGACATAGCTGCGCAAATGGAGAGAAATATATCTTCTACATTATCGTTCTTCGCCTCTTCATTCTTACTGCCCTTCACACCTTCAAATTTTTAAAATTTACGGCCTCATTTTTTTAAGTCCTTGCACGGTACCAGGTTCCTTCTTGTTTTTTTTTCTAGACAATTTTCCCTTCATATGTGGCATTGTAACGGTTGATCCTCCTGCAGCACCACTCATCTCATGCTCTTATTTTCCTTGTGAGTCTTTCTAGCTAGGGTAACTCGGTTTGACTTCATCCGCCTCATTACACTTATTATGTTCAAATTCTTCTTTTTCTCGTGTTCTTTGTTGTCTACGAGAAGAGGGCGGAGGACTATCCTGACTTTCCCCATGCTCGATAAATTCTTCTTTATGAACTCCAGTATGCTTATTTTGCTCAAAGTTCTTGAAACTATCCTGTCTTTCCTCAGGTTTGACAATTTTTACTTTTCCTATCGATCTTTATACACTGCTCATTCTTTCACATAGCATGTCAACTCTATATGTTATGCATTCTAGAACCACACCTGACTCTGATGCATATGGTCCACTCATATGTAACTGCATAAGGGCGCTTTCCAATTTGCACATTTGCGTACTCAATAGTTCAATGTGGTAAGCGGTTAACTATAATGGCGTACAATCATGTGAATGGGGTCGTGTGGGATCTGGGGATTGAAATAGTTTCTGGTTATTCATATCTTCAGGTTTTGTAGTTCCAATATTTGAGGTTCCTCCACCACTTCTAGTACTCTGTTCAAAAAATAAAATCAATAATTTCAAACTTAGGTAAGTGAATTCTGAAATATAAGATAATATATATGTTTACTATTTAATTTAAATATTCAATGAACAAAAAAAAATTAATATTTTACCTCATATATTGTATGCGTCTTGAAGACTTGCAAAATCTTGGTCACCTCTTCCTGTGTCCACTGTTCCACGTATGGTTGCGTTGGCACTATAATTTTTTCATAATTTGGGAGCATGCGAACTAATTTTGTAGTTAAGATAACCTGAAGCAAAAAAATGCATCCTGTCACATAACTCGTACCTTTTCTCTTGTACCACTCGACGCCTTGCACCAACCTTTCCAACACTAGTTCACCCCAATTATAGGAATATATATCATCTATATCTACTAGAAACTCCAAATTTGCAAGATCCACATAATTTTGAGTATTCGGGATAAGTACGGTAGCAATTAAGAACATCAAGTATAACACCTTAAAATCAGGAACATGTTCTTTACAATTTTTTATTTTTTCTTCCAATTTTGTCACTTTTATGGCTTTACCAGTAGATGTCTTGAACAAAACTTGGTATGAAGTCATCCATATACTTGACCTATTTAGATCCTTGAGTTTATTGCACGAACACGATATCCCCAATGCACACTCTACCAGGTTCACAGTTAATTTAACATTGCTACTATTTATGCTCAATATGCGGGTAGATGGATCAAAATTCTGTAACAACCACAATATGCAATGCAGATTTATTGCATTAGATTTGAGCTTCAACACTGTCCTAACCCCCATTGAAACCACTACATTTTGTTGCTCCTCATTTGATAAAGAGTTTACACCACATAATCTGCACAGCTAGGTTCGGTGGTCAACTTTTATCCTTCTTTTAATGGATGTGCTCGATCCCTCAGGTGGAGACCCCATGGAATTGTGCTTATTGACAGGTGGAGAACCCATACTAAACATGGTTGGTGTGAACATATTTTGACATATTAAACATAAAGAGTAATTTAGAAAAAGTCAATCAAGGTGTTGATTAAATCTCAGAGTGCACGATAATGAGATCAATGGTAAGGTGCAATAAACTGTCTACACAAACAGTCGTGCACTTTTAATGCATGTATAATATTATCATAAAAGTTGAAAATTGTACCTTGAAACAGCTTCACAATTTCAGCTTATCGTACAATTAATACAAACTCACAACCAAGGGGATGAAAGAAAACAACTGTGCCTGGAATCAAGATCATTTTTATGGTTGCCTTCGTAAAAAACTCTATGTGCATCAATTAGTATTTTTTTTACCGATTTTCCCACATGTGAAGGATCTGGGTAAGGAAAACATGTTGTGGGTCCACGTTTGCGCTTTCAAGCCCTAATTACTACAAAGTGCGATTTGACATGTAATAAAAATCTGAGAGAAAATAAAAGTAAATCGTTCCTATTAAACGTACCATCAGTTTTTGACTTTGATCTCATGTCCTCTATCAAAGAGGTCTCCACGTCGATTAATTCACCTCCTTCCAATCTCGACTCCTCTATACAAATGAAATTAAATCTCATACATACTTATTAAACATGATCAATAAACATGTTAATAAACGTACTAAACATAAACTCGCATAACAAACAGTCAACTTTTGGATATAAAAGAGACTAAGGTGGTTTTGAGTAAACGTACCATTAGTTTTTGAGTTTTTTCCCGCGTACTCGTATTCTCCTTTAGTTTTTTTATTCCCTAATACTCCATCTTCGTCCATTTTAGCTTGACATACAATATCAAAATAAATCATAATATTATATTAAATTAAATACCAAGGAGAAATCTCCATGGAACCCACATGATCATCTGAAAAATCCTCTCGAAAATCCTTTTGATAACCGCCTACGTCACGATTTTCACCATGATCATGTGCATCATCATTATCTTGGTCACCATCGTCATCTTCCTTAGCATGTATGGTATTTTCTTCATTTCTTTTGGTTATCAAATCAATCAACTCATCCACTTTTTTATTCACTGCATTGATCTCAACCATGATCGACTCTTTGAAATTCTTCAATTTTTCATCTATTACTAGCGAGATGTAATCTCGCACTTCAGCATTCAGCCAATCACCAAAACCAACACCACCACCCTCTACCGGACCACATGAGGGATTTTGTAACCTTAATGAAAAATTAAGTACCTTTCCCAACTCCAAAAAAGTATCCACTATAACTGATGATAATTTCTCACTCAGCTTCTAACTAATTGTTCGGGGCACTGTTTCTCCAATTGAGTTGGCAAAACTTTCCCCGAGAGCTGGAATTGCTTCCAAGCCCCATATTTGTAAAATAAAACAATTAGAACAGGTTAATGCATAGATTACATACACCAGATATAGATGAAATATATTTTAAAAACATAATATAGTACCATGACTGCTAGAGGAAATCCATGTAGATTGTATGTCACATTCTTCTTTTGCTGCTTCGACTTGTCTGATACACATTTCGACTTTCTCTTGAAATTATTCATGGTGTACAAAAATGAATTTTTGCCCCATGTATAATCATTAAATCTATCCAGGTCCTCAACAACACAAAATAGCCACGAGTTCACTAATTTTCTCTCCTTAGTAGGGTTGGCAATGGGGCGGGTAAAAACCCGGACCCGCATAAATCCGGCCCGTACGGCGCGGGTAAATACCCGGTCAACGAATATCGGCCGGGTATGGAACGGGTAATGGGATTACATATACCCGACCCGACCCCGACCCGTATATATATATATATATATATATATATATATATTAAAAATTAATATATATATATATATAATATTAATTTATTAATTCTCCCCTCTCCATTGGTAAGGCATCTAACAATTCTAACTAATTAGATTATATAGAGTGGTTGTAGGATTTATTGATTTACTGTACTTTATTTCTGCGGATTTAGGATGGCTTCTAAAATTGCAGCCGATTTACTCTATTTTAAAAAAAGACTTAGATACTTAGATTATTTATTTATTTGTGATTAGTTTTTTATAACTTTATGTTATATTTAAAATTTTATGTTTTATTTAATGTTGGAATTGACACTACAAGAAAACTGCGATTTAGCCGTGAAAATATTTGTCGCCAATTATAATATTTTCGTCGCTAACGTGAATTAGCGATGAAATAATTTTGTCGCGGGATTTGTTGCTACACGCCCGTCGCTAACGTGTTTGCGACAAAAAAAATTAATTTTATCGCAAATGTTTGCGACAAAAAAATTATTTTTGTCGCAAATGTTTGCGATGAAAAATTGAGTTTCATCGCAAAATATTAGCAACAAAAATTTGAGTTTCATCGCAAAATATTAGCGACGAAAATATGAGTTTCATCGCAAAATGTTTGCGAGGAAAATCAAATATTTGTCGCAAACACGTTAGCGACGGGTGTATATCAACAAATCCTGCGACGAAATTATTTCATCGCTAAGTTAGTGATGAAACCCATATTTTTGTCGCTAATATTTGGCTATGGATATCCGATTTACGAATTATTCTCTAAACCCACTTCCGCAATCGACCAACCCGCACCTACACCCGACCCTAACTCAACCCGTACCGCACCCACACCCTACCCGCCCCAACCCAACCCGTACTGCACCCACACCCGACCCGTCCCAACCGACCCACACCCGAACCGCCCCAACCCGTACCGCACCCACACCCGGCCCTAACCCAACCCAATCCACACCCACATACCCCCTCCCCCATTTTATTTAAATGACTATTTATTTGGTCTTGGTGGGAATCGATCCTGGGTGGGTGAGCGCCCATAGCTGGGCGCCCACCACTAGGGCAGACAACTCTTTGGTTCAGTTTTTAATATTAATTATATATGTATTCAATTTTTATTAATTTAGTTAATTTATTTATTCAATAATTTATTTCACATATATTAATTGATTAATTTTTAACTTGTATATATGTATATATTTTTGTATATATATTGTAATTTTTAAAACAATTCTAATTGTAAAAAATCAATGTTACTTTAACAATTCCAAAAAAATAATAAATATTACATCCAATCTTCATCCTCTCATCTTTATGTCCATCTTCATTTGCATCATCATATTTATAAATATTTTTATAAACATTCAAACTGATTTATAAGACACCAAATATGGAGAATTATTAAACATTTAATTATATAAATCGATTTTCTTGATTTAATATGCATAGTTGAAGTAGTACTTTTCCCTCAAAAAATTATACCCCAAAATAAATCAAATAAAAAATTTAATAGTGTAAAAGTAAATGAAATTATATTGATCCTATTATTTCAAACATCATATTGTTGGAATCGTGTCTATTATTTCACATTGTGCATGCACTCAAACTTTTTTCCTTTATTATGTTTAAACGACAACCATTTTTAATTCATTAGAATTAAACATGAAATAATCTATTTCATTACTAAAATATTAGAGACGAAATATAATTTTCATTATTGTTCTGGTTATTAAGAATAAAATAAAATATTGTGTTGCTAATATAGTGATGAAATATTTTAATTTTCTCTCGAATATTAAATCCACAAAATTAATCATGCAAATTTCAATTTTGTCACTAAAATATTAACGACGAAATATAATTTTCATTGTTGTTCTTATTATTAACAACAAAATAAAATAATTTGTTGAAAGTGTGGCGATGAAATATTTTAATTTTGTTGCAAATATTAATTCCAAGAAATTAGCCACAAAAAATATATTTCATCGTAAAATAATAGCGACTAAATATATTTTTCATTGTTGTCCTTATTATTAACAACAAAATAAAAGAATGTGTTGCTAGTTTAGTGATGAAATTTTTTTATTTCATTCGCAAAAATTAATTTCAATAAATTAGCCACAAAAAATTATATTTCATCGCAAAATATTAGCGACGAAATATAATTTTCATTGTTGTTCTGATTATTAACAACAAAATGAAGCAATTTGTTGCTATTATAGCGATACAATATTTTAATTTCATTGCAAAAATTAATTTCAATAAATTAGCCACGAAAATTTCAATTTCATCGCAAAATGTTAGTGACAAAATATAATTTTCATTGCTGTTCTAATTATTAACAACAAAATGAAGCAATTTGTTGCTAATATAGCGATGAAATATATAGATTTTGTTGCAAAAATTAATTTCAAGAAATTAGCCACAAAAATTTATATATCATCGCAAAATATTAGCAACGAAATATAATTTTCATTGTTGTTCTGATTATTAACAACAAAATGAAGCAATTTGTTGCTAATATAGCGATGAAATATATAAATTTTGTTGCAAAAATTAATTTCAAGAAATTAGCCACGAAAATTTATAATTCATCGCAAAATATTAGCAACGAAATATAATTTTCATTGTTGTTTTGATTATTACCAACAAAATGAAGCAATCTGTTGTTAATATAGCGATGAGATATATAAATTTTGTTGCAAAAATTAATTTCAAGAATATAGCCACGAAAATTTATATTTCATTGCAAAATATTAGCGACGAAATGTAATTTTCATTGTTGTTTTGATTATTAACAACAAAATGAAGCAATTTGTTGCTAATATAGCGACGAAATATATAAATTTTGTTGCAAATATTAAATCTAAAAATTTAGCGACAAATTTTTTTATTTCGTTGCTAAAATTTGATTTTAGCGATTAAATTTAGATTTGTCACAAAATTTTCGTCGCTATTCCCCCTGTTTCTTGTAGTGTGATGTTTTATTGTAGTTTTAAGAATTGATTTTAATGTGCTATTTTTTTAAAAATAAATAGATTAAAAAAAAAAGTGATAGCGGGGCGGGGCGGGGCGGGTTTACCCGTCGGGTTCACGGGACAAAACGGGGCGGGTTTTGGCGGGTATTGAAGCGGGGCGGGGCGGGTAACGGGTCTAAAAAAGTTTGGCGGGGCGGGTCCTGGGAAAGGCCAAACCCGTCCCATACCCGCCCCGTTGCCAACCCTACTCCTTAGTTGTTAATAGTACCCACACTGAGCAGACAAGCAAACCTAATTTGTATTTGTCCTTAGGGACACTGCAGTTAGAAAAGACATTCTTCAATTCTTCCCTATTTATTTTATGTTTACGCTTGTTCGCGGGAAAATGACTTTCCAACAAGCGAAGGTTTGTGTTTTTCGCTACAACATCCTCTTCAAGATCACCGACATTTAAACCAACTATTAGGGTGAATTCTTCTAGTCCAAACCTAAAGACATTATCGCCAAATTTGAAAAAAACTTCGTTGGTTTTCTCTGTTTGCACCTGCCTTATAAGTAGCTGGTGGAAGAGCTGGTATCCAACATCCATCCTCCTCAACTTCAAAAGATTTTTAAAACGTGAGGTTTGGAACTGTTCTTTATGTCGATCATCTAGTTCGTTGAACACGAAATCATTCATGGATAATTTGCTCCGACAACTAATCTTTGCTTGCCTCACAACATTTCGGTTGTAAGCAAACTCCAATGCCATATCTTGCAAATATACACAAATTCTATATTAGTTCAACAATTACAGAAAAGGAAAATAACAGAAGCAGATTTGTAACACCAAACACTGAACCAATTTTGACAAAACTGAGAAGATTTGTAATGCAAAAATTTTGTTCAAAGAAGTGTATAGTCATGCCAAACACCAAACACTGAAACTGAAGAACCAATTTTGTAATGTCAAACACTAAAACTGAAAATAAACACCAAACACCGAGTATTGATGATTTGTTCACTCAAATACCCTATATTAGAGAATGAATTCAGAAGACAAACGAAACCATTTAATATCTATCTTAATTAAAGGCTCCACCGTAGTTCAAATCAAGTATGGAATCGATTAGCAAAAATTGTGTTAAAAAAAAGTGTATAGTCATGCCAAACATCAAACATTGAAACTGAGAAACTTTGTAATACATGAAAAATAAACACCCAATCGAGAGAAACAGTAAACAGTTAAAAAAACATAAACAACATCAGAACAATGAAAATCTAAATACAATGCCCTTGAATCTAAATACATAATTTTTTACTTACGGCGGCTGGAAAGGGGACGAACGGTTGTGCGAAGACACCGCTCGAGAAATCCCTTCTTACGAGTTTTCCTCACCTGGCGATGCGAACCAGATTTGTGGATGGCGGATGTACGACGGTCGGAAAGAAGGACGCGTGATTGTGCGAACACACTGCACGAGAAGTCCTTTCTTGCGATTTTTCTCACCTCGCGATGCGAACCATATTTCTGGACGACGGTCGAAAAGGGGAAGCACAGTTGTGCGAAGACACCACCGCCCGAGAAGTCCCTTCTTGCGATTTCCCTTAGCTCGCTGCGTGAACACACCACTGAATTCGAAGGGAGAATTGTGGGAAGAAGACACGGCAGGGGAGAAGGTGTAATTTCCTAGGAAGAAGACACGAGCTCGTTAGAATTTGTAATTTTGTTTTCTCAAACATACGATGGAATTGGGGCAATTGGGGATTTGGAGTAATATGAGAAGAACCCTAATTTCAATTATTATTTCTATTTTCAATTTAACTAATGTATTAAAATTGGATTTACTTTTGTTGGAATTGTATGTATTTAATTTTAAAATAATGACTAATAAAATTTGTATTAAAAGGGTAGGATAGTAATTTTGTTATTTTCGATAATTTTTTTTAAATATTTATTTATATTAAAGAAGGGTAATATAATAAATAACAAAATACAATTTAAAAAATAATTTAATTAAAATAAACTTGTATAACAGGTAGCAGGTTTATACGACTCATACGATGCCACGTGGCGCGATTCGACGTACCGACTACGACAGTTGATTTTTACAATTCGACTAAAGTAAGAAAAACCCTATTAAGAAATATCACTTTTATAAAGTAATATTATTTTACAAATGAAAAGAAATGGTAAAAATAACAGTGTAACTCAAAGTTTGGATGTTAACAATATTGTGGCCTTCTTCAAATTGTTATGATTTTTTTATTGGAAATTACACTTAGCCCCTCATGCTTACACTTATTATTATTTGGCTCCCGTTTAATAAGTTTGTAGAAACTAATGACGAATTAAATATACTTGTTGGATTTATTTAAGCCCATGGTGAGTTGGCAGGTTTAAAATTTATTTAATAATTGTAATACATTTTACCGACCAAAAGTGTACAAATTAAATGTTAGGGTCAAATATAATATGCATTAAATAATAAAATAAAACATGATATTAAATCATTCTAGTACATCATCAACATGACATGACATAATACTTCATCACTCTCCCAAAGTCTAAACACTCGTACCTTTCACCACTCATCTCATGCCTTCGTCATTGTTTTTTGATATAAATATATATATATATATATATATATTGGTATTAATATGAATAGGTATTATATTGATTCATATTGAAATTTTAATAAAATAATAATTTTATAATATATTTAATAATTTTATATTATTTTTAAAATAAAAATAATTTAATGTTGTGTTTGGATGAGAGGATTTGATTTAAGAAGACATTTCAAATAAAATGATTTAAAAATACATGAATTTTAAATGACATTATTTTTTTAGGGATTTAAAATTATCTCAATTTTAACTATAAAAAATATGAGTTAAAATATAAGTATTTAATATCCATTTATTTATTTTTTAATTCAAATAAGTGGGGTGAATGTAAATTGTGTATTAAAATTTATAGACCTAAATCTCTCCCTCCAAATGGAGTTTAAAACTTTAAAACCTAAATATCTAATTTGGTACTTTAAGGTATGAAACAATGCTTTATTATTTTTGGTATGAATCGATGTACCGGTATTTAGGTATGAAATGGTGATTCAATATTTTCGGTATGAATTAGTATGTCAGTATATCGGTATGAAACAGTATTTCAATATAGTGCACGGTATACCATTTTTTTTTTGTATTGTATATAATATGAATTTTTTCATACGAAATTTTTTGTTTACGGTATTTGTATCAATTTTTTTAATATCAAATTTTTGATATGATCGGTATGGTTCGGTATCCATGTACTGGGGTTGAGCACACTTACAAATTAAATTTCTTGAACATATATCGCCTCATCCGGTAATATCGACCAATCTCAAACACACTCTTTCTGCATTTAATCAAATAATTATAATAAATATAATAGATTCTATATAATTTAACCTTTTTAATTATAATCATATTCATACCTTAAACTCGTCGGAGTATTCCAGACGTTTTTGCATGGGGACCTTAGTTCAACAATACACACGTAACACACCTTACACAATTGGCAAGGAAATGATGGATGATGTCACTTTTGCTAACGACTCGTGATCGGGTACAATACTCAATAATATGACCTTAACAAGGATATATAAATATAACATAAAATGTAATGTTCAACATTTAATTAATTATTTACTTACATTCCATTTAATATCGAAATGGGCAACCTCTGTCCCGATAGGATGCTGGCAAGATGAAGAAGAAGACCCCCTACGAACAAGATGAGGATCCGGATAAGTTTTGTGAAGCTGGCAACGACTGTGACTGAGTCGATGGCTATGAAGGGGGCGACATCCTCAAGCAAGGATCGTCCACCGAAGGTCGGGGTGAACCAAACATCTTCTTTTCGAACCTTTCTCGTGAGCTACTACCGGAGTCCTAATGATGAGAAGGGATATTATCTTCTCCGCTCATTGGTATTAAACATTCAAATATATAATTAAAAATAATCTTTACTAAAATTCGGCATAGTTTCGAATGTATACCATCATTTCTAAATTTTCTAGTAATCAATAATTTTCTAATCGATTACCAACTCATAATTAACAACTAATTAACCAAACATTTAATTAATTAAATCAATAATTTCCTTTTAAAAAATATTACTAATCAACGACGTACAATTACTAATTAACAATTAATTTCTTAATCAACAATTAATATATAAACAATTCATGTTCAACTATTAATTTACTACTCAACTATGTTCATGCATGTATATATATATATATATATATATATATAATTAAAATAAAATTAATTTAACATAATTAAACAATTAACCAACTAATTAACAAATAGTAATATATAAACTTTAAAAATTATATAAAAATTAATATATAAAAAATTAATCAACAAACCTATTAAGGGAAATATTTGTATTAAGGAAAATATTGTATAAAGTTAATATTGTTGTATTTTTAGATTAGACTCGTTGATTTGATTTCTCATAATTGTGGAGATCTTGTTGTAATCCCCAAGTAATTCCCAAGTATATATTAGTGGAATTCTTTAATCACCAATTAAGGGTGATCTCATATCATTCTTACATGGTATCAGCCTAATACACTAAAACCCTTCTCTTCCCCTCCCTATTTTTTCAAACCCTAATTTCTCTTCTGCCGCTTTTCTTCTCTTCGTTCTTCTCCTTACCGCGATTTATACTCGCCGCCATCTATTTGCATGGCCACTCCAACCGCTCCGGCTGTTGCCTCCACCACCGCCATGATTCACCTTGTCCGTATTAAATTGTCCTCCTCCACGTATCTTATGTGGAAGTGCCAATTTCTCTCCATGGCTGCCACTTATGAGTTGCTTGATATCATAAACGGCACCTCTGTCGCACTGTTGAAGACCACCACTAATGCTTCCGGTACTGAAGCTTCCAATCCCGCTTATGTCGTGTGGACCCTTCGCGATCAGAAATTGCTCGGAGTCCTGTTCGCAACCCTCGAGCCTAAGGCCATGGCGGAGGTTCTGGACTGCAAGACGTCTCGCACGGCCTGGCTCGCCCTCGAGTCCGTTTTTGTAAATGCCTCCACCGCTGGTGCTAATCAACTCCGGGAGCAATTGCTCTCACTGCGCCGTGAGTCCCTCTCTGTTTCTGATTATGGCAAGAATTTTAAATTTTTGTGCGATCAGTTATCTGCTATAGGGAATCCTGTTGATGAGGGAGATAAGAGCCATTGGTTCCTTCGGGGTCTCGGTTCGTTGTTTGCCAATTTCGCGGATACTCGGATGGCTATGTCACTTGTCCCTCCTTTCCGCGACATCCTGCATCAAACTATCCAATTTGACCTCATGACTAAGGTCATGGAAGGGGCGTAACCTTCTCAGGCTGCCTTCGTTGCATCTGGTTCCGACGGAAATGGCTCGGGCAACTCTAGAAACTCACGCCAGCAACACTATTTCGGCAACAATCGCAACTACTCCGGTAATAACCTCAACCAGAATGGTGCTGGTCGTGGGGGTCGCAGGCCGCCTCGTTGTCAATTGTGTCGGGGGGAGCACTACATCGACAAATGTCCCCAATACATTACTCTCCAGTCCCGTGCTTCCAACAACCATTCTCGGACTCCAGATCCTTCGGCCCATCTTGCCCAGGCCTTCCGTGCCACTTGCAACGTCACATATTCTAATTCGACTCCTGATTAATATGTGGATTCTGGAGCTTCTGCCCATATGACGTCTCAACCGTCTGCTCTTGATTCATTTTCACCATATTCTGGTAATGGTTCAGTCGTAGTTGGTAATGGAAATTCTCTTTCGATTTCACATATTGGTTCTGCTCGTCTTTCTCCTTATGTTAATTTATTAGATGTGTTGGTGGTTCCTCATATTACTAAGAACCTGCTATCCATTAGCAAGCTGACGTCGGATTATATGTTGATGTTGTGTTTTCTGATAAAAATTTTGCCATTCAGAATCGGGTGACAAAGGCAGTTCTGGCTCAGGGCAGATGTGAACAAGGTCTTTACATTTTGGAGAGGAGTAGCTCGGCTTTGGTTGCTGCGTTGAGATCCAAAGATTTACGAGCTAGTTTTGAATTATGGCACTTACGCCTTGGACATGTGTCTTTTTCTACTATTTCTTTGCTAAATAAATTGGGATATTTATTTGTAACTTCCTTGTTACCAAAACCTTCTATTTGTTCGCCCTGTTAGTTGGCCAAGAGCAAGAAATTACCATTTTCTTTGAATGATAAACGTGTTGATAATATCCTTGATTTGGTGCATTGTGATTTTTGGGGTCTTGCTCCAATTACTTAATATGTTGGTTATCGATATTATGTTGTGTTTGTTGACGATTATTCTCGTTTCTGGTGGTTATATCCTATGCGTGCGAAGTCTGAGTTTTGTGATGTGTTTTTGCGCTTTCATGCCTTTGCTTGTAATCAATTCTCGACAACTATGAAGGTTTTTCAGTTTGATGGTGGAACTGAGTTTGTGAACACTCGTGTTAATTCCTTCATGACTGAGCATGGCATTCTTCATCGCATCTTTTGCCCACATACTCCACAGCAAAATGGACGGGCTGAACATAAGCATAGACATATTACTGAAACTGGACTCTCTATGCTCTTTCATGCCTTTGCCCCAGCTTCACTATGGTTTGATGCGTTTGCCACAGCAGTGTATGTCATAAATCGACTCCCCTCTTCTGTTTTGGATAACAAACCGCCTTATGAGCTGTTTTTTCACTCTGCACCTAATTATGTTATATTCAAGTCGTTTGGTTGTAGGGTTTTCCCTTATCTTCGAAATTATGCAGCCAACAAGTTGTCCCCACGCAGTTGACCTTGCATTTTTTTGGGATACAGCAGTGCACACAAAGGGTTTAGGTGTTACGATCCTGTTTCCGCTAAGGTGTTCATCTCTCGTCATGCTCAGTTTGACGAACACTTGTTTCCTTTTTCAGGAAATTCTTCATCCACTGCTACTGATTTCAGCATCTCAGAATTTCTCGATAGTAGCTCGCCTACTACCTCGACCCCTTTTGCTTCACCGCCATACCAGCCGCCGTCCTCATCGGTGTCGTGTCGTCTTTGTCCTGAACCCAACACATCCTCTTCCACTGTTGTACCGCCGCCACCTATCCAGCACATGCCACCACCTGTTGACGACCCACCTGTCGATGACCCACCTGTCGTCCAGTAGCCTGTCCAGTCCCCGCCACCACAGTCCTCTCATCCCATGACGACTCGGGCTAAGGCTGGAATTTTTAAGCCACATTACCCAGTTGATATAGCCTCCACGACTCTTCTCTCAACCTCGTTGCATCCTCTAAATCCAAGGGATTTAAGTTTGCCTCTAAATCTCCTCATTGGGTTGGTGCAATGCAAGAGGAGATCGATGCTCTCATGCATAATTGTACCTGGGATTTGGTGCCTCGACCACCTAATGCTAATATTGTCAGTTCCAAGTGGGTGTTTCGAACCAAGTTTCGCTCAGATGGCGGCCCGACTTGTCGCTCAAGGGTTTACTCAAGTCCCGGGTTCGGACTTTCACCATACGTTCAACCCGGTCGTCAAGGCTGCAACGATGCGAGTTATTCTTGCAATATCAGTTCATCACAAATGGTCTCTTCATCAGCTGGACGTGAAGAATGCTTTTTTGAACGGCGTGCTCGCTAAACCTGTTTTCATGGCTCAGCCCCCGGGGTTTGTTGACTCTCGGTACCCTGATCATGTGTTTCAACTCTTACTTGCTGTCGTTGGGTTTTCTTCAGTCGAAGTCTGATTCTTCATTATTCTTCCTTACTCGAGGTACATCCATAATATATCTTCTTCTTTATGTTGATGATATTATTATCACAGGAAATAATTCAGATTTGCTCAAGCGTTTCATTGCTCGTACTCACTCCGAGTTTGCCATCAAAGATCTCGGCAAATTGAATTACTTCTTGGGTCTCGAGATTTCTTATACGCCTACTGGCCTATTTGTGGGGCAAGCGAAGTATGCCCATGATATCTTATCCCGTGCTGACATGCTTGATTGTAAACCAATTGCCACTCATTTGCAAGCTGGTGACTCATTGGTTAGCACAGGTGATCCTTTTTCGGATCCAACATTGTACCGCTCTTTGGTGGGAGCTTTACAGTATCTTACTATCACTCATCCGGACCTCTCCTATGTTGTTAATTCTGTGAGTTAATTCCTCCATTCTCCTATTGATGATCATTTCTCTGCAGTTAAGAGGATTCTTCGTTACATGAAAGGTACTGTTAATTTTGACATATCTTTCACTCATCTTTCGGACAAGTTTATTGTTGGTTATTCTGATGCAGACTGGGCCCGTTGTGTTGAGACGCGTCGTTCCACTTATGGTTATTCCATTTTTTTTGGTGGAAATCTTCTTTCTTGGAGTGCAAAGAAACAACCCACTGTTGCCCGCTCTAGTTGTGAGTCTGAGTATCAGGCTTTGGCTAATTCCGCCTCTGAAGTTGTTTGGCTCATCAACTTGCTTCGTGAACTTCATCAACTTCCTCCAGATCGGCCAGTCTTTTTGTGTGACAACCGCAGTGCTCTCTTCCTCAACCAAAATCTTGTTGTTCATAAACGTACCAAGCATATCGACATCGATAACCATTTCGTTCGTGAGCTTGTATCTGCTGGTCGGTTGCACACTCAATATGTTCCAACACATCTTCAGTTACCAAGAGTCTGCTGGTCGGTTGTATCTGCTGACATTTTTACCAAGAGTCTTCCACGTCCATCTTTTGAATTTTTACGCTCCAAGCTTTGCGTTTGTCTTCATCCCACGCAATGCTTGGCGGGGGTATTAATGGAAATATTGGTATTAAGGGAAATATTGTATAAAGTCAATATTGCTATATTTTTAGATTAGACTTGTTGATTTATTCTCTTTGATTTGATTTCCCATAATTATGGAGATCTTGTTGTAATCCCTAAGTAATCCCCAAGATCTTGTTGTAATCCCCAAGTATATATTAGTGAAATTCTCTAATCACCAATTAAGAATAATCTCATATCATTGTTGTTAGGATTAATGCAATATTGGATGTCATCTAATTCTATCTATCAGAAGAGTTGTTATTATTCTGATCTTGGAGTTCAGCAAAGTTGAGTTAAGGAGTAATTCAACTGATAAGGTTTAGTGGTCTTGTTAGGAGTCAACTAATCTGAAATTATTGAGTTTGGACAACTCTGCTGATGAGTTTGGACAACTCTGCTTATGAGTTTGGACAACTCTGCTAGACAAGTTATCTGAAGTCAGTTCAGGAGAGTTGGGGGCCAAGTCTGCTGAAGAGAAGTCTGCTGAGACAAGTCTGCTGAGACAAGTCTGCTTAGCCAAGTCTGCTGAGACAAGTCTGCTTAGACAAGTCTGCTGAGACAACTCCGCTGAAGTCTAGATTTTCAGAGTTAGTTAATTCTGGTTTTTCTATTAGTTAGTTAGTTGGTTAGTGGCGGTTATCCAATGCATTGTACATCTATAAATACACCATCTAGTGCATAGGTTGTAGGTTACTGAATATGAGAGTTTTGAGAGATCAAGCTTAGTGAATACTTGTAATCTGTAACTTTCATTTGTGATTAGTGAAGAGAGTCTTCTATCCTCCGTGGACGTAGATCATTTGATCGAACCACGTAAATCCCGTGTTCTTTCTTTGAGTTCTTTATACGTTTCAATTCATTGCGTTTCTAGTTGTCTTGATTTATCATTTGTAAGGAGTTGCTTTGTGGATACAATTCCGTAACAATTGGCGCCGTCTGTGGGAAGTCGAAGATAAAGTCAAGAATCAGAAATGGGCTCTGTGAAGTTGGAGATAGAGAAATTCAATGGTAAGACAGATTTTGGCTTATGGAAAGCCAAGATGAAGGCTCTGCTGTCACACCATGGGCTGAAAGAGGCCCTCACTCCTCTTGATCCTGCTGCATCCGATGCAGACCAGGCCAAGAAAGAAGAGCTTATGGAAAAAGCTTACAACATTGTTGTCCTAAGTTTGGGAGACAATGTGTTCAGGGAAGTTATGAAGGAGAAGGATGTTGCTGCTGTATTTGAGACCCTTGATGATCTGTATTTGACACAATCTTTGTCAAACCAGATGTTTATGGAGAGGAAGCTCAACAATTTCAAGATGACAGATGATAAGACCCTTGATGAGCAGTTAATAGAGTTCATGCAAGCAGTTGATGATCTTGAAAATGTTGGAGTCACCTTAGATGATCACAAGAAGTTTTTTCTACTATTGGAGTCCTTACCACCTTCATATGATAGCTTCAAGGATGCTTTGCTGATTACCAAGGAGGGTAAGGCAAAATTCAAAGAAGTCTTGTCCATTCTGAAAACTAAGAGTTTACATGTAGCAAACTCAACCAAGAAGACCAAGAACCAAGCTGAGGGTCTTAATATCAAACTCAAGAATGACAAGAAAGGAGGGCAAGGCAAGAAGTTTCATGCCAAGCCAAATCAAAAGAAGAATGGGTTTGTAGCCAAGAGCAGAGCTTGCTACAAATGCCATAAAGAAGGACATTTCATTAAAGACTGTCCTGAGCATAAAAAGTCTACTGATCCTGCCAAAGCTGATGTAGCAGAGGCAAAAGGATATGATAGTGCAGAAGTCATGAGCATAACAGATAGCAAACTTGTTAATGAATGGGTGTTGGATTCTGGATGTTCATTTCACATGTGTCCCACCAAATCTTGGTTTCAAAACCTGGAAATGATGGATGGTGGATCAGTTCTGTTGGGTAATGATGAAAGCTGCAATGTGAGGGGTATTGGCACTGTGAGGGTGAAGATGTTTAATGATAAACATGTGATCCTGACCAATGTCAGATTTGTTCCAGATTTGAAGAGAAACCTTATATCTCTTGGCACATTAAATGCTTTGGGTTATGAATTCAAGACTGAAAAAGGATGTTTGTTTGTCACCAAAGTTGATAGAATAGTGATGCAAGGGAAGAAGTCTAATGGTCTATATTCTTTAATTGGTGAGACAATCACAGGTGCTGCTGATGTTACCATGAGTTCTGAAGATGCTATGCTTTGGCATAAGAGGCTGGCACATGTGGGTGAGAAAGGTCTGATGGAGTTATCCAAGAAGGGGGCATTCCACCAGAAGACATTCAAAAGCCTGGAGTTCTGTGAGCAGTGCATTATTGGCAAGGCCAAGAAGAAGTCATTCCAGAAGGGTGAGCACACTACCAAGGAGCTGCTGGATTATGTTCATTCAGATGTCTGGGGGCCATCAAGAACTGAAACCATTGGTGGAGGTAAGTATTTCATGTCAATTATAGATGACTATTCTAGAAAAGTTTGGGTGTTCATTCTCAAACAGAAGAGTGAGGCCTTTACAAAATTCAAAGAATGGCTACTTGAGATAGAGAACAAGAAAGGAAAGTCCTTAAAACATTTGAGGACAGATAATGGCCTTGAGTATCTATCAGCTGAATTCAATGAATTTTGTAAAGAGAAGGGCATTACTAGACATAGAACTGTCCCTCTTAATCCACAGCAAAATGGATTAGCAGAGAGAATGAATAGAACTATTCTAGAACGGGTCAGATGCATGTTAGCTGATGCTAAATTACCTAAAAGCTTTTGGGGAGAAGCTGTATGTACTGCATGTTACTTGATAAACAAAACTCCCTCATATGCTTTAGAAGGTAAAACCCCAGATGAGATCTGGTATGGCAAGTTGTCTGATTATTCAAAACTTAAAGTGTTTGGATGTCAGGCTTATGCACATATTAGACAGGATAAGCTTGAGCCTAGGGCTCTGAAATGTATATTCATTGGCTATCCAATAGGTGTCAAGGGCTATAGACTGTGGTGCCTTGAACCTGGTCATAAGAAAGTGATAATCAGCAGAGATGTTGATTTCAATGAGAAGGTAATGGGATATCCTCATAATGGAAACTCCCATGACCTAGATGGAAGAATTGTAAATGAGTCAGAAGAGAGTTTCTCAGCTGAGGTGGAGTTTCCCACACCAGGAGAGTTGACCCCAGAGGAGGTGGACAACTTTGCTGATACAGGAGACAACACCCCTGATGAGGTTGTTCCAGAACAGGTCCCAGAAGATGATCCAGAAGATCATTCAGAAGATGAGGCCATGGAGGACAACCCTGCTGATCTGAGAAATTACAGCCTTGCAAGAGATAGGCTCAGGAGGCAGATTCACCCCCCATCTAGGTTTGGTCAGGCTGATCTTGTGTCATATGCTCTGATCACAACAGAAGAGGTGGAGCATTATGAGCCAAGAAACTATAAGGAAGCTATCACCAGTCCTGAAAGAGAGCAGTGGATAGCAGCCATGTCAGAAGAGTTGCAATCCTTAGAGAAGAATGAGACCTGGATCCTTGTGGAGAAGCCAGACAACCAGAAGTTGGTCAGCTGTAGATGGCTGTTCAAAAAGAAGCTTGAAGTTGGATTTGGTGGTGCTAGAGAGCAGATCAGATTCAAGGCTAGGTTGGTGGCAAGAGGATTCACACAAAGAGAAGGCATAGACTTCAATGAGGTATTCTCTCCTGTTGTTAAACACTGTTCAATAAGATTACTTTTGTCTAAGGTTGCTCAAGATGATCTTGAGTTACATCAGCTAGATGTTAAAACTGCATTCCTACATGGAGAACTAGCTGAAACAATATATATGCATCAACCAGAAGGGTTTATCATGCCTGAAACTCAAAGTAAGGTATGCTTGCTTAAGAAATCATTGTATGGGCTCAAGCAGAGTCCTAGACAATGGTATAGAAAGTTTGATACATTCATGCTTTCTATTGGTTTCTTAAGAAGCAAATATGATGGATGTGTATATATTGGTAAACAAGATTATCTAGAGAGCACCTATCTACTGATCTATGTAGATGATATGTTAATAGCTAGCAAGAGTATGAGAAAGATTACCCAGCTGAAGCAGCAGCTGAGTAGCAAGTTCGAGATGAAGGATTTGGGTGAAGCCAAGAGAATATTAGGCATGGATATTCTCAGAAACAGGAAAGCAGGGAAGCTGTTCTTGTCCCAGAAAGGTTACATCCAGAAGGTGTTGAGAAGATTCCTTATGCACCAGTCCAGACCTGTTAGTACCTCATTTGGCCAGCAATTTAAGTTG
Source organism: Galeopsis tetrahit (assembly GCA_963675135.1). Classification (NCBI taxonomy): domain Eukaryota; kingdom Viridiplantae; phylum Streptophyta; class Magnoliopsida; order Lamiales; family Lamiaceae; genus Galeopsis; species Galeopsis tetrahit. The sequence goes on along the minus strand of OY776124.1, from coordinate 58,034,870 downwards.
TCAGCCAAGCAATCTCCTCAAACAGCTGAAGAGAAGAAGCAGATGCTTACTGTTCCTTATGCAAATGGAGTAGGAAGTCTCATGTATGCTATGGTTTGTAGCAGACCAGATCTTGCCTATGCTGTTAGTATGGTGAGTAGGTTCATGGGAAATCCAGGAAAGCTACATTGGGAAGCTTTGAAGTGGATTCTAAGATATCTGAATGGTTCAGAAGACTTAGGATTATTGTTTGAAAAATCAGTTGATACCAAGAGACCTTTGATTGGATTTGTGGATTCTGATTTTGCTGGAAACATAGATACAAGGAAGTCTTTATCTGGTTATGTGTTTACATTGTATGGCACTGCTATCACCTGGAGACTGGGCCCGTTGTGTTGAGACGCGTCGTTCCACTTATGGTTATTCCATTTTTTTTGGTGGAAATCTTCTTTCTTGGAGTGCAAAGAAACAACCCACTGTTGCCCGCTCTAGTTGTGAGTCTGAGTATCAGGCTTTGGCTAATTCCGCCTCTGAAGTTGTTTGGCTCATCAACTTGCTTCGTGAACTTCATCAACTTCCTCCAGATCGGCCAGTCTTTTTGTGTGACAACCGCAGTGCTCTCTTCCTCAACCAAAATCTTGTTGTTCATAAACGTACCAAGCATATCGACATCGATAACCATTTCGTTCGTGAGCTTGTATCTGCTGGTCGGTTGCACACTCAATATGTTCCAACACATCTTCAGTTACCAAGAGTCTGCTGGTCGGTTGTATCTGCTGACATTTTTACCAAGAGTCTTCCACGTCCATCTTTTGAATTTTTACGCTCCAAGCTTTGCGTTTGTCTTCATCCCACGCAATGCTTGGCGGGGGTATTAATGGAAATATTGGTATTAAGGGAAATATTGTATAAAGTCAATATTGCTATATTTTTAGATTAGACTTGTTGATTTATTCTCTTTGATTTGATTTCCCATAATTATGGAGATCTTGTTGTAATCCCTAAGTAATCCCCAAGATCTTGTTGTAATCCCCAAGTATATATTAGTGAAATTCTCTAATCACCAATTAAGAATAATCTCATATCATTGTTGTTAGGATTAATGCAATATTGGATGTCATCTAATTCTATCTATCAGAAGAGTTGTTATTATTCTGATCTTGGAGTTCAGCAAAGTTGAGTTAAGGAGTAATTCAACTGATAAGGTTTAGTGGTCTTGTTAGGAGTCAACTAATCTGAAATTATTGAGTTTGGACAACTCTGCTGATGAGTTTGGACAACTCTGCTTATGAGTTTGGACAACTCTGCTAGACAAGTTATCTGAAGTCAGTTCAGGAGAGTTGGGGGCCAAGTCTGCTGAAGAGAAGTCTGCTGAGACAAGTCTGCTGAGACAAGTCTGCTTAGCCAAGTCTGCTGAGACAAGTCTGCTTAGACAAGTCTGCTGAGACAACTCCGCTGAAGTCTAGATTTTCAGAGTTAGTTAATTCTGGTTTTTCTGTTAGTTAGTTAGTTGGTTAGTGGCGGTTATCCAATGCATTGTACATCTATAAATACACCATCTAGTGCATAGGTTGTAGGTTACTGAATATGAGAGTTTTGAGAGATCAAGCTTAGTGAATACTTGTAATCTGTAACTTTCATTTGTGATTAGTGAAGAGAGTCTTCTATCCTCCGTGGACGTAGATCATTTGATCGAACCACGTAAATCCCGTGTTCTTTCTTTGAGTTCTTTATACGTTTCAATTCATTGCGTTTCTAGTTGTCTTGATTTATCATTTGTAAGGAGTTGCTTTGTGGATACAATTCCGTAACAATTGGCGCCGTCTGTGGGAAGTCGAAGATAAAGTCAAGAATCAGAAATGGGCTCTGTGAAGTTGGAGATAGAGAAATTCAATGGTAAGACAGATTTTGGCTTATGGAAAGCCAAGATGAAGGCTCTGCTGTCACACCATGGGCTGAAAGAGGCCCTCACTCCTCTTGATCCTGCTGCATCCGATGCAGACCAGGCCAAGAAAGAAGAGCTTATGGAAAAAGCTTACAACATTGTTGTCCTAAGTTTGGGAGACAATGTGTTCAGGGAAGTTATGAAGGAGAAGGATGTTGCTGCTGTATTTGAGACCCTTGATGATCTGTATTTGACACAATCTTTGTCAAACCAGATGTTTATGGAGAGGAAGCTCAACAATTTCAAGATGACAGATGATAAGACCCTTGATGAGCAGTTAATAGAGTTCATGCAAGCAGTTGATGATCTTGAAAATGTTGGAGTCACCTTAGATGATCACAAGAAGTTTTTTCTACTATTGGAGTCCTTACCACCTTCATATGATAGCTTCAAGGATGCTTTGCTGATTACCAAGGAGGGTAAGGCAAAATTCAAAGAAGTCTTGTCCATTCTGAAAACTAAGAGTTTACATGTAGCAAACTCAACCAAGAAGACCAAGAACCAAGCTGAGGGTCTTAATATCAAACTCAAGAATGACAAGAAAGGAGGGCAAGGCAAGAAGTTTCATGCCAAGCCAAATCAAAAGAAGAATGGGTTTGTAGCCAAGAGCAGAGCTTGCTACAAATGCCATAAAGAAGGACATTTCATTAAAGACTGTCCTGAGCATAAAAAGTCTACTGATCCTGCCAAAGCTGATGTAGCAGAGGCAAAAGGATATGATAGTGCAGAAGTCATGAGCATAACAGATAGCAAACTTGTTAATGAATGGGTGTTGGATTCTGGATGTTCATTTCACATGTGTCCCACCAAATCTTGGTTTCAAAACCTGGAAATGATGGATGGTGGATCAGTTCTGTTGGGTAATGATGAAAGCTGCAATGTGAGGGGTATTGGCACTGTGAGGGTGAAGATGTTTAATGATAAACATGTGATCCTGACCAATGTCAGATTTGTTCCAGATTTGAAGAGAAACCTTATATCTCTTGGCACATTAAATGCTTTGGGTTATGAATTCAAGACTGAAAAAGGATGTTTGTTTGTCACCAAAGTTGATAGAATAGTGATGCAAGGGAAGAAGTCTAATGGTCTATATTCTTTAATTGGTGAGACAATCACAGGTGCTGCTGATGTTACCATGAGTTCTGAAGATGCTATGCTTTGGCATAAGAGGCTGGCACATGTGGGTGAGAAAGGTCTGATGGAGTTATCCAAGAAGGGGGCATTCCACCAGAAGACATTCAAAAGCCTGGAGTTCTGTGAGCAGTGCATTATTGGCAAGGCCAAGAAGAAGTCATTCCAGAAGGGTGAGCACACTACCAAGGAGCTGCTGGATTATGTTCATTCAGATGTCTGGGGGCCATCAAGAACTGAAACCATTGGTGGAGGTAAGTATTTCATGTCAATTATAGATGACTATTCTAGAAAAGTTTGGGTGTTCATTCTCAAACAGAAGAGTGAGGCCTTTACAAAATTCAAAGAATGGCTACTTGAGATAGAGAACAAGAAAGGAAAGTCCTTAAAACATTTGAGGACAGATAATGGCCTTGAGTATCTATCAGCTGAATTCAATGAATTTTGTAAAGAGAAGGGCATTACTAGACATAGAACTGTCCCTCTTAATCCACAGCAAAATGGATTAGCAGAGAGAATGAATAGAACTATTCTAGAACGGGTCAGATGCATGTTAGCTGATGCTAAATTACCTAAAAGCTTTTGGGGAGAAGCTGTATGTACTGCATGTTACTTGATAAACAAAACTCCCTCATATGCTTTAGAAGGTAAAACCCCAGATGAGATCTGGTATGGCAAGTTGTCTGATTATTCAAAACTTAAAGTGTTTGGATGTCAGGCTTATGCACATATTAGACAGGATAAGCTTGAGCCTAGGGCTCTGAAATGTATATTCATTGGCTATCCAATAGGTGTCAAGGGCTATAGACTGTGGTGCCTTGAACCTGGTCATAAGAAAGTGATAATCAGCAGAGATGTTGATTTCAATGAGAAGGTAATGGGATATCCTCATAATGGAAACTCCCATGACCTAGATGGAAGAATTGTAAATGAGTCAGAAGAGAGTTTCTCAGCTGAGGTGGAGTTTCCCACACCAGGAGAGTTGACCCCAGAGGAGGTGGACAACTTTGCTGATACAGGAGACAACACCCCTGATGAGGTTGTTCCAGAACAGGTCCCAGAAGATGATCCAGAAGATCATTCAGAAGATGAGGCCATGGAGGACAACCCTGCTGATCTGAGAAATTACAGCCTTGCAAGAGATAGGCTCAGGAGGCAGATTCACCCCCCATCTAGGTTTGGTCAGGCTGATCTTGTGTCATATGCTCTGATCACAACAGAAGAGGTGGAGCATTATGAGCCAAGAAACTATAAGGAAGCTATCACCAGTCCTGAAAGAGAGCAGTGGATAGCAGCCATGTCAGAAGAGTTGCAATCCTTAGAGAAGAATGAGACCTGGATCCTTGTGGAGAAGCCAGACAACCAGAAGTTGGTCAGCTGTAGATGGCTGTTCAAAAAGAAGCTTGAAGTTGGATTTGGTGGTGCTAGAGAGCAGATCAGATTCAAGGCTAGGTTGGTGGCAAGAGGATTCACACAAAGAGAAGGCATAGACTTCAATGAGGTATTCTCTCCTGTTGTTAAACACTGTTCAATAAGATTACTTTTGTCTAAGGTTGCTCAAGATGATCTTGAGTTACATCAGCTAGATGTTAAAACTGCATTCCTACATGGAGAACTAGCTGAAACAATATATATGCATCAACCAGAAGGGTTTATCATGCCTGAAACTCAAAGTAAGGTATGCTTGCTTAAGAAATCATTGTATGGGCTCAAGCAGAGTCCTAGACAATGGTATAGAAAGTTTGATACATTCATGCTTTCTATTGGTTTCTTAAGAAGCAAATATGATGGATGTGTATATATTGGTAAACAAGATTATCTAGAGAGCACCTATCTACTGATCTATGTAGATGATATGTTAATAGCTAGCAAGAGTATGAGAAAGATTACCCAGCTGAAGCAGCAGCTGAGTAGCAAGTTCGAGATGAAGGATTTGGGTGAAGCCAAGAGAATATTAGGCATGGATATTCTCAGAAACAGGAAAGCAGGGAAGCTGTTCTTGTCCCAGAAAGGTTACATCCAGAAGGTGTTGAGAAGATTCCTTATGCACCAGTCCAGACCTGTTAGTACCTCATTTGGCCAGCAATTTAAGTTGTCAGCCAAGCAATCTCCTCAAACAGCTGAAGAGAAGAAGCAGATGCTTACTGTTCCTTATGCAAATGGAGTAGGAAGTCTCATGTATGCTATGGTTTGTAGCAGACCAGATCTTGCCTATGCTGTTAGTATGGTGAGTAGGTTCATGGGAAATCCAGGAAAGCTACATTGGGAAGCTTTGAAGTGGATTCTAAGATATCTGAATGGTTCAGAAGACTTAGGATTATTGTTTGAAAAATCAGTTGATACCAAGAGACCTTTGATTGGATTTGTGGATTCTGATTTTGCTGGAAACATAGATACAAGGAAGTCTTTATCTGGTTATGTGTTTACATTGTATGGCACTGCTATCACCTGGAGAGCAGCTTTACAATCTATGGTGACCTTATCCACAACAGAAGCTGAGTACATAGCCTTAACAGAAGCTGTGAAGGAAGCAATGTGGTTGAAGGGCATTCTGAGAGATTTTGGCATATTTCAGAAAAGTGTTCCTGTGCTGTGTGATAATCAGAGTACAATTCATCTAGCAAAACATCAAGTGTTTCATGAGAGGTCAAAGCACATTGATGTGAAGTTACACTTTGTTAGAGACATCTTGGAGAAGAGCATTGTTGAAGTTCAGAAGGTAGCTTCAGAAGAGAATGCAGCTGATATGTTGACTAAGGCATTACCAAGCAATAAGTTCAATCATTGCATGGAGTTGGTAAACCTTAGCACCTGGGATGTTCATTAAGAAGAGAATGGACAAACAGCCTTGAGGAGGGCTGGGAAGAAGGCAATCTTGCATTAAGGTGGAGAATTGTTAGGATTAATGCAATATTGGATGTCATCTAATTCTATCTATCAGAAGAGTTGTTATTATTCTGATCTTGGAGTTCAGCAAAGTTGAGTTAAGGAGTAATTCAACTGATAAGGTTTAGTGGTCTTGTTAGGAGTCAACTAATCTGAAATTATTGAGTTTGGACAACTCTGCTGATGAGTTTGGACAACTCTGCTTATGAGTTTGGACAACTCTGCTAGACAAGTTATCTGAAGTCAGTTCAGGAGAGTTGGGGGCCAAGTCTGCTGAAGAGAAGTCTGCTGAGACAAGTCTGCTGAGACAACTCCGCTGAAGTCTAGATTTTCAGAGTTAGTTAATTCTGATTTTTCTGTTAGTTAGTTAGTTGGTTAGTGGCGGTTATCCAATGCATTGTACATCTATAAATACACCATCTAGTGCATAGGTTGTAGGTTACTGAATATGAGAGTTTTGAGAGATCAAGCTTAGTGAATACTTGTAATCTGTAACTTTCATTTGTGATTAGTGAAGAGAGTCTTCTATCCTCCGTGGACGTAGATCATTTGATCGAACCACGTAAATCCCGTGTTCTTTCTTTGAGTTCTTTATACGTTTCAATTCATTGCGTTTCTAGTTGTCTTGATTTATCATTTGTAAGGAGTTACTTTGTGGATACAATTCCGTAACAATTGTCACAAAATCAACAATTAATTTTCTAATCAATTATGTACATTCATATATATATAATACCGTAAAAGTGAAAGATAATAAACTCCTAGCTTGGAATCCTATGAAAATTGAGAGACTAAACAGCATTATTTTTGTTGTAAAGTAAAAAATGGTTATGGTATTTTGCGGGTTATTCTTTGCTAATTTGCGACTTTTTTTTAAATTATTATTTGCGACAACTAATAGCGTTGCAAATAAACACGTTGAATTTAATACCCTTAAATAGCACGACAGAAGCGTTATCGGAAACATATCGATTTGAGATGGTAAAAATCGTCGCAAATTTAATTTCTTATTAGCGACGGTCAAAATTCATCAAGTCGATCAAACTGGACTTGAATAATTTGGTATGTAACACTTATTTTAACTATGTTTACTTATCTTGATGATCAATCGTAAAATAAAATTTATTTTATAACAGAATTCAAGTTTAATTTGATATTTTCAAACCAAGAGGTGATTGAATTTATGAGTTTAGAAATGAAAAACTTGATTGGATCAATGCAAAACTTGGCTCTTAATCCTTTTTAAGTACAATCTTTCAGACTCAATTCACTGAAATTCTTTTATGCCCTATTTTTTTATGTGTATATAAACACACACATATTCACTGTGTTATGTTTATGAATTCAAGATTTGGGGGTGTGGGGGGACTAAATTCTTTGTAGGTGCAAAAAAGAAGCAGGATTCAAACTTTCATGAATTTATCTGGCAGGGCAAGAATTGGAGATTTTAATTAGTTAAGATGCAACTTTTAGTCTTGACAAATACTACATTTTTTATTCCATATGTACCACTTTTGATTTTAATTTGTTTTTTTATTGTAAATATACTATGTTACTTTATCTGAATTAAAGACAAATACAAAAGTTTTGAAAAATATAGATTACTAATCTGGAAGTGGAACAATTTAGCTGACAAAAAATAATTTGTTACAATTGAAGGACAAAAATGGAAATGGTACATAAATGATGGTAGTACTAGTGAAATCATAATTAAGATTCCTTTTGTGTGCATTGACTAAATAAAGTATTATAATTGAAGAAATGTCTGTATTTCATTGTAGCACATGTAAGAGAGAGAGACCCTTATCTTAACTTTTTAGTTTTAGCCAACTCTCTATACTCTTTGCAACCTCAAAGATACCTAAAACGATTTTCCTCCACAAAATACACACCCCTATCTGCTATGCAAAAGCCACGGAAATTCTATTATATAACATTGTATTTAGTTTATATCTGGCAGTTGCTCTCCTCTCTTTCTCTCCTGTACACTCTCCCTCCAATTCCTGCAATTCCCAGGTGAGTTTTCTCTGTTTTGATGAATGTAATATGATAAAGCTGTGTGTTTGGTCATGCATTTCCTCATTTTATGTGTTTGTAATTTAGGGGAAGTTTGAAAAATGGCCCAAATCTTGGCCCCTTCAGCACAATGGCAGATGAGATTTGGGAAGGATTCAGTGCATGCTAGTCCATTGAGCACTAAGATGTGGAGCTCTCTTGTTTTGAAACAGAACAAGAAAGGGTCCCTTAAAACCTCTCCCAAATTCAGAGTTTTAGCTGTTAATTCTGATAACAGCACTATCAACCGCGTTGAACAGTTGCTCAACTTGGATGTCACTCCTTACACTGATAAGATCATTGCTGAGTACATTTGGTACATTTTCCTTTTTGCTGCCTGCCATTTATGTTTCTTGAAATTTTAGTAGTGGATGATCTGTATATTGTTCATTTTGTTGTTGTTATGATGTATAGAATCAACATTATCTGAGATTAGATACTCCCAGTTACTAGTTTTAGTGTAATGAATGATGTTTTTCCCCTGAGGACTAGTTTACTTCCTTTGTGGTAGGATTGGAGGATCAGGAATCGACGTTCGTAGTAAATCGAGGGTATGATTCGATTACTGAGTTTCGTTATACAGTATTTCCTTTTCTTCAGATTGATGAGAAGTAGTTTGTTTCTTTAGACCTTATCGAAGCCAGTCGAACACCCTTCCGAGCTTCCAAAGTGGAACTACGATGGATCGAGCACAGGACAAGCTCCTGGAGAAGATAGTGAAGTCATCCTATAGTAAGATCATCTGCAAATCATGTTAAGCCATTAAAAACATATTGAATGTAACTCGTCTTCGATCTACTTTGCAGCCCTCAAGCCATTTTCAAGGATCCATTCCGTGGTGGCAACAACATCTTGGTTAGCTCCTAGTTTTGATTATCTTGATTTCCCAGGCCCGTTTTCTCATACGTGTATAATTTGAAACAGGTCATTTGTGACACTTATACACCAGCTGGAGAGCCTATTCCCACGAACAAACGATACAGAGCTGCCCAGATTTTCAGTGACTCCAAGGTTGTCGATGAAGTTCCATGGTAACCACATTGTTGATTTCAATCCTTTTTTGATTCAATATTAGTTTACGTTGTTTAGATCATTAGTGGCCTTTTCTCAGTTCTATTCAATGGTGTAACGTCTTCTGTGGATGATAACAACGGTTAATTACACCTCTTACATGTCGTCCATCTAAGAAGTGTAATAACAGATGTTACACCATTATGTAACAGAAAATCCCATCTCGTTTTTTGTCTAGGATTTTAACTTTTGGAATCAACTTGAGTTAGGTTTGGCATTGAACAAGAGTACACCTTAATGCAACAAAACGTAAACTGGCCATTGGGATGGCCTGTTGGAGGTTACCCTGGCCCTCAGGTACCATAGCTTTGTTTATAAATCCGAACTTTCTTGATACCATTTTCTTCGTTTTTCATGGTTATTAAGTGGTTTGTATTTTCATATTTGTTGGACTTTTAGGGACCGTATTACTGTGCTGCTGGAGCAGATAAGTCGTTTGGCCGTGATATATCCGATGCTCATTACAAAGCTTGCTTATATGCCGGAATCAATATCAGTGGTACTAATGGAGAGGTTATGCCTGGACAGGTACATTTCCTTCACCTCATCTTTTTTTCCCGATTTCGACGTAAATTACTGAAAGAATTGAAGCATTGATAATTGATTCTTGCAGTGGGAATTTCAAGTTGGCCCGAGTGTTGGAATCGAAGCTGGAGATCACATTTGGTGTGCTAGGTACCTCCTAGAGGTAAGCCACTTTTTCGACAGATGGTCGTTCATTAAGTTTCTTTGATGATAGCATAAGTACATGAAGGAGACAGATTAATTTTATCTTTGATCTCTTTTTTTGACAGAGAATTACAGAACAAGCTGGAGTTGTACTCACACTTGATCCAAAACCAATAGAGGTGCTAACAATATCTTTCAATTTAATTTAATTTTTTATGGCAATGAGTTTTAGATAAGCTAATTTTCTCTTTATTGTGCAACATCCAGGGTGACTGGAATGGTGCAGGATGTCACACCAATTACAGGTATTCTTAGGGCTAATACTTTTCATTATACGGAGTACTATATTTTAGTGATTTTTGTAGACAAAATTGAGTCAACATTGCACGAGCTACGTGCGTAAATACTTATATATGATTACATGGACTTTCAGCACCAAGAGTATGAGGGAAGAAGGAGGGTTTGAAGTAATAAAGAAAGCGATTCTGAACCTCTCACTTCGCCACAAAGAGCATATCAGTGCATATGGAGAAGGAAATGAGAGACGATTGACAGGAAAGCATGAAACTGCCAGCATCAACACATTTTCATGGGTAAGCTTCTGTAGTTTATACGCCTATCAACGGATGCTATCTTGATTCTTGACATCTGTACTCTCAACAATTTGCAGGGCGTTGCTAACCGCGGTTGCTCAATCCGTGTGGGACGGGACACTGAGAAGAGTGGCAAAGGTACTATTCGAGGCTTGATTTGTTTTAACAAGTGAAAATTGAATGGGAAGACTTAAAAGTGTTTTTGCTTCGTCTTAGGTTATTTGGAGGACAGGCGCCCGGCTTCTAACATGGATCCGTACATCGTGACAGCCCTACTTGCCGAAACTACACTCTTGTGGGAGCCTACACTTGAAGCCGAAGCTCTTGCAGCTCAGAAAGTGACGTTGAAGGTGTAAATTATCAACATCAGAGAATGGAACGCAAAATGAAACACGAGCGTATTCAAAATCTTGTTCTCTTCCTGTTAGAAATCCCTTTCAGGGATTAGAGAGTAGAGCAGTGAGCTACATATTACCACCACTTTTCTACTTTGATTTATGCATTTGGATTCTTGGGAATAAGATATTTAAGACATTGTTATTCTGTTTGCTTTGTTAAGAAGAAAGCATCAAACTGAAGTTTTTATCTTTTTTATTATAGTAACATTACACATTAAATTAAATTCAAATACATATAAAACTTACAACCATCTATTTCTTTGAACACAAGGATACTCCAATTGTTTCAATTCAGAAGCAAGACAAGAATATTTTCTTGACAAAGAATGGAACATTCCTAGTTGTATATATACATTACACTTGTTCTAAATCAAGAAAGCTGCAAATTAATATCTTGAAAAACAAAACCATGGCTTCTGGAGCTGGCAAATCAGCAGCATTCGCCCTCTTAGTACTCAACGTCTTCCTCTACTTCATCATCGTCGCCATTGCAGCATGGGCTGTCAACCACGGAATCGAAAAATCCCACGAAACTGGTATTTATCTTCTCTTTTTACCTTGTTTTCTATTCTTGAAGTTTGTCCATTTTAATGTTGATGATATGTTTTTTTGCAGCATCTACACTGTCTCTACCTGCTAAAATCTTTCCAATATACTACCCCTTTGGGAATATGGCAACAGGATTTGTGGTAATTTTCTCTCTAATAGCAGGGGTGGTGGGATTCACCACCTCTGTTACAGGAATCAACAATCTCATCCAATGGAATCCTCCAAATCTGCATGCAGCTGCTGCTTCTTCTGTTCTTTCTTGGTTGCTTACTTTATTAGCAATGGGGTCAGTTATCTTATCTCATCGTTTTTCGGGTGAAAACGGTTTTATTCATACGATAACTGACGTTTAAGGACATTTCGCACGAATGAATTAAAATAGCAATAAATATATGTGTAATGTGACATTTTTACCCTTTTATTTCCCTACATGGAATATAGTTGCTTAGTTAATACTAGGGGTGACAATTTCAGACACGATAGCATGACACAAGTTCAACAAAAAAATAATACTTGTATGAGTTAGTATTTGGTCTTATCATGTTTGTGTCGACCCGTTAAGCATGATAAAATTAGCATAAAACACATTAATTTGTTAACATGTTACATGTTATTGATATGATATGACACGATAATAACTCATATCCGATAATAAAACAATATTTTTTATATTTAAATAAATATTTTAATTTTTATATATTTAAATGCAATTTTAAATTTATTTATTTTCTTATCATGTTGACACATGCTCTTATCATGTCGTGTCACATCAACATGTGTACTTATCGTGTCGACATAAAACACGTACAATAACAAATGATATTTAATTCTGTTATATTAATGCAAAATCACAATTAATTTGCTAGGAAAACAGTTAAAAATGACTTAAATGAGTGTGAGGGAGTATTATCACCATTCTTTTACGTAACTAGATATTTTATGTTACAGGTTTGCATGCAAGGAGATTGACATAGGCTGGACGGAGTCAAATCTAGTAAGGAAAATCATAATTCTGTTAATGAAATAAAACTTCTTTAAATGTTTTTTTTTTTTTTGCTCTAATTTTATTTATCAGTGGTAATTACTAATTGATTTTTTATTTTATTTTTTGTCAGAGAACTTTGGAGGTAATATTGATACTTGTTAGTGGAACTCAACTATTTTGCACCGCTGCAATCTACATGGGAGTTGATGATTCATTCTACAGCGACAGTGATTTGATTTATTAAAGCATCTTCTTTTTTATTTTTAATTTACATTTGTACACTTCAATTGTTTGATCTTATATATGTAAGTTAATTTGATGATGATTTCAACCTCCCTGTGTAATAAAAACGATAATATTAGTAGTATTAATTAGAGAGGAAGACATTTGGCCACGTAAATAACTGTAATAACTGTCTATATTGGCTGAATCAAATAGATTCTTGCCTACCACCTTTACCAATTCCAAAAAAATGTTTGGCAAGAAGAAAAAGACAAAGTCGGAAAAAGTAAGATATATTTACATACATTCATTCATTCATTCAACATTAAAAAATGTATGGTTTTGTAATGCAATAATACAAATGAGCAGGCTTTGGTGGAGGCAGAATACAAAGTCTCAATGCATTGCAATGCATGTGAAAGAACTGTTGCCAAAGCCATTAACAAAGTGAAAGGTTTCCAAGTTTTCCTACCTTTCCCCTGTTACAAAATGTTTCCATATCTATCTAATCTATATATACGGTTTTGATATGGAGCCCGACGGTGTGAACCCAATGTCAACATCAACTACTTGGACATTGTAGCATGGTGCAAGTAGTTTATGCTGATGTTTGCCATGAATATACATACAACACTTGGCATAAGAAACAGAACACGACCAAAAGCGTATTTCTGAAATGTCGTTGGCATGGGTGAACAGGTGTGGAGAAATTTATGACGGATATGACGAACCACAGAGTGATTGTTACGGGGAGGATTGATCCGGAGAAAGTATTGAAGAAACTGAAGAAGAAAACGGGGAAGAAAGTGGAGCTTGTAGTACAGGATGAAGATGCTGTAATCGGAGACGAACAAATTAGTGCAGTAGAAGTTGAAGATTCTTGGCTACATCATTATTATGGAGATAATGAAATCCACATGATGTTCAACGATGAAAATGCAAATTCATGTTCAATAATGTGAAAAGAGTAAAAAGAAGATATATTCATTTTGTTTGGAAAAATGTTTCAAGGCCAAACAAGTCTGCTTCGTTCAAGAACATTTTGATTCAAACGCAGCTTGAACGATATATTTAAATTTAATTACACGTGATCGAAAGTCTCGAACTCGAACCAATACATAAAAGTTTGGAAGAAAAAGACATCTCTAACCTGTTTAATTTGGCCAACAGAAACTCCTTCTACCTTCCTGCAAGATCTCAAAGGCGAGCTTGTATCGTTCCAACGATGCTGCCCCTGCCTCGATATAGTTACGAGCTTCTTCTCTTAAACTCCACAGCATCAAGGCTTTAAAATTTTGGGACCCACCTCCAGAATCGGAATCTCGAAGAATACCATATTTTGCATTTTTGCTCCACCGATGCAACACATAACGAGACGGAAGTTCCCTCACGTTCATCATTTTGAAAACCTGCAAAGCGTGCCTACAAAGAACGCCTTCAAACTCAAACATTTTACAACTACAACTGATGTTCAAGTTCGATGCATTAAACGCAACAGTATTCCTCTCGTTCCCATTTTCACGTTTTTGCACTAGATATCTACTGATTGCCCCTTCGACATTTATCTTGATTCCAAGGAAACTGTAGCTGTCCAGAAGCTCCTTCTGAAACACTTTGAACATTGTGATTGTGTATAACCTCCTACATTGTTCTTCGATGGGATCTTCTGTGTGAAGAACTGCTTGCATATTAAACGAGTTATAATCCTCCTTCCTTTCCTCTTCATAGCGTTGTTCCAGAGCTTTCTCATAACGGATAGTGAATTCATTGGCAGGTGTTTGAGCAGTCAAAATATTGCTGAAGTAAGGCTTTAAGCTCTCACCCACAGTGATTCCAGCAAAGAACGTTCCTTTTATGTGAAAGGGAAGCCAACTTTTACGCATCTGATACATCTCCTTGAACCATGTATTCTCTCTGAGATTATACTTCTTCATGAGCATATTCCAAGCAGAATCGAACTCATTAGCTGTTTGACTCTGGATGCAAGCTTCATACTCGTATTTGAACTCAGGATGAATAGACAGCAACGCACCTAAATTTTCTTGTTCCTTGGCAAGCATTTGCCATGCTGAATATCGATGATGTGTCCCAGGAAAAACGTGTGCAATCGCATGCTGAATCTCACTGTCCTGATCGGCTATTATAGAGATAGGGCGGCACCCCATCATTGCCCTAACCCAAGCCTGGAAAATCCAAGTAAACGACTCCTCAGATTCATCAGCTATTAAAGCACAACCGAGCAGAACTGGTTGCCTATGATGATTAACGCCAACAAACGAAGCAAATGGCACAGAATAACTGCTTCTCCTGTATGTTGTATCAAACACGATTGCATCTCCAAACTGAGCACATGAAAACCTAGATCGTGCATCGGCCCAGAAAATATTCATGCCTTTACCTTCACGCATTTCCACTGCGTAGAAAAATCCCGTATCTTCAGCTTGACGGGATTGAAAATACGGAAGTAGCACACTATACCACTCACTTCCGATGTTACTTTCTCTCACTCTTCTAACAAGGCTGAGGCCTCCATTTGTTTCTACTAAATCCAAGTTCTCCAACATGCTACTCCCTTCCTCTCTATACCCCTTCGGTGCAGCACTTGATGTTCCATTCGGTTCATTTGGACCACCAAGTTCATGATTGTGTTCCTTATCAAGACGATCAACTACCCACTTTCCCGTTTCTTGTCTTTGTATTCTCATATATGCTCCACAACCGACTCGAGAAGGGTGTTGTCGTCCTTCCTTGGAGCACACAAATCTTCGTGATGTAATCGAGCCATCATGTTTAGAGCGGAATAACTGTCCTATCCTGATTCTGAACCCTATACTGGATGCATATGTGTAATAGAATTTGTACGCCTCGTTGGCAGAATTAAATGTAAGACCCTTATGAGGTTCAGCTGAGGGCCCACCAACTCCATCCATCTCTTCCCTTTTGAAACGTTTACTGTCAACTGCATCAGACGGGCTATCATCTTCATGTGATCGAATTCCTGTCCTACTAGCCCCACCCGATGATGATCTTGGAGTTGGAAAAGTTTTCCTCTGTAATCGAGGAGGACAAAGTTCTCCAGATGCTTCAGCTTCATGGTTATGTTCCTTCTTTATATTGGCTATAACCCACTTGCCCGAATCTACTTTTTGCACTCGTATAAAAGCAGGACAGCCAGTTCTAGAGCTTGTCTGAAATCCCTCTTTTGAGCAGACAAATCTCCGGGAAATAACAGAGCCATCAACTCTTGATCGATACAGCTGCCCTATCCTGATTTTGAACCCCACCTGAGTTGCATAAACATTGTAAAACTCCTGTGCCTCTTCAGCTGTATTGAACTCTAATCCCACATGTGGTTCCAGCTTAGATTCTCCTTCATCCTCCCGATGGCCATTGATTTTTCCTACCATTACAGCTGCTGGTTTTGTCCGCACAGGCATTATATTTCCCAAGTCTTCCCTATTCATATCAGTATCTGCAGTCATCAGCAAAATTAATTAATACACTACACGAGCAAAAATTACAATGTGTTTAATGTTCGTCAAGTAGACTGCTTAAAATTTACACATGTGGAAAATAGCAGGGCTTCGAAGCACTAAAGCAGATGCATTACTTCAAAAGGTTGAAATAAAGTTAAGTGAAGCACAAGACTACAGATATCAAAAGGCAAACACGGGCCACTAGCACTTTGATTCTTAGTAAATGCTCGATGATACTTGTGAACAGGAATTACATCCTGGTTCACTAACTTATCATTATCTTCCTCTTTATATATACATAGGAAACAGAAAGTAAAAATTATCAGAATTATTGGATCACAATAGCAAATTATTAAACAAGCAAGCACTTCCCAGCAAGTCTAAGGTCAATAGAAATGGTTTGTTAAACAAATTGATAGCAAGAGAAACTAGTAGTACAAACTATAACAATGATTTTAATTGCATTTATAGGTAAAGCTTCATTACAAGAAGAGGGCTTAAAAAAATTGACGCAACCTGATGACTGAAGACTTGGCCTGCTAGCTGTATTTAATGAAACTGCTTCATGAAAATTAGCTATATGCCTATATCCATTGATTCACAAAGTATGTCCATTTCTTTGAGTAAGATTTTAACCAAGTAACTGTACGGCAAGAATAACACAGCAGCAAAAAGTAAATAACAAATAGGTGAAATTCTTATCGCTCTAGGCTATAATACTGTATCAGAGGAACATATTTGAAATAATTAATTAATTGCACAAGTACATAAAAATCTTAGGAGAACAACTTTCCATTCATGCCTATAGACCAGAGAGCGTTACTGATTTTCCAAAAGAACAATTACTAAATTTAGTCATAATATCCCTCAAAAATGAATACTGATCATAATTACATTTAACTCTTCTCTCATCCCATGTAAGAATCTCCAAAGGCTAACAGTTCAAGTTTTGAATCGTTGTGGCATAGACTTGAGTACCATAGGAAAAAATAATAATGGAATGCTTACGAATCAAACAATAGTTATAAGAAAAGAACAGCTGGATGGAAAAACAGACTACTGGATTTTGTATATTTGATAAATTGAGGTACTGAATGAAATACAGTCCTTTTCAAATTAATGTTTTCCATGCTTACATTATCTATAACTGTTTTCAATAGCAATAGCGGATGCAAGCACATGTGCGTAAAGAGACACTTTCACCAGTTTTCCTGGATAATTAGACGAACACACCATCATCTTCAGACACTTACAAAAGTGAGAGTGGTGGAGAATGACAAAAAAATTCATTAGCAACAAATACAAACTCCTAGTTATTCGTCCACATGCAAAAAGCCACAACCCCAACAGTATATTACCTCGTAATTTTGTGAACAGAGCACACCTTCTGAACTATCCACATTTATTGGGTTGTAAAAGCTATCATCTACATTTATATATTCCAGAAAAAACGGTTTTTCTGAATATCAATCACAGTAGTGAGACTTCAATTTAGCATCAGCAGACCAGCAATCACCCACATTTCTCATCATTCAATAATCAATGTCATATTACTGGTCAATATGAGATTATAATTAAATCCTTCGGCAGTAGTTAGGAAAACATAAACTAAAAGTTGTCAACAAGTAATGCCAGCAATTCAAAAACATTCAAATAAACAATATCCATAATCACACATAAATAATGCCTCCAAGAGGAAACACAGTAAAATTTTATCATTTACTAACATGCAATTACAGACATAAAACGAATCAAATAAAGTCCCAAAACATTCAGTTACCAAATCAAGCAACGAAAAATCCAATTTGCAGCTAAAACATAAGTTCACATCATAAACACGCAATTCAAGTCCCATTCCAAAACACCAGCCTCAAAGATAAAAAAAAAAAACTCGAGGGCAAAAAAGCACAAAATTAAAAAGCTCATGACGAAAAGAAAGGGAGAAAAGAGTTAGGGTTTTACCTTTTGCATATCCGCTGTAGCTGAATCCAAATTTGCAAGCAATTTATGCTTGCACCACCTCCAAATCACGGTTAAATTCCGGTAACTAAAGGAAAAGTAGCTCGCATTTTATAACCAAATCGTAGGTCCACGAGGAACAAAAAAATCACACCTCAAAATTGAAATAATTGGGAAAAGGATTGAGCGTATGAATGAGAAAATGGATCGAAATAGAAGAATTAAGCAAGCAATTATGTTTCCATATCATATTTTCTGGGGCAATTTGTCTCAGTCGCTGTATGAGAGGTGAAGCTGAGGTGGATTTTCAGTATGCGCTTTTTCTCACGGTGGTACACAGTGGGGGAGTTGGTATACGGTGTTCAGGGGGTGCAGGTGAATTATGGTATGCCGTTTCTAATTCAACCATAATCAACTTAAAAATCACGAAGGAGTACTTTTGATTTTAAAAGGGGTTAATTGCAAAAAAAAAAAATATTAAGACATTCAGTAGATTTATTGACATATATTTTTTTTCGTTGTAATTTAATACAACAACTTTTTTTAGTTTTATAATTTAATGCACCGACAAATTTTTCAATCAATTAAAATTATGTGGCGTTGAAAAGATTAAAATCGCCACATTGACGCCAAGTAAGACTGTCAATTAATTAATTATTACAGTATTTTTTAATGAAAAAATAATAATTTTAAAACTCTAAAAAAAATACAAAATTAATCAAGCCCTTATTATGGGTGTTTTTGTTCATGATGTCATTTAATGACTCTTCTAGGGTTTATCAAATAAATGTGGTTTGTGCTATTGTTGTACAATTGGAAAAAAATAAGTCAATTAAGAAAATAAAATTGTGTGCTTAGTTAATAAAATTGGGTTTCTCATTATCTCTTCCCAAATTCCATGGAGAATAAGACCACCGTGAATCTGAGCGCTTCTTAAACAAACAAATCGATTCAAGGATTGACAAATTGAAGAACGCGATTAAGATTTCTATGCAAATTAAGGCTTTTTTTTTTCTTTTTTTTTAGAGTTTTAAATTATTATTTTTATTAAAAAAATAGTAATAATTAATTAGTTGACGGTCTTACTTGGCGCCAATGTGGCGATTTTGATCTTTTCGGCGCCACATCATTTTAAAATTAATCAGAAAATTTGTTGTTCATTAAATTGTAAAACTAAAAAAAAATTGTGTATTGAATTGCAAAGAAAAAAAAAGTATATGTTGTAATTGATAAATTTACTAAAGTTCGTAATTTTTTTTACAATTAAATTTTTTTTTTGACAGTTGCAATTAAATCTTTAAAAAAACGAAGTTTTAGGTTTTAAAATCACAAAGGAGTACTTTCGCAAAAAAATTAAAAAAAATAAATAAGAATTGACAAAACTTTCGAATTTTATTTCATAATGCAATTTCGATTAGAAAAACTGAGTTACGATTTTTTTTTTCTTTTAAACCCAGATTTGAAAAACTCAATTATGTCTAATTTTTTTTATTAAAAAACATTATTGAGTGAAATAAAAGAATTTAAATTGAAAATAAAGTAAAAATGAGTTTTGATATGAAATTCTTAAAAAAAAATGTATAAGTAATTAAACTGTCTACTTACTTTCTAAAAAAAAAAAAACAGTTCAATTTATTATATACGGAGTATATTTTTGTATAAATGATAGATTTAAAATGGAAGGAAGAAGTACTAAATTATATACGATGTGAAAATTAAAATAAATAAGTAAATCAAATTAAAAAATATTACTATCTCATTTTCATGCACCAAAAATATGTTTATTTTCTTTTATGGAAACAATCACTTTATTTTTACCTTATAACAACTCCACAACATTTTTAGGTGATTTTTACTTTGGGCTTTGAGTGATTTTTAAAATTTCGAATTTTTTTAATTCTTATGAATAGTAATATGTGTGTTTCTTTTGAATTTTGAAATAGTAGAAGATTTAACTTATGTCAAATAAGTGTTAAAGATTTAATGTAATTGTGTTATTATATTATTGTTGTTGAAATTATAATGATTAGTTGAATAATGATTAGTTGATTGAACGTATTACATTATTATTGTATTATTATTATATTATTGTTAAGAAAAATTATACTCCATGATTTAAGTAATACTCCATTATATACTATAACTTTAGGTCAAAACATCAATATATGATAGGGGTGATTTTGAGTGAATTTTAAAAATTAATTTTTAAATCCTGAAGTAAAATAGGTGCAAGATCTTAAAATCAAACCTAATTTTTTAAATCGAAAGTTAGCATTATCTTATTTTATCTATTTTTTTTCATAGTTTTCTTGGACGTATAAAATACTAAATTTAAATTAGAAAAAAAATAAAATAATAACAATTAAAAAAGAGTTACACTACATAATTTACTCAATACATTAAATATGAATTAGAAAAATACATTGAATAGGGATAAGAAGAGAGCGGGAAAAAAAAAGAGGGGGGAAAGAGAAAATAAGGGGAGAGAAAACAAGTATGGCTAGAAGCGTGGCTCCCAACACGTGATTCTGCGCTGCCTACACCTGCGCCTTTGCTTAATTTCTTAAAGGGATAATATCAAAAGTTACAGTGTCTGAGCACACCTTGCTCGATCCGTGAGCTCTCGTTCCTTTCCTCCACCCTCTCTTGTTTTGTGCATATCTTTTGCTCCGGGTGTCCGATCGACTCGATTCTTTTTGCTATTTCACTCCATTTTTTGAGGCGAACTCAATGGTGTGCTTCTCTCTTTGATCCAGTGAAATGGGGTAGGTGTTTTGCTCCCAAAATCCTTTGTTTTTCCTACAAAATCGACAAAACACCGTCTTTCTCTTATTTTGATCAAAACCATCATATTCCAAAGTTGCTCCCTCTTCAAGGATCACCATTGCACCACTTGCTCCCTCTTTCCAAAATTGACTTTGCTTTCTTCTTCATTCTCCAAGAGAGTGTATCCACAATGTTCCTCATCCATTATCTATAAAAAAGGGACTAAGCTATCAAAACTACTAAAACAAGAAAAACATGAAAGCAATAAAACTTTGGGTTGCCTCCCAAGAAGCGCTATTTTTAACGTCCTATGTCGGACGATTTTTTTCTACTTTCAAGCCTCATCCAAGTGAAGTGACTCCACCATTCGAAGTTGCTCATTTCCAAAATAGTGTTTCACTCTTTGACCATTCACCACAAAAGTTGTTCCATCTTTACCAACAAGCTCCACATTTTCCATGGGTGTCACATTCTTAACCACAAAGGGTCCCGACCACTTTGACTTCAACTTGCCCGGAAAGAGCCTTAGCCTTGAGTTGAACAACAAGACTTGTTCTCCCACTTGGAACTCTCTCCTCTCAATCATCTTGTCATGAAACTTCTTGGCTCTTTCTTTGTGGATCTTGGAGTTCTCAAAGGCCCCATTTCTAAACTCATCAAGCTCATTGAACATCATCTTCCTTCTTTCTTTGGATGCCTTAAGGTCAAGATTCAACTCTTTAATGGCCCAACGAGCTTTACATTCCACTTCCACGGGTAGATGATAAGACTTACCATGCACAAGTTGATAAGAAGATGTGCCCAAAGGTGTCTTGTAGGCGGTTCGATATGCCCAAAGAGCATCATCTAGCTTGATGGTCCAATCTTTCCTCTTTATCCCAACGATCTTCTCCAAGATTTGCTTCACCTCTCGATTGACAAGCTCCATTTGTCCATTAGCTTAAGGGTGGTAAGGTGTGGTCACCCTATGCTTCACTCCATATTTTGTCAAGAGTTTATCTAACCATCAGTTGCAAAAGTGTGAGCCACCATCACTCACTAGTGCTCTTGGAGTGCCAAAACGGGTGAAAATATTCTTCCTAAAAAAGTTAGGGACTACCTTGGCATCATTTGTAGTGGTTGTAATGGCCTCAATCCATCTAGAAAACATAGTCAATGGCCAAAAGGATGTAAGAAAATCCATGAGAAGTTGGAAAAGGCCCCATAAAATCTATTTCCCACACATCAAAGAGCTCCACTTCAATCACATTCTTCAAAGGCATTTCATACATTTTTGAAATGTTTCCCATCCTTTGGCACTTGTCACATTTCTTCACAAAAACTTCACAATCTCTAAAGATGGATGGCCAATAAAAACCACTTTGAAGAACTTTGTGGGCCGTCCGGTTTGCTCCAAAATGCCCTCCATAGGAAGATGAATGGCACTCATCAATCACTTTCTCCCACTCATCTTCCGCTAGACACCTCCTCATAATCATGTCCGAACACCATCTAAATAAGAACGGATCTTCCCATACATAGAACTTTGGATCATGATAGAACTTCTTCTTTTGATGGAATGAGAGATTTGGTGGATGGGTTCCGGTGGCTATGTAGTTCACAAAGTCGGCGAACCAAGGACATGCTTCCTTGATAGCAAGGAGTTGCTCATCGGGAAACCATTCCTTGATGGGGACTTGGACATCTTTTTCCTCCACATTCTCAAGTCTTGAGAGATGGTCCGCCACAAAATTCTCACACCATTTTCTATCTCTAATCTCCACATCAAATTCTTGTAACAAGAGCACCCATCGTATCAACCTCGGTTTAGCCTCCTTCTCAATCAAATACTTGAGAGTCGTGTGATCCGTGTAAACAATCGTTTTAGCTCCCACCAAATATGCTCTAAACTTATCAAAGCTATAAACCATGGCTAGCATCTCTTTCTCCGTTGTGGTGTAATTCCTTTGAGTCGGATTCAAGGTCTTGCTTACATAGTAAATCACACGAAAAAGCTTGTCTCTCTTTTGCCCCAAAGCTACCCCAACGACGTAGTCATTAGCATCCACATGACCTCAAAAGGTTGACTCCAATCGGGTGTCACCAACACGGGAGCCTTGATCAAAGCCTCCTTTAATATCTCAAATGCCTTCACACAATCTTCATTAAAAATGAAGGTGGAACCTTTCTCCAACAATGAACACATGGTCTTGGTTATCTTTGAAAAATCCTTGATAAATCTCATATAAAATCCGGCATGTCCAAGGAAACTTCTCACCGCCTTCTCACTAGTGGGTGGAGGTAACTTCTCAATTGCCACAATTTTTGCTCTATCCACCTCAAGTCCCTTGGCCGAAACCTTGTGCCCAAGCAAAATTCCTTCTTTCACCATAAAGTGGTACTTCTCCCAATTGAGCACCAAGTTAGTATCTATGCATCTTTGCAAAACACAAGAGAGGTTACGTAAACAAGTATCAAAAGAATAACCAAATACGGAAAAGTCATCCATAAACACCTCCATTATGTTTTCAATCATGCCATGAAATATAGTCATCATACATCTTTGAAAGGTGGCGGGGGCATTACACAATCCAAATGACATTCTCCTAAAAGCAAAAGTACCATAAGGGCAAGTAAAAGTTGATTTCTCTTGATCCTTAGGATCAATCAAAATTTGATTGTATCCCGAGTAACCATCAAGAAAACAATAATACTCGTATCCCGCCATCCTATCAAACATTTGATCAATAAAAGGCAAAGGGAAGTGATCTTTCCTATTGGCATTGTTCAACATGCGATAATCTATACACACTCTCCACCCCACAAGGGTCCTAGTAGCAAGTATCTCTAAAGCTTCGGTTGTAATAATAGTCATGCCCCCCTTCTTAGGTACCACTTGTGTTGGACTCACCCACTCACTATCACTAATGGGAAAAATTATGTCATTATCTAACCACTTCAACACTTCTTTTCTAACTACCTCTTGCATGATGAGATTCAATCTTCTTTAACCTTGGGCTTTAGGCTTAATGGACTCATCTAGCCTAATTTTATGCATGCAAATGTGAGTCGGTATGCCCTTCAAATCCGAAATATCCCAACCAATAGCCGATTTATAAGTTCTAAGCACCCTAAGCAATTTTTCTAACTCAATATCATGCAAGTGCGAATAAACTATAACCGGAAACAAGTCACCTTGTTCGAGATATGCATATCTCAAGTGATCCGGAAGTGGTTTCAAATCTAGCTTCTTCCATTTTTCTTGAGCTTTCGATTCTTCCTTAACTCCGTCCTTTGGTGCCTCCAACGAGAAACATGAGGGTCAAGTGTCAAAATTTGTGTTAGGAAATCTTTGACACCCTTTAAGAACCCCCCCCCCCCCCCCCAAGCTTCTCGTCGTATCTCCATGAATTTCTCCTCACTTTTGATTGGAAGCTCCTGTGACACATCAAGAGAACAAATATATTCAAATAAATCCACATCATTAAGCTCATCAAAATTAAAATCAAAAGGAGCAAAAAAAGGTGAAGTGATAGAATTTCTTATGCAAAAATCAAGTGGATCTTTTGAGTTGCTTTTTTCCATGTGCATATCCGCACAAGCTTGAACACTATTGATCATGTTGCACTCGAAGCTCTCAACCTCATCATCCCGGAATTTGATAGCCTTGTAAATATTGAACAAGAATTTCTCATTGTTCACTTGAAGCTCCAACTCTCCCTTCCTTATATCAATTATGGCCCCTCCGGTTGCCAAAAAAGGCCTTCCCAAGATCAACGGGATATACGTGTCCTCCTCCATATCCAAAACTACAAAGTCCACCGGAAATATGAATTTCTCAACTTTGACCAATACATCCTCCACTATACCCAAAGGGTATGTCATAGACCTATCCGTCAATTGGAGACTCATTGTAGTTGGTGTGAGCTCTCCCAAACCAAGGGTCTTGAAGATGGATAGAGGCATAAGATTTATATTAGCTCCCAAATCACATAAAGCACGAAATGTACCTCCATCTCCAATGACGCATGGCAAAGTGAAGGATTCGGAGTCCCTAAGCTTTGGAGGTAGCTTAGCTTGGATTATGGAGCTACACTCTTTGGTTAAGTGCACCGTCTCATACTCCACCATTTTCCTCTTGTTTGACATAATTTCTTTCAAGAACTTGGAGTAATGAGGCATTTGTTCAAGAGCTTCGGCAAAGGGGATATTGATGTGTATCTTCTTAAACATCTCCACGAACTAAGCAAATTTGTTGTCTAAGCCCTTCTTCTTCAACCTTTGAGGATAAGGAAGAGGCACTACATTCTTGCCTTTGTCTTGTGGAGGAATGATATCCTCATTTTTCTTCTCATTTTCTTTCTCTTCTTCCACTCTTGCTTCTTTTTCTTCCCTCACTAGCTCTTCTTGTTTTTCTTTCTCTTGGCCATCTCTTTTGTCAACACCCTCGGGTGCCATTACCACTTCCTCCTCTTGCGGAATCTTGGGCCCTTCGTAGCTTGTCCCACTTCTTAGATTTATGGCTTTGCATTGCTCCTTAGGATTGAGCTCCGTGTTAGAGGGAAATTGCCCCGGAGTGTGTTCACTTCCAACGATATTGGAAAGTTGGTCAATTTGCTTCTCCATGGCTTTCATATTATTTGCCACATTCTTGATCATTTCCCCTTGTTCATCAAGTTTTTGCCATGTAATTCTTGGTTTTCCCCATGAACGACCCAAACATATATTCCAAAGATGGTTTTGATGAAGGCTCAACGATCATCCCATCTCTCACGTTGAAATTCGATGGTGGTTGAATGGCATTCCTTGGGTTGGCATAGAAAAAATTCTCATGATGCCTCAAACCGGGATGGTATTGGTTTGGATTAGAAGGATTCTCACGGTTTTGCCTTTCGTTCCAACCTCTTTCTCTAAAATTTCGGTCTCTTTGGTTGTTCATAGAGTGAGTCTCTTCGTATTGATCATCACTTGGCCCCACTAATGCTTTGACCGTCATTAGAGAAGTCAACTTATCCATCTTGTTGGACAAATTAGCAAAATCTTCCGACTCTTGAGTTGAAGCAACTTTTCAGTTTTGTCTTCTCTTGGATGGCCATTGATTCCTGTTTTTCACCATCTCCTCCAAGAGAACATACCCTTCCTCCGTCGTCTTTCCCAATAATGATCCTCCACCCGCCAAAGCATCCACCATTCCTCTCGTTCGGTGGTCCATTCCGTTGTAGAAGTAGCAAATAAGTTGGTCTCGTGAGAAACCATGTTGTGGGCAACTTCTAATCAAATCTTTGAAGCGCTCCCATGCTTCGGCTAAAGACTCATCATCATCTTGTCGAAATGAAGATATTTCCCCTCGTATTTGGATAGTCTTGCTTGGAGGGAAATACTTCATCAAGAATGCATCAACAAAGTTATTCCAATTTTCAATGGTTCTCAAATCAAGGGAGAGATACCATTGCTTAGCTCGGTCTCGGAGAGAAAATGGAAAGAGTTGCAACCAGATGTAATCTTGAGGAACCCGATTGATCTTAACCGTCCCACTTATCTCGAGGAATTGAGACAAGTGGAGGTTAGGATCCTCCTTGGAAAGTCCTCCAAATTGATTGTTTTGCACCATTACAATCAATGCCGGCTTGAGCTCGAAATTGTGAGCATCAACGGGTTCCCGACCCGCTCCTCCATAAGGCCTCGGAATCGGACGGAAATGCTGCCTCAAAACTCGGTGTGGACCATTCACCTCATTCTCGATCGGATTTCTCCAACCCTCCGGTGAAGGTTGTCTCTCACGGCCCTTTGTTGTCAGTTTCCACCATTTCCATTCGGCTCCTCAAATCCATCAACATCTTGATTCCCAACTTCCTCCTCGACCTCCTCTACAATCGGATTCTCTCTTCTATTCATCTCTTCCAACTCCACTCTTCTTCTTTCGGTGTTTCTTCTTCGACAACTAGCTTCAATCTCCGGGTCTAGAGACAACAATTCTTGATGGTTCCTCCTAGATCGCGTGATCATAAGCCATGTCTATCAAATGTTCAAAAGCGAGTGAGAATCACAAGCAAAATAGAAATAACAAACACAAATATTTTTGGGATTTTTTAAGAATAAAGAAAGCAAATAAGGTGTCTAGACTAAAACTTTATCAACCTACACTCTAGAACTACAAATCCTCCCCGACAATGGTGCCATAAACTTGATTCATGTATTCTACAACTCTAAAATATACAACTGCAAGTATACGATGTATATCGTAGTGAAGTAAGTATATAAGGTCGATCCCACAAGGAGGTGTAGTGTAAAAGTGTATTTTGTCGATTAAGTTCTAATTAAATAGACGATGATCGAAAGTTTGAAGTGTTGATTACCCTAAGATTGTCTACTAAATGTCACAAATAAACAATAAAGAGTAAAAAGGAAATTCGATCAATTAATGCTCATGCAATTCACGAAAACAAGAAAAATACGGATGAAACTCAAATATGAGAAAATAGGTTTCAAGGCATATGCAATACTAATGAATCTATCTATGATTAACAATCTACTTAAGTGGTTTTGTGCTTTTTCTATAAGATTGATCACAAAATAGTGAGTTAAAAGTTCTTTCAATCCAAATAACCTAAGAGAAATATAACACAACCTAGTATCTCTACCTAAATTGCATCATAAAACCCAATTAAACCCCTAAGATCATCACATATCCTCCTAATCATTGATCATCTCTCGATTTCACAATAAAATTAGGTCGAATACTTGCAATCAATCAATTAAAAGAGATTTCTCAATCCAATTTCAATTAACTAAGATCAACACATCACTATTGTACACTAATGCCATGTTTTGTAATGGAAATCAAGCATTCAAATAGAATTAAGCCACACAAACACCAATTAAACAAAATACTAATTCATAAACTTCATCAAAAGTATTTACAAGGCACTAGAACCAAAAATGTTCTAGCCAACAATCAACATAATCCAATTAATACAAACTAATGAAATAAACAAATAAAAAGAGAGAGAACGAGAAAGCTTAGTATAATGGATGATGGGTAATTGAATTCCAAAGTTATTGATGTCTTCCTTGCTTGATTTGGTGGAGAATTGAAGAAATTGATGATGATTACCTCCAAGTGTGTGTTTGTATGTGTAAGAATTCTTGTGAAAGAGGGTAAGTGTGTTTGAATTCAAGAATGGGGGTATTTATAGTGTTGGGGTAGGGCTTGGGGTTGAGAATTGCAATTGGGTCCTTGAAAATATGAGGAAATACACAAAAAACGTCGAAACAGGGGCAGCTCGGCCGTGCACGGAGCTCGGCCATGCTCGGCAAATTCGTGGCATGGGGTAGCTCGGTCGTGCTGGGCAGTTTGTGGTATTGGGGGGGGGGGGAGCTCGGTCGTGCCTCTCTTGGTCTTCATTTTTCGGTGTCGAGCACGCCTTGCTCGAGCTAGCAACTCGGCCATGCTCGACGGATTTCGGTGTTGGAGTAGCTCGGTCGTGCCCTTCTTGATCTCAAAACTTACGGTGTCGAGCACACCTTGCTCGATCTGTGAGCTCGGTCGTTCCTCACCTCCACCCTCTCTTGTTTTGTGCATATCTTTTGCTCCGGGTGTCCGATCGACTCGATTCTTTTTGCTATTCCACTCCATTTTTCGAGACGAACCCAATGGTGTGCTTCTCTCTTTGATCCAGTGAAATGTGGTAGGTGTTTTTTTCCCAAAATCCTTCGTTTTTCCTACAAAATCGATAAAACACCACATTTCTCTTATTTTGATCAAAACCATCATATTCAACCCATAAATCAATGAAATCAACATCAAAATGAGCTTCACATGTGCATCTAAATTGTGTAAATTCCACTCGAATCACACTCCAAACCAGCAAAGTCGTCGGACAGCCGGACAGGTGATGAACGAATGCTGAATTGTTTCGGGGACTGATCTGCATCTCGAGCATGTGTTATTCAACGCCACTGGATTGATACCTCTCTTGCGTAGATTGTCCACCGTTACAACTCTTCCGTGGATAACTCTCCAAGCCAACGCCGACACCTTTGTTGGGATGCCTCTCCACCCGATTCTAAATCTCCATTACATGACTTTTCTAAAACTCTCCAATGAAATCTCTTAAATTTTATAGTTTGATACTCCCTCCGTCCCAAGTTAGATTGTACATTTGCCAAAAATGGATGTCCCAATTTAGATTGTGCATTTACTTATTTGGCAATAAAACACATTTTCACTTTAAACCACACCACATTACTTTATCACTCTACTTTATTACCCACAAGGGTTTTTCTTAGTGTAGTCAAATTGTACAAAGTGACTATATAGTCAGCACGTCGAATCGCGCCACATAGCGTCGTATGCGTCATATGAACCTACTACCTGTTATACGGGTTTATTTTAATATAATTATTTTTTAAAGTGTATTTTGTTATTTACTATATTATCCTTCTTTAATATAAATTAATTTTTAAAAAAATTAATTAATCGAAAATAACAAAATTATTATTATACCATTTTAATACAAATTTTATTGATCATTATTTTAAAATTAAATACTTACAATTCCAACAAAATTAAATCAAATTTTAATACATTAGTTAAATTAAAAATAGAAATAATAATCAGAATAAGGGTTTATCTCATAATCCCCCAAATCCCCACAAGGCCACAAACCCCAATTTCATTGTTTGAGAAAACAAGAGTACGCGATATCCAGTCCAGAAATTAGGGTTCTTCCAATCTAGAAATATAATTTTGAAAATTTGATTGTGCACGGTCCAAGAGTCGTGCACGATTGTACGGTCAATGCTCAATAAACCGTGCAAAACGGAACTTGTTATGTAAGTGCCCTCGTGCACGGACCAAAACTCGTGCATGATTGCACAGTCAATACTCAATTAACCGTGCAAATCGAAAATTACTCTATAAGTGCTCTCGTGCACGGAACAAAGGTCGTGCACCATTGCACTGTCTATACTAAAAAATCCGTGCAAATCGAAAATTGCTATGTAAGTGCTCTCGTGCACGGAACAAAGGTCGCGCACTATTGCACGGTCAATACTCAGTAATCAGTATAAATCGAAATAGGCTTTGTAAGTGCTCTCATGCAAGGACCATAGGTTGTGCACCATTGCACGGTCTATACTCAATAATCCGTGCAAATAGTTTAATCTAATTTTTATTTTAGTTTAGTTTAGTTTAATTTGATTTTTTTGTTAATTTTATTAATAATATAATATAAGGGTAAATAGGTAATTTTAACAATACATATTTTAATTAAATTAATAAATATAATATAATATTTTATTGTATAAGGATAAAAATGTAATTTTATAATTATATATTTTAATTAATTAAATTAAATATAAAAAAATAAATGTATCACACCATATGACACATACAAAGAATATTTTCAACACAAAGTACAAAAGGTAATAGGTCATAGGTTTAAATTTAATTTTTAATGGTTCAGATTTAATTGACTACGGTAGTCACACGACACCATACGACAATCTGACTACATGTAAAAGTTCCCTACTCACAATATTTTATTATTTTACTTTATTAGTTACAACTCTCACATTAAAACTATGCGTAAACAACACAATCTAATTTGGGACAGTGGTTTCTTTTTTTTTTTAATTATTTTATTCAATTCTATTTTTTTTAAAATAAAAATTATTACAGTATTTCATTTTATTCTCTATAAATTAAATTAAATTATATATGCTTACATTTAAATTTTCAATATTTTGTTTAAGGTTTTAATGTGGTTCAAATCTAAAAAAAAAAAAGAGTTTTAATGTGGTTGTTTAGGCGTCTCTAATACTATTATAGTATAGAAAAAAATAGTATATGGACCTAATATAGAAATTGAACGGGAGAAGTATATGGGAATCAATCATCAACATTGCACAAGATGATCAATTTATTTATGACATTATTATTCTAATGGATAATTATGAGTATCACCTTAAATATATAAGTTCTTCAATATATAACGAAATATACCCAATAATTAAATTGAGAAAAAAAAACGTTTTTAATTCTTGCTTTTAATATTTTTTTTTAATTAAAACTCATGTGATACATATTAACTTCTTTAAAACTTTTTAAAAAATCTCTTAAATTCTGGAGTATAATTTTGATTTTTTTTTTTAAAATTTAAAATTATACTATCTTTCCTCTTTATACTTCCTCTTTTTTAGTCATATTTTCTAATTTCAATTTTGAAATTTCTTATGTTAATATTTTCTTTCATTTTCTACCCTAATAAAATAAATAAAATTATATACATATCCATTTTAAAAATTAATCATTTCGCGTGGGATTTTGCACTAGTTATGTATAGAATAATATTTAAATTTATAGTTAGATAAGTTAAAATTTATTTTAAAAAATATTATAAATATATATATATAATTATATATATTTTTAATTATCTAATAAAATTTTGATCAATTAAAATTATTGTTGAATTAGACCGATTCAATCGTGAAATTGACTACTTATTTTCACGATTAAATTATGAAATGATATTATATCGGGAAGCATCCGGAACGCGTCGTCAACCGACAGGCCAACTTTTATACGCATATCCATTCTTCCTTCCATCTCTTAAATATCTGTAGAGAGAGAGAGAGGAGAGAGAGAGGTTCCAAAGGCGGAGGGCTCATAGCAAAGCAACCAAAGATGCAAGGCTATACTAGCGTGAGCACCGGCGCCCCTGCCTTTAAAGGCGGAGATATTGACATAGAATCCGGCGATAAACTCTATCCTGGAATCGGCTACGGCGAGAATCAGCTGCGATGGGGTTTCATTCGCAAGGTCTACGGCATATTGGCTGCACAGATCCTTATGACCACCCTCGTTTCCGCCGTCATTGTTCTTTACGCTCCGATCAATGACCTCCTGCGCGGGAATTCCGCCTTACTGCTTTTCCTTATCTTCACCCCCTTCCTCTGTGAGTATTTTATTTAATTAAATCGACCTCCGATCTTCCTTTTGTATTATTCCTCATTGATTACGGAGACTTTGGTTGTGCATTTTGTGACGAATGATCAATTTGTTTGGTGAATTGACGTCTTTGTTCATGCAATTTTGATTCGTGTTGATCAATTTTCTAACCTAAAATCCATTGACCACTGGTTCTCTTACAGAAATTTTCAGATCTGCATCTATGGGATATTATTACCGCTTTGCATCCGTTGGTTTTATTTAAAATGTCGTATATATAGATGTGGTCGTCGTGTGAATACATGTGATCGTAGCGGAACTTGGAATTTCAAATGATATATGGAAAATGGAGTAATTAGTCTCCTTCCACAATCATGATAATTTATAAAAATGTTGTACTCAACGGTTTTCCTTAAGGACCTTAAGAAGATGTTTGTCCCTAGTTTCTTATTTTTGATGTGATAGATAGTATTATTGGAAAAATTCACAGTTCATTGATATAAATTCAAACCCCAGGCTAGAAATATTGTGCAACTCTTTGTTACTCATGGTTGACTATATAATTAGTTCAATTACATGCATATATCTCATTTATGTTTGTCACTTTTCTTGGGTTTTGAATAATTTTGAAGATCTTTTTTTTTTTATTATTGTTTCTTAGTATAATTTTTTGGATGCTATAAATTATTAAATTACTATTTGGTCAGATAATAATAACTATCTAGTACCGAGAATTTAATCCTTCCTAACATATGAAATCTTGTTCTACCTGGCTCATGTGTTATTTTTATGCCTTTATTGTTTACACCGTGGACATTATCACTAACAAAACTGTTTATTGTGTAGTGTTGTGGCCATTGCACGTTTATCAGCAAAAGCATCCATTGAACTTCATTTTCCTTGGGCTCTTCACTGCTTCTCTGAGTCTAACTGTTGGAGTTAGCTGTGCCAATACTGAAGGTTGATAACTTTGTATGACAGGTAGACTAGGTAGTTGCTAGATATAAGATTGACTAATCCTTCCTTTTCCCTCGTCTCCTACTTGCAGGACGAATTGTGCTCGAAGCATTGATCTTGACATCAGCTGTAGTTTCAGCTCTAACTGGATACACTTTCTGGGCTTCTAAGAGGGGCAAGGACTTCAGCTATCTTGGACCAATCTTGTTTACTAGTCTCTTTGTCTTGCTTTTGACTGGTTTTATTCAGGTTCCCCCTCTCCGTTCCATTTTCATAATATCCGTACGGAGTATTTTGCATCTTCTCTCTGCACTATCTTTATAATTTTTGCTAAGCATATTTTGTATTTTTATTTGTGATGCAGGTGTTCTTCCCATTAGGATCTACTTCTGTTGCTATCTACAGTGCAATCAGTGCAATTATATTCTCGGGATACATTGTTTTCGATACTGACAACCTTATCAAGCGCTTCACATACGACCAGTATATCTGGGCTTCTGTTACCCTTTACTTGGATGTTCTCAATCTGTTCCTTACCATTCTGCGGATGCTGAAACAAGACAATTGAGGTCATGATGCATTTACTGCATAATCCTTGCCTTGTTTTAGATTAATCGTAGGGTTTTAATTTTCTCTCCTTGTGTAGAGACAACTGTGTGAAAAATACTATGTCTCGTTGCACTTGTGAATATGTGGTTACTGCTCACCGAGTTTACATACTCAAAATGGAAGTATTATCATGAACTTGTTTGATTTTGGTCTACGTGAATAACAAGCTCACATTATAGTGAAGTGTTATTAGATATCTTAATTGTGTTGATTATGTAAAACTAGCCATTCCACGTATGTTATGCGATTTATTTCTTGATTATTCAGTTACGATATAACTCCTTACAGGTGATGTGTTTTGCTTCTCTTAATGTGTCAAGGAGTATTAATGCATCTTGTTTCTATAGATGTGGGTATGAAGAAGGTGCACAGTTGTTTGTCTTATGCATTTTCGTACAAATTGTCACACATGTATATTAGAACATGAGTGTGTATCATTAGGGGAAATCTTCCTAGTTGGTTATATTTATCCCTTGCAATTTGTCATGCTATATAGAGAAGAGTGCACTGCATCAGCTTGCCACTCTTTATTCAAAATGCGATACTATTGTTACCCTTAATCATGTGTTGATGAGAAAGTATTGTGTCCACCTGTGAGCTAGATGTCACACACTTTTATTTGCAAGGTGTAGAATCCCCTTAGATAGTCAGATGTGGTTAG
This sequence comes from Galeopsis tetrahit, assembly GCA_963675135.1. Classification (NCBI taxonomy): domain Eukaryota; kingdom Viridiplantae; phylum Streptophyta; class Magnoliopsida; order Lamiales; family Lamiaceae; genus Galeopsis; species Galeopsis tetrahit. The sequence continues at coordinate 58,001,029 of OY776124.1, read as the reverse complement.
CCAATACCAATTCAAAATATGTCCAATACCATCGTGTTTTGTGAATTGATTGTAAATGGTGTGTTTTACAATCATTTGGTGTGCATACAATCAGTAATGTTTTTACCTTTTTTCTGGCCGTTCCGTTTTTGCATTTATGATTTTAACCCTCTTGAGAAATTGTATTATCCATAGCTAAATCATCATTTGTGAAGTGATTGCAAATGTCATTATTATACAACCAAGATTCCAAGAAAGCTATTATTGGAGTGCATTCAGTAATCACTCAAAAACAAGTTCAAAATGAGAGTAAGTAAATCAATATCAATCCAAACAGCCACCAATTAATGTGTTGATCATCTTCTGCTTCGGTTTGACTCATGATACAACAACTATAACGTATACGGATGATTCCATTGGTGATCACTTCTACGTTTCCTTTAATTTTACAAAAAAATATGTTCAATTTTGTGTGAATGTTGGAACAATGCTATTTTGCGTAAATAAGATTTCCCCATCTCTTTTGAGTATCTCTTGTACTCTTCTTAGTAATACGTACGTAATATTTTTCTGACTTTTCAAAAAAATTAAAAAAAAAAAAGCCACCACTTGTTCCTCTAATAAGGCAAAACAAATGCTTCTACTACAACTAGACAAGCCAATTGGGAACACATATGAACTTTAAATTCAAGAGTATATTGAAACACATTACACTATGCCATTTACATACATCATCATCATTCTTGATTCTTGACATGATAATACTTATTTCAACTGAAACAGAGAACATATATACCCAATACGAGAGAAACCAACATTAGGAATGTTGTTGTATATATTTGCAAGAATAAAAAAACCTGGTTATTCAATATCACATCTTATCATCATCCTCAACATCCCATGACAGCTCCTCATCTTCATCTGCAGTACTCAACCTCTTGCGTAAATCAATGGCAATATCGGGGTTAGGGGATTCTACATTGATCTCATCACCACTCTTGATATCTTCAATCTCATCCCATCCAAGATCACCCTCATGAGACGAACGTTGGCTAGAAATGATCGAAATATCACTCCCCAACTTCCCATCCGACGAATCTTTCTCACTGTTCATCACTCTCTCGTCGTATACCACATCACTCTTGGTCCCCGACACACCTTCATCTCGATTTTCATCTTCGACACCCTTTCCCTTCTCGTCATACCCATCGTTGCCTGCAACATCATCATCATCAAAATCCCAACTCAATTCCTCCTCCTCCTCCTCCCCTGAAATCACTCTCTTCACTATCCTAGCCCTTGCCTCCTCAGCTTTAATCGCCTTCTCCACTCTATAAAAGTACCTACACCAAAACGTCTCCTCTTCGACTTTCATGGGAACGACCTCATTAAAAATCTCCTTAATCGCACCATTTTCCTCAAACAACCTCTCAATTTCTTCCCCCTTGTCCTCAACCCTAAACCCTAATTCCCAATCATTAAAATCACTCTCCTCCACTTCATCACAATAAGTACGAATACTACATTGCATACCACGAATCGTAGCGTCTATCCTACTATACGGCTTTGCCTTCTCACCATAATTCAATTCTCTATCACTAATTAAAGCATTATCATCACTTTCATCATTAGCAGAGAAATTCAAATCTTTACCGATGATATCCGAGACGGTGGATCCGACGTTGTCGATGGCCTGACCGACGGCTTCAAGCGACTCCTGAGCGATGGCGGCGCCGGACTCGAGGCGAGCCGGAAGTTGTTGAACGGCGCGGGTTGCAACTTGGCGAATAACAGAAGTCTCCTTTTTCAATCCGGAACTGAACTCTTGGAGATCTTTGTAATAATTATCGAGCAGGGATTCAGATTTTGAAGCGATGGTTCTGAAAAGGGTGGATCCGATTGGCCATGAAGGAGGTTGGGGATTGGGGGAGGTGGGGGAAGTAGGGGGGGAGTCTGAGAAGACTGATTTGAAGAAGTCCATCGGAGAGAGATTGAAGGAAGATTCTTGAATTCAATGAAGGTGATAGATATATATCGATTGTCAAATTTCTGTGTATATATATATATGTGTGTGTGTGTACACACAGTTGAGGTATTTGCCCTTTTTTTTTGGGGGGGGGGGGGGGCTTTCTGGAAAAGATGAAGATCAATACTCTAAAAACTCTTTCTTTCAAGTTAATCAGATAAATCAATTAAAGGAGTACAATTTATTGACATATCCGTGCTGCTATCTTTTCATTTCAGAAAAGGTTGGAAAAACTCCAAGGTCAAAATGAATCCGTACATAAAAATTGTTCAAGAAAAACAGAAAATTTTGAATACTCAATTTAGAATCAATGTTACTATACAATAAATACTACTCCCTCCATCCAATTTTATCATGCCCACTTCTCCGGGCACGGGTTTTAATGAATATTGATTAGTTTATTCATAAAGTAGATAAGTTGAGGATATGATAGGGTATTGTGGGGTCCATTTATAAATAAATGATTGTATATGAATAAAGTGAATGACAAAGTGGGTAAATAAGTGATGGTAGGAGGGTGGAGATAAAATAGTATGAATAGTATTGTTTCCAAAAAGGGTATGGGCATAATAAAATTGAACAACCAAAAAAGGAAAGTGGGAATAATAAAATTGGACGGAGGGAGTACATGTTATTGAACATATAACACATATTTACCTATATAGTAACACAAGTTTCAAGTTTTGAGAGCGAATTGTTATGTTCATCTTACGCGATACTAGACATGGGCGGTTAAAAACCGTCGAACCGTGAAAATCGCCGGTTTTGGTTAAAAATCGAAACCGTAACCAAAAAATGGCGGTTCGGTTTCGGTTGCAGGTTTTGACAAACTGAAACCGCCGGTTTTGGCGGTTAACCGCCGGTTTTTCGGTTTTTTATTTTATTATTATTTTTTAATTTTTTTAATACACCATTCTTTTATTTTTTACGCATAAATTTAAGTTATATAATTTTTATTAAATTCTAGTAATGTAGTTTCTAAAAAAAAAGAGTTGAAACGAATAAAAAACGAGCGAAAACGGAGTGAAAACGAGCAAAAATGGAGAAAGAAAAAAAAACAAAAAACCGCCTAACCGCCGATTTTTAACCGAACCGGCGGTTTGCCGGTTCAGTTTCGATTACAAAAAATGCAAAACCGAAACTGCCGGTTTTTAATCATAACCGGCGGTTTCGGCCGGTTGGACATGTCTATGCGATACTACCTCCATCCCTGAAAAGTTTGCATAGTAACTCTCATTATATACACGTATTTACCCTTCATACAATATTGTTTGAGGTTCATCATACATTCAATCAAACTAATTTATTTACTTTATATATAAACGTTTACAAAATTATCTTCAAAATTCTAATTATTACACTTTTCTTTTAAATTTTGTTCCATCAAGGAGTATTATTTAAAAAATCTATTCGGCTCATTTTTTTACTGGGTTTCAACTTGCTTGTTTGTTTTGCATTCACTGATACTCCCTTCGTCCCGTAATTACTTTTATTTTCTTCCGCAATAACTTTCACATACTTAATAAAAAACTTTTTATAAACTTCACCTTCACAATATCCTCAATTTTACACAAATGTTATTTTCACATACACAAAAGTCTAACTCATTTTTTTACTTTATATAATGAAGTTTTATAAAATTATTCGTCAAAACTTCACTCATTATTATATTTTTTTAATATACATTTTTATCTGCGTATGAAAGTAATTATGGGTGGAGGAAGTAATATTTTTTTTAAAAAAAAAAACCTACCGCAGCAAACACTTGATCATTTCAGTTTTGGTGGTGGTAGCTAGAAATTGTAATGGCATATGGAACGAGATGATATATTTGAAATACTAGATTATTATCAAATGAGGATAAGATGATAAGTAAATCAAAGCGCCGAATGAGTTCTGAGTATTTAATGGAGTACATGATTTGGTTGACTCGATTCCAATAAATAAAACTCATTAATGGATGGGTGCACACCATTACATGATGCAGCTGACCCAAAATAATTTTGATTTTGTTTGTTAGTCCAAAATTCAAATATATAATAGTTGAGGATATTTTTAAATCACTTAAAATTTAATCGTATGACAAACATTCAATTGCATACAAAAATTTGTCAATAAATAATATTTCTTTCGATCCATTAAAAGAATGTTCACTTTTCTTATTTGTTTGTCCACCAAAAATAAGTTCATTTTCTTTTTTGAAAACAATCACTTTATTTTTGTTTCACAATAATCCCACAACACCCTTATTTTATCTATTTTTTCTTACAATTTATGCTCAAAAGTATGAGCATATTGTTGATGGACGGAGGGAGTATAATTTTTTTTTTCGTATTATTTGATATTTTAAGATCTCCCTCGACTATGTGCATCGGCCAACATTTTCAAGTGGCGGCTAGTCCGGACGCCAACGGTTTTGTAGCCATCAAGTGATGGCTAATTTGGTTGCCAATGGATTTGTAGCCATCGTGGCGGTTCCAGTTGGACGATGAATTTGGCGACAATGCATATTTGGTTTATTCTTGGCCACACTTGGAGTCGCTACATCGGGACTGTTGTCGTACACTCTATTGTCATCAGCATCATAGATTTGAATGTCCCTCTCTCAGTTTTTTTTTTTTTTAATTTCTATAGGGTTATTTATTCCTTCAGAAATTTCTTAAAAACAGGATCAAGTTTGATAAGTTTTGCATTGAAAGTGTCTTCACTCCCCATTTTGACCGGGTATTTTATTATGTTGATAATAGTTTTTGTTTTAGTGGCATGTCCATTGACAACTTCTGTGTTTAGTGTTTTGGCTAGATCGTCGATGGTTTGGTGTGGCTCTACTTGTGGAGTATCGTGTTGTTTTCTCTAATTTTGTGTCACCCGCAAAAGCAATCACAAGGTGATGCATCTTTCAAGATCAGGTGGGAATCGTGGCTTATGGTTGTATACCCACTACAACTTAGTGTATTTGATTGTGTTTATCTGAAAATTATAGGTTACTCTGGTCTTTGTCTAAGGCGTACTTCCAGTTACGCAGGGACACATTTCATCGGATAAGATGGCCAATTGGATATCACAAAGGTTTCCCTTGTTGTCTGGGAGTACGTCGTCTACCTTCAAATTTGGATGTCTTTTTTTTTTTGTGACAAAGTTTTTCTGTCTCATGTTCACTACCTACTTGGGTAGCTAAACACCTATTTTCATACTCCCATTCACGAAAACTGTGCCCCTTTGATTGAACACGAATTTTAAAAAAAAGTAGATAAATTAAGAGTGTTGCATGAGGTAAAAATAAAGTGATTGTTTCATAAAAAGAAATGAACATAATTTTGGTGGAAAGACAAATAAGAAAAGTGAGCATACTTGTGGTGAACGGAAGAAGTACTTCATATTGTATTACACTTTTCCTAATAATATAAATTCTTTTTTAGTAAAAAAAAAATATTGAACGAAAATATTTGAGCACATAAAATGAAGCTATGATGTAATTATGATCCAATTAAATGTCGAATAAAATGTCATTTGACATTTTGTTTGTTATATTTAAACATTATTCTTGATTGTTGTTCATACACATTAAAATATAAATCTCAGCATTGACAACGGTGTAACTCTCTCCGGTAAACCTATAAATGATTCTCACGATCCTGCCATTAGATGACCATCACATGTCATAACACAAAGAGATTAAACTTAATTTATACTCCCTCCAACTTAAACTCCCATTTAAACCTATAAATGAAAAGGTTGTACTCCATTTCAATAAATTAAATAAGGACATTATACATAAGACAAATTATTTTAATGTTCAATTTACCTAATTTAATCTTTTACTTCAAAATTTAACTAAATTTATTGGAGTTTAATTTATCAATTGCACTCTTATCACTCTTTATACAAAGCATACTCGCTAAAAGTAAGGTTGACTATATTTTGAGACAAAAATGGATAGTCCGAGAAAACGTGATTCACTACTTCAAGAATCTCAAACTACCCTCTCTCCAAAACAAGATCACATCTCTGAATCAAAATCAACGAAAACATTTTTCTCCACACAAAAAACTCAGTTCATCAATGTTTCTAAAAAAAGAGAATACAAATGGTGATTGTTGCCATTGAGTCTAAACCTATGTAGAAGTAAAAATAAAATAATTAATTAGCTTAAACCCAGAAATGTGATCTTGAAAGTGGGAATTTTTGGTTCAGAGACATGATTTTATTTGGAAGAGAGATGGTTTAAGATTCTTGATTGAGAGAACCACATTTTCTTTGTTGCAATAGTTATCTGGCTAAATTATACTCCAGTAAGTTATTTATCTCCCCTATAACAAGTGACATTCATTTATCGGGTGTAACAGGGCATCGGACCGCTGAAAAACACCTCTAGTTGGGGAGTGAGGCGAAAAAGGGGAAACTTTCCCCTCACGTCAGCCCTAGATGGCAAAGTACAAAACTCATTTACTTTAAAAGTCGAAGTATAACAAAAACAAAAAAAGTTTCAGATGACGAAGTGTAATTATCCATTTAAACAAACTATGAAGCAAAAAAGTGCTGCAAGCTTTTTCTACAACTATGCACCATGACCAAAGAGACAATTTGATCCCACAAATTTCTTTAATATTAAATTGGCCTTTTGCCGCTTCTTTACTCATATTACACAACCAACAAAAGAAATGTACAATTAAAATATGGACAAACATAGGCATCATCAAGAAAAGTACGACTCACAAAGCTTATGATACAACAAACTTAGCTACAAGTCATTCCCTTAACCCCAGCCAAAGAAGAAAAATGGAACCGGTATCTCCTGTTTTTCTACATGACGATCACTCTAATAAAGATTTAGGGATTTCCAAGTTCATTTCATTCTCTATGGAAATAATTTCTCTAATGTGTGATAAATCACTTCATATATGGATCACAAGTTGCTAGCTTGATTACGTGAATACGAGGCCATAATCCCGAATTATAGAAGCTAAGGACGCAGAGATAGTTGAAACGTGAAACTGTACCTAAGATTGAAGGTCTGGAAGCCGAGATACTCTCTCTATTTCCTTGATTATTAGTTCCTTTTCCTCTTCAAATTGATCATCTTCAGAACCTGCAATGACCAACGAATAAAACCAAATTAAATAGATGAATAAATGCAAAGAAATATATTGAAATCAAATAATAGTCTCATTTTGTAATACCAATGTTTTATTGATTCAAAGAAAAGTTTTGAAATACAAGACAACCTTTTCCAGGAGATAGGCTATGGAGTAGTTCTAAGAGCCTTTCATGGTTCTTCGCCAGGATAACTTTTATGTCTCGAGGTTTGTTTGGGTTAGCAACAAAAACCTGCAGGTCAGATGAGAAATCAAAGTCAAACCTGCATTATCATAAAGAGTAAATACAAGAGAACAAAAACAGGCAAACTATAAAGATGCCCAGGAAAGAAAGAAGTTATGTGCATTCTTTTGTACTCCAACCAGCTTCTCATGATGGAAATGTATCCTTGAAGAGAAGCCTGTTATAGGGAAAAATAAAAATGGTAAGAATGAAATCGTTATTACCTTGAAAATATGGAAGGCAGATATTTGAATATTTTTGCTAGAATCCTGTAAAATAAAGATCACCATTAGAATAAAATGCTCCAAAGCTTCACAAGAACTCCAGAGTCCAGACTATATTTAAAGTAATGTTCATCCTTCAAAATAGTGTCATCCTATCACTCTTTGGAAGCATCTAATGCATGCATGAAAAGAAAAAATGGTTTAGAAAAAGCAATGTGGTGTTTATCTTCATAAGCTTGGTATTTGACAAATATTCAAGGGACTCTTCCAAGGCTCACTTAACGTGTTAAAAGAACATAAGGAGATGCTGCATATACTCAGGAAGGATGTAAAGAGACATGTTTTATGTGTCCAATGTAAGCCTACTCCACTGTTATTTTGTTACCTTGGAGGATAAGTAACTAACAGTTTACATAAACCATACTCCCTTGGTCACACTATAAGTTTCCCACTTTCCGTTTTTGGATGTCACACAATAAGTTTCCCATTCCATTTTTGACAAATTATTTTCTCTCACAATCACATCACTTATACTTTATCTATTATTTTATCATATTTCATCTCATACTAATCTATTATTTTCTCTCTCACCATCACATCACTTGTACTACATCTATTATTTTATCATATTCCTTAATCAAAACACCCAAAAAAAAGGGGAAACTTATACCGGGACGGAGGGAGTATATCGGAACCAAAGTTACTTGCATCAAGGGCTTCAACTATCTCCAGAATGGAATTAAGCTGAAATGATATTCATACATGCTCGGTTCATCCTTTTCCTTTTCCACTTTTAGGATTTTCATTGTCAACACATCTCAAAGAGGCTGAAGTGAGGGACATATGTTCTTGAAGATAGATGGATTTAGATTAAATAGAGAATGTAGAGAACATTAGGAGATGGGTTTGGGGGCAATTTGTGGTGTTTTCTTGTAAGACTTTTTTAATCATCCTTACCCAATGACCATTTATCTTCTTTTCCCTAGTTTGAAGTTTGATTCCTAAGACGGTTAAGAAAAATCATGGTTGAAGATTTTGGGGAAGTTTCTTTCTCATGACGCTTTACCGGAATGCTTCCCAAACGTCTGTTTGTCTCAAAATTGGTGTGTTTTGTGCAGATGCAGTTTTGAAGGGTTGGATAATGTTCTCCTTCAATGCTCTTTCTACCTATGCTAAGGGAACATGACATTTAATGAGTTGGAACTTCATTGGGGTTTGCCAAATTCCATCACTGATTTGTTTGCATTCAACTTTGCTGACTTTACTAATAGCAGAGGTCAAGTTTTATGGGAAGCAATTGCTCCAGCTTTGTGCTGCTCAATGTGGTTAGAATGAAATAGAAGTTTTTTAGAATTCTGAGGAAACACTAGAGGAAGTGTGGTATAGAATTAAGTTTGGAATTGTCGCAGTGTCAACCTGCAAAAATTTCAAAACTTAACTTGTTCAGATTACTAGATGTTAAACTTGTGGTTTTAGATTTTCATGTTAGTCTTTTAGGGATCCCTTGTCCGTTATTAACTTTTATTCTATGAATATTATATTGTTTCTTATCAAAAAATAATGTGAGAAAGTTAGACTCATGCCAATGAAAGCAGGTTCCTTAAGTACCTTTTGTAGGTAAAGGTGAAAATGAAACGCACAGTCCCTTTCATGACTTGAGCATTGAACATATAAATTCCAAAAACCATCTGAAATCAAGAATTTAAAGACATAAAATATTGAATAGTACCTTTAGCAATGTCATAATAATTTTTAAGTGGCGAATCTCAGCAATGTAGCGTTTCATTATATGAGAATTCGGAGATTCCAGGAGAAATTCCGAGAGAAGCTAAAATTTGTCAAAGATAACATGTTAATGCATTACAAGCAATAACAGGAAGAAGCTAGGATAGCTGACAATAGAAAATACCTTTAAAGACTGCCTTCTAGTCACATAGTTGACAGATGCCAAAAGTTTTTCATATTGCTCAAAAAACTGAAAAATACATCATTTAGTCAGATAACCAACATTTCCAAAATGGAAACAGAATTAGAAGTACAAAATCTTCACAGGCTGCATTAGTGCATTAGATATGCTTCGTAAAGGAAGAACGTGGTGAAACTCAAACAAGCTTCTCCTTCTATCAGAAAGCTAAATGAAAATTTTACAAAGAAAGATTGAACGACACCTCATCATAGTGAGCAGTCAGGAATTCTGAAACAGCAGTTTCATGTTTGCTGAGCAGATCCTGGAAATTTTTATTTTTACATGGTCAACAACAGCACAAAAAGTACTTAAGTTGGTCTCAATCCATAGGAGAATTAATAGACAGAAGATATGACCTTAAATGTAGAGAATGCATCAGATGCAACATCAAAGTAAGGAAGCTCAACAAATTTGAAGAATAACCCAAAGCTGGGAGACTCCAAAATGTATCTGAAAAATAAGTACGTCTTAATTTGCTGTCATAGTGCTGCAACATAGAAATGGATCTTCCACAATTCTCATTCTGACATATGCTCAAGCAGAATTCCCAGTCATTCTAGAGAAATAAGTTCCAACAAGAATAACAAAGGAGCCAATTAGAACGTATCTCTTACTTTGCAAGAGTTGGAAATTTGATGCACTCTCTCAGCATATGTCCACAAGTCGGAGCAATTTCCATGTTATCATAGCTGCTTGCCAAACACAGTGTATACCAATTGTCAAACATCATTTTGAAAAAAAGAGAAAAACTCAAGAACAACAGTACAAGACGCGAGTCAATTGTCCCACACTACTCATATTTTAAATGTTTGTGTGGGTATTATTATTATTATTATTGTGGCATTTATACCCTTATCATTTTATTGCAGACACAAGACAAAGCATGAAGCATCAAATTCAGCAATATTGAAAAGAAAAAAAAAATCCATAATTCCAACCATCAACAAAGGATGTTTATGAAGATTATAAATCGTTCATTTATCTAGCTTAACACTAAGCTGTTATTCATAGTTAAGCAATCATATCATTGGAGCCAATCAAGGACCTTATATTTGTAAAATCACCCATAGGTATTGTATAGATGGGAAAATAAGGGAAGCTGAATAACTCTGTATAGGGAACATATATGTAGGCTCTTACCAAACGACAAGGAAGTCAAGCAACTGTAGATGGTTCTCCATGTATTGTACACAGCAAAATATTGAATCGACCTTTTGCTTTAGCAATATAGACCAACAGTGTACTATGTTTTTCCTAGTCTGCATGGAGATATCACATAATTGTGAAGCACAGAGTGAGCAGATCTGCAAGCATTCACAATGTTTACATCTGATGATACATAATTAAATTGTTACTTACTTCCCACCCTAGAATGGGTAACTTGTGAAACAGAAGAGAAATAACATCTTCATTACAGATTTCAACCGTCAGCTGTGTAACCTGATCAGCACTCGGCTCGGTTTCACCATCTCCAGACAACATAGTTTTCATTGTCACTATGTTTTTCTCAACTTCCTCCAAAGCCTGCACTTAGATCAATAGTAATAACGTGCCAAATCAGCAAGTCAAAAACATGAGAAGAAGACAAATAAAACACTTCAAAAAACCATTCAAGCCTTCCATAGCTGTCCCTAAATCAACTTAGGCCATGTTTGATAGTAAATACTGATTAGACTGAGATTAGGATGATATCTAAGCTTTATAGATTTTAAAGCATAATCTACCCTTAATCTAAGTTATCAAACAACCTATAAGAGATAATATGGAGTTAATCTAGATTTAATCTAAGCTATCAAACATGGCCTTACTATTGTTAACAATTTTCCTACATAATTATGCCACAGGCTTAGCGGTTGAGTTAAGTATAATTCAATAGCATTCTTTATGAGCACACCAAATTATAAATAGATGATTCTAGAGATGCTAGATAATAGATATATACCATCTAGTGGTTGCTTTGTAAAATTGATTTCAGGTAACAATTGATTTCTTTTTGCAAAAAGTAAAAGAAATACTACTAAGTATCCTACTCAAACAATTAATATTGAGATCAAATGCTCTTATTCCCAATGTTGAACTCACTCAAGAAGATCAAAACAGTAAACCTATAAAATGTGTCCATCCGGCCATGTTCACTGAAAAGGAAATTGTATTACTGCCTTATCAGCTATATCGCCTTTAATTGGAACAAATATTTAACCAGGCAATCACGAGTTTTACACTTTTTGGACTAGTTTTCTATAGCATCCCCCAACCCAACCCAAACTGAGCAAACTGCAGAAGTTACATTTGAAGTAATAATTCAAGTTTCTTCCTCACCAGCACTTTCAACAAAATTGGACGTCTAAAAATGTGTCGAAAGGCAGCATTTGATACCAAAAAAAATCACACGCAAATTACGTCACAATCACTACACCAAAAATTAATCACATTTTCACAGAGCAGAAATTAAAAAATATATAACAGTGCCGGGAAAAAACACTCGACCTTTTCTAGGGCTTTTACTTCAGCAACAGTTTTGGAATCGAGGGCCATGAGACTATCCTTGATCGCCTTCGCCAATTCCTGTGAGGTTTTAGGCCTCGATTGCTTGAAAAATGAGAACGACATTCTAAAATTTCACCGCGAAATATTCCGAATAATCGATGAATTTTGACTGAATGTGTTGTGGACGATTGCAATTTGGGTCGTTGAAGAGTTGCAGAGGAGTTATTTTTCTGATTTTTTATATTTTTTTTCTGGAGGGTAGGGTGGGTGGGTGATAGATTGTGTTGTCGTTCTCACTCCTCAATACTACTTGGAATATGTTTGGCTGATTATAAAATTTCTTAAAATATTTGGAAAAAAAAAAAAACAGTCCACAGAAATTTAAAAAATCGAAAAAATGGCTAGATTTGATTAAAGATGGCTAAATTTAAAATACTCAAAATTTGATTAAATAAACGTGATTTCACCATAATATCCTCGTTAAAGAAAATATTACTCTCTCCATCCACCAAAAATAGGTTACTTTTCTTATTTGTATGTCCATCAAAAGTATCCTATTTTTTATGGTAACAATTATTTTATTTTTACCTCACAACAACCGACAACACTCTTAGTTTATCTGTTTTTTCTTAAAATTTGATTAGTAATCTCGATGGTTGGACTTTCCCTTCCCCTAAAATTGTCACTCGTGGTAGTGGAATCACTAAAAACCCATCGATTATCAATTGAATACGCCAGGATCAACTCATACTACATGCAATGCTCTCCTCTCTAACGGAGCCAATAATTCATCTATTGGTACAGTTGTGACCTCTCATGAAGCATGAACTTGTCTCAGTCGTAATTTTTTTAAAAATATCACAATCTCACATCATTCATCTCAAAGATGAGTTATCCTCCATTTCTTGTGGATCTCTCTTTGTCTCAGAATTTCTATTAAAAATTAAAACGATTTCTGATGAACTCTTCACTCTCTAAGTGGTGTCGATCTCTTCATATATTGTACCCGTAGTTTAGGCACTTCTTATAAAAAAAATCATCAGTGTTCTTCGAACCCGAGATAACACAGTTCCAATAAAAAATTATACTATCTCCGTCCCCGAAAAGTTTGCGTAGTCACTCTCACGATATACACATATTTACCCTTCATGCAATTTCTTTTGGGGTCCATCATACACTCAATCAAACTACTTTATTTACTATATATATAAAAGTTTACAAAATTACCTTCAAAACTCTAATTATTACACTTTTCCCTTAAACTTCGTTCCATCAAATGCAAGTTTTTCAGGGACGGATGGAGTATCACATACTGATCGACCATGAGACATATTTGGCCGACCCCGAGATATCTACACCACTACCACTTGTCCCTACCCTAAATTATATCGCAACCTCAATTCTTTCATCACACAATCCGTCGCAGCACTCTGCCATACATGCGTTCCATCCCCAACGTCGTCCACCACTGCCATCCGCCACGCCTAACTCCTGTCACCGCCCCCTTCTCTAGTGGTCTAATTTCGCGATCACAAGGGCCTTCCCGTGACTCTCGTAAAGGTGTGTTGGGTCCTCGTGGCCTTATTTATTGTTAGTATTGTAGCCGCAAAGGCCATACAACCGACAAGTATTGGGAGTTATACCTCTATCTCCCGCTCACCACGTCCGACGATCAACACTCACTCCTCTCAACCGCCTGAATCCTTTGTTGGCGCCTCTTCGTGGATCCTTTAGTTTGGTTCTTATAACCATGTTGTCTCCAACGTCTCCGATCTCTTTTACCATCATCTCTATGATGGTCCCGATGATGTGATTCTTGGTAACAATTCTTCTGTTAGTATTTCTCACATTGGTGGTACTTCTATTTCTTTCAAGTTTAAATTATCCAATTACCTCAGCTGAAGGTTATCGTTATTACACTAAAGTCTAATGTTGCTACTGTTTTCCTGTATTTTTACGTGGTGTTGATAATCAATTCAATTGAATTATATTCCTTGCTAACTTTATAGTCTTTGCTAACTTTATAGTCCCAAGAGAAGACTTTTGATCAAGATACACACGCCTTGGTGTATACGAATCTACTTGTTGGGTAGAGAACATGTACTCTTTACAAAGGGTTTGGTTTCTAACTTGTAAAATAAAATGTATATTAATAACCAACTTCAGTATGAAAGAAACACACTGATTTCCAAGCTCTAAAGATAGGAATCTTAATGTTGGCTTAGGATTGACAACTTAGAGCTAAAGATGTGAAATATTTTCTGGCTCTAAAGAACTCGATTGAAGGCTTTCAGAAATTGGTAAGTGTTCTTGAATACAGTTGATGAGAGTTCTTGCGTGTAGAGTTTCCGGTGATTGTTCTAAAGAACAAGTCTTGTATTTATAGAGGAAATGAACTCGAACTAGCCGTTGGTGAGAAACTAGCTGTTGTAGCATATCTTCTATATTTGGTTAGATATCTTCATGATTTGATGTATTCCTTGTATTTTGGTACGACATTACCTTAAAAGGAAATGTGCATTAAATGGACGTACTTCTCTGCAAAGATCTTTGAAATCCTAGTCCAAGTCAACTTCATAGTTGTGTTGTCATCTTCTCATTGGTCCACATCAGCCGAGTTGTTAGACTTACAGTCTTGTCTTCTATTTGAGTAAATCAGATGTTGTCCGACATTCTCTTTGTTTTATGTTATCATTTGTCTTTAATGCATCTTTAATGGATGCCTCTTCTTCAAGGGGTTATCATCTTAAATGCTAACTGTCATCTGACCAATCAGATGAACAACCCTTTAATGCTCTTTAAGGCTCTTTCTTAGACAAGATCTGGTGAAGCTCATACATGTTGGACATCTTCTGTTTTGTTGCAGATTATCATATAACTTCTATCAGATGATAAGGTATACAAGAACCTTTCAGTCTGATTTCACTAAGGTCTTCTAGTCTTTAGTCTTCTACTCTTTAAGTCTTGAGTAAGCGCGCGTTTAACAAGATGTTTTATCAGCTGATATACATACAGCTGATCCCACAGACTAAGACTTAGACTTCTATACATTACTTCTAAGCTTTATAAAACAGCTTAGGTAACCTATTACTAGATTACAAATTATTACACTAACACTTGGTGTGCTGATATGGTTTTGGCCATCGAAACTAACCTTATACAATACAAACAAATTAGGGGTTGGATGAATATCCCAACATACATACCACCTTGAAATCTGAAGCTTTACTTATCAGATCTGAAAAAGCAAGATTAATCAATGATATCAATAAATTTATGAGATTATTCCCTAATAGAGTCACTATTACCACCCCTTAAGCAAATAGAAACACTAACTTTAATAATTTTCTAATAGGACAAAAATAGTGTTAAAAAACCAAGAATACCCTTGTATAAATATAAATCTCTCCACTAATTTAATTCATTCTATTCATTAATCCCAAACCAAAATCAAAACTCTAGCCCCCTCCCCACCATCCCCCTAGCTTCGCTGCCCACGGCCTCCCCGCCGCCCCCTCCATGGCCACGGTCATTGCCCCCTTCGCCATGACTGATCTGTTCGTCGTGGACTCCATCTCCCACGCGACGTCGCTGTAAACCTTCATCGGAGGTCTTCCCCCACCATAGCTGAGATGTTTCCGGCGGAGATGCTTCTGGTGGTTCGTGGTGGCCGGTCTGGCCTTTCGTTTTCCCAGTGGAGTTAACCCCTAGATCGAAGCTTCGCCATGGCCGCACGTCGGCGCATTTTAGCGCGGTGCCCTTCTGTTCTGTTCGACGTCTCGGCGTGGCTGGGCCGAAGTCGTGGCCGATCTATTTGACGGAGGCAAAGACGATGAAATCGAGGTGAATCTTCTCCAATTCTTTATCTTGCTTAGACAATTCTTCTCCATTTCCTATTTTCCACAATATTTTTGTGCCCTTCGATTTAATCTATCTCTATGTGCTTCTGGAATCTTTGTGGATTTCTTTTTAAAAATAGTCTATTGTTAATCTTATTTCTTAAAGTGATTGTGTAAGTGTACCACAGATAGTGTTTATGCCGGAAAATCACAATAAGTCAGCCTGTTCCTTGAATGAAAAATTTACTCATTGCTCAAAAGTTGGGAGTACAGTTGAATGAAAAATTATGCCTAAATTGTGTAGTACTCTGTTCTCATGTATGTAGTACACCACAAAATTAACAACCATAGTTATAAGCCAAAACATGATTATTATATATTTGTGATGAACTTCATTAAATTCAAGAAGTCTGCATCTGGGTTTTTGCTGCTCCATGAGTGTGCGTTTGTGCGTGTTTAATGAAGTTGTGTAATATAGTTTTGATTTTAGTACCATTTCAAGATTTGGGCTTAACTCAATTTTGGAAAATTTTGCAACCCCCTGTTTCTTATTCCCCTGTTTTATTTAATGTTCATTAAATATCTCACGTGGGTCCAAGGACAAAAATATCGGTGTCGGTGGAAATATCGAGACCTTAAATTTGTGGAAATATCGATGGATATATCGATATTCGATATCGGTAAATTTTAAAAATTGTGGAAATTTAATAACTAACTTTTAATACATAAATTCAAAAAAACAATTTAAATCCATTTACATTTATGATAAATTTATATAAAATATAGCATACAATGTTATTTCATATGATATTTTTTGAAATTTATCGACATTTTTCGATTTTTTCCCGATATTTTTTTATATTCTTTCGATATTTTACCGATATTAGTCTCGATATTGTTATTGTATATCGATTTTTATCGATATTTTCGATTTTTTTATAAATATCGTTTCTTCTCAATATTAATATCGGTGACTGCGAAAAATGAATATATCGAGGATATATCGGGGAAATTTCCGGATATTTTTGTCCATGCGTGGGTCTACCCATTCCTTTCTTGCATATCTTTCAGCTTTTTTGATTCCAGATATTATCGTATCAAGTTATGAATTCTCCTTCTTTTGGGTCACTGATTTTCAAGTTTCCATGTTCTAAAGAAAAGAACATATCTTCAATGGCGTTAATGCCTCACAAGTGTTTGTTCATTTGCCTCACAGAAGCGTCAATGATTATGTTTCAAGAAGGCGTGACCTCCTCTCCTCCCCAAGACCCACCGGAATAGCCCAATGCCTCACCGGAAACCCCATCGATGACTGCTGGCGCTGCGACCCCGATTGGGGCAGCAACCGCCAGCGTCAAGCTAACTGCGCCATCGGCTTTGGCAGTGGCGCCACCGACGAAAGGGTGGCCGTTACTACATGGTCACTGACTCCTCCGACCGCGACGCCGCCAACCCCACCCCCGGCACCCTCCGCTACGCCGTGATCCAAGATGAGCCCCTCTGGATCATCTTCCAATCAAACATGATGATCAAGCTCAAACACGAGCTCATTGTTAACAACTATAAAACCATTGATGGCAGAGGGGCTGATGTTCATATAACTGGAAATGGTTGCATTACTTTGCAGAATGTTCACCATGTGATCATTCACAATGTGCACATTTACAACTCTGTGCCCTCGGGGAACACGATTGTTCGATCAAGTTCAACGCACGCGGGGTGGAGAGGCAGGTCAGATGGAGATGGGATATCGATTTTTGCAGCTAGGAACATTTGGATTGATCATTGTGCTTTGTCACATTGTATTGATGGTTTGATTGATGTTATAATGGCTTCAACAACTATCACCATTTCTAACAACTATTTTACCCATCATGATGAGGTTATGTTGCTCGGTCACAACGATAAGTACTTTCTTGATTTTGGGTGCTTCTGGCTGAATGTTGCCTCTTTCTTACGCTTATTGTGTCGAATACCTATTGTAGTTTCAGAATTCAACTGGTGTTGAGATTAAACATTATCACGAAGATAAAACTATTTTGAAGTAATATGCTGAAAATTGAATTATGCATAAGTGATATGCAAAATAGTCATCATATTTCAATCGAATGTATTATGCATAACGTGATATGCAATATAATCATCATATTTTGAATTATGCATAACGTTATATGCAAAATAATCATCAGGTTTTAATTAAATTGTAAGAAATTATTTGAATTATGCAAAACTCGAATGCATTATGCATAACGTGATATGCAAAATAATCATCATATCATATTTTGAGTTATGCATAACGTTATATGCAAAATAATCATCATATTTTAATTAAATTGTAAGAAATAATTTATTTTGGAAGGTTAATTAAATGCACCTATTAAATAAATTAAAAAATCTAATTAATTAAAAAAGTTTCAAATTATAAAATATCTATAATTAAAATTAAAAAATCTAATTAATTAAAAAAATTCAAATTATAAAATATCTGTAATTAATTCGAATTGACATCTTTTTAGGAATTTTTGAATTATGGAAGGTGAATATTAAAGAATTTGAAATGATTTAAATTGAAAAAGGGCAACACAGTCTTCTTAAGTGTCAATTTGACTCTATTGGATAAAAAACAATAACTTATTCCCTATTAGAAAAAAGTCTCAGTGAAATGACTCTAACAAGAATTTCCCCTAAATTTATTAAAGCTTTTCAAAAAAGTGAGCAATGTCATTCGAATTGAACAGAGCACTTGCGCTCTACCCAAAAGAAAAAGAAGTAGATATTTGAAGTAGATTATAAAGAAAAAATACAAGTAACAAAGAACTAAGGGTTAACATCATCAAGCTCTAGAGAGTCGATCTCATTAATGGATGGGAAAGTTGGAGGATGATCATAGTTCAAAGCTGGCAAGGCACTCTCAAGAGGTTCCACGCTATCTCAAAGCTCGTGAGCTCCTCCTAGAAATATGAATGAACAATTTTTTTCATTACAAGAAGTTACCAGGTGCTCCTCAATCTTCCTTTTTCATCTCATTTGAAAGAAGAGATCGTTAAGGTCTTCGCTGTAAACTGAGGATCCAGGTCGCAGGTAAAACCTTATGCTCTCGCTGGAGAAAGAGGTGAGAGAAAGTCGTGACCTACGAAATGGCCAACACGAGTGATTATGTTCTTAATATACAAGGTGCTCTTGTGACATACCTCGAATCAACCAATTTTTGAGATCCTTGAGAAAGAGTTAACCATACACCGTCTTCAATAGTTGTTGACGATAAACCTAAATAAATTGTAGGCCTCATTTTTGTCCTTCTCAAGTTTGCCTCCGAAATCATATCGAGCTCTTTCCAACTCTTCAAATCTCGTCTTGTATAAAATAACTTCGTCATTCAAGCCCTTGATATCTATTTTCAAATGATTATTATGGGTAGAGAGATCGCTCTCTGCGGCCTTGACTCTTGTTCTGACAACACCTTATCCAGACCTAGTATCTAAAAGACCTACCATCATAAGATTAATTTTTACAAGGATTTAAAATTTGTCGAGAGCTAAGCATACATTGCAACACCTTATTCTTAGGACCTCACCCTTACCTGAATCAAGGATGCATAACTAACTAGTCCTTATGACTACCAATAAAATCAAAGGAAATATTTGTTTAGAGGTTGTACATCATACGTGGAAAATATATTCAGACTGCCATCTGAGACCTAAAAATACATTTCTACCCCTTGGAGTATATGTATAAATATGATGTAAAGTTGAAGTGACGTTTTAAGAATGACCATTTGATGATTGGACTCAGCTGATCAGAGTTGTCTAAAGGGGGGAGTAGTTGATAGGACCTTATTCAGTTATTGGGCCTATTTAGACCTGTTTCAGCTCTGGGCCCATTGCCTAGAGTGTATTTCTAAACAACTTTGATCATGCCCAGCGGGCTCTCAAGCTAAGGATACCTCGCGATTAGGGCTCGTTCAAAGAGTTTATGAATTGGGTTTGGGAAACTCTAAAAGGAGTGAGAGTGGTTAGCCACTTCGCACGTCAACATGAGAATTGAACCAGAGAGCTCTCACGACTTAGGTTTGAGGTCCTACCCCACTTAGATCCTAGACCTCTCACGATGTGGCTTCGAGACCTCAAGTCACCTCTTACCTCCCAACTCTTCTTAGTTCTTGGGAGACTTAGAGCTGGTTTAGTGGATGTGGCCTAGATGACCAGAGTGGAGCTAGACCTAAACTTAAAACCTAAGACCTTAATAGGAAATAAATATTCAAATTATTATTTACCATATCTTGTAAATATTTCCTTTTATTTGTTTGTTATTATTTCCTTGTAAATCTCTTGTACCTTAACTATATATATTTGATCTTCCCAATCACCTCATTAACGGTGATCTAATACATATTCTCACATGATATCAGTCAAACTCACCTAAACCCTAGCCGTCACTCATAGCCTCACGCTAAATTCTTCCTCTTCCTCTCCCTCTCCTTTCACCGCTGTCGCCCGTTCCTCTCCTTCCGGCGCCATGGCAGACTCCTCCTCCTCCCCTCTTCCCTTTAACACTCTCGTTCACATGCTTACCGTGAAGCTTTCTGCGTCAAACTATCTTGTTTGGCGTAATCAAATCGTTCCTGTTCTTACCAGCCACGATCTATTCTCCCACGTTGACGGTTCTTGCCCGGAACCGCCCAAAACCGTCAAGTCCTATGGCAAGGATGTCCCAAACCCGGATTATACTGCCTGGTTTGCGTTGGATCAGAAGATTTTGAGCTTTATTCTCTCTTCTCTCTCTAAAGACACCATGGCCAAAGTCATCGGCCTCACCTCATCTCGATCTGTCTGGACAGCCATCGCGGAGGCCTTTAGTCACTCCTTTACCTCTCGCCTCAACTAGTTACGTGGTGAATTGTTCAACCTCCGTCGTGGCACCTCCTCGGTTGATGAATATAGCTAGAAGTTTCGACTTCTCTGTGACCAGTTGGCCTCTATTGGTCGCCATGTCGATGCCGTTGATAAGAGTCATTGGTTCTTAAACGGTCTCGGCCCTCAGTTTCTTGGTTTCTCTGACACCCGCATGTTTATGACCCCGATGCCTCCTTTTCGCGATCTGGTTCATCAGGTTGTTAGTTTTGACCATATGCAGCGTTCCATGGACGCCCCAACGGCTCCTGTTCCTGCTTTTGCCACTGATTGGCGCTCTGGCTCCTCGTAACCCCGATCTTTCTTTCATGCTCGCACCTCTGGTCATGGTGGTCGCCCACCTGCTACCTCCGGTTGTCGCCCTTCCCCTACCCAGCAAGGCGCTCGGGGCAAACGGTCCTTCACTCCTACTTGTCAGATTTGTCGTCAACCGGGCCACTTTGCTAGTCGCTGTCCCGAGAGATATGCTCGTTCGTCTCAGCCCTCTGTCAACCTTGCTCAGGCCTTCGAGTCACAGTGCTCGGTTGCTCCCTCCCCTGGTTCAGATTGGTTTCTTGACACCGGTGCCTCTGCCCACATGACTCCGTATTCCACTGCTATGGATGATCTCGCACCTTATAATGGTAATGATCATGTTATTGTCGCGAACGGTACTTCTATTCCCATTACTCACACTGGTTCTTATCGTGCTCATGATAAATTTCGCTTATTGGATGTTCTGGTTGTTCCCCATCTCACTAAAAATTTATTATCCATAAGCAAACTGACTTCAGATTATCCTATCGACGTTGTTTTCTCTGATCGTTCGTTTGTGGTTCAAAACCGAGTAACCAAGGAACCTCTGGCTCGCGGCAGGCGTAGTCGCGGTCTTTACATTCTGGAGCATGGTCGCCCAGCCCTGGTCGCCGCGTTGCACACTGCTGCTCGGCGTGCTTCATTTGAGCTTTGGCACCATAGATTAGGACATACTTTTATTCCAGTTGTTAATTTGTTGAAACGTTTGGGTCACTTGGATGTTACTTCTGTTTTGCCTAAACCTTCTCTATGTACTCCTTGTCAGCTGGCAAAGAGCAAACATTTTTCTTTTACTTTGAATAAAAAGCGAGCATCCCGTGTTTTGGATCTTATTCATTGTGATTTATGGGGCCCTGCCCCGGTGTGTTCTAATGATGGTTATCGTTATTATGTTATCTTTATTGATGACTTTTCTCGCTTCACGTGGTTGTACCCCTTGCGTGCTAAGTCCGATTTTTTTGGTGTTTTGGTCGCCTTCCATACCTTTGTGTGTAATCAGTTCTCTGTCTCCATGAAAGCATTTCAGAGTGATGGTGGCACGGAGTTTGTTAACAGTAGAGTTCGAGATTTCTTTTCCGCCAAAGGTATTCACCATAGATTGTCATGTCCCTACACTCCTCAACAGAATGGTCGTGCGGAGCGTAAACATAGACATATCACTGAAACTGGATTGTCTCTCATGCTTCACTCCAGTGTTCCCTCTCATTTTTGGGTTGATGCATTTGCCACTGCAGCTTATATTATAAATCGTTTACCTACGCATGTACTTGATGACAAGTCTCCGTATGAATTGCTCTTTCATACACCTCCTATTTATGGAAATTTCAAAACCTTTGGTTGTCGTGTTTTTCCGTACCTTCGGGATTACTCTCCTCACAAGTTGGCTCCTCGTAGTGTTCCTTGCATCTTCTTGGGTTACAGTTCTTCTCATAAAGGGTTTCGGTGTTACGATCTGGTCGCTTCCCGCTTCTATACTACTAGACATGCTCAGTTTGATGAGTCATCGTTCCCTTTTTCTGACAAGGGATCCTCGACAGATTCTCGATCTCTTGATTACAGCTCGTTTCTGGTTCCGGAGTCTCCTACTCCCGGTCCAGTTCCTTACCCTAAACCTGTTGCTCGCCCTACTCCTGCTCGCACCGAGCCTTGCTCGCTCTGCCCACACCCCTCAGAGGCTATTTCAGATCTGGCTCCTCGACATATGCCTCCTCTCCCACTCGAGGTCCCGCCTATCGAGCGACCTCCTACTCGTCCCGCCTTGCCTCCGGCCGAGCACCAGCGTGCCGACCTGCCCTCCGCTCCTCGATCCACCCATCCGATGGTTACTCGGGCTCGGTCTGGCATCTTCAAGCCTCGTTATGTGGCTGACATTGCGACCACAGGTTTGTTATCTGCTCTCGCTGTCTCTGATGAACCAAAGGGGTTCAAGTCCGCTTTGAAGCTTCCTCATTGGACGACGGCTATGCGCTCGGAGCTTGACGCTCTCCACGCGAACCAAACTTGGGATCTGGTTCCTCGCCCGCCGAGCACAAACATAATTGGTTCCAAATGGGTTTTTCGGACAAAGTTTAACAGTGATGGTTCAGTTGATCGCTACAAGGATCGCCTGGTCGCCCAGGGTTTCTCTCAGATTCCTGGCTTCGACTTTTCCCACACTTTCAACCCGATCGTCAAGGCCGCCACTGTTCGCATTGTGCTCTCTCTTGTTATTCAAAATGGATGGCCCCTACATCAGTTGGATGTCAACAATGCCTTCTTGCACGGTGTTCTGACCAAACCCGTTTTCATGTCTCAACCTCTAGGTTTTATTGATCCTCGTTTTCCGGATCATGTATGTCGACTCAAGAAGGCTCTCTATGGGCTCCGTCAAGCGCTTCGGGCGTGGTTTGTTCGGTTCAGTTCCTTCCTCGCCTCTCTTGGTTTTCACTGCAGCCGAGCTAATACCTCCCTGTTCTACTTCACTTGCAAGGGGGTCACTCTATATCTCCTTCTTTATGTCGATGACATCATTGTGACGAGCAATGACCCTATCTTCCTGAAGCGTTTCATTGCTCGCGTCCATGCAGAGTTTCGGATCAAAGATTTGGGCGAGCTCAATTACTTCGTCGGCCTCGAGGTGTCTCGCTCCTCGGACACTTTATTTCTTGGTCAGGCCAAGTACGCCCATGACATCCTCGCTCGGGCCGACCTCTTGGAGTCCAAGCCAGTCTCTACACCTCTGGTCGCTGGTTCCTCGCTTGTCAGCACAGGTGGACCCTTCCATGACCCCACCTTATATCGGTCCCTGGTCGGCGCCCTGCAGTATCTCACCATCACTAGTCCGGACCTTTCTTATGATGTAAATCACGTCAGTCAGTTTCTTCACTCTCCCACGGTGGATCACTTCGCCGCTGTCAAGCGTATTCTTCGCTATGTTCAAGGTACCATCAATTTTGGTCTCACTTTCACTCGTGGTTCCGATCCCTCTCTTATCGGCTACTCGGATGCTGATTGGGCTCGGTGTGTTGAGACACGCCGCTCTACCTATGGGTATTCCATTTTCTTGGGTGGTAATTTGGTTTCTTGGAGTGCCAAAAAGCAGCCCACCGTCTCTCGTTCCAGCTGTGAATCTGAATATCGTGCCATGGCCAACACTGCTCAGGAAATCATTTGGGTCACCCAGCTTCTTCGCGAATTGGGTGCCTTGCCCCCTGGTCGCCCTCTTCTTCTATGTGACAACAAGAGTGCTCTCTTTCTCTCCCAAAATCCTGTTGCGCATAAGCGAGCAAAACACATTGATATTGATTGTTACTTTGTTCGGGAACTTGTCTCGTCTGGTCACCTCGCCACTCAGTTTGTTCCCTTCGAGCTCCAGGTTGCCGACATCTTCACGAAAAGTCTTCCTCGTCCCAGTTTTGAGTTGCTTCGTTCCAAGCTTTGCGTGTCCATTCACCCACTGCATCGCTTGAGGGGGGATAATAAGAAATAAATATTCAAATTATTATTTACCATATCTTGTAAATATTTCCTTTTATTTGTTTGTTATTATTTCCTTGCAAATCTCTTGTACCTTGACTATATATATTGGATCTTCCCAATCACCTCATTAACGGTGATCTCATACCTATTCTCACAGACCTCAATGGAGCTGGACCTAAACCTAGTCCCTAAGACCTGAACGAAGCTGGACCAGATGACCTCATCCTATTTAAGATCTGCGTAAGTAATTAGTTGGGATAACTGATCTTTGTAGGCTTGTAGCATTAGAAACATCTATGACACTGTACAACCTAAGTTCAGAGCACGTAACTATCTATCCTTGTCAAGAGGTGGCTCCAATACCACAATGTCAGATATAGTACGATCCACGTGGCAAAGTACTCTGACTATCACCTAAGATCTAAAATGACTATCATACCCAACAACTAGGTATAAATACCCATGAATTCTCATTTGTAGAAGGTACTCTTCTTCATCCCAACATACACATTCACATACTCTTCATACTTGTTCTTAATTTTTAGTGATAGATCTTTGATTACCTTCTCGAGTTCACTGTCTGACTTGAGCGTCAGAGGCCCGTCACCGAGAACCCCCCCGACAGGTTCATTTCAGGTCCAGCGCACGTGAGGAGCACGAGTTTTCTAACTCGAAAGGAGCATTTTTTGAGGACCTTTGTAGGTATTCCTCTAATATTATCATTATTTATTTATTTATTGTTGAATTGTAGGCATATTTTTATCCACATCATCTGCAATAATCCCGCTATATTAATTCCCAATCAATATAATTAAATATCACTTTTATAGGATATAGAGCACATAGTGAAATCATAAATATGAAACATTGATTTGATGCATCTTTTTTCTCTCATTGACAACAAGCGAATTACTTTATGTCGCGATATAATTAGATATCACTTTCACAATATGAAACGTATAGTGAAATCCTAATCAGTGATTTGGTGCATCCCCTTTTTGACACCGATAAAAACGCTTTAGTTTCTGTCAGCCATTTGTAATAAAATTGCCATAAAATCCGCAATAATCTCACTACATCAAATTCCAAGCAATATAATCTAGTATCACTTTTACAGGATATGAAACATATTACATATAGTGAAATACATAATATGAAACAATGAGTTGGGTGCATCCCCTTTATTGCATCGACAACAAGCGAATTACTTTATGTCAATAATTTGTAATAAAATCTGCAATAATCTTGCTATGTCGATTCCAAGCAATATAATTAAGTACTCCCTCTGTCCTATTAAAAGCTATACAACTTTCTTTTTTTGTCCATCCTAGTGAAAGCTACTCATCCCATTTTTTGAAACTACTCCACCTCACATTTCATTATATTATTCTCTTTCTTAATTACATTACTTCTAATACATCTACTTATTCTATCATATTTCTTAATATTTGTGCCCCATGCTCCCGGGTAGCTTTCACCGGAACGAAGGGAGTATCACTTTTACAATATATGGAACATAGTGAAATCCTAAAATATGAAACCATGGTGCATCCCCTTATCTCTCGTCAATAACAAACCAATTACTTCCTGTCAATAATTTTAAATTTGAATTGCAATAAAATTCGCTATAATCTCGATATACTGGTATTTCATTATGAAATGATGATTCAATATTTCCGTTATGAATCGGTATACCGATGTTTCAGTATGAAATGATGTATCGGTACTGAAAATTCGATATACTGAAATTACGGTACATATCGGTATACCGAAATTTTCGGTACAATATCGATATTAATTTTTTCAATATCGATTTTTTTATGGTATCAGTATGGTTCGGTATAGTCGATATACCGTATCGAACCACCCCTAGGTGAGACTATTTCATACATTAGACACGATAGCTTTACACAATTTTGTGATAATTTTTTTTTTAAGTGGAATATATATACTTTTAAATGTATACAAATTTTTGTAATAATTACTCTCCCACTGTATTTTATTTATTAGATTGCCCTTTTTCATTTTAATATGTTTTTATTAGACTATTCCTTCCCAAATAAAATTAAAATTACTTAATTCTTTTTAACTATATTCTCTACAAACATTTCAAAATTACATTAAAATGCAATTACTTTTCAACAAAAAAGTCTTTTTTTTTTAATTAACTAATATGTTCTCGACTGAAAGTTATTTTATCTATCATAATATTAATAAATAATATGGGGATTAAAATTGTATAGAATCAAATCCAACTAATAGAGAAATGAGTATGAAATATTTAGGGGGTGTATTGGTTGTGGATTATATAGGATTTTTTTTTACTTTCAAAGTTTGGGGGTATTCAATTTGGATTTTCAAAAGTTTTTTCAAAATCCCGAGGTAGGATTTTATAAAGTCTTTAAAAATCTTTAGGTATTCAAGAGTTTATGAATTTTAATACTCTATGGATTTTGTTTTTCTCCTTAAAAAAATATAAACAAATTTCACTATAAAAAAATCAGAGATTTCAACGAATTCTCTCAAAGAATTCTAAAGACGAAAGGTCAGAAGTAAGGATGACAATATTGACCCAACCCACCCCACGAATTTTGGGTCAAGTTGAATTCACCCCGTATTGAGAATGAGTCGGATCAGATCCGCGAATATTCCCCAATTAATATATATATAAATTAATAATATATATATATATTATTGATCAAATAATATCTGTGAATATATATATATATATATTATTGATAAAATACTTTATTTATATATATATATATAATATAATATTAATTAAAAAAAATCTTCACATTAATAGTTTTGTGCCGAAATTTATGAAAGTATATGTAAATCAATAAAAAATATATATTTTATCATCCTATCAAAATCTATCAAAATTCATATAAATCAATAAAAAAATTCAGTCAATGAGAATTTTATAAATCCAAATATGTTTTAATATATTTTAAAGTAAAAAAAAAATGTAATAGAATCTAATTAAATACCCCATTAATGTGATAAAGTAAAACAGTAATTTGAGGGCCTGTTTGGTGTCCCCGGAGTATAAATATCTGTGTATGTAAGGTATATGATGTGCTTGTAAAATTTGCGAAAAACAGATTATCAATTGTACAATGAGAGGTTGTGATCTGATAAACGGAATTATACCGGACGAATTGCTATTGCAAATATTCAGGCATTTGGAAACAAAGTCATGCCGCGACGCCTGCTCGCTGGTCTGCAAGAGGTGGCTCCGCCTTCAGCGTCCCGGCCGTCAAACTATTCGAATCGGCGCCTCCGCGGCCTCCGCAGACCTCATCAAGTCGCTCAGCGTTTCCTTCCCCAATATACTATGTGTATTCGTGGACGAGAGCATCTACGTCCCGAACCTTGTACAACAGGTAATTGGATCTTGATTCTTTTTTACTGTGTGTATCTTCATCTTTAATTGGTTTATTTAGCGGTATTGGAAATTTTATAATTATTTTTGTTTGGTTTATTTGGGTCTGTTTGACTGGAGAGGTGTCATATTCAATCTGACATGAAAACTGCAACTGGATCTATCTTCTGCATGCCAATGATTACTTCTTGTGATGCAGGGGAAAAGGCGATGCACTGAACGCCCTGATCTTTCACGGGGCAGCTCTGGCCATGGGTCTGATCAATTTGTGTTTGAAGATAATTGGATGGAAACTAGCTGTTTGTCAGATTCTGGACTGGCAGCTGTTGGCGAGTGCTTTCCAAAACTTGAAAAGTTGACTCTTATATGGTGCTCTAGCATAAGGGACTTAGGGATAAAGTCATTTGCTAACAAATGCACAACACTTAGATCTTTGGATTTACAGGTGATTATCTAAATTTTAATTGAGGTTCTTCTTTGTGTATGTGCGTGTTAAATAGCATCCTGTCCACTGAATTAGATCGAGAATTTAGCCAAAATGCTTTTGCTCAGCTTTGGTTGGTTAAACTGAATAAGTCACATAGTGGAACTCAGAAGTCAGAATCAATCTAGGAGAAGGGCCCTGTCATGTTAAAGGGATATTATGGGTGGGAAAGTGAGTTTTGAATTTGTCAATAAAGGGAACTCAGCTTTAGGCATGTTGATTGAATGGTGTTAAAAATTTGATAAGTAGCTATTGTTTAAAAGCTTCGTTAGTACATTCTGATTGCTCTTTTCACATGGTCTATCACTAAGTGTTTTTCATATCTTCTTCTTTAAGGGTTCCTACATTGGTGATGAAGGTTTAGCCGTTGTAGGAGAATGCTGCAAATTTCTTCAGGATTTGAATTTGCGGTTTTGTGAGGGATTGACTGACACAGGACTGGTTCAGCTGGCCCTCGGCTGTGGGATGACTTTGAAATCACTTGGTATTGCTGCTTGTGCTAAGATTACCGATATCTCATTAGAAACAGTGGGATCTCACTGCACATCTCTTGAATCTCTGTCACTGGACTCGGATGTCATCACCAACAAAGGCTTGCTTGCCGTGGCAGAAGGATGCCCTAGGTTGAATGTTCTGAAACTACAGTGCGTAAATATTACAGATGAGGCTTTAGAAGCTGTTGGTGACTCCTGTTTATCATTGGAGGTATTGGATCTAAACGACTTCCACAGATTCACAGACAGGTCTCTTTTTCTCTCTCAATATACATAGTCTATGTTGCTTATTTTATTGCATTTCAGTTTAGATGTTTGAAACACCCTATTTTTCCCTTCTTGAATTACAATCTTAAATCTACTATCAGGGTCAATTAACTTTTCAATGACATCACACAGTTGTATAAGCATTTGGTCTTAGTCTCACCATCTTGAAGTGAATCATTAAGACTGGAAGAAATATTTTCACTTCTATAACTTTGTATTCACTGTTTAACGTGACTTATTTATATATGGTTATTTGACAGTAAATGGCTAGCC
Source organism: Galeopsis tetrahit (assembly GCA_963675135.1). NCBI lineage: Eukaryota > Viridiplantae > Streptophyta > Magnoliopsida > Lamiales > Lamiaceae > Galeopsis > Galeopsis tetrahit. The sequence continues at coordinate 57,971,620 of OY776124.1, read as the reverse complement.
CAATGAGATAAGCATCAAAGATGAATTATGAATGTCTATGCCACATTAAAAGGAGTGCAATATGTTATCTAATACACTTTCTAGTATCCAACCAGTATTCTGGGTCTGTATTGCATTTCTTCTATCCGTTTATGCAGTAGCGGCCTTGTACATCCTTTGATAAGACTTTTAGTTTCTTTCTATACTGAATTCCATTTCTTTGTGGCTCGGTAATGGAGACTATAAGAAGATCAACTTAAGATGGATCATTTTCTAGTTTACATATAGACTTTTCTGGATACATGTACAGGAGCCTGTATGCCATTGGGAAAGGATGCAAAAAGTTGAAAACTCTTATGCTGACCGATTGCTACTCCCTAAGCAACGAGGGTTTAGATTTTATAGTTGTTGGTTGCCCAGAGCTTATGCATATCGAAGTAAATGGCTGCCACAATATTGGAACTGATGGATTGAAGTCTATTGGACAATTCTGCACGTAAGTGTCAAGCCTCCATCTTGTCCGTTTGTCATTTGTGTTTGTTGTCTCTGTGTTTTCTATGATTTTATCCTATATGAGGGTAGGGACTGGATCCAAGAAATATCCCTTTCATTGTGTTCTTGGTTTGCTACTGCACGGACTTGATTTTAATTAATTTTGATTTTTGATGTTGGAATATCCTGCAGTTTGCTTTCGGAATTAGCTTTGTTTTACTGTCAGAGGATAGGAAGCGATGCACTGTGTGAAATTGGTAAAGGATGCAGGTTCTTGCAAGCTGTTCATTTGGTAGATTGCTCAGCTGTTGGAAATGATTCCATAGCCAGTATAGCTAAGGGGTGTAAGAACTTAAAGAAGCTGCATATTCGCCGATGTTATGAGGTGTTCTTTTCTTTTACTTCCTCTCATTTCAACATATCATATTTGGAAGTTTTGTTCCCACATACGTATTAAATATGAGATGAAGTAAATTAACATTTTTTTTGTTTTTTTGTTTTGGGGTGTTCGGATAAATCCTTTTATTTGTTCTGTTCTATTTAAGTAAATTCAATTTTCTTGTGTTACATACAAGAGAAGGAAAAGGCCAGTTAGTTAGGGTTGGGTATTTGGACTTTCTAGTAGCGCTTAGCAGTTTAGTAGTTAGTGTTCTGTTTTGGATAGTGTATAAACCTCTTGTTCTCTTTGTGAGGGGTGTTGATTCAGATTAGTAAATACGGCTTTAAGCTTGGGCGGAATAACTTACGCGGTTCTTGTTTCTCGGTTACTCCTTGCCTCTAACATCTTGTTCTTACAACCTCTCTTTATTTTTTTCACATGATCGGTTGAGTTGATATTCTGGTGGATGCCAATGGCTGTTGCAATGGTCCCCCGTTCTCTAGTCTGCTTAGTTGATATTCTAGGAAATGCTTGCTTATATTTTATTTATGCAAATAGATCATAACTGGTGGCATCTGGAAGTGATAAACTGTTATTTTAGATGAAACTCCACATTTGTGGATACCCTCTTGGCTATGTGGAGTTTCTTGAACTTTTTAGACATTTTATAACAAATTTGCATATAGGTCACAGAAGCCCAGGTCTTTATTATCATTTGTATAGAGACGTTATTTTGTTTTCTTCAGCAGAATCATTCTCTTGCATGTTACAGTCCAGCTTACTCCTATAATCCCAAATTATATAGTGCATTTTTCCAGGTGGGCAACGCTGGATTAATTGCGGTTGGTCAAAACTGTAAATTTCTCACTGACCTCAGTCTACGATTCTGCGACAGGTTAGAAATCCCCCTCTTTTCACTCTTCTTTCCAATCATGTAGTATATTATTATTCAACTTACTTGGCTGTCTGAAATGTTGTTTTGTCAATTTATTCTATCATCTTCTTTATTATTAATATATAATGCTGCATTTGAGTACTTAGGGTTGCAAAATATGTTATTTGTTTAATTATATCCAATTAAGTTTTGGTCTAAGCTATCATCAATACTACATTTCAGAACATGGAGAGTTCTAAGATATTCATTTTCATGTTGCTGGTTCTCTGATTGGCTGGTTGCTGCTCTGGTACTCAGGCTTTTGTTTTGTCTTTTATCATAGGCTGTTTGCTCGAGGCATAACGAAAAAGAAACTGTTCATATCTTTGTCCAGCATGATTCAAATTATGATTTTGCTAGATATGCTCATTCATCTACACCTTCTGCTCCTGCTTCTCTAATTTTCTACGCGTATTCTGTATAACTGGTGAACTTATATATTCATATCTTAAAAATAACCTTACAATTCCAGATTATTATGGACGTCTTGTTAATAAGAGATCACTGATTCTTGGTGTGCTACTAAACTGTCTTGTTAATAAGAGATCACTGATTCTTGGTGTGCTACTAAACTGGCTTTAGCATGAATATAGCAACTTCAAATAATTTATAGAGCTGCGGTTGTGCATTTTCTGCTTCACAAGAATCACAACAAAATAAGATGAATAGATACCAATTTTAGGTTTAGCAGGTATCTGACTGAACCAGTGATGATTTAGATATATGATTTTGCCAATGCCCATTTTCCTTGGAACACCGGTCTATTGTTGACCTTGTATCTTAGATCTGAAATTTCTTCTGTAATATTATCAGGATCGGAGATGCAGCAATGATTGCAATAGCTAAAGGCTGCTCCTTGCATCATTTGAATGTTAGTGGCTGTAGCAAAATTGGAGATGCTGGAATAATAGCTATTGCTAGAGGCAGCCCTCAACTCATTTCTTTGGACATAAGTGTTCTTCAGGTTTGTCTCTATACTCTCTCATAATTAATGAATTCACATTACTGGAGAAAACATTGTACACTTTAAATAAAATAAATCACGAACTCACAAATAATATCAAGATATTCAGAAACTCAATATGCAAGAGAAGGAACATCATGTTTTTTGGTACAAATTCATGCAGTCAACAGTTTCTGAATTTATTTTACATTATTTTGAGTTCATTGTTGCATCAGATGATTATTATATTAGTGTGATGATTTGGACAAAATTGAATTAAACTTGTTTTGGATCCTACAGAGTGTGGGGGACAATGTGATGATTGAGATAGGTGAAGGATGCCCATTACTCGAGGATGTCGTTATATCACATTGTCACCAAATAACAGATTTCGGTGTTAGCTATCTTTCAAGGAAATGCAAGTTGTTGGAATCGTGCCACATGGTTTATTGCCCCAACATAACGGAAGCTGGAGTTGCAACAGTGATTGCAAATTGTGCCCGAATAAAGAAGATACTCATTGAGAAGACAAAGGTTAGTTCCAGGACCAAAAGACGAGCTGGGTCCATCATCAATTACCTCTGCATCGACCTTTAAATCCCGAATTTGAGTTTGCAGAAGCAGATGGAGGGAGGGAGAGAAGTTGAGTGTAGGCTGCATTCCATCTAATAAAATCCACACAATCATAGTGTGTGAAAGTCAAGGTGATTCTACATCTGGTGCATAGGATGCAAGGGAGCTTGATTGTGGCCACCCATTCTTACAGCTAAGAACATACAAGTTGAAGACAAAGTCAACTATCTCTATAAATGATGTTTACTCTGGTTATGAGTGGTTTTTTAAATACTAAAATTCTGAATTTTAAAATCGTACTAATATGTGTGCTTTTTTTTATTTATTATGTCAAATCAATATGTATATGATTGAATAAAATATGTATGATTGAATAAAACTATTTTATTATATTATCTTTTTGCGTGAAATTATAATAATGGTAGATTATAAAAGTTTAACTTTAAGTCAAATCAATAAGTTTATAAAAGTGTTTTTAAAAATCGATTTTATGTCTCAGCTAATATTTTCAATGAACACAATTAATATAAAAAAGCTAATATTTTCAATGAACACAATTAATATAAAAAACCTGTGATATTAAAAAAAAAAATTCACTCATACTAATTATTTAGTAAAATGATTTGTAGTATCTAAAAATACATTTGATTTCTATCCGTAATTTTTTTTTTCTTTGTGAAAAACCTACCCTTTTTATGATTGTTTTTTCTTTATTCTTTTTATTTTCTTTAATCTAAAATTTTAAAAGTTGAGCATAAAACTCAATTGTAGGGTACAATCATTTGGTTTTAATATAATTGATTAAAAATTTAATTAAACAATTAAAAATATATACAAATAACTTAAAATTTATTTTATCTTCCCTTACAACTAATTCTAAATCTTCTCACTCCATTTCTTTCTCAATTTATCATATTGGAAAATTAATTTCTGGGGCGCCTTACACAGGAGATTTCGGTGGACTTCGGCCCCCAAGTGGCTATAGTTTGGTGGCTAACATTAGTCACGCTGGTTTGGCAAGTGTGGCGTGCGCGGAATTCTGCCATTTTCGACAACACTAAACAAAATCCGGAGGCAATCCACACATCGATTTGGGCACACATATATGAGGCTAGGGACTGCAACATAGGGCACATGTATAACATTCAATCCGATCTAAGGATCATCAAAGAATTTCGATTGAAATGCTCGCCCAGTTGGGCGTCGAGGGTGATTCCAGTCCGTTGGGACTTGGGAAGGTCCGACAGCAGGGGAGATAAAAATCAACACAGATGGTGCCGCGGCTGGTGCACTAGGCACCTCATCGGGAGTTGGTATATACATAGATTTTAATGGCGAGTATGTGAGAGATTTTGCTATTTAGTTAGGAATTGGTTTCGCATTTGAGGCAGAGTTGCTAGCTGCGTTACACACTGTTGGGAATAAAATGAGATAAGTTTTGATTAAATACCAAAACCCCCTGAGACATGCCTAAATCAAGATGATTGTGTTCTAAGAGTGTTAGAACACATAGCATAAGGCTAGATGAGAAGCTGATATGTTAGACAGCTCTTAGATGATTAGATGCACAATGTGAGGCGGAACCTATGCCTTGAAGATTATCAAGATCAAGTCCCCTCAAGGCTCAAATTCTGGAACAATCACTAAGGCCAAGCATACTCTATTGAAAACCAAATGCCTTGATCAGGAGAGTTGTCCAGAGAAGTTGTCTCTATGCAAGAACAAGGTTGTAAAGCTCAAAAGGACAAGTTTACTCAAATGCTCTGATCAGGAGAGTTGTCCAGAGAGGTTAACTCTGTGCAAAAACAAAAGCTCTGAAGCTCAAAGGCAAAGTATGCTGATCAGGAGAGTTGTCCAGAAGAGTTGTCTCAACAAAATTGAACCAGAACAAATGTTCTAATGCTTGAAGGTCAACTATGCTGAAGAGAAAAAGACAACTACACCCTAAAAGACTTCATTATATCATGCTGAGATCATTTCCAAGTGAAGCAAAGGGAAAGAGCCAAGTCATCTGAAGAAGAGCAAGCCAACCATGCTGATAAGCAAAACTGCTGATAGTGATAAGGAGAGTTGTCCATTTGATAAGGAATGTTGTCCTATCATTGGATCAATCTTCAGAAGCCATGTCCAAGTCTTAACAAGAAGTCAAACATTGGGAAAAGTGCTGCAGAATGAAGACAAAGTCTTAACAGCCGTTTATTACCCAAATAAGGACATGTCACTATCAAGAATCTGTCTTCCAGTTTGAAGAACTCAATGAAGACATTTATAGCAATTTGGGGCTGCCTCTCCAACGGGCAAATCCTCAAATTTGTCTATAAATACAGAAGTGTGAAGACCATTTGAAAGCATCCAACAAACCTCAACAGAATCCAACTACACAAGTATTCTGAAGCTCATAGAACATTCAAAGCTTTCAAAGAGACTATCTTAGTCTTCATACACTTCTTCTAAGCTGAACTTACTGTATATCCATACACAAAGCTTAGAGAGATATCCTATCCTTATACACTGATCTTCATTGTAAAGGATATCTCATTAGTTGGAACCTTACTTCAACCCTTACCCCTTTCAAGTGAGAAAGTGAGAAGGTTGTAGTAGTAGAAGTGGTAGGAGCTGACTGTTGAGAGAAGAACAGTTCAGTTCTGAGTTGAGAAGAGGGTACTAGGACTCTAGACATCTTAGGGATCAATTCACCAAGGAGAGGTGTTCTTGATCAAGTGCACCTTGGCACTATAAAACAAGTTAATTCCAAGAGTGAAGGAATTATCCTGTTAAATCAGGGAAAGTGGATGTAGGAGCTTGAGTCTTTGAACCACTATAAACTTCTGTGTTGATTTGCTTTACAAGTACTTTCATACATTCAACACTGCACACAAAACTGATCTTTCAAAACATACATATTCAAAGACTGTGCAAAAACTGTATTGGACAAGTTCCCTGAAACTAAACTGAATTGCATTGAATTGACTAAGTGATTTCAGAAACTAAAGGAGTCTAAACTTAAAGGGCCAACCACTATTCCGCACATATAACTTCCCTAGATAGTTATTCAACTAAGTACTCAATAGTACTTAGTAGGTTGATTATCTTAGAAGAGTTAATCATCTTCAGCAGAGTTGTCCAAGACAACCTTGCTGAGCTCTGGTTTGATCAAAAGTTGAAAAGAATTGCATACAAGTGTATTCCCCCCCCCCCCCATACACTTGTTATATACTCCTTTCAAGACCAACAAGTGGTATCAGAGCAGGGGTTCAAAGACCACTGCTTCTGAAAATCCATCTTGATTTTCAAAAATCACATATTTTGTGTGGTCACTGAGCTGATCTCTTTCTGAAATCTATTACCTGTTGACTAACTGTTTATTCTTGAGATATGGCCAACAACAATGCTGTTCCTCCACCTGCTGTTCAAGGATTGGACAACATGGCCACAAATCCAGTCAACCACATTTCACATCATAAACTGCCCATGTTTTCAATAGACAATTATGATTTCTGGAAAATTAGAATGAGGGCTCATCTTGCATCTCTCCACACTGACATGTTAAGAGTAATCACAAGAGGACCTTTTGTGTTTACTCAAACTAACCCCAGGGTGACAGAGGAGCAAAGAGCTGATGTAAGGGAACTGATTCCCAAAGATGAAGATGACTTCACTGCTGATGAAAAGAGGAAAGATAATCTGAATTATCTTGCCATGAACACCCTCTACCAAACAATTCCAGATGCAGTCATGGGTAGAGTCTACCACTGCACCACAGCCAAAGAAATTTGGGATACTCTTGCTGAGATGTGTGAGGGTACAAAAAAGATCAAGGAGAATAAGCTCCAAATTGCTGTGCAAAAGTTTGAGCAATTCTCAATGGAAGCTGATGAGTCCATTGACAAATTTGCTGGTAGATTCACTGATGTGATGAATGAAATCAACACATTGGGCAAGGTGTACTCCAGGAGAGAAGTTGGATTGAAGATCTTGAGAAGTCTCACTCAAAAGTGGGATGTCTATGCTGTGATGATGCAGAATACCAAGGATCTCTCCTCCATGCCCATGCAACAAATCTTCTCAGAACTCAAAGCCTATGAGTTTGACCTCAATAGAAGAAAACCTGTTGAGGAACCTTCAAATCCTACTAAGGGAGTGGCATTCAAGGCCAAAGTTGTTGAACCTGAAATGCAACCCACTCCCAGATCATCAAAGTCAGTCTCAAAGACTGAAATGAAGGAGGAACTAGCCTTGATGGCTAGAAGGTTTGACAAGCTCAACACAAGGTTTGGTAGATACAAGAAATTCTACCAAGACAACAAATTCAGGAGAAGGTACAACTCCCCTGAAGATCAGGCCAAGGACAAAAAGCCTGAAGATAAAAGATCAGAGGACAAGTACTCTGATAGGAGAAGGTCCAGTAGAGCTGACCCTTCATCATCAAAAGGAAGAGATGAATCCACGAAGGATGATGATGAAGACATATGCTACAATTGCAAGAAGAAAGGGCACTTCCAGTATGACTGCCCTGAACTAAGCTCTAAAGAAAGAAGAGAAAGACAAGCTAAAAGAGACAGAAAGTTCACCAATAGAAAAGCCATGATGGTTGGTGAAGAATCTGATAGTGCTGAAAGCCTCAACTCTTATGATGGACTGTTCTCAAACAGTGATGATGATGATGATGTGTGCAACATGGCTCTTGAGGATGATGAGGTATCCTCCACTTCTAGCTCACCATCATTCTTATCACAGATCACTAGTGAAGTCAACTTGAAACTTTTCTTTGGGAAGTTGATGGAAGATTTCACTAGATTACAAGAATTTCATGATAATTGTGTGAGAGAAAATGAAAGATTGGCTATTGAACTTGCCAAGAACTCTGAGGTAGCTGTTGATGTCAAATCTACTGAGTTGTATCAACAACTCTTGAGAGAGCTTAAGGAAGCAAATCTCAGGATAGTTGACCAACAAAAGGAGATTGATGATCAACTACTCTCTCAGAAAAGAAGAGATTTTGAACTGAAAATTCTAAATGCCAAGTTTGAGAACCTCTCACATGAATATGATATTCTTAAATCAAGTGAAGAGAGCCTGAAATTAAAGATGTCTGCTTTGAACAAATCCTCTAGAGCAATAGAGGAAATTCAGAGTTATCAAAGACCTATGGCTCAAAGAAGTGGATTAGGTTTTGATCCATTTGAATCTTCACCTTGTCTTAGTGTTGCATCTACAAGTAACACTAAGAAAATCTTTGTTAAATCAGTGGCACAACAAGATGAAAATGAAATAATACAGCCACTGAACAAAGGAAAGGGCAAAATGGATGAATTGCCTACTCAAGTGCCTCAGGAGACTAGGCCAAAACCTAAGGAAATGGCCAAAGCTCCTGATCACAAGAGGAATGTTGCTCAGCAGAGTAGACCCAATGGAAGGGCAACTCTCCTGAACAATGTTCAGAGGAGTTATCCAAGGTATAATCAGCGTAGGCCAACTCTACTGAGAAAGCCTCAGCTGAATAAACCTAAGGACAACTATCCTCAAAGGCAGAATAAAATGAGACAACCAAAACCCTTCATGCCAAAGGGTAATGGTCATAAAAATGCCTTTCCTCAAAGATTTCATCAAGCTGCACAAAGAACTCATACGTTCAGGAGAATTGACAACTCCCCTGAAACTTACAGAGTTAACACATTCACACATACTTTCCCCAAGGCATTTAAGGGAAAGACAGTGTATGTTGATGCACAAGGAAAACAACTTAGCCACCTTGAATCAATCAGGGTGATTAGGCAAGTTTGGGTTCCTAAAGGTACAGCTAACCTCTCAGGACCCAAAACTCAAAGGGTACCTAAACCTATCTAATTGCAGGTACCAGTGGGCCACAAGAAGAGGAGTATGAGCAAAAAGACAGCATGGTACCTTGACAGTGGATGCTCAAGGAACATGACTGGAAACAAGGAACTCCTCACTGATTTTATTGAAAAAGAAGGCCCAAATGTCACTTTTGGAGACAGCTCACAAGCAACAACTAAAGGTTATGGTACTTTGATGATTGGTAACATCAAAGTAACCAATGTATCTTATGTAGCTGGTCTCAAATATAATCTCCTAAGTATCAGTCAATTCTGTGATAAAGATTTTAATGTTGAGTTCTCAAGTGGAAAATGTCTAATTAAAGATAAAACTCAACAAATTCTATTGACTGGAACTAGGAAGGGAAATGTGTATTTTGCAGACTGGGACAAGTCTACTGATGCTGCATGTTTCATTGCTAAGAGCACTAGTGAACAAAGTTGGTTATGGCACAAGAGGCTAAACCACCTGAACTTTAAATCAATGAACAAACTTGCTAGAAATGCATTAGTTAAAGGACTGCCTAATGAGGTTTTCATTAAAGAACATGTGTGTAAGCCATGTCAAGAAGGAAAACAGATTAAAGCCTCATTCAAAGGTAAACCAGTCATTTCTACTGAAAGGGTACTTGAACTTCTACATATGGATCTTTTTGGACCAATCACCCCTTCAAGCATAAATGGTAGAAAATACACATTGATTGTAGTAGATGACTTCTCTAGGTTCACTTGGGTAGTATTTCTCCTTAATAAGAAGGAAACACAAGTCAAACTACCTGAACTTCTCAAGAGACTGTCAAATGAGAAAAGCCTTAGCATTATCAAGATAAGATCTGATAAAGGCACTAAGTTCATAAATTCATACATCAATGAGTATTGCACATCTAATGGAATAGCTCATGAAACCTCAGCAGCTAGAACTCCTCAGCAAAATGGAGTTGCAGAAAGAAGGAATAGAACCTTAAAAGAAGATGCTAGAACCTTAATTGCTGATTCAAATTTACCTAAGAGGTTTTGGGCTGAAGCTATAAATACTGCATGCCATACTCAAAATAGATGCTTGATTACTAAGGGGCAAGGCAAAACCCCTTATGAACTCTGGAAAGGAAGAATGCCTAAAGTGTCATACTTTCACATCTTTGGTTGTAAGTGTTTCATACACAATAATGGGAAAGAACAGTTGAAAGCCTTTGACAGCAAAGCTGATGAGGGAGTATTCCTTGGATATTCTCAAATCAGTAGAGCTTTCAGAGTCTACAACAAGAAAACCCTTATTGTGGAAGAAACACCTCATGTTGTGTTTGATGAATCTATTCATGAGTCCAGGAATGAAAACTTGGAACCTGAAGAAATCACACATAGGACAACCAGACTGAGTCTAAAAGACAAAGACACTGAATTCATAGATGTTGTCCAAGCCAACCTACCTGAAAAACTCACATTGGACAACAATCCTGAAGGCAACCTTCCTGAGACAAACCCCACTGATGGAAATGGTGAACTGAATGACCCAATCCCAGTTCACATCCAGGTAACAGCTACCAATGAAAAAGCAGTTCCTGCTGAGGTAGTTAATGGGTCAAATAATCTAGGGGGAACTCAAAATGTTGAAAATACCAATGTCCCTGACATTGAGGACAACACCCCTGATTATGATCCTGAATTAGATCCTGCATTCAATTATCCTGAATTCTATAACACCGGTGACTCAACCTTAGTAGAGGACAACTCTACCGAAGGGATCAGAAAAAGAAGGACTTGGTTGTATGACCATCCTACTGATCTGATACTTGGTGACCCAAGTATAAGAGTCAAAACCAGAAGTTTTCATGGTGAAAGTGCTATGTTCTGTTGTTTCTTGTCAGAACAGGAACCAAAAGACATTGATGAAGCACTTCAGGATGCAAACTGGATCACAGCAATGCAGGAAGAGCTCAATCAATTCACCAGAAATGAAGTATGGGAGCTGGTGGATAGACCTTCACATCAAGATGTTATTGGAACCAAGTGGGTGTTCAAGAACAAAAAGAATGAGAATGATGTGATTGTCAGAAACAAAGCAAGACTAGTGGCAAAAGGTTATTGCCAGCATGAAGGTATTGACTATGATGAGACCTTTGCACCTGTGGCAAGGCTAGAAGCAATAAGGCTCTTCCTAGCCTATGCAGCCCACAAGAGGTTCAAAGTGTACCAAATGGATGTCAAGAGCGCATTTCTGAATGGAGTCTTGAAAGAAGAGGTCTATGTGGAGCAACCACCAGGTTTTGAGGTTGGAAACACAGTATACAGACTGAAGAAGGCTCTATATGGACTCAAGCAAGCCCCTAGGGCTTGGTATGACACACTGTCACAATTCCTCTTGGATCATGGATTCACCAATGGAACTGTGGACAGAACTCTCTTCAGAATCTCTGAAGGAGAGGACATCTTACTTGTCCAAATTTATGTAGATGACATAATTTTTGGATCACCTAATGAGAAGCTGTGTGAAAAGTTCTCCAAGCTCATGCAAAGCAAGTTCGAGATGTCCATGATGGGGTTGATGAACTTCTTTTTGGGTCTACAAGTCAAGCAATCAAAAGAAGGAATCTTCATCAACCAAGCCAAGTACACCAGAGAAATGATCAAGAAGTTTGGGTGTACAACAAGCAAGCCAGTAAGGATCCCAATGAACACAAATTGGAAGATGGATCCTGATGAGAGTGGTGTTCCAACCAACTCCACTGAGTATAGAGGAATAATTGGTTCACTCCTCTATCTCACTGCCAGCAGACCTGACATCACCTTTGCAGTAGGTGTATGTGCAAGGTTTCAAGCAAATCCTAAGAAAAGCCACTGAAAGTGTGTGGGGGGATAGTATCTAGTGTTTAAGTAAAAAATAGAACAATGTTACACTGAATGTTGTGACAATTAGTGTAGCATTAACTCTAACAGAATGTGAAAAAGTAAACACAGTACACAGCGGAAGTCTAAAACACTAAACACAATAAAGACACAATGGAATAATTTTTAACATAGATTTTATTAATAACAAAACCTATGCTAAGCCTTACGGCGAAAACAGTAACTTAGTTCCTAAGTTATACAAAAATGTCGTGTGAAATGTCTCAGCAATTACTTCAACATTCCACAAACAGAAACTACAATCGAGGCAGGTGCCTGAATCTGTAAATAGACTTAAGTGTATGACACTGTCTAAAGAACTAATCTGATCTATGATTCACTCGATACAAGACTAGAACTAAGTACACTGGAAGGTGTGGTATCCCTCGGCGTACGTTAAATGATACAACTATTGACCATAACTCCGAACTAGGGTTGAACTCTCAAGAAGGTGTTACTCGAATAGTGCATACTTTGAAATGAAAGATTTTGGCGGTATTTATAGAGAAATACTCAGCTTCTAGATCCTTCCATTATGAGATCCTATTTTTTAGGACCTCAACCTCCATGATCTCTCTAGATCTTTCTGCCATGTTCCAGGTCATTCTACAATGCTCTAAACTCTTCTATCACGTTCTGCAACCTTCTGGACTCTTCTATGTTCCAGACCCTTGTAGAACCTTCTGGAATCGTTCCTGCATGTGAGAGCATTTAGTACAACATTTAATGTAACATTTCAGAAAAGACTTAGAATAAATCAAGGAAGGTCAAATTAAGATGTTGTTGATAATGTTAAAGCATTTAAGAGTTGACAACATCTACAATCTCCCCCAATTTGACCTTTCGACTACAACACACCTGATGCACATATATTTCTATACATACTCAGTATTATGTATTTAGGTGAGTTGAACTCCAAAGCTAAATACTAGTCAAGACAATACCTGTTGTAACCGTTGGATCAAATCAAAAAGAGATCAAGAATAATTTTACTAAGATCCGTGCCATAAGATCAAAGTAATCTTATTCAAAACCAAAACAAGCATAAACAGTACACTTGTTTACAAAACATATTAACTTTTACAAAAAATCAAAGATTAAATCAGAGCATATAAGGGTATATACCAGATTAGTTCTAAGACTTATGTAAGACTAAAAAACAGACAAACAAAAACAAACAATGACTAAACAATATAATCAGAGCAAACAAAACAATAAAAAATAAATAAACTAAACAAGGCATATTCATCATGCAGTAAGCAATTAATGATAGGAAAACAAATTAAGCAATAAGCAGTAATCAAATATCATTAGTGCAAACTAATTTAAGCAAGATAAATATAGACAACCTATCAACTAGAAACAGTAAATATTGTATCAGAATAAACAGAATTTTAACATAAACATAACAGAATAACAAAAAACAAAAGTAGGACTGAAAATGGCATGAATTGCTATAACAATAGCAGCAGCATCAAGGTCCTGCACATGTGCCATCTGTACTTCAGTACTCCCCCTGTCTTGCATCATCTGTTCTAGATATCAGCATAGAGGATTTCCATATCCTCATCATCTTCAGCAGCATCTGCAAACTTGTCTTCAGCCTCCTCTGGTTCCTCAATAAAACAAGTTGAAGCAAATAGTGCAACAACATTGTTAGCAGCAGCAGTTCCTCCATTCTCTGTAGCAGCATCAGGTACACCTCCAGCTTCAGGATTCAGCTCTTCAATAACAACTCCAGAAGCTCTAGCTGAAGTGGAAGGTGGTACTCCCCCTGTTGTAGTGGGAAGTAGCCTGGTCCACTTGTCTTTGATGAATTGGAGTTCATCAATCTGGTCCTGTAAGTGCTGTAACTGCAATAATATAAAAGATCTGGGAACAGAGAACATGGTATCAAAATTACCACCAAAGTTCTCAGCATCTGGTGCAGCATTAGGTGCAGCTGTGTTCTGTTCAGGTCTCTGTGCTGATGAGGGTTGAGGTTGAGGTTGAGCAGGAGCTGGTCTTTGAGAAGAACTTCCAGGATTGTTCAAGGGCAGATATTTCACTCTTTCACCAATGAGTAAAGCAGGTGAAATGGTGTATAAAGGAATCTTGCCTCTAAGAACTTCAGTCTTCTTAGGGCTAAAACCATGCATCTTCAAGTATGAACAAATAAGCACAGGGTATGGAAGGTTTCCTTTATCAGAAATGTCACCACTAAACTTCATCATGTGGTGGAAAATAGTCAATCCCAAATTAAACTTCTTCAAAACCACTATCCTATAGAGCAAGATTGCTTGATCCTTTGTCACTTTGGTAGAGTTGGTGGAAGGTATCCAATTATAAACTATCAATTTATGCAACACAGAATAAAGAGATGTAAGGTCCTTGGCCAACATTCCATTTTTCCATCTAGTCAACAAACCACCAGTCATAGAAGCAGTAACAACATCCAAATCAGGTTCATCATCATCAAGTACTGGTTCTATGCCTAAGAAATCATTGATCAATTCTGGTGTAAATGGAACTATACTCCCCCTAAACTGTACATTCCCATACCAACGGGAACTCCTCCTACCATTACTCTTCCTCAGACATGCATAAAATTCATACACCCAATCAGAGACAAATGTATCACACAAGTTCAGAGCTTTCATCAACTTTCTATCCTCTAAGAATTGAATTAAATTCTTACTCTCAAAATCAGAAGTATGAATTCTCCTTTCCATCAACAATTTCCTCCTAGACAACCTAGTTATCTTATCAACCAATCCATCAATATCAGATTCTACTTCAGTTTCAGAATTACCTTCCTCAGAAGTAGTGTCCTTTGAGCTTGGTTCTATCACCTCTTCAGAGCTTGATTCCCCTTCCTTTTTAGAGCTTTTGGCAGAAGCTGCACTGCTTGAATCACCTCCATCATCAGGTTCTGGTGCTGGAGCACTTGATTCAGCATGTGAGGCAGCATTCTTCTTTAGGGCTTGCTGCATATCCCTGAGACAAACCTCCATTTCAGAATCAGAATCATGTTCTGGTTCTTCAGGCATTGTTCGAACAGCATCAACCTTTGCCTTTCCCTTCCCCTTAGGATCAGCTTTCTTCTTAGTTGGCTTCTCAATCACCACTTCTTCTTCAGATTCAGAGAAGACCTGAATTGGTTCAACAACATCACCACCTAGCTTCTTCTTCCTCCTCAAAGAGTCTGAGTAATCAACTCGAGTAAAAACTCGACCTGATCGTCTTCTTGGAACTGGGCTCCTCTTTCTCTTCTTCTCTTCAGCATTCCTCTTAAAAGGAATCGGTTCAGAGTCGGATTTCGAGATGTCAGAGTCGGTTTTGTCGGATTCTTCAGCATCCTCCATTTGAGCGTCCTCATTGTCGGATGTCTCCGCATTCGACGGCTCCTTTGACTCAGCAACAGGGGATTCTTCAATCTCCCCCATAGAGGCAGCAGTCGGGGCCTCTGTTTCAGCGTTAGAGCTCGGAATTTGGGGCTTTTCGGCTGTGGATGAAGAAGGTGCAGTAGTGATCACTTCTTGGGTGCGCAAGTAGTGAGAGATGTCAATGGACATATCACCAATTGTGAGGATGGGTGGATTAGGTGATCTCATCGATTGAGAGAAATTCTCAACCGCCTGGCTCAGCTCGGAGAGTGTAGCTTGGTTTGGGATGTGGATGGTTGTCGGAGTAGCTGGGATGGGTGTGACGGTTGCGGCAGTTGGGGGTGAATTTTCGTGTGAAGCAGCCATGGAAGCTAGAGTGTGAAGATTCGAGAGAGATGAAGATGACGGTTGTGAGTTGGGAGAGGTTGGTTTCTGTGAGTTTAATTTCTTGTTTCCTGCCATTTAAACCAAGAATTCGAAAAGCACTACACAAGAATCGAGATAAGCACAAAATGATTTATAACAAAATCTGCAAAACTAATACTCAACTTACTCAATTAATTACAAAGATTAGAAAATCATGAAATTGAGTTTATATAGAGAAGACTTAGTAGTTGGAATGTTGTACGTGTGATCAAGGCTTGACTTAAGAAAATTCTAGATAATAATCGATAATGCTCCACAAATTCAGCCACAAGTAATATCATGGGTGAGTTAGTGGGGTAAAATCCTAATTAAGTTAATTAATTAATTAAATTAAGAAAGTTCCAGAATTAATCAAAAATAAAAATGCGTAAAATCTGAAATAAAACAAAGTGGTTAGTATAATTATAAATAAATAAAATAAATTCCCACAATTAATTAAATAATTACAACTTATAAAAATATAATTGAATCATGTAATGTTGTGCTCAAGGATTTGACATACACCTCAACATTGGTTTTTCACAGGTTTTACCTATCCAATGTAGCCAATTTTTCAGCATTTTTCTTTTCATTGCATTTCTTCTTTTTGTGCTACAACATCTAATTCGTATTGATCCATTGTTCCTATAGAGTACATCGTAGTAGTGAACTCCGTGCCCCATACTTACTTAATGGATTACGAACCTCTTGATGTTTTTACCAAATTCACCTTTTGAAAAGAAGGCATCGTAGTAGCGAACTCCGTGCTCCATAGTTACTCAGTGAATTGGTACATCTTTTAGTATGTTGTAACATTCTCAATTTTTTCAAGCTTTTGAGAGGTGTAGTAAATGTCTATTTTTGCACAAACAAACTTCAGATTCAAGAATATTTTACAAAGGAATTATTCAACGAAAATAAGAAATAAATCAAATCTATACTAACTATACCACCTTAGGTTGTTGTCCCAAATGCTACCGCATTTGTGACAACATCCTCTCAAGAATTATTCAGATATTACACATACCAAGAGATTTCCTCAAAAATGAGAATCTCTCATGGTCAAGAGCCTTAGTAAAAATATCAGCATTTTGATTTTCAGTAGGCACATATTCCAACTTAACTATGTTCTTCTCCACTAAATCTCTCATAAAATGATGTCTAATGCTAATGTGCTTAGTGAGTGAGTGTTGTACCGGATTCTTAGATATGTTAATAGCACTTGTGTTATCACAGAAAATTGTGAGGATATTGTTTTCAATTCCATAGTCATGAAACATCTTACTTAACCACAATAGTTGTGTGCAACAACTTCCTGCAGCTATGTATTCAGACTCGGCTGTGGATTGAGAAACACAATTTTGTTTCTTGCTATGCCAAGACACAAGATTGTTTCCCATGTAGAAACATCCTCCACTAGTACTCTTTCTGTCATCAATATCTCCAGCCCAATCCGCATCACTGTATCCAATCAATGTGTTGTTGGTGTCCTTAGTGTACCATATCCCTAGTTCACTTGTACCTGAAACATATCTGATAATCCTTTTCACTGCATTCAGGTGAGATTCCTTTGGATTAGCTTGGTACCTAGCACAAACACACACACTATACATAATGTCAGGTCTACTAGAGGTTAGATAAAGTAAACTACCTATCATGGATCTATACAATGTTGGATCAACATCCTTTCCACCATTGTCTTTGCAAAGTTTCAAAGTAGAACCCATAGGTGTTTTCATTACTTTTGAGTTTTCAAGACCAAACCGTTTGACTAAGTTTTTAGCATACTTACCTTGAGAGAAGAAAATACCATCCTTACATTGCTTGATTTGAAGACCTAAAAAATAATTCAAGTCTCCAACCATACTCATCTCAAATGTGGCTGTCATTGCTTCAACAAATCTGTTCAGCATTTTATCACAGGTTGAACCAAACACAATGTCATCAACATATATTTGAGCAATTAGTAAACCTTCTCCAGTGTGCTTAATAAACAAAGTTCTATCGGCTTCTCCTCTAATAAATCCATACTCTAAAAGAAAGTCCGTAAGCCTACCATACCATGCTATAGGAGCTTGTTTTAGACCATACAATGCTTTCTTTAGTTTGTACACATGATCCGGGTATTGTGGATCTTCAAAACCTTTAGGCTGTTCTACATATGCTTCTTCATTTAATATGCCATTTAAGAATGCAGCTTTTACATCCATTTGATGTAGTTTAATATCAATAAAACATGCAATTGCTAGTAATAATCTAATAGATTCTATCCTAGCAACGGGTGCAAAAGTTTCATCAAAATCAACTCCTTCAACTTGGGTGTAACCTTGTGCAACTAACCTAGCTTTGTTCCTAACAATGTTTCCAGACTCATCAGTTTTATTCTTATAAATCCACTTTGTTCCAATGACATTAGTATGACTAGGTCTTGGAACAAGTGTCCAAACTTCATTCCTTTCAAACTGATTAAGTTCCTCATGCATAGCATTTATCCAATATTCATCTGTTAATGCTTCATTCACACTTTTAGGTTCAATTTCAGAATAGTAACACTCAGCATTCACAACATTGCAAATAGAAGACATGCATATTGTTCTTACCACATCTACCTTATTCGATCTTATTCTTCCTCTTGTTTGCACTCCAACTGTAGCATCGCCTATGATCTGGTCAGTAGGATGACTTTTCCCCATTCTTGAAGAAGAATTCGTTTTGGGAACATACTGATCATTCTGTGGAATTACAACTGACTGTTCTGTAGATGTTGCTCCAGATGTGTTAGCATTTGGTGCAGCATTATCAGACTTCAGTGTATTCTCAGGATTGTCAGTGACTTGTGATATATCTTCTTCATCTTTATCATCTGTAAGACCTTTATCATCATCAAACACAACATTAACAGATTCTTGAACAGTGTTAGTCCTAAGGTTATAAACTCTATAAGCTTTACTATTTCTAGAATAGCCTAAAAAGAAACCCTTATCACTTTTAGAATCAAACTTGTGAAGTTGATCCCTATCATTCAAAATATAACACACACAACCAAATACATGAAAATATTTCACACTTGGTTTTCTAACATTCAGAATCTCATAAGGTGTTTGATTAGTACCAGATCGAATATAAACTCTATTAATAATATGACATGCTGTATTCAATGCTTCAGCCCAAAATCTTTTAGAAAGATTTTTAGATAAAAGCATGACTCTTGCCATATCTTGTAAAGTTCTATTCTTTCTTTCAACAATTCCATTTTGTTGTGGAGTTTTAGGAGATGAATATTCTTGCAAGATACCTTTCTTATCACAGAAATCATTAAACATGCTATTCTCAAATTCCCTACCATGATCAGTTCTAATACGGCCAACTTTCAAGTTAAACACATTTTTGAACCTTTTATAGAGAACTTTAAAAGCAGCAAATGTTTCAGATTTATCTCTTAAAAACTCAATCCAAGTATATCTAGAAAAATCATCTACCACAACTAAGGAATATCTCTTACCTCCAATGCTTTCAGTTTCCATAGGACCCATCAAATCCATGTGCAACAATTCAAAACATCGATGTGTAGAACAATGTGACAGCATTCTATGCGGCACTCTTACCTGTTTACCTTTCTGGCATGATCCACATACAGTGGTATTCAGGAAGCTCAGTTTAGGTATTCCTTTGATTGCATCTGATATGATTAGTTTCTTCATTGCCCTGTAATTTACATGTCCTAATCTTTGGTGCCATAAGACATTCTCATCATGTTTTGACAAATTGCATACATTAGTTCCAATAAGATAACAGTTATCTGCAGACCTAGTACCAGTCATTACACAATCATCATCTTCATTAAGAACATAGCAAGACTCTTTGTCAAATTTTACATGCAAATTATCATCACAAAGTTGACTAATACTGATCAGATTAGCAAGTAAGCCATCAACATGCAAAACATTTTTAAGCTTAGGAAAACCTTTAACATTCAAAGTTCCTTTTCCTATTATCTTTCCTTTTGATCCACCACCATATGTAACATTACCACCATTCAAGGTCACATAATCAGATAAGTAGTCTATTTGTCCTATCATATGTCTAGAACAACCACTATCAAAATACCATAGACCAGGTAAACATGCTTTCAAGGATGTGTGAACAACATTACAGGTAACTTTTGGTTTCCATGCAGATTTCACAGAATGTTTCCTAGGATGTGAAGACATTCTGGATGGCATAAACTCAGTTCTTAACTCTTTAAACATTTTCAAGCAGAAGGGACGAATATGACCATATTTAAAGCAATAATGACAAATATACTTCCTTTCAACCTTGTGAGAATCTGTTTGTGCAGATGTTACACCAGATGTGATAGCATTTGCCTTCACAAATTTCACAGGTTTTCTAAAATTTTCAGAAATAGAAGCAGTTTCACCATCATAACCTAAACCATAATTATTAGATTTACCTACAGCTATAACATCATTCACATCAGAAGCACTCTTGGAAAACTTTTTGAAACTTAAGGTAGAGTTGATCAATTTCTCCTTCAGTTTACAGACTTCAAGATCTCTTATGGTAAGTAAGACTTCTAGCTTAGTGATTGTGTCTTTCAGATCCTCATTCTCTTTATTCAAAGAATTCAGAGTGAGTTTCTGAGAGTTCCAATCATCTAACAATTTCTGATATGTCTCATCATCAATCCTTTTTCCTGCATCATCAATAAAACCATTAAAACAGTTCAAATCTGGGTGACTCTGTTTTGATGTTACTGTAGATGTGAAGACATCTGATGCAACATCAGAATCTGTATCATCCAGATCATCATCTGAGGAATCATTATAATCAATTCTGGTAAAATGAGCACTTTCTCTTTCATTAAACTCATCAAGATCATCATTATCAGATTCATCACTCAAGGTAGCACTAAAATTCAGTTTTTGCTTAAGTCTGGTATTGGCACACTCATTTGCATAGTGACCATATCCAGAACATGCATTGCATTGAACTGATTTTCTAAATTCAGGATCATACCTTGGTTTACCTTCACTCTTTGATGGTCTTGGTGTGAATTGAATCTTCCTCCTTTCTGGTTGTGGTGTTGATGTGTTGATTTGGATCTTAGGCTGTATATTTCCTTTAGACTTATGCATAGACTTCTTAAGAAATTTATTAAAATGCTTTGTAAGAAGGGAAATGTTGTCAGGATTGTTAAGGCATTCATCAATCAATTCTTCATCCGAATCAACCTCAGTAATGATAGGCTGAATCTCAGATTTGTTTGATGTCTCTCCTTTAAAAACAACAACTTTCTTATCATCTTTAGTTTCATCAATTTGATTAGTGTTTATTTCATAAGTTCTAAGAATACTCACTAATTCATTTTGACTCATTTTATCAGTATCTTTTGCCTCTTCAATAGCACAAATCTTAGCATCAAATCTTTTAGGAACAGACCTTAATATCTTATGTACTACTCTAACATTTGAAATAGGGTCACCAAGAGAATGTGATTCGTTAATAATCTCACTTAACCTTTCGTTGTAGGATGAAATTGTTTCATCTTCCTTCATTCGGAGATTCTCAAACTTTGTCCCCACCATCCGAAGCTTTGTCCTTCGAACACTATCGGAACCTTCACAATGCTCTTGTAACCTGTCCCATGCATCCTTAGAAGTAGAACAGTTAGATATAATTTTAAACATAGAGGTATCAACAGAAGTAAAAATAGCATTTAAGGCTTTAGAATTGTATCCTGCTGTTGTTATCTCATCGGCTGTCCAATCAACTTCTTTCTTGAGTTGAATTTCACCATCGGCATCTGCTGGATTCTTTGGTACGTCCCAACCTGTAAGAACAGTTCTCCAAGCACGTTCATCAATTGACTTGATGTACATACGCATCTTAGGCTTCCAATAAGCATAATTTAAACCATCTAGAACGGGTGGCCTAAGTGCAGTGGATATGTGATGTGTTTCCATTGCTAACATAAACTAAAACACACTTTAAGCAAGGATCTAAACCTAGTGTCGTCAGGTATCGGCTCTGATACCAACTGAAAGTGTGTGGGGGGATAGTATCTAGTGTTTAAGTAAAAAACAGAACAATGTTACACTGAATGTTGTGACAATTAGTGTAGCATTAACTCTAACAGAATGTGAAAAAGTAAACACAGTACACAGCGGAAGTCTAAAACACTAAACACAATAAAGACACAATGGAATAATTTTTAACATAGATTTTATTAATAACAAAACCTATGCTAAGCCTTACGGCGAAAACAGTAACTTAGTTCCTAAGTTATACAAAAATGTCGTGTGAAATGTCTCAGCAATTACTTCAACATTCCACAAACAGAAACTACAATCGAGGCAGGTGCCTGAATCTGTAAATAGACTTAAGTGTAAGACACTGTCTAAAGAACTAATCTGATCTATGATTCACTCGATACAAGACTAGAACTAAGTACACTGGAAGGTGTGGTATCCCTCGGCGTACGTTAAATGATACAACTATTGACCATAACTCCGAACTAGGGTTGAACTCTCAAGAAGGTGTTACTCGAATAGTGCATACTTTGAAATGAAAGATTTTGGCGGTATTTATAGAGAAATACTCAGCTTCTAGATCCTTCCATTATGAGATCCTATTTTTTAGGACCTCAACCTCCATGATCTCTCTAGATCTTTCTGCTATGTTCCAGGTCATTCTACAATGCTCTAAAATCTTCTATCACGTTCTGCAACCTTCTGGACTCTTCTATGTTCCAGACCCTTGTAGAACCTTCTGGAATCGTTCCTGAATGTGAGAGCATTTAGTACAACATTTAATGTAACATTTCAGAAAAGACTTAGAATAAATCAAGGAAGGTCAAATTAAGATGTTGTTGATAATGTTAAAGCATTTAAGAGTTGACAACATCTACAGCCACCTTGAAGCTGCAAAAAGGATCTTGAGGTATCTCAAAGGCACTGAAAATCTAGGCCTTTGGTACCCTGCTGATGACAACATTGAGTTAACTGGCTACTCAGATGCTGATTATGGAGGATGCAGAATTGACAGAAAGTCCACTTCAGGGACTTGTCAATTCTTGGGCAACAAACTCATATCTTGGTTCTCCAAGAAGTAAAACACAGTGGCTACCTCCACCACTGAAGCTGAATATGTTGCTGCTGGAAGTTGTTGTGCTCAAATCCTTTGGCTGAGACAACAACTCAGAGACTACAAAGTCAACTCTACTGAAGTGCCAATATTTTGTGATAACAACAGTGCAATTGCAATATCACAAAATCCTGTATTGCACACAAGATGCAAACATGTGGACATCAAGCATCACTTCATTAGAGATCATGTGGAGAAGAAGGATATCAAGTTGATAAAGATCCACACAGATCATCAAAAAGCTGATATATTGACAAAGCCACTTGCAGAGGCAAGATTTCTGGAATTATCAGCAGAGTTGGGTTTACTTGATCCAGGGAAATTGGACAATTGAGTCCAAAGGAGTTCATTCATTAAGGGGGAACAAATTTCAAACTTCAGCAGACTTGGTCAAGTCTACTGAAACTCAGATAAAATGATCAGGACACTTGTCCATTGAATCTCAGGAGAGTTGTCCACATCCTTTCAGGACACTTGTCCTAGTGGGGTCAGATAAGTTGTCCTAGCTATCAAACCAAATCTTGGTCTGATAAGCACCTATTTTGGGTAATCATTGCCTATTTCGAAATATATCCCATTCCAATTACAGATATCATCTTTTTGGGATTTAATTTGTCTTCCACCCAAAAGGTCACTTTCCATGCATTAAATGCCAAGATTTAACTCTTGTTTGCATTAAACTTTTTGGGACATGATCTATCTCGAAAATCCCCCAGCCTTAAATAAACATTAAAACTCCACCCACGTTTTGAACAAAACAGTTTTTCACTGTTACATTGATTTTTGACCATTGGATCAAAATTGGACAACTCCCCTGAAGACAATCCTAGCCGTCCATTTTTTATTTCCATTTTTGTTCACCTTTGAATTGCATCAAGACTTCACCAACTCATTGACAAACATTCTTTTTAGAATATTCACAAGTCTTAAGACCCCCACAAACACTTCTTCTCCAAGTATTCGAAACCCTAGCTCAAATTTTCTTCAAACACTCTCAATCTCTGTCAAATTTTCCTTCTGTAAACATTCAATGGCTCCCAAAGTTAGACCAGAGATGATCATTGATTTCTCCAACAAGGCTCTAGACCTTGATTTTGGATACTTGAGCAACAAAAACAGTCTTCACTTTGAGCCCATAGTATCTTTTGAAAGTGAAGATCCTCAGATTACACTCTCAGATTACACCAACCCTGAGATGGTTGAGGAGAGCTGGATTGCAAAAGTTTATGGAGGAAAGACCAAGCTCTTGTTTGGAAAGCTACATGACTGAGTTCTTTGCCTTTTTCAAGTGGAGAGGTAAGCCTAAAGATGGTGAAATCTCTACAAAGCTTTCTTATGTACGTAGCAGAGGGAGAGGAGGAAGAGAAATTTCATAGAGTGAAATTCTTTTCAGAAGATCTTGAAGGAGCCTTTGGATTGCCTTCTGAGGGAAGGAATCCTGAACTGTATGGTGCTGATCATGAAGATGAGATAGCACAAGAATGGCTTTTGGTTCCAGGCCCCATCTCTTCTACACAAAACAAGAAGACTCTCAAGCCAAAATTTCTCAATCTGTTTGAAGTAATCACTAAGAGTCTTATGAGCAATACTGGAAGCTTGAAGCAAGTCAGCCATCCAAGAATCAGAATAATGGCTGCAGTTATTGATGCTAGTGACAAAGGCATCAAGTTTGATTGGAGGACTTTCATCATGTCCGAGATGATGAAGGAAAATGCCAAATTTAAGGTGAGAGCCCACAACAAGGTTGTGCTAGAAGGGAGACTCAAGTATTGCACCAGGGCAAGCTTGTTGATTGAAAGATTCTCCCATTATTCTCAAATGCAAACCTTTGCAAAACCCCTCCCAGCCCAAAAGATTATGTTTAGAAAGCTCAGCAAGAAAACTGAGCAAAGGAGGATGCTTATGGCCAAACCTGCTGAAGAGAAGGTTGAAGAGAAGCCTAAAATGAAGAAAAGAACTAAGGTCAGGGCTGTCAAAACAAAGAAAGTATCTCAAATATCTTCAAGAGAAGCCTCAGGAGCATCAGCTGAAGTTGATGAAGTGGCAGAAGAGGGAGTAAGTGTGCCTTCTGATCACTCAGAGGAGTTGAGATTGGAGTACAATGAGACAAGGCAAAAGAAGAAAGGTGATAAGAGGTCTAGGGAGGCTGTCCCTGAGAAGGAAGTGGAAGGCAGTGGGAGCAGTAGGGCCAGCAAGAGAAGGGCCAAGCCTACTGATAAAGTGTTGGAGCTTCAGGAAGAAAGGTCTCTCCAACTGGCTCTAAGAGAGAGCAGAGCTGAAAGCAGGACCAAATCCAAGTCAAGGACCAACTCATCTGGTTCTGGAACTCCAGAATCCAAGGCCCCTGAAGGTCAACCAATAGAGGCCAACATCCCTGAAATTCAGAATTCTGAGCCCAACTCCCCTGAAACCCATGTTACCCCTCCCAACCAACCCATCACCCCTGTAAATCTCACCAAGAGATATTCTCTAGAAGGGAATGTGCAAAGAAGTGGGATAGATGTGCTAGCAGATATAGCAGTAGATGAGACAAGATTGCAATCTCCCCTTGACTCATCCATGCTCAATTACTCAAAGCTCTTAGAAGCTGCACTCTTTGAACCAACCCCCTTGAGCAAAGCCCCTTCAGATTCATTGCTCTCTAAAGCAACTGAAGTACCTTCATTTGAGCCTAATCCTTCTGAAGCCAACCCTCCTGAACTTAACTTGCCTGAAGCTGCAATTGTTGAAACCACAACCCACTCCCCTATAGCCCAAAGTTCTCCATCAAATGAGAATGAGGAGGAGTATACTTATGAAAGTATGCTCAGAGGTGGAGCCAAGGCCACTGTGGACAGTTTGTATCCACAACTTGCTGAATTTCCAAGAATTCAGAAGACATTTCATGATTTGAGGATGCTTGTGGATGTAAAAGACAAAACCTTAATGGAGATATCACAAGTCATCCAAGATAAGGGTGCAAACTGGTGGCAAGTAGAGGAGAGCAGATTGCTACACTTTACTGGTGTGATGAAAACAAGATTCCTCAGTGATGAGGAAGTTTTTGCAAAGTTGGTAGATGAGAAGATCATTGAGGAGAAAGAAAGAAAAGCTAAGGGCATCAAACACCCTGATAGCAGCTCAGATGATGATGATTCCCCTGATGATCCCTCAAACCCTTCAAACCCCAACCCTCCTGAAACCCCTCAAGTCAATCTCCCTGAACCCTCTCAACCCAAGTCTTCTGTAGCAGACAGACTTTCCAACCCTCCTAGAACCTATCATAGGAAAGGCTCTGTATCATCAGAGGTGTTGACCAAGGGTGGTAACACAACCAAAGACACATCTGCCAATGAAGGTTCTTATGAACCCAAGGCACAGCCTAAAGATGTTGAGGTTCCTATGCTAGAGGCTGGTTTGGTTAAGGCCTATTCAGTGTCAGGAGAGTTGGACACTGATCAGCCCTTAATCATTCAGGATGACTCAGTGGCTGCTGAAATAAGCACTGTGATCTCCTCACAATTGCCATCTTTGAACCTTGTTGAAGGTAAAGATGTTGCAGGTTTAGGAGAAGGGGTTGAAAAGGAAAATAGAATTGAAAAACCAGAGGGAGTTATGGATGAAAGAGAGGTAGTCACAACTAAGATTGTGAGTGTACCACCATATGAGGGTGGAATAAGTGAGGAAGGACAGGTTATTCTTGAAGTCAAATCTGAACTTCAAGAATCCCTTGATGAAAGGAGGCCTGATTCCTTGGGTGAGAACATTATCTATGAAGGGAGAAAAGAAAGAGTTGAAAATGAGAAGAAGGCTGCTGATGTATCAGAGTCTTATACAAAAGAAATTTAGGGTGATGAGTGTTTATTTCCTAACTTGTTTGATTTGTCTAACATTGCAGGTATTTCCCTTGACCAAATCTTTGCAGATGAATTCTTGACAGATGCCCCTATCCAAGTAGATACAGGCTCAGCACAAGCCTTGCTTGGAATGCAATCAGAGAAATTGGACTCCTTGGCTCATCAGGTCCAATCTGCTCATGCTGAAACTTCAGGAGCACTGAATGAGCAAGGAAGAACTCTAGCATCTGTGGAAATGAGATTAACTGGCTCTGAAGATGTAGTACTCCCTACATTGGAAGCAAGGATAAGTGGAGTGGAAACTGGTCTCCAAACCATTTCCACTGAAGTACAAAAATCCAAATCCACCATGGAATCCATCTCAGAAGAGGTCAAGAAGGAACAAAAGTTGCTAAGAGACAAACATAATGCCAATGTCAAAGCTCTCAGGCTGACTGTCAAGCAAGCTCTTGGAAAGAAGACTGCATTACAAAAAAAAAAGAGTTGAAGAACAAAGGCTTGCTATGGTGAAAGCAGCCTCTGAAAATTTTTCCCAAGAGGTGATGGCCAACATTGCTGAAAGTGCAGTGGCCAACCTCACTGAGCTCCTTAAAGCCCAACTTGATGCATCCCTGAAAGCAACCTTGGAGGAGGTTGTCCAACAAAAGATGAAGCCTGTTCTAGCTTTTCTTAGCTTGAGCAGTGATATGATGCAAAATATACATGATGAAAATGTATATCTGTTGGAGGAAATGAAGTCTCTAAACCAGGCCCAATCCCTAATGGCCACAACAATGAGTGAGCTAAAACCCCAGTGCTTTGATGCTGCCAAAAAGGGGGAAAGGGAAAGAGCTAGAGTAAAAGGTGCCTTGGTAATTGGGAGCCCAGACAAGGGAAAAGACAAAGCTGCTGAAGTAAAAGGAAAAGAGCCTGCAGTGCTGAACTTAGAAGAATTGGATGAAGAAGAGCAACTAGCACTTGCCTTGAAAAATTCAATGGCCTCAGCACAAGAAGAAAGAATGAGGTTACAGCAGAGACCAGGTGGTGAGGTGTCTGGTTTGGACAAAGATGTTGAAGGTGTCCAAACTAGAGGAAAGATCAAGAGGGCAAAAGGAAAGAAAAGACAAGCTGAGACATTTACTGACTTTCCTAACAGCCTTGATCTTCCACCTGAATTCAGAATTGATGATGATGAGCCTACATCAAAGAAGGCCAAAGCTGCTGAAGAGCCCAAATCTGCTGAAAAAGACAAGTCATCTGAAATGGTCAACATTACTGAAAGTGCCAAAGTTACTGAAGATGTGGAAGCTTTATATGAAGAGGGCTTTGGACCTGGACCAAAGAAGACAAAGATTGTGGTACTAAATGATCCATCAAAGTTGTTTCATGAAGGGTATGGCAAAGACCCTGAAACACAACAGAAACTGGCCATGATGAGGGCCCAAGAGAAAATGGATTTGATGGATGAAGCACAAAGAGCAAGAGATAAGAGAAGAGCAAACTTCCAGAAACCAAGAAGAAGGAGAGCAACTTACAGCAAGATGAAGCCTCAGCTACTAGTCCCAATGGACACCAAATATCCACACTTGGATAAATGGGTGCCAATTCAGCTGAATGATACATGGGAAGAGGCAAAAAGGGAGTTTGTCTATGACTATTATTTCATTGACAGATGGAATGGAGGAGATGCCAATTCCTCCTTTGCTGAGTTCATGATAGAATACTACAGAGAGTTGTATCAACAATTACTTGCAGCTGCTGATATTGCAAGAATTGAACTCAATGCTCTCAAGCCTATCATTTACATACCTCCAAAGCTTGATGGATGGATTGACCAAGCAAGGATCCTGAGGGAGTTCACAGAGATTCTTAAATTGAATAAAATGACCCTTGGACCCAAAGGAACCAACCAGGAAGCCATGGAACTCAAGAAGAGAGTGTGGGCACAATATGGGATGGTGCCACCTAAAGAAGATGATCTCTGAAATGACTAAGTCTTCCTGACTCTTATATGCTTAAATGGATAAAAACTTAAGTTGATTGCTAACTTGTGTTTTGGTCAACTATTCTGAAGATGCTCAAGCTGCTGATATGATGTGCTCTGATACCTAAATGCTGAATGATTTAAGAGTATATCATACTTTTGTAGTAAATGTGTGCTTATTTGTAATATTTCTCATGCTCTGATATGTTTTTGTTCAAACTATCAACATGCTGTAATGATTCTCATTTGAATGATAGTTGAACATATTTTGAATCCAGAAAAACAAATCTCTCTATGCCTATTCTTGAAACCTATTTGCAACATGAATGGTGAGTACACTAACACATTCTCTTTCAGGGAAATTGACCTCAGTCATGTCTTCTGAAGATAAATGTAATAGGTGTAGTCAGGTCACTTTTGCATAAAATGTATAGGTTTTGGCATCATCAAAAAGGGAGAAATTGTTGGGAATAAAATGAGATAAGTTTTGATTAAATACCAAAACCCCCTGAGACATGCCTAAATCAAGATGATTGTGTTCTAAGAGTGTTAGAACACATAGCATAAGGCTAGATGAGAAGCTGATATGTTAGGCAACTCTTAGATGATTAGATGCACAATGTGAGGGGGAACCTATGCCTTGAAGATTATCAAGATCAAGTCCCCTCAAGGCTCAAATTCTGGAACAATCACTAAGGCCAAGCATACTCTATTGAAAACCAAATGCCTTGATCAATAGAGTTGTCCAGAGAAGTTGTCTCTATGCAAGAACAAGGTTGTAAATGCTCTGATCAGGAGAGTTGTCCAGAGAGGTTAACTCTGTGCAAAAACAAAAGCTCTGAAGCTCAAAGGCAAAGTATGCTAATCAGGAGAGTTGTCCAGAAGAGTTGTCTCAGCAAAATTGAACCAGAACAAATGTTCTAATGTTTGAAGGTCAACTATGCTGAAGAGAAAGAGACAACTACACCCTAAAAGACTTCATTGTATCATGCTGAGATCATTTCCAAGTGAAGCAAAGGGAAAGAGCCAAGTCATCTGAAGAAGAGCAAGCTAACCATGCTGATAAGCAAAACTGCTGATAGTGATAAGGAGAGTTGTCCATTTGATAAGGAATGTTGTCCTATCATTGGATCAATCTTCAGAAGACATGTCCAAGTCTTAACAAGAAGTCAAACATTGGGAAAAGTGCTGCAGAATGAAGACAAAGTCTTAACAACCGTTTATTACCCAAATAAGGACATGTCACTATCAAGAATCTGTCTTCCAGTTTGAAGAACTCAAGGAAGACATTTATAGCAATTTGGGGCTGCCTCTCCAACGAGCAAATCCTCAAATTTGTCTATAAATACAGAAGTGTGAAGACCATTTGAAAGCATTCAACAAACCTCAACAGAATCCAACTACACAAGTATTCTGAAGCTCATAGAACATTCAAAGCTTTCAAAGAGACTATCTTAGTCTTCATACACTTCTTCTAAGCTGAACTTACTGTATATCCATACACAAAGCTTAGAGAGATATCCTATCCTTATACACTGATCTTCATTGTAAAGGATATCTCATTAGTTGGAACCTTACTTCAACCCTTACCCCTTTCAAGTGAGAAAGTGAGAAGGTTGTAGTAGTAGAAGTGGTAGGAGCTGACTGTTGAGAGAAGAACAGTTCAGTTCTGAGTTGAGAAGAGGGTACTAGGACTCTAGACATCCTAGGGATCAATTCACCAAGGAGAGGTGTTCTTGATCAAGTGCACCTTGGCACTATAAAACAAGTTAATTCCAAGAGTGAAGGAATTATCCTGTTAAATCAGGGAAAGTGGATGTAGGAGCTTGAGTCTCTGAACCACTATAAACTTCTGTGTTGATTTGCTTTACAAGTACTTTTATACATTCAACACTGCACACAAAACTGATCTTTCAAAAGATACATATTCAAAGACTGTGCAAAAACTGTATTGGACAAGTTCCCTGAAACTAAACTGAATTGCATTTAATTGACTAAGTGATTTCAGAAACTAAAGGAGTCTAAACTTAAAGGGCCAACCACTATTCCGCACATATAACTTCCCTAGATAGTTATTCAACTAAGTACTCAATAGTACTTAGTAGGTTGATTATCTTAGAAGAGTTAATCATCTTCAGCAGAGTTGTCCAAGACAACCTTGCTGAGCTCTGGTTTGATCAAAAGTTGAAAAGAATTGCATACAAGTGTATTCCCCCCCCCCCCCCCATACACTTGTTATATACTCCTTTTAGGAACAACACACACAATCAAAATAGCAGGTCAGCGGGGTTGGACGGACATTTGGTTAGAAAGCGATTTTATGTACGTAGTTCACATGTTAACTAATCCAGCAACCAGCTTATCGGTCCATGGAAAGCCTACGCTCTATGGTAGCAGATGCGGAGACTAAGACAAAGCACGGGCATAACGGTATTTGTCACACATCTTTAGGGAAGGAAACTCGGTCGCCCCTAAGGAGAGTTTTACTCGACTAAATTTTTAATGGGGCTCCGACCTTTTGAATGGAGTGTATTCATATGACTTTAAGTTTTTTTATATATAAGATCTTATTTCTCTTATTCTACTAATTTTCTAATAATTTTTCTTTTCTTTATTAATTTTTTTTCTTTTTCTATCTCTCTATACCTACCTTATTTACCATTTCACAATAGAGATTATTCCCTAATAGAGTCACTTCTATAGAGTATTAAGTAAGTAAAACCTACAACTTTTAAAATTTTCTAATAAGGTCAAATTAGTGTCAAAAACCCTTAAATACCCTTAATATTCATATACCTCCTTAATTCCTACTCCCTCCATTTTTTATTAAGTGTCACTTTGCCTTTTTAAATATTTTAAAAATAAGTGTCATTCTACATTTTTTTTCTTTAATTTTGACAATTTTACCCTTATGAATATAGTATTAGCATAAATAATGGAAAAATCATAATTATTCTATATAAGAATAACACATACGTTATTGACCACATTCATTACTAAAAAAAAATTAATATTAAAATTATTTATCATTAATGAAGGATAAAATAGTCAATATTTAATATCTTAATTTGTTGAAAAATGTTAAAATGACACTTAATAAAAAATGGAGGGAGTATATTTGAACATTTAATTCGAATTTTAAATTCATAATTATGGTCAGCCAATTAATTCGGGAATTATAGGCATAAATTGACAAATTCTTGACTTTCCCAAATCGAATTCTTAAAAGAGTTTATTTACTACTTGATCCCAGTTTTTTAGTTTTAATGCAACCTACTCCTTTGACTTTTTTGCTCACTACCCACTCCCAATTATAATATGTATGGTCTCTTTTGCCCCTTCATTTCAATTTATTGATTTTGGAGGAAAAAAGACTTGTGTCAGATCTCATTTCTCTCTCCGCTCCCCCAAGTCTCCCTTTCTTTCTCCATTCTCCTATTTTCTTCACTTCAGCCTCCATTCTCTCCCCTTACCTCTCTCTCCCCTTTTGCTATGTTTTATTACTGTTGGTACTTTTTTGAAAAGCTTGATAAATGCATTATTACTTGAAAAATATTACTCCGTTACTCAATATATGTCACCCAAAACCTTGTGGCCGAACCCTAGTCGTGTCGCGCCGCCCCTGTTTGCTTTGTGCTCAGCCGCCGTCGAAGAGCTCCGCGCGCGGCCCCTGTTCGCGCTCGTCTAAGGTCGTCGTACGCCGCCGTGAGTTCTCTGCTAATATAAAACCCACACACTCAGGTACTAAATTTGTGTAATAAATTAGACATGAATTGGAGCTCAACAATGTGCATTTGGAGTTGGATCTCTCTCTTCCTCTTTCTCTCTGCTCTCTCTGCTGCTGCCCTTGTTGAAGACGGTGTGCTCTTCTCTCTCTCTCTCGGTATTCAACACATTGGTTTTAGGGCTTAATTAAATCAATTGCACCATTGGGAAGATCAGTAAAAAAATGTGTTGAATGAATCTGAATAAAAAAAGTTGTGTATTTGGTAAGAGAATGTTTTTAGTTTTGGTTTGAATTTGGCATCCTTGAAGGGTGTGTTGTTTAATGAGTATCATCATCATCTCCACGCCTTCAATCTTGCTGCTGGGCCCCAATTTTTGCATTCATTGTGTTTGTGCTCCTACGAATATTAATTTTAAAACAATTATTAGTAGTTTATTTATAAGGAATTTTAAGTTAATCAAAGATTATGCCAGCTAGTACAATGTTTAGTTACAGTATTCAATATGTTTTACTTGATTCTTGTTTTCACGACCGTATTTTTAAATATTACTTCGTATTCATTTCGATTCAAACCCCAATTAAAAAAAATAAAATTAGAACTATGCAATAAAATCGAAAATCAGAGCTGAAATTTTCAATTTGAGAGCAATTTTTTTGATGCAAGAAAGACGAAGAACTTGACTTGAATTTGAAGGCTGAAAGAAGAAACGAAAAATTAAAGAAGAAACTGTAGCATTTATATCGCAAGATGAACTAGTTGTTTATTGCAGAAATTCGACCCTTTAGCTCATGGTTGTCTACTTGCATTGGTTTCTAAGCTTCTATTAAGTTCGTCTCACAGATCTTTATCCGTGTGACGGTCTCACACAAGTTTTTGCGTTCTAAATTTTTTAATTGAAATTGAATTTACATAAGGTACTAAACTTATATTGAAATTAAATTATTCATTCATTAAATTTACACATACAAATTGAATGTCAATAAGTCATCGAACCCTAATTTAAATTAATAAACTCTAAATTTAAAACAAATCAAATTTAGCCATCTATACTTTTGACTCCTCAATAGTGTAATGATTCTAAAAAATATATAATATTATTTCAGGCATAAAGTACAATAAGATAAAACATAAAAATCAATGACAAGTATGATCACCAAACAATAAAAGTTGAACACCAAGTATTGCAAATTTGAACACTGCGGGTTATTAAGCTGTAAAAGTTGAACACATAGTATTGCAAATTTGAACACTAAGTGTAATAATGAGTGGAGTTTTTAGAGGTTATTTTTAAGGGTGATTTTGTAAAAAATTATGTATAAAATAAATAATGAGTTGGCTTTTGTGTATGTGTGGAGAAAAAATAATGACATTTGTGTAAAATTAAGAATATTTTAAGGGTGAAGTTTATAAAGGGTTTTCTATTTTAAGGGTGTGAAACTTATTGTGGGACGTCCCGAAAAGGAAAGTGTGAAAGTTATTGTGGAATGGAGGGAGTACTAAACTCTAAACTTTAAATTTAATTTTAAATATTACATAAGGTACTAAACTTAAATCTAAATTTTTTTCTTTACACTATGTTTAGTACCATATAAATCTTGAACTTAAATTGAGCCGTCATTTACATAAGTTACTAAAATTCATTTATAATATTCAAATTCAATATTATTAGAATTTAGAGTTTAATAACTTATGTAAACTCTAAATTGAATTGAGTTTGAACATTACATTTTCTAAAGTAAAAAACCATATAAAAATTTATATTTGTGACAAAAGAAAGAGTTTTTTTTTTTTG
Organism: Galeopsis tetrahit; assembly: GCA_963675135.1. NCBI lineage: Eukaryota > Viridiplantae > Streptophyta > Magnoliopsida > Lamiales > Lamiaceae > Galeopsis > Galeopsis tetrahit. Next base: position 57,937,365 of record OY776124.1, on the reverse strand, counting down.
TAATTAATAGATTGTTGAATATTACATTTTCTAAAGTATTAAACCCCATAAACCCTAAATCCTATATTACTAAAATTTAAATTTAAATTGAGTTTGAATATTATATAAATTACTAAAATTAAAATATTTGAACACTAAGTGTTGCAAAGTTGAACACTAAGCATTGTAAGATTGAACACTGGGACAAGTATTCTAACGGAAGAGAATGGAGGCTTTTGTAATTAATTATGTTGATTGATTCACCCCTTCCTTCTTAATATTGAAATTCAATTTAGGGTTTAGTAACTTATGTAAACTCTAAGATTTTTTTTGGAAGAATGAATAATTTTTCGATTTTAAATTTAGAGTTTAGTACCTTAGGTTATGGTTCGGTACCTTATTGAAATTCAATTTATATATGTAAATTTAATGAATGAATGAGTCAATTTCTTTAATAAATGAATAATTTCATTTCATTTTAGTACCTTATGTAATATAAGATTTTTCGATTTTGAATTTAGAGTTTAGTACCTTAGGTTATGGTTCAGTACCTTATTGACATTCAATTTATATATGTAAATTTAATGAATGAATGAATGCATCAATTTCTTTTGTTGATAGCTTTGAATATTTCTTCGACAGTTAGCTTTAACCCAATACACCTAAATGTATTTCTTGTTTAGGGTTGTTTACTGGGCTTGTTCGAGGTTGTTTAGGGTTGTTTAGAGTTGTTTAGAGTTGTTTGAGGTTGTTTACTGGTTTTGTTTGGGGTTATTGTCTAATATATCTACAACATAAGTTGTCTATGACAACACCTAAAAAATGTTATCTAATAGCTATAAAGTGTTATCATAGTAAATAGGTAACACATTTAAGGGCGTCGCATTTGCCAATGCAACCTAAAGTCCAATGTAACACTTAAAGAACCTACTGTAACACTATTAATATTATGTTTATAATTGTAACATTTTTTTGTATCACTTTTAAAATGTTACATTTAACTTTATATGTATCACTTTTTTGTTTAAATATATCACTTTTTTATTTAAACAAGTTAACATGTTTTAAATAAATATGTAACACCTTTAATCTTATATTACATTTTTAAATAATTATGTAATTCATCTTAAATAATTATATAAGACATCAAATTATGTTCTACTTAATCACATTGATTAAAAAATTAAATATATTAATAAATCACTAAAATTTATAATCATGTCAATAAACTAATAGTTAAAATTTCAAACATTGACATAACAAAGAAATATATAAATTACATAGGTTGTTGAAATAAACTAGTTTTATAACTACTCTACAAGATCTTGCACTTCGTTTTTCGCTTTCCTGGTCATCCTATCTTTCTTGATCACATGGTTCGTTGAAGTCTACAAGATCTTGCACTTTGATTCTCATTTCCACATACTTTTCTTGGTCATCTCATGGTTCACTTCAGCTAAAAAAAAAAGAGCTTGAACATTAGCTTGTAGGGCAAGTGGTGCCAACAACACAATCTCAGAGTGAAATTTTAAAGAGTTTGAATACTTACTGGTGGGAAAATTACACCTCTCTTATCTGCATATTCCACTTAACGAGATACAACAAGTGTTTCTCATTTCCTCACAAGACCATCTTGCCAGTGAAAATTTGTCAGCATTAGCATAGAAGTAACTATTACAATACACCTTGTCAAGGTTCATTAAGTATTAATCCAAAAAAATTTTGCCTAGTTTTCAGATACTCCCGGGTTAACTTAAGAATTACTTAAGAAGCACATGTCCTTCAAGCTAACCCAAGATATGAAGATATTCAACAAATTTTTAACAAGACAAATGGACTCTGATCAATACATATCATAAGGATCAAACATTCACAAAGTACCCACGTTGTCTCTAAACCACCATTCAGATAAAAAGACAAACATGTGGTTATAAAAAATTCACAATGTTAACCACAAAAGGTGATAGAAGCATAATAAATATAGTGAAATAACAAGAAAAATAGGAATATACCCACTTAAATCAATCACAACTAATGTAGAACTCCAGAAAGACGACAACCAATTGAAAAATATTCGTCGGGAAAGACAACAGAAAAATGTTCTTGACAGCAGAAAACTGATTTTTTTAGCAGCAGATAACTGTTTGTGACAACAGTTTTTTTACAGCAGAAAATCTGTCTTTTTACAGCAGAAAACTGACCTTTCTCAGGCTTATTTGAAGCTTATCAAGAAAGTTGAAGTACAACACACTCACTATGACACTAAAAGTGTCTTTAAAATTTATAGGTCCTTGTCAGCATATATAACATGTACTACAACAAGCAACTATGCATGCATTGTCAGTATATTAAGGATAAACATTGTGAATAAGTATAAGAGAAACTTCAGAGATTACCCTTTTCTTTTAAGAGCTTCAGAAGATGTGAGTAAGCCAACAGAAGATGTGAGTAAGCCAACGTAATAAGTAACTAAAATGCAGTAATCAACAAAAGGAAGTTATGACACAGAACAAAAATCAAATTTCTAAAGTCAACATTGTTGTTATATATGTACCTAAAGATGTCAGAGTAGGCTGGGTAATATGGTTGGCGCTTGAGGAGTTGGTTCAAAACCTGGGAACTCTGTACATGCTGAATATGACATTCTCTGAAAAACACCTACTACTACATCAACATTTGGAAGTAAAATTAAGGGGATATACCTCTCAATCAAATTCCAGCCTTCTGATATCACATCAACTCTTATGATTCAGTTGACAACTAAAGAAGATGCAATTAGAACATAAAGAGACTCCTGACAAAATAGGCAGTTCTGAATAAAATAATCAAACCACACAATCAAAATAATCTGTAATTACTACATTAGACTCCTGACAACTTAAGAAGATACAATTAGATATAATGAAGACATAAAGAGGCAAAATAGAAGAACACGTCATAGAATTAAGTGCTATTTGATGCACATAGATTCTAGCTACGAAATTACCTGTAATAAGTCTTCCTGTTTAAAGGGATCAACACCTGGAGATGTATACCAAACCTGTAAATGAGCATCTTCTAGCATTAGCGATTGTAGTGTTTTTTCATAAATTGAAGATGATAAAAGAACTAGAAGAGCATGTTTCCCAAAATCTGGTTTTCTAATTACTACATCAGACTCTTGACAACTTAAGAATATACAATTAGATATAATGAAGACATAAAGAGGCAAAATAGAAGAACACGTCATAGAATTAAGTGTTATTTGATGCACATAGATTCTAGCTACAAAATTACCTGTAATAAGTCTTCCTGTTTAAAGGGATCAACACCTGGAGATGTATACTAAACCTGTAAATGAGCATCTTCTAGTATTAGCGGTTGTAGTGTTTTTTCATAAATTGAAGATGATAAAAGAACCAGAAGAGCATGTTTCCCAAAATATGGTTTTCTATTTGGTGGTAAAAAAATCATTCTACTTAATTGAATTTGGTAAAAAAATTGCTGAGGAGTAATGCTGTCTTCTTAGAATGGGCCAATAATCCGTGTTCTGCAATAGGTAAAAACTTGGTGTAGGGAGTTAATGTTATTTCTTAGTTCTCGATCAGTCCTGTAACTATGCAAGGGTATTTCTTATACCCAATGAATTTTGTGATCAATATAATTCAACTTTTACTGATCAAAAAAATTGAATTTGGTATTAAAAACTTGATCTAAATCTCTATGAATTTAAGGTGAGACCCTTTTAAGAAGCAAATATTATTTTATCTATATGGTCAACTGAGTTTAGTACATGCCAAATTGAGTGAATAGGAGGTTGGACGTTATAAAAAATAGAGTATCAGGAGATTAAATTGTATGTTAATGTGCATTATATTATAGATATCTACTAGTCCATGTTATAAATTAGTGGAAAAATTAAAAGTGCCTAAATGAGGGCAGAAATTAAGCTCTTAGGGGTGCATACACCAACAACATCAAGGTTATGCAGTGAATGTAAGATAATGGCACACACCTTTTACATTCAAAGCATTCATATGAATACATAAAACTAAGGAAAATAAGGTACCCTGACCTGATGCTTAAAAGAATCCACAATGTGTATTTCCCAGCATAGTCTCAAAGCAAATAAAAATGTCTTTAACATCTTTAGAGCCTACATGGAGCAATACAGTTAGTTCGTTTATTATAGTTCCTACAAAGGGTCCTGATCTCCAAGTTTAGTTAAAATGGATAGACAACCATATTTTAGATGTTTTGACTAGTAAAGAAAGATGTATACACAAACTAAGTAATACAAACAAAGTTTTTTTTCATATGCAAAAGTTTTCATTTTTCTAATATGCCTCTAGTTCTCAATCTTCAATATTTTTTTTATGTAAAATATATATTTAAGTAGTCAAATTATGATGAAGTTCCACGTACGGCAGTTCCTGTATCAAAAAATTCAATGGATCTATACCTAACATTAAGAAGAGTGACTCTGACATAGAGAACCAGTCATTATAATTTCCACTTCAAATAAAAGTAAAAAACTATTTCATCAAAAGTATAAATTAAGATAAATTTCAATATATTTACTAAATTTTCCATTCAGTAATCATCATACTTGATATTTCGTTGAAATTTGAAACCTATATCAGCTAACAAATCAAACACTGATTAAAGATCCATACAACAAATCTATATAAAACTACTTAACATTAATAAGAGGTTTAGCATCAAATTACTACTCCGTCTATCCAACGCCGAAAAACTCACCGGAATATCGCAGGTCGGACTACTAGTTCACCGAACCGTGCCGCAGAATAGCCTAATCGTTCGTTGATTAGAAACGATTTGCTCCGTAAAAGAACTCTTAGTCTGGTTAGAACTGATTAAATCTATCGAAGTATTAAAGTGAAAGATATCACACCATCAAAATGAAAAATAAGAACTAAGGACTGGAGTATTGTACCTTAATCCAAAAGGATTAACAACGAGAGAGTGTGAGACGGACGAACTGAAAAATTAGTAAGAAAGCAGTAGAGTTTTTTCTCGAGCGTGGTGGGTCTTTTTCTTCTCACGATCAAGCACGGAAGGTTTTCACCCTCAAATATTGTATGCTGAAATTAGGGAAATTTGGAATAAGGGTAAAGGGTTTTCACTCTCCGTTTTGGGGGGAAATAGTGGAGGCAAATTTTCATTTCATTTTCATTTAGGGGGGTAATCGACTTTGCGGAGAAGTGGGGGTTGAAGCAATACCTTTTTTTTTTTTTTTTCACTGAAAAAAAGATTATCAAGCATGAATATACCAAATTTGACCTTTTAAAATAATCTTAGAAAATACTAGTTTTTTTTTTTTTTTAATTCATTTGATTTGATAATGGAGAGAGAATTGAGTCATATCGCACTCAATTTTAAAGAATTGAGAGTAAAAATAATAAAGAAATTTAAAAATAACATTTTTTTTTTGTTGTAAAAAAAAGTGATTTTTTAAAGATATGATAAATATTGTACGGAGTATAATATATTGAAAATGTTTATTTTCTTAAAAACATAAAATAATTTTAAAGATGTAGTGAATATTATAAGATAAAGTTGAAAATAATAAAATTTGTAAAAAATTATAGATATTTATAGATAAATGTGAAAAATTACAGGTACAAATTATAAGTATTATGAAATGAAGTATCACTATTAATATTATGTAGTATAACTGTTTCTACTAAATGAAATATCACTCTATGGTGATACGAGACCAACAAAGCAAAGTATGTTAGCGTTGGTTCATTGATCGGTTTCACTATAATATGGTTTATAGTGATCTAGGTTACTCTATGTACGGTGATATGAGACCAATTAAACGGAGTACGTTAGTTTCGGTTCACTGATCAGTTTCACTATAATGTGGTTTCCAATGATTTAGGTTACTGTACGGTGATATGAAACCAATGAAATAAAATATGTCAGTGTCACTTCACATACTGAGCGTCTATTCACTGATCATTTTCACTATGATGTGATTTGCAATGATTTAGATTGTTTTATGGTGATATGAGACCAACAAAACGAAATGTGTTAGTGTCAGTTCACCTATATAGGCCAATACATGTTGTCTGTTAGCGGGAATTTTCTATAGAACTCACTTCAATTACATATGCGTATGTAAATATATATATGCAATAACTAAACATATTAGAGTAAAACTGCAAAGTACTCGTTGTGCACGCTCAACAAAGTTTCATCAAACTTGAATTTACAAATCGAATATGTTGTTAACTAGAAAAAGTATGAAAATTATTGAAGTAGCTTATAATTTTTAAAAGACGTTTGAATGGCTAGAACTTGACATCATCTGAATAATAATTTAAGTAGAAGTCTTTAAGACTAATCTCGAGTAGTTTGTGAGCAACTCCTATTCAATTACAACTACAGATGTAAATGAGTCGAGTCGAGCAGTGTTGAACTCGAAGCTCTACTCAATTGTTATACTCAAAGCATTCGATTTGACTCGACTGAGTCTAAAATTTTAAAGATCAAACTTGACTCGATAAACTCGAGCTCGGATCGATTCGACTCAATTATCTATATAATTTTCAAAATTAATTGTAAAACATAAATTTTTCTAAAATAAACTCGAGTTCGGCTCGATTACTTGTATATAAATAAAAATTATATACTAATGGAAACATAATAAATATTGTTATGAGCTCAAACTCGGTAGCTACTCGAGTAGCTCAAAACTCGACTCGATAAACTTCGTACCGATTTCGATCTTTTTTTGAGTCGAGCATGAGTAGCTTGCGAGTTGGCTCGACTCACTTATACCCCAATTACAACCCAAAAATCAAAACACATTAATTGAATTGTCCTTTTTTATTATTATGTTAATGTTCATTATAGTTTCTAGATTTTTCAATTTTCAAATTCCTCAAAATATAAATAGTGTCGAATTGTAATTCAATATTGATCAGTACACAGACGCGACTATGAATACAATATTTTCCTTGGTAATTTTGTATTTTATTTTTTTTGAAAGCAAAAAAAAATAAAAATAAGGAATTAGTTTACTGGGACAGGGCTCTGTTCATAAACGCGGCAAAACCGGTCAAAAAAAAAAAAAAAAAACTTACGCGGCAAAACACCCACTCTTTTTTTTTTCCCGGTTAATTCGTGAAATAACCGTCTACTCTCTAATCTCTATTATGCAAACCCTTGCTCTCTATCTCCAAGTTTTCGGTTCAAGCAGCACAAAACAGAGCTCATAGAATCCCTAAGCAGATTCTGACCGTTCGAGACCGATTTTCGTTGAAAGTCACCGTGTGTAGCCACCTCCGTGCACGGCCAAGTGGCGTCATGAGCTTAAGATCAGTAAGCAGCCCTGCCGTTGCGTCATCTCGCCGCCGCTGCCACCAGGATAGTTCCACCTCGTTTTCAGATTCTCTGTCGTTCCTCCGTGGAGCGCAGCCGTCTGAGCAAACAAGATCGACTGTCGTGCGCAGTCCTCCACCGATCATTCGCTACAGATCAGCCATTGGAGCCGCACCCTGTTCCTGTCCGCTGACTGTCCGCTGAAAGCTTGTAGCTTTATGCATTCACGCAATTAGGTATGTAGATGCTTTCACATTTCTTCAAAATTAAAAGTCAAAAAGTTGTATTAATGAATAGAACAGTGGATACATAGCTTCTATATATATTTACAGAAAATGCATCAAAATATATATATATATATATATATATAAATGGAATTAAGGATATATATATTGTGTTTAGTTTTATATCTTGTCTTATTATGCAATATTACATCATATGAATCAATATTATGTTCGAATTTTGTGCTACCAAATTTTTGAGTTCTCTATAAACAAGATCAAGAAAAAAAAAATGTAAACACATTAATATTGAATTTTTTTTTTTCTGCCGTGGGTTGCTTAGTTTTTGTAGCAGGGCTAGTTGCTTTTAATTGAAATTCTGGGTTGGGGGCTCGAATGATTATTGTTGTGGGTATGGTTTATGGGTTAAGTGTTTGCAAATTATTGTGTAGTGATTTAGTTTATGCACATTAATTCAAATTAATTGAGTTATATATTTGGTTTAAATTATTTTATTCCATCTACTAATCATCTAGCATTATTTGATTAACCGTTGTAGTTAGGAATTGTTTTTTTTTTTCTTATTCAGACATGATTTGATTAACCGTTGTAGTTAGGAATTGTTTCAGAATTGTTTTTTTTTTCTTATTCAGACATGATGACTTGCTCGAAAACTAATTCTAATTTGGTTGTTGGGTGATTTTTGGTTACATTGATTTTTCAGTGGCTGTCCATATTTATTTAGGCTTGAACATAATTCTTCAATTACATCCAATAAGATATATATATATTTATTTATTGTGCTTATGTCTAAAAAAAACTATAATTATACTTACCCAAAAAATAAAAAAAGTTATTGTATTATGTTATGGTTTTGTATTCTAAATTTTCATTCTTCCTTTCAGAATCTAATTTTTGTGCTACATATTAATGAAATAAATTGTTACTTAAGAATCTTATTTAATAAAGTGCTACCAATTTGTGTTACAAAATTTAATACAAAAAACGTGTTACATAAAAAAAATGTTACTACTTAATTAAAAGTGATGCATTTAAGTGTTACATATTACTAAAGTGATACAAAAATATTATCTAAACAATAAAATTGTAAAAGTGATACAAAAATATGTTACACAGAGTAACATATATAAAAATGTTATATTTAGGTGTTATATTAGACCCTTTTATGTTGTAGATGCATGCACCAATATATATGTACCCTATTTCTACAAGATAATAAGTTCTCAAATCAAATCCCTCAAAGTCTATGATTTGAAATTCATCTATTTTTTATTTAATTATGACTAAAACATTAAATTTTATAACCGTATATGATTAAATTAAAAGTTTAAATGTGATGATGTGAACAATTCAAAACTAGTTAACACAAACAAAATGTATTTATCCTAGTTTTTTTAATCTAGGGAATGGAGTTGTCATTTCAATTATCTTGAAACTTGTTTAATCCTACTATTTGCCCTTAATATCAAACTTTTTCAAGATTAATCATGTTTAATTAAACAGTTTTTGCCATTAATATACAATAGATTCCATAAATATACAAAAGTAGAAGCAAGAATGTTTAATTATTGTTTTGACACTATTTTCCATATTTTAATTTCGTCATTGACACAATGTAAGAACTTGTCCTGAAAGAAAAAATGAAACAAAAGTAGAAGCAAAAATGAAGCATGTAAAACTTGCAGTTTGAATAAGTTACTAAACTTAAATGGTATATAAGGTAGGGGTGTGCACGGGTCCAGAACCGGACCGGACCGGGACCGGAATTATAAAATTTTACGGACCGGAGACCGGACCGGAATTAATCCGGTCCGGGTTTGGACCGGTTGGACCGGATTTTTTTTTTTAATTTTTAATTTTTAATTTTTTTTTAAGTTTATGGAAGGAAGAAAAAAATTGATGAATTTGTGTATGAAAATTAAAGTGTTTGCTCTTTATTACGTCAATGTGAATTTTATTTACATTATTATTAATGATCTTTTGACCCTAAAAAAAATTAAATATGTTTGTTAAATTATATATTTGCAAAAAATGTAATAGATCTCAACACATTTTCACCAATTACTTGGTTTTGAAAAATAATTGAGAGTGCATTAGTAAAAAAAATAAAAAAATTAAAAAAAAAATTCCGGTCCAAACCGGTCCGGACCGGACGGGACCGGAAGACCGGAATCCAAAATTTGCCGGACCGGAATCTAACCGGTCGGTCCGGTCCGGTTCCGGTCATTTTTCCGGTCCGGTTTTTTTTTTGAACACTCCTAATATAAGGTAACAAACATAAACCTTAAACTTAAATTGAGTTTGAATATTACATAAGTTACTAAAATTTAAATTGAAATTGAGTTTGAATGTTACGTAGAGCGCATATTTGAAGTAAATATATGAAGAGTGTCATTTTTTGAATTTTTCTCCTAATAATAGAAATTTGTGAATTTAAATATTTCATATTATACTAAACTCTAAACCCTAAACCTTAAATTAAATTTAAATATTAACTAAATTTAAATTGAAATTGATTCATTCATTTATTAAATTTACATATATAAATTGAATGTCAATAAGGTATTGAACCCTAACCTAAGGTTACTAAACTCAAAATTTTTTTTTTTTTTAATTACATAAAGTACTAATTAAAATGAAATTAAATTATACATTTATTAAATTTTGAATTGAAATATTAAATAAGTTACTAAACTTAATACTATAATATAGTCTTTAATTAAATATTCGGTAAATTTAGTTTTTAATTAAGTATTAAGTAATTTAGTCTTTAATTAAATATTCGGTAATCGTTACCAAATTTGTTAATTAATTAGTGTGAATGGTTCACAAATAATCAATAATTAACTATCATAGATAATCTTTGATTGGCTTTGAAGCTTTTATGACATAATTAATTAAACAAAGTAAAATATAAATTGATATAACTTGTATTGAAGACATGAGGTTTTGTAAAAATAGGGAGGAATGATTCGGTCAATTTTTGTGTGTTTGGAAAGTGTGCATTTAAAAAGAATCTATCTCCTTGTCACATCATGTATGGGTTTGGGGAAGACAAAAAGGCAAAAAGTGGGGATATTACTTTTCAAAAGTGGGGAATGATTTAGGGGTATTATTGTCAAATTGCATCCCATTTAGAAGCTACCTGCAACATTTTTTTGCAATTTTTGGGGGTGGAAGTTGGTTGCTATAGGTCATACCCCCAAGGGACCTTATAGTGATCCCCCTTCTTAAAATTCATTTATGCAAATCGAATGCAGATTCCAAAATATGAAATTTCAAGATTGGGAAGTTCTGGATTTTCTGCAGATTGGGAAGTTCGTGTTGCTGCCTAGTGGGAAGTGCTAGTCCAATTCGGAAAGAGTGCCAATTTGGGAAGAAAGAGTCGCTGCAATTTGGGAAGAACGTGGGTCATCTCCATCATCGGTTTCTAGGCTGAGGGGGCGATTACGATTTAATTCAATCGCTGCAAATTGGTGAAAACGCGAAGCTATTTTTGTTTGGAAGATCGTGGGTGAATGTCATCATCGATTTCTGGGCTGAAGGAACGATTACAATATTCTGGAATCGGTGCAATTGGAAAGAACACATTCATGCATTTTGGGAGGAACGAATGAGAATTCACTATTGTGTGTGTTGCTGGGCTGCAGAAACGATTCAATTTATGCTGCCATTGATGCGATTAGGGAAAAATCACAAACGGTTAGTCCTAATTTCTGCCATTGTTGATGAGCTTTTTCGAAATCTGCCATTGTTGATGAGCTTTGTTCGAAATCTGCTATTGTTGATGCGATTGGTGCGAAATCGGCCACTGTTCACACCATTAAAACTGGAGTTTCTAGAGTCCATTGGTGAACGTTCACTACTGGAATTGTTAATTTTCGATTGGAAGAATTCAGATCTGCAATCACGGTTTTTGTAGGGTTTTGTTCGTGTTAATTGAGGATCAATTTCTGCAAATTGGGCAGAACACGAATCTGCGAAATCTGCAAGTGTTAACACCAGCGAAAAAATGAGAAGTTTCATGGATACAACAGCTTGACATACTTGACATAGAGGTGAACATTAGATATGCACATTACCGTATGCATGTACACATGCATGTATTTCCTGCATATCATGATGCATTTCGTAGTACATCTTTTTGTTTTATGAACAAATGCATAATTGCTCATATGCATTCTCACGAATTTAGTACATCTTTTTGTTTAGACCCTCCGACTGCATATTTCATAATTGTCGTCTTGTGAATTAAAAAAGTGCAGTCCATTGTGCATGTTAAGCTGCAGAATTTATTTCATACCCATATGCGTTGTTTGAGATCGGGGTATTTCTACTGCACATCATGCTTACTTGTACAATTTTTGGAGAATCTTCGTCATGTTATAAACTCAAGGAATTTATTAGTCTTTTTGTGGTTTAATTGTATTATGTGTCTTGTGTAATTTAATTCAGTATCTTCTTGAAAATCTCGAACGAAATGCAGATTTTTTGGGAAAGAACTATTTTAGCTACACAAAGTCAGCTAATTAATTCGAATTGCCTTAATTTTAGGAATATTTGAAATAAGGAAGGCGATAGATTATCGCGTTTTTCAAGAATATGCATTTATAAAATTGGTTTGACCTTATTAATTAATTTAAAATTATTTAAATGGAAAAATGGTAACTTTGTCTTCTTAAGTGCCAATTTGACTATATTGAATAAAAACAAAAAATCTATTACCTATTAGATAAAAGTCTTAGTGAAATGACCTTATTAATAATTTCCCCTTCACAATAACTAATGACTTATTTTTCTCTCATTTCTCTTTTAGCAAAAAACTTATATGCAATATTGGACTAATTAAGGTAAATTAGGTCAAAATTCGTGGTTAGAGAGTCAATTAGGCAAGTCAAAACCCTAAGCTCAAAAGTTAAATTAAGTCAATTTTTAAAAATTCGTGGGTCAGAAGCCTGGATCCGGGTTGTCCAAAAAATTCGCGGGTTGCAAACACGTGGTTTACTACATGACTAAAATATTGTTACTATAAGGCCAAAATATTACCACTGCAAGGCAAAAAATTTAATACTACATGTTGAAACATTCTGACAAATTCACCAAAAAAATTAAGTCTTTAGAATATTTTTGAACATGTAGTAATACACTTTTGACCTTGTAGTGATAAAATTTTGGTCTTGTAGTAACATTGTTTTAGTCATGTAGTAGGCGAATAAGTCAAAATTATTTTAGTAATTTTGTCCAAAAAAAATAAGTGTCCAGAATATTTTTTGACTTGCAGTAACACACTTTTGGCCTTGTAGTGACAAAATTTAGGTTTTGTAATAACATAATTTTGGTCATGTAGTAAGATAATATTTTAGAGTAAAAATAAATATTCTAATTGACCCACGTTGACCCACAAATTTTGACCTAATTTACCTTAATTAGTCCAATATTGCATATAAGTTTTTGAAAAAAAAAAAGAAATGAAAATAAGTCATTAGTTATTGTGAATTGGTAAATAAGGTAGGTATAGAGAGATAGAAAAAGAAAAAATGTGAATTAAATAATATTTTTTCTTTCACATAAACTAGCCCTTCTCTTTTAACTTTTTCTTTCAATATTTTTTTTAAAGAAAAATGTGAATTAAATAATATTTTTTATATTTATCAAATAATTCATGTTTAAATTATTATTTTTGTTTTTTTAATTTACAACTTCAATTTAAATATAATTTTGAACAATAATTTTTTTTCTTCCATTTGTATATTGAACTTATAAAATATTTAAATATTAAAAATATGAAACAATATAATCTAATTTATACTAGTATAATCTTACTCATATAATTATTGTTTGCGGGTCTCTTAAAATAAAAAAAATAAAAAAAATTGTTTGCTGGTAGCAATCCGCAAACAGCAAACGTGCCATATCGAGTTATTTAAAAAAAAGTATTTATATATATTTTTTTCCTTTTCATTTTATTTATATTGGAAAAAATGTCGTCTCGAGAATCAGTTCAATTATCTCTCTTCAAATCTACACTACAAAATCAAAATTAAAAGGTGAAAAATGCCGAGTGGTTGCTACATCAGAGCTCTGTGGATTCTCAACAATCAAGATTTTGTTGTTTTCTCCAGGTACTTTCTTTTTCCTGTTTGTGCCAAATCGTTGGATGAAAATAAATATCTGCAGTAATTTTTGGATAATTATATCAGGAAGTTTCCAGTGGTGGAGAAGCGGTGGCGCGCGGCTTGTGAGAAGGAAGGAGATGATGATTTTAAGTATCATTCGTTGCCCAATGAATCGGAGTTGGCTGCTGCTTTCATTGACCGCAAAAAGCGGTTAGTTTAACCTTTTTTTACTTAAGTGGAAAATTCTTGTTTGATTCGTTTTCTTAAAATCTGTGTTTCCGTAGCTCCATTTTTTGCATTTTCGTTTGGAAAATGTAAATCCTTGTGCTATGATTTTTTTATGATACTTAGGTATACTAAGCTTGTAAACTGATGATGTCGTTGTTTAATTCGATTTTATTTTTAGGAATTAAGTAAACCATTCACTATTGCTTTCAACTATGATAGAGAGTCTTATTGCTATTGGTAAAGGGTATGTTTGTTTTGGGATTACAGTGGCTGAGGAAATTTTGGACTTAGAAATCCTAGGACTTGAAAATCCTGATGAATAATTAAAATGTATGTTTTGAGATTTAATAGATAGGATGGTAGGAAAGTTGATTGATGTTGTATTATACTATTATTATATTATTATGAGTGTATGGGGAAAGTAAAAAGGTAGATAATGCAAGTTTATTGTGAGAATAAAAATGAGAGTAGTACTGGGTGATAAACTAGAGTAGACTTATTAGCATTTCAAATTCCTTATTCTGAATCCGAAAACAAAAAAAGATCTGAGATTGTAAAGTCCAAAGTCCACCCGGGATAGTCTCAAAACAAACATACCCTAATTATGTAGGAAGGGGGAAATTCGAATGGGGAAATCCTGGATGGAGAAATTATGATAAATATTGATTATGTGTGTTTGTTTAGGGATTTTGAGTAGGATAAGATGTAACTTTATGTCAAATCAATTGTGTAAGAGTGGGTGATGTTGTATTATAATATTATATAATGTAACTTTATGTCAAATCAATTGTGTAAGAATGTATGATGTTGTATTATTATAATAGTATAATATGTATGTATTATTACTTATTAGGGGTGGATGGAGTTGGATGGTGAAATCCCGAACTAGAACAGGACAGGGGACGTTACGTCCCCCATCCAGACGTGATAGTCCCAAAACAAACATGCCCTAAAGTTTTGGAAACTAGAATTTACATAATTATTTTATACGGTGGTTTTAGAAAACTATATTCTGATAGCAGGGATTATTAAGCATATCAACATATTTTATGCTTATATATTGCTTCATATTTTATGTGTTATAACATTGGAGTGATATTATGACTTATGTGCACAGACATTGTTGGGTTTTTTTTTTTGTTGTCTTATGTTTGCTAAGGTTCATATTTGAGAAGGGAAGATACTGCAATTAGAGAACACAAATTTTCAGCTTGTAACTTTTAATAAGATTTATGTGGATCACTGGATAGTTTTTTCGTCATTTTGATTTATAGATTAATATTTCACAGTTTTCCTTTCAAGAGACATAAATCATAAACTCTACTGTGTTTTTAATCTTCGCCATTTACCATCTTACCCTCTGTCTGTAGCTATACAATAACATTTGTTGGTTGCTATCTTGTTTGTGATATGGGATACTTTTGTAGTTTTTTTATTCCAGGTTGGGTGTTTTTCTCTTCTCCCTCTCTGTATCTCTCTCTTACATTTGGGAGGGGGGTGGGCAGAGTAATTTTATGCTGCCAGTTTTCCTGAAATGTATACTATGCTAATTTTATGCAGTGCTTGTGCATTTTATCATTAACTCTGATGATTGTAACAATTGCATTGAACAATGAAGGGAGGGGTCGGCTCGAGGGTTTGGCTTACGTCTAAGCCAATCTGTTAAAGGATCAGATTCATGGGTTGACGATCCAATCACGCGTCATATAATTAGTTTGTCCATCAGTAAAGAAGATAAAGGGGAGAATAATCTCTTGTGGCCTCTAGTGTTGCATATAAAGGGTCCCTATTCAATTCTTATGTTGCCTTTGGTTGGACCTCATCATTTGAAATCCTATTCAACTATGTGCAATAGGCCAGACTGTGGGAGTGCTATTGGGGCAGATGAAAATTTATCTTCCCTCCTCATTGGTCTTCCATCCATCACAGGGTATGGTAAGTTGTACTTTTACGTTCTTGATAATACCTTTCTGTTTGCCAAGCAATCCATTTGATTTAATGGATGTGAATATGTGTTGCATTGCTCTTTTTCGGATTTTTATGTTTGGGTTTATGGATCTTAAGTTTTTTAAAATTTGCCAGTCATCATAAAAAAGAGTTTACACATATGTCATCTCTCCTTTAATTCACTTCCACTGTATAAAAAAACGTCCATTTCTATTCTTATGTCCTTGAAAAGTCATGGACTGGTGATCTTGCTCTCAATTTTCCTAGAGTATTGGGCAAGAGATGGTGCTTTCATTGAAATATTCTCCAAAGGAACCCCCCTCTTGCCCCCCACTCTCATCAATCCCCTGCTATAACACATTTTGCCACATAGTTTTTGTTTCTTTGTTTTTGGCTTTTCCCCAAATTCCTTCCCCATGTTATCATCCCTCAGCTGTTGTATGCCACCGCTTGATTGAATTATCTTCCAACACATATTTATAATATTTATATATGGTGTCAACCATCTCAAACTGTTCTTTGGTAGCTTGCTTGTTTAAGCCTATCAATTGTTTTTTTAACACTAATTGGACACAAGTCCTTCATGAATTTACTGAATTAGGGCGTTCACTGTGGCACAAACAATTGGAGACATTATACTTGGTGATGCAGTGGAGCCGGAAGTAGTTGTTGCTGCATCTCCCTCAGTGGGAGGGCTGCTGGATTCCCTCACGGGTAGCATGGGAATATCCGGCATCTCGGCAAGAGCAAAACCTGTAGCTGCACCCGTTGCAGCATCCACTATTTCTGGGACAGCTGCGATGGGAGCTGTTACATCTGATGCTCCCAAGATGGGATCAAGGCCCTTGGATAAGGATGTACTCAGGTCTTTCATCAGTAGCGCAATGCCCTTTGGTTGGTACTCTTTCTTTTGGTTATTTTATTTCAGAGGCTTAATTGCTGTTAAAATCACCACCTTTTCGTAAATTGCAATTTAATCTAAACTTATGAATTTTGGAACTTCTGGGCGGATGGACTCTTGCCCATTTCTGATGTGTCATCCTACTTGGCAACAATTTAATCCTAAATGACGTCATTGAGCCTAGAAATGGGCAAGAGTCAATCTGCCTGGAAGTTTGAATTGCAAATTTTTTAAAATTGGGGTTTAATTTGCCAAAACTCACAAGTTTAGATTAGATTGCAATTTACGGAAATGTGGTGATTTTAGCAGCAATTAAGCAAATTTCAGATTGTGTTACTATCTTTTGGTAACAATGTTCTACACTATTATTTATCGTTCCTTCTCATTCCTTTTGTCTAGGCACTCCACTTGATCTTAGCTACTCAAATATATCTGCCATCAAGACTACAGGATTTTCTTCAGCAGATATGCCCCCTGCAGATCGCAAGCAACCAGCTTGGAAGCCTTATCTTTACAGGGGGAAGCAGCGGATTTTGTTTACAATTCATGACACAGTCCATGCTGCAATGTATGATCGCGACGAGATTCCAGACAGCATAAAAATTTCTGGTCAAGTGAATTGTAGAGCAGAGTTAGAGGGACTTCCTGATGTTTCTTTACCATTGACCTGGTTGGACACTGCTCGAGTCGAGTCATTAACCTTCCACCATTGTGCTCAAGTTCCTGAGCATGGTGGTGATAAGCAGTCGATTACCTTTTCACCACCATTGGGGAATTTCATCTTAATGCATTATCAGGCACTATGTTCTGTTGGACCTCCCATAAAGGGGTTTTACCAGCTTTCAATGGTGTCGGAAAATGAAGGTGCATTTTTGTTTAAGTTGAGCCTGATGGAAGGGTATAAAGCTCCTGTAACAATCGAGTTCTGTACAGTGACCATGCCTTTTCCAAGGAGAAGGGTGGTGTCTTTCGATGGGACACCTTCGATTGGAACAGTTTCACATACTGACCACTCGGTTGAGTGGAAGATAATAGCAAACCCTCGAAGTGTTTCTGGGAAAAGCATCGAGACAACCTTTCCTGGAACCGTTAGATTTGCTCCTTTTCAAGCCCAAAGATTGCCTTCATCTGGATATGCACTTATGGCTGGCGAAGACAGTGATCTTGAATCGGAGTCTAATGTCAGCATCGTTAATGTTGAGGATTACATAGTGGAGAAAATGAACAAGAATCTTCAAGCAGTTGACCTGGAAGATCCTTTTAGCTGGCAAGCGTACAACTATGCCAAAGTATGTCTTTTCCTTATTAAAATTATTTGCATATCATCTTTATTCACAGCCATCCAGAAGAAACCTGAAATAATGTTCTGTCTTTTATGCTTCTAATTTTTTAAAACTCTTTTCCACTCACAAACTTGTGATGTGATGATTAAATATCAGCATTTTCAGTAATCTGTTAGATCTATGCTTGATAAACACTTCCAGCCATTTTTTCTTTGAGACACTACCTGCTTTTCTTTGCTGAGAGCCTGAGACATAAATTTCATAAAGATGATTAATCATGCTTGTTATATTTTTAGCTTCAATATCCTATTTGTACTCCCATTTTTGTCCATATGGACATTTGGTTTTTCTCATGTTAGCATTAATTCCTTGTTCACAGGTTTCTTTCAAGATGACGGGACCTTCTTTGTCAGGAATGTCTATCGATCCTAAATCTGTAAGTCGCTGATATCACAGTTGCCCTTTAGATGGAGTTCTATAATGCCATTTTTGTAATTTGTAGTTTGGGTGTTTACAGTTAAGTTCTCTATGCAGGTAAGCTTATTTCCAGCAGTTAAGGCACCAGTCGAAGTTTCAGCTCAGGTAATTGAGCTTTGGTGACTGATTTTCTAATAGGTTGTTTCTGAAATTATTTTGGCAGCCAACAAGTTAACTTGAACCTTAATCGGTATCATACTAAGGTTTTGTTTGGATTGAGGGATTTGGCCCTGTGAATCAAAACTATACACTCCAAATTCATCCTATTTTTTTGGCATCGACGCCTTGAATTTCTGGATTTTGAATCCCTCTTGGGTCAAGGGGATTTCAACTTGTTCCTTTCGGATTCAAATCCACTCCAAAATCAAGTGGATGTTTCATCTAACCATATATTGGAATACACAACCTAAACTTACTTTTGCTAAAAATTGTTAGCAGACTTTTGAATGTTTCCTCATTCATGTTTGAATTCAATAGGTTACTTCTGGAGATTATATTTTGTGGAATACATTGGGAAAATGTCCCGTTGCTGCCACACCACAAGTGTAGAAAACCAACTACGAACTGCTCAAAACGCACTGCGGTTGGCTGTGCAAATGATATTTCCCGTCACTAGGGTCTGCTCGATTGTGCTCTCCACAAAGATCTATGCCTTCAAATTTTGTCCAGTGTATGTGCCATTGCAGCGGCATGATTTACGTCAGTTGAGTGATTTGCATTGTTTAATATTTTTTCCCTAAATCATTTCGAGATATTTATATGTGGCTTGGGAAATCAAGGAACGCCGTTTTTGGTTAGATGGGAAAGGAGATGATTTTTTCTTGTAGCTTGAATTTGTTTAAACATATATGCTGTTCTCTTGATTGATTGCCGACAAAATTGTGCCTATGCCCTGATTATCTAAAGGGGATGCAAATTGTGTAGTGCTGAAGGATGCCCATTTTTTGTAACTCTATTGCATTATTTGCCTCATCTCGTATTTTATTGGTATAATTCCTCCCATTGTACATTTTATTTCATTAAAACTTCATTTTTTGGGTTTTGTTCTACGTGAGTCCTAGAACTTTGAGAGAGTTTTGTGTGAAACGGTCTCATGTATGAGGTAGAGTTTCACTTTAGTATTTATACTTTTTTTTTTTTTTGAGGGTTTACAAGATTAAAGAGATTACATAAAGATGTTCTTAAGCACTAGATCTTCAAACCAACGAGACAGATCAATTTGGTGTCGCTACCCGCTCCAATCGTGAGAGGTGGGGATACGAGTGTACACTTTACCCAAAAGCAGCACACAGATCTCCATTCTTACAACGAGATAAATCCCACACTAAGGTAGTCTATTGTTAAGAAAAAAAAGAGACAAATAAGAAGGCAAAGGTCACCGAGCACCAACATCCAAAACATTCCGGCATTCACAATCTCCAAGAACCACACCGGTATCAAAGCTCCACTAAGGAATACAATAACTCCACAAAGGGACAGAAGCTCCACGAAAGGGACGGAAGGCTCCACAAAAGGGACGGAAGGCTCCATCAATGCATAACCAAAAGAAAGCATAAAAACAAGAGTATAAAAACGTACAAAACTAAAATAAAATAAACGGGATCAACAGGCCTCTCACCAAATCGGCCACCGTAGCGCCAACAGGGAGGGCAGACCCATTGATCCCACTAGAATAAAAAAACAAAGATTTCTAGATTCGATCGTCTTGATTGTCAAAACTGCGAATTTTTGCACCGATTGGTAGAATCCGCCGGCGCCGACGAGCAAACGATGGACGGCGGCAATCGATCAAGATTCTAGAGTCGGAGAGGGAGAGGAGCAGGTAGGCGGTGTGGGCTGCAAATGAAAGATGGGCGGTGTGGGCGGTGGAGTTTTAGGGCGGTCCACTTTAGTATTTATACTTATTTTGCTTTTAAACATGTGATAGAACCCGTCTCATACAAGCCTTTGACTAGAACTTTTGCTAGTTATTGTTGAAAAATGTTGGTTTTGACCACATTATATAAAATATTAAGTGACAATTTTATAATCCGTTTTTGCGTAAATTGATTTAGTTGATTTGATTTTTCAAAATCAAATTTTGGGTGAATGAGAAATTAATATTAAATTAGGTCATTTAATGAGTGAATAAATATATTGTTGAATGTATTTATTATTATATGATAATAGTAATGGATTGTGACCTATAGATATAGATATGAAATGTCATGTTTTTTTGGTGAAATGATTATATTTCAAAGGTTGTGTCCTTTAGAATTATTTCATTAATTTAAAGGTAGTGTCTTTTAGACTTATTGCATTAATTTAAAAGACATACCTTTTGGTGAATAATTGTTTATTTCCAAAGGTTGTAACTTTTGGAAAGAAGAGATTATTATGAAGAGTCACAACTATTATCATAAAGACTCTTTGAAGTCTATAAATATTAAATAGATCCCCACATTTGCATTCCAAAATAACTCAAGCCAAAAACTTTCTTGCATTCTTATCCTCCAGAGCATTCTAGTATTCTAAGTCCTTGCATTAGAGTTTTATTGGAAGTTCCGAATATCCATTTTGCGATTCGTCGATAGCTTCCGATTTGTAGTGCAACCGTCGTGAAGTTTGAAGTCGTTGTATCTTGGGGACGGTTGTCAGTGATCCGTATTGCACCTGTGTACGGGGCAATAACGTCTTACGGAGATAGGGTCAAACTCTAGCCTCGACTTTCGTGTTTAAGTCTGTATTAGCATTTAATCTTCGTCTACCCATACACCTCATTTCTAACAGTTATCAATGATTCGTTGAAACGGATTGAGATCTCCTAATGTTAGATGATCAAAGGACGCTATTTATACCCACCAATCTATGTAGTACATTAATTATTTATCCATAATATTGTTGTAATTGAATTTAAAGGTGTAAGTGAGTTAAAACTTAAAAGAAAAAAATTGCATGGAGTACATCAACATCAATGACAGCCCAGCTGATATTTTGCTCCGAGATTCAAGAAGCCAGTCAAGATTCCAAATTAAGAATGTTTATTTGCAATAATTATTGGTACGTGAATCTAGAAAATGCATGAATGAATGGAAGCAGCGAGTGATGGAATCGAGAATTTGGTAGTGTTGGTAAACGAATTGAGCTGCTCTCGGCTCGACTTGTTCGTTAAATGAGTTGAGCTCGTTAGATAACCGATTTACTAATAAGTCAGCTCGAGCTCAATTTGTTAGACTCGATATCTATTTTTTTTTAATTTCATTAGGCTCGGCTCGATTCCAAGGATACTTCTTCAACTTGACAGCATTCCAGGGATATTTGCTCGGACTGCCATCCAGTTCCTCCATTTTTCGTATGCTCCGTTCGCCAGTGATCGGGTGATGTGAAAGGGTCCTATCCAGGTCGGGCCAAGTATGTCGATCGACTGCTCCGTTGCTCGCCGAAGTACGAGGTCACCTATTTGAAATTTGCGAACTCGAACTTTGGAATTGTAATATTTTTCTGATCTTCTCTTGTACGCGATGTTCTTCTCGTCGGCCGTCAGTCTCTTTTCTTCCAACAAATCCAAATCTACCATGTGAGAGTTGTTATTGTATTCCTCGTCGTAGCTCTCTCTTATGAAACTTGGGACGTTCGCTTCTGCTGGTACCATTGCTTCTGACCCAAATGCAAGTGCAAAAGGAGTCTCGCCTGTTGAGTTCCTTGTGGTAGTTCGGTACGACCATAATACCATTGGAAGTTCATCCGCCCATGTCCCCCTCAAGCCATCCAGTTTTGCCTTCAGAGTATGTTTTAAAATCTTGTTCACGGCCTCCACTTGGCCATTTTCTTGTGGATGGTAAGGTGTTGAAAACAAATTTTTGATCCCCCATGTCGAACACCAATTGATCATGTCGATGTTGTTGAATTGTCGCCCGTTGTCTGTAACAATTTCTTGAGGTAACCCAAAACGACAAATAATGTGTGTCCAAATGAAAATTTTCATTTGGAGCGTCGTTATAGTCTTTATCGCTTTCGCCTCTACCCATTTTGTGAAGTAATCAACAGCGACCACTGCGAAAATTACTCCCCCGGTGCCTTTCGGGAAGGGTCCGATCAAGTCAAAGCCCCACTTGGCGAATGGCCAAGAGCTATATACTGAAATTAATTCATCTGGTGGCGAATGGATGGCTGGAGCATAAAGTTGGCATCTTCTGCAAGTCTTCGCATAGTGCATTGCGTCCTTCTTCAACGTCGGCCAAAAGAACCCTTGCCGAATAGTTTTGAGAGCGAGTGCTTGCCCTCCAGTGTGATTTCCGCACATTCCTGCGTGAATCTCTTCTATGACGAGCTCGGCCTCTTCAGTATCTAGGCCTTTTTACAATGGCAATGCAAATCCTCTCCTGTACAACTTCTCGTCAATTATTGTGTACCTTACTACTCGAATTTGTAACCTCTTCGCTTTAACTTTGTCCGTCGGGAGTGTGCCTTTTTTGATATATTCAAAGATTGAGATGATCCAACTTTACTCGCTAGTAGTTGTCTCAGTATGTGCTATCAAATTGTACCTGATGGATGGGAAATAAATTTTTGTGATAATTACCTCATTGAATTCAGCTTCCCCTTCTGAGGTGGCTATGCGAGCCAAAGCATCAACTTGTGAATTTAACTCCCTCGAGACTTGCTCGATGTATATTTGCTCGAATTGCTCGAGTAAGTTCTTGACCAAATTCTGGTACTTCATCATCTGTTCATTCCGAGCTTCATACTCCCCTTTAATTTGACAAACGATCAATTGTGAATCGCTGTAAATCTTGAGCTGGCGAGCACCTACTGCCATTGTCATCTTTAAACCAGCAACCAATGCTTCGCATTTTGATTCATTATTGGTCACCTAAAAATCAAACCTAACTGCTGATGCAAAAGTTTGTCCCAACGGGCTTATTAAAACAATTCCAGCCCTTGCCCGAGTGCTCGTCGAGGAGCCATCGACGAACAATGACCAAGGTCGCACTTCTAGTTCCTTGCTCAAATTTGGGGGGAATGTGAGTTCCACGATAAAATCGGCGAGCACTTGGCCTTTAATTGAAGTCATCGGCGAGCAAGTCACACCAAACTGCCCAATTTCAACAGCCCATTTTAAAAATCTACCCGCGGTATCTGGCCTATGCAGAATTTGTCGGAGAGGAAATGTTGTCAAAACCTCCACCCCATGGTCGAAAAAATATGGCCTCAACTTCCTCACACCCATTACCAAAGCATATCCTAATTTTTCTAAAGGGGCATACCTCAGTTCGGCATCTCTCAATGCTTGACTTACATAATATATTGGTAAATGAGTAGTTCCTTCTGCTCGGACGAGCACTGCGCTCATAGCATGTTGACTCGCGGCGAGGTACATAAAAAGTTTCTCCCCCAGGACCGGTTTTGATAATATGACTGTATTGGTCAGATACTCCTTCAAGCTGCAAATGCCTGCTCGCATTCTATTGCCTACTCGAATTTTCCCTTCTTCAAAGCATCGAAGAAGGGCTTACAACGATCCCCAGTTTTTGCTATGAATCTGTTTAAAGAAGCCAAACAACCAGTTAATCTTTGTACCTCTTTGACATTTCGTGGGCTTTGCATATCGACAATTGCTTGAATTTTGCTCGGGTTCGCCTCAATACTCCTTTGGCTCACCATGTGGCCTAAATTTTTTCCAGATTGAACCCAAAAGCTGCACTTCTTCGGGTTGAGCTTCATACCATATTCTCGCATAATATCGAATGCCATTGTTAAATGTCGAGCATGATCCTCTTTGTGTAAACTTTTCACGATAATGTCGTCTATGTAAACCTCCATTGTCTCGCCAATTTGTTGCTCAAACATTGTGTTCACCAGTCTCTGATATGTAGCCCCGACGTTTCTCAAACCAAAGGGTATCCTCTTCCATACATACATGTTTTGTTTAGTCATAAAGGTTGTGTGTTTGACGTCGTCCGGATGCATTGCGGTTTGATGATACTTGGCGAAGGCATCCATGAACGTCAACAATTCGTGCTCGGCTGTTTGATCGACCAAGTAGTCTATGTGTGGCATCGGAAAATTATCCTTTGGACACACCTTGTTCAAATCTGTGAAATCCACACATACTCTCCATGTGCCCGTTGGCTTTTTGACGAGCACTGGGTTGGCAACCCACTGAGGTTCTGTACCCGCAATTTTGACAAGTCTGTTATCCACCAATTTTTTGACTTCGCCCTCCAAGGCTGCATATTTTTCCGGACCGAATTTTCTTCGCTTTTGGTGGATGGGTTTGCTGCTCGCATCAATGTTCAACCGATGACAAACATATTTCGTTTTAATCCCAGTCATATATGTATGCGACCAGGCGAAAACATCTAGATTTTGTTTAAAAAATTCGAGGATTTCTGTTCAAAGAGGCTCTGGTATAGGTTTATGCCGAGGAATATTTTCCACTCAGGGTGTTCAGAATTTACATGAATTGCTTCCAGTTCCTCAACTGGTGTTGCTCGCCTGTTAGGCTCATAGATCCTCGGATCGTCAATTGGTCGCCTAACAATTCGATCAAATTCTTTCGGCTCAAAGCCTATCCTTGGTTCCAGGTCGTTATCCTCAGAACCAAGTTCGTCATTATCATCTATTTTCATAGACTCGCATTCATTTTGGACAATGGACTGCTCGTCAATTTCCATTAAATCATTAGTTTTATTAGTATTATTCTCGTCGTCGTCCATACTCAAAGTGTGACTAGACTCTCCTATTTCATATTTCTCTATATAGCTCACTGCCATTTTTTCTGGTACTTCGGTCGAGGTGG
This sequence comes from Galeopsis tetrahit, assembly GCA_963675135.1. Classification (NCBI taxonomy): domain Eukaryota; kingdom Viridiplantae; phylum Streptophyta; class Magnoliopsida; order Lamiales; family Lamiaceae; genus Galeopsis; species Galeopsis tetrahit. The sequence continues at coordinate 57,912,079 of OY776124.1, read as the reverse complement.
TCGCCTCTGCAGCTTTACCTTTGTTATTCGGGAAGTGATCCTCCGTAAAATTTTGAGCGAATTTTCTGATGCACAGTCTTGCCTTTTTCTTATCGCCTTTTATCGTTACCGTTCCATTCGAAGTAGGCACTTTGACACAGTAGAAGTACGAAGAAGCCGCAACTTTAAATTCATTAAAAAAAGGTCTTCCTAGAAAACAATTGTAGGAAGATGGCCCATCGATAATAATAAAGTCTAGCATCCTAGTTAAAGCAATACTAGGCTCATCTACCGATTCTACTTCTACAACCAACCTTATCCCCCCAATGGGGTGCGACACAACTTTCCAAAATCCAACTATAGCATCTTCACATTCTTCAATGTACTGTTCGAAGTCGTCGATGATATCAAAAGTCTTCTTGAATATTATATTTGCATATGACCCTGAGTCGACCAGTAGACGATGAACTGTTACTCCCATAATCCTTGCTGAGATGACCAGAGCATCGTTGTTCGACATCACTATGCTATTCAGATCATCCTCGGAAAAAGTCACTTGATGGGATAGAGGCTTCTCGATCGCGGCGACTACCGATACTTGGTGCACATTTTCTAGTGCTCTTTCCTCCATGCGAGGACGTCGATTGGAGAGAGTGTTACTCAATTTTAGGCCCCCAACTGGACCCTCGATCACAAATGCATTTGTGTCATTCACATTGTCGACCACCCTATTGTTGCGAGCAGCCACTGGTGGAGCTTCAAGTCTAGGGGGTTTGATCGGCCCTTGGATCCTACCCAGATTCTGATTTTGAGGCTAGCGGTTGTTCGGCCTTTGCCTATTTTGTGGAGGAGGAATTTGCTGATCACCCTGCTCGTCCCGTCCTCGGACACGGTTATTATTCTCATTCGCTCCTTCATTTCCGGCCACAGTGATATACTGTGCCAAGCTTCCTTCTTCGTACAACTTATAGAGATTGAACAAAAGATCTCGGCCTTGCTGCGGGGAGTCTTTCATCATATCTCGCCGCCTCAAAGAGTGTTCGCAGATTTATCCCAGCCGCATAGAAAACATCTTTGATTGTTTCAATATCAGTAGGACCATCAAAAGCCTTGAAGTTCCCAGGTCTTTGATATGGTTGATTTTGTGGAGGAACTGGAATGGGTGCAGCTGTTAGTTGTCGAACAACTGGGGCCGGAGCCTGTACTGGTGGTCGTTTATTATTATTGTTGTTTCCCCCAGTGTTCGACCACTGTTTCTTCGAGGCCTCAGCCTGATTTCCTTTAACTGGCGCTTGCTGGGCGCGCATCATCTCATCTATCTGGATTATAACCCCAGCCCTGTTCCTAAACTCGACATATAATTTCGGAAAGTGTAAGTTCGCATCCTTCCATAGTCTTGTACCAACTCTTAATCCTCCAACGATCGAGATGTCCTTGGAGTCGTCATTATGGGCTCGCCATCCATAACCACCTTATCGAACCTTTCGATGAAGGTATTTTCTATCTCGTCCTGCCCCTGCCTCATGTTCGCCAATCTCTGCTTGGACGCTGGGCGAGCAGCTATTGCACTGTAGTAAGTTAAAAACTCTTGCCCCAGACGGGCAAATGATACAATCGTTCCCGCGGGCAACATAGAGTACCATCTATGAGCCCTGTCCCCTAATGTAAGAGAGAAGTTCCTACATTGGGTTGCGTCTATTGCCCCCACCGTTTCTACCTTGTAAACTGGGAAGGTCGGCACCTGAATTTTCTTCTAAATTGGAGCCGTGAGAATTAGCACACTCAACGGGGAAGTGGGCATCATGATCGGTCTTGCCACTCCTCGGTTTATCTCAACTTCGAGCAACAAGCCTTCGACCTGCCTCTGCAGTATTTCCTAATTCTGGGCCATTATCATCATCCGATTGTCCTTGACTTCGGCGATGAAAGGTTGGAGTTGAACAGGTCGGCGAGCACCACTTGCTCCTCGCTGATGATTAATTGAATTTCCCGGTCCTGTTGGCTGAGGTCCCACGCGATGATAGATTGATCGCTGGCCATCGTTCCTCGGATGGTGATGCACCCTTTCTGATAAAGTCGGGCGACCAACATTCACTCTTTCATGAACCGATCACTGCCCATCATTTCTTTCATGAACTCTTCCCGATCTCGCCGGTTGTTATTGTTGTTGCCGATCATCCTCAACATGGATGAAACGACCATCATACCTCCTTACATTCAAATTCCTTCGGGCACCATGTATCCTATCATCTCCTTGCTTGCCCAGACGATCACGAACTGATCGCCAGGTTCGTTGTGAGTCTCCTGAATCTTCTCTTCGATTATCATCATGGTGATGCCTTGGTCTCTGCCCCCTACTTCTTTCCGGGGCGACGTGCTCGTTTATAACACGGGGTGGAGGTGGCACAAGATTTCCCTTACTCTTTCTCTTTCTCTTTCACGATCTTGTTCTTGTTCATCCGCCAAGAACTTCATCAAATCCCTCCTCTTTTGAGGACCCCTCAAAAGAGTCTCGATCTAGATTGTGGTTCCGGCAGCAAAAGCCGCTGGAGTTCCCGGCGCCGGTGGTTGTCCGTCCAAAGGTGGAATCTTAGGACCCTTACCACGATCCCCATCTCTGGCTCGAATCGGGCTTTCTTCTCTATATGAATGGTGTTGAGACATATTGTATTGAAGTTTGAGAAACTAACAAAAGGAATAACAAGTTTCATGGTAAAAAAGTTTAAAACTTGAAGATGATCTTTGCTCTTGAACACGTAAGAACAAAATCTTAATAAAAACCCAGAAAAAAAATTATGAACTGAAAACCTTAAACACACTAGTGTTTAAGTCGATGATTCTACAACAAAAACTGAAACACAAACTTTAGATTACAACTTAGATGATATTTCACCGTACGAAGTTCCTAGAAACTTGTACGAACATATTAATCACTGAAGAATAACCTGTTCTTGAGCTCGAAAAACTGATGAAGATCTTACAATAGCACCGTAAAAGCCCCTCCTTCTAGCGTCAAATGTGGTAACGATTTCTGTCGGAGTGTATTGATCAAACGTTAACAAACAAAATCATTTATATTTTAAGCGGTCTTTACGGATTGAAAGATGTTCAAAGAAGTTCTTGATGAACTCTCGAAAATAGGGTTTGTGTTCTTGAGAAGTGTTCTAAAACTTAAAGAAGAAGCTAAGAAAAAGTATAATGTTTTCTTAGGAAAGTTTCGAATCCATTTTATTAAGCCTTCAAAGGTATTATACACTAGGTTACAATTTGCATGCCATTAATTGCTGGCAGCATGACATTAATACATCTATTATTGGAAATACAGCTGCCCTAAATGTGACCATTCCATGCATTTAATGTAGTTACTTTGCATTAAATGCCTCTGTAATCAGCCATTATAAGTCCCATCCTACACAATGCTCGTCGCTGATTATCCTAATTACCGCCTTAGACTTGTCAATGCTCCCATGATGAATTACATAGTTGTTTGATCGCTGTTGCTCGATTATATCGACTTCTGGTCATCCTTACCCTAACCTGGGCATGTAGCGAACATCTGGACTTGAGATCTTACTATAACTGCACTCTTGCTCGGCTCGGCGAACATAATATACCTTGCTCGCTGCCACGTGGATTCGTTTGACTTGTTGACCATTCTTTGATGACCTCACTTGCTCGCCTCTTATTGGTTGTTCGTATTTGACCTTGCTGACCAGGCTCGATGACTTTGACTAATTTTCGTTGATTTGTTGACTAGTCAATAAGTTATTTATTGACTCTTTGACCGAACATAATATATATAACAAATTTTATATAACTTATAATAATAAGTTTAGTGTATGAAACTACTTAAAGAAATGCTAGTCTATTATATAACAGAGAGACATACCATGTAAAATTGCTAAATCTAGATTCCAATTTGCATCGACCAATTCAAACTAATTAAAATACGTTTTTTTTCCTTGTATCATTGCAATCGGGAGAGAACCCATTGTTCCTCTAATCACCATACTACATACAACAATTAAGGAAAAAAAATCACTAGAGAATTTCTTACAAATCTACATCGGACGAACACATTAAAAAAACATAGTAATTACAACTTGATGTTTTTTTTAGTGTCCATCTTCGAGATAGTTTCAAACATTACCAATTAATTAACACTCTATAAATATAATTCACCCTGATGAAAAAATCACGTGTTCCGCTCTAGCATCATTTTTCTAATGCAATTAGCATCAAGTGATACATATCGTACTATACGAGGCCCGCTCCATTGTCATTCCTCTATTGCAACTCGAGACGAACGATATAGATCATACGGGGCCCACAAGTAGTCCACGGTGCACGGTTTTCGAGAGTCCAACCTTAGCCATGGTTTGCCCTTTCCACTCCAATGTAAGAGGCTTATAGGACCAGGGTGGAGCCCTCTACATTTCCCTTCCAAGTTATCACCCCCCAACCCATGTTGGTTCCATCTATGCTCAACACTCTTAATATTCCCTGTAAAAAATGGCTTACAATTCTTAATTTCAATGCACGTGTTAATTAATGATTAGTAACTATTTTACTCATTTTACTTATTTTAGAACACAATAAAAATAAGAAATGGATTAGTAACTATATATGAAGCTGACAAAATGTTAGAAAAATTAATATAACACAAATAAAAGGGTTAAGACTTTGTGAGAATTATATTCAATCACCGTTAATAAGATGATAAGAGTGGTCCACTATATATATGGATTACAAGAGATACACAAGGAAATAGATAAATAAGGAAATAAATATAAACCATAAATAAAAGATTGCTACCTATAATATATTATACTATTCCTATAATACATTATACTATTCCTATAATATATTATTCTATAATATTCTCTAATACCCCCAGTCAAGCGAAGTTGGGAATGTAAATGAACACGAGTTTGGTACGCAACAATCTGAAGCGAGTTTGAGATAAAAACTTTGTGAAGACATCCGCAAAACAAAACACTTTTGTTGTTATACAACAGGAGAAATAACGGAAATTCGGAATCACCAAATAGGACATGCCAAGGCGCAAAAAAGTGGAAAGCAAATGGATCGAAACACTGAAATCCTTTGAAGGACGAACGATGACAAAAGAATAGGCAAGAAACACTTACAAGTTTTGTGGAAACAATTGAACCGAGCACAAACAAGATAGATAGGAAGGGCGTGAAGCCAATAAAGTCGGCCATGGGCTCTCTATAGAGAGAGGAAAGTAGAAGAAGAAAGATGTAGCGTGAAGCTATAGAGAAAATTAAAGTGTAGGTGAGTGTGACTAACACCATATGAGTGAAAACAGTCATGGAGATAACTTGATCGACCATGAGAGGGAACGAGGAGACGTGCTCGCTCGAAGAAAAAAAATTAGGGGGGACGAGGAGACTTGCTCGCTCGAGAAGAAGAAGAAGGGGGGACGAGGAGACTTGCTCGCTCGAGAAGAAGAAGGGGAGACGAGGAGACTTGCTCGTCGGTGGTGGCTAAAAGCGGCCAAGAGAGGGAACGAGGGAGACCATCTCGTTCGAGAAGAAGAAGAAGGGGGACGAGGAATACAAGCTCGTCGGTGGCGGCTAAAAGCGGCCAAAAGAGGGGACGAGGGAGACCAGCTCGTTCGAGAGGAAAAAGAAGAAGGGGGGACGAGGAATACAAGCTCGTCGGTGGCAGCTAAAAGCGGACGGGAGAGAGAACGAGGGAGACTAGCTCGTTTGAGAAGAAGAAGAAGGGGGACGAGGAATACAAGCTCGTCGGCGGCAGCTAAAAGCGACCGGAAGAGGGAACGAGGGAGACCAGCTCGTTCGAGATAAAAAAAATAAGGCGGCGACGAGGGATACCTACTCGTCGAGGACGCCGAAAAATTGAGAAGAAAGGGGAAGGAGCAAGGCTGCGACAGGGGATACCAGCCCGTCGGAGACGCCGAAAAATTGAGAAGAAAGGGGAAGGGGCAAGGCGGCGACGGGGGATACCAGCCCGTCGGAGACGCCGAAAAAAATATGTTTCAGTGTATTAGTTTGATACCATGTGAGAATACCAGCTCTGATACCATGTGAGAATTATATTCAATCACCGTTAATAAGATGATAAGAGTGGTCCACTATATATAGGAATTACAAGAGATACACAAGGAAATAGATAAACAAGGAAATAAATATAAACCATAAATAAAAGATTGCTACCTATAATATATTATACTATTCCTATAATGTATTATTCTATTATATTCTCTAATAGACTTTCTATTTCAATTGGTAGTTCGTTGCCTTTAGAACGCTACCTATTAATTAATGATGTTATTTTATATTACAAGTTTTTTTTAAAGATATCAGTTTGATTTTTTGTTCCACTTTTCGTGATTCATCATTAGAACTTTTTACACACAAGGTATATACGCACAAACAAGGGACAAGTTAGGGGGCGGGTTACAAAATTTTAATTTATAAGAGTTCGCCCCCCTTGAATTATGTCTCGCTTGAATGAAATCATGTATCCGTCCCTTGTAGATAATAGAACACATATTAAAGTTAGCATTCGTGTTTCACTTTGTGATCCACATGCTGGATCATTAACATATATGTTTGTTATATATATATTGATTAATTTTTTCATGTTACACATGAGACGTGGAACACTAAAATTAGCTGCATTGGTTAAATAGGAGATAGAGATTAAATGAAAAAATTACCTGCAAAAACAAGTAAAATGGGTGGCAAGGAGCCTAGATGATAAATCCTCTTTTGCTTCTGAACGGCCATCCATTCCTCGACCTTGTGCGTGTACTCTCCTTTCCTCCATTGGTCCACGTCCACCACCATCACCCCCGTGTTGAAATAGCACGGTCGTCGCCCTTTGAACGTCGTCGCCAACTCCTTATCCTTCCAAAACTCCTCCGTAAAATAGCTCGTGAAGTTTGCAAGGCAATACTCTGGCGCCGCCAACACTTTCCCTTCCAAATCCACCTCCCAAAGCTTCGCAACGTCGTCCACAACGATGATATCCGAATCCAAATATATGACGCGCTTCACCTCCTCCGGCAAGATATCCGACATGTAGATTCTAGCGTAGTTGAGAGGCTGGTCGAGGGCCTGTCGAATCGATTTTGATATTTTTCCGCGTACCTTGTTGGGGTCGAATTCGTACATCTTGAATTTGAGGTAAGGGAAGGTGGTTTTGATTAAGGAGATGATTTTTGGGTCGAGGTGGATGGAGAGGAAGTGGAAAGAGACGTTTTCAGGGCAGGTCGAATGTTGCAAGATGGACAAGACGGCGGCCATGGTGCCTCGAATGTAGTTGGTGTCAAGGGGCGTCATGATGTGGATGGTGTCGGAGAGGCATGAGCCGGCATTTTGGAAGGCGGGGGCTTCGCGGAACGAGGCCAAGGGGTAGGGCTTCTCCGAGGTGTGGTGGCGAATGGCGAAGGCAGATGAGGGGAGGAGGAGGAGAAGGAGAAGGGACAGGAGGCCAATGAAAGACCCGGGATAGGCCATCCTGTCAAAAAGAAAAGAGAGAGAGAGGGGTTTAATTTGTTTTTGTTTTTTTTTATTATTATTTTTACAAAAAAACAAATTTGGAAAGTAGGGATGATAAATTTATTGGGAAGGAATTAGAGAGGGATGAGAGGTAGTATTAATTTAGATACAAGGGTAGAGGTTGTCAAGAATTGTAGGAGAGTAGGGAAATTTGGACTCTTGGTTTTTCAATTAACAACACTCCTTGGTTCATATTTCATTCATTCATTGAATGATATTTGTCTTTTTTTTTTTTTTTTTTTCTATTATGTAGTAATTAATAGAAAGTAGAAAAGCAATTGTAAATTAATTAAGAAATATTAGTTAAGTCACAACAGATCATGTGATATATTAAAATATTCGAGTTTCGTTTGTTGTTAAATTATAAGACGTAAAAAATATAGTATCCACGCGATTGGGCAAATATAGTACACAAAAAAAAAAAAAATAGATTTATTAATAAATCATTCACATATATATATATATATATATATATATATATATATATATATTATGTTTGGATGAAGGGATTTAGGTATGGGTTTTAAATTCATAATCTAAATTCACTCCATTTGTTTGTATTAAAAATTAAATGAATTGATTTCAAATACTTAGCATCTTGTTTTAGTTAAAATGGGGAGAATTTTAAATTCATACTAAAATCATGTTATTTGAAATTCATCTATTTTTAAATCATTTAATTTAAAATACCCCTCAAATCAAATTCCCTCATCCAAACAGTTTAGATTATGAATGAGTTTTAAATTCTTAGATTTGTGTCCACACATTTTTTAGTTAAAATTGGGGATTTGATTTGAGAAGGCATTTCAAATGAAAGGAGTTAAAAATACTTGGATTTCAAATGACATGGTTTTAATGAGGATTTGAAATCTCTCACAATTTTAACTAAAAAATGTGTGGACACAAATTTAAGTATTTGAAATCTATTCATAATCCAAAGAAGTGGAGTGAATTTGGATGATGAATTTAAAATCCACAGATCAAATATCTCCATCTAAATGGAGCCCAATTGCCACTAAAATCCCCCCAATGCATCCTCAATATTGGTGGCAATTTGCCACAATCCAATTTTTTATGGCAAATTAACTCAAAGTTTGACTCAAAAAATTTCTACCCTATTTTGCCCTTCCAGAATTCACTTTTTCAATTGTATATATGTATATACATTTCATTTTCCTTATTAATTTATTGTTTAATTTATTTAGAATCAATTATTTTATAATTATTATTTAAATTAAATAATGAAACAGTTTTGAATTTTATGATTAACAATTATGGAGTATTTAAAAATTGAAAGCATATAATTTAATGGTAAGACAACGTTAATAATTTAAATTATAAAACACAATAGAAAATAAAACATACATATTATAAATTTAAATTACAAAATACAATAGGATAAAAATATGCATACTACGAATTTAAATTACAAAATATAATAGAAAATTAACTAAGAAAACATAAATGTTAAATTTAATATAATATAATATACTATACGTAAACATAAAAAAGCAAATGAAATACAACTTAAATTATATGTTTTTCAATTTTTAAATGCATTGATTGAACATTTTGGGAAGAATTTTCTAATTTTGAAAGTTAATGGCTAAAAATATGTAATTTATATTTTTAAGTATTACATTTTGTTGTAATTGTGATATAATTTATATTTTATGCAATTGAACTTGGTGTTTTGTTTTGTTTCATTGATTTTGTTTTTATTTTTTTGTACTCCCTCCGTTCAATTTTATTATGCCTACTTTTTCGGGCACGAGTTTTAATGAATATTGATTAGTTTATTCATAAAGTAGATAAGTTGAGGGTATGATGGGGTATTGTAGAGTCCATTTGTAAATAAATGATTGTTTATGAATAAAGTGAATGACAAAGTGGGTAAATAAGTGATGGTAGGAGGGTGGAGATAAAGTAGTGTGAATAGTATTGTTTCCAAAAAGGATATGGACATAATAAAATTGCACAACCAATAAAGGAAAGTGGAAATAATAAAATTGGACGGAGGAGTATTAAATATATCATTTTTTTTGTTTAATTAATTTAATTTAAATATAAATATGAAATTATATATCTGATGATAAACAAATATTTAATAAAATATAAATAAAATTTGAGTTTGATGATTGGAGATAGTTTTACCATTTGACTCAAATTCAATGGCAAATTGGTGATTTTGGTGGTGATTTTGGTGGCAATTTGAGTTCGATGATTGAAGATGACCTTAATATCTTAAAGGGTAGGTTTCTATGAAATTGAGTCTATATAAGAAATTGAGTGGTTGACCGTTGACTTGGTCAACTTTTTTTTTTCAGTAATTTTTTTTGGTGTTACATTTTCAATTGTAGTGATTTACACTTTTTAAAATAATATTTTCAGTTATATTGACGTACACTTTTTGGTAATGTTATATTGCACCTTTTAGTTATATAGACGTGCACTTTTCAATAAAATTGTGTTGCACTTTTCAGTTATAATAACTTACACTTTTCATTAAAATATTGTGTTATACTTTTCAGTTATACTGACATGCACTTTTTAATAATATTGTGTTGCACTTTTCAGTTATACTGACTTGTACTTTCTAATTATAATGACTTAAATTTTTCATTAAAAATTGTGTTGTACTTTTCAATTACAGTGACTTGCACTGTTTAATAAAAACATGTGTTACGTTTTTCGAAAATATTGTGTTACACTTTTTAATTATAATGATTTACACTTTTCAACATAAGAACAATCCTATATAACTAAAAGGTAGAATCAACACAAGACCAATTCAAGTCAACCGAGTTTAATTCTTATATAGAATCAATTCTATCCAAGACCAATCCTATCTTAAAAGGTAGAAATATGATTTCAAAAAATACTAATTATTTTAATTAGAAAAAAAAAAATCATATGGTATTAATAGATATGAGATTATCATTAATAAGGTGATAGCAAAGTGTACATGAGAAATACAAGGGATATACAATTAATAAATTTGAAAGATGTATCTATAAAAAGAGTTGCACTCCTATATACTAGTTACATCCATGTAACTTATTCCATTTAATACCTACATATTTGGTATATATAACATTAGGAAAGCCACATATGATTTTAGATTTATTAATTTTTTTTTTTTTTAAATTTGAACAAAACGACGTCGTTTTGTCCATAGTAAGCCACATAGGATTGCCACGTCAGATTCGGGCACAAGGATGCTGCCCGAAAGTCTAATTTGCCAAAAATGTAAAAGCTGATGATTTAAATTGCAATATTTCAAAGGTTTAGATTAAATTGCAACTGAATAAAAGGTTGTGATTTTTTTTGCAATTAATCCTTTATTTTTTGTATTTCTTAAAGTCTAATAAAATAATATCAATTAATTTTTTAAGTATCTTTTTATTTCAAATGTATATGATCACTTTTTTTCTTTAAGATCCAAATAATAATTTTAAATTTTTTTAAAGTCCAATAAAATTTTAAAAAATAATATTTCTTACGTCCCTATTATTATTTGAACATTTACCACACACTTCACACTCTTTTAAAAATCTCCCTTAAAAGGTATAAATATCAATGTCAACACTTTTTACACATAAACAAAAGATTTCCTCTCTAATAAAGTATAAATATCCACAACATCACATCTAAAAGTTAACTTTATCACTATTAATACTAATAAATAATTCCTACATTAAAATTCATGTAAATTGTAAATGTTCAATTAATAATATGACGGTAGGAGTAATAAATTTTTTTAGGTATTAAGTTTATTTGTCGTTTGAGTCAATTTCTTTTGACAACATTTTATATCAATTGATTATTTTTTTAACGGGACCTTTCAAATTTTACTTCATTTAATTAATTTTTTCCATCTTGACTTCCATTTTTTTAATCAATTAAACTTATTTTAGTTTGTTATGACTATAACTTTTAGTTTATACCCCGTCTGTGTTATAATTAGAGATGGCAATGGGCCGGGTACCTAGATACCCTGACCCGACCTGTTTTAATTCGGGTCCGGGTTGTGCCGACCCGTTCGGGTAAAACGGGGCGATCCATTATTTTATATTTTTTTAAAAAAATTGAAAAATAATCATTTTTCTTTAAAACATATAACATAAAATTTAAATTTGTATTAAAAAATAAATAAAATAGTGTTAGAAGAATGTTTATAAATTTATTTTTACATTTATGAAGGTGAATTATTGTTATATATATTAATAAACATCAAAATATTGAAGATATATTATATTTATATTTATAATATATATAAAAAATAAATATAAAAACGGGTCACGGATCGAAGGTGATACCCGGACCCGCCTCATTTCAATACGGGTCCGGGGCGGGGCGATCCAAATATCACGGGGCGGGTCGGGGTGGGTCGGACCGGGTTGAAATTGCCATCCCTAGTTATAATATCAATTGATAAGTGTTATTGTATAATATTAGTAAAAAAGTGTATAGTATTAGTTCATATACAATATAATATTAGTCCATATAAATTATAACACTAGTTTATATAAAAATGTAAGTTATAATGTCTTCGAGTTTCGAAGTATAATATGACATGCTATAAGCTCTAAGTTTGAAAAATGTATAGTAGTGCTTCAAAAACATTATAATATTTATTCATATACAATATATTATTATTTCACATACATTATATTATTTATTCACATACTTAGTATTAGTGGCTTAGTTCATATAGATAGATATGTTAGCATAGAAAATAGTGGGATTGCACTGTTCACAATTTGAAAAATTAATTTAAAATTTATGTTTGGATTGTTGGATTGAATTTTTAAGTTTATATGATAATTTATACTAAAGTTATTTGGATTGTGAGATAAGATTGAATTGTAATGTTAAATGTTAAAAATAACTCTGACCATTAGTTTTTATATTTATTTTTTCACTTATTTCCTTGTTGCTGAGACGTATTAGTGGTTTTTTTTGCCCAAGTTTGTATAGTCACAAACCTAATCAGTAATTAATGTGATCTAATAATTAATTTAAAATGTGTGGTACATTTTATATTTTTTCGACAACTAACTCCTTTATGATGTGGTACATTCTATTAAAAAATATAATTCATGCATAGGAGTGTAAATGAGCCGAGTCAATCCGCGAGTTACTTGTGCTCGATTCGTAAAAAGGTCGAAAGTGACTCGAGTCAAATTTTGAGTTATTCCAGTAGTTATGGAGTTCAAGTTCATAAATATTTGGCTCATGGCTAGCGAGTTTAATCGAACTTGTACGTGTTTTATACATAGATAATCAAGGCGGATTGAGTCGAGTTGAGATGAGCTTGAATTTATTTTATCATTAATTATTTAGAAAAAAATATATTTTACATTTCATTTTATAAAATTATATAGGTAATCTTGCTGGATCAAGATCGAATTTATCAAAAAAAATTGGCGAGACGAGTTTCAAGTATAACAATTGATTCGATTTAATGTAAAGTCTAAAACCAGTGCACGCCTTCTCACTATGAAATGATTCCAATTAATATAAATTAACTCTGCTTAATTGGACAAACACAAAAAATCCTTATTTATTGGGGCTAGAAATGACATTTTACCTATATGGAAGAAATGTGATTTTTGATGGATCAATAATCTTACCACCTTCCATTAGATAAACAATCACTTGAGTGCATGATTAAACTCAAAAATAGACTCGGGCCTATTTCTAACTTGGGCTTTAATAATGCAAACCAAACAACTTACTAATTGTGATAAAACAATCTAACCCTCCTAATCTCACAAACCAAACACACCCATATAAGATAAGTTATAATGTCTTCGAGTTCTGAAATATAATATGATATGTTATAAGCTCTTAACTTGAAAAATATATAATATTGTTTCACATACAATATTAGTATTAGTCCATGTACAATATAATTTGCAAGTGTTATGATATAGTATTAGTTGAAAAAAATGTATAGTAGTAGTTCATATACAGTATAGTATTAATCCATGTACAATATAATTTTAGTTCATATAAATATATAAAATATAATGCATGTCTTCAATATGATATTTTATAAGCTATAAACTCAAAAAGTGTATAGTATTGCTTCACACACAATATAGTATTAGTTCATACGCAATATAGTATTATTTCTAATATATTACTCCCTCCGTCCCGTAATTACTTTCACACTTTTCTTTTCGAAACGTCCCACAATAAATTTCACACCCTTAAAATGGAAACCCCTTTATAAACTTCACCCTCACAATACTTTCAATTTTACACAAATGTCATTACTTTTTCTCCACACTTACACAAAAGTCAACTAATTTATTTACTTTATACATAAAGGTTTACAAAATTACCTCTCAAAATCCCCACTAAATTCACTTTTCTTATTTTGTGTGCCACTTCACATGTGAAATTAATCATGGAACGGAGGAAGTATAATATTAGTTCGTATATTCATTTACATTTACACCCTTGAACTACTGAAACCTTAAAATACATACTCCTATCTACAATTAAAAACAAATGAACAAAATTATGATATTTTTTTCAAAAGTCACCATTAACATGGACATAATATTAGGCAGGACAGGTTGTGCTATCGTGTCGAAATGATAGTGACACGATACGATAATGCCAAACATGAACACAGCACGATAAAGATATGTGTCAACACAACACGAATACGATAATTTTTGTGTTGACACGACACGATAACATCATGATATTTTTTGTGTGACGTTCGCACGACACGCAATACGATAACAAAATGATAATGACACGACAATTTTTTTTTAATTTGTATTAAATATATAAAAATTAAAATATCTATTTAAATATAAAAAAAATATTGTGCCAGTGTCGTGTTATTATCATGTCATATAAAGTAACTAGTAATATGTAACATGTTAATGGGTTACTGGTTAATTTTATCGTGCTTAACGGGTTGATATGAGTCCGACACAAACACGACATAAAAATTATGTGTCGTTATCGGGTCGACACGATAATGACATGAACATGATAAGGCCAAACAACTAACTCGTAATTTTTGTGTCGAATTCGTGTCGTGTCGAAAATTGTCAATACCCATTTTTCCACAAGATTTAACACGACACATCCTCTAGATTTTTTCTGGAAAAAAAAAATAGTTTTGTTGATTTTTATTTTTTAAATATTTTTGTCTTTTTTCAGAATTTTTTTTCTAAATTTTAATTTTTTTTCCTGTAAATTTCTGCATAAATTTTGGTGATTTAAAAAAAAAAATTGAAAATTTTATTTCGATTTTTTTTAGTTTCATGAATTTTCGGGTAATCTTTTTTCGGTATCCCTAGTTTTTTCCGATTTTTTTTTTAATTTAAAAATATGACTCAACGGTGATTTGTTGGTGACTTGGTGGTGCGTGTACAATTAGAATTTTAATGAATTGTATCTTAATTTAATTGATAATGTGTAATAATTTTTTTACATATAATTTTCTTTAAAAAAATTGTGGATGAACTCATTAAATAAAGAAGGGGCAAATAATTGTAACCCCATTTAAAAAAATGGATCCAGTTACATATAGGGGTGGGTAAATATACCGAAATTTCGGTATACTGAGCTTTACGTACCGAAATGATATCCCTATTATTATTCAAATATATTCAATTATTTTTTGTATTATCCCTAATGGGTGGCAACGAGGCGGGGACGGTTTATGCCTCCTTTGGACCCTGAACTCGCCCCGAATTTCGACGATTTTTTTTTTAAATCTCTATTTCCGTCCCAATCGGTATCAAATATTCCCGATCTTGATCCGAAAATTAAATTATTATTTTTCTACTTTAATTAGTAATTAATTATTACTCCCTATCTCTTTAACAAAATTTATTACATTGAGAATCAATTTTATTATAAATTAAAATTAATTATTTAAAATAACAAAGCATAAATAATCATTTTAAATATATAGAGATATATATACATACAAGTATAAAAAATATGCACATTTTATATTTTGGGGTGGGATATATAAATATCATCCCTGACCAGTCCCTGATTTAAAAAAAAGAAATCATTTTTCTCCGAAATCGAACATAAACCTAAAATAGATAAAAAAAATCGCTCAAATCGGAATAGAGACGGGTCTTCACGGTTTCGGTATAAATTGTCATCCCGTGAACACGCTGGTTTGGGGCCACTGGATTCTATCCCTCTGAAACTGTCTTCAAGATTAATCACAGAGGAACTTCGGTCAATTACAACTCCCTTCATCATTAGGTATGAACATGTCTATTTATGACTTTTAACTACTGGTCTAGTGGTCTATTTTATTTTTCTTACGAAAGCACGCTACTCGCTCAATTTCATTTTTTGACCATCGGTCTATTTTTTTTTTTCTCTTATTTGATACTCTCTCGGGTCCTAGTGAAAGTTACCAAAAATTTATTTTTTGTCTGTCCCAATAAAAATTACTCATTTCATTTTTAACAAATTATCATTTTTCACATTTAATTATATTGTTCTCTTAATCAAATTCAAATCACCTCTAATATATCTATTTATTTTATTATATTTCTTAACTTTCATGTCCAAAGTTCATACATAATTTTCACATCATGGACTGATTTTTTTTTTCCTTTTTCGATGTGTCGTTGCATCTGTTACCATAGAGCCCATAGTAAAGGTTTATTTTTTGAAATGTCTTCTAGAATTGTCAAATTATTATTATTTTCTTTAAATTAAAAAGTTCGATTTAAATATAGCAAGAATAATAAATTATTTTTAAAATTTTAAAATTAATACAACTAATATTTTGAGCATGCGTACTAGCTTGAAGATGCAATTTGCATGTGGGCAATCACTAAATAGGAATGGGTTTCTATCGTAGACTTGTACGAAAAGAAAATAGAAGCAAATTGGCGTATTTGCCCCTCTAGGAATGTTACATGCACTCCCCCTTCTCATTTATTAATTAAATACACATGTAAAAAAAAATAATTTATCATTTTAATAAAATATCTCAGGATAGATACACTTCCCTAAAATTCAAACACAAACCTTAATCCTAATTCCAGAGAAAGCAGTCGTTGTAGCCGCCCCCACCTCCGGTGGTCGTCGTCGTCCAAACTAATATTAAAAAAAAATAATAATCATTTTTCGACAAACCAGTATCGATCGACCATAGAGTATATCGTCGGAAAACACCCTTGTCGACAACATTTTATCAAAAGAAAATTAAAAAAAAAATCATAATTTTCTATAAGAAATTGTTGACCATTTCTTGTTGAAAATGAAAAAAAAAACCTACCTGTTTCGCGAAACGAGCACACGGGGGAGAAGGTGGGAACGACAACTGGCTTGAGTGGGCTTAAGGGCGTCGGGGGGAGGCAACGACAGTTTGGGTGGGGCAGGGCGACTAGGGGTGAGCATTATTCGGTTTTTGACCGAAAACCGAACCGAACCGAAATACAAATTCGGTTCGGTTACCAAACAATTCGGTTTGGTTTTCGATTTCATCTTTTGAAAATCTCGGGTTTTAGTTCGGTTTCGGTTGTTTCTGTAATAAAAATCGGTTAACCGAAACCGACCGATATAGGGGCACTATATAAATCCTAAACCCTAGATTTCTAAACCTATTTCATTTCTTCCCCCACTCCAGCTTCCAAACGGCGCCCTCCCTCCCCAGGCCCCAATCGGCCAAATATTTCCGCCGCTGATTCCGGCCACCACGGCCAATCGGTCGACTCTGCGGCCTCCCCACACCGGCCGCCCTCCTCTCCAAGTCTCCATCCTCCCCACACCTGCTACCCACGGCGGAATTGAAGAGTGACAAGTGAAGGTCAGTGGTTGAGGGTTTAATGTGGACATACAAACCAGATGAAATTGGGGGTTTTTGTTGCTCAATTTCGTTGCCTCCTTCCTCTTCTTTTGGGGTATTATTGTTGCATGGCGGAAGAGGGATTGTTTCTGGGACGAATTTTATGGTGGATTTGGGGTTTTTTTGTTTAGGAAAAGGGAGACTTTACTGTAAAGAAGGTGAGGAATTGGACATGGCTTTACACTCTCTCTCTCTAAAGAATTCAAACTTACCTATTGCAATCTCTTTTCCAAATTTGGGACAAAACTGTGAGCGATTCGGTTCGGTTTCATTCGGTTCTCACTATGCTCGGTTCGGGTTCGGTTAATTATACTGGAATTTCGATTTTGGTTCGGTTGTGCTAATTCGGTTCGATTCGGTGACCGAACCGACCGATGCACACCCCTAAGGGCGACGGGGATGAGGCGGCGGCGGCGCTGGGCGAGTGAGGACGGGCGGCACCGCCTGTGTACATGCAGAAATGAAAAAAAAAAAAAGGAGGGCGACTTGGGTGGCGTTGGCAGAATGGAAGGAAGAAAAAGATTGGGGGAAGAAAAGAGAAAAAATAGGGTTTGATAGGGGTGGGCATTTAAGAGAAAATGGTATAACAGGTAATTAGGAGGGAGTGCATCTATCTTACGTGTATTTTGAGGGAAGTATGTGTATCAGGGAATGCATCTTAACATTCATGGAGGGGCAAATAAACCACGCCTAGCAAATTTTATTATTCAAAATATAACTATGACTTTTTTTTTAATGGGTCTAGCTATTTACACCTCCATTTACGATGGATGAACTCACCCTTTCAATTTAATAATATACGAGAAATAGTTATGTAAAAAGTTAAAAATATCCTTCACTAAAATGCATCATACAAGATGCACTCCCCTACTGAACCCACCCCCCTTATTGTCATTTCTTTCACCTTATCCCTAAACCACCACTTTCAGCTGTCGTCGCCATTGTTTCTAGTGGCCAAGAAATAAAAAAAAAAAAATCAAAAATTTCAGCAACAAGCAAAGTCGACCATATTCATCCATATACACTTAGAAAACACCGATTATCAAACTCATTAGCAAGCAAGTTGGAATGCTTTAGTTATCAAACCTCTTTTCTACCGCTTAAAAAAAACTTAGAAAACTCACAATTTTTTTTTTTAAAAATCGCTAAACCAGTGTTGACCATATACACTCCGTCTACAACAATTTGTCGATGGGAGTGTATATGGTCGACACAGGTATGTCAATTTTTTTTTATTAATTTCGACAATTATAGATCGACCATATACATTCTCGTCGACAACAATTTGTCGACGAAAGTGAATACGGTCGACCATTAATTGTCGAAATAAAAAAAAAAAAGATAAATTATCAAACTTGGAACGGGGTTGCCGGCGTCTGGATCGGGGTGGGGCTGTCGTCGTCGTCTTGGAACGGGGCGGCGGGTGTCAGTGAGAGGGGTGGGGGTGGGGGGACGAACAAAAAAAGAAAAAAAAAACGTGAAAAATTAGATGGGGTTGGATCGGGGTGGGGGCTCCGTCGATGGTGTGGGAGGGAATAGCGTCAGCGCTAGCGTCTGCAAAAAAAAAGGGAAAGAGAGGGAGGGAAGAGAGAGGGAGAGGGAGGGGGCGGCCGCGGGCCAAGGGCGAACCTTTAGGTTGGCTGGGCTGGGCTACAACCCACCCTAGCTTTTTTTTTTAATATAAATTTTTTCTATTATTTTATTATGTATTTAATTCATTTTCTTTAAGATTCGTGAATTTCTGTTCTTCACGGTTCATTTATTTTATTTAATTCATTTTATTAAATTTTGTACTTCCTTGATTATATTACATGCCTTTCTAGTTTTTAACACAATTAAGATTACATTTGTATGTTAATAATACACTCAATTACCTGCCTTTCTAGTTTTTAACAATTAAGAATATTACATTTGTATGTTAATAATACACTCAATTAATAATTAAGGCTATATTTGTATGTTAAATATTTAATAATACCTTTAATTAATTAATGGTAGTTAATTTTTGTATAGAACATTAAGTTCATGGTTAATTATAAAAAAGAAAATCATGAGAAAAATTATTCAGATATTAATAGATTAAAATTGAGATATTTAATTTTTTTTTTACATAAAATAACAAATATTATGAAATTAGTGAAAAAATTAAAAGACATTTAATAAAAAAAATATTAGTATTTGATTTGGTACTATTAGGTAGTGAATAATTGTGTTATTAGTTATTTAATTCATTTTATTAATTTACTGTTTGATGTTTGTATTAACTTTGTATTTGACATTTCATGTTATCATTGTGATGATCAAATGAGCATTTTGAGCTACAAAACATGTTTGTCTATATTAAAAGAGAATTATTTGAAAAATGATACTTGAATTCTATTTAATAATAGATCGCATGAAGAAATTTATGTAAATATTTTTTTAATACTATATTTATTTTAAACTTTTAGCCCGTCCTAAATTTTAATTCTGGGTCCGCCCTTGCCGCGGGCAGCGATCAGGAGCGGTGCAACCGTGGTGGTGTGGTGGAGATGGAAAATGAAAGTGGTGAAGTGTAGGTTATAAACTAGGGTTTGGGGGTGTGGGTAGTAAATATAGTTTATAGAAAAAAATGGTATTATTGACAATTTGGAGGGAGTGCATCTATTCTAAGAAAATTTGAGGGGGAGTGCATCAATTGGGGGAGTACATCCATCTAAAATGGAGGTGTAAATAGTCAAACCCTTTTTTAATGGGCCTCGTCACGAAAATGGGGCTTTGTATGCATTGCGTCTAATTAAGGGGTTTGACTATATGCACCTCCATTTCGGAGAGATGCACTCCCTCTTTCAGTTTATTAATAAAATAATAGGGTAAAAAATAAAAAATACCCTTCATTAAAATACATCATACTAGATACATCCCCTATTGTTATTTCTTTCCCCTTCCCTAAACAACAATTCCGGCCGCCATCACCATTTTTTCCGGTGGCCAAGAAATTAAAAAAAATCCAAAATTTCAACAACAACCATAAATCCACCATATTCATCCAAAAATTTGAACAACAGCAACAAATCCACCATATTCATCCAAAAATTTCAACAACAACAACAATTTTTTTAAAAACATTTCGTCAAACCAGTACCGACCTTATACATTCCCGTCGACAACAATTTGTCGACGAGAATGTATATGGTCGGTACTGATTTGACAAAAAAAACAATTTTTTTAAAAACATTTCGTCAAACCAGTACCGACCTTATACATTCCCGTCGACAACAATTTGTCGACGGGAATGTATATGGTCGGTACTGATTTGACAAAAAAAATAATTTTTTTTAAATTTCGACAATAATAGGTCGACCATATATATTCTCGTCGACAAATTGTTATCGACGAGAATGTATATGGTCGACCAACAAAGGTCGAATAAAAAATTTAAAGTTTTTTTTTTAAAATCGACACTGTAATGTCGACCATATACACTCTCGTCCACAAAATGTTGTGGACGATAGTGTACGTGGTCTACATTAAAGTGTCTATATATATATAAAAAAAAAGTTTATGCCCTAAACAAATCGGGCTGATGCACATACCTTGGGCGGCGGCCAAGGGAAGGGGCCGCGTCGGAGAAGAGATGGAGGGGACGGCCGCTGGAAGAATTTATTTTATTTTTTTTACAGAATACGCGGCGAGGCGGGGGGCATGGCAGAGGGTGGGGGAAGTGGGGAAGGGAGGGGGTGTGGGCGGCTGCCGCAGGCGGCGACGGAGTGGGTTTGGGGGGAGAAAAGAAGAAGATGAAGATAAGAGAGAAATTAGGGCATGTTTGTTTTGGGACTCACACGTCCGGACGTGGGACGTAACGTCCCCCGCCCTGTTCTAGTTCGGGATTTCAACATCCAACTCAATCCATCTCTAAACATACCTATATATTTTACTATTATAATAATACAACATCACTCACTTTTACTAATTGATTTGACATAAAATTATATTTTATAATACAACATCACACTCTCTTACATAATTGATTTGACATAAAGTTATATCTTATCCTATTTAACATCCCAAAACAAACATACACAATCACTATTTATCAAGATTTCCCCATCCGAATTTCCCTCATCCTACATAATCCCAAAACAAACATGCCCTAGGGTTTGAGAGGGGTGTGGGTAATAATATAAATTTTATGAAAGAAGGCATTTATGATAATTAAAGGGAGTGCATCTATCTTTAGATGATTTTAGGGGGGCATCAATCGGGGGAGTGCATCCATCTGAAATGGAGGTGCATATAGTCAAACCCCTAATTAAGTGATTGAGTCCAAGAACATAGTAAATGGGCTTGAACACATGTTCTTTTTTTTTCTTATTAAAAAATGAAAAAAAAAAATCTCTCTTGATTGTTAGGTTAATTAAAGAATAACAAAATAATATCTCCCTCTTTACGATATAGATTTTTTTTTTCGAAAGCCACGTACTTTACGAAATTTATGTACTACAAATAAAAAGAGTTGTACATTCACAAGTACGTATAAAATGTGCATCATCCAACTTATAATTGTAAGCATATCAACCAAATTAGAAGAATAATTAATTAAAATGTAATGATTGATTCCATTTGTAATTCATGCATGCAAACTTTTTGTTCTAAGCCCTAAAGACCTTAATCATAATGTTTGTCCCATCGATTAACTTACTTAATCTGATTCTACTCAATTAAATTGTCGGAGGGCATAAGTTTAAATCACCTTTTGAAATTTATGATAATATTCTGATAGAAGTTAATTGCAAATTAATATAATTATTTTTCTTAAAATAAAAAGATAAAGTGAATGTACAGAAAAGAAATAAGTTGAACTATTATGACTATATAATTCTAAATTGAGGAAAAAAAAAACATTTGGCTTTGTATTGAAAAAAATGAGTCGAATTAAGATATTTTAAAATTGAAGACTTAAATTAAAATTCAATCTAAACAACTGGGAGGTGATTTAAACTTATGACTATATAATTCTAAATTGAGGAAAAAAAAACATTTGGCTTTGTATTGAAAAAAATGAGTCGAATTAAGATATTTTAAAATTGAAGACTTAAATTAAAATTCAATCTAAACAACTGGGACTAAAAGCCTATTTATAGTCTTTTTAAAACCATTTCATCTTAATTCTCAAATTTAAAATTAAGATTTATTATGGTTTAGTGGTTTTATTTGAATATTTTGTTTTAATCCACACACATATATATATAGGCAACGGGAAGCTGGGGATCGAAGCATTTAAATTCTTTCCATTTCTTTTAGTAATATTTGTAAATTTAAAAAAGAAATAAACACATGCTAAAATAATGAGTGAAAATATAAGAGTGTGACACATACTTAGCTGATAGGGGTCAGACAAGATGACTTAGACCGAATCAAATGAGTTGGAAGGTTTTTCAGCCAGCTAAAGAGGAGTCTCTTAGGACTAGCTGAGTTGGTCAGATCAGAAGGGTTGGATCAGCTGAGATGATGTTTATCAGCGGAGTTAGTCTTTTGACCAGAACATTGAAGTTGTATCAAATAAGGGGAGTTATTTGATTTGATTTCGAGATAAGTCTTCTGAGAGACCGTTACAGTCAGTTACAACTAACAAGGGGAATTAACTGTCATTTCACTCATTTCGGTTGGGAAATAACTAAACACATGGGTGGTTACAAACGGTTCTAATTTCTGAACTGCTACTTAACTGCTGCAATCACCATGATAGTATAAATACTCTTGTAATTGTACTTCGTAAGGTTTCGAGCTAGTACGAGCATTCGTCTTTGTGTTGTGTGAGCTCACGAGTGAAGTGAGGATAAGTTCATTTTCTGAGAGAATGAATGTGTAAATATTCTCTATCAATCAAAGTTGAAGTCGTCTGGTCCAGTGGATGTAGATCACATTGATCGAACCACTTAAATCTCTTATGTGCTGATTTACTTGTTGCTCTTTTCTGAATTACTATCTTAGTTTGGAATATCTTTCTTTTCTGATTTCTACTTGGTTGGAAACGTCTAATCCAGTAAACTTCATGACAATTGGCGCCATCTGTGGGAAGTTGAAGTAACTGCCAGAGTCTAAGATGGAGAGTTCTACCAAGTTCAACATTTGAGAATAGCTCACTGAGGTTGAGAATGTATTTGGAAATAAGCTCAAACATTTGAGAACTGATAATGGTTTAGAGTACCTATTAGAAGAGTTCAATTTGTTCTGCAAGAAGAAGGGAATAGTGAGGCACAAGACTGTTCCAGGTACACCTCAGCAAAATGGAGTAGCTGAGAGAATGAACCAGACCTTGCTTGAGAGAGTCAGGTGTATGTTGAGCAACTCTAGTTTGCCAAAGGTATTTTGGGGAGAAGTCGTGTCAACAACAACCTACTTGATAAGCAAAAGCCCTTCCTCACCTGTGCAGTTTAAAACCCTAGAAGAGTTATGGTCTGGCCATGCAGCTGAGTACAAGAATTTGAAGGTTTATGGTAGTTAAGCATATGCCCATGTCAAGCAGGATAAGCTTGAACCTCGAGACTTGAGATGTGTTTTCGTAGGGTATCCTTCAGGAGTGAAAGGGTATAGGTTGTGGTGCCTTGAAGCTGGGATGCAGAAGTGTATTATCAGCAGAGATGTTACTTTTGATGAAAATAGAATGCCACTTAAAGAAGAGGCAAGTTCAAGTGCAGATGACAACAAACCAGACGAGACACAGGTTGAGGTGGAGCATCTTGACACCAGAAGACCAGATGAAGATCATATTGATCCAAATGAAGAGGAAGAACCTCACAATGAGAATGAGCTTCATGACTTTCAGTTGACATGGGATAGAACCAGAAGTGAAGTCCACCCACTTCAGAGGTATGGTCAAGCTGACATTGTATCATTTACATTATGTGCAACTCTTGAGGTGGAGTCTCTGGAGCCGAAAACTTACACAGAAGTCATCAGTTGCCATGACAAAGAGAAGTATTTAGTTTCAATGGAGGAAGAATTGATATATCTTGACAAGAACCAGACTAGGAAGATTGTTGATAGACCTAAGAACAAGAAACTTGTTGGGTGTAAGTGGATCTACAAGAAAAAGGTGGAGGCTCAGAGGGGTGGCAAGATTAGGTACAAGACAGGGCTTGTAGCTAAAGGATTTACACATAAAGAAGGTATTGATTTCAATGAAATCTTCTCGCCTATTGTGAAGCATTGTAACATCAAAATCTTGTTGGATATGGTTGCTTAGTATGGACTAGAGCTACATCAGATGGATATAACCACAACTTTTCTTCATGGGACTGATTTGTCGTGAGATTGCTCAAATTTGTGGATGAATTGTGTTTTAAATATCAAGTTATTCTTGCAAGAATCGTGTAATTGTGGGTTAATTCTCGAAATTTTGATACACGAACATTCTTGTTTGATTTATAGGTAAAACGAGGAGTTTTGAAGCAAATCACGAAAAATCTAGCCGTTGGATCAATCCAAAGATTCAACCACATGAAAGGCATCGAGGAGAGGGTCAAAATGAGACAAGAATCGAGTCGATTGGACACCCGAAGCAAAAGATATGCACAAAATAAGAAGAGGTTGGAAGAGGGGCACGACCGAGCCTTTAGCTCGAGCTGGACGTGCCCGATACAACAACAAATCGAAAGTGCAAGAGCACGACCGAGCTCCTAGATCGGCCGAGCTCAACGTGTGAAGAAAGTAGAGTCAGCTCGGTCGAGCCCTGCTGCACGGCCGAGCACCTGAAGCGCAAAGTCGTTGGCACGTTTTTAGCAAGGGCAGCTCGGCCGAGCTCCCTTGCACGGTCGTGCCCTGATGAAAAATGGTGTCTTCTTCCCTTTTGACCTAAGGACACGTGCCAAGCTCGATTGGAAGGGTATAAAAGGCCAAATTTTTCATTTTTTGCAAGAAGGCAGCCATTGGAAGAGTTTTCAAGCTCCCCAAATCCAAATTTCACCATCTTTAGCTCATTTTAATTAGTTTTAGCCATATAATTTAGTGGATTTCATTAGATTAGTTTATATTTGAGGTTGTAATTTCATTTCAAGCAAGAGATTGAAGATTGTGTTTATGCTTTTCAAGGTTTACTTCATATTTGCAAGACAAGAGGTGATATCTAAATTTTATTCTAGTATTTTGTTATTATCAAGCATGGGTATGTTTATTATCTCACTTTTCTTCCTTAATTTCCTTAAATTAGTCATGGGCTAAGCATGTTGGTGTTTGGGTGTTTTGATTTGTGATGGAATTTTTGTTTGTAGCTTAATTTTGATTGTGTAATTCAAATATTGGAAGGTGTATTGGTTAGGTTTATGAATTTTAAATGATCACTTGCTTGAATTCAATTAGTAGATTATATGTTGAAGCTCGATTAGTGCAACGAGAGTTGGTTAGTCTTGATAGATCGTATAATCGAGGGTTGGGGACGAGTGGATTCAGTTAATATAGAATTATCGCAACGAGAGTTGAGTAATTTTCATTAGAACCCCATTAATCTACATTAATTGCTTGAATGTGAGTTTAGGTAATTGATGAGAAGACCATATGAGTTTGGTTTCTAGTATTCAAGTGGAAAAACATGATTAAGGATTAGATTAGTTTAATTTAGATAGAGTAGAACCCCATAATTGTGTGATTACCTGGGCAAGAACGTCCATATTCTTCCTCCCGATCCTAGGTGCCTTATGAGATATATGCGTTAGTGATTGCTTCTACCAAGCACCAACCTGCGAATTACACATAAAAGTTGAGCTTTAACACTATTTTCACACAATGACGAACACCCGAACACTACTTCTCACATTTGATCTTGATCATCATTTTACTTGCTTTTCCTAGTTAGTTTTTATCTTGTTGATTTTTGCATTTAGTGTTTTATCACTCACCCCCATGTTTTTCCACTATAATTATGTGACAACACATAGCACTAAGGCTACGCTAGCAAACTAGTCCAGTGGTTCGATAATTTAACCAAGCACTTACTTTTACTACGATGACCCTCTTATACTTGAGAGGTAAGTATTGAAAAATACGTGTCAGGGACTCTCGAGGAGAAGATCTACATGAAGTTGCTAAAAGGGTTAGACATAGAAGATGGGGAAGACAAGGTATGTCTTAAACAAAGCCCTATACAATGGTATTTAAGATTTGATGAGTACATTTGCTCAACTGGTTTTACAAGGAGTTTGTATGACAATTGTGTGTATTTCAGACGAGTTGGAAGTTCAATTACCTATCTTTTGTTGTATGTTGATGATATGTTAATTGTTAGTGATTCAATTAATGGTATCAATCAAGTGAAGGAGATTCTCAAAAGTGAGTTTGAGATGAAAGATCTTAGTAAAGCCAAAATGATTCTTGGGAAGGAGATCAACAGAGTTGATGGAGCAATTAAACTGAGATCAACAGAGTTGATGAAGAAGGTGTTAGAGAGATTCAGGATGAATCAAGCAAAGATTGGTTTACACCAATTGGTGAGCATCAGGAGATGTCCAATCAAATGTGTCCCAAGAACAGTCAAGAAAGGACTCAGATGAGTAAGATACCTTATGTCAGTGTTGTAGGCAGCTTGATGTACGCTTTGGTGTGTTGTACATCAGATTTGACTCATGTGATGAGTGTAATCAACAGATACATGAGTGATACAAACTTAAGTCATTGGGAGACAATTAAGTGGGTCATGAGATATGTTCTGGGATCAGTTGACAAGGGTCTGAAGTTTCAGAAGATATCAGATGAGGCATAAGCACTTGTGGGATACGTGAATGCCGACTATGCAGCCAATGTTGACATAAGAAAGTCCTTAACAGGGTATGTGTTCACCTTATTTGGTACATCTATATCGTGGAGGTCTATTTATCAGTCTGTAGTTGCATTATCTACTACTGAATCAGAGTACAAGGTTTTGACTAAGGTAGTTAAGGAGAGCATGTGGCTTAGGGGGAAAGCACAATGTAGATGTTGTTAACTCTTAAATGCTTTAACATTATAAAAAACATCTTAATTTAACATTCCTTGATTTATTCTAAGTCCTTTCTGAAAGGTTACATTAAATGTTGGACTAAATTCTCTCACATTCAGGTACGATTCTAGAAGCTTCTACAAGAGTCTGGAACCTGGAAGATTCCAGAATGTTGGAGAATGTAATAGAAGAGTCTAGAGCAGTTTAGAACGACCTAGAAGATGGAAGAAGGATCTAGAGAGATCATGGAAGTTGAGTTCCTAAAAAATAGGATCTCATAATGGAAGGATCTAGAACTCGGCTATTGCTCTATAAATACCGCTGAAGTCTTTCATTTCAAAGTATGCACTATTCGAGTAACACCTATTCTGAGTGTTCATCCCTGGTTAGGAGTTAGGGTCAGTAGTTGTATCGTTTAATGTACACCGAGGGATACCATACCTTCCCGTGTATTTAGTTATAATCTTGTATCGAGTGAGAGTGAATCATAGATCAGATTAGTTCTTTAGACAGTGTTCTTACACTTAAGTCTATTTGCGGATTCAGGCACCTGCCTCGATTGTAGTTTCGGTTTGTAGAATGTTGAAGTAATTGCTGAGACATTTCACACGACATTTTCGTAACTTAGGAACTAAGTTATTGTTTTCGCCGTAAGGCTTAGCATAGGTTTTGTTATTAATAAAATCTACGTTAAAAATTATTCCATTGTGTTCTTATTGTGTTTTAGTGTTTTAGACTTTCGCTGTGTATTGTGTTTACTTTTTGTATTCTGTTAGAGTTAATGCTACACTAATTGTCTCAACATTCAGTGTAACATTGTTCTGCTTTTTTACTTAAACACTTTCAGTTGGTATCAGAGCCAACACCTGACGACACTAGGTTTAGATCCTTGCTTAAAAGTGTGTTTTAGTTTATGTTAGCAATGAAAACACATCACATATCCACTGCACTTAGGCCACCCGTTTTAGATGGTTCAAATTATGCTTATTGGAAGCCTAAGATGCGAATGTACATCAAGTCAATTGATGAACGTGCTTGGAGGACTGTTCTTACAGGTTGGAATGCACCAAAGAATCCAGCAGATGTCGATGGTGAAATTCAACTCAAGAAAGAAGTTGATTGGACAGCCGATGAGATAACAACAGAAGGATACAATTCTAAAGCTTTAAATGCTATCTTTACCTCTGTTGATACCTCTATGTTTAAAATTATATCTAATTGTTCTACTTCTAAAGATGCATGGGACATGTTACAAGAGCATTGTGAAGGTTTCGATAGTGTTCGAAGGACAAAGCTTCGAATGTTGGGGATAAAGTTTGAAAATCTCCGAATGAGGGAAGATGAAACAATCTCATCCTACAACGAAAGGTTAAGTGAGATTATTAATGAATCACATTCTCTTGGTGACCCTATTTCTAATGTTAGAGTAGTACATAAGATATTAAGGTCTGTTCCTAAAAGATTTGATGCTAAGATTTGTGCTATTGAAGAGGCAAAAGACACTGATAAGATGAGTCAAAATGAATTAGTGAGTATTCTTAGAACCTATGAAATAAACACTAATCAAATTGATGAAACTAAAGATGATAAGAAAGTTGTTATTTTTAAAGGAGAGACATCAAACAAATCTGAGATTCAGCCCATCATTACTGAGGTTGATTCAGATAAAGAATTGATTGATGAATGCCTTAACAATCCTGACAACATTGCCCTTCTTACAAAGCATTTTAATAAATTTCTTAAGAAGTCTATGCATAAATCTAAAGGAAACATTCAGCCTAAGATCCAAATCAACACATCGACACCACAACTAGAAAGGAGGAAGAGTCAATTCACACTAAGACCATCAAAGAGTGAAGGTAAACCAATGTATGATCCTGAATTTAGAAAATTAGTTCAATGCAATGCATGTTCTGGATATGGCCACTATGCAAATGAGTGTGCCAATACCAGACTGAAGCAAAAACTGAATTTTAGTGCTACCTTGAGTGATGAATCTGATAATGATGATCTTGATGAGTTTAATGAAAAATAAAGTGCTCATTTTACCAGAATTGATTATAATGATTCCTCAGATGATGATCTGGATGATACAGATTCTGATGTTACATCAGATGTCTTCACATCTATAGTAACTTCAAAACAGACTCACCCAGATTTGAATTGTTTTAATGGTTTTGTTGATGATGCAGGAAAAAGGATTGATGATGAGATATATAAGAAATTGTTAGATGATTGGAACTCTCAGAAACGCACTCTGAATTCTTTGAATAAAGAGAATGAGGATCTGAAAGACACAATTACTAAGCTAGAAGTCTTACTTACCAGAAGAGATCTTGAAGTTTGTAAACTGAAGGAGAAATTGATCACCTCTACTTTAAGTTTCAGAAAATTTTCTAGGAGTGCTTCTGATGTGAATGATGTTATAGTTGTAGGTAAATATAATAATTATGGTTTAGGTTATGATGGTGAAACTGCTTCTATTTCTGAAAATTTTAGAAAACCTATGAAATTTGTGAAGGCAAATGTTAACACATCTGATGTAACATCTACACAAACAGATTCTCACAAGGTTAAAAGGAAGTATATTTGGTCATATTCGTCCATTCTGCTTGCAAATGGTTAAAGATATGAAAACTGAGTTTATGTTATCCAGAATGTCTTCACATCCTAGGAAACATTCTATGAAATCTGCATGGAAACCAAAAGTTACCTGTAATGTTGTTCACACATCCTTGAAAAAACATGTTTACCTGGTCTATGGTATTTTGATAGTGGTTGTTCTAGACATATGACAGGACAAATAGACTACTTATCTGATTATGTGACCTTGAATGGTGGTAATGTTACATATGGTGGTGGATCGAAAGGAAAGATAATAGGAAAAGGGACTTTGAATGTTGAAGGTTTTCCTAAGCTTAAAAATGTCTTGCATGTTGATGGCTTACTTGCTAATTTGATTAGTATTAGTCAATTTTGTGATGATAATTTGTATGTAAAATTTGACAAAGAGTCTTGCTATGTTCTTAATGAAGATCATGATTGTTTAATGACTGGTACTAGGTCTGCAGATAACTGTTATCTTATTGGAACTAATACATGCAATTTGTCAAAACATGATAGGAATATCTTATGGCACCAAAGATTAGGGCATGCAAATTACAGGGCAATGAAGAAACTAATCAAATCAGATGGAGCTAAAGGATTACCAAAACTGAATTTCCAGAAAACCATTGTATGTGGATCATGCCAGAAAGGTAAGCAGGTAAGAGTGCCGCATAAAATGATGTCACATTGTTCTACACATCGATGCTTTGAATTGTTGCACATGGATTTGATGGGTCCTATGGAAACTGGAAGCATTGGAGGTAAGAGATATTCCTTAGTTGTGGTAGATGATTTTTCTAGTTATACTTGGATTGAGTTTTTAAGAGATAAATCTGAAACATTTGCTGTTTTTAAAGTTCTCTATAAAAGGTTCAAAAATGTGTATAACTTGAAAGTTAGTCGTATTAGAACTGATCATGGTAGGGAATTTGAGAATAACATGTTTAATGATTTTTGTGATAAGAAAGGTATTTTGCAAGAATATTCATATCCTAAAACCCCACAACATAATGGAATTGTTGAAAGAAAGAATAGAACTTTACAAGAAATGACAAGAGTCATGCTTTTATCTAAAAGTCTTTCTAAAAGATTTTGGGCTGAAGCATTGAATACAACATGTAATATTATTAATAGAGTTTATATTCGATCTGGCACTAATCAAACACCTTATGAGATTCTGAATGTTAGAAAACCATGTGTGAAATATTTTCATGTATTTGGTTGTGTGTGTTATATTTTGAATGATAGGGATCAACTTCACAAGTTTGATTCTAAAAGTGATAAAGGTTTCTTTTTAGGCTATTCTAGAAATAGTAAAGCTTATAGAGTTTATAACCTTAGGACTAACACTGTTCAAGAATTTGTTAATGTTGTGTTTGATGATGATAAAGGTCTTACAGATGACAAAGATGAAGAAAATGTATCACAAGTCACTGACAATTCTGAGAATACACTGAAACCTGAAAATGCTGCACCAAATGCTAACACATCTGGAGCAACATCTACAGATCAGTCAGTTGTAATCTCACAGAATGATCAGTATGTTCCCAAAATGAATCCTTCTTCAAGAATAGGGAAAAGTCATCCTTCTGACCAGATCATAGGCGATGCTACAGTTGGAGTGCAAACAAGAGGAAGAATAAGATCGAATAAGGTAGATGTGGTAAGAACAATATGCATGTCTTCTATTTGCAATGTTGTGAATGCAGTGTGTTACTATTCTGAAATTGAACCTAAAAATGTGAATGAAGCATTAACTGATGAAAATTGGATAAATGTTATGCATGAGGAACTTAATCAGTTTGAAAGAAATGAAGTTTGGACACTTGTTCCAAGACCTAGTCACACTAATGTCATTGGAACAAAGTGGATTTATAAGAATAAAACTGATGAGTCTGGAAACATTGTTAGGAACAAAGTTAGGTTAGTTGCACAAGGTTACACCCAAGTTGAAGGTGTTGATTTTGATGAAACTTTTGCACCTGTTGCTAGGATATAATCTATTAGATTATTGCTAGGAATTGCATGTTTTATTGACATTAAACTACATCAAATAGATGTAAAAGCTGCATTTCTAAATGACATTTTAAATGAAGAAGCATACGTTGAACATCCTAAAGGTTTTGAAGATCCACAATACCCAAATCATGTGTACAAACTAAAGAAAGCATTGTATGGTCTAAAACAAGCTCCTAGAGCATGGTATGGTAGACTTACGGACTTTCTTTTAGAATATGGTTTTATTAGAGGAGAAGTCGATAGGACTTTGTTTATTAAACATACTAGAGAAGATTTACTTATTGCTCAAATATATGTTGATGATATTGTGTTTGGTTCAACCTGTGATACAATGCTGAACAAATTTGTTGAAGCAATGACAGCAACATTTGAGATGAGTATGGTTGGAGACTTGAATTATTTTTTAGGTCTTCAAATCAAGCAACGTAGGGATGGTATTTTCTTCTCTCAAGGTAAGTATGCTAAAAACTTGGTCAAACAATTTGGTCTTGAAAGCTCAAAAGTAATGAAAACTCCTATGGGTTCCACTTTGAAACTTTGCAAATACAATGCTGGAAAGGATGTTGATCCAACATTGTATAGATCCATGATAGGTAGTTTACTTTATCTAACCTCTAGTAAACCTGACATTATGTATAGTGTGTGTTTGTGCTAGGTACCAAGCTAATTCAAAGGAATCTCACCTGAATGTAGTGAAAAGGATTATCAAATATGTTTCAGGTACAAGTGAACTAGGGATATGGTACACTAAGGACACCAACAATACATTGATTGGATACAGTGATACGGATTGGGATGGAGATATAGATGACAGAAAAAGTACGAGAGGAGGATGTTTCTACATGGGAAACAATCTTGTGTCTTGGCATAGCAAGAAACAAAATTGTGTTTCTTAATCCACAGCCGAGTCAGAATACATAGCTGTAGGAAGTTGTTGCACACAACTATTGTGGTTGAGTAAGATGTTTCATGACTATAGAATTGAAAATAATATCCTCACAATTTTCTGTGATAACACAAGTGCTATAAACATATCTAAGAATCCGGTACAACACTCACTCACTAAACACATTAGCATTAGACATCATTTTATGAGAGATTTAGTGGAGAAGAACATAGTTAAGTTGGAATATGTGCCTACTGATAATCAAAATGCTGATATTTTTACTAAGGCTCTTGACCTTGAGAGATTCTCATTTTGAGGAAATCTCTTGGTATGTGTAATATCTGAATAATTCTTGAGAGGATGTTGTCACAAATGCGGTAGCATTTGGGACAACAGCCTAAGGTGGTATAGTTATTATAAATTTGATTTATTTCTTATTTTCGTTGAATAATTCCTTTGTAAAATATTCTTAAATCTGAAATTTGTTTGTGCAAAAATAGACATGTACTACACCTCTCAAAAGCTTGAAAAAATGAGAATGTTATAGCATACTAAAAGATGTAAAAATTCACTGAGTAACTATGGAGCACGGAGTTCACTACTACGATGCCTTCTTTTGAAAAGGTGAATTTTGGTAAAACATCAATATATTCGCAATCCATTAAGTAAGTATGGGGCACGGAGTTCGCTACTACGATGTACTCTACAGGAACAATGGATCAATACGAATTAGATGCTATAGCACAAAAAGAAGAAATGAAATGAAAAGAAAAATGCTGAAAAATTGGCTACATTGGATAGGTAAAACCTGTGAAAAACCAATGTTGAGGTGTATGTCAAATTCTTGAGTACAACATTACATGATTCGATTATATTTTTATAAGTTGTAATTATTTAATTAATTGTAGGAATTTATTTTATTTATAATTATACTAACCACGTTCTTTTATTATTTCAGAATTTATGCGTTTTATTTTTAATTAATTCTAGAATATTCTTAATTTAATTAATTTATTAATTAGGACTTTACCCCACTAACTCACCCATGATTTTACTTGTGGCTGAATTTGTGGAGCATTACCGATTTAGTCTAGAATTTTCTTTAAGTCAAACCTTAATCCCACGTACAATATTCCAACTACTAAGCTCTCTCTATAAATACTCCCATTTTGTGATTTTCTAAGCTTTGTTAATTAATTGAGTAAGTGAAGTATTATTTTTGCAGATTTGTTATAAGCCATTTTGTGTTGTCTCGATTCTTGTGTTGATCTTTTCAGATTCTTGAGTTAAATGGCACACAAAAGAGAAACCAACCCACACAATTCAAACTCACCGAACTCAAACTCACAACCGTCATCTCCATCTCTCTCGAACCTGAATATTCTAGCTTCCATGGCTGCTTCGCACGAGAATTCACCCCCAACTGCCGAAACCGTCACACCCATTCCAGTTACTCCCACAACAATCCACATTCCAAACCAAGCTACACTCTCCGAGTTGAATCAGGCGGTTGATAATTTTTCTCAATCGATGAGGTCTTCTAATCTACCCATCCTCACGATTGGAGATATGTCCATAGATATCTCACACTACTTACGCACCCAAGAAGTCACTACTACTGCACCTTCTTCGTCCAAAGCACGAAAGCCCCAAATTGCGAGCCCTAACGTTGAAACAGAGGCCCCGACTGCTGCCTCTATGGGGGAGAACGAGATGGAGATTGAAGAATCCCCTGTTTCTGAGTCAAAGGAGCCGTCGAATGCGGAGACATCCGAAAGTGAGGACGCTCAGATGGAGGATGCTGAAACGCTCGAAAAATCGGCTGAAACTGACTCTGATGTCTCAAAGTCGGACTCTGAACTGATTCCTTTCAAGAGGAATGTTGAAGAAAATAAAAGAAAGAGGAGCCCAGTTCCAAGAAGACGATCAAATCGAGTTTTTACTCGAGTCGATTACTCAGACTCTTTGAGGAAGAAGAAGAAGTTAGGTGGTGATGTTGCTGAACTGATTCAGGTATTTTCTGAATCTGATGAAGAACAGGTGGTGATTGAGAAGCCATCCAAGCAAAAGGCTGATCAAAAGGGGAAAAGGAAGGCAAAGGTTGATGCTGTTCGAACTATGCCTGCAGAACCAGAACCTGATTTTGATTCTGAAATGGATGTCTGCCTCAGGGATATTCAGCAAGCCCTGAAGAAGAATGCTGCCTCACATGCTGAATCAAGTGCTCCAGCACCAGAACCGGATAATGGAGATGATTCAAGCAGTGCAAATTCTGACAAAAGCTCTAGAAAGTAAGCTGAATCCAGTTCTGAGGAGGATAAAGAACCAAACTCTGAGGAAAGTAATTCTGAGGAAGGTAATTCTGAACCTGATGTAGATTCTGATATTGATGGTTTAGTTGAAAAAATTACCAAGTTGTCTAGGAGAAAACTGTTAATGGAAAGGAGAATTTATGTTGCTGATTTTGATAGTAAGAACTTGATTCAATTCTTAGAGGATAGAAAGTTGATGAAAGCTCTAACTTTGTGTGATACATTTGTTTTTGATTGGGTGTATGAATTCTATGCTTGTTTAAGGAAGAGTAATGGTAGGAGAAGTTCCCGTTGGTATGGGAATGTACAGTTTAGGGGGAGTACAGTTCCATTTACCCCAGAGTTGATTAATGATTTCTTAGGCATAGAACCAGTTCTTGATGATGATGAACCTGATCTGGATGTTGTTACTGTTTCTATGAATGGTGGTTTATTGACTAAGTGGAAAAATGGAATGTTGGCTAAGGATCATACATCTCTTTACTCTGTATTGCATAAGCTGATTGTTTATAACTGGATACCCTCTACCAACTCAACCAAAGTGACAAAGGATCAAGCAATCTTGCTTTATAGGATAGTGGTTTTGAAGAAGTTTAACTTGGGATTGACTATTTTCCACCATATGATGAAGTTTAGTGGTGACATTTCTGATAAAGGCAACCTTCCATACCCTGTGCTTATATGTTCATACTTGAAGATGCATGGTTTTACCCCTAAGAAGACTGAAGTTCTTAGAGGAAAGGTTCCTTTATACACCATTTCACCTGCTTTACTCATTGGTGAAAGAGTGAAATATCTGCCCTTGCACAATCCTGGAAGTTCTTCTAAAGGACCAGCTCCTGCTCAACCTCAACCTCAACCCACACCAGCACAAAGACCTGCACAGAGACCAGCTGCACCTAATGCTGCACCAGATGCTGAGAACTTTGGTGGTAATTCTGATACAATATTCTCTGTTCCCAGATCTTTTATATTATTGCAGTTACAGCACCTACAGGACCAGATTGATGAGCTCCAATTCATCAAAGATAAGTGGACCAGGTTACTTTCCACTACAACAGGGGGAGTACCACCTTCCACTTCAGCTAGAGCTTCTGGAGTTGTTATTGAAGAGCTGGATCCTGAAGCTCTAGCTGAAGTGGAAGGTGGTACTCCCCCTGTTGTAGTGGAAAGTAGCCTGGTCCACTTATCTTTGATGAATTGGAGCTTATCAATCTGGTCCTGTAGGTGTTGTAACTGCAATAATATAAAAGATCTGGGAACAGAGAACATGGTATCAGAATTACCACCAAAGATAAGTGGACCAGGCTACTTTCCACTACAACAGGGGGAGTACCACCTTCCACTTCAGCTAGAGCTTCTGGAGTTGTTATTGAAGAGCTGGAGGTGTTCCTGATGCTACAGAGAATGGAGGTACTGCTGCTGCTAACAATGTTGTTGCACTCTTTGCTACAACTTGTTTTATTGAAGAACCAGAGGCTGATGAAGAAGGCAAGTTTGCAGATGATGCTGAAGATGATGAGGATATGGAAATCCTCTATGGTGATATTTAGAACAGATGCTGCAAGACAGGGGGAGTGCTGAAGTACAAATGGCACATGTGCAGGACCTTGATGCTGCTGCTATTGTTATTGCAATTCATGCCATTTTCAGTCCTACTTTTGTTTTTGTTATTCTGTTATGTTTAAGTTAAATTATATTTGTTCTGATACAATATTTATTATTTCTAGTTGATAGGATGTTTATATTTATCTCGCTTAAATTAGTTTGCATTAAATGATAGTTGATTACTGCTTCTTGCTTAATTTGTTTTCTTATCATTAAATGTTTACTACATGGTGAATATGCCTTGTTTACTTGTTCATTTTGTTTTGATTGTTTTCTATTTAACTCTGATCTATGTCCTACATGCTTAAAACTGTTTGCATTAAAATATATTCTTATTTTTCTTATTGCTTTAAAGAATAAAGTTTTTTGCTTACTGCATATAGATTAACTCTTAGTTAATCATGTTGAGTTTTTTTTTTATTATTCTTTTAGTCCTTGCTCTGTTTTTTGTTTTCGAGTCTTACATAAGTCTTAGAATTAATCTGGTATATACTTTTATGCTCTGATTTAATCTTTGATTTTTTGTAAAGTTATATGTTTTGTAAACAAGTGTACTGATTATACTTGTTTTTGTTTTGAATAAGGTTAATTTGATCTTATGGCACGGATCTTAGTAAAATTATTCTTGATCTCTTTTTGATTTGATCCAACGGTTACAACAGGTATTGTCTTGACTAGTATTTAGACTTGATGTTAACCTCACTTAAATACATAATACTGAGTATGTATAGAAATATATGTGCATCAGGTGTGTTGTAGTCGAAAGGTCAAATTGGGGGAGATTGTAGATGTTGTTAACTCTTAAATGTTTTAACATTATCAACAACATCTTAATTTGACCTTCCTTGATTTATTCTAAGTCCTTTATAAAATGTTACATTAAATGTTGGACTAAATGCTCTCACATTCAAGTTCGATTCTAGAAGCTTCTACAAGAGTTTGGAACCTGGAAGATTCCAGAATGTTGGAGAACGTAATAGAAGAGTCTGGAGCAGTTTAGAACGACCTGGAAGATGGAAGAAGGATCTAGAGAGACCATGGAAGTTGAGTTTCTAAAAAATAGGATCTCATAATGGAAGGATCTAGAA
Organism: Galeopsis tetrahit; assembly: GCA_963675135.1. NCBI lineage: Eukaryota > Viridiplantae > Streptophyta > Magnoliopsida > Lamiales > Lamiaceae > Galeopsis > Galeopsis tetrahit. Next base: position 57,874,216 of record OY776124.1, on the reverse strand, counting down.
CTCGGCTATTGCTCTATAAATACCGCTGGAGTCTTTCATTTCAAAGTATGCACTATTCGAGTAACACCTATTCTGAGTGTTCATCCCTGGTTAGGAGTTAGGGTCAGTAGTTGTATCGTTTAATGTACACCGAGGGATACCATACCTTCCCGTGTATTTAGTTATAATCTTGTATCGAGTGAGAGTGAATCATAGATCAGATTAGTTCTTTAGACAGTGTTCTTACACTTAAGTCTATTTGCGGATTCAGGCACCTGCCTCGATTGTAGTTTCGATTTGTGGAATGTTGAAGTAATTGCTGAGACATTTCACACGACATTTTCGTAACTTAGGAACTAAGTTATTGTTTTCGCCGTAAGGCTTAACATAGGTTTTGTTATTAATAAAATTTATGTTAAAAATTAATCCATTGTGTTCTTATTGTGTTTTAGACTTCCGTTGTGTACTGTGTTTACTTTCAGTATTCTGTTAGAGTTAATGCTACACTAATTGTCTCAACATTCAGTGTAACATTGTTCTGTTTTTTTACTTAAACACTAGATACTACCCCACGCACACTTTCACACAATACATCTTGCAAAGCATCAAGGGTATCGTGAGAGAACCAAACACATAGATGTGAAGCTTTACTTTGTAAGAGATATTGTGGAGAAATGGGTGGTCCAAGTGGTGAAGATTGCTATAGAGGAGAATCCAACTGATGCGTTCACTAAGAAATTGTCAAAGGAGAAGTTTGGTTTATGTCTTAGACTTATTGGATTGCATTAAGTCCTCTGAGGAGAACGTTGTTGTTCCTTTGGCATGGAGCAGTGGTGGAGGTTATTCTTTGCGAAGAGTAGTTTGGTATGAGGCCATTTAGTTCGAGGTGGAGATTTTGAGCTAAAGGTGGAGAATTGTGAGTGTTATCTCATAATCTCGCATTAACTGAGGTAGTCAGTTGATAGGGGTCAGAGAAGATGACTTAGGTTGAATCAGATGAGTTTGAAGGTTTTTCAGTCAGCTGAGTAGGAGTCGCTTAGGACTACCTGAGTTGGTCAGACAAGAAGTGTTAGATCAGTTGAGATGATGTCTATCAGTGGAGTTAGTCGTTTGACCAGAACAGAGGAGTTGTATCAGATGAGGGGAGTCATCTGATTTCGAGACAAGTCTTCTGAGAGACCGTTACAGTCAGTTACAACTAGACTTGATTCTACTTGATTGGAGACGTCTAATCAGTAGCTTCTTGACTACAAAAAAATTATCAAAACAAATGGAGATGATCTCGAAGCTTGTTATTTGACGACACTTAAATGAGGTCTCTATTTTTTTCATACATTAAAGTAATATTATACAAAATCAAACCATTTTTATATGTAAATAGTATTAAAACTTTTAAAGTAACAAGTAATGTTTAAAAAAAATTATAAAAAAATAAAATACTTTTGAAGTAATTAAAAGCCACCATCGTTCTAATTAAATTTTGTTTACCATTATTTTAAAAGAAGGAATGGGTTTTTATTTTAAGGGTTAGTTGTGAAAAAAAAAAAAACTAACACTTCTAGGTTATTTATAAATTACCAACATTTTTTTTTACCATTCGATACATCCTTTTTAAAATTTTTGAAATTTAATGCACTGATATATTATTTAGCCAATTTTAATTATTGTGATTTGTGGCGTTAAAAATGTCGAACTTACCACCATGTCGCCACGTAAACTATGACTGGGAAAGACAAGAGAGGCAAATTCACTACAAATAATTGTTAAAATTGCGAGGAAAATGGCGAGGGATTTTATGAGGGGAGCGGATGGAGAGGGAAATACCGAGTGTTCAAAAAACTCTCGCAAAATAGCGAGGGAATTACAAATCCCTCGCCATTTAACGAGGGACAATGTTTTAAAAATGATAAAGGGCGAGGGATTTAATGCTCGCTGGCTGGTGAGGGAATTTAATGATCGCGGCCAGGTGAGGGATAAATTAAAATGCTCGGCAAAAAGTAGCGAGGAAATTCTGGCGAGGGAATTAATGCTAGTCATTTCCCTCATTATTCATGTTAAAGAGAACTTTTCCCTCAGTCAAATCCCTCTCTGTTTGGATATTTTTTTATTTTTTTTTTGTAGTGAAAACATAATAATATAAAAAAAGCGGTGGGGATGTAAATAATGGAATGGATATTCCGTACACTAGACTAAATATAAATTTTGTTGATGGTTGGCCGGGGTGAATTGGATTTTATAAAGTAAGCCAATAAATAGAGGTAACTTTTAAAACAGGGTTTGGAACAGAGGGAACATGATGCCCTCCATGCTTACAAATCCATGCCTGCACTGCCCCTCTCTCTCTCTACAATCATCAAACCCTTTCAAAAAGTGCTAACTTGCTGCTTCTTCAATCTCTTGGAACTTGGGACTCTTCTTCAACCAAATCTTTCCTATATATTTAAATATATCCCCCTAAAATTTGATGTGAACCAGTTTTACCGTAATATTAATTCAGTTTTACCGTGCATGGTAAAATTGATTCACGCTAACTCTTCTTTAACGTTAACCTAATTAAAGTACCGGGAATAATGACAGCATGTTTATGTCAGCACTATGTAAATTATATTAAGATTTTAATTTAGATGTTTATTTACTTGTATACTCCATATTGCATTAAATTAATTAATTAACATTGTGAAAAATACACATGGCCGGTATTGTATATAGTACGAAAATTAAACTTATAATAAAGAGTTTAGAAATAATTAAATTATACTACAAATTAATGTGTAAATTGCATGCAGTACTACTACCGGACCCAGGTGCAATTGAAATTAATGTTGACATCCATTAACAAAAAAAAAAAAAGTGAAATGAAAAGTGGGATTAAGTGAGAGAGAGGAAAGAAATGATGATTTGCGTGGAGCAATCAACAATATGTTTTTGCTAATTATATACTGTACAATTATTAAAAAAATAAAAACTAAAAAGCACGAGAGAATGATGCAGCGTGTAAGGGTTTTCCATCAACTAATTAGACAAAATCTTCTTGTTTGAAGGGCTCGAGGAATAGTGATGAGTAATGCCACCTATACATGCACATATATTAATGTTTATACTGATTGTAATATTGTATAACTAAAATAAGATGAAATATAAAAAAAAAAAAGATGAAATATAAATGATTCCACATATATAGACAAAAAAAAGTTCTTTGACATGTAATTCGCCAAAAAAAAAGTCATTAATTCGCGTTTTTTTTTTTCAATTGGAAAATTTTTGTCAATTTTTTTGTCAAAATAATATATTAACAGATTTTGTCCTCCAAAAAAAATCCCCTACTAAAAGTGTTAATGTTGCCAATACCGAGGAATATAGTTGAATAATCAATAATTTAGATGCATGCATATGTATCATTAGAACAATGCATATATATTTAATTTAAATCACATATTTGATACATAGAAACTCTATAAATTAATACTCAATTAATTAATAAACTCTCTAAAATAATAATTTTTACCGGTCCCAACTCAAAAATAGGGTGCTAAATTAATAAACTCGCTAAAATTATAAGATAATACATTTTTTATAATTTCTATGGACCCCATATAAAATACTCCGTATAAATTAATTCCTTATATACTACCTATTATATGAATGATTTATGAATGTTTTTTGAAAAATGATTCAATTGTCTTTTATTTTTTTTGTTGAAATCAATTTTACCTTGAATCTCGTCTCTAATTTTCTTTACCATTGTAAAAACTTCGAGTGTCGTTTTCTCAAAGCTCAACAAGAAATTATTCAACATGATTGAAAGGGTGTTTATAAATTGAGTATTTTATTACTATAAATTAATAAAATATTAATTAATGTATAAATTAATAATTATTAATTTATAAAGTTTCTACTTTATTATTAATTTGAATTGCGATTATTTAAAAAAAAAAAAAAAAAAAAACTTCGACGTCTTCATTAATTAATAAATCCAACTAAAAAATATAATCCTCGATATATTCACAAATATTTTTGCAATGTACACACTGCACCTATATATAAACCCAGAGATTTAAATTAAATGTGCATGCATGTGTGTGAGAGAAGAAAAGTGTGGAAGATTATACATAAGCATGCACTTGAAAGTTTGCCAACATGTCTTGTTTGGTTTTAAAATAATATAAGTAGGATTTTTTAAGCAAGTAAGAGAAATGATTAGGGTTATGTGGTCTCTCCAAAGATCCATAATCTATTGGCTTCTCTCTCTTTTTAGTGCACCAATTGGTGTGGAGAATAGATAGGTGGATAAGGATTACCAAGAATTGGACAACTCAAATATCCCTAGCAATAACCTATAAAGAATTAAATAATTTGAATAGAGTTAAATATGTCATTGTTTAAACTTATATACTATAGGGATACTTCTTTTAAATATTTCACATAAAATATTAGTATATTTAAGGAAAGATAAAAAATTTGTGGATCTTTTGCAGGTCATATCAAGTCAAACGATTTAAAAAAAACGCGCAAAAGTTGCGCAGAAGGCTAACAGAAAAACAAGTTACATATCTGTGTTACTATAAATGTAATTACTATTTAATTTATTATTGTAATGACAAATATGTGTTATTGTAAATACAAATAACACATAAATTAATTTTTCACATGAAATATTAGTATCATTAATTTAAGGGAGGGGCAAAAACTCGCAAATTTTTTGCAAGTCATACCAAATCAAACATATTTTTAAAAAAAAAAAATCACGCAAAAGACAAACATATAAACTTGTTCTTGATCTGTGTTATTATAAATTCAATTATATGTTACTGTACGAACTAATATGTGTTAATGTAAGGACAAGTAACACATAATTGATCTTAGAGTAACACATTGTTTTTAAAATAACACATGTGAGGTATTGAAAATTTTGTTACTATATAAATACAAATGTATTACTTTATAGAGAAAAATGTGTTACTGTATAAATAAAATGTCATTACTGCGCGAATGAAATACTTAGTTTATCCCCAAAACAAAGAAAATAGAATTAGATCCACCCATGTTGAATAGTTCAACCAATTAATTTTTTATTAACTGGTTTAATAAAAAATTTAACAAAACTGGTCGATATTAGCATTCTGATTTTTTAAGATTTTTTTCTCTTTCCTTTTATTTTTGTCATGCGCACGATCTAATTTTTCGAAAACTTTCTTCGTTTCTTCTTATTTCTGCAATGGCGATCGCGATCTTAACATGAGTGAGGAGGGCATAAATTGGGTAAATGGGTTAAATTTCACGGATCTATGTTCCGTGAAATATTGTAAAAGTTTTTGTCTATATACTATAATGAAATTTTTGTTCTCTATCAAATTTTGAATTTGTTTTGGTTTGAAAGAGTTTCGAGAATCCAACACAAGTGAGTTCGAGTGATTTAATTTGATTTTTACATTTTATCTCAAATTTAATTTAAGCTTTAGATGTTGATTAGGGCGAAAATAATTCACCCTCGAGTTTCGTCTTCTTCGCCAGATCCTTTAGGTGTGGCTTTTGTACATCCAATAGAATGAGTTCGGGTGAAATCACTGGAGAAGATGACACTCGATGACAAATTATTTTTCCCCTCATCAAATGAGGAAAATATGTTTGGATTTGCAATATATGTACGTATCAAATTAATGTACTTTTAGTGATTGATCAAATCAAATTTTAGTGTAACTTATGATCCAAGTTTAGTATTTTCCAATCAATTCATGCATAAGATTAGTAAATAAATTAGAAAATATTATTCAACAAGGGAATAAGCTTATATAGTTAGTTATATAGGAATGATGTCATAAATGTATGTGCAATACACTCACAATAAACAATTAATTAAAGAGAAACACATTTTTTTATGAGAGAATTGGCTACCTCCCGTAATTATCATTATGATTATAGTCACACAAAGCATGTGGTAAAGTTCTAAATTAGTGGATTACTTGTTCAAACTCTTTCCATTTAACATACTACTAGTTATTATTAGTAAGTTTTAAGTCCAAATGGAAGTGGTGGGCACCTCTATTGTGCGCATGGTACAGTAGCACTCACTCTTATTGCTCAAAACCCACATCAAAATAACCCTTTTCCTTCAAAATTAATTCTTCTAAAAATGTAGAATATTTTCATACATGATACATAATATGTATGTGTATGTGTGGCGGCTAAAGAGAGTTGTTAGTGGGGTCTTTATGTTTGTAAGGTTAATTAGTTTTTTGTAAGTTAAGATTGTGAATGGGCCTCTCTTGTCCTGGTGGTAGGGTGCACACTACTTACATGGGACTTTGTCGGGGGCAACATCTTTTTTTCATTCTAATTCTTTTGTTTTCTGTCTATTTCATTTTTCTGTCTATAATAATTGCATACTAAATGATATATATATATATATATATATATATATATATATATATATATATAAAAGGGTACGTATTTGATGGGAAAATATTTTATATTGTTGATTAATGAATTCTTCCATTCATATGCGGTTAATTTAGTGTATATACCCAACTTTGGTTTAGATTTAATTTGAGTCTTAAGCTACATTTAATAATTTTGTTAGATGGGCATATAGGTTTTGGGACGTTTGTCGAAAACTATCTTTTAATGATAAAATTTTCTCGTTAGAATTTTTCTAGTTAAATGTTTTTAGTGATATAAAAAATAAAATTTAATGTCAGGACTTGTCATTAAAATTCATTTTTATGTCATGAGAGGCTTTTTTTGTGTGGATAAATTCTTGTGCGAAGCAGAGACAATATCTAAGAACATGGTGCAAGTGTATCAATGCCATAAATGGGATATAGGGGTAGTGATATATAATGCAGAGGACAAACTTTTATAGAATGAATGATAATAATATTAAAGAGAATAGGGTGAATTGATTTAGCATAAGATTAATCTAGCATGATTAGAACAAATTCCTTAATGCAATCATATTGTTTACATAAGTAAGGGATAATGTGATCAATGAAAATTGAGGTCGGGAATAGCACAAGAATCTTAAAATTAAGGTTGTGAGAATTAATTTAAATGAATTAGTTCTAATTTATTAATTTAACAGAGAGAATACCACATATCTGTGATACGTACGTAGCAATTTTTATATTACATTAACATATAATACCCGAGCATATATAACTATGATATTAAAATTCAACGCATACACAACAATAGAGATTCACATAACTTGTAAAAGTTCTAAAAGTTAGAAATTGTAGAATTGTGTAAAATTAATTCATTTATATTTGTGAGATATATTAGCTCTTGAATCAGACGTGAGTTGATGATGATATCAATTGAGTCTACATTCAGTGAAGTTGGACTCTAGAAAATCATTCTTAGAAGAGATGAGGTGTATCAACTGGAAGAATAGCCGAGGGAGTTTAGCTGAGTTGAGCTAGGAGAAGATCAGTTGAAGTAGCTCAGTGGAGATATCTCTTGACTTGATTAGTGGAGTTGATAGACAAGGATCAACTGAGGTTTAGTCCACTGTTACAGTCATCTGCCTTGGTCAGTTGATTTCTATATCATCTGTTTTGAGGGTTTCTAGAAGACTAGAGGTTATAATTAGTTTGTTACGCAAACGGTTAGTTTGTTACAACCGTGTGACGATTTTCATAAAACGTTTTGGTGGTGCTTGGGGTATGTCTCATGTCTATAAGTACAATATTTATCAAACACAAGTGCAATAGAGAGTGTTAAACACTTGAGAGTTGTGAAGATTTACATCTGTGATTGTATTTTGGATCATAGACACTACAAAAAACACCTCAATTAACAACCAATTAGAGACTGTAAAAATGGTCTCTAAACGCATTAGAGACCATTTTGACACCGTTTTTGGTTGGTCACTATTAGGTTCGTTTTAAATATTGGGTCTCAAATTATAGACCGATTATTTTAGGTCTCTAAATTGTAGCGGTCTACAAACGGTCTCAAACAATTGGTCGGCCCGAACTTTTTTCGGGCCTTGAGACGATCTCAAAACGGTCTTTAATTTAGAGACCGTCACATCCGGTATCGAACCCCGACCCACGCGGCCGAACTAAACCCACACCTGACCCAAACCGAACCCACACCCGCCCTGACCCGACTCGAACCCACACTTGCACTGACCCGAACCCACACCCGCCCTGACCCGACTCGAACCCACACACCCGACCCGACCCTCATACCCAACCACACCCACTTTATTTAAATGACCATTTATTTGGTCTTGGTGGGAATTGATCCCGGGTGGATGGGTGCCCAGCACCACTTTGACAAGTAATTGTCTTGTGTAATTTTTAAAATTAATTATATATATATATATATATATTAATTAATTTCTTTATTATATACTCCCTCCATCCCACTATAAATCCCACAATAAGTTTCTCATTCAATTTATTTTTTAATATTATTTTTTCTCTTCTCCTTCACTTTCTCTTTCTCAATCACATCACTTATATTTTATTTATAATTTTATTATATTTAATCTCATACTCATCTAATATTTTTTTCATCAATTTATTTCTCTCATCTTTTAATATTCTAGTACCAATTCTTTCAAACAGAATCTCAAAATAGAAAAACCCAAAATTACCTTAACTTAAATTCGGTGGAGACGATTGATAACCAATAGGCGGCGGCGAAGAGGCGGCGTCAACGATATCTTCTTAAGAATATGGACGGAGTTGGAGTCGTCGCGACTAGAGCCGAAAATTTGGGCCCGATCCGATGGGCTAGCTCGGTCAACGCGAAACATAGTATGGATTGGGCTCTAAAATTAGAGGCCCATATAGAACTGAGCCTATTTGGCCTGACCCGATGAAACCGGTGGACCTAATGGGCTAGACTGAATTTGGCCCGCTGGCCCATGGACAACCCGTTTGGCCCGATCAATATTTTTTCTTTAAACAAATAGATAATTAAAATAAGTATTTTATATTTAAATATTATTGTATTTTTATTTTATTTTGACTTTGAAATTTGAACTTGTGAATTATTTATAATTTTATTTGAAGTTGTTATAGAGTGTAATGTTATACTGATTATGACCGTTTATGAATTATGTATAGTTAATACTTTAGTATTGCATATTTTTAATTATTATTATTTGTATAAATAAAAATTATATGTGAGTATGTGACCAATACAACATTTATATATATAATTTTTGCTAAAAATATTTTTTTTTAAAAATATTTCATGGGCTGGGCCAGCCCGCTAGTCTAGTGGGCTAGGATGGGCTAGGTTGGGCTCACATTTTATAGGCCTGACAAATTCATGGGCCGGCCCGACCCAACCCACGAACATCGCTTGGCTAGATGGGCCGGGCCGGACGGCCCAATTTGCCAGTTCTAATCGCTGCAAGAGAGAATCGTGAGGGCCGTGAGAAATTGCATAGGGTGAAAGTGAAAGGGGCGGTACAAATGAACTAGGGTTTATAGACGGGTTACAAACGGGTTTATAAACGGGTTAGAGACTGTATTCACAAAACGGTCTCTAAATGAGCTGGCAAAAATGGCGGTCAAAATAAAATTTGGGAATTGGAATTCTTAATACCAATTAAAGACCGCTAATGCGGTCTCAAAACAAAATTTAAAATCAGAAATTTAATTCCAGGTTACAAACCGCCAATACGGTCTCTAAACGGTCTGAATACATAAAATTAAAGACTGAAATGAAATCGGTCTCAAAATTCGTAATTTTTTCAAAATGGTCTCAAATCAGTCTTTATTTGAGACCGTTTTATGACGGTCTCAAAACTTTGGTCTCTAATTTAAGCATCTTTTGTAGTGAGAGTAGTATCTAGTTGGGATAACTCTTGTAATTGTTGATTTATTGAATATTGAAGGAGCTCATCATCAAAGTGGACGTAGATCATTTGATCGAACCGACCCCTATATATCGTTGGGTGTTGTGTATTTGATTGTTTGGTAAATTCCTATTTCCATACTATAAGTATTATTGTTTGGAAAAAAATATTAATTTTTTAACACTTTCCTTCACTCGTGGGTAGTATATATACTAGTACTATCGTCTCTAGAGATATGTGAGAGTGAAATTAATTTATTTATATTAATTCTCCAACACTCCCCTCACCCGTGGTTCGTATAATTGTTTTTATTTTTTAAAAAGAAAACTAATCGAGTGAACAATTTAATATGAGTGGAGTTTGCTTTCAGCAAAATTTAAATTCATGATAAAAAAAAATTATTTCATCTAAAATTTGAAGTTATTAAAATTATGTTTAATTAATTTATGTATATTAACTCTCAAACATATCTATTACTATCTAAATGAGGGAGTTGCCCAAAGTTGGCCAATTTCTTTCCGGTAACAGGTAAATGTTAACATAGCTGGCAGTGGGTGAGGCTGATTTGGCTCATGGTTTAATTTTAATAATCTATACTTCTACTGTATAAGATAAATAATGGCATAATAAATTTAAATGTTATATTATAATCTTATTATTTTATAATCCTAATATATATATATATATTACTTTATTTATCCAAATTGAATGATTTATTTTCCACAAATTTTTTTTCGAGCCAATTATTGTCCACGAATTAAAAAAAATATATTAATTGTTTATATATAAAGTAGACGAATTGTAGGGTATTATGGAGTATTGCGAGGTTCACTAATAAATAAAGTAATTGTGTACGAATAAAATGAATGATAATTTAAGTAAATGTATAATCGTTTGGAGGTTTATGATTCTATTTCTATTTTATACTATTAAATTAATATTATTAATTATTTATATATAAAATAGCAAGTTGGAGGGTATTATGGAGTATTACGGAGTTCACTAATAAATAAAGTGATTGTATATGAATAAAATGAATGACAAATTACATAAATATATGATGATTTAGAGGTTGATGATTAAAATATTATTTTCACTTTAAAAAATACTTCATCTGTCCTATGTTTATTTGCACATTTTTTTTATTGAGCCGTCCCAAAATTGCGATGAAAAAGCAATATGAAGACTTACCCTTTACCAATTTTATCGTCGGTTTAATATTTGCAACTCAAGTTTTTTTAAACTACGAATTATTATACATACTACATATTATACATTTAATTTACCACTACTAGCTACTTGTACAATTAAATTACATAAAATCTGGATAAACCCTCAAGAATTGAGGTGCTACCTATACTAGTATACTTAAATTCTAAATCAACGTCCCTTCTTACTTATCCAAATTCAAACCCCTTTTTACATTTCATCTTTTGATGTAAAAAGTTAAGATTTTGTTATACTTTTGAAGAAAGATTTGGCTCAAAAAAATCCCTTGGAAACTCAAAAGTAGTTGACCATTTTTTTCCTTATTTTTTAAAAAATAAATAGATGCACACACATTGGGTGTGTATGTGTGTTGGGGGGGTGCGCGTGCAGGAGATGAGAGTGAGATGTGATGATAATGCGAGTGTTGTTCATGACGCATACATTATGCATATCATTTCCCCCTCCCTCTTCCTCATTCTTTTATTTGATTCTCTTAACTCACATCTCTTAATCATTGCTTATTACTCTTTACTTTTCTCTTTTTTTCTTACCCTCTTAGTATTAATTTGAGGAATTGGATATATACATCACCGTTATTCGCAGAAGGGAACCATTAAATCTCACACATACATACATATATTTGTACGAAATATAAGATCTAACGATCATCCTCTCTTGTGTATGACGATCATGTATAGGAGGGAATATAATTTCTTAATTTGGAGTATTCCACTAAATATATCAATATAATTAAGTATATTAATTATGTACATACATTTTTAATGTGTTTTTTTGTGAGCTACGTTAAATCGATCATATAGAGAGATACACGGTATGTACTATATAAGATTTGTTGTATAGCTATGTCCTATTTGATAAATTAGAGTAGTCCATGATAAATGTTAAATCGGACCTAAAAACATACAAAATTATATACATATTAAATAACTGAAAAATATATATACTATTTGCGATTCAATTTAAACGAAGTGAGGTATTCAACTCGACCATAAATTTCTTGAGATGGGTAACATAACATTTACATTCAAATGCGTAAATAAATAATTGAGATTTTTTATTATTGTTTCACATTATTTATTTAACTATTCCAATGTATAGAGAAAAACGTTAATATTTTTATTTTATTTTTTGTCAGAAGAAAAAACGTTAATATTAACTCTATTTTTTACAGGCCATTAGAGACTATATTCCAAAGAAGTATATATAATAAGTGATTTATGTGAGTCTAATTACAGTTAGGTGTTAGGTGTTAGAACCAAAAGTAACTTAAAAGCCAAGGAGAAAATCTTTTTTTGGTGGAATTAGTATAGGTTTTGGAGTAGCACTTTAGAGCTTTGTAATAGCCTTCATTATCTTTCTTTCTCGAATTAGACGTACACTAGAATTAATTAAGATGATAATTTTTTAATTCATGTCATCAGTATGTAAGTCTATTTGTAAGTTGTTGGGTGGACAGTAGACAGTATAAGAATTAAAGAATTATGACCGACAAATTATCAAGTGATTATATACAATTTTTACCACATAATTTTTTTGTTTTAAATTTAAATTGTCATGTCGACAGAATATACAACCCTATAGCTAATACCTGATATGCAGATATATTATAAATTAGAACACAAAAATTTGTATGCAACTGTCCCATAGATTTTTTTTTATAAGACATAATCTTTTACTTATATTTCATATTTTTAGGTTGAACAACTATATTTTTTTCCGATTTTATAATTAAAATGCGATCTAGTGTATTTTTAGACCGCACTTAAAAACTGATAATGTTTTTAACAAGAATTAATGTAAGTACATGAATGGATCATTTTAGGACAATGCATGTAGAGTTAATGTATATTTACTTTTTTTTTTTTTTTTGGAAAACAATGTATATTTACTTAAAAGGAGATCAGGCCATATTCATGAGTAAAGAAGAATTCCGGTGAAATATGTTTGGTTCTATCTCCGTTAATATATACTCCTTTCAGTTGAGCTATGCAAGTTGCACATATTATCTTCATAAAACGCAATTGGTGGATTTTCATTATCAAGTGAAAATCATCAATTCTTTCGGATATAATTGATATCATTAATCTTAGTCAAACATATTTTCAACTAACCTGACCACGATCTGTATAATTTTACTGTACAACAATACATAAGAAATAAATCAATCCTAACCACATTAAAAATTGTACAAGAGAAATCTAAAGAATTCTATAAAAATATAGGAGTAATAAGTATGAAGAAAAGTGTGGATAAAATCAAACATTGAGTGGTTGAAATAAAAGAAAGACAAAATAAAGTGGTGTATAAATGGAAAAAAGAAAACGTAGAGCCATAAGTTCACAAGTTGAACCAGAGATCGGGGTGTCATTAAAACATTGCTTGAGAAAATCATCGTCAGGGATAAAACCCGAAGCGAAGGGAAAAGGTAAGTACACCCCTCTAAACCAAACCAAAATGAGGATGCTAACAAACCAAACTTAAGCAGACCGAAAAAATGAATTCAGAGATTGAACCGCCCAATATCATGGTGGATCAAAGGAATCACCCCATCATCTCATATACGAAGCGACAAGACGTGTCTCATTGGAGGGTGTCGAAGAATCAACTGTGAAGGCCTCCGAAGCGATAACGTTAAACTTATCGATGACACTGTCCGATATTTGATGATGTGATACATCTAGCCTAGTCAGATGGATGCCTCAGGTCTTCTTTAGGATAAAGGAGGGCGACATGTCTGATTTTTTATTTATGGTCGGCTCTAGAGGTGCGACAGGCACCCGTTCTTGGGTATTGTCTGAGCAATCATCCATGAAATCGTTCGAGAGACCTAAGAATGAGTTGTTCACTGAGACAGTGCTCCCTAGGACTGAAGTGAGCGCAATAGCTGAGTTGGGATTCTCCACCCGAGGAGTGAGATTTATTGGGTGTGCATGAGTCGAGGCTAGACGTGTTGGGACCGCGCAGGTCGAAGTCGGATGAGGGCCCGATGGGGCGGGATGGGAAGCATCCCTACCACGTTGATGCGACCCTGATGGGAGGAGTGTGCAAAAAAAGACCGGATCGAAAAAAAGACCAGAACCGGACTGACTAGTTAGTTTCCAGTCCGGTCTCCTGTCCATTAAAATTTAGAATTTCGGGTTCTGGTTTGTTCTAAAACCGGAAACCCAATTTTTTTTTAGACTTTCTCAAAAATTTTATATATTTTTCATTAAACCATTGTTAAAATTTAAGACCTTTAAATGAATCTACATAACATAAGTATATTTTTTTTTCATGGGAGTACCTAAAATATTTTTTTAAAACTTGTATTAATTCCTATGTAACGTGTATTGATTTTAAATATTTTGTATTAATTTATAACATTGGACGTCAAAATTTTATGTATTAATGGACTAAAATATGGGAAAAAAAAATTTAAAAATTTTGGTCTGAAACAGTCCAAACCCGAACTGGATTGATTCAGGTCCGGTCTCCGGTCCGGTCCAGTTTTGGACCGGTGCACACCCCTAGATGGGACCTTGTTTTTGTTGCACTAGATAGTCATGTATCAAACAATCTCACAATATTGTTTGCAATATTGTGGAAGTCACTCATAATTCACATCCACAATCACAAAATGATCCCCATCACCTCACCTCACGGTTTCTCTCTCTAGGAGCGGTTCTCTCCTCCTCTCTAGAAAGAGTAGTTTTCTTCCTACTTATTTTCGGCAATTCCCCTCCCCACTTTTACCATCTAATCCCATCTCTCCTCCCATGTAGATTAGACATAAGGTTTCGATTCTAACGCGCTCATCGCCTGTCAGAGCCGCGTCGGCCTCTCTTCTCCAACCATCTCCAATCAAGTTCTTACAATAATAAATAAAAAGATCTAAAAGATCTAGTTAGATATGTCCAGAAAACCATTGTTTTGTTGTCGCCGCCACCCCCTGACCAAATTTTGTCCTCGTCGGTCTCGCAGTCTATGTAGTTTCTCTATTTGGGGATCGATGGTTAGATTATCCCTAACGGAGCTACGATCATCGTTCGGTAAACTATCTGTTGATCCCTATTTACAACTTTTTTAGATAGTTTTTTATTTTCTACTTTTGTTATCATCTTGCTCTGCTGCTTTTCTTGTTTTTAGTTTTGTCTTTATGTTGTTGTTATGTCTTCTGCGCCTATGTGCGTCCTTTTTGTTGAGACCCCTTCCCCTTGTTGGGTTTTCTTTTGAGATGGGCTTTATAGTCTTAGGGTCGGGTACTTGGTGGAACTTTATTCAATTTTTTGTCTTCTTTTTTTAGACATGAGAACACCTTAGTATGAGGTTGTCTCGGTTTTGAGAATGAAGACCAGGGTGTCATTGTGGACAAAGGGAACACGCATTTTTTTCTCTTCTCACGATTGGAGTGGACAACGATACCTTGGTGATTCGCGCGGGTTTGAAGATCTTGTACTTAAAGTTGTATTGTTAATCTGTAGTGATCTTGTAAACCTCTAAAAAAAAAAAAACAATCACAGAATGATCACCACATTCCAGTACCGATTGCTCTAGAAGCGGCTGCTTCATATCTACTTCAATTAAGATTTCAGAAGAAAAATTAAGAATGTAGGGTTGAGATTAAAACTTAAAGTGTGAAATTCAAAATCAATAACAATTGAGAAAATTATAAATTAGAGTGATTTAGAGAAGGGTGTGATTTGATATGTAAACTACATTTGCAAATATATAATATTTAGATTAGATTTGGGTTAAAAAAATATATTTAGATTAGATTTATATATTATTTTAAAAATTGAATCCGGTTAATTCTCTTCCATACCATAGTATTGGCTTAATAGGCAGTGACGGAGCCAGGAAATCTCCATAGGGGTAGATTAACATTAGTTACATTACTTTAAAAATAAAATAATATGTACTTATTATACTCATCAAATTTTTACATGATAAAATTGTTAATACATTTCACTAAATTAAAATTATTAAATTGAACAAGCTAACTTTCATTTTATTTTGAAATTTTAATTTGATAGTTCGATTCAAAATTAAGCGGAACAATTAAAAAATTGCTAAAATATTAAATTCAAAAAATATTTTATTTCTTCGATTGTAAATGTCTTTTAATTAATACATTAATGTGTTCCAATATTCTATTATTTGCACGATTTGATCGGCACAATTTTTAAAGTATGAATATTTTGGGTGATTTGGTGAGGTGTAAAATAAAATGTATGCAAAAAATGAGTGACAATTTTGAAAATAAAATGATGTTGGGAGGGTATTAATTTTATTGGGTGTTTTCATATTAAGAGTGTGCAAATAATCCTTTTACGTCCCAATAAAAAAAGTGTACAAATAATTACGGGACAAATGGAGTATATATATATTAAAAAAAATGGTGGGGGGCCACTGGGCCCTCCTGGCCCCAGTGTGGCTCCGCCCCTGCTGATAGGAATGGCAATGGGACGGGTAAAAATCCGGACCCGCATGAAACCGGTCCGCACGGAACGGATAAATACCCGGTCAAACGGGTCTCTGATCGGGTAAATATCCGTTGAATATGGGACGGGTAATATTTTTATATATATCTGACCCGACCCGACCCGTATATATATATATATATATTATTTGTATATTAAAAAATATATATGTATATTAATATATATATTATATATATATGTATGTTAATAAATATATATGTATATCATTATATATATATATATATTAAAATATATATATATATATTAGTTTAAAGTATTTTTTATGTTTTATTTTATTAAAATAACAAATTAAAAAAAAACAGAAAAGAATAGGGAAAAAAAACAGGTTTGTGATGACGGGGCCGATTTACTCATCAGGTTCGCAGGACGGGATGGGTTTAGGCGGGTATTGAGGTGGGTGGGGCGGGACGGGTAACGGATCTAAATTTTTTTGGCAAAGTGGGTCCTGAGACAGGTCATACCCATTCCATACCCGCCCCGTTGCCAATCCAATTCGGCCATTGGATGATTTACATCCCATCCAATTGAATGGACCAACGGCGTGGCAGAGGAAGAAGTTCTGTCATTTCTCCCCTCATCAAAAGTAAATACCTGTCCACCTTAATCCAAACCCCCTCCCTATCTCCCACCCCACCCTCATAAAATAAAATTAAAAAAAAAAAAAAGTAAACGAGGGCAATTTATTTATTCTTAGAATTATTTAGAAGTAGTTATATGAATATATGAAGCCCCCAAGATTGATGTGACTGCATGCCCTGAGCATCCCCCTTCATGAATTTTTCTAATTATTTTAGCTGCCACGCCTATTTGTAAATAAAAAGAATTCATTTACAAAATTTATAGGAATCAATTGATGATATTTGGGCACGACTAACATTCTTTATGCACACCTGCTTACTCATCTAAAGACATAGTTATCCCTTTGCCCTAGTTCTGATTTTCACAAACTACCTACTTTTAATTTCAACTACACAGTACAATCATTTTCCCCCATATTTTCTTATACACATAATACTATATTAGTACAACAAAATCCACTTACATTTTTTTTAATAAGATAAACCAATCTAAATTCTAAACTAAGTGTATTATTACTCCATTGCCCATTTACCTACTAAAATATGTCCATTTTATTGTAATTACCTAGACTAATAATTAAATGTTGCATATATATATAACCAAATTTCGAGGAATATTTGGAGAAAAAAAAGATTAGAAAATTAGTGTGTGTGTTGGCAGTACTTGAGAGCAAGGTGCATAGAAGGAAATAAGCCTGCCTCCGTTTAGGAACTCTCATAATTATTATCATGCATTTGAACCATCTAACTTTATTATTATGTCTCTCTAAGCTACCACGTCAAAATATTACAATATCATATTGCCCCTATTCAATCATCTAGTATATTGCTTCTCTGGACTCCCTTTTGTTTTATTTTTTCCTATCCACGTCATCTCCTAATCAAATCAAATAACAAAAATATTTGACTAAAAAAGAGTCAAAACTAGCTAGGTGTTATTAAAAAGAATCTTTTACAATTGGCTAAGCCGGAGTTCAATAAATATTTGCATAAACCAAAAGATTAAAAAAAAAAAACTTGAAATTAAACATATTTCAACATTTGCATGAATTTACCTAATTAATTAGGTTGTTCAAATTTGGAATCATAACTTTGTAGAAATATATTGTGTACAGTGAACCTGCAGAAAATGGTGCTCACTAGTGGTACGCCTTTTGAGCAGCAACAAATGATGCTAAAACTTGAATATATGGAGCATATTTTTTGGCACTCTCCAAACCAAAACATTGCATTAATCCATCACTTGTCATAATTAAATACGTTGTACAAACAAAATTTCAAATGTCTTGTCACACACACATATATATACTACTATTATACTCAATATTCAATTCCATCGAAACTTATTCATTTTGTCACAACACTCGTTATCTCTCTACCTTTTATCCTTCTTATTTTTTAATTTATCCTCACAATTTTACACAAAATGTCATTACTTTTGAATTCACGCGCACACACAATCAGCGAACCCATTTATAAATAAATGTTTACTAAATTGCCCCTAGCTCAATATTCTACTACTAATTTCTCAATTTTGTTAAAAAGTGTGTCCAATTAGGAAAATGAAAATGCGCGTGGGGAGGAAACCAGATTAATGTTGTTGTCTTGAAAAAGATCCGTAAGCCACAACACACAAAAATAACCATCATCTTGCACTCATTATAATGCTTACAATCATTCTTTTTGGTTGCCTCACCCGCATGCCCCTCCCCCCCTCCCCTTCCCCCCCCCCCACCCCCCACCTACCACATATATATACACACACTCTCCTGTATCATTAATATCACACACCATTAATAATCCCCTTCAATTCTCCCATCTCATTCTTGATCAACAAATTAATAATAATGGCTGTTTCCGGGTTCGAAGGGTTCGAAAAGAGGCTCGAGCTTCACTTCTCCGGCGACGATCCCGCCACCGGAAAGCAAGGCCTCCGCCGCCTCGACTTCTTTTCTCTTGAGAAAGTATTGCATGCGGTGCAGTGCAGCGTGGTCTCGGCTGTAGGGAACAAATACTTCGACTCTTATGTTTTATCTGAGTCAAGTCTGTTCGTTTACCCTACTAAGATCATCATCAAGACATGTGGGACCACACAGCTCCTCAAATCCGTCCGTCCCTTAGTGGACCACGCTATTACCATGGGCCTCACTCTCTGCGGGTGTAGGTACACCCGCGGCTCCTTCATTTTCCCCGATGCCCAACCCTACCCTTACACCTCCTTTAAAGACGAAGTCCTGTACCTCGAAGACAATTTACCCAAAAATCTCTCTTGCAAAAAGGCCGCTGTACTCAACTCCAAATCTCCCTACAAGTGGCACGTTTTCACCGCTTGCGATGAAGGCCGCACGCTAATTATGGAGGACGCGCACGCAGAGGATACCTACACCGTCGAGATTTGCATGACCGGTCTGGACCGGGTTCAAGCCAAGAAATTCTTCCGCCGGTTCAACGACGGTCGAACCGGTGACTCGGCCGGGAAGGACATGACGGAGCTAACCGGGATTCAGGGAATTAACCAAAATGCCCTCATTTGCGACTACGCTTTCGACCCTTGCGGTTATTCGATGAACGGACTTGACGGAAACCGTTACTCCACCGTCCACGTCACGCCGGAGGACGGCTTCAGTTACGCCAGCTTCGAGTGCGGCGGTTCGGTTTACGACGACCGGGAGGACTTCTTTCAGGTGTTACAAAAGGTGGTCAAGATTTTCCGGCCGGCGGTGCTCTCCGTGTCGACCACGTGCGCCGCCGGACATGAGCTCTGGAGGGGAGTCGCCAAGGCGATCGAGCCGCTAGGGTTGAGGTTGAGGAGTCGGGCCGCCGATGACTTCCCCGACGCGGGAACCGTCGTTTTTCAATCGTTCGTCGCTCGTCGGAAGTGAGTTGTGGACCGGGCCGAACCGGTGGTGGTGGTGGTGCCTAGATAGTGGGGTCTTTTTAGGGTTTAGGTGGAATTCTTTTTTTTTTTTTTTGTTATTTTTTTTTTTTTAATTTGGGGTGGGGTTAGGAAATATAAAAATTGATTATGCATGCTAATTGATGTCATTGCATGGATGATGATGATCAAATGTGGGGTTGACTTTGTCTAGAAAAGAATTTAAAAAAAAAAATGTTGGAAAAAATAGTGATAAAAAAGATGATGTGGTAGATGGTATTGGGTTCATCATAATATTGCACCCCACTTATATATGGCACGCCTATAAAAAAAATTGAGATTTGGATTATATACATTTAGTGGGGGTGGAAGATCTATGAAAAGTGCTCATATATATGTAATTTTTTAATTTCCATGTTTATATGAACTTTCTACCATCTCTTTAATTTCAACCTTTTTGGTTTCTTGTCTTTCTTGGCCTAGCTTCGTGTTTGGTTTAAGAGTTTATATTTCAATTTTTATATCACCAATTAAGCTTATATTTAAAATTAAAATAATTAAGAAATTAACCCAAAAGTATTAATTATTTAATATGTTTCTTGTACTAAATAATATAAAATGAAATTCTAATTAAAAATAAGAGATTCTTGTTCTTGATCACTTTTATTTCTCCTCGATCAATCTCTGATCTTTTACCTTTTTGTATTACTACAAACTTGTATTTATTGCGAATTTGTTGCATTTTCATATAAATACAGATATATGTTGCAAAGAAATAGAATACCTAAAATGAGGAAAAAATTATCAAGTCATTGTGCTACAAACACTATTAATTGTGGAAGGGGACTCTAAAGTGGTGATGGACACGATCATGTCCTCGAATCCGTTTTGTTCGACTTTTAGGGACTACATTATGTCTTACAGGGTTCTATCTTAGATGTCTATGGTTTCAGTTTGGTTTGTAAAAAATGAAGCTAACATTATGACACGAATTTTAAATAACTTTTCAATTTATTGGGTCAATTCATCAAAGTTTGTGGTTTGGTTTCCGATTACTATATATATGCTCTTGCAATAATAAAAGCCAAAATTTTCCCTTTTTAAAATGAGGAAAATATTGGCAAGTTTCAAAAATTTAATTTGTGGACTAAAAACTTCACCGGTTGAACATATATTATCAATATATATAGTAGTATTATGTTAAACATATACAGTATTGTCAATATAATATTATGTTAAAAATATATATTAAACAATAATAATAATTGAATAACAATATACAGTATGAAGTATTACATTTATTATATTGCAATACTATTTAATACTCATAAGCAAACACATAATTATTATTAAGATAAATAAGTACTAATAATTGTGATCTGCACTCGAGTTTGGCCCCATAATTTTTTTGTTTTCAGTATTTAAAGGGATTTTGTACAATTCGATATTACGTACGTATAAATCTTTTTGTGTTTTTTTTTTCTTTTGATCGGTCAAATGAATTGTGGGAGATCGAACTTGAAGGTATTTAATCCACATAAATTAGCCACTAATTTTTTACTCATTTTATTTTCTGAACAAGATAATTTAATTTTCAACTGAATAAATAAATTAATAAAGGTCAACCAAGCATGCCTAAAACAGTAGCTTCAAATCTTTAGCAGGTCAATTACCAGTTTTTTTAATTAATGGGCCACTTGTTCAGTTGAACCTTAATTTTTGTTTAAAGGAAAAGAGAAGGAATTTGAAAGCATGCATGCTTAGTGGGCTAAGTGTGCTTAGAGATGTAATTAATTAATATATTTCTACTATATAATATAACACATATATTATACGCTTACGTCAATGCATGTCTTGCATATAACTAGTAATAGGTTTGAGGATAATTTTATTTTATGTTCATTTGTTAGCTAGCTTCATTAACTATTATTAATGCACAATTATATATATTAATATAAATGAATTAATTCCACCACTCAAATCAACTTTTAGATTAGATCGATGAAAATTAATTAATATGGTCTTACATGAGCCTTTGGTTACGTCTACATGTCCTGAGTTTAAATTCTGTTAAAATTAATTTCACTCATATTAAATTGTTCATTCGATCAACTTCCTCCTCAAAGGATAAGGGTGATAATTCGACATACAAGTGTGAAATTAAGAATATTATAGAATTAATATGAATTTGAAAGTTTGAAATGAAAATTGTTTGAGCAGTGACATGAACATGCATGCACAAAATACATTAATAAAATGAAATGCAATAGTCGGTCCAACCTAGGCGAATATTCTTTTTCATATCTTAATTTATCGGATATTATTAAAGAAATAATGGAAGTTTGACGATAAAACTATTAAATAATTTGAACTGGTATACGACTTAATATATTGATTTTAAATATACACACCAGCATTTTCCTGATTAAAAAATAAAATAAGAATTTAATCGCATGGCCTGCAGCTAAACTCCTACTTAAATACTAACAAACGCATGCGCATGGAGATTCACTTTGGTTAACAACTCTTAAATAATCATTTTAACTTGACTCGAAAAAAAAAAAAAAATCATTTTAATATGATATATTCTTATAGGCCTAAAAACGATTAGTTTCATACATAAAATGGGCCTATCAAAAGTGGACTTATAAAATTAAATGGCCCAACCCATCTAATGCTCTAACTTCTTCTAATCCAATTATACAAGAATGGTAGTATAGTAATTAATATGTTCCCATAGTTTGGGATATATAAAAGGACACTCACTCGTTCAATACACCCGCTCTAAGATGAATACACACCCCGTGAAAGACTTAAAAAACTCTTCTTCTTCTTCTAATTTCTAATTTTCCCTATTAACCTCTCTCCACCTCCTCCATTTTCACGCTGCACACCCATTCTCCTCCTTCCAAAATGCAGTTGTCGTCGCCCTCCTCCCATTGTCAAAGAAGAAGGTGGCCGTTCATATCCTCTCCTCCTCGAGGAGCTTAATTTTTCATGTGATTAGGTTAGTTTTGAGTTTTTTTAACGAATGTTGACAATGCTCGAAATTTTTTGATTTGAAAAATCAAGATCAGTAATACTTTTATATTTTTTTTAACGAATGTTGACATTTAATAAGGATAGTGTTTGACCGTGTATATTTGGTTAATATTCTTTTTGTATCTTTAGAATAGATTACCTTTATTCTCTCCTTAATTGTAGGATGAGTTTGTTGTATCTTGGTGTATATATATTCTTGTACACTCTTTTAATAAAATCATCGGTGATATTTTATTCATCCTTTCATGGTATCAGCCGCTCAAAAAAAAAAAAAAAGATCCTAACCCCATTCTTCCGCCACTTTTCTCTGCTGCTTCTTCATATCTATCTGCAACGCCTTGTTCTTCACAGGCATTCCTTTCCGGCGATCCCACGCTGCCTCGTTCCGGCGACACCCGCACGGATTATTTCGAAACCCTAGTTTCGTAAAACCTTGCTTCATCCTTCAATCTATATTTCTGCCATGACTACCACCACAGATCCGCTTCCGATAGCAACCATGTTGAACATGGTGAACATCAAACTGGAGATGACCACTTTTCTCATGTGGCGTCGTCAAGTTGTTGACATGGCCGAGTGCTTCGATGTTATGGGCATTCTCGACGGTACTGTTCCAGCTCCGGCCACCACCGAATCATCTCCGAATCCCGAATATAAGGTTTGGCGACTGAAAGACAAAAAGATTCTCAGTGTTATCTCTTGTTCCCTTACCCCAGACGCTGCATCCGAGATATTCAACTGTGAAACTTCGCACGCTGCTTGGACGGCGCTTCATGAGGCCTTCTCGGACTCTTCTGCCTCTCACACTCACTCTCTCCGAGAGGAACTACTCTCCTTACGCAAGGGAGATTTGTCTGTTGATGACTATGGGCGCAAGTTCAAATACATATGCGACCAATTATCCGCGATTGGGCGTCCGCTTGACGAGGAGGACAAGGGCCATTGGTTCCTCAGGGGCCATGGTCTTCAATTTGCTAGTTTTGCTGATACTCGACTAGCCCTGGATTCCATTCCGAAATTTCGTGATCTTCTCCATCAGGCGCGACAGTTCGAAGGCATGCTTCGAGCGATGGAGGTTGGCAACTCGTCCTCTGCTGCTTTCACGGCGTCGAAGGGCCCGTCTGGTGGGCGTTCCAATCTCAGGAATCAAACGGGAAATTCCTCTTCCCAAAATGAGGGATCGCATAATTCTTCTTCCCATAATCAGGGTTTGCATGGTGGGGGCAGACCGTCGAATTTCTCCAATACAAACCAGCGCCAACAATTCAATTCTAGAGGTGGACGGAATAACAATGCATATCGTCGGCCGCCCCGCTGTCAGATATGCCGAGGGGAGCATTACGCTGACAAATGCCCTAAATATGTCACTGCTCAATCTACTATGAATTCTGCAAACCTTGCTCAGGCCTTCAACACCTCTTGCAGTGTTTCAGACCCTTCTCCTGACTGGTATCTTGACTCTGGCGCTTCAGCACACATGACCAATCAGACTGGTGTTCTTGACTCTTATGAGCCTTATACGGGTAACGGCTCTGTTATTGTTGGTAATGGGTCTGCTTTAAATATTTCGCACATTGGTACTTCTAAATTGTCTGGTGACGTACAATTATTAGATGTCTTAGTAGTTCCTCATATCACAAAAAACCTGTTATCCATCAGTAAATTAACTGCAGATTTTCCTGTCGATGTTATTTTTTCTGATCGTTTCTTTGCGGTTCAGAATCGAGTAACAAAAGCAGTTCTGGCTCAGGGACGGTGTGATAAAGGGTTGTACCTGCTTGATCGGGGAGTTCCAGCATTGGTTGCAGCTTTAAGAAATAAAACTTTAAAGGCCAGTTTTGATTTATGGCACTTACGCTTGGGGCATGTCCCAATTTCCATTATTACTTTATTGCAAAAATTAGGACATCTTTCTGTCACCTCGTTATTACCGAACCCTACCATTTGTTCCTCTTGCCAGTTGGCTAAGAGTAAGAGATTGTCTTTTGCTTTGAATGATAAACGGGCTAATGCAGTTTTGGATTTGATACACTGTGATTTGTGGGGTCCAGCCCCGATTGCTACTTCTGCTGGTTACAAATATTATGTTGTTTTTGTTGATGATTACTCTCGTTTCTCCTGGATCTATCATCTCTGTGCGAAATCTGAATTTTTTGGTGTGTTGGTGAAGTTTCATGCTTTTGTCTGCAATCAGTTTTCTCGAAATGTCAAAGTTTTTCAAAGTGATGGGGGGACAGAGTTTGTTAACTCTAAAGTTCATGAATTCTTTTCTGTGCATGGCATTCTACATCGTCTATCTTGTCCTTACACTCCACAGCAGAATGGTCGTGCAGAGCGTAAGCACAGACATATCTCTGAGGCAGGTCTCTCGATGCTATTTCATGCTCATGCCCCGGCTTCTTTATGGTTTGACGCTTTTGCCACGGCGGTTTATGCCATTAATCGTCTTCCCTCTACAGTACTGACAGACAAGTCACCATTTGAGCTCTTGTTTGGCTCTGCTCCGAATTATAGCAACTTCAAACCATTTGGTTGTCGTGTGTTCCCATTTCTTCGTGATTATGCTGATCACAAATTGGCCCCTCGTAGTAGGCCTTGCATCTTTATTGGTTACAGCTCCATGCACAAGGGTTATCGTTGTCTCGATCCAGCTTCTTCCCGAGTTTTCACGACTCGCCATGCTCAGTTTGACGAGCTGTGTTTTCCATTTGCTCAGACCTCTACTTCTTCGAAACTATCTGATCTGGATGTTTCCACCTTCTTGGATGGACCGTTGCTTTCTCCTGATGTCTTGCCACAACGATCCTCTCAGCCTTCGTCTACTCCCTCACCTTGTCCTCGCGTTATTTTGGATGAACCCGATTCCATGCCACCATTGCCTGAACCCCATGACCCGGTTCCGGATCCACCTGGTTCATCACAAGCTGCACCGCCTCCTGCCACGGTGCCCACTCATCCTATGGTTACTCGTGGTCGGGCTGGTATATTCAAGACCCGCTATCCTGTTGATCTCTCTTCCACTGCTCTTTTATCAACACTTGTTGCTAGGGGTGGTTCGGTACGGTATACCGACAATACTGCACCATACTGTTATCATACCGAAATTTTCGATATTGAAAAAATTCATACCGTTACCGTACCGAAATTTCGGTATACCGTAATCTCGGTATACCAAAATTTTCGGTATGTAAAAATTCATACCGATACCGTACCGTAATTTCGGTATACCGAATTTTCGGTACGGTATATCGATATACCGTACCATATCGGTATATCGATTCATATCGAAAATATTGAACCATCATTTCATATCGAAATATCGGTATATCAATTCATACCGAAAATATTGAAGCATTGTTTTATACCGAAATTAATTATTTAAGGTTTATTTTATTTAAGTTTTAATAATTAAAGTTATTTTAATTTAAAAATAATATAAAATTATTATTTTATTAAGGTTTCGATATTTCGGTATATCGATATACCGTTTCATACCCAATACCGAAATTTTTTCGGTATACCAAAATACCGCGGTATGATCATTTTCCATACCGTTACCGTACCGAAAATTTCGGTACGATATCATACCGTACCGAAAATTTCGGTATACCGAAAATTTCGATAATTTCGATATTTTTCGATATGAAAAGCTCGGTATACCGAAATTTCGGTATATTTACCCACCCCTACTTGTTGCTTCTTCTGAGCCTAGAGGGTTTAAATCTGCAGCAAAGTCTCCTGCCTGGCTCTCTGCTATGCAGGAAGAAATCGATGCCCTTCATGAAAATAATACTTGGGATCTTGTGCCACGCCCCCCTGATACAAATATTGTTGGTTCGAAATGGGTCTTTCGTACCAAATATCATGCTGACGGTTCCATTGAACGACATAAAGCCCGTTTGGTTGCCCAGGGTTTTACTCAGCTTCCCGGTGCTGATTTTCATCATACATTTAGCCCTGTTGTCAAGGCTTCTACTGTTCGTGTTGTTCTTGCTCTTGCGGTTCGTTTTCGGTGGTCCCTTCGTCAGTTTGATGTGAAGAATGCCTTTCTTCATGGGGTTCTCCCCAAACCAGTTTTCATGGTATCAAAGCAAACCGGGCAAACGACCTGGGTTCGATTCCTGTTGAAAGCACTTCACCCATTTAAATTGTCCACTCGATGGGCCTCCTCCCTCGATGGGCCTCCTCCCCAAAAAGGGTAAGAGATGTTAATTCGGCCCACGAGTGAGGGGGAGTGTTAGGAATTAATATACAAGGATTAATTCCCACCCTCTCTACAAGTTCAGACTTTTAGATGAGACGGAATTCTTTCAACATTGCTCGAAATTTTTAGATTTGAAAAATTAAGATCAGTAATACTTTTATATTTTTTTTTTCAATTTTTTTGCTCTTTTTTTATTTATTTTTCCAAAAACTTTTACCGAAATTCAGCTATATTCAAAAATCTGTATTTTTTTCCGAGATTTAGGACTTTTTTTTTTTTTTTTGTCATGAGACGGTTGTATGCGTGTTAGAATGATTTATTTTGGTATTTTGTTTTAATTTTGTGAGTTTACATTTTTGTTTGAGTTTTATTTTTTTTATATTTTTTCTGATGTCAAAATGTTTCCGGTTGTTTTTAGGATTTTATGGTGATTGTGGGGGACGATTTCGACGTGGTGGTGATAGTGGGGGGCGATTCTACTGTGAAATGTAATGGATGTGGATGTACTAAATTACTAATCACGAGATTTTTTTTATTTTAGCAAAGAGTAGAATTGATATGTAACTATTTTTTTTTTTTAAATGGTGGGTGTCATCAATGTCGTGTGTGCATATAATCGTGTCCAATATAAAATTACTAGTCCAAAGCCCATTACACGGGAATTGAAGATTATTTAAAAGTATATTTAAATTGAGATTAATTTTCTTTTTATATATTACTATTATTTAAAAATATATTTAAATATTTCTTTAAATTTCATTTAAAGAGAATTGGTAGAAATAGAGAGAAATAAATAAGAAAGAGGGAATGAGAAGAAATAATTTGTAGAAAAAGTGTAGACTCGAGAACAGAAAAAAATAATAATAATAGTAATAAAAGAATTGATAGAGAGAAGGAGACAAATAAAGTGAAATTCTTAGGAAATGAGAAAAGATAATTAGAGAGAATTTAGAGGGCATGTAGGAGAGATAAACATTGAGAATTAGATATAAAGGGAAATTAAGATTTAAGAACACCATTATAAATTCCAAATTATAAATATTTCTATTTTTTTTTAACATAACTTAATCTTGTTTGTCCATTCGGAAAAATAATTCTATATACTTACACGCGTGCATTTTTTTTCTACACTAAAACATTATTAATGTGAGGTTTGCAGAATGTTTGTTCAGATTGTAATTAACTTTATTGTTTGTTCACTACAAAAAACGCGGAGTTTGCCGACGGAAGGCTACCGACGGAATCCATTCTGTCGGCCGGCCCGACGGATCGTCGACGGAATTCTCGAATCGACTGACTCCCGACGGAATCCAAGATCCGTCGGGACCGTCCGACGGACTTCCCGACGGAATTCAGTTCCGCGGCCAAACGGTGTCGTTTAGCCTTGCTTCCCGACGGATTTTTTCCGTCGGTCGTTCAAATTTCGACTGCCGACGGAAAATATCCGTCGGTAGCCGACCCGCTTTGACTGACACATTAATATTCGCGTGCTACCGACGGAAATATCCGTCGGTAGCCGAACCGCTTTGACTGACGCCTTAATATTCGCGTGTTACCGACGGAAATATCCGTCGGTAGCCACAATTTTTTTTTATAAGAACTGTCGAAGGAGGCGGTTCTTCCCCATAAGGGAAATTTTTTCTTTGACTTTCGTCCCCCTCTCCCTGTTCGTCTCCTGTTCTGTCCTCGTGGATTGGATTTTCTTGTGCGTGGTGCGTGGATTGATCGACAAAGGGCATTACGATTATCTACTCCAATTTTCTTCAATTTAAACGGTACGTTTTATAAATTTTTAATTAATTTTAATTAAGTTATTGTATTATAAATTGCATGTTAATTATTATAAAATTTCATGTACGTAGTTGATGAATATATATGTATAATTCATTCAAATATATGTTAGTACGTGGATTATATGCTTTTTATTGGTTAATTGTAATTAATTAATGTATGTTAGTTCAAATATATAATGTAGTTTTGTTAGTTCGTTTTGATAATTAAACTAGGTTATTATTGTTGATTAAATTAGTAATTATTCTTATAATTAAACTAGGTTATTATTGTTGATTAAATTAGTAATTATTCTTATAAGTAGAGGTGTTGTAAATATAGTAATTATTGTTATTGTTTAAATTAAGTCATTATTAATTAGTTTGGTAAATTATTGATTTCATTAGTAACGTGATTTTGTTATTGATTAAATTAGGAAATTATTGACTTAAATTAGTAAAATGTTATTAATTAAAATAGAAAATTATTGATTTCATTACTATATTAATTATTGATTAATTTATTATACTTTTAAATTTTATTTATTAAAATAGATGAGTCAAGATGCTAGTGGGGCCTCAGGATCTCGACGTAGGAGAGGCTCACTTAGGCCTGTTGAGCCTGCTACGTTGACGTCGTCGGCATCCGTTCCACAGCATTCGTCGTCGTCATCTTAGTCGTCGGCAGCTTGTGGACATCCCACGCGGGCCCGAGAAAACAGACTGAAAATATGGATTGAGGGTGTACAGTAAGTAATTAATTAAATAATTTTAAGGTTTAACAATATTTAATAGCATCAATTTTTGTACGTTTTTTAATTTATAATGTGTTTGTTTCTTAATATATAATGTCACAACTTACTTCCTGATAATGAGATATCGAAGATTTGCACTGTGGTGATTACTAAGTGCAAGATTGTTGCGAATGCCTACTCTTGGCTGAAGGTGCCGTAGACGAAAAAGGATGAATACTGGGAGGAATTCCAGGTATTTGAGTGCATTCAATTAAATATTAATAAACAATTTATTATATATATTATTTGATAAATATGCTGATCGAATATGTGCAGAAACATGCTTATTGGCATAGGGAGTTTTTTTCGGACAACGATATCCACCGTCACTGGCTATCTTCATGTCAGTCTAGGTATAATGAGATAATGTACACCTGGAGGAATGCTTGGCGTAAACGTGGCGTGGTGCAGACGTTGGGGGAGGACGAAAATGGAGTCAACGACTCAACGTGTGGAACACGTTGACCACGTATTGGAGTAGCCCGGAGTACATGAGGAAGTGTGCAACTGCTCGAGCCAACCGTATAAGTGATGGGGGAGGTGGGATGTCAAGGCATCGGGGGGGCCCGATCCGCGTATGAGCACTCAATTGCTCTAGTATGTGTTCACTAAATTTACTTCAATTATTTATATTATATTATATAAAATAATTTTTATATGCTCATTTGGTACGAAATAGGAGCGGGAACTTGGGCGTGAACCCACACACGTTGATCGGTTGAACGTTCTTCATCCGTTTGATCCAGATTCGCAGACGTCCACATATGGACGCACTACCCAACTTCACGTAAGTTTAATTAAATTGTGATGTTTTTTTAATATTTAATTAATTAAATGTATTGAACTATGTATTGATTTAATTTTTTTGTAATTATGTAGTTGGATGTGAACCGGAGGATTGAAGAGGAGACGACACAGGCTTCTGCTGATGACGGGCCTAGCGCTCCGCCTGATCTTAACCGGATTTACCTGGACATTGCCCCGGCTGATCGAGGACGGGTCCTTGGCCTTGGCTGGATGAGCCGCTCAGTGAGAGCTGCGTCGTCCAGTTCGTCCCAGCGTGCATCGCAGGCCTCTATATCCTCCACTGCTGTTCCGGACCCGAACGTAGTACACATGATGAACCACTACTTCCGACAGCTAACTGACACTATGGGTCGATCGTTGGGGATGTCTTCTGAACAAATAAATACATGCTTTGAACAGGCGATGAGCGTTCCCCCTCCGCCTATCGATGCTCCGGTTGGTCCAGTTCCCCCTCCGCATTTCGATGCTCCGGTTGGTTCAGTTCCCCCTTTCAATGCTCCAGATGCAGAGGCAGACGACGGCTTGGATTTCATTGGTGGTGGTGATGATGAGTTTTTTGAGTATAATGGTTGATGTTTGAACTATTTATTTTTCTGTCGAACTATTTAATTTTCTGTCGAACTATTTATTT
Source organism: Galeopsis tetrahit (assembly GCA_963675135.1). Classification (NCBI taxonomy): domain Eukaryota; kingdom Viridiplantae; phylum Streptophyta; class Magnoliopsida; order Lamiales; family Lamiaceae; genus Galeopsis; species Galeopsis tetrahit. The sequence goes on along the minus strand of OY776124.1, from coordinate 57,843,010 downwards.
TTTCTGTCAAACTATTTAATTTTCCGTTGGACATATTTATTTCGGTTGATGCTTGTTTTTCAATGGATTGTTTATTTATGTTATTGTTTTTAATTTATACATAATACATAATTTTTCGTTAGATTTTGGTATAAAGTAAAGTATTTTTTATTTTATTTTTCGATTTTTATTTTATCCCGCCAATATTACCGACGGAAATAAATATTCCGTCGGAAATAGTCTGCCGACGGAAATTCCGTCGGCCAAGTACTCTACCGACGGAATTTTGGGCGGCACCCTACCGACGGAATTTGGAATCCGTCGGTAGATTCAAAATGTACGCACCGACGGAATTTCAAAATCCGTCGGTAGCGCGTAATATTTCCCCTTTCTCTCACTCAGTCGAAAAAAATTGTGGAAATTGTATGAGAGCAAGCAAATTTCGGTACGTTTTTCTTTTTTACTTGGTTAAATTTTGTAGTTTAGTTGTGCATTTTATATGGTTATAGTTTAATTAGTTGTGCATTTTATATATTTGTAGTTTAGTTGTGTAGTTTAATTAGTTGTGTATTTTATATGGTTATAGTTTAATTAGTTGTGCATTTTATATATTTGTAGTTTAGTTGTGTAGTTTAATTAGTTGTGCATTTTTTTATATGTTTGTAAGAATTTTATGTTAAATGTTTAACAGATGGAATTGTCGGATCGTCGATGGATGTATGAAACTCCTAGGTTCATTTTAGGAAATGTGAATAGTGAATTTTACAATGAACTTGTGTCATTTGTTGAATTTGCAAAGCTCCACCCACATTACATGCATGGAGATTGTATCAAGTGTCCGTGTAATGCCAAAAAATGTCAGATTAAAATATTTAAGTCGATTGATAAGGTTTTGGTACATGTTCTGAAGAATGGTTTCACTGTTAATTATTATAACTGGACATTTCACGGCGAAGGACGTTGGTCTTATAACTTTGATCAAGTTTTATACTATTACACTGCTGGTATCTATGAAAGACAAATATATGGTAATCAAGCCGGCACGAGTAATGAACAACAATTTGGTGGGGAACAACAGTTTGGTGGGGAAGAACAGTTTGGTGGGGAAGAACAGTTTGGGGAGGGAGAACCCAATATGTATCAAACAATGATAATGGAAGCCGGTTTTTCAAATGTAGAAGAGCAGCCGACGGATGAAGCATTTCGGTTTTATGAAATGCTCAAATTATGCGATCAAGATTTGTATCCGGGTTGTGATTCTCACTCTGAACTGTCATTTAATGCCCGACTTATGGCTATCAAGACCGAGAACAAGCTTTCTAACAGGGCATATGAGCAAATGACACAATTATGCAGTGAGATCTGCCCTCCTGAGAATAAGGTGCCTACAACGTATCATCAAAGCAAGCAAATGATGAAAAATATGGGATTGCCGGTCGAGAAGATTGATTGTTGTGTAAACGGTTGCATGTTATATTGGGGTGATGAAGATAACAATCTGAACATGTGTAAGATGTGTGGTTATCCTCGTTACAAAGAGCCACGTCGGAAGGGGCCCGCTGGTCAATCGAAGTCGTCGAAGAAGAAAGTGGCACACAAGAAGATGTATTATCTTCCAATCATTCCCCGTTTAATGAGATTGTATCAATCTACTACCACAGCACAACACATGACGTGGCATGCAACAGATTCGTCTTCGACCGAGTCTATGGAGATGCGACATCCGGCGGACTCGGAGGCCTGGAAACACCTTGACAACGTGTATCCCAATTTTTCTTCTGAACCGAGGAATGTGAGGCTAGGTTTGTGTACTGATGGTTTTGCACCGTTTGGGAGCTTTGGAAAGCAGTATTCGTTGTGGCCGGTGATTCTGACTCCGTATAATCTTCCTCCATGGATGTGCTTGAAACCTCAAACAATGTTTCTAACTGTATTGGTGCCAGGTCCGTCGAATCCAAAGGATAAACTTGACGTTTATCTCCAGCCTCTTATAAAAGACTTGATCTTTTTATGGGAAAGTGGTGTCCAAACGTATGATGTGTTCAGAAAACAGAATTTCACGATGCGTGCTGCTGTATTGTGGACCATTAGCGACTTTCCTGCATATTCTATGTTGTCTGGGTGGAAAACGGCTGGGTTTCAAGCATGTCCGTATTGTATGAATTTTTCTGAAGCTTTCAGTCTTGAGAAGAGTAGGAAAGTTACATGGTTCGATAATCACCGAAAGTTCTTACCTCGAGATCATCCATTTAGAAGGAATAAGAACAACTTCTTGAAGAACAGAACAGTTACACACAATCGACCGCCCCTTCGAAACGGTATTTTAATTATACAATTATTTGATCTAGTATAATGTTATACGTATATGTTTTATTAATTTCTTCTAGTATAATGTTACCGTACAGGACAAACGTTGTTACATGAGATTCAGTGGACGGGTTTGAAAAAATCTACTAAGGAAAATGCAGCTGAACACAACGGTCGAATCCCAGGTGGATGGAATAGAAAGAGTATTTTTTGGGATTTGCCATACTGGAGTTCACTATTGATCCGACACAATTTGGACGTGATTCACATTGAGAAGAATGTGTTTGATAATGTGTTCCACACAATGATGAACACAGAAGGCAAGACGAAAGATACTCCAAAGTCCCGGGAAGAGTTTAACATTTATTGTCGTCGCGAAGAGTTGAAAATGGATCCCAGTACAGGTAAATATCCGAAGGCTTGCTACACACTGGATAAGCCACAGAAACAACAACTGTGTCGTTGGATTCACGAGTTGAATTTTCCAGACAACTACGTGTCAAACTTGAGTTGATGCGCAGACATAAACAGGGGTAAGGTTTCAGGGCTGAAGAGTCACGATTGTCATGTTTTTATGCAGCGCTTGATACCGATTGCGTTCCGAGACGTTGATCCTCTCAATGTGTGGAGGGCTATCACTGAATTAAGTCTTTTTTTTAGAGATTTAACATCTTCAACGATCAAGATCGATGATATGATTCGTTTGGAGCAAGACATTCCAGTGATTTTGTGTAAGTTGGAACAAATTTTTCCACCTAGCTTCTTCAACTCCATGGAACACTTACCCGTTCATTTAGCGTATGAAGCCAGAATTTGTGGTCCAGTGCAGTACAGGTGGATGTACCCATTTGAAAGGTAAACTCTTACATTTTTCATTTTTTATATATACTACACGCATGTTCACTGAATTAAAATATATGTTTTTTATTATAAATCAGATATCTCCACAACTTGAAACGCAATGCTAAACAAAAGGCAAATGTGGAAGCATCGATTGTTAATGCATATTTGAATGAAGAGGTTGGCATGTTTTGTTCTTATTATTTTGAAGACCATGTCAACACTCGGTTGAGAAGTGAACCACGTAACTACGGTGGTAGAGATACAGACAATATCGGTGAAGAGGTCGATGGAATGCTGTCTATATTCAAGTCTAACGGACGACCAATAGGAAAATTCACAGAACGAGAGTGGGAGTCGAACAGAGAGGCAGAAATAGCACAAACGTATGTGTTATTGAATTGTGATGAAGTTCAGCCTTACATTGAGTAAGTATTTCATATTTTTATCATTACTTCATTTATGTAATTTAATATTAATTGTGATTGGATGTTGTGAAATAGGATGTATACTCAAGAACTGAGACGAACAGAACAAAACATCTCAGATACAAATATAGATGCTCGTCTTCAACGTGATTTTGGTCGATGGTTCCAACGTTGTGTGAGTACCATTTCCTTAAATTTTACGTAAATAAATATGATTCATAATTAATGTTAATTATTTGAACTGTATAGGGACGGTCAAACGATTTTGGGAATCGATTCTTAAAGGATCTCAGCAAAGGACCACTACGTCGTGTAAAGACTTACAACAGCTATATTGTGAAGGGCTACAGATTTCATACATCTGAGTATGCATCAAGAAAAGCGACTACCAACAGTGGTGTTTGCGTTAGCAGTGCAAACTACAATGCAGATGCAAGTGACTACTATGGGGTGTTGCACGAAGTCGTTGAAGTAGAATATCCGGGATATCCAACAAAGACTGTAGTGTTGTTCAAGTGTCATTGGTTTGATTCAGGCCCTTCAGGAACAAGGATTCATCCGGAGTACAAACTCGTCGATGTTAATCCGAAAAGGAGCTATATCGGGAATGATCCATTTGTATTTGCCCATCAAGTATCTCAAGTATACTACTGCAAGTATCCAGTACGATCACGTAGTAAAATTGAATGGCACGCTGTTTGCAAAGTAAAGGCAAGATCAATGGTAGAAGTCCCTACAAAGGACAGGAGTGATGAAGATGATTCTCCGTTTCAAACAGAACAAATAGAGGCTAGAACTGAAGTCTTTTCGGGAGATTTGAATATCCACGTAGACTTGACGGGTGGAAATTCACAATTGATCGAAATTGAAAATGATAATGGAAATGAGGAAGATGATGAAAATGAAGAGGCAGAGGAGGAGGAGGAGGATGATGAAGAGGAGGAAGATGAGACAAATAATCAAAATGTAGATGAAGAAGATGAAGAGGAAGAAGATGAATAATAAATTATATAATGTAAGCTAATTATTTTATTAGATGTACAATTTAAAAATATTTATTTATCATTAAGTTACAACTAAAAATTGTGAAAAAAAATTAATTTTTTGAAATTTTTTAAAATATAATTAGTAAAAAAAAATGAATATTTTAGTAAGAAAATATATTTTTTAAAATATATAAATTATAGATTACAAATTTAATTATTTAATTTATGTGAATGACATTAATTTTTTGAAATTTTTTAAAAAATAATTAGCAAAAAAATGATTTTTTTACTAAAAAATATTAGTATTTTAGTTAAAATATGAATATTTTAGTATTTTAAAATATATAAATTATAAAAATATAAATTATAAAAATATAAATTATAGACTTCAAATTTAATTATTTGATATATATGAAAGAAATTAATTTTATGAATTTAAAAAAAAATGGGCTGAAAATGAGTACATATACAATTAATATTACAATTACGAACAAGTAACACACCTGTCCGAGTGGTAGGCGCCCACACACCCGGGTTCGATTCCTAGCAAGGCTAGAATAAATGGTGGCCTTAATAACAGATCGCGGGTCGGGTCGGGTCCGATCCGCCCTAGTTATTATTTTTTTGGGTTGCCTTACCGACGGGCTCCGACTGAATATAATTCCGAATTTAAAAAATATAAAATCGAGTTCCGTCGGCAGATCCGTCGGAAAGTACCGACGGAATTCCCGACAGAAGCCGACGGATATATTTTTGTTAAAAAAAATTCTAAAATAAATTTCCGTCGGTAAGTCCGTCGGTACTACCGACAGACGGCCGACGGAATTGCCGACAGAAATCAGACCCGGTTTCAAAACGGGTCATTCGGCCTACCGACGGAATGAGATCCGTCGGCAAACTCGACTGATTTATTCCGTCGGGACTACCGACGAAAAAAAAAATTTCATCGGTAAACCGGGCCGACGAGCCGAGAACCGATTGAATTATTCCGTCGGTAGTTCCGTCGAAAACCACGCCTACCGACCACAATTTCGTCGGTAAACCGCGCGTTTTTTGTAGTGATTTTACAATAGAATTTGCAATCACTAATTCAAGAATAATTTAATATTAAATGGATTTTATAAATTTAAAATCTTAAATTGTACGTCATGTTCACATTTATTAAAAATAATAATTTAATAGTCGGCATGCAAGATTCTCAAACCAAGGAAAGTTGTGTATTGCAATAAGACAAACTCAAAATATGTGTAAACCCTAAATGACAAAACATATATATATGCTTTTAGAGACATGAAGATAACAAGTTTTGACACTTGATATAAATCCTAGGTCCACATTCATCGATTTAAGGGTATACTATCACTTGGTTAAGATTTTTTTCGTCTCAATTATTGAGGATTTAATTTGAGAAAAAAACTTTTATGACTTTGTTAATAATACTGTTTTATTTAATATATGAAATAATAATGTTTAGCATATAATATATATCACTGTTTAATTATTTTAATGCATTTTTAACTCGCGCGTGAAACATCGTATACTAAAAAAACTCATGTGAATACGATTTATTGGGAATCTACTCTTAATTTGAACATTAATTTCTAGCTTGTTTTGTGGCGTATATTTAAATATTAAAATTTAAAATGAAATATATATTATTTACTAAAGGATTTTTTTAATTAATGAAGTTTAAGATTTAATAAAAAAATGAGTGGACAAGATAAAAAAAGAATTGCATCCACCAAATAAAATAAAAGTAAATAGGTAATATCTCTCATTATCTTGTTACTTGCGCTTGCGCTCTCTAGCTACCACCTAATTTGGACCCAGTTTTTTGTATAATCGTACCCCATGAAACTAAAACTTAATTTATTACTTGTTTTTTTGTTTAAATGAATCTCTTACTTGTTAATAATATCTGGAGTATAATTATTTTCCTTTCTTTCTTTCTGTAATTTTTTTCCCTTCATGTTAAGCAACTTTTTCTTTATATATCTTGAATTAAAATTGTATTTTATTTTAAATGAAAGAGTGATACTAATGTGAACTTTAGTTCACATAAATTCCATGCAAGTTTTGATCAACTCATGTATCTTACAAAAACTTATGATTTATTTAAAATTTATTGAATGGGATCAATAGAGTTCACGAATCTTAAAGTAATGGTCTAATTAATTTCACAAAATTTTTTGTTTTATATCGATTTAAAGTATCCACTCCATCCTGAAATCATTTGCACATTTATAATAATACACAATTTTTTTTTAAATGAATTTAGTGAGATGTCAAGTAAAATAAAGTATACATACATTTTGGATAATTTAATGAGGTGTAAAAAGAATTTATTAATGTGTAAAGAGAATTTAATGAAATATTGAGGTAAAATGTGGAACTAAAATGAACGTCAATTTTTTTTTTTTTTTAAAATAGTGTTGTGAAAATATTAATTTTACATATTATGTCAAAGTCACATGTGCACTCAAGTACACGGTGTATTTGAGTTGACCTTGATTGGTCAACTGTTGACCGTTGTCGGTCAAACTTTGATTATTTTTTTTTCGATTTTTTTTTGAAAAAAAAAAGTATGTTAGTATATTGAAAAGTGCATCTTTGTTTTTTAATGAAAAGTGTATGTTACTATATTGAGAAGTGTAACATTGTTTTTAATGAAAAGTATATGTTATTATAATTGAAAAATGTATGTTATATTAATGAAAAATGTATGTTATTATAATGAAAAATGTGTGTTATTATAACTGAAAAATGTATGTTATTATAACTTAAAAGTGTATGATTTATTAATGAAAAGTGTAAGTTATATATTAATGAAAAGTGTATGTTATTATAACTGAAAAGTGTATGTTCTATTAATGAAAAGTGTATGATAATATAGTTGAAAATATTATTGAAAAATGTAAATTTTCTATTAAAAAAATCGAATAAAAAAAGTCAAAGTTTGACCGTTTATCGGTCAACGATCAACAGTTGACCAATCAAGGTCCACTCAAGTACACCGTATACTTGAGTGCACAAGAGACTCACGTATTATTTTTATATTAAGAGTGTGCAAATAATTTTAAAACCAAGGAAAATAATCTTGTATGCAAAATAATCGAGAGATGAAGAAAGTATAATATTTTACCAGGTTGTAAAACGTAGCACAAGTAAAATTCTATGATGATTAGATAGAGTATTCAAGTATGTATCACTCATCTAATGAACTTAAGATCGAGAATTTGGGGCAGACTTCCTCTCTCTAAAAAAAAATTATCCCCCTTCTCTCCTCTCCAAAACCACCCACCGCCTACAAAAAAACCACCCACGGTCTACAAAATCACCGTCCACGTTTCTGCCTCCTCAACCCATCACTCTCCTCCACCGCTCTGTCCGTAGCGCCACCGCACCGCCGCCACCGTCTCGCTTAATTTCTTTTATCACCAGAGCATTCAGTGGGGTTAGGAGTTTTTTTTTAGATTTTTAGTTGGGATCAATGGATAGATTCTCCCTGGCGTCGCTACGGTGGTCGATCAAGTGAGTCTTCCGTTGATCCCATTTATTTTTCTGTATTTTTTTTTCCCGTGTTTTAGTTGTTTTTCTTTTATTTTTCTGTATTTCTCTTACTACTTCCTTAGATGTTTTTACCTTAATTCTGCGTATTTCTGTTGTCGATTTCTCTAACTCTTCTGCGTTTACGCGGTCTGCTTCTTTTTGGGACTCCCTTTGGTACCTGCTTTCCCTCTCTTGGGATTTGGTGATGTTTGGATGAAGTTTTTGGCGTTTGGTGATTCTTTGTCCTTATATTTTTATCTTTAGTTTTTCTTGAGTTGTTGATACCTTTGTGTGGGGCGTCTCGATTCGAGAAATGGAGATCTGTGCTTTTTTAGTGGACAAAGTTTTCACTCGTTTTATTACTTCCTCACGATTGGAGGTGACAACGACGCCTACTGTCTCGATTTGAAGATCTTGAGTTTGTAATTGTTGTATCACTATTCTGATCTTTGTAACCACTTCAAAAAAAAAAAAAAAAGTACGTATCACACTACCCTAAAAAAAAATGTATGTATCACACTATGATATAAAAAAATTTAAATAACATGAAAAGAAGCAATAGGATAAATAGAGTAACACTTATGTACAATGTTTTGACGATGACTTTATGAGAATATGTATGTGATCACTTGTGATAATAGGTATATAACCATCGTTAATGAGGTGATATAAATAATTCACTATTTATAAGTATTTACAATGAAATAATTAAGGTAAATACAACAACCATATAAAAAAGAATATATACAAAGATATGAACTAAATTAAAAGATAATATTTCTATATTATATTATATTCCCTATTACCCCCCGTCAAGTGATGTTGTGGATGCAACCGAACAAACCAGGCGAGAGGAGCTTGCTGAAGACCATATAGGGCCTTCTTGAGGCGACAAACATAGTCGAAGGAAGCGAGGATCAACAAAACCAGGAGGTTGAGCCATGTTGACAGTGTTAGTCAATTCTCCGTGGACTGTTTAGCATGTAGGGCATCGAGATCAGATTGCATGGCAGCTAACTAGTGTGGATGCTTAAGGGTCGATTTGAAGCCCTTGGGCTCATTAGAGACTGAGAGGGCGGACAGGAGTCCCGTGGTCGCAATGTCGGCAATGTGTCGAGGCTTGAAGATACCAGACTTCTCGAGTGACCATCTGGTGAGTCGGAACAGGAAGTGGGCGAGCAGTCAAGGGCTGACCAATGGGGCGAGCAGGTAGCAGAGTTAGCTCTAGGGGGTCAGGGCAGAGACCACAAGGAAGTTGGCAAAGAGCAGCTAAGGTTCTGCGAAGGAGCTGATCTTAAGAGAATCAATCGGTGAAGAAGGAGCATGAACGGCCAAGAACGGGAACACGAATTCATCAAACTAAGCATGACAAGTAGTGTAGAAGCGAGAAGCGATGGGATCGCAACATCGAAACCTCTTACGGGAAGAACTATAACCCATAAGTATGCACGGAGCACTGCGAGGAGCAAGCTTGTAGAGAGCATAATCATGAAGATACGGAAATACACGATAGTCGAATGTTCGGAAATTTACAAAGTTTGGAGCAGTGTCGAACAAGAGCTGAAAGGGCGACCTATCCCCAAAAAGGGGTGTGGGCAAACGGTTAATAATGTAGACAGCTGTGGAGAAGGCATCAACCCAGAAATGAGCAAGCATGCTCACCTGAAACAGCAGAGAAAGCCTAGATTCAGTGACCCGGCGATGCTTGCGTTCAGCTCGACCATTCTCTTAAGGAGTGTACGGGCAAGAGATGCGATGATGAATGTCATGGTCGGCAAGAAAGACACGAACACGACCATTAAAAAACTCCGTTCCACCATCACTTTGGAATGCCTTGATCGAGGTGGAAAACTGATTGCAGACAAAGGTATGAAACCGAACAAAGACCTCATAGAAATCAGATTTGGCGTGTAGGGGATAAAGCCAAGTAAATCTAGAGAAATCATCTACAAAAATAACATAGTACCGAAAACCATCATTCGAAGCAACAGGGGCAGGTCCCCAAAGATCACAATGAACTAAATCCAAAACATGCGATGCTCGTTTTTCATTCAATGAAAAAGACAAATGTTTACTCTTAGTTAATTGACACGGAGTACATAAGCCTGGATTGGGCAATAAAGAAGTAAGGGTTAACAAACCCAATTTACGCAAAACATTAATGATAGAAATAGGAACATGGCCTAATCTACGATGCCAACACTCAAAAGAGGCCTTTAGCGATGAGCTCCGTAAAGCAGCGACCAAGACTGGAGTACCCTGATCCAGGGCATAGAGTCGTCGACTATGCCGACCCCTCGCTAAGGGTTGTTTGGTCGCCCGATTCTGTATGACAAAGGAATCATTAGTAAATAACACATCAACAGAAAAATCGGAAGTAAGCTTACTAATGGATAATAGTTTCTTAGTAAGATGCGGTACGAAGAGCACATCTAACAAGCGAATATCCTTATTAATCGAACACGACCCAACATGAGTGATCGGAATAATAGAACCATTTACAAAAATAACATTATCGTTACCAGAATACGGGTGAAGGTTATCTAAATCTGCCGAGCGAGAAGTCATGTGAGTGGAGGCACCACTGTCGAGGAACCAATCTGAGGTCGAAGACTGCGAGACATAACACTAAGTGTCAAGAGCATGAGCAAGGTTGGCCACAGAGGAGGCAGGACGAGCATAACGTTCTGGACAGCGATTGGCATAATGTCCCTATTGTCGGCAGATCTAACAAGTGGTAGGGCGACGAGTAGGAGCCGAACCACCAGTCGAGGAACCAATGGTCGCCTAGCCACCAGAATTCTGAGAAGAGGAGTTACGGGATTTAGCGCCAAGACGAGGAGACTTGCCCAGGCGAGGAGAAGTAGTGAACACCGGAACAGGCGAGGACGAGGAGTCCATCGAGCGAGTAAACTGCTCATAGTTTGAGGTTTGAAGGATCAGATCCCGAAAATCAGGCATGGGCGACATAGCCATGCGAGTGTCTGAGAAACCAGTAAACTGCGGGCCAAGCCCAGTAAGAAACCAGTGACACTTGTCACCATCATAAACAGGTTTACCAATGGAAGCGAGTTGATCGCAGATAACACGAAACATCTTACTATAGTCGTCGATAGAGGATGATCCACGACGAAGAGAAAGTAATTAATTTTGCAATTAATTTATGCGAGGGATCGAGGTATGATTGTAGGCCGATTCGAGAGCAACCTAGATGGAGCGAGACCATGAACTTGAGAGATTAGATCATGGCTGGATAGGATCGGAACCACTTGATTTTGCCAAAGCACATAGTTGGAAGGTGACAGCTTGATGGTCAAGAGATGAACCAAAACGTTGAGAGGGATGGGAGGGGGAGTGGTGTCCGTCGCCGCTATTAGATATGATTTGAGAGTGGAGATAAAATACCTCGAATAATGAAATTAGACGAATCAAGTATTATTAAAGAAATTCAAGGGGAGCAAAAAAAATTTATAAACAAGGGTAAAATGACAATTTTATAAATTGAAAATATATTTTTTAAAGAATCTATATATAGTAGAAAATTTTATATTCCAAAGGAGTGTTACATACTATTTTAAAGTCAACGAATGGGAAGCTTTCAGAGTTAATTGAGTGTTACTCCCTCCGTCCCGGGGAAAGTTCCCCATAAGCTTCGGGCACGGGGGTTAAGAAATATAATATAATAAGTATATGTATTAGAGGTGATATCATTGAGAGAGAGAAAGAATATAATGAAATGTGAGAGAGAATAGTTTGCTAAAAAAGGAATGGGTAGCTTTCGTTGGGACAGGCGAAAAAGGAAAGTTTGGTAGCTTTCATTGGGACGGATGGAGTACAATGGATCAAAAAGATGGGAATTGAGAAGGTGTTAGTCGAAATGGATGCGAAGTTGGTACATGGCGTGTGAAATCATCGTCGTCGAATTCAAAAACAGATATTATAAATGAATTATATGGTCGAATCTAGTGGGGGATGCAAAGTTCCATGCCCATCTGAAAAGTTTGAATAAACGGCTTTCATTAAATCTTAAGTGGTTTTAGCTATATTAAGTGGAATTTGAAGCATTTCGCCAAAAATCACCGTTGTCGAATGCATAAATCGACATTATAAATAGATTCGATTGTCGATTCTAGCTGGGGATGCAAAGTTCCATGGGCCCAAGAATGTATGAGAAGCTCAGGTACATATGAGGCGAACAACTGACAAACACCGACGCGACGTTCAATTTGAGGAGGGCGGTCGAGTTGTCAAAAATCGTTTTTGGTAACTTAATGGCTTTGTGTAAGTCGTCATTGAGAACTTTCTTTCAATGTTTTGGTAATTTGTGGTAATTTGATTTTTCGATGTGTCAATATAGTTGCACACCATCTTGCTATGATTTTTTCTAATTAGTATTGTTGGATCGATTTTTCATTTATTGTGAAAAAAATGGTTAATTCTAAATAAATACACTACCTTTAGTCTCAATATCAATTTAATCACCATTTTTACGATTATTGTAAAAAAATCTCAACCTTTCATTGTTTTCATCGTGTTGCAATTAGATACACATTTTTTTCTCCGGCCAACAATTGATGCCGGAGCTTGCCACATCACACCTATTCTTTTTTTTTTTTCCACCTCATATTACACTTTATAGAAATAAAAATAAAACTCATGTTTCTTCTGCGTCTTCTCAGTTTCTCAAACTCAAGTTCTTCTTCTGCGTCTTTCTCATTTCTCAATTTTAATCGAGTTCTTCTCTTTTAACTCTAAAAATCAAAATTATAGAACCATAACACTAAAAATCGCAAAAAAAAAGATTTTTTTTTTTGTAGGTACGTTGTTCCCGTGCAAAGGACCCAAACTTCAAAACATAGAGAGCATGTAAGATTGTGTTTATGGTCATTTATACTGATTTTTCAAAAAAGGTGGCTGCTACCCCCTAATTGATGATATACACTTTGTGTGATGAGTGATACACTTACTTGTGAGGGAATTGTGAATTGAGATCTTGATCTTGCATTGATTTGAGCATAGTTTGTGAACTTGTGTGTTGATGTCTCTACCTCTTGGCTTGACTAAGTTGAGAAAGTTGACAATCACTTATTCTATCTTGTCTTGAATGAATTCCTTCTCAATCTTTCCACTTATTCTATTTTTCTTTCGTTGCTCGGGGACGAGCAACACTTTAAGTTTGGGGGATTGATTAGTGTGAAAATTGCTCGAAATTCATATATTTAATTTGCATAATTTGTCCCCGTGCAAAGGACCCAAATTTCAAAAGACCTGAGAAATTGCATGTAAGATTGTATTTATGGTCATTTATACTAATTTTTTTGGCACACATATATAGTGATTTAAAATGTCATATTATTCCTTGCAAAAAAAAAAAAATGTCATTCAAGGCATGGGTGTATTGATTTGCGAAGCATCTGACATTATTCATATATTCATATGAGGATAAGTTTCTTATTTTATTCAAGCGCCTGCCTGAGTGAGGGATATAATTGATTTGTTATTTTTGTAATATGAAACAAGTTGATGATCTGTTTATGATTTTTCGATTTATATTTACGTTAATGTATTTTTTTTTAGTTATGTTTGTGCACTTTGATATTTATAGCCTACAATTGTAAATGTTTTGTAGACTGTCTAACTATGACTTTTAATGTGCTACATATATTTTTCCAGAATATTTTTTAGAATATTTTTGTTGTAGTAATCATTAGTGTTAAATACATTAATTTCTAGAATACAGTAAAACCTCTATAAATTAATACTCTATAAATTAATAACCTCTCTAAAATAATAAAATCTTTCGTCCCGACTTGGGCCTATGTAAAAAATCATCAAATTCGATAAGATAATAAGATAATAATTTTTCGAAAAATCCCTTTATAAATATTAGGTCCCATTAAAACTCTAAATTAATAATTCATAAATATTACAATTAAAATATTATAAATTCATAAATATTATAATTCATATTGAGATTTATATAGTATATGTTTCATTCATCATATATGCATGAATATATTTAATTGGTTATAATAATTATTTAAGTGCAACGAATTAATATAAACATGTATATTTAAATAATTCCAATGAATTGATACATGCGTCCATGAATATAATGGTTAATTGTATTGAATTGATATTATACATACGTATATATATTTAATTAGTTACAAATAATTGGTTGATGCATGAATATAATTAATGAAACATATATGAATTCATTTATTTTTAATACATATACACTAAATTTGTTGAATTTAAAAAGTCTCTCTTTTAATTAATAAAATATTAATTTATCGATAATTTAATATCTCTTTAAATTAATAAAATCTCATAGTCCCAAGTTATTAATTTATAGAGGTTCTACTGTAGTTGTTTTCGAACTAGTTGAACAAAACAACAAAATTATTTAATAATTGAAGAATCCCTGTAGAAATAAACCATCACCAAAGGTTATCTATCTTTAGCATACATCCAAATACAATAATTAATTGAGGTCCACTGAAAAAATTGTAGTCCTCAAATTAGTTGAACAAAACAAAATAATTATTCAATAATGGGCTAGTATTTTGTGAAATATTGCATATATGCATTTCAACCATTCACACACACATTCTTTATAAATACACCTAATGACAGTTCAACCCACATTTTTTATAAATACACCCACTGACAGTTCAATTCACACCCATATTTTTTATAAATACACCCACTGACAGAAATTGTACTTAGTCGTCTTCTCCGAGCAGTTTTAGGCCACCCCAGACCGCGGTTGAACGCTATAATTTACGACGGCCTTAATCTTTAAATATTTTCTGTTTCTTTAAATATTCTTTAATTATTATTATGGATCAAGTTTATTTTATATTACTACATGCAATAATATATGTTACTATATGTTATAATATGAGTTACTTAATCAATAAAAAATTTAGAAAAAAATACTACATAAAAGAATCGGTATTACTATATAAAAAATTATATGTTACTACATATTTCAGTTTGAATTACTACATTGAATATGCGTTTGTTACTATATGTAACTTTATCAAATGATTTGCATTACAACATGGTTATTGTGTTTACTACATGCGATAGTATATGTTACTACATATTATAATGTGAGTTACTACATTAACAAAAACACTAGAAAAAAACGTGTTACTAAATAAAAGAATTTGTATTATTATATAAAATAATTTGTGTTATTACTACATAAAATAATGTGTGTTACTACATATTACAATTTGAATTACTACATTTAATATCCCGCGTTCGGCAATAAAATAAAAGATAAAAAAATCACAGAAATTGATAAAATAAACGGGTTAAATTTTTTTGTCAAAATTAGAACACAAGCGGGCAGTTGACAAATAAATTAAGAATTAACCCAAATGAATTAATGGTGGCCCAATAATATATATTTTCAGTCCATTGACTTAATAAGTCAATATTTTCAGTCCAATTGACTTAATTGGTCAATATTGCGTGTATACAATATTGCATATAAATTTTTGTGTTGAATAATTGAAGAATTCCTGAAGAAATAAACCACCAGAAAATTTATCATGGTTATGGATTAAATGCGTGGTTTTTTTTTTTTTTTTTGGATGATTTTTAGGGGATTTTAATTTTTAGGGTTAGAAGAGAATAATTTGATTGGGTTTGAGAAGTGAGAAAGACATAGAAGAACTCTATTGAGTTTGAGAAAGGAAGAAAAATAACTTTAATTGAGTTTGAGAAGAAAAAGTTGATTGAGTTTAAGGAGGAGAAGAACTCTATTGAGTTTGAGTTTGAGAAGAAGAAGTTGATTGAGTTTGAGGAAGAGAAGAACTCTGTTGAGTTTGAGAAGCGAGAAGACGCAGAAGGAGTGAGAGTTTTATTTTTATTTATATAAAGTGTAATCTGATGTGGAAAAAAAAAATATGTGTAGTCGTGGCATCAATTGTTGATCGAAGAAAAAAAATGTGTATCTAATTGCAACACCATGAAATATTTAATTTTTTTTATAATAATTGTAAATGATGTGATTAAATTGATACTGAGATGATGGTGGTGTATTTATTTAGAATTAGCCTAAAAAAAATTCATTATTATTTGCACTTGTAGATAATGAAAGAGATCAAGCTTTTAAAATAATAATTATAATAATATTCAACATATAGCATAAGCTTTGATAGAAATTAAGTAATATTTTCATGCATAATAAGGTCTTGTGTAATTTTAAAAAAAAATTCATGAGAAATATCTAATTTTTAAAAAAAAAAATCCCGTGTTTAGCATTCATCATTAATTCCATTTCATTTTTCTCTTAATTCTTTCCTGAGAAAAAGAAAATTATAATTTTTTCTGAAAGAATAAAAACGAAACTCTTGTTTTTGTTTTTATTTTTGTAGGTTCCATTGATCTTCGATTTCTGGGGGCAAAAAGTGCCTTCTCCTTCCGCGGAACCCACAAACAAAGCCTACCCTACCCCACCGTCTCCTCCTTCAATGTGAATTTTCCAAAAAGCCATTTCAAATTTTTGATCAAGAAACCCCAATAAAAGTTGTGCCTTTTGCTTGTTTTAGGGTTGATTCTTTCGATTTTATTATATTATAGCCCCCTTTTCCTCCAAGCACGAGTCTTCTTCATGTCAACTCAAGAATTCTTTTTCTCTCTGATCATTTCTTGTTGATTGGGTTATTCCTATCTTAATTGGAATTTCTTGTTCAAAAAAAATGAATATATGTCAAACGAAGCCCTTTTTCCGCTTGCCATTTAAGAATTAGTATTCAATTCCAAGAAACCGCCTCTGGGGGTTTCGTTTTGTTCTCTTTTTGAGAACCCATTTTATAATTTTCTTGAAACCTCTAGAATGTTGAACTTAGAGAAGCAATTTTCGGCAATAAAATCATTATTTTGTGGTAGCCATGCCTAAGTTTCTTTCAGGACTTTTATCGAGCAGTTGGTGTTGTTGTAAGTGTCTTCCTAAGTGCTTGAATTTCCGTTGTAAAATGGGTTGTATTCACGGGAAATGTTGCAGAAAATATGCGTCATCTTCGGACGGAGATAACAAGGAAGAATTGGGTGGTCCTAATACGCATGTTCTCGCGAATACATTCTTAGATGCTGTTGATGTTCCTTCGCACAATCTCAAGCTGTCTTATTCTTTGATTTCTCAGCGTGGTTATTACCCCGAATCCCCTGATAAGGAAAATCAAGATAGTTACTGCATTAGAACAAACATTCAGGGTAACCCAAATGTGCATTTCTTTGGTGTATTTGATGGGCATGGTCTTTGCGGCACACAATGCTCTAATTTCGTTAAGGATAGGCTTGTTGAGATATTGTCAAATGATACTACATTGTTGGATGATCCTATTAAGGCTTATAGTGCTGCTTTCTTGGCTACAAATGAAGAACTTCATAACAATAGTGAGATAGATGATTCCATGAGTGGTACTACAGCTATTACTGCTCTTGTTATTGGTGATAAACTCTATGTTGCTAATGTTGGGGACTCGAGAGCAGTTTTAGCTGTTAAGGAAGGTGATAAAATCGTTGCCCAGGATCTGTCGTACGATCAGACCCCTTTTAGAAAAGATGAATGTGAGAGAGTGAAGACTTGTGGGGCTAGGGTTTTGAGTGTTGATCAAGTGGAAGGGCTTAAAGATCCGAGAATTCAATCGTGGGGAAGTGAGGAGACTGATGGGAGTGATCCCCCGAGGTTGTGGGTGCAAAATGGGATGTATCCTGGGACAGCATTTACGCGAAGTGTTGGTGATAATATGGCGGAGAAAATTGGTGTGGTTGCTGATCCAGAGGTTTCTATGGTGGATCTTACATCTAGTCATCCGTTCTTTGTTGTTGCTAGTGATGGGGTTTTCGAGTTTCTAAAAAGCCAAACCGTAGTGGACATGGTATGCTTTTGTGTATTAATACTGAGATTTTGTGTATTTGTTGCTTTACTTTCTGATTGTAGATTTGCTATTAGTCGATGTTATTTATCAGGAATCATTGATTGAAGAAACTCAAGTTAAGTCATATATGTAAATCAACCAACTAAGATTAGCCCTCCTTAGGAAAACCTTTTTATAACTCTGAAAGAAGTTTATAACTAATAGACCAACGTCTTTCGTAAATATATTATTCTGCAGTGCTTCATATTATGGTGAAAGCAATTAGCGCGCTTGCTGTGAAGGTGTACATATATAGGTAGAGGAGTCTGTTGCTCTGATTTATAGTTCCCATTTTGTGCTCATTCACCTATAGGAAGCCATTCTTGGCATGCCTCGATTGCAATTCGTAGCGCCTGCCACCTACTCTATGTGTCTTACTGTACCGATAAATGGAGTGTGTTTGATGCAAATGCAGAATATGGCTTAGGGTACGTTAGATTTTGAAATTTAAGTAAGGTAGGGTTTGATTTTATGTCAAACCAATGTGTTAGAATGTGCGATGTTGTATTATTATAGTATTATTGTTGGTTTTAATTGTAATGATTTGATGATTGTGTAATGATTAATATGTTTTTGTTGAAAATTGTAAAAGTTAGAAAAAAGGTGTAAAAAGTGATTAATAAAAGATAAGTGGGAATAAAAAATCCTACTTGCATTAATGAGTCATGGGAGAGAGTGTAATGGAGAAAAAATGGTATTTGTAGAGTTTGTAGGTATTTGTAAGGGTGTAGGTATTGAGTTTTTAAAAACCGAATTATAAATCCCAAAGTAGAAGTAGATTTAGATTTCGAAATCTCAAATCCGGTTTTGTAATCCCAAATCAAACATTGCCACTTGTCCTTGCATTAGTCGTAGTAAGTGAAGAGTTGGAAAATCTTATCCATTTCATTTGTGAACTATCAACCGATGCATTTTCGTTTGCAGTTTTGATGAATCTTAATATAATGCGATTGAACTTATGATGAATCTTAATATAATGCGATTGAACTTATGATGAATCTTGATGTACTTTTGATGAGTCAGGTTACCTCTTAAATGCATCATGATCCTTTTGCCTCCCCTGATTTTGTTCGTCTTTTTGATGGGTGCAGGTTAACAAATGTGCTGATCCGAGAGATGCTTGTTCTGCCATTGCCAGTGAATCATACAAGTCGTGGTTAGAACATGAAAGTCGAACAGATGATATAACGATCATCATTGTACACATTAAAAACTTGAACGATGTATAAACCACCAGGTTCTTACTCTAGTAGAACATGGAGTAATCTCATTCTTAATTAGCAGATTTAGTTTGGGTTAATCTGGGAAGTAGTAGAAATATTTCTGATGATTGATGCGCACTTTCAAAAATATGATTAAGTTTCGCAGATATGGTTGCCTGTGGCTCGGTTTTACTATGTGTATGTTTCGTTATTTTGCTCGTGTTCTGCTGCTGCTTTTTGAAATGTGTGTTTGTTGTTGAAGCCTGACTGGGAAATTGATGCTCGAATTCCAGTATTCTGATATATCGAATGGTGGCGATAGATAGGGTTGGGCGTTCGTTCGGTTCGGTTAATTCAGACATCTGTCTTACAGTATTAAATTTCTTTTGATTTTCTCAAATCAAATATCTCCATCAATGCCTACATTCATTAATGTTGATATGGTTGTCATTTTTGTTTGGGTGTGTCTATTTAACATTCTTAATATTATTATTTTTATATTTAATAAATAATGGTATATGTGGACTAAAAGTAGTGATATGAAGTCGGACTTCCATATCAGAACAAAACCCCTTCAACATGAATATCAAACTTGCCTCCCAATTTGTAATAAGTCAGAATGTCTTAGATTCACCATTTATAAGAATGTCTTAGATTCACCATTTATAAAAAAAAAATTTATTGGACGTTCCAAATTAGATTTATCATTTTTTAATTTAATAATAAAAGTAATTTTTTCACTTTAAATTCCACCCTTTTAAACATCTCAAAATTATATTATATTTATATTTATATATATATATATATAATTACTTTATTATTCACTAATACACCATTCACTTTTTGTTTACACATCTACTTTTTTATATAAACTATCAATATTCCTTGAAATTCACATACAAAGAAGAGTGCATATTTTCGAATTAGCACAAATTAACATTCATCCATTTTAAAGTGTTTTCCATGATGGTCGACCTACTCAAGACAGAAAGAGACTGAAAGCCACAAGTTAAATCCAAGCAAACGGTGAAATGGCAATTTGATATTACAACAAAAGGATCATAACATAACTACATAAGACATCTGTAACTGTGTCCATTTGTTGCCTAAAATATTTATACAAAAAAAGCAACACCACAATCAAAAATAGATCGACAACTTCTCATCAATCTGATTTTGGACAATATTACACTTCTCCAGCAATTCACTAAGTTTATCAGCAACCATAGATCTACTCTTCTTTTCCTTTACAGTAGCTGAATGGTCATAACTTGTCAGTACACCATCCTGAGGTCCCGTCTCTTCGTTCTCCATCGAGACGATGTTACCTTCAGAAGCCATAGGAGGCCATGTCCGAACATCTTCATGTTTCGTATCATTTGACCCTACTCCAGTAGGGCAACAGCCAGCTTCTACCAATTCATCGAATGATGGCTGGACAATGTACGGGGGTAAAAATGAAAGTTCAGAATTTATGGTGGTAGAGAAATGCTTCGATAGTAAATATGTCGATGATGCTTCCCCACTATTTAATCTCATTAGCCGCCAACTGAATATCCTTCGGAATATTGAAACCCACATTGGGGTAATGTAATAGGTAGTGTTACGAAGCTCGAGCAATGTGCATCTTTGAAGCATAATGCCCGCCTCATTTTGGGCAGACGCTTGTCTCATCGTCCGACTACTCTCGGTTAAATAGTCAACTAAGCAGTTTTCAAAGCGCGATTTTAGTTTCCCGATATCATCACCAAAACTCAGGCCTGTAGATAACCAAGACAAGTCATCTTCAAATTCAGGAAGCTTGGAATCATTTAATGCTGACATCAGCGACTCGGTTCTTGAAGACGAGCTCCATCCTACGCTCGGTAAGTACCATGTTACGGCTCTGTACTCATCACTCGTCTCCTTGAGCAGGTAGATTTCAGGACAAGGCCAACCGGTGGGGTTTGCATGGGTCGTTTCAGACACTTCTTTCATTAAGCGGTCCAAAGATTCGTTGAAAGCTGAAATACAGTGATTAGGTCTAACTCTGTGAGAATCATCCATCTGATAAAGAATCTTGAGAGTAGTATTCAAATAAGACAGAACACGTTCACGTGTTTTTGTTCTGCTGACAACGATCTGTGGTGGTGACTCACACGCCAGCCATTCTAGCCCGTCTCTCAACTGCTCATCGCTAAAAAACCCGTCCATCTCTTTCGTCTTAAGAAAAGTAATGAAAGACGTTATTACCCTTGATTTGTCAATGTTATGGAGCTCTAGAACTCTTGCTATGCTAGATAGATCAGAATCATCATTGCAAGAGATAAGAATGGGTAATCGAGAACCAGAAGGGAGCAACGTAACGAGGTCGTGAAGACGTTTCTTCTGGAGCTCGAGGGGAATATGCTCGGATAAAAGAAACAGAACTGCATTTGCTCCTGGTAGTGACTTATTTGCATCCTTGAGTTTCGTACTTTTGATAACTGATAAACAGCAGGTGTCAACATCGGATTGGGTAGATATCCAGCTTCTCCAAATTGTTAGGTCAGGAGATGATACGAGCAGATCATCAGCACCATCATCGTTAGCAGGTATAAGCTTTGAATGCAACCATGAGAGGACGGCTTCATTCTGTAGAGTGTCCTCTTGAGAACATAAAACCAACTTCCAACAGAGGCATTTGGCATCTGGGTTCTTTTCAACAAGTTTAGTGGCAATCACCTCTGAAGGATTCAGCACTGAATACGATCTTTCTTGAACTTCATGTCTCTGACTCATGATGTGATCAATGTTGAATGTTCCGAAATTGCTTGGTTGCTTTAGAAGAAGGAACAGAAAACAGAACTCCTCGTAAAATGTCACAAATATTTGAAGTGTGAAGTAGAAGAAGTAGACGCTATGATAACATATCAGGTAACTATATATATCTGTATGTATGTGAGTATGCATGTGAATTTATGTATATATAGATAACAAAGCTAGTAAAAAATACACCTAAAGCACCTTAAATAACAAGAAAAGGTTTTACAGAATACTCACTTCTTCAAGCTGCCACATTGGTGGGCCCAGTGAAAGGAAATTCAATGCAGCATTTGCCGTTAACTGTTTGTGCTCGCGCAATATCCTTTTCTTTGTAGTACGGCGCTTCCATATCCTGAAACATAAATCAGTAAATATCCAATATAAAATCACCATAAACAACCAAAAATACACACAATCTACAACCTCAGTATCAACTTAAGTTTGGCTTCAAAAACTTCCACGTCATAATTACTTATTGCCACTTCATCAGGCATATCTTCTTCCAAAATTTCCGCCAGTTCTTCATCTCCTAACTCTTCACTGGACATAGGCTGTGGACTTGGAGTATAATCAACAGAACCAAGAGGCTGAACGGGATATCGATCTCCTTTTTCCTCAGCAGTCGTCTGTGTGACTGCAGTCTCTTGTGTGACTGCTGCTGTTGCTTCCAACTCATGCTTCCTCAATCTGCTAAAAGAATTCCTGAATGCAGATTCAAACATCAATTTCTTGGGAGATTCAATACCGATTTGATGATTCTCGGAGGCACTATTGAAGAACTCTGGTACCAATGGACCAGATCGAGCCTCCTGAACCTCAACGCCAACCATTCGATTATCTGGTGTAGTTGGAAAAATGAATGCTTTGTGCATGGGCTTTTGGATACTACTTTTTGGTGATACGCTGGGGCCCGAATCATGCATTTCCTCATCGGGGAGCTGGGGAGTGTGTATCGGCACAATGGATTTTGGAGGCGTGGTTTTAGGCTCAGCATCCTTCTTTAAGAACTTATTTTCTTCGTCATCAGCATATGATTCAGTCAGTGAAGGATATGAGACATCGGGAAATATCATTGTTGATCTTTTTCTCTCAACAAGTTCTGAACGCTTGACAGGAAAGTCATTGTCAACATTGAGAAATGCATTGTCCTTCACCATATATGGTTCTTCGAAGTCCTTCACTGAAAAGCCATAGTATTCCAGTAGCTCTCCAATGTCCTCTTCCTGAATAGAAAGAGAGTAAGAAAAACAAAGAAGAGTCTTGTAAGACATCTGAACAGTAGCAAGAACATCAATCTTTAAAAAAAATTACCTCCATCCCAAGCCATTTAGAAACTTGAGTGATGGGAATCCCCTGATTATTCTGCAGACCACAGTGCAAGGAAGCAAGAGCCTGGGTGCGTAACTGGCCAAGACAGCGGAGAAATAACACAAATTCAGCACAAAATTCTTCAGCATAAATACAAGTATGTCACTACTGATTGTAACAACTGGTTTTGCCGCTAAGATAAAATAAATAAGGGTATGATTGATTTGAGAATTAGAGGATATTAATAAATGTGTGAAAAGTGATAACTAAAATAAGAGTGGGAATACAAAAACCATATTTGCATTAATTAGTCATTGGAGAGAGAGTGGTGTAGAAAAATGGGATTTATACGGTTTGTAGGAAATTTGTAGGGGTGGATATATTGGGTTTCTAAAAGCCAGATTTTAAAATCCCAAAGTAGAACAGGATTTTAAAATCCCAAAGTGGAACTGGATTTAGATTATGAAATCCCAAATCCGGTTTTCGAATCCCAAATCAAACATATGTAACAATTGACAGACAAATGAGAGTACATTGAGATTGAGTTGCTAATAGTTGATTTAGTGAATCGTAACAAGTGATTATTATCAGTAATTAAGTCATTACCTTAGAAAAATGAGCATGCATTAGACAAGCTTGAAGATAACTAGCTTTACGGGCAAGCCTAAAGAAGGCAATAAAATTGCCCGTTCTGCAGGCTCTGCAATAATGTAGAAATATTGTTATTAGTACAGAATATTACTAAATAGACAAAATTACAACCATGAGATGAAAACTCATATTTGGATAGAACAAAACCTGGCAACATCACGAGCAAATAAAACTTCTGGAGTTTGCCTCATTTCTGGGGTCATCTTAGCCAGATCAAGTGACAGCTCTGCAGGTTCAACCTGGCATGATTTTCTTATTTGATAGACAAAATTAAACTGAGATATCTTTAATCATTTCCCATCTTAGAGGACTTACTTTATAACCAGGATGTTTGTCAAGCTTGAGGAGTGCATAATAACCTCTAAATTCTCTTTCAGATGGTACACGTATTCCTTTTTTTCTGTGATCATCATATAACTGAAATAGTTCTACAGATGTTTTGTTCATCTGCTCAATATTAAGATGTGCATCAAATCCCTCAGAGAATCCCTCTCCTTTGGTGTATTCACATAGCTCGTGCATGGCTATTACGTGAAGTCTTATCTGCCAGAGTAAATAATAACAACATGAGGTAGTCTCCTTAAGTGTTTTGATAAGGGAAAATAAAATAATCAAAACCACAAGAATGGACAGATATAGGAAAATGCAGGCGAAGGAGCTAGTGGTGAAAAGATGAAAAATACTTAGTGAGCGAACTTCATGTGAAAAACAGAGAAAAAAAAAGTGCTGTGAGGCGTTTCATATTACTATTGAAAATGAGGAAAAATAACAAGCATCAGCAAAATCCTATTTTACAAGTGTGCCTATTACAAGCTACACACTTTGAGCTACTAGTCTTCTAAAGAAATAAACTTGCCAAGAGCCATCAAAGACGTGAAGTTCAGATACGATGAAAAAGAGATGCAGATAATTTTCCTCAGAGAACAGTCGTAGAGAGGGAAAATAATAAATAAATACCATTTGCTCCAGCATTCTGATAGCCTCTAAATTGAAAATATGTTGCATCCTCAAATCCATACGGATTGCCCGCATCCTATCCCACAAGAAGTTATATAAGCCAAGAAATCTATCATCATAAGGCCCATCTAGTAAATTCAGAAGATAGTCCATTGACTTCTGTAAGATTGGTATTGGACGAATAAGTTCGGGTTCCCTCTCTGCAGTCCTGGTGTACTGGAGAACCATGAAACAGTGTCAGCAAATTCATGTAATTGAATTAATCTTTTTCCCCACCAACAAAATTTCGTACGTAATCATGAAACACATCCAATTATGTACCTTTTTTACAGCAAGAAATTCACTGGTCAGATTCCTATCTCCATCCACACGTTCATATTGATCGAGATCTCCTTTTCTTTCACGTTCAGCTCTCTCGGGCTCTGCAGTCAAGGAGACATCTTTCACAACAAACCCTCTTATAATGACACTGCATTACTTCTTAACATTCATGACATGTGCATGCATATTGGATGAGGAATTCCGTTGTTTTCACTTGAAATGTGTAAATGTAGTATCAAGCAACGAATAGCAGTGCACCAACTTAGTTCTTGTTAAGTTATAAAAAATTTGAATTACATACCTGGACACATATCTGGGCATAATCCAACTATACTACTTGATGATGCTATGCCTTCGTAGTCTGAAACAACATTGCCACCAGCAGAATCCACCATTGTATCCATTTTTGGATCCTCAGAAATTTTTTGTTGTCTTTTGGCAGGATCCTTTTGGTTTTTAACAGTTGAATTGCTCTGCACAGGGTCTTTTAATTCATCCTTAAAGCGGGCTAAACGCTTTGCTTTGGCTTGTAATTCTCTGCATTACTTATATGGCTTAGTACAACAAAGAATCCAAATGTTTCTACAAGAAAAACCAATTAAGAAATTATTTTACCGCTCGATCTCTTGCGTAGAATCCAAATTCTCTTGAGAAACTATATCCGATGAAGATTGAAGGGGTATCTTTGTTCTTTTGACAGCTGGAAATTCCATTGGCTTGTTTGTAGCAGCTTCGGCACCATCCGCTTGCCAAGATGAAGGAGACTGATTTCGATTTTGGAAACCAGGAGCTCTGGAAAGAATACATGTCTTCAGTTATTGTGAAGATTTAAAGTTGACAAACAAGTTAAAAGAATTAGAGTTTTAGTACAAATGATTCATTGGTCATATCATATGGAAAAAAAAATTACTACTCACTTCTTCGGGCACGGATTTTAATGAATATTGATTAGTTTATTCATAAAGTAGATAAGTTGAGGGTATAATGGGGTATTGTGGGGTCCATTTGTAAATAAATGATTGTTTATGAATAAAGTGAATGGCAAAGTGGGTAAATAAGTGATGGTAGGAGGGTGGAGATAAAGTAGTACGAATAGTATTGTTTCAAAAAAGGGTATGAGCATAATAAAATTGGACAACCAAAAAAGGAAAGTGGGAATAATGAAATTGGACGGAGGGAGTATTATTTTATTTTAAAAACTTCAGAACTTCTATGGAAACAACTGCAGCTATATTGCTACAGGCCTCAGCCCAACTCCTGATGGTTAATTGATTACAAAGGGATGGTTGAACCAGATACGAGAATGAAACCACCAAACAGCCAACCAAAAGAGGACTTCAGCAATATCAAATTTAACGGGCATTACTCACATCAAGCTCCAAGGTATAACAAAGTCAAAATAACCAGATTGGGAATATGGAAACTTGAAATAGCCAAAGGTTCTATAAGTTCAAATTCTATTATACCTCTTGGGACCATCTGAAACAATAGCAGGATGCTGGGGGGAACCTCTATTGATAGGTGGTGTAATTGTTGGAGACCTCGGTCGTTTTGGAAGTTGAACATCTGCATGCTCCATCTCAAGCTTTCTTCCAGATTGGTAAGTACCCCTTGTTTTCAAGGCTGAAGGCATGTCCTCATGAACCAGAGGAGATGTGTAATTGATGGAGGGTTCTGATTGATCAGCAAACATGCTGGACAAGGGAAATTATAAATATTCAATATATAATTATGCATTATTTTGACAGAAAGCAACCTTGAGACTCTGATCTCACTCTTAACTTAAGCCAGCTCAGGATGTTCGTTTGAGAGAATGCAAAATCAATCAATTATAGACATGCATAAAATTAACCAAAGAAAGATTAACTAACCAAAAATGCAAAAACTACATCAAATTACTGCTCTTGCTGGATTTGCCTATGCAGAAGCTAAAAATAAATTCTAAATATAAGGCACTTAGAACCCCTCATGTTTTAGTTAAATTTGATATTTCATACAACCACAAACTTTTTAATAAGAAACTCAAACCGAGATTAGTACAGTTCTATGTATGGTACCAAAAGAACATTTGAATTTATCTGCTCAGATAAGAAGAGTAGTAAGAGTTGGACTCAGGAAGATAGAAAATTGAAGGTGAGATTGTGGCAGATGGGCAGACAGATAGACTGATGGATCAGCAAGTGTTGAGGGCCGATTTAAGCAATTACATTTTTAGATTTAAATTTTTATCTATAGAGCATAGATAAGAAATTGATGTAATTACATTTACATTCACATGTATACAGAAAGGATGTGATGGGAAAAAAGGGGAAAAGAAAAATATCTTCCATTCTCCCAAGTTAAAAATCGATAGCAGATGGCATTATTCTATCACTGCTACTCGCACAAGTATTTCAATTGCTGCTTAAGGAAGTGAATTTCAATTGGTAACTTCATTGAAGAAAGAAGATAAGCGTACCATATAATTGAAGCATTGGAACTAATTTTCTAGCAGATAAAAAATTTGTTGGACTTAGTTTGAGATTTAAATGCACACTAAAATGCACATTACATTCCAGCTTGTAAGACTGAAAAATTGACAAAGTTTCCCAAAAGAATGACAAATAAGCTTGGATGGAATACAGATAATTACTTTTGAGTTAATGCAGAAGGACGAGAATATTCCCTCCGGGCAGAGCTACTTTCAAAAGCCAAAGGCGGTGAAGACAAATCCTCAGGAGCATCAAGGTCCCTATAGTCAATTAATGACCTAGAAGAAATGCCAAAAATTAGACATAGTTACATTCATTGATGTGCAAAATGTGTAATTACATCATAAATTAATAATGTTATCCAACCATGACTACTTCTGGTTATTGGTACATAAATGTGGATTTAATATCTAGAAAAACATTTCATTATGAAGTCCATTTATAAATAATAAAGTACCTCTTTTTTTAAAACTAAGCTTGCTAGAAATGGGCAATAACATCCCCAGAAAAACTTTAGAATGTTTACAAAATACTCTGAGCAAACTATATACAGGTCCAAATATTATGCCATAATCCCTTCATTTACTTGTAAAAGGTGAAAATTTTGAGTTCCGAATAGAAGCAATCCTTTATGTGCATAGATGAAAGTCATGAAACCAATCATGCTGGGACTAAGCTCAAACCAACACTTTAATTCAAACCATATAATCATGATGTATTCTACTTCCTCTTCATAACATACAAGCCTGAATACATATAAGATAGAAATCATTTGCAAAATTAATTATCAGAACGAGAAAACATCCCTTCTAGAGCCCTTCAGCACCCAGGAAATAAGTTGTCAACTCAATACATATTGTTTAAGCTTCAAGAACATAAACTAATTAAGTTTTCCTCACAATTTCCATTCTTATTCTCTTACTGTGGGGTTTTCATAGCATCCACAAATTGAAGCGATATGACTGCAACAGGTATACAAGAAATCCTAAAACCTCAACAACAAGAATGATACTCATATTTTCTGGGGAATCCTAAAACCTCAACAACAACAAGAAATCCTAAAATCCTAAAACCTCAAATATCCCCCTGTAAAAAGCAAATACACAGCTAACCTCTTATGACCATCTGAACGCGTATTTTCTGGGGAAGCCACAGTGGCAGAAAGAAGTGTTGGAGATCTCGTTTGTTTTGGAAGTGAACCATCTGCATGCTTGGTCTGGAACACTTGTTCAGAGTGATAGGTACCTCCTGTCGCCAAGACTGGAGAATAACCTTGTCGAGCTGGTGGGGTGGTATTATGGCTGGATAACTTCGACTGGTTAACCCACACAGGAGAGAAAGGACGCCTGCATACAGAGAGTGAGGCAAAATTACTATCTATCACTAAAAGCTAGAATCTAGAAGATGGTGACGTGGCATACAGAGAGTGAGACAACTGGAATGATAACGTGCTTTAAGATCCAAATTAGGCAATAAAGACAGGGCAGACAGTTCAATTTATGCTAAACTTACTGGCGAACTTCTTCTCTATGGGGATGCTGGCCAGAAACATACTGATTGTTCTGGAAAACCTGGGGAGGCGATCGTGCTCCATAAGGTGGTCTAATTTATGAGCAAGAAAATGAATATTAGTGTAAACAGAAGATTTATGAATTCAAATGTCAGACGTTTTGGGAACAAGACCCTTCCCAATAACAAAAAGACAAAAGGATAGACAGTGTTATATTAAAAAAAAAAAAATCTGTATTATGAAGAAGTAATCCCAGATTCAAACATCAAACAAAGCACTGGTATTTCACATTTGTGTTAGTCCATTAACAATTCCCACCTGGCAGATTTATAACATTACATTAACGAAGAGATATAATACAAGCCAGAATTTACATATGCTAAACTTACTGGTGAACTTCTTCTCTATGGGGATGCTGGCCAGCAACATACTGATTGTTCTGGAAAACCTGGGGAGGCGATCGTGCTCCATAAGGTGGTCTATTTTAAGACCAAGAAAATGAATATTAGTGTAAAGAGAAGATTTATGAATTCAAATGTCACTAGACATTTTGGGAACAAGACCCTTCCAATAACAAAAAGATAGACAGAGTTATATTAAAAAATATCTGTATTATGAAGAAGTAATCCTAGATTCAAACATCAAACAAATCACTGGTATTTCACATTTGTGTTTGTCCACTAACAATTCCCACCTGGCATATTTATAACATTACATTAGCGAAGAGATATAATACAAGCCAGAATTTACAAATGGTATGTACACTTGTCATATTTCCAACTATGAATGCACAAACAAAGTATTAGAACTGAGGGAAAAAGGCTAAAAGAGATAGGAACATACCTATACATGACATTCCTCGACATATTAGAAATTTCATCTGGATATTGAGAATAAGATGAATTGCTTCTTTTGTTAGATTGAACTTCTCCTTTTCTTGTGGAGCTGCCAATTGTTAAATTATTTGCAGCAACCTGTGGCAGAAGGATCGAAGGTCGTTGGTATTGGTCACCATGGTTATTGTTTGAAGATGCCTTTACGTCACCCCATCTCAAAGGAGGCTCATTGCTTCTGGAGTAAAATTCTATCTATCAGTGTCAAATTTAGATAACACATAGTCCACATAGTCCACTAGGTCACTGGAAAACAATACACTGAGAATTCACATGTACATGGACTATATATCGTTATGAAAAACCCATATGATCTTCTTATTCTAGTAGTGCTTTCAAATTCAAAACTGGAAGACGATATAAAAGTAAAATATCACTTAGACAATAGTTCAAAACACGTGAGGATACAAACATATGATTGAAAAGTAACACTAAGATTTAGCAGATAATTACTTATGTGTGCCTGGAAAAGGCCGAGAAGAATCCAAGGGTGGGGAGAATATGCCCTCAGAAGTATCAAGGTCTCTGTAGTCAATTGAGGACCTGACCAAGCAACACTCAATCAGTCAATAGAATAGAAACATGAGAAGTCACTAATGTATTGCCTAAATGCAGAAAAGAAATTCCATAGCATGAAAAGATTAATGGTTCCTAGTGCGTGAAAGACCAGTTAGCATTTGTCGTGTGTTCAATTGATGGTTAATCACATCACTGCTTAAAGTAGTTCGTAACATTAAGCAACAATATTTCCTAACTTGTAAGGTCAAATAACTTGAGCTAAAATAATTAGCAAAGTTAGATATAAAAGGCCACCCTCTAAAATGTCCAGCCATACGATTAAGATAATAAAACCTGAATGACCTCAAACGCTGATAGATAGTCAGAATAAATTCTAATACACCAATCCAACCAGAAGTCCAGCCCTCACTAACTAAATCCATCCTAACGCTTTTAGTTATCCAACAGATGATGCTGTTATTTCTTTCACCGATGGCTCCTCTAACAACAAGAAAAACGCAATCACTTGCCAAGTTGACAACATGAACCAATAAATGCATTTTTTTACAGCTCTTAAGCACATAACGTAACACAATTTTTAACTATATTTAAATTTGTTACCTGGTTCACATTCTCACATTTTCCCTTTTAAGTTTTTATTACCTGCATAATTTAAGTCATACAACTTCCATAGTTCATAGCACAGAAAGTAAAACCCGCACCTCATATTAACCTAAGTTTCACAATGAACTCCAGAATGCAACATATATACATTCTATGTTAACAATATATGTGATGTGGATATGACATTTTTTTGACAATCATCCGTCATAAACAACTAAACACACTACCAGGCATCTATTCAGAGACCAGTATAATAAAGTAAACCCTTGCCATCAGAGTAAATGTCATGGTACTCTATCAGAAGACTGGAAGATTTGGTTTAGTTAGTAAAAAATATAGATCAAACTAAAATCTATAAAACTTGTTTAGTACTTATCTTCTGATCAATTATTGTGACAGTCTTACACTGAACAAATTTCACTCAAATGAAGATTTAAACTTTTTATGTGCCTTGACAAGGGACAAGTACTAGTTTACACCCTGATTCTCAGCATGAGTAACCAGATAAATTTTATTTCTAGAAACCAAACAACAACAGTGAACAATAAAAAACCATACGAGCATAAAAGTGATATTCCTTATAATCCTTATAAAACACTACACACAACATGAAATACAACTAGTGTGATCTGTTTGGACAATTAAGCCGAGGATTGAGACGACAGAAACAGCAGCATTCAATACTCATATAATAAATTCTTTTTTTAAAACGTTTTCCAGCTCCACAGCAGGAACCGTAGAATGATAAATTGACAAAGATATGCCATAACTCTGTTTCGTAGGAGGATGTGCTTAGCCTTTTCCCATATTAATGAACAAAGTAAAATACTACTTCCATAGCGCGGTTGACTAAGCTCACTGCCGAAACATAAACTGATGCAATTCATGAGTTTAACTTGGATCAATAAAAAAAAAGGACATACAGAAACATAAATATATACCTAGGTGATATCGGACGAGGAGAAGTGTGGGAAGGAGGGCGAGGAATATTTTCGAAAGGATTGAGAGCTCCAGGCGTCGCACTTGGACCTGAGTTCTTCCCAAATCCACGAAATGCCATCACTCCTTCTAAATTTCAAATCTTTTCTTCCCACACCATACGAATATGGAGAGAGCGAGGGGGAGAGAGAGAAGCAGTGTGTGCTTTCTCAAGCCCCTGGGTGTGGTGTAGTTCCCATTAATAATAGGGTTGGGGGAGAGGCTTTTGAAATTGAAGAAGACGAAGATGCAAATCACCAGTAAAAACGGTGTCGTACACCGTAGAATCGTGAGGTTCTTTTGGTAGGTCACTCACTTATTCTTTTTTTATCAATTTTGATGCTGCTGTTAGTGAATCCGTCATTTACTAACGGAGGTTTTGAGCGCAAACTTTTATTTTCACTCTTTTAATTCCTTAACCCTAAACTCCCAAACCCATTTTTTTTAAAAAATTTAATTTACTGAATTTATCTCCAATTAATATTACTACTGATTAAAAATAGATTATCAAGCCCTAATAATTATAAATTGGGAAATGAATTCTAATAATTAACTATTTTGAAATAATTTTATTTAAAAAAGTCTGAAAAAACAGAGTACAAAACCAAGTCTGAATAATTTTCAACCATGAATACAATAATTATAAACTATCGAACTACACACTATAATTATAAAAACATAGTACATAACTAGTACATTACCAACACAATTTAACTAATTTAGCTTGCCATCACTCTCACTTGTTTTTTCTTTGGTATTTTCTGTTGGGTCCTTTTGATGAACCACTGCCACTCTTTCCCATGTAAGTAGCTAGATTTGACATAATGATGTAATTCACTCCTCCTTTCACAATAATTGAATTGTGTACTCTTGATGATTGCACAACCTATAAAATAAAAAATTAGTCACGTAACATTACAGTAATTATAAAATGACATTGTAACCCAAGACACACTCACATTTGCTTCATTGTGATTTTTTATTTTCCTACCCCCTGAGTTTCCCATTTCCTGTTTACCCTGTGAAAAGTTAACCAACAACAACAATGAGATGATAATAAATTATAATTGAGTTATATAATTATTATAATTCCTGGCTACTCTGGAAATGGTTGGTTGATGAATCACCCAATGTTTATGAAGCATGAGAATTCCTTCTAAACTTCAGGACTAAAATCACCACCATCAACCACAGTCATTTCCCTCTCACTATCTAAATGTTGAAAAAATTTTTTGATAAAAATGTAAACAAAACAAAACTAATTAACCCATATATTTAAACGTAAAAGTTATAAAAACTTACCATATTGGGGGTGTTTTTAGACATCTTCAGTTCTTCGTACAAACTCAAAATCACTCTATTGTGTTTGGGAGTTTAGGATTAAGGAATTAAAAGAGGGAAAATAAAAGTTCGCGCTCAAAACATCTTCTCCGTTAGTAAATGACGGATTCACTAATAGCAGCATCAAAATTGATAAAAAAAGAATAAGTGAGTGATCAATTTTGATAGTAAAGAATAAGTGGGTGACCAATTTTGATAGTGATTAAATGTGGGTGACCAAAACTAAAAAGTGGTATAGTTCAGTGACCAAAAGTGATATTTTCCCTAAAAATTTACTCTTCAGATCTTAATCTTCAATTCAATGTGAATCAACACGGTATTGTTGTCCCCTCCAATCGTGATAAGAGAAAAAATGAATGTTTCCATGGTCTTAATAAACGTCAATATCTTCAAACCTTGAACTAAGACAACCCCACCCACACTAAGGTGTTACCATGTCAAAAATAGAAAACAAAATAAATAGACAAAGTTCCACCAAGTACCAGATCCCAAGTACTGGTTCCCAAGGACTCTCGAGTCTATCTCAAAAGAGCCCCACCACTATGAAAGAGTCTCACAACCACAATAGAGTCTCATAAAAGGGGGAAAAGGTCGCACAAGGCGCAACGAAACACAGTAACTAGAAACAAAAAAAAAACTATACTAGGAAAACACAATAAAACTACCTAAAAAAAAAAGTAAACGGGATCAATAAAAAAATACTCAAACAGTCACCGTAGCTGCGTTAGGGATAATTTATACGTTGATCCCAAACAACATACGAAAAAAAACTAAAAAAAAAAAAAACTGAGTCGACCGGTATGGCGACGGCGAGAGCTTCTCGGATAGAGCTAAGTAGATCTAAAGATCTACTATCTAAATCTTGCAAAAAAAACTGAAAAGAGATTAGAACCGAAAGAAAGCAGAAGACGGCGGCGGAACGGCAACAGAGTGGCGACTGCAGCGGTGGAACGACAACAAAGTGGCGACTGCAGCGGCGGAACAACGGTGGAGGCCAGTGGAGTATGGAAGAAGCAACCATAAAGAGAGAAGCTCTCCTCTCTCTCTCTCTCTCTCTCTCAAAATCCCTACTAAAATTTAAAGATTAATTTAAAATATTAAAGACACCCCATTTTCCTCTATTCAAAATCTCATTCCCCATTCAAAACTTCTTACTAAAACACATCTCATTTAACTTTTTCTCTTCTCATTCTCTCATTTATCTACACACACCTCATTTAACCTTTAGGGTTTATTGGAATTTTGATATATTTTATTTGTTTAGATGAATTGAAGTGATAATATTGTGTGCATCTAATTGTTGAATACATTGTGTAAATATTGCATAAAAAATTTAGTTTGATATGCTAAAATGTTGTTTTTACTCTCGTTATTGCGCTTTATTTGTTGTCAAGTTTGTTGATGTGTTGAAGGTGTTCAGCCAGATTCGTGGCCGCACACTCCTTGTTGTGCACGATCGAAATGGCCGAACACGTACGAAGTTGCATGGAAAAATTATATTCGACCAAAATTGGTCGTACACCCAATGATGTGTTCGGCCAAAACTAGCCGTACACCCGATGATGTGTTTGGTCATTCCGATCGTACATACATTGGTGTGTTCGCCCACTTCCGACCGTACATACATTGATGTGTTTGACCACGATTCTGCCCGAACATATCGACGATTGTTGTAGCTCATAATTTGTATATACTCTAAAAAAAAGTGAAAAAAACATTAAATATATTTACATTAATGTTCTACATCACTTTTTCATCTTCCTTGACTATTTTGATTGTGATTATATCATCACATGGAGGGTTTATGCATGAAGGATTTTTAGGATAAGGGTGATTTTTTGAAGTAAAAGTAAAAATTGTTGGAATGAGGGTTAAATGATGGAAAGTTTAAGAATGGGGTGTGTATAATATATGTGGTGTGTTTATAATTTTTTAAAAGACGTAAAAGGATATTTTCGTAAATGCATTAATGTCTATTTTGCCCAAATAAATTTGAGGTACTAAACAAATAATATAAATAAAGTCATTAAACAAACCTCCGATTCTACTATACACACTTCATGAACTTAATTACTATACATACCCACATAAAATATAATTTATTTTTTAATTAATACAGAGTACTCATTATAATCCAATTATAAAAAAAAATATTATTCATTGACGGAACGGAAGAAACGCGTGATATAAAACGAATAAAACTTGAGTTCAAGTTTGAAAGGAGGAGTTTCAACCGGACATATTTAACATTCAGAGTTTTCTATCGAACAAAATGAGTAAATTTGTTACGCTTAATCTCCATTTTTTACACAATTTCGTTATTTTTTTTAATCAAAATTTAGGGTTTTAATTTTTTGTAAAATTTTTAAGTATGTCGAACTCAATTTTTTCTTCTTCTTGTTTTACATTCCGTCAAAGGAGATGATTTTTCCTGATTTAAAAAAAAAAAAAAAAAGGATATAATTGTAGAAAATAATTTAATGATAAATTATACTCCCTCTAAATTATACTCCATTTTATATGGTGTATGTATAGTAGCTAGGTATGTACGGTAGAACTGGGAATATGTACATGAATAAAAAAACACCTTTTGGAATCCGAAAAATTAGAGACTGGTTTTATTCTAGGTTAATATCGATGTTTTTTGTTTTGAAAAAAATGTCAAAATTATTGAAAAAAATTATGGAGTATATATCAAAAATTTTAATACGGTATGATATTGTATCCTTATGTGATAACAGTGTAAAAATTTGTTATACGGTGGTATTTCTATATAAAATGGTATATCCTTATATATGGAAATATTGAAATCTTAATAAAATAATAGAAATTTATAATATATCGTAGTTTATAATTTTATATTATCTATTAAACTTGAATTGAATTAAAAAAACATAAATAATTAATTTCAATATGAAGCGTGCTTTAATATTTGTGGTATTAATTAGTATTTTGGTATGAAACGTTTGTTCAATATTTTCGGTACAATATATGGCATGTAATTTTTCATACCAATTTTTTTTAATATTGTATTAATATCAAAATTTTTGCTAAGATATCTATATGATCCATATTGAACCACCCCAAACTTGAACAATGAATAATGGAGTATAATATATTTTGGTCCCACCCGTCACGAACCTTTTGGTTTCACATTTGATCTCGTTCTTGTCTTTTTTTTTTTGATATACCTTCGGTCTCAACGTTATAAGAAAGCGTCAAGTATTATTGCACTTTTGTCCCAGGCTATTAAGCCAACAATTTAACTATTAAATTAATAAAAAAAATATAGGATACAATTCATGAATTTTACTTATATTTTGTGTATTAAGAGAATTTATATTAAGTTAGTGTCTTTAGATTATTTATTTAATTTGTGGACTTCGTGTTATGGTTTATGCATGCATGACAAACTCTATGATTTATGATTTACGACTTATTTTATGGTTTGTACGTGGACTTATTTTATGGTTTGTACGTGGACTTATTTTACAGGAGTTATACCATTAATGGTTTAATTTATACTCCCATTTAAATTAATATTTATAATTTTTACGACTTATTTTATATTTTTCATAAATAATGAGTATTTTTTATTATTTAAATAATCAATAATTTTTATATGTAATTCTTTAAAAAAAAATCGAAGTCAGTTTTACATATTTTATATATGCTATTTTATTATTTTATTTAACTTTTAAATTAATTTAATAGTTAAATTGTTAAAATAACTGCTTGGGACCAAAAATGCGACAATATTAAACGTTTTCTGTAATGTTGCTACCAAACATGTAAAAATAAATTTACGAACGGGACCAAAATTGAAATCATATGGACCAAAATCGTGGAGTCCTGAGAAGGTGAGACCAAAAGTGAACTTTAATTCCTCTAAGTCTGGATTGTGTTCTTAATTCTAGATAGGTTGCTTTGTAAATTTGTGTGTTTTCTGAATAAAGTCCATTTGTTAATCTTCCTCATGTATTGTTTAGAAGAAGAATAATTGGATCTTATACACCTTCACGGGTACATGTATGTGTAAGATTCAATGGTCCCCTCCTGCACATGACCCTTTTGAATAAGAAATGATTCAATTAATCTCTATTTATATATCTATGAGAGGGGAAAGATGTGGTCAAGAAAGTCTAACTATATAAGCAGGCACTTAAACGTCATAAAAGACAAAGTGAGATAGCTCAAGTGGTTAGAGCACCACTACCTGGGCCTTAATCAAAAAAAACTTAAACGTCATAAAAAAGAAAGAAATTTTAATGACAATAATCACCTTTTAATCTATTTTAATCACAGCACTCAATTCAGTCAATTACATGTACAACCTTAAGGTCCTGGGTTCGAGTCATGGAGAGGGGAAAAAAAAGGGATGGGTATTTAACTTTCCATCAAAAAAAAATTTAAACGAAAAATAATAATTAATTAACTAGTACAGTACTAAATATATATTGATCGAATGAGAAATGTAAAATAAATTGATGAAGTTTGGAACATGTTCTTGATAGCTCCATTTCATCAAAACTATGTTCAAATTCATAAAACGCATGTGGCAGGCCTTCAAAGGTGATTCCATGTGATATATGGAGGAATTTCATGTTTTGCAAACGATTCATTTTATTAATGGAGAAGCATCTGATAAAAATGCACTAGTAATAAAAGGGATTCTTAGACTGTTTGAAATCTTGAATTGTCTTAAGGTGAATTTCCACAAGAGCTCTCTTCATGGTATGGATATTAGTGATCTCAGATTGCAAAGACGGACCGAAATCTTAGGATGCAAAGTTGGGTTGTTACCATTTGAATTTCTAAGACGATCAGTGGCATGATAGTAGAGTTTGTTTTAACGAAAAATTTAGAAAATTATATTTGGTGTCAACTTGAAAAAATGGTCGAGTTAGTGATTTCTTTGAGTGTGAAAATTGTTGTTGGAGTTTTGGATGGTCTAAACTTCTTAATGCGGCATAATATATTTAATGATTTTCTGGAATTGTGGAACTTGATTTGCAGGATCAATCTCAAGCAATATTCAAGAGACACGTGTGATTGGGAGGGATCAAAAGGAAAAGAAGTCAAGGCAAGAGGAATGTATCAAATTCTTGCGGCAGAGGAATTGAGGGAAGTAAGTACATTTGGATCGTGGTCCAAAATATGGTGGAAGACAATTCCTGAAAAAGTTTCAGCACATTTGTGGAAGTGCTTTGGGGTAGACTTGCTACAAAGGATATTTTATACAAATGAGGTTTTTCGGTAAACAACGAGGACGACTCACGCCCTATCTGCTTCTCAGTGGCTTAAACTATTCGTCACACTTTCTTCTCGTGTCCATGAGCGGTTAAGATATGGCCTTTCTTAAGCTCGTGACTGGAACACTCTCTAATTTATTCGTCCAATCCGACTGCCCATTTCGATGAGTTTGTATCCTTGGGCAAATGGGCACTGAAAAAAGTGGTAGGAAGATTTTTTCACTGATTTGGCAATATGCAATTTGGAAAATTTTGGAAGATAAGAAACAATTGGATCTTCAAGGGTATTCAACAAGTTGTCTCAAACTGTATTGAGGGTATCTTATTTTTCTCATGAATATTTTCATCATCTTTTTACTGCTCTTTTCAGGACTGGGAACTAGCGCCACTAATGTGTTGCCCAACTATGCTTCAGTAATTTGCTTTTGATGTTTTTGTACTCTTACAATTTTTCAGCTTCTTGTCCTTCTGTCATAACTTTCATCTTATGACTCCAAACTCATGTATATTTGTTCTTTGAGTACTTATTGTACTTCTAAGTAATCAGTGCACCATCTTGATCTTTCAAAAAGAAAAAAAAAAAAAAGTTAAATGAGTTTGTTAAAAAAGTAATCATGTAGTATATGATAATATTGTTGTTAATGTAATTTCAAACATAAAGTCTAGTATGCACTCGAGTGCATGTTGTGCACCCTAGTTCATGTTGCACTTTTCAGTTTTACTAACTTACACTTTTTTTTGGTAAATGGTGTTGCACTTTTCAATTATTAAACTTTATAATAATATTTTTAGTATAATAATTGAAAAGTGCAACACTATCCACCAAAAAATATAAGTAAGTAAAACTGAAAAGTGCAACATGGACTAGGGTGCACAACATGCCAAATTCCAAAATACGGAGTATTTGATAAATATTTTTGTGAATTAACAAATATTGATTTTTTAAAAAGAATAATAATAGGGAGTAATAATTATGGTTAAAAATAGAATAATAGTGATTTAAAAGGTGATTGACACCATATTTATTGATAATTGATATACATGAATGAAAATTTGGGGAATTCCATAACCCTCCTCCCTCATATGCGTCCACGTTCATTTTGGACAAAGATTCCAAGTTGACACTATAAAACTCCATAAATCTTTCTCTCCCCAAATAAGAAAAAAGTTGGAGAGAAAACATAATGACTACTACTAGGGTTGAGAAATCGGAGGAGGAATGGCGAGCTATTCTCGATCCTGAGCAGTTTCGCATTCTCCGTCAAAAGGGCACCGAGTTAGTTCTCTCTCATCAACATTTCTCTTCTTTCATTTCATTTTTTCTTTTTTTTTTTTTATATTCATTGATTATGAATTTACAAGTTTCTGGTTTTGTGACTGTTGGGCAATTTGATTATTGGGTGTGTGTGCTATCAAGTGTGTAAACTGTAAAATTAACAGTAGAAGCCTTGGGTTATTGGATGATTGGATTATTTATACAACTAGGGAGTATTTCAGATAAATCTACCTTCAAATTAAGAAAGGGACAGAATATTCTTCAGTTTTCAAACACTTGTACATGTAAAAAGGATGATCATTAGAACCTCACACGCAGGAATATAATAAACGTCTTTTTGAAAACTAAGTAATAATCATCACCCTATTTCTAAACAAGTTTAGATATACATATGACTTGTTACAGCAGACTGCTTTAGAAAATTGATGATGTTCAACTTCAAACAGGGCTAGGGGAACAGGGCACTACGATAAGTTCTACTCCGATGGTGTGTACGACTGCGCTGGTTGTGGGACACCTCTCTACAAATCCACAACCAAATTCGACTCTGGCTGCGGTTGGCCTGCCTTTTTCGAAGGTCTTCCAGGAGCTATCACCCGCACCGTTAGTATCCTATCCAGCTTTTCATAATGATACCATACTTTATCTCAATTCTTTTTACGTTTGCAATTCTTATCTAGACAATTGTATAATAGCAAATCAATTACCAATTGAAATGATTTTCGCAATTTGCCTGAAGCTGCTGACAAGTCATCAATTGGATAATAGCAAATCTGGGATGACACGTCAGCTTCAGGCAAAAGGGCTGCCCAGAAGACAAATATAATTGTTGATTGTCTAGATTAGACTGCAATCATCGTGATTTTTAGGTGCAATTAAACCTTCTTTTCACGTCAATTGAACCTTGTGTAGCCGGATCCTGATGGGCGGAGGACTGAGATCACTTGTACTGCGTGTGGTGGTCATTTGGGGCACGTCTTCAAAGGAGAGGGGCATCAGGTGCCAACTGATGAGAGACATTGTGTTAATAGTGTGTCCATTAAGTTTGCTCCTGCCTCTGCTCCATAGTTTGATTGTAGGAATTATTACTGAGATTGATTGATGCAACAGTGTTTGGAACAGACTTTGTTTTTTGGCACTTTGGATATTAGATTAGATAGATGTTTGCAATTAATTGCTGAGTATTGGTGGTTTCATTAGTGGCTCTACAAGATATTTATTTAAAATACAATATTGATATATATCTTTCCCACGTTGTTCTCGTGCTATAATATTTTTAGTCCCAATTTGGTAGACTCAAAATAGATGTTTAATCGGACTTCAAATACACACAATTGTATGCATATTAAATGATAAAAAAACATAATCTACCAATTGGTCTGTCCATTGCAGTTCTACCAATATTCAGGGCACAAGCCTCTCGGAAAAAAAGGGCACATACATTCATCAAAATAATTTTCCATTACATAATATCCAGAAAAAAAAATTAAATAAAAGAAGACAAAAAACAGCTAATGTTTCTCATATTTAATGTTTCCACCAATACTATCAGTGTTAATTTTCGGGAGAATTTTTTTTCTTCCCAATTACTCCCCGTATTACTATGACCCAAATGAACCTCAGAATTAAAAAAAAAAAAATCATAGTAAAAGTTGGTCAGTCTTCTTCTTCTCCTCTGACTGCAAAGAATTAAAAACATAAGAAAGAAAGCCACACAAAGAAATTCCTCCACCAAAAAAGATACTAAAAGATAATGCTAAGGCAGGACAAAAATAAATCTTGCAAAATCAAACAAAGTTTTACGAATAGGATTTATGCTACCAATTCATAAAATGCATGTGCACACATATGTATATAATGGATATTTCTGAATATCTGGATATTTTTAGTTTTGTATTGGTGAGAATTTGTGGTTGGTGTGTGTGTGGTATGAAGAGTGGAAGTGTGTGTAATGTAAAATAAAGAGTAGAAGCCATGGATGATTATCCCTCATGGAGTATAGAGTATTACAGATTAAATCTACCTTAAAATTAAGAAGCAAACAAACCTAGCCAACCTTTATGATTGTTAATCAAGAAGCAGCCTTTTGCAAGATTGCTTAAGAAAATTAGTGGACAGGCCTAGGGGCACTACGACTAGTTCTACTCAGAAGGTACCTCTCTACAAATCCACAACCAAATTCGACTCTTTTTTTCATAATTGACAAAAAACTTGTATGAACCTGCTTCACAAATTTAAAATCTGTGATGCCCTATATTGTAACCGGATCCTAATGGGTGGACTGAGATCACATGTACTGCACGTCGGACATCCGGACCGGTGCCAACCAATGAGAGGCATTGTGTTATGTTAACAGTGTGTCCATTAAGTTTGTGCCTGCCTCTGCTCCTGCAATTTTCTGAGATTGATGCAACAATGTTTGGAGCAGAGTTGGCACTAGTCATTTGTTCATCTTCAGTTGTGAATTGTGATGGACATTAGATGTGTGTAAACTAATAGTGAATAATATTGCTTTTTGGTGGTTTTCATAAATGCCAATATTTTACTTGGGTTTATCATTTTTTCCCCAGCTTTAGATGAAAGTGTTCAAATTCCATCCTTTTTTTTTCATTTCAAATTGATAAAAAAAAATGTTGCAAATTGATATGAAACCTAAAGTTTATATGAAAGGAAAAAACTTGCATGCACCCGATGCACAGTGTCATTCATATGTATTTTAAAATGGTACTCCCTCCATCCAAACTTTGTATGTACTGTATAATTAATTTTCACGGGTTTTAAGGAATATTGATCGTTTAGGTATAAAGTAAGCGTGTAAAGTAAAAAGTGAATGATGTATTAGTGTATTGGAAGAATAAATATTTTCATTTATGGAAATATACATATTAAGTTTGGACTTTGGACGGACCAAAAAGGAATACTTGCATACAAAGTTTAGATGGAGAGAGTATTATTTATTATACTAAAATGTAATATTAGTTTGTTAGTACTAAACATTATTTTACGAGTTAATGCAGCGTATTATGTGCACCTTGTGCACCGTACACTTAATTTGTTCATTGCCGTTCAACCAAGATTCAGGGCACATACATTCATCAAACATAAGTTTCGTTGCATAAATCCAGAAAAAAAAAAGACAAAGAAAAGGCTTCTCATATTTAATGTTCTACCAATACTACCAGTGTAAGGAAAATGATTTTCCTAATTATTTTTCATAGAAAACTATGACCCAAATGAAGCTAAGAAAATTACAAAAACAAAATCATGGTAAAAGTTGGTCAGTGTCACCATACCTCCATAGTTTAAGGTTCACCTATTCTTTTCTTCTTTTCTCATTGCATGATTTCAGATTTTGAACTTCTGCACCAAATCAAAAGTACGGAAAAACGGAACTAGAATAAGAAATATAAACAATAAGAAAGAAACAAAAAAAAATTCCATTCGTCCAACCAAAAAGAAAATGCCAAAGCAGGAAAAACCTTTTTGGCAAGATTTCCAATTCCTGTTGGAGTTGACAAGACAATCCTGAAAAATCAAACGAGGGTTTATGAATGGACATAGGGGTTTACGATACCAAGTACCAATTCATGAAAATATATGTGTACACATGCATGCACATATACACTATACAGCATTAAATACCTGTAAAGCTAAGTAGAAAGAGGAGCATTCTTGAAGCTGCTTGACGTTCTCATCATCCTCATCAGCATCGCTTCGATGCAGTTCTGGTGGCGGCAGGCCCGATTGTTGGCTTGGGCTTGGGTTGGGTTTAGCCGTTTGGTCCATGTTAATGGGTGATCCTTTACCAAGAATTAGAGTTTATCATTCAAACTTTTGTTGGAGAGAGGATATACCAACAGAACTGGCACTTGGCAGAAATTTGAAAATAGAACACATTTGAGTAAACTGTAAAACTTTTTTTCATACAAAGAAGAACAGTGTTACTTCTATTCACAAATTTATCCTCCATATTCAGATAAACAATGTTAAACGATTTTTTGCTCAGCACCTAACATGATTTGCAACAAGATATGAGATTGGTAGTTAATGTTTAAATATTCCTATTTTCGCATAAATGGATCATATACTGTAACATTACATTGAAGATGATACAAACACAAACTTCGTGATCAAGATTGCAACCTCATCGAATTCCAAATCTCCAATAACCATTAAAAAAATTCAAGACTTCAAATTCCAAATACTGCATTGGATATTCTTATTCCCACGTTTTCCCATTAGACATAATTATCAATCAAATAAACTTTCATTTGCAGCTATTTAATCACGAAAAATAGGATGCATATACACAAAATTATTTCTTAATTAAAAAGGGAGAAGATTATAAAAGGATTCTTATTGGAGAAAACAATCCTGCAACTACAACTAATTTTACAATCACTGTTGAATAGAATCCAAAGAATTCTCGTTTCAGAAAGAATTATAGCATTAGTGACATCATGACATCCATGGACAGCTTGACCATTCTTCCGAGATTTTTAGTTTTTTTCATGCCAATAGAATGCATATACACCTTAATAAAAACATAAGGCAATTCGATTCGCACAATAATTTCTTCTTATTCTCTTTTTAAAATTGTAAAAATAAAGGGAAGGGGGGGCTCATTGCTACATTCTTCACTAAAATTCTGTTTCCAAACATGTAGCAGTGAAATTGATGATTTAATGTACGTCTATAAACACATACCTCTCGAAATTGCAGCTGGATTCTACACAAATTCGCGAAACGACG
Source organism: Galeopsis tetrahit (assembly GCA_963675135.1). Taxonomy (NCBI): domain Eukaryota; kingdom Viridiplantae; phylum Streptophyta; class Magnoliopsida; order Lamiales; family Lamiaceae; genus Galeopsis; species Galeopsis tetrahit. The sequence continues at coordinate 57,798,162 of OY776124.1, read as the reverse complement.
ATTTTTCCTTTCCAAAGTAAAATCTTGTCTTGCCACGCACTCGAAGGTGTACTCTGTGAATTTGAAAATCAAGAAAAATGTTTTAGTCAATGGTTAGTAGGGTTTTGGTTTGGGGAAGAAGGGTTTTGGAGATAGAGGAAAAGAAACGACGCCGTTAATAATAATACTCCCTTTGAAAAGTATGTATAGCCTTATTTTCTATTCATAAAAATATGTTCTTTTTATTACACATTTTCAAACATATTACACATCTTTATTTTGATTCAATAATTATGTTTAAATTTTAAAATAGGTCATTTCACCTGAAAGAGCAGGTAAACAAAAAAACAAAAAAAATTAAAAATCTGAAAATAACTTGTGAATAATATTTAAAATTATAATTTTTTTTTCAAAATATCCAAAAAATTATAATATTGATAAATTTTAAAAAACTAAATAAATTGGCTTCAAAAAAAAAAAATTCATTTCAATAAATATATTATTAGAAAAATCAATTAACTTATCTAATTCAAAAAATAATATAATTACAAATTAGATATTAGAAAAGTATTTAGTTATTTTAAAATAATTAAATGAATATACAAATTTATCTTTAAAATAATAAAACCCTCAAATTTATTGAGCTATTTTGTAATATTCTCAGGGGTGTATTTAATTGAGATTTTATTAGATTTTTTTTAACTATAAAAAGTCCGTGGATTTAGAAAATCTATAGAGTCCATGTCGAGTTTGACTGACTTTTTTTTATTGATTTACATAGATTTTCATAAACTCCGACGTTGGAACTATTGATGCAAATGTATATGTATGCCCCCGGATCCGTTCTAATGTATTATGTCCCGGACCCGCCCCTTACAGGTCCTAGATAGTCACCCCGTGTCCCATCCCATTTTTTCATATCATGTTGAATTTATTTAAATTGTTTCTCACCATTAAAAATAATATTTTTCATGCATATATACATTGAAACAATTCACAATAATATACATATTTTTCACTTTATATATTACTGAGCTGTCACTCCGCGTCATCATCCACATCATTCTTATTGATATATTTTAAAAGATAATTTAAAACAAATCTTACCCATTAAAATATATTTAAATTTTTTAATATGTAATCTCTCACTTAACCGTTAGTAAAAACCAGCAAATTTTCCATCTGCCCACCCACCAACTATTTATTTTTTCTAATTTACTATTTATTTTTCCTGAAAAAATCAAGCTTTTCCCACAAAGCAAATCAAGTTTTCTACAATTATTACTTTTTTTTTTTTTCCCAATTTACTAACACAAACAAATACAAATTTACTAACACAAACAAATACAAATAGTGATGATGGATAACAAAATTTATAATTTAGCAATAAAATGATAAAAAAAATGATAATATTGAATCAAAACAGAGTCATTCATTTAAGAGAAGATTAATCAAATCGATTAGTCGATAGGTTCTGGCATATGTGAAACACATTTTTAGTGTTGATAGAAAGACAAATGATTTTGTGCTTACAGAAACAAGTCAATTTGTACAAGTGAAACTTTTTTGTGCTTCTAGAAATAAATTGATGATGCATTATAAATGAGATTTATGTTGTTCAAAGGCTCACACAGAAATAAGTTGATGATGCATTATAATGAGATTTATGTTGTTCAAAGGCTCACACAGAAATAAGTTGTGATGCATTATATTAATCTTGAGTCCAGTTGCAAAGAGAATGGATTACATTTCATGCAAAAAAATTTTAGGTTTAACATGTTACTGCTAAATTGTAAATTATGCTATTAAAGTTTTAAAAAAAAAAAAAATTCTAAGAACTTGTCATTATATACAAGTGAATTTTCTAATCTATGATACATCAAATTTTTCTAAAATATTTTATGAAATAACGATTAGAAAATTATACATATACGACAAAATTAAGATATTAAATTAATTTATTTTTTGCTTAGAAAATAAATAATAATTGCAAAAAACTTGGATTTGCTTTGTGGGAAAGCTTTCTGCTTTTCCTGATTTTTCAAATCAGAAAAATAAATCGTTGCAAAAAACTTGGATTTAGAAAATTTGGATTTTTCAAAGCTTTCCCACAAAGCAAATCCAAGTTTACTAACTTTGTGGGAAAGCTTTGAAAAATCCAAGTTTTCAAATAAGCTGGTGGTATAGACTAACCGGAAAGCTACAAAGCAGTCGCTCACTAACCTCAGTTCGCTACGTTCTCTTAAGAGTTGCTAGTAGCAGCTTAAGGTTACTAAGATGTTCGGAGCTAAGTCATTTCTTACGCGTCCCGAACCCCGGAAGTCCGGGGTGTAGCTAAAGTCAAGGAGTGTGAGGTTCGATCCACCGTCCGTAGGGCTACTAAACGCATTCTGGGTGTTCAAGAGGGTTCTCTACCGTTTTTGGGTTGGGGTTCCTATATCGTATATTCAGGGGCGTTCCAAGGAAGATTCCTGAATCAAATGAGTTGGAGTTTTCCAGTCAGCTAAGTAGGTGATGCTTAGAGTCTGCTGAGATGAGGTAATCAGAAGAGTTCACATCAGTTGAGTAGATGTCTAGTAGCAGAGTTAGTCTTTTGGCTAAGTGTTTGGATATCAGAAGAGTAAAACAGAAGAGGGAAGTCTTCTGGTTGTCTTCTGTTACGAAAACAAGTGAAGGGCAAAGCTGTCAATTCAGATTGGGCAATGGAGAAAACATGAGTTTGTTAGGGGGTTGTAACAACCTTTTACAGTCACGCAATCAACACATGATGCAATCATCTTTGATCAGTATAAATACCCCATAACTTGTAATTGTAAAGTTTGACGCTTACGAGTATTCGTTCTTGAGTTGTGAGTTCACGAGTGAAGTGAGGATAAATCCCTTTCTGAGTGATGAGTGTGTAAACATTCTTTTATCAATCAAGATTGAAGTCGTGTGTCCAGTGGATGCAGATCAAGTTGATCGAACCATTTAAACTCTTGTGTGCTCTATTTTATGTTCTCGTATTTCATATTTGTGAATTTCTATCTTTGTTGGATTGTTTGAGGTACTTGTTTTCTGTATTGATTGGAGACGTCTAATCGTGTGGATAACTTGACAATTAGCGTCGTCTGTGGGAATCGAGAGATTCAATCCTTGAAGCAATTGCTAGATCGGAGATGGAGAATTCGACCAAATATAATATTGAGGAGTTCTCAAGCACCGGAGACTTTGGGCTGTGGAGAGTCAAGATGTAGGATCTTCTAGAACAACAAGGTTTGTTCGATGCGCTCGAAGAACCTACAACCCCAACCGGAGAATCTGTCTCAACTGCTGCTGAAAGGAGCAAGATGCTCAGGAAGGCTCGAAGCACGATTCTACTCTGCCTTAGTGATAAGGTTTTGAGAGAAGTTGCTAAAGAGAAATCCGCGAAGGAGGTCTGGGATAAGCTGGGTAAGTTTTACATGGTTAAAACCTTAGCTAACCGTCTCTATTTAAAACATAAGCTGTATGCCTTTAGAATGGGTGATGACAAACCTATTCTGGATCAGCTTGATGAGTTCAACAAGATTCTTGATGATCTAGAGAATTTAGATGTTAAGTTAGAGGAAGAGGATAAAGCTCTGATCTTGTTGAGTGCTCTCCCCAAGTCCTTTGAAATCTTAAAGGACACCATATTGTATGGTAGGAAGGAAAGTATTACATTGGAGGATGTAATGTTGGCTGTCAAGTCCAAGCTGTTGCACAATAAGACATCTCAAGGAGATAAAAGCACCAATGGAGAAGGATTAACAATCAAAGGAGGTCGGAAGAGGTATGTCTCCAAGAAGGGGTCTAGTAAACCCAAAGGAGCTGATAAGGGAAAACCAACTGTGTCCAATCAAGGGGATTCAGTGTGCTACTACAGTAATAAGCCCGGACACTATAAGAATGTTTGTCACAAGTATAAGCAGTTCTTGAGGAAATCTGGTGCCAAGAACCATGCTGATAAGAATCAAGCTAATTAGGCCCAAGAAGAGAAGGAGCAAGAAGGCTATGAGTCTGCTCAGGCGCTAACCATTACATCTTCTATAGAACAACAAGCATGGATCCTGGATTCGGGGTTTTCTTTCCATATGGCTCTAAGAAGAGATTGGTTTCATGATTTTAAACATCAGAAGGGCGGTTATATTATATTAGGAAATGATCACACATGCAAGGTTATAGGTGAAGGTTCAATCCATTTGAAGATGTTTGATGGTGTAGTAAGAATTCTCAAGAGTGTCAGGTATGTGCCTGAACTCAAGAGAAATTTGATATCTCTTGGGATGCTAGATTCTATGGGCTACACATTCCAGTATGCTGATGGAGAGCTCAGGGTGTCAAAGGGGGAGCTGACTGTCCTGAAAGGTGTGAGAATGAATGATCTCTACTTTCTTAAGGGAAGTACAGTAGCTGGCAGATCAGATGTAGCAGAGGTGCAAGATAACTCTATGTTGTGGCATAGAAGACTAGCTCATGCAGGTGAGAAAGACCTAATTGAGTTGTCTAATCAAGGTTTGCTTGGCAAGGACAAGATCAAAAAACTGAATTTGTGTGAGTCTTGCATTATTGGTAAAGCCAAGAGGTTGAAGTTTGGGAAGAGTGATCACTCTACTAATGGGATCATGGATTATGTCCATTCTGATCTATGGGGGACAACTAGGAATTAGACGAGGTCTGGTGGTAAATATTTCTTGTCTATCATTGATGACTACTCAAGGAAGGTGTGGGTTGCTATCCTGAAATCTAAGGCAGAAGCATTTTAAAATTTTAAGGAATGACTCACTGAATGTGAGAATGTCACAGGCTAGACTCTCAAGCATTTGAGAAATGATAATGGTCTGGAGTACCTATCAGAAGAGTTCAATGCGTTCTGTAAGAAGAAAGGAACAGTGAGGCATAGGACTGTGCCAGGGAACCCTCAGCATAATGGAGTAGCTGAGAGGATGAATCAGACACTACTTGAGAGATTTAGGTGCATGTTGAACAACTCTGGTCTGCCAAATGTGTTTTGGGGAGAAGCTGTGTCAACGACAACCTACTTGATAAACAGAAGTCCTTCCTCAGCTGTGCAGTATAAAACCCCAGAAGAGTTATGATCTGGCCATGCAACTGATTACAGTTATTTGAGGGTATTTAGATGTGCAGCATATGCCCATGCCAAGCAAGATAACTTTGAGCATCGAGCATTGCGATGCGTGTTTGTTGGGTATCCTTCAGGTGTTAAAGGATACATGTTATGGTGTCTTGAAGCTGGAATGCAGAAGTTCGTAGTCAACAGAGATGTTACTTTTGATGAGAGTAGGATGCCTCTAGTAGAAGAGGTTAGTACGAGTACTAGTACAACAGATAACCAACCATACGAAGCACAAGTCGAGGTGGAACATGTTGACACCAGAGGACCTGTTGGAGAGCATATTGATCCAGATGAGGAGGGCGTTCCTCATAGTGAGAATGAGCTTCAACACTATCAGCTGACATAGGACAGAACCATAAGAGAAGTCCACCCACCCCAGAGGTATGGTCAAGCTGACATTGTATCATTTGCATTATGTGCAACTCTTGGGGTGAAGTCTCTGGTGCCGAAAACTTACACTGAAGCCATCAGCTGCCACGACAAGGAGAAGTGGATAGTTGCAATGGAGGAGGAGTTACAATCTCTTGACAAGAACCAGACCTAGGAGATTATTGAGAGGCCTCATAACAAGAAACTTATTGGGTGTAAGTGGATCTACAAGAAAAACGCGGAGGCTCAGAGAGGTGGCAAACTTAGATACAAAGCGAGGCTTGTAGCTAAGGGATTTACACAGAAGGAAGGTATTGATTTCAATGAAATCTTCTCACCTGTTGTGAAGCATTGTAGTATCAGAATCTTGTTAGATATGGTTGCTCAGTATGAACTTGAGCTGCATTAGATGGATGTGACCACAACTTTCTTACATGGATCTCTAGATGAGAGGATCTACATTAAGTTACTAGAAGGGTTGGACATAGAAGAAAGGGAGGGCAAAGTGTGTCTACTGAAGAAGTCCCTCTATGGCCTGAAACAAAGCCCTAGACAATGGTACTTGAGATTTGATGAGAACATTTGCTCAACTGATTTTACAAGGAGCTTGTATGACAGCTGTGTCTATTTCAGACGGGTTGAGAGTGTTTTTACCTATCTTATGTTGTATGTTGATGACATGTTAATAGCAGTGGAGTCTATTGACAGTGTTAATCAAGTTAAGGATATCCTCAAACAAGAATTTGAGATGAAAGATCTTGTGAAGCCAAAGTGATTCTTGGGATGGAGATCAACATAGTAGATGGAGTTATTCAGCTAAGTCAGCCAACTTATTTGCAGAAGGTGTTAGAGAGGTTCAGAATGCATTAAACAAAGACTGTCTCTACTCTTATTGGCCAACATCAGAAGTTGTCCAATTAGATGAGCCCCAGGAACAGCCAAAAGCGAGCTCAGATGAGTAAGATACCTTATGCCAGTGTTATAGGGAGTTTAATGTATGCTATGGTGTGTTGTAGACCAGACTTGACTCATGCTATGAGTGTGATCAGTAGATATATGAGTGATCCAAGCTTAAGTCATTGGTAAATTGTTAAGTGGGTCATGAGATATGTTCTGGGATCAACTGACAAATGTCTGAAATTTCAGAAGATGCTAAGTAAGGGGAAAACACTTGTGGGATACGTGGATGCAGATTATACAGCCAATGTTGACACTCGAAAATCCTTAACAGGATATGTGTTCACCTTGTTTGGTAGGGCTGTGTCTTGGAGTTATATTCACCAGTCCGTGGTTGCATTATCTACAACTGAAGCGCAGTACGCGGCCTTGACTAAAGCAGTTAAGGAAAGCATGTGGTTGAAGGGAATTCTGGAAGAGTTTGGTTTATCTCAGAGAAGTGTGACTGTCTTCTGTGATAATCAAAGCGCAATACATCTTGCAAAGCATCAGGGTTATCATGAGAGAACCAAACATATTGATGTGAAGCTGTACTTTGTAAGAGATATTGTGGATAAGGGTTTAGTCCAAGTGGTTAAGATAGCTACTGAGGAGAACCCTGCTGATGCATTCACTAAGACATTACCAAAAGAGAAGTTTGGTTTGTGTCTTAGGCTAGTTGGATTGCATTAGTGTCCTCTGAGGAGAAGGCTGCTGTTCTTTTGGCAGGGAGCAGTGGTGGAGGCTGTCCTTTGAGAAGGATAGTGGAGTTGTTTAGCTCAAAGTGGAGATTTTGAGCTAAAGGTGGAGAATTGTGAGGTTTATCTCATAATCTCAGATCAGCAGAGTACTAGTCTGCTGATAGGTCAGTTGTTGGGCGTATCAGCTGAGTCAGGTAAGCTAATCTAGGCCTGATTCAGATGAGTTGGAGCTGAGTAGGTGATGCTTAGAGTCTGCTGAGATGAGGTGATCAGAAGAGTTCATATCAGTTGAGTAGATGTTTAGTAGCAGGGGTAGTCTTTTGACTAAGTGTTTGGATATCAGAAGAGTAAAACAGAAGAGAGAGGTCTTCTGGTTTTCTTCTGATGGGTGTCTTCTGTTACGAAAACAAGTGAAGGGCAAAACCGTCAATTCAAATTGGGCAATGGAGAAAATGTGAGTTTGTTAGGGGGTTGTAACAACCTGCCAGAGTCACGTAATCAACACACGCAACAATCATCCTTGATCAATAGAAATACCTCATAGCTTGTAATTGTAAAGTTTGACGCTTACGAGCATTCGTTCTTGAGTTGTGATTCACGAGTGAAGTGAGGATAAATCCCTTCCCGAGTGATGAGTGTGTAAACATTCTTTTATCAATCAATATTGAAGTCGTGTGTCCAGTGGATGTAGATCAAGTTGATCGAACCACTTAAATTCTTGTGTGCTTTGTTTTCTGTTCTCGTATTTCATATTTGTGAATTGTTATCTTTGTTGGATTGTTTGAAATACTTGTTTTCTGTATTGATTGGAGACGTCTAATCGTGCGGATAACTTGACAGTAAATATTTTTTCTGCTTGACTAACCATCAAAATCTTCTCTCTTCTTTCATTATGTGATAAAAAAAACTCTAAAAAATAAAATAGAAAGAAACGAGGAAAGGGAATGAAGATTGTCCACATTTATTTTTGGAACAGTAAAGTGTGTTTCATTTAAACAAATAGTACAAGCGTTATTCAACCCAAAATGTATATACATATTTTTTTATATAAATGTACGAGTAAAATAAACTAATTAACATCTAGCCCAATATTAATCTTTAATACATAAGAAATGATCACAAAATCATTCCGAGACTGATGTATTTTGTCCGCAACCTGTTGACATCCCTAGATATATAATTGTCTCATCCATTTTATTTTCATTAGAATTTGTCTCATTGCACCCAAGTCGAAAAAGAAGTTGTCATAAAGGGACACTTATGTGAAATATTTCACATGAAATATTAGTATATTTAAGGAAAGGTAAACAATTCACATATCTTTTGCGGATCATACTAGGTCAAACGAATCTTTAAAAAAAATTGCGCAAAAGTCGCGCATAAGGCTAACAGAAAAATGGATTCCAGATCTGTGTTATTATAAAGGTAATTATTTGTTACTGTAAGGGCAAATATGTGTTACTGTATGTACAAATAACACATACATTCACTTTTCACATGAAATATTAGTATATTTAGTTTAAGGAAAGGGCAAAAACTCGCAGATCTTTTGCGAGTCATACCAAATCAAATAAATCTTTAAAAGAAAATCACGCAAAAGACAAACAGAAAAACTTGTTCTTGATCTGTGTTACTATAAATACAATTATATGTTACTGTACGAACAAATATGTGTTACTGTAAGAACAAGTAACACATAATTGACTTTTGAGTAAAAACATATTTGTCCTTAAAATAATAATATGAACATAAGTGTATTACTATATTGAGAAAAATGTCATTACTGCGCTAATTAAATACTCAGTTCGTCCCAAAAATAAATAAAAATAGAATTAGATCCATGCATCTTGAATAGTGTGAGATTTAAAATTCATTTTAAATTTCTAACTTGTATATGACGGAGATCATAAAATCTTTAAATTCACATGTGTAAGGACAAAAAAAAAAAAAAACCATTAGCCCTTATGGTAACGATAAAAACTTATATACAATATTTCACAAAACTGAGGTCCGTGAAATTTGACCCGTTCTGCCCAAATTGTATTGTTCTGACTGAAGATCGCACAGAGTAGAAAATAAAAAGGTAGAGATAAATTCTCAGAAAATCAGATTGCGCACATGATAAAAACAACAAGAAAGAGACAATTCTCATAAATTCAATTTTTTAATGTCGTTCGGTTCTAATAAGTTTTTTATTAAATCCGACTTGGTTGTCTCGAATGAAATGCGAAGAAATCAATATACCATATGTGGATACGTTTCAATTAACAGTTGATTGTTATGTATTTGTAATTTTAGGGATCCATACTTAAACTTACTTATAAATCTATTACTCTCTCCGTCCACGAAAACTATGCATCTTTGGTTTGACACATATTTTAAGAAACAATAGATAAAATAGATAAAGTAAGGGTGTTGTGGGGTTGTTGTCAGAGTATGACTCTTGTATACCATGTACATGTATGTAACTTATTTCATAAAATATGAATCTTAAATGAATTAAATAGATATTAAGGGAGAATTGTCATAAATAATGCCTTTATCCTAGTGACAAAGACTTGTTTATTGTTGTTGATGTATTTTGTTCAAAACTTATTGTCAACCTATTCAAATTTTATATTTTTTAATTTGTCTTGGGGTTACCCTTCAAAAAAAACAAAAATTGTCTTGGAGTTGACTATGTGATCATTCACCATGGTTACAATAGATGACACATATAAAATAGATCTAAATTATTCAGTATAATAATAGTTCACATATTGTATAGTATTAGTCCGTATACAAATACTATTTAATATTTGAACTAATACTATACTTAAAAAAGGTCGAACCTACTTAACAACACTACATAAAAACCATATAAAAAAATTAGCGTTATAAAGACTATATGTATAAAAAAATATCATATCAAAAAAATTAGCATTTACACTAATTAATAATACTCTCTCCGTCCCATACTTGATGACCCATTTTACCATTTTGGTTGTCCCTTACTTGATGACTCGTTACCTAAAATACCAAAAACACTTTTAAACAATCTCCTTAAAACATCACAATATTACAACAAATGTCACTACTTTATTACACTAAAAAGTAATTTTATTACTATTTATAAAGTTGAAAAGTCTTTACTACCCTCACTTTATCTTACACAATACTAATAAACAATTCATTCATTAAAACCCGTGTCCAATTGGTTTGGGTCATCAAGTATGGGACGGAGGGAGTAACACTTAGTAAAAAAGTAAAATTACTAATAAAATAGTCTCTTATACCCATATTAATTTTTAGCATTATACAATATATTAACTAATACTATGGGGGTGTATTGGTTGTGGATTCTGTAGGATTTTTTTAGACTTTCAAAGTCTGGGGGCAAATTTTTTTAAATATTGCAATTTTGAAATGAAATATTGCAATTATGGTAAAAACTAGATTTATTTTCAATTTAAGCATAGTTCTGTTTACAACCCGCAACTATTTAAGAGTCCTGTTTCCAAGGTGCGACTATAAAATTGTTTAATTTAAATAACGAAAAAAATATATAAATATTTTCAATTTTATCTTTTATAAAGTTCCTTCTGTCAAGTGCGACTATGTCAGGCATGAAGATATTGACACGACAACACGAAACATTCAACATGCTTGACAAGACAATACAAATTTTGTCTTCAAGCAAAGTTCTTCTTGGTAGAAGCGAGTCTTTCCCGAGGTTTGATCGAAAACCGTTGTCCAATGTGTCCTTCTCAACAATTATATCTTCTCATTCATCATCTATTGGTAAGTTTCCTATCTCTACTTCTTCTTCTCCTCCTTCATTCATCTCTCTTCTTATTTCTTTCTTTTATCTTCCAAAATTTTCATAAAATCGTACTAAAAAAATATAAAATTCGAAAATTTTGAAAAAAATAAAATAAAATTCAGTGGTTTCTCCTTATCTTCCAAAATCAAAATCGTCCCGCACGACAATTGAAATCGTCACGTCCACATCCAATAACTGAAAAAAAAAAAAAAAGAAGCATATTATTATATTAAATAAACACCAAGTAACTAATAATTCCATTTTATGAATATGAAAATTTAATTAGAATTACAAAAATTTATCTGTGTGGAACACGAGAGGATAAGGCTGAATTTTTTTATTGTTAAACAAGTAGCAAAAATGAGAGGATAAGGCTGAAATTTTTTAGTGTTAAACAAGTAGCAAAATGTATTTGTATGAAAGAGGAGAGGATACACCAAAATGTATTTGAGAGGGTTAATTATCGGATGGAGTATACAATATGTAGCATAGAAGGAGAGTTAATATGGGTAGGTGGGAAGTGGTTTTATGAGTTGTCAAATCAACTTTTTTTGTGTCAGACAAAATTCTGACATAGTCGCATCTGCTAGATGAGACTATGCTAAAAGACGAATTAGGAGTCAAATTTTCTTGAAAACTCACACAGGCCCTCATTCTCGATTTCTTGTATGGTCTTGTCACCTGGCATAGTCGCAAGGAACTTTACTAAAAGACAAAATTGAAAATATTTATATATTTTTTTTGTTTTTTAAATTAAACAATTTCATAGTCGCACCTTGGAAACAGAACTCTTAAATAGTCGCGGGTTGTAGACAGATTATACTTAAATTGAAAATAAATCTGATTTTTACCATAATTGCAATATTTAAAAAAATTTGCCAAGTCCGGGGTATTCAATTCGATTTTTTTTTAAAATTCTTTAAAAAATTTGAGGTATTAATCAATACGGATTTTAAAAAGTCTTAAAAAATCTTTGGGTATTCACGGTCTATAGATTTTAATACTCTATGGATTTTGTTGGATTCTCCTCCAAAAATATAAATAAATTACACTATCCAAAATCTCTTCTAAAAACCAGAGATTTCAACCGATTCTCTCAGAGAACAAGATAAAAGGTCAGAAGTAGGAATGACAATATTGACCCAACCCGCGAGTACCCGTTCCACCCCGCGAGCTTTGGGTCAGGTCGGATCCGCTCCATATTGAGAATGGGTCGGGTATGCCCCCGGTAAGTGAACGGATCGGGTCTGGGTCTTATGTCCAACCCACGAGTATTCGACCTGACCCGAATTATTATATAAATTATATATATATATATATATATATATATATATATAACATGAAAAATATTTATATTATTGTGAATTGTTTTAATATATGTATATATGCATGAAAAAAATTATTTTCAATTGTGAGAAACAATTTAAATAAATTCAACATGATATGGAAAAACGGTGCGGGTCTGCCCCGACCCTCACGGTGCGAGTCCGCCCCGACCCTCACGGGGCTAGTCCGGGACGACTATCTAGGACCTGTACGGGGCACGGGGCGGGTCCGGGGTATATACAAGTGTGTTTCATATACATTTTCATCAATAGTTCCAGCACCGGAGTTTATGAAAATCTATGTAAATCAATAAAAAAAATATATTTCACAATCCTGTCAAGTCTATGAAAATCCATATAAATCAATAAAAAAGTCAGTCAAACTCTACATGAACTCTATGAATTTTCTAAATCCACGGACTTTTTAAAGTCCAAAAAAATCCAAAAAAATCTCAATTGAATACACACCATATATAATGTGTGAACTAATACTATATTATACTCCCTCTGTCCCAGAGAAAGCTACCCAACTTTCCTTTTTCGTCTGTCCCAGAGAAAGCTACCCATCCCTTTTTTGGTAACTATTCCCCCTCACATTTCATTATTTTTTTCTCTCTCTCAATCACATCACCTCTAATACACCTACTTATTATATTGATATTTCTTAACCTCCGTGCCCGGAGCTCATGGGGAGCTTTCCCTGGGACGGAGGGAGTACTTAATAGGGAGTTCCACACGAGTAGATCAATACATTATATCAATCTGTCATACTTTTGTCAACGTCCTCTAGAAAATAATTTGGAAAAAAAGACTAGTTTAGTTGTTGTTGTTGTTTTTTTTTTTTTAATAATTTTTCGGATGTTTTTCCCTGAAATTTTGGTCATTTTTCAAAAAAAATGTTATGAAACTTCTATTTGAATTTTTTTTGCGATATTCATAATTTTTTCCGGTAAATTTTCTTTTAAAATTTTAAAAACAATACAATATGTGACTCAATGGTAACCCAACGGTGATTCATTGGTGACTCGGTGGTGGGTGTATAATTTTAATTTTAATGAGGGGTTATATAGATTTTTTAAATGTAATTTTCTTTAAAAAAAAAATTGGGGGTGAACTCATTAAAACGAGGATTGTATATAATTCATGGGTATAATCCGACCCATTTAAAAATTGAAACCAATTACATGTTGTAGACACTGAAATTTTATTAAAATTAAATTTGAAAGTGTCAAATATTATGTAAATCTTTTTCCTTATTTTTAGGATTTTTGAATATCTTTTTCTTGCTCTTTAAGTCGTTCATCTCTTATAAATAAGAGAGTGGAAATAGAATTTCAGTAGGCAGATGGAATAAGTCACACACGACACCATCAACTCTCTACTACAAAATTGTAGGTCAAATTGAGTTCGATGGAATAAGTCACAAACGACTCCATCAACTCTCACATGTGTTAGAGAGAGGAATTAAGAGATCAGCGAGAGTTGTAACCCACATTTTTAATAAAATATGTTTACCTTATTTTTACCAACTCTCACATGTGTTTAGAGAGAGGAATTAAGAGATCAGCGAGAGTTGTAACCTACATTTTTAATAAAATATGTTTACCTTATTTTTACCGTCTTTTATATGTATATTTGTAGGTATTTAAATTTTTTGGTTGACACATGTATTTAATTGATACATACATGTATTTGTCTTTATTTATTTCATCATTTTTGTTGGCTTCCTTTTTTATCATTTGCGGATTAAATTGAGTTGTTGAAAATGTATCCTTAGTGGTCATTTTTACTTATTTGTTGACAGATGATGGAGGTGATGATGAAAAGGAAGGTGAAAAATCAATTATTTAGTTTACAACATAGTTCTAAATATATTTATATGTCGAATGTTTTTTTGACAAAAGGGGTGTACCTAACTTAACCTCAACAAATGGTCCAACAAATATCGAGGTTAGAGGATGAGTTGACCAAGGAGGTGTATCTAACATTAACCTCAACAAATGGTCCAACATTTATCGGAAAACTTGCCCCAAATTTTTTAATGAATTACCATTTTTCACGTCTAGGTTTCCTCATTTTTAACGCTTTTACCTCCGTTTTCATCGTAATATTTTTTCGCCCAGGTGTGTGCTCCGTTTAACAAAAAAAAAGATGTGAACGCGAAAATTGTAGGTCAGATGACCTATCCTTGTTTATAAAGGCCAGATGACCTATCCTCGTACATCTTTCACATGAATATCAAATATCACCTCGTTTATAAAGGTTAGATGACCTATCCTCTATAAAGGTCAGATGACTTATCTTTATAAATCTTTCACATGAATATCAAACATCACCTCGTTTATAAATGTCAAATGACCTATTGTAAAGGCTAGATGATCTATCCTCACACGTCTTTCACATTAATATGAAATATCACCTCGTTTATAAAGGTCAGATGACATATCCTCAGACATCTTTCACATGAATATCAAACATCACCTCGTTTATAAAGGTCAGATGACCTATCCTCAAACATCTTTCACATGAATATCAAACACGACCTCGTTTATAAAGGTCAGAGGACCTATCCTCATACATCTTTCACATGAATATCAAACATTACCTCGGTCATAAAGGCCAGATGACCTATCCTTATACATCTTTCACATGAATATCAAATATCACCTCGTTTATAAAGGTTAGATGACCTACTATAAAGGTCAGAGGACCTATCCTTAGACATCTATCACATAAATATCGGTGTAGTGTTGGATCCGACCTTTTCTAAACTCAAGGGTTAGTAGTGTCTTACATTATAATTTCGACGACTAAAAGTGAAAATTGGATGATTTCTAAATTTGATGGGAAAACAATTGGCGAAAAAACGGCAGTGGCCAACTTAGATTAAATCTGATTTGGGTATGATTTTATGCACCATGCACAATTTTTACAGAAACATGGGTTAGTTAGAAAGCTTGGCATGAGTTAACGCAAGACTTGGATACGATTGTGAATCCGATTTCGTCACTTGGGAATGTAACTTGCCAAATATTTCGTCACTTGAGAATGACTTGCCATTTGACTTTTCGGACTGGTGGACGCCCGACATGGGCAAAGAAGTGATGGATTCCAAAGAATACGAAAGATTTTAAAAATGCACTCAATGATCTCGTTTGTAGATAAATTTTAAGTTTGAATAATTTGTTCTAATTTGGTTGGTGTTGAAGAGTTTTTTATTTTTTACTGTGTGAACTTTTTAGGTAGGAGGCTGCCAATGCACGCGATGAACTCACTCGTAGGTAAATTTAATTTTGAATAATTAGTTGGTGTAGAAGGGTTTTTTACATAATGATCTTATATCTTGTTGTCGGTGGTATTGCAACTTATTTTTTTATTAGGAAAATATTTGTTAGACTTTAATTGAGTTGCTGAAAATGTATTCTGTACCTTTTACTTATTTCATTATTTTTGTTAGCTTCCTTTTTTATCATTTGCGGATTAAATGAAGTTGTTGAAAATGTATTTCGTCGCTAATAATTTGCGATGAAATTGAAATTTTTGTGGTTAATTTCTTGAAATTAATATTTGCGATGAAATTAAATTATTTTATCGCTAAACTAGCAACAAATTATTTTATTTTGTTGTTAATAATCAGAACATCAATGAAAATTATATTTTGTAGTTAATATTTTGCTATGAAAAAAAAATCGTTGCTAATTTATAAGAATTAATATTTGCGACGAATTTAAATATTTTACCGTAGCAATAATAATTTAGATTAAAAAAAAGACAAGTATTAAACTAAAACTACTCCCATTAGTAATTGAAAAAATATACACCGTTTGATCTAGACTAGTAGCTTACAGAGAGTTAGTGAGAAAAAAAAATTAACTAGGGCGCGGTGGGCATCAAGTAACGGCAGAGGGGGCAAGAGTGGTTGATGTTGAACCATTTTGTGATGCAATCCCTATGAAAAACATGGTCACATGGCGTGGAAGTGCCATCTTCGCAAAACTCCTCCAAACAAATACTGCAACTCCCTGAAGTTACTTTAATCGTCTGGAGGGACTGTATCGAGGATTCATCGGTCGGAATCATACCGTCAATGGGATTCGGCCGGAGAATAGCGTCGTGGTGGACGGTGAGATAGCAATGGACAAAGATGAGGGAATCCGTGTAATCATTTTTACCTATTTGTTGACACGTGATGGAGGTGGTGAAGGGGAAGGTGAAAAATCAATTATTTAGTTTACAACATAGTTCTAGATATATCTGTATGTCCAATGTTTTTTGACCAAAGGGGTGTACCTAACATTAACCTCAACAAATGGCCCAACAATTATCGGAATTAAAGGGTGAGTTGACCAAGGGAGTGTATGTGTATCTAACATTAACCTCAACAAATGGCCCAACATTTATCGGAAAACTTGGCCTAATTTTTTTAATGAATTACCATTTTTCACGTCTAAGTTTCCTCAGTTTACAACACTTTTACCGCCGTTTTCACCGTAATATTTTTTGCCATGTCATGTGAGTGCTTCGTTCATAAAAAAAGAAGAAGATGTGAACGCAAAAATTGTAGGTTAGATGACTTATCCTTGTTTATAAAGGTCAGATGGCCTATCCTCGTACATCTTTCACATGAATATCAAACATCACCTTGTTTATAAATGTTAGATGACGTATCCTCGTTTATAAAGGTTAGGTGACTTATCCTCGTTTATAAAGGTCATATGACTTATCCTTATACATATTTCATATGAATATCAAACATCACCTCGTTTATAAAGGTCAGATGACCTATCCTCACACATCTTTCACATTAATATCAAATATCACCTTGTTTATAAATGTTAGACAATCCATTATAAAGGTCAGATGACCTATCCTTAGACATCTTTCACATGAATATCAAACACCACCTCGTTTATAAGATCAGATGACCTATCCTCACACATCTTTCACATGAATATCAAATATTACCTCGTTTATAAAGGTCAGATGACTTATCCTCATATATCTTTCATATGAATATCAAATATCGTTTATAAAGGTCAGATGACTTACTATAAATGTTAGATAACTTATCCTTGGACATCTTTCACATGAATATCGTTGTAGGTTTGGATCCGACCTTTTCCAAACTCAAGAGGAAGCAGTGTCTTACGTTATAATTTCGACGACTAAAAGTGAAAATTGGATGATTTCTAAGTTTGATGGGAAAATAATTGACGAAAAAACGTCAGTGGCTAGCTCATATTAAAACTGATTTTCGGTATGATTTTGTGCACAATGCACAATTTTTACAAAAACATAGGTTAGTTAGAAAGCTTGGTGGGGGTTCGGGGGACACCTGAGTTAACGCAAGACTTGGATATAGTTGTGAATCCGATTTCGTCAACAAATGGCCTAACATTTACTAGAAAACTTGGCCCAAAATTTTTAATGAATTACCATTTTTCACGTCTAGATTTCCTCATTTTTCACGCTTTAATTTTACCGTCGTTTTCACCGTAATATTTTTTGCCATGTCAGGTGTGTGCTCCGTTCACCAAAAAAAGTAGATGTGGACGCGAAAATTGTAGGTCAGTTGACCTATCCTCTTTTATAAAGGTCAGATGACCTATCCTCGTACATCTTTCACATGAATATCAAACATCACCTCATTTATAAAGGTTAGATAACTTATCTTCGTTTATAAATGTCAGATGACTTATTCTCGTATATCTTTCACATGAATATCAAACATCACCTCGTTTATAAAGGTTAGATGAATACGAAAGATTTTAAAGATGGACTCAATGATCTCGTTTGTAGGTAAATTTTAAGTTTGAATAATTTGTTCTAATTTGATTGGTGTAAAAGAGTTTTTTCACTGTG
Organism: Galeopsis tetrahit; assembly: GCA_963675135.1. NCBI lineage: Eukaryota > Viridiplantae > Streptophyta > Magnoliopsida > Lamiales > Lamiaceae > Galeopsis > Galeopsis tetrahit. The sequence goes on along the minus strand of OY776124.1, from coordinate 57,780,051 downwards.
TGAACTTTTTAAATAGGTAGGAGACAGCCAATGCATGCGATGAACTCACACGTAGGAAAATTTAATTTTCAATAATTTTTTTGGTGTAGAAGGTTTTTTACATAATGATCTTATATCTTGTTGTCAGTGGTATTGCAGCTTAAAATGTGTGAACTAATACTATACTTAACAAAAAATATACTAACATATTCATGATTTCAGGCATACCATGCAAATTAATATATCAATACTAAAAGATTAATACTATTAACTAACTATTAAAAGAAACAAAAGTGAGAAGAAACACATTGAGCATACAATTAATAGATATGATCACACTCAATAAGCATATGAATGCATCAATACGATAACCACAAAGAAAATAACAAAACTAATCCAATATTATTTTGGTTTCTTCGTCAATATTCTATTCATTTAAATTTGTAAATATAAATATTAATCTTCAAGTAGATTATAGTATTAATTATTTTACAAAAATACAACTTAAAAAAAAAAAGTAACAAACCAAATATGGTTGCAAAACAATGAACACACAATAAAATAAAGTGATCATGCAATCTCCATACATTTATACCCACATTAGAATAGGAGAATAAATGTTTTCTCTTATATTTCATTTTCTCATCAATTTTTGCAGAAAATAAATTTACACCAGCTCTTTGAGAAAAAAAAAATTATCATTTGATTGAGGTAGACAATTGGTTTTCTATATAAAAAAAAAAATGTAAATGACTAAGAAAAATAAATAGGAAACACTCTAAATATCTTAAGTCACTCTATTCAAGTGTCAAATCATTGATTTATCATGGATAGCCTAATTGCAACCATTGTAATGGGGAGTTCCTTACGAGTAGAACAATACATTATAGCAATATGTCATACTTTTGTCAACGTCCTCTAGGAAATAATTTGAAAAAAAAGACTAGTTTAGTTGTTGTTTTTTTTCGAATTTTTTATATTTTTCGAAAGTTTTTCCCCGAAATTTGACCATTTTTCGAAAAAAAAAATGTTACGAAAATTTTATTTCAATTTTTTTTGCGATATTCATAGTTTTTTCAAGTAAATTTTCTTTGAAATTTTAAAAACAATAAAATATGTGACTCAGTGGTGATTTGTTGGTGACTTAGTGGTGGGTGTATAATTATAATTTTAATGAGGGGTAATATAAATTTTTTACATATAATTTTCTTTTAAAAAATTGGGAATGAACTCATTAAAACGAGAAATGCATATAACTATGACTTATTTGAAAATCCAGTCCATAATTCATGGGTATAATTCAACCCATTTAAAAATTGAAACTAAGTACATACAAGTATTTACTTAAAATTATTATTTTAAAAAAATAAACATACTTTTGATTGATTGATGGAGTGAATATTATTTTTTCAAATACAATCTATTTTACATTTTAAAATAACTCACTCAATTGATTTAAAAGAAAAAAGTAAAATCACACTTTATTAAAATCTTAAAATAAACACACTCTTTTACAATTCACCAAAGATTTAAAATATCAAAATTTCAAAGTATGACTTTATTTGTACACATAAATTCCAAAATAAACATACCATAAATGATATACTCCATTGTAATTCGAAAGGAAATTCCTAATATGCCCCTTGACCAATGACTATGGACGTCTAAAACAAGCTGTAACTCTCACACGTGTATATGTCCAAACTTGGTCACGTGCGAGACCTATATTAAACCTATACATTACATTACATAAAATAAAATAAAATTACAATATACTGGAAAAATAAAAAAGACAATTGTTTTTTCCTTAAAAATCAGAGAATAAAGAGGAGAGAATAGAGAGAGGGGGGCAATTGAATGCTCTAAAGCTGAATATTTTTTATTTAAATACGCAAAAAACAAACAAAGAAAAAAAGAAAAAAAAACCAGAAAAACAAACAAAGAGAAGTATCCATAATCTCTCTACTTACCTCCCATGCTCCTAGATTTGCCCGTCGTTTGATCGCCTCAAAAATCATAAGCTCGATTCCGGTATGAATCGATTATGTAAATCATCACAAGAATTGAGAAAAAAATTCACCCAATTGCATCACTGTTTTCTGGGATCTTCACGATGTGTATAAAAATTGAATTTTTCTGCGATTTTTGTGATGTTGGCTTTTCGCAATTCCGATTATGTTGATCTGTCGATTGTATTGAATTGGGAAGTTGTTAATTCGGATTGACTATTCAGCTGTTGTTTTGTTGTTCATGTGTGTTGTTGTTTTGATGCACAAAATCTTGGTTGTTTTATGTGGGTAATGTTAGTGAGTGAAGAGTGATATGTTTTGTTAAGTGTTTCTTTTACCTGATTATTGGGTTCTCAATTTTGTTTTATTGGTTTTGATTGAGGTACTAAATCTGTGTATATTGATTGAACTGGTTTGTTAATCTAATGATAGTTGTTGTATTCTTGGTGCCATTGATTCATGTGGGAGCTGTATAATCAGCATTGAATTCATGATGAAAAATATTAGACAAAATCCCTTGTGTGAGATGGATTGTATTGAATTTGTGAAAGTGCTGAAAACATTTGCCTTGCAGATTAGATATGGCATCAATGGTTGCAAAGTCTTGTAGCAGTAGTTGCAGTCAAATGCCAGCAATAACTGTCCAAGAAAAGGGAAGTAGGAATAAGAGGAAATTCCGAGCTGATCCCCCATTAGCTGATCCGAGTAAGGTGATCCCCTTACCTTCAAGCGAATGCACGAGCTTCGAATTCTCAGCTGAAAAGTTTGAGAATCAAGGGCATACAAGTGTTTGTGATATGGGTTGTGTGAGCCACGATAGTCACGATGCTTTGAAACTCAACCTTGGATTATCTTCATCTGAGAATCGAACAAGAGACGAGTTAGAAGCATCATCGGAAGATTTCCATGATGCTGATTGGAGTGATCTCACGGAATGTGAGCTAGAAGAGCTTGTTTTGAGCAATTTGGACACGATTTTCAAGAGTGCAATCAAGAAAATAGTGGCTAGTGGTTATAGTGAAGAAGTTGCAACTAAGGCTATTTTGAGGTCTGGTCTTTGGTACGGGTGCAAAGACATTGTACCGAATATAGTGGAGAAGACATTATCGTTTCTTAGAAGTGGCCAAGGCCAAGAATTCGACCCCTCGAAGGAGCACTATTTCGAGGACTTACAACAGATGGAGAAGTATATATTGGCTGAATTAGTTTGCCTTTTAAGAGAGGTTAGACCCTTTTTCAGCACAGGTGATGCAATGTGGTGTTTGTTGATATGTGATATGAATGTATCACATGCTTGTGCAATGGATGTAGATCCTTTGGGTGTTGATTCATCTTCGAATGTGAATCCCGAACATAATGCTTTAGTTCCTTGTAAACCCAACGCCTCTGTTCCTTCAGAACCCCCTAGCTTCCAATCTGAGGCACCTAACTTCAAACTGAAAAACGAGAAGCCCTTTAGCGCATCAGGAGTATCTCACTCTAGGATTACAGAGGAGAGGTTTGTGGGAAGTAGAAAAGTTTCTGCAATTACGAAAAGGGAGTACATATTACGTCAAAAGTCAATGCATTTCGAGAGACACTATCGCACATATGGTTCTAAAGGCTCGTCTAGTTCTAGGGGCTTAAATGCTAAGAACGCCCCCTTTAAGATTAACAACAAGGCAGTTGGATTCGATGTCCCTTCAGAAAACGTGACTACTGTCGATCAAAGTTCATTGTTACCTAAATCAAGAATTTTGTCGTCTCCCTTACCTATCAATACTGCACCTTCATTACCCGTTGCTGATACTGAGCTTTCTCTTTCATTCCCTGCCAAGAACATTCCCATTCCCAACCCAATGCCGATTGATGCTGTCAATTGTAGTTATCTTGGTTCATCGAATGATAGGAAGGAAGAGATGATTATGAAGCTTGTTCCGAGAGTTAGGGAAATGCAAAATCAGCTTCAAGAATGGACAGAGTGGGCAAATCAGAAAGTCATGCAAGCTGCACGACGACTGGGCAAGGACAAAGCCGAGCTTAAAACACTTAGGCAAGAGAAGGATGAAGTGGAGAGGCTGAAGAAAGAAAAGCAAACATTAGAAGAAAACACCATGAAAAAACTTTCAGAAATGGAAAATGCTTTATACAAGGCTAGTGGGCAGGTGGAGAGAGCTAACGGTGCTGTTCGGAGACTTGAAGTTGAGAATTCGGTGTTGAGACGGGAAATGGAAGCTGCAAAATTACGTGCAACTGAGTCTGCTGCAAGTTGCCAGGAGGTCTCAAAGAGGGAGAAAAAGACCTTGATCAAGTTTCAATCATGGGAGAAGCAGAAAACCATTTTTCAAGAGGAGCTTTCAGCTGAAAAATCAAATTTTACGCAGATGCAGCAGAAACTACAGCAGGCGAAAGATGTTAGGGATCAAGCTGAGGTATATTTAGCCCTTAATTTATTCTTATTCTTATAGATGATGATAATGATATTGGATCTGCTTTAACTTGCTTAATGTTGAGAAAATACTAAAAAAATAAACGATATATGATGAAGATAACGATATTGGACCTGCTTTAACTTGTTTGATGTAACAATGGTGTGTTTGGAGTTGAGGAAATGAGACTTTTATGATTAAAGGGCAGAATATGTAATTGATAAAAATATGTGTGGATTGTTTATAAACATTAAAATCAAGGGTAAATTGAGTAGGCATAGTTAAATATGTTCTCCCACACTGTTATACAGATGCACGGAAAATGACTAACGATTCATGCAATTAGAGGCCACAGTTTATTGAACCTCCTATATGCTACAATTAGCAAAAAATATTTGCATGCTTTGGAGTCTTCATGTGATTCACATAGTGCTATGTCAACAGTTTCAGTTTGCCTTGTATGTTTATGTCCCATTTAAAAAATTATGTTTTGCATCATAAACGGTTTCAAGGAAGCTAACAATTCAGATACGGACACCATGCATCTGTTGACGGAGCGTTACCTCTTACATTAACTGCTGTTTGTTAATCTCCTTTGCCCAAAAGGTGAAAATGGTGTTCGAGTTCTTATTTTATAGAAAAAAAAAGTCTTGTGTGTACTTGTGTTTGGCTTTATCGTTTTCTTGAAAATATGTAGGAGTCATAACGCGTGAAAATTGTGACAATTACAGGCCAAACTAAATCAAGAGGAGAAGGCAAAGAACGAACTGCTTACACAAGCCAGTTCATATAGAAAAGAACGAGAGCAAATCGAAGTGTCCACTCAATCCAAAGAGGAGACGATCAAATCAAGAGCTGAAAACAACCTAAAGAAGTATAAAGAGGATATCGAGAGGCTTGAGAAAGAAATCTCTCAGTTGAGGTTGAAGACAGACTCGTCTAAAATAGCCGCCCTTAAAAGAGGTATAGACGGGAGCTACGCCAGCAAGGTCACCGACTTCAGGGATACCCCCGCCATGAAGGATTCTGCCAAGTCGTATGTCTCCAATATGGTGATGACAGCTGGGAAGGGGGGAGTGAAACGGGAGAGAGAATGTGTGATGTGTCTATCTGAGGAGATGTCGGTAATTTTCCTCCCGTGTGCACATCAGGTGGTGTGCACGATGTGCAACGAGCTGCACGAGAAGCAGGGGATGAAGGACTGCCCGTCTTGTAGAAGCCCAATTCAGCGACGAGTGTGCGTACGTTATGCTCATACTTGAAGTTTTGTTTATTTTGAGAGATGAGTTTTTTAAAATAATGATGTGTGGGACTGATTTATACTAATAAATACTGGATTTGGATGATATCTTTGGGAGAACAAGAAAGAAAGGGCTTGTGTTGAGTGAGTCTGGTTTGTATATGCTTGTTCACATTTTTATCAAATGATAATAATGATATATAATAGTGTGCCATTTTTCTGTGTGTTTGTTGTAGCTGTGACAGAATTTCACACACTTTTTTGTTTCTTGCATTTCATATGCACTACTAATTTGGACAATTTTGTAAATTAGAGTTTCCTGTATTACTATCTCTATCTTTCAATGTTTAATTTGCTAACTCTCATCTTCAAAGTTCAAAGTAAAACTGTTTAGCATACAATGTATTCCATTTTAAAAAATGTTTGATTTTATGTTGTGATTCTTTGTATTAAAGTCATGTTAACTTTGAATTTTGGGTGGTTTTGAAAATGGTTTTTTAAATTTTAAAATTGTGTATTAATTTTGATAAAGTCTAGTATGCACTCGAGTGCATGTTGTGCACCCTAGTCCATGTTGCACTTTTCAGTTTACTGATTTACACTTTTTGGTAATGGTGTTGCACTTTTCAATTATTACTAAAAATATTACTGTATTATACAGTTTAATAATTGAAAAGTGCAACACCATTTACCAAAAAGTGTAAGTCAGTAAACTGAAAAGTGCAACATGGACTAGGGTGCACAACATGCATTCGAGTCCATAGCAGACCAACCCATTAATTTTATGTCAAATAAATGTGTAAATTTTAACTTTATGTTAAATTAAGAGATTATTAACTAATAAGGTCATTTCTATAGAGTATTAAACAAGAAAAAACTAAAACTTTTAAGGGAGAATTACAGTATAGACCATTTCACCCTAAGTTTTTGTAAATCAAGGAAAATTTATTTGCTATTACATATCAAGTCAAAATCCAACTTAAATGTACAATTATACTCTTATGTTATAATTAATTTTAAATTTCAAATTATGCAGTTATCCTCGAAATTTGTGCGAGTTAATTAAGTTTTCAAATTTAAAACTATCATTCATAATCTACCAACTTCAAGAATATCGGTGCATATTAATTCCTCGAAACATTCCTAATCTATCGACTTCAAAATTAAAATGGATTTCGAATCTTAAAAAATTAATTTAAGCAAAATTAGTATTATAAAGTCAACTATTAAAAACAAAATCGATAAAAATATTTCTAAAATTCTGCTCATTTATAACTTTCCAAAATTTAAAAAATTTATTAATCTCTCAATTCGATTCCCAAAAATATGTTGCATATTCTCATTGACATGCAAAAAAATGTTGCATATATAAAAAATATGTTGCATACCACTTTTATAAATATATTTAAGTTATTATATTTAAAAATGTCAATATGTCAAAGATATTATGACTATATTTAACACTATTTGAAAAGAATATATTAAGCGCATATATTTTGATATATGCATAAAGTAGTGCATACATTAAATGCATATATAAAATATGCGTACATATAATTATATATGTTGTATATATAATTACATTTAAAACAATATGCATAAAATAAAGACTCCAACAACAATTGATCAATCAAATATTCAATACCCATTCCTCAATCTACTAGCCAAATCACACATGGTTATTTCTTCTTTTCACTCCTAAGTCGACCTCCATTTGTATTCCCTCCTCTTCCTTCTTTGGTTTCGCTAATCTCCTTTTCGGTTGTTTTCTCAGCCCATAGGTAAATTGGATAGCTAATAAACTCAGGAAGCTTCTTTACGAGATCCTTGATTCTTCTCTCCTCAACGTATTCCAACTGCATATTCCATCATTCATAAACATTAATAACACAACCACTTATATTTGATTAAAAAAAAAAAGGAGATGATCTAGAATTAGAATAAAACTACTGAATCCATCTACATTTGGCAAGCTACTACTCTTGAACAACTTACAAACATTTCATAATACCTTGATTTTAAGTCCACTCAAGTGATGTAACTCATCTCCTACTCGACTTTTACAGGCCTTCTAGTGTAAAAACAATAATTTCTAGTTGTTAGGAACACAAACAGATGGAATTCACCAAACTGGTGTTAAAATGCCAAAAATGACACACATTCAAATATCCCATCAGTGATCAGTGATTATATAAGCATTTGTGGTATATGTGAAGCAGATCATACTTTCATACCCATTCTGACTCCACTGCAAAACAACATACATACTCCCAAATCAAGAGGGACATTCCCACTAGAAATTGACCACACAAAGAGCATTTCTTAACAAATTTACAATCAATTCCACAACCCCAGCAGCAGCATCAAGCATGCCACCACTACAACCCCAACAGTAGCATGATTGTGTAAGGTAGAGGAAGGTGAAATCAGAAAATGATTTGAACTGGAAAAACTGCAATTAAAATCTACAAAATAATTAAAAGAAAATAACACAACACCATACATTTTTTCAATCATTCAATTAATCAATATCAAAGGATAAACATCCCATGAAAAATATCAACTAAATTCCCCAGAATATCTAATTCTCTGTTACAAGTTAGAAATCAAAATACCACTCGAAATTGAGGGGGCATCGGAGTCACCTGCAGGTAGAATCTCCCACTGGCACGGCTCAAGTTCGTCGGACATGGGGCAGAACCCGGCGAGACTCACCTTATCGGCGGAGGCCGCCACTGACCCCAAACTCGAAAATTGAAATAGGAGCTACTTCCTTCTTCTCGCCTTTGCTGAACCAAGATAAAATTCTCAATACCCCAAAAGAATTAAAAGGTTTCACGAAATTCTGTAGCAAGATAAATTCTTGATTGAAAGCCTGAAACTCTATTTACCCAAACCAAAACAGAAACTGACATGCTGCTTGAAATCTCTAAACTTTCATCAAAATATGCTACAATTCCCCTAAAACAAAAATATATCATCAAACGTAAACCCCATTTTAAAAGATAGATCTTCATCAAAGAGTGTAAGTGAGATATGATGTTAAAAAAAAAAATTATACCCAAATCGCCGATCTGGTCGTGCACGAAGACGGCATCGACGAACGGATCTGAGAAGCCCTCTTTACTCTGGCACTCGTTCTTCCATCTTCACGAACGACGAAGGCTATGGAGGCGGCGGCCAAGGCAGGGGAGTTGAAGGTGGACGGCAGCTTGTCTTTAGATCCGTACAGATCGGTCGTCAACGACGAAGATGGAGGCCGCGTCGATTGGCACAAATGTATGCCGCCCTCGCCATCGAACAAGGCTCGTCAGAGATGTGAGAGGGAGACGATGAGGAATATTTTGATTAAGCGGGGAAATTGGAAATGAATTGTTAAATTGGAAATAAACCTAACAAGGGAAATTCGGCGAAAAAAAGGAAGATACATTCAATTTTAAAATTAACTATGTAGCTAAATAATATTAATAATTTTAATATATTAATTTGAGGGCATATTAGGAATGAGAAATATGGATTTGTCTTAAATTGTAATATCAATAATTTTTGTCTTGAATTAAAATATGGGCTAGGATCTTGGTCTATAATGTTAATAAACTCAACTTTTAAAATTCCCTAATAAGGTCAAATTAATGTAAAAAAACTTTAAATGCCCTTAATATTCATATAACTCCTTAATTAATATATTTTACCCATTAATTTGAATTTTAAATTCAAATCTTAATTGCAGCACATCAATTCCCCAATTATAGCGCATATTCAAAAAAAATCTTGACCTTCTTAAAATCGAATCCTGACATTTCATTCCAGAAAATGCGATTACGATTTTATTCATCTCCATCATCGGTTTCTGGGCTGAGGCCGGCGTTCTCAGCGTACTCATACACGAGGTAGGTGGTGCCTTGGCGGAGGCAAAATCCAGAAAGCCTGATTATGTGGGAATGATTGATCTTTCGAAGCGCATTCACTTTCGGTGTTTAGAGATTCATTAACATCAATGAAATCGAGGCATAATTCTGGAATTTCTGGACATTTAGGCGTTGGATTCTGGGATTGGATCTCATTCTATTTGGCCTGTTCTCGATTAATTTCTAGGGTTCTTATTCAATTTTATATCTTAGGGTTGATTCAAGAATCAAATCTGCGGTTATTCAATCGATTTGCGAGAATCTTGGGCTCTGTAATGGGCAAATCAAGACGCATAAAAGAGAATAAGGAGGGAGAAACTTCTGCAACCCCTACAGCCATGGCGAGATCTGCATCGCTCGCCTTCTCCTTCAATTTCACAATCTCACCACCGGCTCACAGTAGCCACTACGCGAAATCGTCGACCTCGCTTTCTCCTATTCTGCCGTCGTCGCAGCCCACGTTGCCCTGGTCCGACACAGCCACTTCCCGCCGCCACAGCTTGGCGACCCTATCGCAATTCTGAGATTGGGGCTGTAACTTCTTTATCGCAGTTGTATTTTGTGAAGAAGAATTATGTAATCGTGAAGACCCGATTCCTCCATGGATGACGCTGACTCGAACGATGCAGCCGATTCCTACATGCCTGGAATTACCGGTTAGTATTTTTCTGAGCAAGGATCGCCCTAATTATTACGTTCTTGAGGGTGCAACTTAGTACCCAGGGATTAGGCGAAAAAAGGAGAAGTTTCATGGATACAACAGCTTGACATGGAGGTGAACATTAGATATGCACATTACCGTATGCATATATACATGCATATCGTATAGTGCATTTCACATATGCACATATGTAAAATGCATGTACCCACGTTTTCCGTGCATATTAAACTTCATAATCTATCTTCATATATGTATGCATATTCAAACACTGGGTTTTCTTTCCTTTTCTCACAGTGTTGATTTTCTTGAATGAACTTTTTGCCGGAAACAATGGGCTTTCTTTCCTTGAAATCTCTACGACGATGTCTGCAGAATATTTGGTAAAGAAATTCTTTCAGCTAATTAATTAGAGGTTGCTTCAATTTAGGAACAAATTGGAAGGTGATAGAACATCGCGTATAACGAGGAACTGCATTAATTCAAAAGATTTGATGTAAATCTAATTAATATTTATTAATTTCAAATTATTTAAATTGGTAAAGGGAAACTATGTATTAGGTGACATTTTGACTGTAATAGATTTAAATTAATAACCTATTCCCAATTTGATAAAACTATTAGTGAAATGACCTTAACTTAATAAATAGGTTTAATAAGGGTGATTTCTTTAAATCGATTTTTAAATCTAGAAGTAAAAGTCCGTGTAGAATTCTAAAATTCAAAACCCAATTTTTAAAATCGAAAGTAAACATCAAGATTGTTCATAGAACATGGAGATTATCGAACCTTAATCGAAAAATAACAGAACTGATAATAACAATTGACTTCTTTACTTTATCCTAATCGAAACTTTATGTGTCATTTTAAAAAGGGTTAATTGTAAAAAAAAAAAATATCACGAATTTTACAGTATCAATTACAACATCTCTTTTTTTTTTTTTTTTTTGCAATTTGATACACCATCTTTTTAAGTTTTGCAATTCGATGCATTTGTTTATTTTTCGGCAACACGTGTATGATGTATATCGCATTATGATTCTACATAAATGCCCACTTAAATATCATGATTGATCAATAAAATATTTTTATTTTATTTTTTATATTTTAAAGACGTTTTTAAATAAAAACAATATGCAAAATTTCACATTATTTTTTGTGGACTGTGATTTGGAGGACGCGGTCCTATTCTTTTAAGTGGAAGAAATTGATAATAATTAAATTGGTTTATGATTTATTTATTTTTTAAAAATTAGCATTGTTTTTAGTTTAAAACAATTTTTTTAGTATTCTTTTTAGTTAAAAATGTTTAAAAAAAAATAAAAAATTATTCATCGGTCGTGACATTTATGTAGTACCTCGGCAACTCTGACAATCAAATCATAATTTAATTGTTGCCAAAAAATTAACTAATACATTAAATTGCAAAACTTAAAAAGAATTGTGTATAAAATTGCAAAGAAAAAATAAAAATTGTAATCGATAAAAACTGTAATGTCTAGATTTTTTTTTTTTGTAATTAACCTCTTAAGAATAAGTAGAGTAACAAATAACATGTCATTAGAACAATGAGTATTAGGTTATTAGCAAGTATCCTTTATTACATTTCCATTTATTAATAAAATATTAACTTTATATTAAGTGTATTTTATATTATACTCCTATATTATTTAGTAATTTAATGTATTTGAAAAATAAAGGTTTAAAATATACGGAGTATTTATTAAAAAATAGAAAATATATTTTATAATTTCACATATATTATATTTAAATATATTTATTATGTAAAATAATTATATTATTTACATAATGAAAAAATAAGTTTCATATACATATACATAATAGTACGATTTATTAATTTTAGAAAAATAAATAAATTGTTAGTAATAAATTAATACTCCAATCACTATGATTTTTTTTGACAATCCAATCATTATGAATTCAAACACCTTAGAATAAACAATGATATATGATATATATAATTTTTTAACCAAACGTTCAGATCATATATATAATTCAATCATATTAATTAACATCATATCTGAAATTTGATTCATTCCTATCCAAATTATGCACTGCATTTCTTTTACCAGGAAAAATAAAAAATCCCTTTAGAGAATCCGATCGCACTACTTATCAATTATATTAAAAATTTTGATTTACTCGTGACAAAATAAGGTGGAGATTTTTTTTTCATGAATTACTGAGTTAGAAACTTTTCAACATGCGTGAATCTAATTCTATTTTTTGTTTTGGGACAAACTATTGAACAATATAACTTTGAAGGTGAACAATATGAATTTTTTTCCGTGTTTTCAATTATTGTTCTTCTTCTTTTTAATCGGGGTATCTCATTCACCCTCAATAATAACGTTTTATTCATGCATTAACACATCTTTCTCTATAAATTAATACACTTGCATTTATGAAGTAACATAATTTTTAATACATTTCATGTGTTACTTTAAGGATAAATATGTGTTACTCAAAAGTAAATTATGTTTTAGTTGTTCTTACAAATTACAATTACACATATTTGCTCGTACAATAACCACTACAAAAAAACTGCGATTTAGAGACGGATTAGATACCATAAACACTGTCTATAAACAGGTTAGAAACGGATTTTGGAACCATTTTCTATCTGTTCCTAATCACATGGTATCTAATGTCAGGAACGGTTTTCTAAATTCCGTTTCTAATAAGAGACGGATTTGACACCGTATATTCCCGTATCTAAACGATGAACGACCCGTTTTATATCCGGGTCAAAAATCCGTTTCTAATGTCGTTTTTATTTAACAACGACATTTTATCGTCTCTAAATCCGTATCTAAGTGATAAACGACCCGTTTTACATTCGGGTCAAAAATTCGTTTCAAATGTCGTTTCTATTTAACAACGACATTTTATCGTCTCTAAATCCGTATCTAAACGAGGAACAAACAACCTAATACATCCCAGCACACCCATCCGAATCCCAATCCATCCCATCCCAGCCCACCCATCCAAATCCCAATCCCAACAAATCCCATTCCAACAATCCCACAATCCCAGCCCGACCCCATCCCATCCCATCCCAATCCTGACCCAGCCCCCAACATCCCATCCCATCCCGCCACTAGGACAGATAACTCTTTTGTTTTATCTTTTAATATTAATTGTATATGTATATTAATTTATTTCTTTCACATGTATTTAAATTATAACTTTTAAATTTGTAAATGTAATTTTTTTTATTAATTTCTAAAAATGGTAATTACTCAAGCATAAGTTCTAAAATACTAAAAACTATGCCTAATATTTTAACATATATAATTAATTGATTAATTTGTAACTTTAAAAAATATATAAAAAAAAATTGTTATTGAATAATTTCAATTGTAAAAGTTTATAAATTTAAATAAATTAATTAAATTACATTTAATCTTCATCTTCATATTTCCCTTCATCATTGTCACCATCATCTTCTTCTTCATCATATTCATCTCGATTCTTTGTTATCCTTCTCATCATCATTGTTTTCAATTCCGATCAAATCTAAAAAAAATATTGAAATCTCCCTCAAACACCTTAGTTTCAGTCTCTATTTTTGTTACTTGTACATTTGAATAATAGTGGCCCTTTGCCTTAAATATCGATTATCAACGTCGTGTGAACTCATCTCGCCTATAATTTAAAATTTAAAATAACTTTAAATTAATTATTTATATATATATACACTAAGACTAATAATAATTCCAATAACACATATTGAATCGGTACTCGCATCTATGTTTGCATTTGAGATATTTTGTTCTTTCTTATCGTAACAAAAATATATTATTATCAATAATAATTATAGATTGAATAAACATGGATAAAACTACTTACTTACATAGAGTTGTTGACAAAACACTTAGAATCCTTAATTTCCCCAGTCTCACCCATATAACACTCTATTTTAATTTAATGAAGTTTTAATATATGAATCATTCACTTAATTTGTATCTAAGCCTCCCTTCATTTTGACACTTTTTAATTTAAGTTTATTTTGACATCGAAATGATATATTTTTTAAAAATTTTGTAAAATTAAATGAATTCAATTTCTATAAATTAGATAACTTGTTGTATCTCTTCCAAACAACTTTTAGACTAATTTGTATTACTCCCAAACAACTTTTAGACTAATTTAATGAAACAACTTTTAGACTAACTTGTATCACTTCCAAACAATGACTTTTTCTAAATGGATGATATAATTTTTTTTTAATCTAAAACTTTTTAAAAAATACTATACAAATTTCTTTATAAGTCTTAATGGTCAAGATATTTAAAAACTTTTAAAAATTATTAAATGACACCGTATACCTCCTTCTTTTTTAATCTAACGTCTCTGGACATCATACAAAATTGATATATGATTAGAGAATCAATTCTTGGAATATTTTCATTAGAGAATCAATTAATATATATATTGTTATATGGAATTGAAGATATAATATATTATTATTATAATATCTATGAATATCCTAAAATATATCTACATTATTATTGTAACATTTATGTTTATCCATACATAGAAGATATATTAATTGATTTTTTTATTTTTACTATTTATTAATTATAAAAGAGTAATAAATTAATTAATACAACTCAATTCACCGGTCCATATTCTCAATTCTCTCTATATATAAGGATTTATATATGACAAATTACCTCTAAAAAAAAGAATTCACTCTCTCAAGAAAAGAATCCTCTCTCTCTCTCTCACTCAGTGTCCTACGGTTTCGGTTTCAAATACTCCTCGTGTGGCATCACTAGTAACTTACGAGGAAGGGCGCGTCGTTGTTCACTCAGACCTCCGATTGAGGATATCCGTGACCTCCGATTGAGGATCCTCGTGTACACAGGATACCTTCTCATGTCGTGTCGTCGTCCTATTGTGTCGTCGTCGCCTTTTCCTTCGTCTTTAAGTTTATTTTTTGAACAATTTAATGGTTTGTTTCTTTATTTTAGAGATGGTTAGATTTCGTATCACAAATTTTGTGTACCACATTGTCTCGATTTATATCGGGGAGAAAAAATTGACTGTTTAGAGACGGTGGTATACGTATCTAATCCGTATCTAAAACTCTCGAAACTGAAAGTCGCGTATCTAATTCGTATCTAAAACTCTTGAAACTAAAAGCCGTATCTAATTTGTTTATAATGAGAGACGGTTTTATTTTCGGTTTCAAATCTCGATTTTTTAACAAATCCGTATCTAATCCGTATCTATTAGAGACGAATTAGGTGTCCGTCTCAAAATTTCAGTATCAAAATCAAGCTTTTTTTGTAGTGAACATATAATTGTCTTTCTAGTAACACATATCAAGAACAAAATTTTCCCTTTGTGTTTTACGTGATTATTTTTAAAGATCTGTTTGATTTGATTTGACATGACTCACAAAAGATAGTTTTTGTCCCTCCCTTAAACTAATTATACTAATATTTCATGTGAAAAATTAATTTATGTGTTATTTGTATTTACTGTAACACACATTTGTCCTTAGAGCATTGTTACCAACAATGTGAATGAACAATTTTAAGGTAAAAGTTTGCTGACACTTCAAAAAATTTAAACTCCTTAACTCAAAAAAATTATTCTTGCCAATGCTTCCTACCTTCAAAGTAAATATTATGGGTCCCACTTAAATATTTATTTATTATTTGAGTAATTAAATAATTTGAATGACAAAATAAATAAATAAAAAGAAATAAATTTACATTAAATGGTCAAAACATCATTTATTTAAAACAAAATAGAGTATTTTATTTTTTTCATATTTATTAATTAATTATTTTTATTTATAATTGAATATATACAATTGAATACTACTGTTTTTTCTGTTTTTTTTAGGGGTACAATTTTTTTTGAGAATATTAGGAGGGTAAAAAGAAATAAAATTACACTCTGCTCCTAATATAGTCAGGAATCTCATTTTCAACCCAATCAAAAGGTGTTGAAGTATTCCTAACTTCTTGTGCCATCAGATTTCTTTCCCTGTGAATAAAATCACAATCCCAGCACAAGAATTCTTGTAAAAGCTTTCGAATATTAAGGACAATCATCTTCTCCAGTCCCTCAACTTCAGAATTTGCATTAATAGCATTAACAGCATTTAAAGAATCCATACGAAGACCCGTGATCATAAAATTCTTGTTTAAACACTTTTGCAATCCAAACTCGGCTGCAAGAAGTTCGGCAGCCACAATAGATCCTGGATTTGTGATACGTCGACCCCCAGCAAGTAACAACGTATCCTTCTCGTTAAAGACAGCATAACCCACTGCATAGAAATGGTCTATTTGGTTAAAAGCTGCATCTGTAAATAACGTGAGACCACGACATGCCCCTTCCCCCAACAAATTTTCAACCTTTGTGGAGCATCCATTCTGATTAGAATTCCATTTCAAAAAATCTTGCCAGAAATCAATCACCCATTTTACATCAAAAACCAAAGGAGTTCGAAGAGAGCTACCAGCTTGATCTTTCAGATGCATCCATTTACACCTTTCTTTCCAAATTCCCCACGCAATCATAAGCACAAAAGCCACAAAATGTTTATCGTAATGATCCTTAATAGCAAAAAGGAATTGGTGCACTGATCTTCGCACAAAGCTTTTTAACTTTCCCCAAACACCAAGCTGTTTCCACACATTTTTTGCAAACATACACTCAAAAAAAACATGCTTAGAATCAGCAAAAAAAGCACCACAACACGAGCAGAAAGGATCCATAAGGATATGATGACTTACAAGATTTCCTTCTGTAGCCAAGGTGTCATTCAGTAATTTCCATCCAAACAGCCTCACTTTTGCTGGAATTTGAAGCTTCCAAATAAAACTCCAAAGTGGCTGCAAAGTATCCTTTCCGGAAGAAGAAATTTGTTTAAATTTCTGATTTGAATTCCATTCCTTCATTGCCAAGAGATATCCTGATGCAACTGAGTAATTTCCGGACGAATTTGCTGGCAAAAAACGTTGGTCATTACAATTCGGATTAAGCAAAGGGATCCGCAAGATAGATTCCGCTTCAATATGCCAAAACGCATTACGGATAAGGGATTCATTCCAAGAACAATCCGACATTAAAAAACGGTCGACGTTTGAGGCACTAGCAATACGAGAGAAAGGTCTTCCCTCACCGAAGTTTGAGATCCATCTGTCTTTGAAAATGGAAATAGACTTACCATTACCAATACGCCATCGTGAACCATATTCAATGATATCTCTACTCCATAACATTGAGCGCCAAATAAAAGACGGATTAGAACCCAGGTCTGCTTCCATAATATCATTCCGCCTAAAGTAGCGAGCTTTAAACAATTGAGAGACTAAAGCTTGGGGTCTTTGCAAAATTCTCCAGACTTGTTTGGCTAATAAGGCCTTATTAAAAACTGAAAGTTTTCTAAAGTTTAAACCTCCTTCCTCCTTAGGTTTGCAAAGAACATCCCAAGTTTTCCAATGAATCTTCCTGCTTTCTTCATTAGAGCCCCACCAGAATTTTGCAAGCATTCTTTCCATATCCAAACAAGTAGAGGTTGGGATACGAAAACATGACATCCCATACACAGGAATTGCTTGTAGGACTGATTTGAGAAGAACCTCTTTTCCTCCTTCTGAGAAATGTTTGTGACCCCAAGAATTTATTCTTTGATGAACACGGTCCACAAGATAGCTGAATTGAAGCCGTTTTTTCTTTGCCGAGAAAGTAGGTAGCCCCAAATAAATATCATATCCTGTTGAGGCTCGAACACCCAATGTCTGCTTCACCATTTCTTTGTTCAAAGCCAAAGTATTCAGACTAAAAAGAATGGCCGATTTGTCGAAATTAACCAGTTGCCCCGAGGCAGCAGCATATGTCTGTAAACAATTCTTTATGGCAATGCAATCCCCCTTGGAGGCCTTCAATAATATCAGGCTGTCATCCGCAAAGAACAAATGTGATATAATTGGCGCTTCCCTTGCTATTTGTAAACCCGAAAACATCTGGTGGTTTCTAGCATTTGTCAAAATAGAAGAGAGACTTTGAGCACATATGACAAATAAATAGGGAGATAAAGGATCCCCTTGCCGCAAGCCTCGCGAAGGTTTGAAGGAATCAGTGAGATTGCCATTAATACACACATTATATGATACCGAAGAGACACATTCATAAATTAGGTGAATCCATTTAGGTGGGAAACCTATTCGTGCCATTGCCGATTTAAGAAAGGGCCATTCAACACGATCATAGGCCTTACTCATATCCAATTTAAGCGCAGCATAACCTTTCTTGCTTTTTGAAGAACGAATCCAATGAAGGCATTCAAAGGCTATCAGAATGTTATCCGATATGAGTCGTCCCGGGATGAAAGCACTCTGGTAAGGATCAATCATATCATTCATGAATATCTTCAACCTATTTGTGATGACCCTGGATAGAATACGATAGCAGACATTACACAGACTGATTGGGCGAAAATGCTTGACATTTACCGGCTTCTTGATTTTTGGAATTAGAACAATAGTGGTTTTGTTCCACATCTCCAAAGGTTTTCCCTCATTAAGGTGACCAAGAATTTGATCAGTGACTTCCTCTCCAATCGTGTGCCAATTTGTTTGGTAAAATGAGGCTGGGAAACCGTCGGGTCCAGGGGCTTTCCAAGGATTAATATCCTTAACCGCTTTGAAAATTTCCTCTCGGGAGAAAGGAACCTCAAGCATTTCTATTTGCTCATTCGAAATCATTGTACTCATGTGACTGATTGCTTCAGTAATACAATGCGCACTTGGATTCCCAGTTTTGAACAAATCACCAAAATAATTGAGAAAAGCATCTTGAATCTGATCTTCCTCATAAACCCAATGCCCTGCCTCCCCTTGGAGCCTTGTAATCTGATTTCTAGTCTTGCGTTGAGTAGCCCGATTGTGAAAGAAACGAGTGTTCCTATCTCCTTCTTGAAGCCAAGAAATTCTAGACCTTTGCTTCCAATAGCATTCCTCTTGGGAATATAGTTTTTCCAAGTCTTTTTCCAGCCTATCAATTCGATTAAAATCCGGACGAATACTCTCATTATCTACTTGGATTCTAATCTGTTCTTGAGTTGTGGATATTCTTTGTTTAAGAGCTCCCCCCCCTTTTTTTTTCCCAAACTAACAAAGCCTTACCACAATGGGTTAGAGACTCCTGTAGTGGTTTTCCACAACCCTTGATCACCCAGATTTTCTTCATTGTCTCTTTGAAGTCATGCTCTTTTGTCCAATAATTTTCAAATCGAAAGTTTTTTCTGTGTGTTCTCAGACCTTCTCGGCAATGTGCATCACATAAAACAAATATAGGACGATGATCGGATCCCATAAAGTCAAGAGAAGTTGCTGTAAAGTGTGGATACAATTGAAGCCATTCTCTATTAGCAACGAATTTGTCCAAAGTTTCAAGAATTAGATCATCACCTCTGCGTTTATTAGTCCAAGTAAATTTAGGTCCATGAGTTTTTAAACTGGACAATTGATTATGATCCAAAGCTTCCTGAAAATCCAACAATCTTGACAAAGGCTTCTTATTACCCCCCTTCTTTTCTGAATGAAATAAGGTTTCATTGAAATCCCCCCCCCCCCATCAACCAAGCACAATGTTCCATATGATTGTAGCTTTTTAATCTCTTAAGTAATTCCCAAGAAAACTTCCTATCAAACACATTTGGATTACCATGAAAACCGGTAAACCGCCATTTTAGATGGTCATGCAAAATTGTGCAATCAATATGGGCATTAGAGTAAGATAAAACATCCAAATCAACATTCTTCCATAGCATCAACAAACCACCAGACAATCCAGAAGCTTTAACAGAAAAAACAGTAATGAAAACTAAGTTTAATCTTCAGAAACTCAGCCCTAGACAAAGAACATTTAGTTTCGGAGATAAACAAGACATCAGGAAGAAATTTAAAGACAATTCTACTAAGATAGTTGAACGCTCGTGCACTACGAACACCACGAGCGTTCCAACAGATTAATCTCATTCCCCATGGCGGGGCTGATTCACTTCAGCGTCCGCCTTGTCCTGAAACTCAATTTCCATGCCAAGTTGATCGCACATGCTACGGGCCCTCTTGAATAAACCTTCCGCTTCCTTCACAATTTCTCCTTCGGACCAGCCTCTCCCACCACCCCAAAACTCCATCATCTCTCCCGAAGTCTCCTTCCAAGCTCTTTTCTTGTATGGTAAGACCCCACTCTGTGCAGATCCCACTTCCACAGCCATTTCATTCTCAGCACATATGTCATCAGTACCAACAATTGCATGTTCATTTAGAGGCTCTTTTTCATAAACCGGAACAAAGGGTGACTCCCCCTGATAAATAACCTCCACAAAATTTTCATAGACACAGGAAGAAAGATCCTTTCCAACATAGTGAATAACCCTATAGTCATTTCCATTATCAACTCCAGAAAGGGGCTCCTTTTTAGTACAATGTTGATGACCAAACGGAACAGTGAAAGACAAAGGGGCTAAAAACGTACCAGTACGGGGATCAAAGCGTCCCTGAGCAGAAGAGGCCCCTTGATGTAGGGTGTTGTCATGAACTGTTCTGCCCCCCATCAGATCCTCAAAATTGTGTACCACTTTGCTTTTATGAATCCCTATCTCCAATCTGGTTTCACTCTCATCATCATCAACTAGTATCGCCTTCCCCTTAGCATTCCGACGATCCTCTTCCTGAGTAAGATGCTGGACATTAGCCTGTTCACCCTCACCGAGTTTCAACAGCTGAAAAAAGCTAGTAAGAGCCTCCGCAGAAGGGCTCTTCTTCTTATCCGCTTGAAGCCATGCCGGAAAAATCCGATGTTGTTTTAACCAAGCATCATTCTGACCAAAACCCAGGCTACATTCATTCTCAAAATGATCAAGCATTCCGCACAAAGAACAGAAGCCCGAGAGCCTTTCGTACCTAAACACTGCCGTGACAAGTTCATCTTCAACCGTGATGTGGAAAAAGCGACATAGTGGTTTAGAGACATCCAACAGTACCCGAATCCTGAGACATTCACCCCATGCCTCCTCCCCTTCCTTTGCATCAACTTCCAACACTTCTCCCACAATGCTCCCGATTTTCATCCCAAGAATCTTGCTCATCGCATAGAGTTGGAGCCCATGGACCTGAATCCAAAAGGGCACCATGCAAAGAGTAAGTTGGGAAAGCTTTTCGCCACCATGCAAAGGCTGCAAGGCGATAAGAGACCGGCGCAGATTCCAAGGCTGACGGTCAAGAACCTCTGTGACTTTAGAAGCTTCAGCAAAAGTGAGGAGGAAGAGGCCTTCTCCTAAGCCCACAACCTTCAAGGGGACGCGTAGACGCCAGTTCCTGCCTAACATTTCCTTCAACTCATTTGTGGTGATCGGCCTAGAAGCGACAAATCTCATGGCCACAGAGTTTTTTGGGATGGCAAGCTCAGTACGATGAGCCACTAGATGAGTATTTTCTTGGTTCGAGATTCTGAAGTTTTCCATCATAGAGTTGATGGATTCCACCATAAGGAGAAGCTTAAAAAAATAGGTTTTAGAGAAGAAAAGATTTGTAAGGATGAAGATGAAGTGAAACCCTCACGCCAGTATATAAAGGGGCACTTCACACAAATCCATGTGTGCAAAACCACGGCTGAGAAACCCTCAAAACCGCCAAAAAATGAAGGTTTTGATAAGAGAAAACCCCCGAAATATATTCGCCCAATCCCCTTCAGCCCATTCATCTTCTTGTCGCAAGAGAAATAGAAGGACAACTAAGCCCTCCCAATGGAAGCGCGAGTGAAGAAAAAATGAAAGAGAGAAACAAATCCCCTCCCAAATCTTAATGATTGGGAATAATACGCGTATCAAGGCAGATTCGAAAAAGAAGAGTGTGAGAAAGGGAACACGATAATTAAGAAAGAGTGATAGGGAGGGAGCTCCGACCAGGCCTCGGAAGATGAATTCATTTAGGATTCCTCACCCTCATTGGAGATGCTCTCACTTTGACAAATAATTACCTTCATAGTAACACATAGTCGAACCCATTTTTTTGTTAGCCTTTTGCGTGATTTTTGCACAATTTTTTTTAAAGATCCGTTTGACCTGATATGACACGTAAAAGATCTGCGAATATTTTATCCTTTTTTAAATATACTAATATTTTACGTGAAATATTTCATATAAGTGTCTCTTACAGTAGTAGTATATGTTTAAGGATTGTTTAAATGTTATTTTCTTACATACGTTGAATTAAATGTTTTTTCTTTAATCGGTTTACTAAAAAATTAAGAAACTCAACAATTTTACCCTCTTTTAATTAATTGTTTCTCTCCTCTCCATATATAATTTATAATATTATATACGGAGATATGAGAGATAATTGAAGAATTTAAAAGGTTGAATGATAATAAAAAATTATTAATTACTAAAAATAATTTAGATAGGGTAAATTGGAAAGAAATGAAAAAAATAGCTAAAAAGACAAATACTTACTAAGAAAATTTAGAGGTTAAAAAGACATTTAATTCGAAATGAATGTAGTATTTTATTTATTGTATTAGATACTCTATAAATGATGCCTAGTTATGGAGTATATATTAACTTTTTTTAATCATCTATTATCACTTATGTGTCATGTACTTATATTTGAGTTTGAAAGGGTATATGCTTTAACGTGATTGAAGATATGTTGTACTTGTGTGCAGTGTGCACCAACATTTTTTTAATATAATTTTGTGATTTAAAGAAAAATGATAGTGAAGAGCAAAAAGGGAAAAAATAAAATTGTTTCTCTGTTTCATAAACCGAAAATCCGTTCTACTAATTCGTATGGAAAAATTAAAATATTTGTACCAAAATTTATGTACGAACCTAAATACAACATGAACACAAATACTTGAATTTTAAAATAATTGAATTTTAATACACACATATATTTGTATATGTGAGGTTTATCTCAAATCTCTAAGACAAGACGGGTTCGACTCGTCTGGTAAGGATCAGGTAGATTCTAGTCTACTACTGTACTCGTCTGTTGGGCAGATCAGTCGAGGTACTTAGTCGATAGAAGTCTTCTGAAGGACTCAGCTGTTGGGCGTATCAGCTGGTGGAGTCAGACAAGTTAACTTAGACCAGATCAGATGATGTGGAGGAGTCCAATCAGATGAGATGGGGTTGCGTAGAATCAGACGAGTTGGGAAGACCAGACAGATTGGATCAGATCAGTCGAGTTCTGTTAGCAGAGTTAATTTTTTGACTAAGTGTTGACTCGTCTTGTTTGTGAGAACAAGTGAAGGGCAGGGGGGTCATTTCAGATTGGGTCACGCTGAAGGTGTGAGTTTGTTACATGGTTGTAACAGAATCCACGTGGCAATCTTCACGCTTTCCGCACACGCTGCAATCACCATTGGCAACCTATAAATATCCCATTGATTGTAATTGTAATCTTTGACGCGTACGAGCATTCGTTTTGAGAGTTGAGAGTTCACAAGTGAAGTGAGGATAAATTCCCTTTCCGAGTGATGAGTGTGTAAACATCTCTTGAACTAATCAAATTGAAGTCGTGTGTCCAGTGGATGTAGATCACATTGATCGAACCACTTAAATCGTTCTTGTGCTCTGTTTTTCTATTTTCGTTTATAGTTGTGAATTGCCATGCTTTCGTTGGATTGAATATTGGCCGATTATTTTGCTTGTGATTGGAGAAGTCTAATCGAAGTTGAATTATCATTGACAATCGTAACAATTGGCGCCGTCCGTGGGAATTTGGAATCAATGAGGATCGATTGTCAGCCATTAATCAATTACCAGTTCGAAGATGGAGAATTCGACCAAATATAATATTGAGAAGTTCTCAGGCACTGGTGACTTTGGGTTGTGGAGAGTCAAAATGCAGGCTCTCCTAGAACAGAAAGGCTTGTTCGACGTGCTCGAAGAGTCTACAGCCCCAGCAAGTGAATCTGCAACTGCTGCTGTTGAAAGAAACAAAATGTTACGGAAAGCTCGAAGTAAGTGGGTGATAAGGTCTTGAGAGAAGTTGCTAAAGAGAAAACCGCGAAAGAGGTCTGGGACAAGCTAGGTAAACTCTACATGGTTAAAACCTTAGCTAACCGTCTCTATTCGAAACAGAAGCTGTATGCCTTCAGAATGGTGGATGACAAACCCATTCCGGATCAGCTTGATGAGTTCAATAGAATTCTTGATGATCTAGAGAATTTAGATGTCAAGTTAGAGGAAGAGGATAAGGCTCTGATTCTATTGAGTGCTCTCCCTAAGTCCTTTGAAATCTTAAAGGTCACCATCCTGTATGGTAGGAAGGAAAGTATTACATTGGAGGATGTAATGCTGGCTGTCAAGTCCAAGCTGCTGCACAACAAAACGTCTCAAGTAGACAAGGTCAGTAGCGGAGAAGGATTGACAATCAGAGGTAGCCAGAAGCGATCTGGTGCCAAGAAGGGGTCTAGTCAACCCAAAGGAGCTGATAAGGGAAAATCAGCTGTGTCCACTCAAGGTGATGCAGTGTGCTACCATTGCAACAAACCTGGGCACTATAAGAATGCTTGTCACAAATACAAGCAGTTCTTGAGGAAATCTGGTGCCAAGACCTCTAATGACAAGAATCAAGCTAATCAGACTCAAGTTGATAAGGAGCAAGAAGGCTATGAGTCTGCTCAAGCGCTAACCATCACACCCTCTACAGAACAGCAAGCATGGATCCTTGATTCAGGGTGTTCTTTCCATATGACTCCAAGACGAGATTGGTTTCATGACTTCAAGCAACAGAAGGGCGGTTCTGTTTTTCTTGGGAATGATCACACTTGTAAAGTTGTTGGAGAATATAGTGTTCACCTGAAGATGTTCGATGGGGTAGTAAGAATACTCAAGAGTGTTTGGTACGTACCTGAACTCAAGAGGAATTTGATCTCACTTGGGATGCTGGATTCTATGGGCTATAAATTCCAATCGGCTGATGGAGAGCTCAGTGTGTCAAAAGGGGAGCTGACTGTCCTGAAAGGCGAGAGAAGAAGTGATCTCTACTTTCTTAAGGGAGAAACAGTAGCTGGTAGATCAGATGTAGCGGAGGTGCAAGACAACTCGATGTTGTGGCACAAACGACTAACTCATATAGGCGAGAAAGGCCTAGTACAGTTGTTGAAGCAAGGTCTGCTTGGCAAAGACAAGATCACTAAGCTAGACTTGTGTGAGTCTTGTATTCTTGGTAAGTCCAAGAGACTTAAGTTTGGTAAGGGTGTTCACTCTACCAATGGGATCATAGACTATGTCCATTCTGATCTATGGGGGCCAGCGAGGAATCGGACGAGGTCTGGTGGAAAATACTTTTTGTCTATCATAGACGACTACTCAAGGAAAGTGTGGGTGTCTATTCTGAAATCGAAGTCAGAAGCATTTGAGAAATTTAAGGAATGGTTCATTGAATGTGAAAATATCACAGGCAAGACTCCCAAACACTTGAGAACTGATAACGGTCTGGAGTACCTATCAGACGAGTTCAATGCGTTCTGCAAATCGAAAGGAATAGTAAGGCATAGGACTGTGCCAGGGACCCCTCAGCAAAACAGAGTAGCTGAGAGGATGAACCAGACACTACTTGAGAGAGTCAGGTGTATGTTGAACAGCTCTTGTCTGCCAAAGGCGTTTTGGGGAGAGGCTGTGTCTACTGCAGCCTATTTGATAAACAGAAGCCCTTCCTCTGCTGTGCAATACAAAACCCCAGAGGAGTTATGGTCTGGACATGCAGCTGATTACAGTTATTTGAAGGTATTTGGATGTGCAGCTTATGCCCATGTCAAGCAAGATAAGATTGAGCCTCGAGCATTGCAATGCGTGTTTGTTGGGTATCCTTCAGGTGTGAAAGGATACAGGTTATGGTGCCTCGAAGCTAGGATGCAGAAATGTATAATCAGTGGAGATGTTAGTTTTGATGAGAGACTGATGCCTTTATCAGAACAGACTAGTACGAGTACTAGTGCAGCTGATAACCAACCAGACGAGACACAAGTCGAGGTGGAGCAAGTTGACACCATAAGACCAGTTGAAGAACATATTAATCCAGATGAGGAGGGCGATCCTCATAGTGAGAATGATCTTCAACATTATCAGCTGGCACGGGACAGAACCAGACGAGAAGTCCACCCACCTCAGAGGTATGGACAAGCTGACATTGTCTCATTTGCATTATGTGCAGCTCTAGAGGTGGAGTCTCTAGAGCCGAAGTCTTATTCAGAAGCCATCAGCTGCCACGACAAGAAGAAGTGGATAGTTGCTATGGAGGAGGAGCTGCTTTCTTTGAACAAGAACTAGACCTGGGAAATTGTTCAGAGGCCCAAGAATAAGAAGTTGGTTGGGTGCAAGTGGATCTATAAAAAGAAGGTGGAGGCTCATAGGGGTGGCAAGCTTAGATACAAGGCGAGACTTGTAGCTAAGGGTTTTACGCAGAAAGAAGGTATTGATTTCAATGAAATCTTCTCACCTGTTGTGAAGCATTGTAGCATCAGAATCTTGTTAGCTATGGTTGCCCAATATGAATTGGAGCTACATCAGATGGATGTGACCACAACTTTCTTACATGGATCTCTAGACGAGAGGATCTATATGAAGCTACCAGAAGGGTTGGACATAGAAGAAGGGGAAGACAAGGTCTGTCTATTGAAAAAGTCCCTCTATGGCCTCAAACAAAGCCCTAGACAATGGTACTTGAGATTTGATGAGTACATTTGCTCAGCTGATTTTACAAGGAGCTTGTACGACAGCTGTGTCTATTTCAGACGGGTTGGGACTGGTGTTACCTATCTTCTATTGTATGTTGATGACATGTTAATAGCAGGCGAGTCTATTGACAGTGTTAATCAAGTTAAGGAGATCCTCAAACAGGAGTTTGAGATGAAAGATCTTGGTGACGCTAAAGTGATTCTGAGATCAGTAGACTAGACGGGTCTATTCTGCTGAGTCAGCCTACTTATCTTCAGAAGGTGTTAGAGAGGTTCAGAATGCATAAGGCTAAAACTGTCTCTACTCCTATTGGCCAACATCATCGTTTGTCCAATCAGATGAGTCCCAGGAACACCCAAGACAGAACTCAGATGAGCCAAATACCTTATGCCAGTGCTGTAGGGAGTTTGATGTATGCTATGGTGTGTTGTAGACCAGACTTGACTCATGCTATGAGTGTGATCAGCAGATATATGAGTGATCCAGGCTTAAGCCACTGGGAAACGGTTAAGTGGGTTATGAGATATGTTCTGGGATCAGCACAGAAGGGTCTGAAATTTCAGAAGATGCCAAGTGAGGGGGATGCACTTGTGGGATACGTGGATGCAGATTACGCAGCCAATGTTGACACTCGAAAGTCCTTAACAGGATATGTGTTCACTCTATTTGGTACGGCTGTGTATTTGAGGTCTATACATCAATCTGTAGTTGCATTGTCTACTACTGAAGCGGAGTACGTGGCCTTGACTGAAGCAGTTAAGGAAAGCATGTGGCTGAAAGGGATTCTTAAGGAATTTGGTTTATCTCAGAACAGTGTGACTGTTTTCTGTGATAATCAAAGCGCAATTCATCTCGCAAAGCATCAGGGGTATCATGAACGAACCAAGCACATTGAAGTGAAACTGTACTTTGTGAGAGACATTGTGGAGAAGGGGACCGTCCAGGTGGTTAAGATAGCTACTGAGGAGAACCCTACTGATGCGTTTACTAAGGCATTACCAAAAGAGAAGTTTGGTTTATGTCTTAGGTCAGTTGGTTTGCATTAGTGACCTCTGCGGAGAAGGCTACTGGTCTGGTGGCGGCAGATCAGTAGTGGAGTCTGTCCTTTGAGAAGGATAGATTAGTGTTGTTTAGTTCAAGGTGGAGATTTTGAGCTAAAGGTGGAGAATTGTGAGGTTTATCTCAAATCTCTA
The DNA here is from genome assembly GCA_963675135.1 of Galeopsis tetrahit. Lineage (NCBI taxonomy): Eukaryota > Viridiplantae > Streptophyta > Magnoliopsida > Lamiales > Lamiaceae > Galeopsis > Galeopsis tetrahit. The sequence goes on along the minus strand of OY776124.1, from coordinate 57,751,909 downwards.
AGACGAGACGGGTTCGACTCGTCTGGTAAGGATTATGTAGATTCTAGTCTACTACTGTACTCGTCTGTTGGACGGATCAGTCGAGGTACTTAGTCGATAGAAGTCTTCTGAAGGACTCAAATGTTGGGCGTATCAGCTGGTGGAGTCAGACAAGTTAACTTAGACCAAATCAGATGATGTGGAGGAGTCCAATCAGAAGAGATGGGGTTGCGTAGAATCAGACGAGTTGGGAAGACCAGACAGGTTGGACCAGATCAGTCGAGTTCTGTTAGCAGAGTTAATTTTTTGGCTAAATGTTGACTTGTCTTGTTTGCGAGAATAAGTGAAGGGCATGGGGGTCATTTCAGATTGGGTCACGCTGAAGGTGTGAGTTTGTTACATGGTTGTAACAGAATCCACATGACAATCTTCACGCTTTCCGCACACGCTGCAATCACCATTGGCAACCTATAAATACCCCATTGCTTGTAATTGTAATCTTTGACGCGTACGAGCATTCGTTTTGAGAGTTGAGAGTTCACGAGTGAAGTGAGGATAAATTCCCTTTCCGAGTGATGAGTGTGTAAACATCTCTTGAACTAATCAAATTGAAGTCTTGTGTCCAGTGGATGTAGATCACATTTATCGAACCACTTAAATCGTTCTTGTGCTCTGTTTTTCTGTTTTCGTTTATATTTGTGAATTGCCATGCTTTCGTTGGATTGAATATTGGCCGATTATTTTTCTTGTGATTGGAGACGTCTAATCGAAGTTGAATTATCATTGACAATCGTAACAGTATATATTTATTTCGATCCATACCGTACGTGAACACTAAACAAAGTACTGTATATTTTGTGTATTAAACAATATGAACGATTTCATCATAAAAGTACCAATTTCATAGAATTTGTCGTAAGAGGCTTTGTTGTGAAAACCAAATCAAACTGTTCCCACTTGACATCTACGTAGTTGTGTATATAATAGATAAGAGCAAATCTCATGTATTTAGTATGCACAGAGCACACTAACTCATATAATTAATTAGGGCCGTTAATATATTATTTATTGAAAAATATTGGTATTATTACTAGTATTACATTTTAAATAATTAAAAATGCGAAATTAGGGAACCATAAAAACCACTTCCACTTCATTATAATGGTTGAAAACTTGACAATGAAACTACGAAATTATGAATTAATGTGACCCACAATCAAGTAGGAAATTAAAAAAGAATCTTAAATTATTTTGTACTCTTATAAAGAAATTCCTAGCCACGAAATTGCATCACTGTATACACAATTCAATAATTTCAGTTGTCCCATTACAATCATAATGTGGTAGATTTATTGCATATATTGGTAGACACTAGAGGGTTTTTTTTTTTTTTTTTTTGTAATATTAGAAAAAAATGGTTTAAACCATTCCTTTTAATACATAATATATAAATGAGCATTTAATATTCTAATTAATGTAGCCTTTAATGGACAATTTTATGATATAATACGGGTCAATAATTTTTTTAAATATATTCCTTGGAACAATTAAATATTTTTCTTAAGGTTTATCAATTGTGAATCCAGTTATTAAGAAAGGTAATGTCTAGTATGCACTCGATGCATGTTGTGCACCCTAGTCCATATTGACATTTTTCAATTTTACTGACTTACACTTTTTGGTAAATGGTGTTGCACTTTTCAATTATTACTAAAAATATTATTATACATTTTAATAATTAAAAAGTGCAACACCATTTACCAAAAAGTGTAAGTCAGTAAAACTGAAAAGTGCAAATGGATTAGGGTGCACAACATGCACTCGAGTCCATAGCAGACCAACCCATTAAGAAATAATATATTCAATTTTTATTTCTTGAAAAATTATTGTATAGATAAGATTGGAGCAAGATGGTTCACACTTGTCATTCTACTTTGTGTGCAAAACCAGGCCACGTGTCAATAGTTTGAGGGTCAAACAGTATATTCTAGCATCTGTACAGAGGGTCCCACTTGAAACCTTATTATGTTAGAATCCTTTTTATTGGAAAACCATCACCACGCAATTACTATAATTGAGGATATACAATAATATTAGTATTTTCATATAATGACATAATTATAGATATAGTAAAATTAAAATAATATTAAAATACATTGAAATTTGTAGGACACTGTCTACAGTGTATCATTATAAATTAATAGAAATAAACATTAATCTTTTTATAATGTATTAAAATATTATGATCAAATTATACTATTTCACTAGTGTGTTGGAGAGAGGGAAGAGCTTCTCTCTAAAATTTCTTCCTTCCTATTTCTGTTAGTGGCAGACTGTGTGTGTTGGAGAGAGGGGAGAGCTTCTCTCTAGAGTTTGTGTTGGAGAGAGGGAAGAGCTTCTCTCTAGAGTTTCTTCCTGTAAAGGCGGTCTCAACACACGTTGAAATTATACACAGTCTTAAAGGCGGTCTCAACTAGGGCTGGCAAATCGTGCTATTGTGTCGTGTTTCGTGTCGACACGATAGTGACATGACACGATAAGGTCAAACACGAACACGACACGATAAGGATTTGTGTCGACACGACACGAACACGATAATTTTCTTGTTGACACGACACGATAACAACACGATAATTTTCGTGTCGACGTGACACGACACGATAACGACACGTAACACGATAACAACACGATAACGACACGATAAGAAAATAATTTAATTTAAAATTGTATTAAATATATAAAAAATAATATATTTATATAAATATAAAAAATTATTGTGTCATTATCGTGTTATTATCAGATACGTGTCATTATCGTGTCGTGTCATATAAGGTAAATAACAGGTTAACGGGTTGTTAACAGGTTAATGGGCTACCTATTAATTTTATCGTGCTTAACGGGTTAACACGAACCCGACACGAAATTTTCGTGTCGTTATCAGGTCGACCCGATAACGACACGAACCCAATAAGGCCAAACACTAACCTACAATTTTTTTGTCGGATTCGTATCGTGCTATCGTGTCGTGTCGAAAATTGCCACCCCTAGTCTCAACACACGTTGAAATTATACACAGTCTCAAATTAGAGAGCTTCTCTCTAGAGTTTATGTTGGAGAGAGGGAAGAGCTTCTCTCTAGAGTTGAAATTATACACAGTCTCAAATTAGAGAGCTTCTCTCTAGAGTTTGTGTTGGAGAGAGGGAAGATCTTCTCTCTAGAGTTTCTTCCTTCCTATTTCTTCTAGTGGTAGAATGGGTGTGTTGGAGAGAGGAGAGAGCTTCTCTCTAGAGTTTCTTCCTGTAAAGGCGGCCTCAACACACGTTGAAATTATACACAGTCTCAAATTAGAGAGCTTCTCTCTAGAGTTTATGTTGGAGAGAGGTAAGAGCTTCTCTTTAGAGAGCTTCTCTCTAGAGTTTATGTTGGAGAGAGGGAAGAGCTTCTCTCTAGAGTTTCTTCCTGTAAAGGCGGTCTCAACACATGTTGAAATTATACACAATCTCAAATTGGAGAGATTCTCTCTAGAGTTTGTGTTGGAGAGAGGTAAGAGCTTCTCTCTAGAGTTTCTTCCTGTAAAGGCGGTCTCAACACACATTGAAATTATACACAGTCTCAAATTAGAGACTGATTGAGACCGATGTTCGGTCGGTCTCTAAATGAGAGACCGCCAATTCTGTCTTAAAACGGTCCCTAAAAGTGAGTCGGCCCGACCTATTTGACAATTCTGTACACAATCTCAAATTAGAGAGCTTCTCTCTAGAGTTTGTGTTGGAGAGAGGGAAGAGCTTCTCTCTAGAGTTTCTTCCTGTAAAGGCGGTCTCAACACACGTTGAAATTATACACAATCTCAAATTAGAGACCGATTGAGACAGGCGGTCTTAACACACGTTGAAATTATACACAGTCTCAAATTAGAGACCGATTTTCGGTCGGTCTCTAAATGAGAGACCGCCAATCCTGTCTTAAAACGGTCCCTAAACGTGAGTCGGCCCGACCTATTTGACAATTCAGTCTTAAAACGGTCCCTAAACGTGAGTTAGCCCGACCTATTTTCGGGCCCTAAGACACAAATCGCAATCTATATTCTATAATTAGGGACCGAATATTCGGTCTCTAAATAATAATATACACCCACACCCACCCGATACCCGATCCAGCAACCAACACCCACACCCTCTTTATTTATCCACACCTACCCCTAACCCGGCCTGATACCCGACCCAGCAATCGACACCCACACACACACCCGACCCGACCCAACCCCTGACCCAGTAACCGACACCTACACCTACTTTATTTACCCATACCCACCCCCTTTTTATTTAAATGACCATTTTATTTTGGCCTTTGTGGGAATTGATCCCTGGTGGATGGGTGCCCAGTAATGGACACCTACCACTTTGACAAGTAATTGTCTTGTGTAACTTTTAAAATTAATTATATAAATATATAATTAATTTCTTTATTGTATATGATATAAGTAATAAATTTTCAAAGCTTAATTTGTTAAATTATTTCACATATATTAATTGATAAAAATTATTCAATTAATTGTAAAAAATCAATGTTACTTTAAAAAGTCCAAAATAATATTAATAACTATTTAAAACTAATAGTTATTCCGACATTTTCTCAACGCTTTTAAATGTTTTATTCCGACATTTCTTCAAAGTACACAGACACTTGATTTTATCGTTAAACATATATTGTGGCCTCATCTTCGCAAAATCAATGAATTTGCGAACTTGATTGTAAAATTCATTGTTCGTACTTCCATCAACGAATCGAGGAGTATAATACATCCACTGACGATCTGGTAGTTCCATTTATAATCAAAATTTTAAGGAAATATATAATTGACATATGTATATAAGATAGATATTGCCATATAACAATCATTTGATACCGACGTCATTCCGATTCAATCATAATTTTTTGACATTGTTTATTTTAATATTTGACAATTATTTTACTTTAAAACATAATTCGAATAACAATCATTATATCAATAATTATGATGTATGATTTAGTTTAGGAGTATAATTTATAATCACGAAAAACAGTTAAACAAAATTAAGAACTTAAATTTTCAATGCGGAAAAATCAATTAAATCGAAGATAAATAAATTATCGAAAAAATAAAGGTGTATATTTGGTCTTTGATGAGATATGGGTCAACATCAGCATGTTTCATAGTCGTTCCAATTTATTAGTAATTTGAAGATGATCATGATACTTTTCAGAATAAATAACTTAATTAATACTAGTATTTGATTTATGAAGATAACACTGTCCCTAGTCTATATTATTTACTACTATTATACATATATATTAATTATATGATGTAATATACATTAAAAGAAAATTATCATAATGTGAACACTTCATAAATTAATTAATTTGAGAAATATGAGAAAACATTAATTTAAACGAAGAGGGAATGAGAAACATTACGTTGAATTCGAAACGAGATCTTCAAATTGATATTGGAGAGGAAAATCAAGGAATGACCTATTTAGAAGCTGGTTTGTGGGTTAAAATTAAGAGAATGACATGTGATATATATGGGCTATTTATTCGCAAGAATGGGGCGTGGACTGGTCTTTCTTCCGGAGTGTTCAGAGACCGCTAAAATCGGTCTCTAAAAACAAACAACTTGATTTGATACCAATTTGAGACCGCAAAAATCGGTCTCTAAACACAACCGCCTGATTTGGGACCGAAAATTCGGTCTCTACTGCTTAAAATTATCTATATATAAAATATAAGGGATAATATTTTAAAGATTTGTATCTTTAAATATTATTCATATCTCTTTAATCGCTAATCTGATATGTCTCTCCCAACGATGGACAAATATTCCTCTTCTCCTAAATTCGATTCCTCCATCTCGAACAAAGTCATAGAGTCAGATTCGTTGGAAGTGGAGACGGTAGTGCCCGATTCAATTGATTTAGAGATCATAGTGCCTGATTCAATTGATTTAGAGATCGTAGTGCATGCTTTAGTTGATTTAGAGGATGTAGTGAAAGATTCCACGAATTTAGACAGCGTAGTAAAAGATTCTTTTTCGGATGTGGATACTTTGTCCGAGCTTAAAGGATTCTCGCCCGATCCCGACGGTAAGTGATCGATTCACATACGTATAAAACAACCTGTCGAAATTTTTTATACCAATTAAAGACTGAATTTTTGGTTTCCAATTAAAATTCAAAATAAGAATTTTAATTTCGGTTTAGAGATTGATATTCGATGGCTAAGTGGTCTGAAAAATATAATGTTAAAGACCGAACTGAAAACAGTCTCTAAACGAGCGGTCAAAATTGGTAGTCAATATAAATTTTGGGATTCAGAATTTTTGATACCAATTAAAGACTGAATTGTCGGTCTCTAAACAAAATTCAAAATAAAATTTTTAATTTCGGTTTAGAGATCGAATTTCGGTCTCTAAACGGTCTGAAACCATAATATTAAAGACCGAACTGAAAACAGTCTCAAAACTCGAATTTTTTTAGGATCAGTCTCAAATCAGTCTCTATTTGAGACTAATTTATGTCGGTCTCAAAACGTTGGTCTCTAATCGAAGTATTTTGACTGATTTGAGACTAATTTATGTCGGTCTCAAAACGTTGGTCTCTAATCGAAGTATTTTTTTGTAGTGGATTGTGAGACTCTTATTTGGTGGTGGGATTCTTTTGAGATAGACTCGAGAGTCCTTGAGATCTAATACTGAGTGAAATTTTGTCTATTTATTTTGTTTTTCTATTCTTGACGTGAGAATACCTTAAGTGCGGGGTTATCTCGATTAAAGGTTGGAGATCTTGATGTTTATTAAGGCAAATAAAACACTCATTTTTCCTCTTTTCACGATTGGATGAGACATCGATACCGTGATGATCCACATTAATTTGAAGATCAAGATTTTTAACGTGAAGTTATATTTATTTTGTTATAATCTTAACCTTACTAAAATAAATTGCGAACTCTCCTAATAGAGATTAGTTCATTTCAAAATATTATAGTTAAGAATAATTGTTTAGAGGACATACTCCTATTTAAGAATTAAATCTTATCAACTACCTATTTTATTCAATTATACTCCTATAATTAATTTCTTACATCTGTTGGAGTCTAGTAGAATTTGTTTGAACATAAATATGCATGCCATTGCAGACAGTTAGGTTACTAAAAATACATTTTCGGATTGTCTATTCTAATTCAATAATACACGTAAATTATCATTATATAATACAGTATACAGGTAACTTTTGTTAATGTAATTTTTTTTTTTCAAATTGAATTCAAACCGACAATGATTTGAAAGAATACAAAACGCCTAACTTCATATTTTTCATTTTTTGATTGATAAAAGATGGAGTATAATTATTTGAAAATGCACATGAAATAAATTTCAGCCTTCGAACTATAATTTTTTTGAAAGCAGCCTTTGAGCAATAATTTGAAATCCAAACTGTTACGGAATTTCCGGGACTGGACCCTTCCGTATCCCCCACACTTGGTATGATATTGTCCGCTTTGGGTTGGCAAGACCCTCACGGCTTTACTTTTGAGTTTCCTCAAAAGACCTCATACCAATGGGGATACTAGTCCATCATTTTATAGCTTATGATTCTTTGTGCCTTTCCGATGTGGGACATTTGTTTGACATTTCTCAACACAAACAAAAGGTATGAATGACAATAAAAAAGGTTTTTGGATTAAAAAAGAAGAAAAAGATAAAAGTCATAAGTTCACAAGCCGAAACCAGAGGCCGGGGTGCCATCGCTAAATGGTACACCCCTAAAAACGACCAAGCAATAAGAGCGATAATAAATTCCGAAAAAACCGATCAAAAATCTATGAATCTGAAATCGGGTGAAGGACTATGGAGGGTCAAATGCATCGCCCCTACTACCCTTGAACTGGGAAACGCGGGTGAAATCATTATCAAGCCCTGTTGAATGGCTGATAGTGTAGCTCGTGCAGGCTCTAACCTCAAATTCATTGATAGCCTTACCCGGGGGATGATGGACCACCCCAGGTATCCTGAGGCTACTACGTTTCTTCGTGGAACGAGTCGGGCCTGCCCGAGTAGGGGAAGGAACGTCGTTGGCAGTGGCCTCCAAGTTTGGACTGTTGTTGGCCGCTGCAGCCACAGGATCCTCTGAGGGCTCATCCGTGCTGAGACTGGAGAAGGAGTTGCTCACTGGGACCGGATCGGCCTCAATATCCGAGGAGGGGTTCTATGGGGGCGCTCGGGGCTGGAGGTCTGAGGGAGAAGGCCTCGACCGTCTTTTGTGCCGAGTCCTACCACGGGAGTCGTCGCGAGGAGGCGGCGGGGTCTGTCCCATAGCGCAACGAGCAGACACGTGTCCAACTACCTTACAGTGGCTGCAGAACTCCGGAAGCTGCTTATATAACACCTCCACCATCACCGAACTATCCTCACATTCAAGGACCAGACGCTCCAACAAAGGTTGTTTCATATCCACCTCGACCAAGATTCAAGCGTACTGAGCCATGATCTTAGCTGTTGTGTGACCGTCCATCTTAATGAGCTTGCCAACCGCCGAAGCCGCAGTCGAGAGAACCGTGGACTGCCAAAGTTCAATCGGGAGGCCGAGGAGGCGTACCCAAACTTGAGCCGTCGAGGTCCGTGCCTAGTTCGGATTGAAGCCTCGAGACCATTTTTGAAGGCGAATGGAACCTGGGCTCAGTTGCCAATCTCGTCTTCTAAAAATACGGTCGCGCTCTTATAAAATGCGAAATTTGAGAATAACAAATCATTTTCCGATTGGCACAACAGAGAGGCTCCCATGGAGGGACTAAGACTCGACAAGCCTCTTCGACAGCTCAGCATACGGGATCAGGGTTTTTCCACGAGGGGTGATTAAGCGACCAATCAAGGCATCCTTGAATTCGTTCACACCAGCCTGTAATGTGGCATGATCGATCGAGATCGTGAAGTAATCCCCCTTCTTACATGGGCGCATGTGTTCAGGAAAAACGACTGGGCTCGTGAAGGAGGGGCCAACGGACAAGGTGGGCATCTCGAAAGAGGGCGGAGCCAAGGTGCTCTGTCCGACCAAGGCAGACACGAACGAGGTAGGAGATGGTAGCGCATGTAAAGAGCCAACGAGCGGTTCGAGAAACTCAGTGAACCCAAAAAAGTGCTCCTCCAAGGAAGGGAGGTGAACACCAATGGAAACAGACTGATCAAGAGATTCCAAAAAGGCGCCCAGTCCCGAAAATCGAGGTATAAGCAACTTAGCCAGAGCAATGAATATACTGACAAACACGAGTAAAAAAGTTTAAATAATTTGAATACTCACTCAGATGTTAGAGTATTAATTGTAAATAAACCAATATATATATATATATATATATATATATATATATATATATATATTGGTATTATAATTTGAATAATCAAGATTCAAAATTTAGATACTATTGAATCGAATATGATTATGTAGCATGATTAATATATAACATAGATAATTTTTTTAGCATGTATATATGCAATTGAATTAAAAGTAATTTAAATAGAATTTTAATTGTTCAATTAAATTTCTTAAAAAAAAAAAATTGTTCAATTAAATTTTAACTCATTAAATTGAAATCAAGTTAAAATTATGATTCAATTGCATCATGCAAGTACACACGAGTGAGTGAGACTCTATAACATATACATATTATAAAATACTCACATATATTAATGATTATACATATATAATACGGAGCAGTAGTTATTAAATTATCTACTAAATTATTTTATAATTAAAATTTTGAATAGACTCGAATTTGGAATATGAAATTCAAATAAAATTACAATTTTTAAAGAAAAATGAAATTCAATAAATTAAACCAATCAAATTAATATATGATATTTCGAAATGGAAATATAGTTGAAAAAGATAGTTAGGGGCATAATTTGAGGTCCACTCGTTCGTTTCCCATCATATAAAATAAATCAAACCAAATAAATCAATTTCCGCCATTTTTTTTGGGCTTCATAGAATTAAGCTCTCATGTTCTTCTTCTTATCTTCAACACCTACATTCTCTTTTCTTCACTATTAATTAAGGTAAATTTATTTATTTTTAAAAAAAAAAAATTTAACTTTATGGTCATGATCGATGATCACTTTTTTGCTCATGATCAACAGATCCCATGATTCATGTGTGTGTTTCCACCACTTTTAATTTGCTGAATCTATACATACAAACACACATCACTGCGTGTTTATACATGTTCTTGATTAATTATTGCTGATTATTATTTTGATTTATTAAATTTAGATGCCTTCAATAGTGAAAGACATAATGATAAGGTCGACAGCCAATGATGTTCATACAAGAAGATTAATGTTATTTGGAGATCAAATTGAGGTTTTCAGGGTGCAGCCCTGTTCCACTCCAACGAGCCGCTGGTCCGGTGAGGTTCGCTGCCCCGGTTCGAGAATCGAGCCACGTGAGTTCAACAAAAGAAGACCACGAGCCTTACTCACCCCTGTTTCCGACCCAACCCCAACCACAAAAAAGGTACGTACGTATTTATATTGTTATATTAATGTACACCACTAATATTGTTGCTTAATCAAACTAATAGTATTGCCTCTAAAAATGTTTAGAAATGACTAATCTTTCATTGGTGATAGTTTGATCAAAAAATTTCAATGAAGGAGAATTACAATTAGAATGATGTTACATTATTATTAACGTTTTATTTTTAAGTTGGATACAAATGATTGTTGATTGACAAATATAGAGATGTTTAAGGAAAAATAGTTAATTAATTATTTAAAATAAATTAATAATTAACTTATTTTTATTCTCATTAGTCAAAGTAATTATTATATACTGTACTCATTTTCATTTAAAAACATTAAACCAAGCGCAATGTAATACCAACCTAAAATAATGGTCTTATAGTAACATAAATAAAATGTGTTGTAAAAAATGAATGATGGAGATGAGTGGATTAGATCGAGATTTTTTTTTTTTTTTAAATGTTGTAAATTCATATATGATAAATGAAATTCTATTTTTATTGAAATTGCACTGGGCAAGACCAAACCATAATTCTCTGTCACTCAATCCTACCGATTCCAACTTTATTTATATATTTATTTTTCTCTAAAAAACATAGAATTTATAAACCATAATTTTAGGTTTAAGACAATTTTTTGCAAGTGGACTAATGCAGCGGTAAAACAAACAGAATAAATAAAATATATACTCCAATTGAACAATAATATGATAATAGAATGGGCTTAATTCAAAATTAGATTAATTATGCTATTTCTTTTAACTACTACTTCATCCTTCTTGATGAAATCTTACCCATAAACTTTGGGTCAAGAATTAAGAAATATAATAAAGTGTAGATATGTTAGAGACATGTGATTTAAAAAAAAATATATATATAATGAAATGTGAGTGAAAATAATTTTAAAAAAAATAACTTTCATGAGAAAGATAAATAAAAAGGATAGTTAGTTTTCATGAAAGGAGTACTGAATTAGTTTTTGAGGATATTGATTCATTGAACACTAGAGTTCGATAGTAGTCTTAACAAATAATAAAGTAAAAATATTGCTCATTTGTCCACTAAAATTTTACTATTTTATTTCTACATTCACCAAAAAAAAAAAAATATATATATATATATATATATATTTTTTTTTTTTATATAAATATCACATTTTCTTCATTTTATTTTCACTCTTAACATCACTTAATTATTTAAATTGTCAATCAATTTTATTTACAAATAATTACTTTATTCATAATAGACATCAATTTATTTTTTCTATTTTTTTGTTAAAACTTGTATTTAACTCTATTTTTTTCCAATTTTCCATTAAAAGATAAACATTTATTTTTAAATGAAAAGGCTAGAAGAATGCCAGTTTAAATGACTAGGGAACAAAAGAGGAACAAGACAGTTGAAACTGAGTTGTTGGGTTTTGGTGTAATAAGTGAAAATAGAATTAACAGAACAGCAGATGAAAGTGGACAAATATATATGGTTCAATTGTTGGTGCAATGATTTCATCGATCAATTCTTAATAAATCACCACATTTAATTTTTTTCAGTTCTGTCATGATTGCAATTCTAGGTCCAGTAACTCAATTAAATAAATATGTCAAAAATAAAATTTTAATTAAATATATAAAAATACATTGATGGTGTATATATCTAATGATTAAAAAAAACACTAAACAATTAAAATATTCAAATTAACCATAGATAACTCGATATATCTATCATTATATACTAATTCTGAATCATTTTTTTTCTATTGGCATCCCAATTCTCCTCCATTTACGTTTTTCTATTTTTATAGAATTTTTAATTTTTTTTTCCTTTTTCTAATTTTTTTTGTAACCGTTTTTTTAACTCATACATTTTAAAAATTCTTTTTTTTTTCTCCCTCTAACAGTTTCTTTATTTTTTTACCTGATTTACATTTTTTAATATTTTGTGTAACCATTTTTTCTCTGCAATTAACTCATCTAATTTTTTTTAATTTTATTTTATCTAACTTACAATTAAATTTTTTTTATCATTCTTTCATTTTCTTCTACTCCATAATAATTTTTTTTCGATGCCGCGTAATACGTGATTTTGCACTAGTTTATCAAATATAGTTTAGTAAATGACTATTTCTAGATAATTTTTCCTGAATATTATGAATTTGTTTGTAATTTAAAAAAAAAAGATGTTTCAACTGTTACGTAAACATAAATTGTCGAAAAAAAGTAAAATAGCATAATTGCAAAAAAATAAAATAAAAAAACTCGTGATTAACCTAATTTCAACTAATTCAATACAACTGGTACGGCATAAAATCACATCATATTAATTTCAAAACATCAAATACTCATTCTGTTACTTAAAAAGTGTTCTTTTAGCAATTAAAATAATTAAGATAATTTTACCTTTAACTAATATTTTATCTTTATGACATTGAAAATAATGGAAGATTTATGAAAACATAATTTATAACATAGAAAATAAATGAGGGATGAATTAAAAAAAATAAAAATTCTTAGAGGATGTTTACTTTGGACTTTAGGTGGTTTTAAAAATCGGATTTTTGAAATTCTGGTTTTTGAAATTCCGATGAATAGTAATATGAGTGCTTCTTTTGGGTTTTGGAATAGTGGAGGATTTAACTTTATGTCAAATCAAGTTGTAACATTGAATGAATTTGTATTATTATATTATTGTTTGGTGAGATTATAATGATTAGTTGATTGTGTAATGATTAAATGTATTATATTACTGTATTATTATATTATTATAGTATTATTATATTATTGTTGAGAAAGAATATAATGATTGGAGTAATATTATATATATATATATATATATAACTTTATGTCAAATCAATATGTTTAATAGGGGTGGTTTTGAGTGGATTTTGAAAATCGATTTTTAAATCCCTAAGTAAAACGGGTTTTGGATCTAAAAATCAAAAACCTGGTTTTTAAAACTAAAAGTAAACATCCCCTTAGTTTAAAAATTCTGAGAGATCTTTGGCTGATGGAAAAGAAATGAGGTAAAAATAGTTAAAATGACAAATGATTTGGAACAAAATGTAGTCTATCATCTAATCATCATTTATTTCATTAGTAAAAAATTACTTTATTATTAAATTTGAACCACATAATATTTTATCATAACCCCAATTTATCAATTTTATACGTAAACTAATTAACATTAATTAAAATTCCATACCCTTAAAAATGAGCATATTAAATTTAAATGCAAGAAGTAATGTTTATTAGGGAGTGGGGATGAACAAGATTTTGAAGTAGAAAATCTTGTACAAATAGTTATACTTTCCCCCCTTATAATATTAAAAAAAATTGTCATTGTTTAAAATTTGATGGGGTACAATTTAGTGATTTTAAGATGAATAAAATATAAAATTAACTATTTTTAAATTATGATACTTTCATGTGTCAAAAGATCATACCCTCCCTATTCAATTTTTTTTTTTTATTTTCTCTTTTCCTCTTTATATAATTTTATTTTTCTCATTATCCTTCAAAATAATGCTTCATCCATTTTATTATTAATTGAAGAATTATGTTTGTACGAGTTTTAATGTAAAAACTATTTTTTTGTATTAAATGTGATAAAATTAACTTTTAGGAGGGATATTATTGATATTTCTACTTTTATTTGAGAGAGAATATTTTGTTTGTGTATAAAAAATAATGATATGTGGAACGTGTAAATAAGTAGATGTTTAAGAGAGATTTGTAAATGAGTAAGAAATAGGTGACAAATATTTAAATAATAATGGGACGGATAGGATACTATTCACACTATTTATTTACTCAAATTGTCATTCACTTATGGACTCATAATATCTCATCATACCTACAAACAATTTTACTTAATACTTAAATTAATCATTATTCATTAAAATTCGTCCTAAAAAGTGAACACAATGAATTTGAATAGAGAAGTACTCCCTCAGTTCCACTTTATCTATCACTTTTGAGATTAAAAAAAGTTTCAAAATATTCGTCATCTTTAATTTTTCATGTTTTTACTTAATCCGCGAGACCACCCGCTCTTTCTAAAATTATATTGCATATATTACAAGAAAAAAAAGAAGATTGAAAGAATTACGTTTAGAGTGGTGAAAAATTAATTTATTTATATTAATTTTTTAATATCCTCTTTCATATTATTACCTCTATCTTAAATTTTTTTTTTATTGAATTGACTAATTTAAAGGAGTGAAATAACTTTCAATAGGTATTGAATTCAGAACACGTGTATCGTATCTGAATGAATCTGAGATTTTGATATATTTTTTTTTTTTTCAAAAATTCGAACGGGTAGAAAGGTAGAAAATTAATTAATTTATATTAATTTCAAAGGTTGTGATGAACTCAATCCGCAAGAGATGACCCACTCTTTGTAAAATTATATTGCACACAATACAAGGAAAAAAAAAAAAAAGATAAGATGATGACAACAAATTAAAAGGCATGCAAGCGGAAGAGAACAAAGATAGTTGAATCTTTGGTGACATAATATAGACTGGACACAAGTATTTAAATAGAGTATCTGGTGTAATAATTGTGAAATTAAATTTCACACATAACAAGAAGAAATGGGTGTAGATAATAACAGAACGGCTAAGGAAAAGGACAAACATAGTTGAATATATCTTTTAGGTATTAATAAAGATAGCCCCCAACCGACAAATTAATCAGCAATTACATTACATGTGTATTTCTCTGTTACACTATATATACGACACTGCAAATGTTTTCTTAAGCTCACACTTGTGTCTGGAATCTCAAATTCATTTTAATTTCATTTCAGACACCATGAAGGTAGGGAAATGTTTTGTTTTCAATATTATTTTTATTTATATAATTTATGATTTAACATGTACTGATGATGCTCATGTTTGTCTGAAAAGAGGGTTTTCAATTTTGGCAAGGGAAGGAGCGAGGGGAACAAGAGCATGAAATCCTTGGTAAGTTAATTTTCTGTCTAATTTGTGTACATCACTGATTCTTGAAAATATATATATATATATTTTTCATATTGTGTTCTTTTTGCCTTCTGCTGTAGCATTTTGATTTTAGAGCACTTCTGGTACTGTTTTGCAATATATACAACTTTGGCCTTTAAAAAAAAAAAGCATTTCGTTATTTTAAAGGTTGCATGGAAATGTTTGCAAGTGCAATCAACACTTGTTTAATCTTGTATGTGTTCATTTGTGTGTCACGTGCATGACACTTTAATTAATTTGGTACTAAATTATGGCTTATGAAGTAAATTAAATTTGCAAATAATGAAAGCTAAGTCTTTCATAGTTTGGTTTGATAGCAAAGATGGATTATCTAAGATTAGGATGATAACTAAACTTTATAATTTTTTAAAGCATAATTTACATTTAATCTAAGTTATCGAACAATCAATAATGTTTAATATGTGTTCAATATTTGTGTGTCACGTGCATGTTCATAATGACATTCAATGAATTTGGTACTAAATCATGGTTTATGAAGTTAATAAAATATGCAAATAAAGCTAAGTCTTTCCTCATTTGAAAAGATGTATCTATGGTGTTGCAGTTGGGAGGAAAGGGTGCGAACCTTGCAGAGATGGCGAGCATTGGGCTATCAGTGCCCCCGGGGCTCACCATCTCTACAGAGGCATGCCATGAGTATCAGCAAGTTGGCAAGAAGCTGCCACCTGGACTATGGGAAGAGATACTCCATGGTTTAAAGATTGTGGAGGACGACATGGGGGCTTTCCTCGGCGACCCTGCCCGCCCCCTCCTCCTTTCCGTTAGATCCGGCGCTGCGGTAAATACTTCCATGTTTCCTTATCAATGTTGTAAATGCATTCAACTTGTTTGTCCAAAAACTCATATGAATGCTGTTAAGTATAGATTTCCATGCCTGGAATGATGGACACGGTTCTAAACCTCGGGCTGAACGACGAGGTAGTCGCTGGTCTGGCTGCGAAGAGCGGAGAAAGATTCGCATACGACTCGTATAGACGGTTTCTAGACATGTTTGGAGATGTGGTAAGTACCTTATAACAGCAGATAATGTGATTTAGTGAAGATTAATTGTGGATTTTTGTTGAAGGTTTTGGGGATTTCACATAACTTGTTTGAGGAAAAACTTGAAATTATGAAAAGTGGAAAAAGGATCCATCTTGACACTGATCTCACAGCCTCTGATCTCAAAGAGCTGGTTGAAGAATACAAGGGAGTTTATGTTCAAGCTAGGGGCGAAAAGTTCCCATCGGGTAATTTTTCATTGAAAAGTATTACTTGTTTAAGTAAAAAGTATTAGTTGTTTTACTAAAAAGTATCGTGTTCATCCATCTGTAGATCCGAAAAAGCAGCTGGAGTTGGCTGTGAAAGCAGTGTTCGATTCGTGGGACAGTCCGAGGGCTGTCAAGTATCGGAGCATTAACGGGATAATGGGGTTGAAGGGAACGGCCGTGAACATTCAGTGCATGGTGTTCGGGAACATGGGGAACACCTCGGGGACAGGCGTCCTCTTCACTCGGAATCCTAGTACGGGCGAAAATAAGCTCTACGGGGAGTTTTTGATCAATGCTCAGGGCGAAGATGTCGTTGCTGGAATTAGAACACCGGAGGACTTGGATGTTATGCAGAAATGTATGCCGGATGCGTATAAGGAACTGGTGGAAAATTGTGAGATTTTAGAGAGGCATTACAAGGATATGATGGTAATTTTGTTTAGCATATCCATTTTGATACTTTCTTAGATTTTTTATTGAATTTTGAATAATGATGCTTGTGTGAACTGTAGGATATTGAGTTTACTGTGCAAGAGGAAAGGCTATGGATGTTGCAATGTCGAACAGGGAAGCGTACGGGTATAGGTGCGGTGAAGATTGCCGTAGACATGGTGAAGGAGGAGCGTATTGATAGTCGAGCAGCGGTGAAGATGGTGGAGCCTCAGCATTTGGATCAGCTTCTTCATCCACAGGTTCAAATGTTATACCATTGTGTAACAGGAGATCTAATCCGCTTTTTTTTTTTTTTTTTGTATTGACTCGTTTTTAACTTGTATTCTTGACATGTAGTTTGAAAATCCGTCTTCGTACAAAGAGAGTGTGATAGCGAAAGGGCTACCGGCGTCCCCTGGTGCAGCAGTTGGACAAGTGGTGTTCAACACTGAAGAGGCCGAGGCATGGCATGCACAAGGCAAAAGTGTGATCCTGGTAAGAACAGAGACGAGTCCGGAGGATGTTGGAGGAATGCATGCGGCTGTCGGGATTTTGACGGCTAGAGGTGGAATGACGTCCCACGCGGCTGTGGTGGCGCGTGGCTGGGGGAAATGCTGCATTTCCGGTTGCGCTGATATACGCGTTAATGAGTCCGAAAAGGTAAGTAATCTAGTCATACTTGAAGAAGTGGATTTTTGAAAGTAAGAGTGAGTAATGTTGTATTATTAATGATGCAGGTGGTTTTAGTCGGAGACAAAGTAGTACGAGAAGGGGATTGGATATCGCTTAATGGCTCGACTGGGGAAGTGATCTTGGGCAAACAGGCGCTCTCGCCTCCTGCTATGAGTGCGGATTTAGAGACTCTCATGACTTGGGCTGACGAGATTAGGCGAATTAAGGTAATGGCGAATGCGGACACCCCTGAAGATGCAGCCACGGCTAGGAACAACGGAGCTCAAGGGATCGGGTTGTGTAGGACAGAGCACATGGTAAGTGTCCTGTTTCCATATATCAAGCTAATTTTATTTTAAGGTAGATAGATTGAATGACCATGATATTGTTCATCAGTTCTTTGCTTCTGATGAGAGGATTAAAGCTGTGAGGAAAATGATCATGGCGGTTACAGTTGAACAGAGGAAGGCTGCGCTAGACGTGCTGTTGCCTTACCAACGAGCCGATTTTGAGGGCATTTTTCGTGCCATGGATGGTAATATAATGGTCGTTTTAAGATCATATGCTCGTCTTTTGTGATTCTAAATCGAGTTCTTCGTTTCTCAGGTTTGCCAGTGACAATCAGACTTCTGGATCCTCCGCTCCATGAGTTTCTACCAGAAGGTGACATCGATGAGATTGTTAAGGAACTTACTGTTGACACAGGCACTACCGAAGAGGAAGTTTACTCGAGGATTGAAAAATTGTCTGAAGTGAATCCCATGCTCGGGTTTCGTGGATGCAGGCTTGGGATATCATACCCTGAGCTATCGGAGATGCAGGTTCGTGCAATATTTCAGGCGGCCATCTCGTTGACTAGCCAGGGCGTTATGGTCATTCCAGAGATTATGGTTCCTCTTGTGGGTACACCTCAGGTAAGCCCTGCATCATTGTATTTCTATGTTTTGTGTTTGTTTTTCTATGGACGAACGAATGAGGTAAGATCATGATCGTTTGGTTGCAGGAATTGGGACATCAAGTGCGTTTGATTCGTGCAGTTGCAAAGACGGTGTTCTTGGAGATGGGTTCGAGTGTGAGCTATAAAGTAGGCACAATGATTGAAGTTCCTAGAGCTGCTTTAGTTGCAGATGAGGTATAATCGTGCGGTTTAATTTGTACTGTCCTTGAAAATAAGATTTGTGTTTGAAATTAAACTCGTTGTTGTAAAGATTGCAAAGGAGGCGGAGTTTTTCTCGTTTGGGACGAATGATCTCACGCAGATGACCTTCGGATATAGTAGGGACGACGTTGGGAAGTTTCTTCCTGTATACTTGTCCAAGGGCATCCTTCAGAACGACCCCTTTGAGGTAGGTTCGGTGTATATATTTTGCGTTGTAGGACGACTAGGTACTAATGATGTATACGTTTGGACATCAGGTGCTCGACCAGAAAGGCGTAGGTCAGCTTGTTAAGATGGCAACCGAAAAGGGCCGTGCTGCTAGACCTAGCCTCAAGGTTAGTTTTGAAATTGTTATTTGTCTTCTTTTCCAAGAATAAGTAGCTCAACTAATGGTTACAAAAATGATATATAGATCGGAATATGCGGAGAGCACGGAGGCGAGCCTTCTTCGGTTGCCTTTTTCGCAGAGGTGGGACTTGACTATGTTTCGTGCTCGCCTTTCAGGTAAAGTCGTTATTTTCTATCCATCTTGACGACACGACTCGAAGACCAACACACTAATCAATCTCTTGTATTGTAATGTAGGGTGCCTATTGCAAGGCTAGCTGCAGCACAAGCTGCTGCAGCAGTGTGAGCTGAAAAAATTGAAGGGCACTCTCAGAATGGGCAACTCTAGCTCTTGTTTTCTTTGAAACTTTTATCATACATAAATTTTCCTCAATGTTTAGAGGAATTTAATAAACTAAAAATCCATGTAATGTGAATCTCAGTAACTTGTGAAAATAAAATATCTGATGTTGCTCCTTCAGACTCATTTGTTGTGTGTAAATATATTCTCCATCGAATTTCCCAATTTTCTGTTCTTGTCTGTCTAAAATAATGTGATCTTTATTCATACAAAACAGCAAAAAACAATCAATCAAACCAAACAATTTTTGTAAAATTATAATTCGGTTCAATTTTCAACAGTTTTCGCTTTAAGTTTTAGAAATTTTGGTTTATTCAATCTGTGGTTTGATTTGAAAATTCACCAATTTAATCGAATCAACCGAAGTTATCATTCATTTCTTAGAAATGTTCTTCCCGTTTGATAGATATGTTGAGATATAATCAGGTTCGAATATCTCAATAAATTCAGATTGAATCGTAAATTTCAATCATTTGATATGCACTCAATCGAATGTGTTTTTGTAGGTTTGATTAAATTTTATTTTAGGCATTATATTGTTGGCCTAATTACTCACCAAACTATACCTACAATAATTTCATTACCAAAATTTCGTTGATTAGCAATGAAAATTAGTAAATCATCGATAGAAAATCTCGTTGACATATTTACGCCAATAGAACTTTAACACATCCATAATTTTCCAATGTAATTTTCAATTGCACTATCAAATATTTATCTTTCTCTACATTTTTCTTCAATAACCACGCCCGAATAAGATTGTTCAACTATTCAAGTACTCAGCAATAACTAAGTAACTCTCGAATCTTAAAAAAAATATTACATAGTAATAATAATAGACTAATAGAATACCATTATATACTAATAAATTTCTACTTAATAAATAAAGCAATTGTTAAATAAATAAAATATAAAAAATATTAGAAAGATCTTTAAAAGGCTTTTCGAGCTATTTATTAAAATCAAACATATTAAAAAAGCTGATGATACGTTGGACCTATAAAATAAATATCTAACTCTGATGTTTTTATTAAAAGTATGGTCTAGCCTAGCACATTCTCATTCCTGACAATGTATGAATCCAAATGAAGGAAATATTATTTGTGGTGAAGTTGGTTTGTTATACAAATTATATAGCAGCAGCAAGAATTTTTTCTTGATGCAACTACTTTTCTTACAATGCTGTATAAACACAATTATAATTTTCATCATTCATTTCATTTATTCATAAATTACTTAGTTAAATGAGTTATTTGGAAAAGTTGTTTTTTTTTCCTGATAAATTACTCCTATTTTGATTTCAGCATATTGATTTTCACAAATTGAAATAGTTTTGTTTTCAATTGACATTTTAGTCCCGTGACCAGGTTGCAAGAGGTGAAATATTCAGTTCTCACGTTACAAAGTCTGATTTGTCAACCAAATGTTTCATCTCCTACATTTGGTTATCGGGTTAAAATATTGAAAAAGAATTACAGAACTATTTTCAATTCATGAAAATCAACAGGACCGAAAGCAAAATAGGGATAACTTACAAAACTGAAAAACCTATTTTCCCGAGTAATTTTAATGAAAAAGACAAAACATTTATTATGAGTATAATACGAAGCTAATTATTTTGTTAAATATATATATGCATTGATCCAAGACGACATTTATTTTGAACGGGGAGTAATAATAACAAAGACGGAGCTACCAAAGCAGGAAGCAGATATCATAGCCAGAAGATCGCACTCAATCCTCGATCCTGTGAAAAACAAAAAGAGCACGCTCCCTACGCAGGCATTATCCTGTTCAGGTTCAAAGGGACTTTCTCAGCCTGATCTGTTCCAGTGCTGGCCGTTTCATAAACGACCAGCACTGGACCAGCTACAGACACCCCCGGTGCATTTCTCATCAATCAACGGGTAACTAAAGGAGCATTTAATATGGAAACCATTCAAAGAACAGTGTTTATATTTAAACCACAATCAACGGGTCGAGATAAAGATGTTTCTCTTAAGCTGTTCGACAAGTTTCAAACTATTTATTTACTTACCTAATGCTTCAAGAGGTTTCTGAAACCTCATTCCCTTTAACTTGGGTATCAATGCATCATAGCTTCGAGATTGTGAGCCGTATCTCAGAGTTTATTGCGTTATAACAACTGCAGTAGATGAGATGAATCCGTGTTTAGATGTATATTCTAGATATTGGTGACAAAAATGATAAAACATATAGTACATGTCAACATAATTCTAACGTTTTCTTGAAGAGAGTTGTGATCTGTTATCTAATGATTTTTCATTTACGTTTTCATTTCCAATATGAAATTTAACTTGATTTCTTTACACACTCTGTATGTTCGATTAAGAGGGTGTTTGCATTTGCTTTCAAGGCTTCATGAATTGAAAGTTAATATTA
The DNA here is from genome assembly GCA_963675135.1 of Galeopsis tetrahit. Taxonomy (NCBI): domain Eukaryota; kingdom Viridiplantae; phylum Streptophyta; class Magnoliopsida; order Lamiales; family Lamiaceae; genus Galeopsis; species Galeopsis tetrahit. The sequence goes on along the minus strand of OY776124.1, from coordinate 57,729,749 downwards.
TAACTTTCATTTTTTCAATATTTTGGTACCCAATTGGTATGAGATGAAACATGTGGTTGACCAATCCGACGCAGCCACGTGGACAAATCAGACTCTGCTACGTTAGTGTCAACCGGATGTTTCACTTCCTAAAACTGGTTAACAGACCAAAATATAAAAAATTTAAAGTTACAAGAATATTTTCAATCCGTGAAAGTCAAAAGGATTGGAACCGAAACAAGGAAAATTTAGAGGACTAAAAAACTATTTTCCCTAAAAAACAGTTTTTTTTTTTGGCTAAAAACTACTTTTACCTGCTTTTAGTTCTCTCAAACACCATCTACTTTTGATTATAAGAAATTTTCTCAATCTCTAAATTTTAATCACTTCTCAAGAGTAAAAGCAATCGCAAACACCCCTGTAAAAGTATTCCAAGAATTATCGAAGTAATAAGAACATAAATACGTACACACCTTTAAATCCTGATAGATTTCACATAATCCTCCGGCAAGTAGATTTCGCCTCCAACCTCACCATGTTGTTCGCCACTCACAGTTTTCATCGCAGCTGAAAATTCGGCACTCATAGCATCCATACCTTGCTGGACCGCTTCCTCTGCAGTCCCATAGCCATGCTCCTCAGCATATTTCCTCACATCCTCAGTTATCTTCATCGAACAAAACTTGGGCCCACACATAGAGCAGAAATGTGCCACTTTAGCCCCATCAGACGGCAGGGTTTCATCGTGAAAGGACATAGCAGTCATGGGGTCCAACGACAAAGCAAATTGATCCAACCAACGGAACTCAAATCTTGCCTTGCTAAGAGTGTCGTCCCAAGCTTGAGCATGGGGGTGTTGCTTCGCCAAATCAGCAGCATGGGCAGCTATTTTGTAAGATATAACTCCAGTTTTCACGTCGTCTCGATTCGGCAAACCGAGATGCTCTTTAGGAGTCACGTAACAGAGAAGTGCCGTCCCCAGAGCTCCAATATTGGCTGCTCCAATGGCTGAGGTAATGTGATCGTATCCAGGAGCAATATCGGTTGTCAAAGGTCCCAGAGTGTAGAAAGGTGCTTCGTTGCACCATTCCAACTGCTTTTGCATATTCTCCGGAATCTTGTGCAGTGGAATATGTCCGGGCCCCTCGTTCATCACCTGAAACGCGCATAAATCGAACGAGAGTAACTTACATGAAGGTCACTAGCAGATAATCACATGAAGTTAAGGCACGATTTCTTAGTCTATAATGGGAATAGTTTTTTTAGACCTGTACCCCTTCCACTTTATCAACTTTTTCATCCGGTAACTGGATACCGAAGGTAAACAGGTTGATCATACGCTGGCGTGGCATGCCCTATTGTTTTAGGGTTTAATTTTGTGCCACGACAGATATGATCGGCTAATTTACCTTCCGTACCTGGTAACCAGATGAAGAAGTAAAAAAAGTTGAGGACTAAATTCAATTCCGAATAGTCAAGAGGACCTAAAATTGAAAAAAGACCTGTAATTCTCAGTTTATTGACATTTTGATCCGGTGACCAACTGTAAGAGGTGAAACATCTAGTTGGCCAATCAAGTTTTGCCACGTGGACAAATCAGACACTGCCATGTCAGTGTCAACCGGATGTTTTACCTCCTATAACCGGTTATCAGACCAAAATGTAAAAAACTTCAAGTTACAACACTATTTTCAATTCGTAAAAGTCGACAGGACTAAAATCAAAGTAAGTATAACTTATAGGACTAAAAAACTTTTTTGCCTAAAAAGTAAAAAGGGGATAAGTTGCATGACTAAAAAAAACTATTTTGCCTTTGATAACAATTAGATTATAAACAATGCAAGACATAGGATATAGATTAAACCTAATGCATTACCTGCACATCCTTTTCCCAAGCTCTACGAGTCAACTCGCCTTGAGTTAACAGCTCGGCAAACTGAGCCGTATCATTCGCATCATATATCGAGCCAGGCCTCAGACCATCACCAATTGACAACGATATATCATATTGATTACAAATGTCAAGTATATCATCCCAGTGTTCATACGCAAAGTTCTCTTTATGATAAGTTAAGCACCATTTTGCATGAATCGAACCACCACGAGACACAATCCCAGTCATCCTCTTAGCCGTCAGCGGGATGTAACGAAGAAGAACTCCAGCATGGATCGTGAAGTAATCAACCCCCTGCTCAGCTTGTTCAATCAATGTCTCCCTAAAAACTTCCCAAGTGAGATTCTCTGCAATCCCGTCTACCTTTTCAAGGGCTTGATAGATCGGGACCGTGCCAACCGGTACAGCTGAGTTACGTAGGATCCACTCTCGAGTTTCGTGGATGTGGCGACCCGTTGAAAGATCCATAATGGTGTCAGCGCCCCACATTGTGGCCCACTGAAGTTTGTGGACTTCTTCTTCGATTGAGCTTACAACAGCAGAGTTGCCAATATTAGCATTTACTTTCACCAAGAAATTGCGACCAACTATCATGGGTTCTAACTCGAGGTGTTTCTTGTTAGACGGGATGATTGCACGGCCGCGAGCAACCTCGGATCTCACGAATTCTGGGTCGAGTTTTTCACGAGCAGCGCAGAATGCCATCTCTTCAGTAATGATCCCCTGCTTAGCATAGTACATTTGAGTGTACCTTGGACCACCGAGCTTTTCTCTTCGATCAATCCACTCCTTCCGCAACTTGGGGAGCCCTGTTCAAGATTCATTCATAAAAATGAAATCTGAAGCTCAACAAGATTTCAAGAAGTTATTGGAATCATGACATTGAGAGGACAATAGAGTTTTTGGATCAGAGAGGACAATAGAGTTAAAAACATTTTTCGTCCCACAACTTTCACTTTTTACGCAAAAAGTCCTAAAATAGTTAATTCAAATACGTCCCTTTTGTTTGCTAGATGTTTATCCAAAAATGGCCAGAATACTAAGTTACTACAAGAAAGCAAGAAAAAAAAAAAAGAACGAGATCATATTGTTTTAGGCAACTAAACTTAACCCATTTTTATTTTTAATCCTGGTTGTTTCCACTTTTTGAAATTGGTCCTGTAAGCTTACCATGTTCAACTTTTTTGTCCAGCGACTGGGTACTTCCGGTAACCCAGCCAGTCACCTCATCACGAAATTGGTCTTGTAAGTTTACTATTTACATTTCCATTTTTCTGAAATTGGTCCTGTAAGTTTACCATATTTGACTTTTTCGTCAATTGACAGGCCAATTTCAAAAAGTGAAAACGGTCTGGGAAAAATAAAAAGGTAAATTACTGGCCTAAAAAGTTTATAAAACCCAAAAAACAATGTGGAAATTTTAAAACACCATGCTATGTAGGATCAAAGTTGAAGATATGAATTCTAAGTTAAGAGACTGGAATACTAAGTCTTGACTGATCTAATATTCATCAGAAGGCATAGGAAAGAGTTACTACAAAAGAAGAATAAATTAACCATTGGTAATATATTTGAAATGTTGAAAGTTAGTAAAACTACCAATCTGCGGGCTGATGTTTTGTGGACCACTGGTGTCGTAGGCGTCAAAATGAGGCTCGTCCCCTGAAAGGTGGATGCGCCTAAAAGGAACTCTCATTAAATGACCAGATTGCTCATGAATGACTTCCCTGAAAGCAAAAATTCCATTAAGATAGAAACGATCAAACTAATAAAAACACTGAATATGAAGATGCTAATAGAGAAGACGTAAATTGCAAAAATGGAAAATTAGAAAAACGGCCTACGTGTATTCTTTAGTGCTCCTAGGGAAGCACTCCTCAAAGGATGGAAGGGGAAGAAAATCGGGAGCATTAGGGTCAACAGTGTGCTTCCTCTGCTTAACTTTTTCTTGGCTTGTAGCTGGGGGGTCAAATGTTAATGTAGCTTTGGGGCCTGAAAAGGCAGCAATTGAAACATCTTTCCTTCTGGTGCTAGCAACCTGCCCATTCAAATCAATTCCATGAAAGAACGAGCTGTTCAGAGATTTCAATGAAGTAGAGCAATTACGGTTGTTGCACACAGCTGATGCCAAGCTAGTTTGCATAGATGCCATCTCTGAAAAAGAGCAATTGATAATCGAAAGAACAAAAACAGCAAGTTAGTAAATCATAATAACAATTGCTAATAGGAAAAAGGGGAGATGTATTTATCATCTATGATTTGAAATTGACCACTATTCTATGTGTTATCTTTTTTTTATGAAGTCTCAATATCCGGTCCAATGACCGCTTCTCTGTTTATCTTTTAATCGTTCGTAAGGACAGTAAACTGTGGTCCTTTTAGATGCCAAAAGAAATATTAGTTACATCTTCGACATCATAACTCAGTACACATCAGAAGTGATAATCAAACAATTGTTCTTTAAGAAATAATACATAAAAGATCTGGAACCATATAAAAAGGGAACAAGCCTTTCGCAAAATCAATATCAATGAAAAATGTATTTCTGATACTTATTGTTTAATGAACACCACGAAAAAGAATGTTAAAACACAAAGCATTCCCACCCCTGGCCTTATAAAATCTGCAGTGATCAATCATAAAGCAAGCTCTATAACAATTGTTAAGATGAAAGAATCACAAGATTATATATAAATGATTTTTCCCATCAATTATTACCAAAAAATAATTGTATTATAAGGCCATTACATGTGTTATAATTGGAATTCAAATAACTGTTAAGATGAAAGAATCACAATATTGATTTTGTATTATTTCCCATCACAAGATGCATCTTAAAAACAATCAACAACATATATTTACCGCAAATACATGTGTTAAGAATACAAATACATTGGATTTCAAGGCTCAAAACCAGCAATTATTTCACATGCTTAGCTTCAAAGTTGGAAACATCAAAGATATTTCTATCCCATTTTCAAAGTATCTAATCATAAAAGATTATAACTTTCCAAACATTATATGCAATAACATTCTCTCAAATCGAAACATGAACCACACAAAAGCTATATCAAATACAACACAACCATACCAAAATTCTGCAAAAAGAGACAAATTCATTAAACTCAAACAGGTTTTAAACCACAAAATGGGCACCCCACAATTCAAATTTGCACAAACCAACAACGAGCGATATAAACATTAAATTAAAAAGGGCATTCTCTCAAATTAAGGCATGCAACACACATAAATGATGACAAAGATTCTGCAGAAACAAATCAAATTATTTAAAACTCAACGAAGCAATAAACGAAAAAAAGGGCAGTCCCACAAGTTGAATTTCTGGAAACGAAGAACATGCAATGTAGTGATCAGAGTGAAAAATGTAAGAAAAGAGATTAGAACGAAAAAAAAAAAAAAGAGGAGAGAAAGTGAACCTTATCAGATGAGATATTTGTGCTTGAATGAAGCAAAATGAAGGGCTGAATGAGATTTTAAAAAGCGAGGAAGATGGCAACAAAAGAGTGAGACTGATTCATCATAAAACTTTTTGGTTGAAATATCTCGTGCACATCGACAAAAATTAAACCTGCTTTTTATTAATGCCCATCACAACTCTCTCGTTCGCAAATTGGTCCCTCAACCTTCTTTGCTTTCAATTTGAAGGAATTTTATTTCAAATATTGATTTAATTTTTTTTTTTTTATGAGAAACATTTTTTTACAAAATATTAGTATATTTAAATAAATGCAAAAAATTCGCAAGTCAAACGAATCTTTGAAAAAAAACTTTGCGAAAAATGCTAACAGAAAAACATGTTTAAGATATGTGTTACTATGGAGTGTGTTTTGGAGAATTTTCTCTATTTCTGCTTTGCGCGATTAACGTGAGAGGGTAAATTTAGTAGAATTGGTCAAATTTCGAATTTAAATTTTGTGAAATTTGTATATAAATTTTTGTCATACTTGTGTTTGGTTTGGGATTGGCCCATCCGGATTTGGATGGGCCATCCCCCATCCCATCCCTTTCCATCCAAATACCCATTCAAATACTCATCCACCTCTATAGTACATCTACATACCTATTTTTATACAATCACATTACTCTTTTTTTCTTTTAATCATTCATTCTCTCTCCTACTTTTCTTCCACACATTTATTCTTTCTCCTACTTTTCTTTCACACATTTATTCTCTCTCATACTTTCTTCCACACATTTATTCTCTCTCCTACTTGATTTGACATGAAGTTCTCCATCCACACCTATTTTTCAATCTCAATCCAAACACAATTTTTATTCAATTATTATTCATGGATTACCCTCATCCATGTTTTTCCAATCTCCATCCCCATCTCATCCACCACCATCTCTAACCAAACAGCACCTTATATATTGAATGTATAGATTAAAATTTGTTTATGATATAAACATTAGGGGTAACAAACAGCACCTTATATATTGAATGTATAAATTAAAATTTGTTTATGATATAAACATTAGGGGTAACACTTGGTTACCCGTGTATACTGTACCCCTAATTTTAATTGTTTATTTATATTTTATATGCATCCACTAATTTAATCAGTTCACCCCAAATTATATTTTTACTACAGTTATTTACACCCGTTCATTTTATGAGTTCACCTTCAAATTATTTCTTTTTTACAACAGTTATCTACATCCGTTCATTTTATGAGTTCACCTCCAAATTATTTTTTTACCACAATTATTTTCACCCCTCATTTTATGAGTTCACTCCCAAATATTTTTTTTAAATAATTACATTTAAAATACTATATTACTCCCTCCGTCTACGAAAAGTAGTCACATTTGCCCTATATTCTTTGTCCACAAAATGTAGTCCCATACCCCTTTTTAAAACTATCACCCTTCAACCATCACTTAATTACTCAAATTGCCATCAACTTTATTCACAAACAATCACTTTATTCAAAATGGACCCCACAATACCCTACAATACCCTTACTTTATCTACCTTCTTCTTAAAACATGTGCCCCATCCCCATGTCCCTACTTTTCATGGATGGAGGGAGTATATTTTTTTATTAATTTACACAAAATATAATAAAATAAACCCTAATTTATACATTTAAAATCTACAGTCGAGTCATTGCCGAGTTACCGTCGATTCACCACTAAATCATCCATATTTTTAGAAAAAACATAATTAAAAAAAAAAAACTATCGAAATTAGACACAAATCTCAATTTTTTTTTCTTTTTAATTTTTCTTCACATTTTCAATTTTTATTCCAAAATTTTTATTTCTTCATTTTTTTACTGCTTTTTTTCTTTTTTTTTTCATTAGTATTTTTTAAAATTTTAATACAAAATAATATTATATGTATGATTTTATTACAGTTGGGAATACAGGAAGTAATAACTAGTAATATCACAACCCAAATCCCTCTATTCAAAAGTGACCTAATGTATCTCTTAATATCATTAACAATAATTAATAATATCTTATACAATAAAAAATAATTACACATATCTAATTATATCCAATAATACTAAAAACAATTATTAGTAATACTACGAACAATAATCGGTAATACCATTAATATTAATCAGTAAAATACTAAAATTTTATACAATAACAAATAATTCAACACATCTAATTATATTCAGTAATACCAAAAACAATTATCAGTAATACCATTAATAGTAATTAGTAATACCATGAACATTGATCAATAATATTTTATACAATAACAAATAATTTCACAAATCTAATTATATTTAGTAATACAAAAAACAATTATCAGACATAAACAATAATATGTAATACCATAAACAATAATAATAATCAATAATGCCTTAAGCAATAATAAATAATTCCAAATAATCAGTAATACCACAAACAATAACCAGTAATACCACAATTAATAATCAATAATATTGTAATCAATAATCATTAATACTAATTCAATAGTGTATTAATAGTAATACCACAGTCAATAACTAGTAATACAAGTATCAATAACCAATAATACCACTAACAATAATACCATAAAAAAAAGTAGAGGGAGTGTAGATTGGGGTGTACTGAAAAAAATAGGGGGTGCACATTACCAAGCCCAATTGAAGGAAACTCTAGCGCAATGGGACGGCACCCTAGGTCAGTAGTCACCGCCTAAGATTTCATCGGTAAGGTCATCGAGGTCGCGTCGGTAGTCGAAATGAGCAGAGGTTTTCGGCCGTCATGGATCGTGGCCGAGATGGAAGATTATGTCGATTTTCATGGAAGTGGAGAATCGCGATTGCGATTCGAGGAGGGGTCTCGGGCTTTAGCGGTCGGGACGGAAGCTCCGCTGTCGCCGTCGATGGGGTGGTCGGGCATGGTGGTGGCTGGGTCACCCGCCGACCAGTATGGATTTCCGACAGGTCCTTTACTCATCAAATTAAAATTGAAATTTAGGTGCACCACCGACCTACTATAATAAAATCATACCTATAATATTATTTTGTATTAAAACTTAAAAAATACACATGAAAAAAATGGAAAAGAAAGAGAAATTAAAAAAGTAAAAGGAAAAAAACGAAGAAATAAAAAATTTGGAAAAAATAACTGAAATGGAAGAAAAAAGGAAAAGAGAAGGGTGAAGAAAAATTAAAAAGAAAAAAATCGAGATTTGTGGTTAATTTCGATAGTTTTTTATTAATTATATTTTTACGACTTTTTAACAAAAAATATGGGTGACTTGGTGGTGAATCGACGGTAACTCGACAATGACTCGGCTGCATATTGTAAATATATAAATTAGAGTTTATTTTATTATATTTTGTGTAAAGTTATAAAAGGATAATATAGTTTTTTAAATGTGATTATTTTTTAAGAATATTTTGGGCTGAACTCATAAAATGAGTGGGTGGAGATAACCATGGTAAAACAATAATTTCGGGGTGAACTCATAAACTAACGGGTGTAGATAACCGTGGTAAAAAATGATTTGGCGGTGAACTCATAAAATGAGTGAGTGCAGATAACCGTAGTAAAAAATGATTTGGGGGTGAACTCATTGAATGGGCGAGTGTAGATAATCATAGTAAAAAATGATTTGGGGGTGAACTAATTAAATGAACTAGTGCAGATAACCGTGGTAAAACAATAATTTGTCGATTAACTCATAAAATGAGCGGGTGTAGATAACCTTGGTAAAAAATTATTTGGGGCTGAACTCATAAAATGAGCGAGTGCAGATAATCGTAGTAAAAAATGGTTTGGGGATGAACTCATTAAATGAGAGAGTGTATATAATCGTAAAAAATGATTTGGGGTTGGACCCATTAAATGAATGAGTGTAGATAAAATATAAATTAAAATGAGCAATTGCAATTTAAATGAAAACGGGTAAGTGGAAACGGGTTAATGGGTAAGGATTAACAAATTAAAATTGAATCTTAAATTGGGGGCATGGTGCCAAACATTAGTTAAACAAAAATTGTAAGTGGATGATTGTAACAATAGATTCTATATCTCAAAAAAATATCAGTATCATAACAAATTATTGTTTTATTAACTAAAAATTATAAATTACGAAAATCTTTTTTTGTACACTACATTTTTTTATTTATTTTACGTTTACTGTAATACTCGGAAAATTTATTTACCTTTTATTAATTATAATTATTTTGAATAAAGTCTAATTAATAAAAATAAATCTAATTAAACGTTAATTTCTAACTCCCTATCACTAAAGGCAATGAAACTGAAAGGCCTATTTGTAACATTTGCATTTTAAATTTTGTAAATTAATTTATAGAAGCATTATTTATTGCAATTTAATTATCCATTATTTTAGTAACCCCTCTTAATAGTGGAAAAGGAAACGGCCGAACTAATACTTAAATTATTTTAAATTATTCATTTGCCCTTTAAAATTATTTTAGGAATTCTATTACAAATATATTATTTAAGGATTGAATTTAGCTAAAAGAAAATTAGACCCTTTGTTATTCTCTATACTTCATGCTAGGCGACAGACAATTACAAGAACTAGATTGTACGAGACTTTTACTTATTACTTCCACGATCATCTATTGAGGTGGGTTTTTAATTGTTTTATTCTCTACAGTGGTTGATAGAGCTCTAATGTATTGTTATTCTTTATTTAATGTTTAGATAAACGGTTTGAGTTAATTGTTATTATGTGAATTCATTTATACGTTATTATATTGTCAAAGTATATATATTGACAAAGTTTGTGGCAAATTATCTAATAGACAAGGGCTTTAATTGAAGTTCGGGATCAATGGGTCTTCGAGTGTAACCTGTCGTGCTCACTACGTGTGGGAATACCTTAGTCATTAATTTGACTTTGAAAAGGTCCACTATTGGCAAATTCAATGAAAAAGTTGGCAAAGTATCGATGACAAAGTATGTGTGACAATGTGAATGTTATTTACTAAGTTGCAATTACTTGATTTTTTATTTTTAACATAAAATATTGAATGATTTAATCTCACTGAGTGTGCTTGCATGCTCACCCCCAACAATTTACAATTTCAGGTTGAAGAGTTGGATGATGAGGAGTGATGATGAGACAATATTCATATATTTAAGAATAAAGAATTATTTTTATGCTTATTATGGATTTTTAGTTAATTTGTTAAATGTGAACTTTAAGATTTTATTATAACCGTTTTTTGTTTCGCTGCAATAATTAACGAAATTTTAAATATAATAGTTGTTATGCCTTTTATTTTACCGTTATGGCACATTCACGTTAATTATTTTAACTACATTTTTAAAAAGTTATTATTTTCAAATTTGAGGTGTGACATTTGCATAGTTTTTCATTTGAATTGAGACAAATAATTTACAATCCTCTCGTGCTCTTTATTCTAGAGATTGCAATGTATAGTTTTCCGCATGTGAACATTGATTTGATAAAATACACACTTATTTTCAAAAGCGATTGATCTTGACTTTTATTAATTGTCATGACAATATATATATAATTCTTCAAAATTTAACATGAGCTGCTCTGAAAAAATCAATGTTGTTTTGGAATGAATGTCTTACTATAAATATTTCTTCCAAAAAGTATTTGTGCTTCAATAATATGATTTTAAAAAGTTAATAAAATAAAATTCTCTCATACCACTAGGCCTATACTTTGCTTTACAAACACTATTTGAATTGAAATAATCATTTGTATCACCAGTTATTATAACTAAACATCACTCTCTCGTTAATACTTCCAACTCGTGTGTTGAAGCAAATATTGCTCTATCCTCAAAGTATTTGTTGGTACGGAAATTATCGCTAAAATAAAGGTAAATATTGTCAACTATACCAATGGCGTCAAAAATTAAATTCTCTTCAGAAATGTGAATTTCTAAGTGTTAATATAGTTAGTTAAGTAGTTAATTAGTTAGTTAAGTAACTAATCAAGATTAGTTACAATCACACTTGTATAAATATCACCTTTGACATTCTTTAAACTCAATGAAAACCATTTCAAATATATTCACATGGTATCAACCTAACCGCTGAAAAACCATTATTCCTTTCTTCTTCTTCTCTGATCGATCATGGCTGATCCATCTCCTACCATTACCACGGCTACCTCAGTTTTCGATTCAACCCTTACTCTTCATGCTATGACCCATCTCGTTACGGTCAAACTAAAGTCTACCAATTATCTTATGTGGTATGCTCAAATTCACCCCTTATTAGTTACTCAAAAGTTCATTCTATTCGTCTATGGATCCTCACCGGCGCCTCCACCCACCATCTCGAAGGATGGTATAACCGACCCCAATCCGGATTACGTTTCTTGGTTCGCTCGAGATCAAATCTTTTGAGTTTTCTTGGTTTCCACCTTAACAGAGGAAACCATGGCTGTCATTGTTGGTTGTCGCTCCTCGATAGAGATATGGTTGACTCTGGCCACAACGTTCAATCAATCGTCGAAGGCTCGTGAACTCCGTCTCAAAGATGAGCTTCAAACTATCAAGAAAGGTTATCGCACTGTCACTGAATATGGTACCTTATTCAAGAACTTGTGGGATCAATTATCATCCATGGGATGTGTTCTTGATGATGCAGACAAATCCCACTGGTTTCTTCGAGGTCTTGCCCCGACTTTCATAGTTTCTCTACCTCCCAAATCAATATCTCTCATCTTCCTGGCTTTTCTCACCTCCTTGCCGGGGCTGAGTCACATGATCTCTTTATTAGATCGCTTAATGGTACCTCTACATCAGCACATGTTGTTCCTTCGTTCCTTGTCCGAACTGCTCGCCCCCCTCGATGAGGATGAGGACTCCTTGGTCGCGGTTCTACTTCCTCGACTGGTCATTTTCAAGGTCACTCAGGCGGACGTGGTCATGGTCACTACCCTCTGCGTTGTCAAATATGAAAATTTGATGGTCATTATGTCGATTTCTATCCTCAACGGTATACGACTCCTCGATCCTGCTCGATAATCCAATTGTGTTGAATCCTTACCAGCATACTCCTCGATCACTCCCTCCAACATATCTGACTGGTACATTGACATAGGAGCCTCTGCCCATATGGTCTCCTTACCGGCTGCCCTCAACTCCTCGTCTCTTTACTCAGGTTCTAATCGTGTTGTGGTTAGCAATGGTAATTCTCTATCGATCACTCACGTCGGCTCTATAACTTTCACTTCCAATCTTTCTCTATCTAATGTTCTTGTTGTTCCTAATATAAACAAAAAATTATTGTTTGTTAGTCAACTTACTTCTGATCATCCAGTCTATGTTCTATTTACTAATTCTTCCTTTGAAATTCAGAATCAAGCAACAGGGACCTTGCTCGCATGGGGCGACGTGAAAATGGCTTTTATATTCTGGATCGTTCTTTTAATTCTTTCATTTATGTACTTCATACTAGAAATAAAACAAAGGCCTCTTATGAGCTATGACATGATTGACTTGGGCATACTCATTTTAATAATGTGAATCTGCTCGCTAGTTAGGCTTTATTTCTGTCACTTTTGTTTTACATGCACCTGTATCTTGTACTTCTTGTCAAATTGCTAAGAGTTCTCGACAACTTTTTTCTCTTAATAACAATCGAGCACATTCCTTGTTAGATCTTGTTCACTGTGATTTATGGGGTCCTTCTCCTACTACATCTTGTGATGGTTATCGATACTATGCTATTTTTGTTGATGATTTTTCTCGTTTTGTTTGGTTCTATCCTTTAAAACAAAAATCTGGTTTTTACTCTGTGTTTGTTCACTTTAAACAATTGGTAGAAAATCAACTAAACACCACTATTAAAAGGTTTCATTCTAATGGGGGTACTGAATTTACAAATAACGATCTTCAAAATCTGTTCTCCCAATATGGCCGAGCAGAGAGAAAACATCGACACATTACTGAAACAGACATATCTTTTTTGTTTCAATCCTCGGGTCCTGATTTGTCGTGATGTTGCTCAAATTTGTGGATAAATTGTGCTTTAAATATCAAGTTATTCTTGCAAGAATCGTGTGATTGTGGGTTAATTCTTGAAATTTTGATACACGGACATTCTTGTTTGATTTCTAGGTAATACGTGAAGTTTCGAAGCAAACCACGAAAACTCCAGCCGTTGGATCAATCCAAAGATTCAACCATATGAAAAGAATCAAGGAGAGGGTCGTAACGAGACAAGAATCGAGCCGATCGGACATCCGGAGTGAGAGTTATGCATGAAACAAAAAGGAGTAATGCCAGTCGACCGAGTGCTCAGACTTGGCCGAGACAAAGAGTTTTGAAAAATCTGAGCACTCGGCCGAGTGAGCCCACTCGGTCGAGTTGAGGGCAAATACGAAGCTAATGGAATTGAGTGACCACTCGGCCGAGTTAAAGTGCAATTTTTGCCCACTTCAAAATTTGACCTAAGGACACGTGCCAAGCTTGATTGGAAGGGTATAAAAGGCCACAAATTCGATTTTGAAGAAGGAGGCAGCCATTGGAAGAGTTCTCAAGCTCCCCAAATCCAAATTTCACCATCATTTGCTCATTTTACTTAGTTTTAGCCATAGAGTTGAGTGGAATTCATAGCTTAGTTTATATTTGAGGTTGTAATTTCATTTCCAAGCAAGAGTTTGAAGATTTGGTTGAAGATTTTAAGGTTTATTTCATATTTGCAAGACAAGAGGTGATACCTTACTTTTATTCAAGTAATATAGTTTAATTAACCATGAGTTTGTTGATTATCTCTATTTCTTTCCTTATTTGCATTAAATTAGCCATGGGCTAAGCATTTAGGTGTTTGGGTGTTGTAGAATTGTGATGAAATTAATGTATTTAACTTGATTTTGATTGTGGGATTCATTGGAAGGTATATTGGTTAGGTTTATGGGTTTTTATAGTTCATTTGCTAGAATTCAATTAGTAGGTTGTATTAGAAGCTCAATTAATGCAACGAGAGTTGGTTAATCGGGATATATAGTATAATCGAGAGTTGGGTGTCGAGTGAATTGAGTAAATATTGGTTTATCGCAACGAAAGTTGGGTAAATTTCATTAGAACCCCATTTATCTACATTAATTGCTTGAATGACATTTGAGTGATTAGTGAGAAGGCCATAGGAGCTTGGTTGTTAGTATTCAAGTGGAAAAGCACGATTAGGGATTAGTTTAGTATAATTTAGGTAGAGTCGAACCCCCTAGTTGTGTGATTACCCAGGTAAGAAAACCTCTATTCATCCTCTCGATGCTAGGTGCTTTACGCGATATATGCCTCAGTGACTGCTTCTACCAAATGCCATCCAATGAAATTCACATAGAAGTCGACTATTAACATCGATTCCACACAAGGACGAACACCCGAACACTACCTCTCATTACTTGATTTTCATCATTATCTCTTTAGTTTTTGCTTATCATAGTTATTAATTGAGAATTTCATTTACATTTCTTTGCACAAACCATGAATTTCCACTATATTCAAAGAACAATACATAGCACTAAGGCTACTTTGACATACTAGTCTCGCGGATCGATAATTTAAGCGGACCTTGCTTTTATTACATACGATCCTCTTTTGTTTCAATCCTCGGGTCCCTCCCAATATTGGGTTGAGGCTTTTAGTACAGCTGTATACCTTATTAATCACCTTCCATCATCTATTCTTAATAACAAATCTCCTCATGAAATTGTCTTTTCCTCTTCTCCTCTCTTTGATAACTTGCATGTCTTTGGTTGTCGTGTTTTTCCATATCTCTGTGGCTATGCTGCTAATAAACTATTTCCTCGTAGCATTCCTTGAGTTTTCATTCGCTATAGTTCTCTCCATCAGGGTTTTTGCTGCCTAGATCCTTCTACATCTCAGACCTATGTTACTCAACATGTCTAGTTCGACGAACAAACATTTCCTTTCAAAACTACGGAACCTTGCTCGTCCTCACCCACCTCTTTCGACCTCTCCACGTACATAAATTCTTCCTCCTTCATTCCCCTATCCTCTCTCCTCCTCGGCAACCTGCTCCCAACTCGTCCTCGCCATGTTCAGTCTGCATATCAGTTAATGACTTCCTTCATTTACCTTCTCCTCCGTCTACACCACCTGTTTTGCCCACTCCTCGCCATCCCTCCTTTCCTCCTGCTCGCTCTCCGTCTCACATGATAGATATTTCTAGTCCAACTCATGTTATGCGTACTCGCTCTAAAGATGACATCTTCAAACTCAAACACCCGATCAATGCTTCCTCGCCACAAATGTCCTTCTCGCCTTTATTCACTCTACTAAAGAACCTATGGGATTCAAATATGTCTCTAAATCACCCGAATGGGTTGCGGCAATGGATACCGAGTTACAGGCCCTCCACTCAAACAACACTTGGACCCTTGTTCCTCGCCCCTCTACAGAAAACATTATAAGCTCCAAATGGGTATTCAAAACAAAGCTCGCCTCGTCGCCCAAGGATTTTCTCAACTTCCTGGGTTGATTACGACCACACCTTCCGTCCGGTCGTCAAAGCTTCCACTGTTCGCATTATACTCTCTCTTGCTATCCTCAAAAGTTGGTCTCTTCGCCAATTTAACGTAAACAACGTCTTTCTTCATGGTCGCCTCCACAAACCGGTTTATATGGAACAATCTCTTGGTCTCTTCCACTGATCCTGCTTGCCTAGACTATGTTTGTTGCCTTAATAAGGCCATTTATGGTTTAAAACAGAGGAGGGCCTAGTTTCTTTGGTTCAACAACTTTCTAATCTCTTTAGGTTTCATTGAAAGTAAATCTAACACATCTCTCTTTATTCTCCATCAGGCGATCATAACACTTTATCTTCTCGTTTACGTTGATGACATTATCATCACTGGCAACGATGACTCTTTCATTGCTCGCCTAATAGCTCGCATACAGAAGGAGTTCACCATCAAAGACTTAGGTAAGCTTAACTATTTTCTTGGCTTAGAAACCACTTACACTTCTTCTGGTCTCTTTCTCAGCCAATCCAAATATGCTCGCGAAATTCTTCTTCGCACTGACATGCTCGACTCTAAACCGATTGCTACTCCTCTTTCCTCAATCGAACATCTTCGAATGGTCGACACTCCATACTCGGACTCCACCAAATATCGCTCTCTGGTCGGCGCCCTCCAATATCTAACCATTACGCGGCCAGATCTACCCTTCGCGGTTAACACCGTCAGCCAATTTCAATCATGTCCGACAATTAGAGTTGTTATTCGAGTCGAGCCGAGTATTTGAGGTTCAAGCTCGACCCGAGCTCTTATCGAGCCGAGCCGAGCTCGACTCGATAACATTGTCGAGTTAAAAACTGAGCTCGGCTCGACTCGTTAACGAGTCTAACGAGCTTAAAGAGCCTATCGAGTCGAGCCGAGCCTAATGGATTTTTTTACAAAAAATTAGTTATCGAGCCTAACAAGTCGAGCTCGAGCCGGCTCGTTAGTAAATCGAGTATTTAACGAGCTTGAGCTCGGCTCATTAAGCTAAACGAGTCGAGCCTTAACGAGTCGAGCCGAGCCGAGTCTCTTTAAGGCTCGGTTCGAATAATAGCACTACCTACAATAGACCACTTCCTGGCTGTCAAAAGAATATATGGTATGTAAAGGGAACTCTTCAATGTGGTCTTGACTTCTCTCGCGACTCGTCTCATCTCCTCGCCTACTCTGATATTGATTAGGCCCGCTGCCTAGATACCCGCCGATCAACATATGGTTACTCCATCTTCCTTGGTCTGAATCCTATCTCTTGGAGTGCTAAAAAGAAACCTACTATTTCTAGATCCAGTTGCGAATCAGAATACCGAGCAATGACATATACTGCGTCTGAACTTATCTGGGTCACCTCTCTTCTTCGCGAATTACGAGCTCTTCCCACCGACCCTTCTCACCTACTATGCGACAACAAAAGTGCTATTTTCCTAAGCCAAAATCTAGTCGCTCACAAGAGGGCCAAACATACTGACATTGACTACCACTTCATCCGTGAATTAGTTGTCTCTAGTCGTCAATCAACCCAATTTGTATCTTTCAATCTACAAGTGGCAGACATCTTTACAAAGAGTCTTCTTCACCCATTGTTCGAATTCTTCAAGTCCAAGCTCCACATCTTTCTCCATCCGTTTAGCTTGAAGGGGTATTAATACAGTAATTTATAAATATCACCTTTGATATTTTTTAAACTCAATGAAAATCATTTCAAAAAAATGAGAATTCAACTATCCGGTCAAAAGTGATGTTATTATTATAATTTATAGTTTGCAACCTCATGTTACTTGCAATGTTTCTATATATACAAATAGGATGAATTAATGGTAAAGTGTATTATATCTTCTCTAGGACTCTTCAATTTAACAAGAAAAGTTTATTTGAAATCTCAACTAAAAAGAACCGTCTTTCCTTCAAATGACAAAGTAGACATTGACAGATCAGAACACCCAATTATATATTTTAGGCTTCTCACCTCGCATGTCTCATTTTACCCGACGTTGCTGCATAGAAAATTTACTGTGAAGAAATTATTAAGTGTTATAAGTTTGTGTTGACTTTTTAGGAAAAAGTATGTCAAGTTCTTTTTTAGCTTACAAATATCTGTGGGGAGGATTTGATTTTTCACGTACCATTCCATTTTTTGGTTTGCAAATACAATCTATCTATTATTATTACTAGTTATTTGCCCGTGCGATGCACGGGTCTGTTATAATTTTTTTTTTTTTTTGTAGTTTTTAAAAAATATTGTAAAATGTGTTTTTCATGAATACAAGGTTTGTTCCAAATTAGTTTGGTTAAAAAAAACATATTTAAATAAAAATAAAATAACCAAAAACGCGCCACAAATTGTACAATTATTGTGATTAGTTTTAGTGGCTCTCTTTTATTGTTGTGGTTAGTTTTAGACATGGTTTTATCTGAGATTGATCAATTCGGTTTTGGATGAGTTTTTCTCAATTCAATTTTTCTCAATTCAAATATTAATCAATCAATAATATATCTACACACTTACTTTTATAAAATCACATCACAAATTTTTTTTAATTTCATTTTCTCTCCTATTTATTTTTAGATTTTTTACAAAAAGGTTCATTCATATAGACACTTATCCAATTAAGAATCAAAATTCTAATCATTTAAGGTCAAAATTGAATGTAAATAACCCATTATGCCTTTAACTTTAAATTTAGAGGGCTAATTTAAAATTTTCAAATTTAATTAATGAATTCTTCACATTCTTTATTTTTTTTCGCCCCGTCTTCAACAACAATCCTCTCAATCAACTTTTTTTCCGTTTTAATTTACTAATCAAGATCGCTGCGTTTAAAATAAATTTATAGACTTTCCCTATTCGTGATACATATTCAGTATTATAGAGTAATCTTTAATTATTGATTCTTACTTTCTATAATAAAATCCTACTGCAAAATCGATTGTCATTGTGTATAGTTAATTCAGTATAGTTAATGGATTGTGCAGATTCAATTGTATTGTTAATTCACGGATGCAGATTGATTTTTAATCGTTTGTGCAAGTTAGTTTGATTTTATTTTCATATTTTATGATAAGTAGCTAGAGCTGTCAAAATGGGCTGAGCCCGTTGGGCCAGTCCGCTCTGCCATAAAAAAATACGTGTTGGGCTCACCTTTTCTCAGCCCGTTAGGAAGCGGGCCAACAGAGACCGCCCCGTTTGGACCGCGAGGTTTGAGCGGGTTGGGGGCGGTCCAGCCCGTCAACCCGCCTTTTTTTATTTTAAATTAAAAATTAGTAATATTATTATTATTCTATTGTTATAATTAGTTTAATATTATAGAAAAATAACAAAAGTTTGTCACGTCTTTGAGACTTATTCAACAACTCAAAGCAATTAACAACCAAAATTTAGAAGCAAAAAAATAGTCAAACACAACAAGTCTCTGTTTTGCATTACGAATTTGCGTTGCTCGCGCCGCTTGTTTTAGTTACAACGTCAAATGTCGACCTTCTAATTATAGTTTCATTGTTAAATTTTAGATTATAATAATAGATTTAATAATGAGCGTTCAGTAAAAGATAAATATTAAGAGACTTTAAATTTTGAAAATGAAGATAATAAATACTTTCATTTTTTTTTAAAAACTCGTGTTCGTGTTGGCCCGCCGAAACCCGCGGCCCGCCCCTTTGTGGGTTGGGTTGAGGTTTTGACAGACCGCCTAGCAAATGGGTCGGCCCGCCCCTGCACCGCCAA
Organism: Galeopsis tetrahit; assembly: GCA_963675135.1. Taxonomy (NCBI): domain Eukaryota; kingdom Viridiplantae; phylum Streptophyta; class Magnoliopsida; order Lamiales; family Lamiaceae; genus Galeopsis; species Galeopsis tetrahit. Next base: position 57,710,198 of record OY776124.1, on the reverse strand, counting down.
ATGGTGGGCTTTTGCGATTTTGGCCCGCCCCGTCCCGCCGACCCGTTTTAACAGCTCTATAAGTAGCAGATTCTCGCCCTTATCTTTAAATATCAAGATTAATTTAATATTTAAATATTTAATTTAAAATTCATATCCTACTTTATTTCTCGCTCTTTCATTTACAATATGCATTGATTCTAAAAAACATTTCCATTTTCAAATCAATCATCAAAATCGTTTCAATTATTCATTTTTTTCTGACTTTCTTATTCAAGATTCAATTGAATATTATGAGGTTGTTTTTAATTCCTAATCAATTCTTTCTATAATAAATTATTTACTGCAAAATCGATTGACATTGAATATCGATCTATCAGCACTGTTTATTCATCACGCGGTTTACCACAACAATTTCGTATAATTCCATGTTGGTGATACACACAGATGCAAATTGATTTTTAATTATTTCTTAATTTTATCCTTTTGCTCATTTCAATTTCCAGATAATTCTCAGAATATGCAGGTGTGAATCAAGATTCTCAATTTATAGACGTCGCAAATGAAATCAGTGGTATGTGGCCCATACTGTCTTGCCATAATTTATCAATGTCGTACTCAGTTGGATGCATAACTAATTGTTGTTTAGCGTTAGATTCGAATTTGGGTAGATTAATTGAGTTTTACCAGATTTCATCAAATAAGTTAGTCAACGTTTGTCTATATTATCATCAGATAAGTTAGATTTTGAATATAATATATGTATTTGTTTTGATTGGCAAGTTTGTCTATATTATCATCAGATAAGTTAGATTTTGAATATAATATATGTATTTGTTTTGATTGGCAAATTAAAGGTTTCCCCTGTTTATCAATGTCTTATTCAGTTGGATGCATAAGTAATTGTTGTTTAGCATCAAATTCTGATTTAGTTTGATTAATTGATGCATAAGTAATTGTTGTTTAGCATCAGATTCTGATTTAGTTTGATTAATTGAGTTTTTTCAGATTTCATCAGAGAAGTTATGGTTAAGGGATAATGCAGATCTTATTTTGCATATGTATACGTATTTTTGCATAACAACATTCTATGTACCTTTTTTTTCTACACTATTCATTTTATTATGCAGTTTTAGATTGCATTGTTCTGCATGTATTGCATCATATTTTTAATTTTCCAACAATGGTCAAGAGAGAAAAATGTTATTCATTATTAATGAATACAAGTGACAATGGGTATGCAGATAATGAAGGGGGTGTATTCAATTGAGATTCTGTTGGAATTTTAAAATTTGGGGTGTTCAATCCGTATTTTTAAAAGTCTTTCAAAATCTTGAGGTATTCAATACGGATTTTAAAAAGTTTTAAAAAAATCTTTAGGTATTCAATAGTTTGTGGATTTCAATACTCTATGAATTTTCATGGATTCTCCTTAAAAAAATATAAATAAATTTCACTCTCCAAAATCTCTTCTAATAAGCAGAGATTTCAACGGATTCTCTAAGAAAACTTTAAAAAGACGAAAAAAAAGACCTTTCTTCTAACAAAAGTTCTACTACTAACCTACCACATTTTTCATCATTGGAGAAATTGCGGAGAGTGAGAGCTTCACCACCAGTCCACCATTATTTCAAAATTATGTTCTCACGTTAAAAATTTATAGTATCAACCCATTTGATATACTAATTTATATATTCTTGATCTCCACCTAATTTATAGTATTAATTATTGTATAAAGATTATTTGGAATATAATATTAACAAGATTTGTATATATCTTTATAATATATTATGAATTTTCAGTTCGATGTGAAGAAGATCAAGATTCACCACATCTCGACGACATGGAAGAGGAAAATTTGGAATTGCTTTCTCAAAGCCAACTACAACAAAGAACGAAATGACTCAAATGATAGAAAATGAAGATGAGAATAATAATGATGAATAATATATATATTTTTTTTTGAATTAATATATTTTTGATATATTTTTTTAAATAATTTAGATAATTTTTTTTAATATACAAGTGTGTTTGATATACATTTGCATCAATAATTTCAGTGCCGGAGTTTATGGAAATCTATGTAAATCAATAAAAAAATACATTTCACAATACTGTCAAATCTATAAAAATCCATATAAATCAATAAAAAAAAGTCAATCAAACTCTCCATGGAGTCTATGGATTTTCTAAATCCACTGAATTTTTAAAGTCCAAAAAAATCCAAAAAAATCTCAATTGAATACACCCCCTAAGTTTGAATTTCAGAGCTTTGAGAAAAGTTTTTAAATTTGAAATGTAAGTAATCGGCGATTTTAATTAATTTTGGGAAGGCTTAGCTGCTTTTCAATGTGGTGAGAGATTTGAATTCAAAATTTAAAATTAGTTGACTTAATATTATATTAAAACACAATTTTAAATATTAAGGGTAAGATGGTATATTTAAATTGTATTTTGACCTTAATTTAAAATTAATTTGAACTTTGTTCTTTTTTAAAAAAACTCTATGTGAAAGGACGTGAAATCCCCCTTTTTTTTACACACTCATTCTTTTTCCTATTATTTTTCTACCCACTAATAAAATATTACAACATCGCCTTTTAATTTAATTTGACATAAAGATACATCCACCTCTACTTCTCAATTTTTATCTAAACACAATTTAAACATAATCACTATTGATATGACCTCAATACACTTTTTTCAATTTCAACCCCAATCCAATATACTACAATCTCTAACCAAACACCACCTTAATAATTCTCTTTTAAGTAAAATAACAATATATTAATAGACATGTATAATTGTTTCAAGACTGAGGTGTATGACTTTCTTTTTAATATTTTAGATTATAATAATGCCAATTTATAATGAGATAGTGATGCATGTAGGTAAAAACTAAATATAGTACAAAGAACACTCCAAGGAATATTTCCACTGATTCTACCAATACCCGAAAAAGTGACAAGAACTCAAATACGTTGATTCACGAATAGTGAAAGAGATGAAGCATTAATAAACTCTCATTTTTTTATTAATCAATTCAACAACTCTCTAACAACAATATAAAATTGAAATATATATTTATAATATGAAATATATTTGAGGAATAAGAAACATATAAATACTAAATATTATAAATATCTAATCAAATATTGATATTGATTCTCATTGATAGTCTTGTACAGATATTTGGTAAAATACGTTTGAAGACATTTGAGTTGGTGGATTATAGATACAGTATTTGCATGTAAACTTCAGGGTTGAATGTTCAGTTGAAAAAAAAAAAGTTTTATGCAACAAACATTGATCCACAATTACATTCATGATCTATATTTCTGCAACTTTCTTTGTAAGACTTATTTTGGGAATTTCTCATACCCAAAAAATGGAATAAGATTTCTATTTTATTGACAAAAAAAAAAACATATTTCATCATTAAAGACTTTTTTTGTAGCTCATCAAAATGCATGGAGTAAGTTTACTTATCTATTTCTACTAATGTATATGTAAAATAAAGTTATTAGAATCTAGATCTCTAACATTTTTATTTCGTGAATCCTCTCAATTTTTCAATGAAATTTATGTAGTTTCTTTTTTTTTTTTTTTCATTTTTCTCATTTGGCATGTTTATGGTATATCTTTTGTATTTTGAAATTCATATAATATTTTTAAAGAATTTCAATATGTAAATTACATATCTTTTGGTACGTCAATACCCACAACTCAAATCTCATCAAGTAAACAATATATAAAATTAATAATAGTTCTATTGGTTTTACGGAAATTCTGAACCCTCTTTTAGAAGCAAACAACGACACCGCGCACCCTCCGTCATTCTTCAGAAAGCCCATTACACTTCACATCAAAATAAAAAGTGTAAACACTTATGTATACACAAAATATAAAAAATATATGTAACTAACCCTTTCAAGATTGAAAGGGCAGTTGCACCCCCTCGACTCCTTATCACTGTTGATCCGCCCACCACTTTCGTTTTCATCCATGCCTTATGCTACCTTCCTTTCAAATCACATCTACTTTAAAACTATTAGAGTACTCTTGACATTAGTTGTATAAATTGTTATTTTTGTGATTTCTTAGTAATAAAAGGCAACACCTATTTTTCAGTCGAGGACTTTTCAACAAAGTCTTATTTCAATTTGCAAAACTATCTACACAGTCAAATATCATGACATTAAGTAAGCAATAATATCTTTCTTTTGTCATTATCAAGCTATATCATCAAGGATAAACAAAAAAGTACATCAAAGATAGATAGGTGATCTAAAATATAGAGCTTATTTAACAACTAAATCACAAACACAAATAGCATATATAAAACCACATATGTATGTTCACAGTCTATTTAACCTTGACAACACCACAATAGTTTACAATATAAAATAAAAAACCAGAAGAAACAATATCCCAGTCATCAAGAGATGAGTACGTATAATTAAGTAGATTGGCTATCCTCGTCAACTCTATTTTCTTTTTTTTTTATAGCTGTAAAGCCTAGCGATCTTCAGAATCGAACTGAACTTGTTTCCTGTCCTTCAACCTTGTCGAGTTGTCACCATTCCCAAATGATAATGTTGCATAGAACTCGCAAGTAAAAAGGATATATAACATATTAACAAACATTTCACATGTCCTCCTTAATTTGTCATCATCTTCTAATCATATTTATAATATTTCAAGCAATCATATCAGATCCAGGTTAACGGTGGATTAATTAGCTAATAAGTTTATGTTACGTTTATTTTTAAGTTTCAGTAACGTTAATAGAAATGAAATTAACAACCCTCTCACAAAGTGACCTTTCATTTTGTTTTCTTTCTTTTTTTAAAAAAAAGTGACTTTTCATTTCTATTAACTATTTTTACAGTAAATATGAGTTGGCTTAATTACAACAATAACTCGTGACATGTGTAACGGCACATGGCAAAACGTGGAAGTGTGATGACACATGGCGAAACTTTAGCATATATAAAATGACACATGTCGAAAGTAGGAGAGACACTTCCTCCTTTTATATATATAGATTGCATAACTATTCTACATCCGACTCATTATTTTTTATACTTTTATTTCATTTAATCATTAATTCACTGACTAACAATTAAAAAAAAAATGTATTATCATCATTTAAAAGTGTTGATAAAGTTCTATTCAATCCATATTATAACACAAATTTACACTATATTTTTTCATTCGAATTTTTCTATCCTCGAAAAATAACACATCAAACATTGACAAAGTATTCAAAGATAATTTTCATGTCGTTTGGCTACTCGTTGAAAAATTGTTCAAAATTCCAATTAGATTAACATAAAAGTCCAGTTTTACAGGTGGGAGTTGTTGCAATCTATGAAAAAGATGATTGCCTAATAATAGCCCACATTTTTCTTCCTCTTAATTTCTATCTTTCTTTTTCTAGAAATTACTTCCGTCTAAAATAAAATTCATAAACAGCTCATTAGATTTATCAACATCTTCTTCCCATCTTAATTTCCACCACTCAATTTGATCTTCCCATGCAATGCAATCAACACAACTTTCATGCACCAACACTACTCTGTACTTCCTCAGCCGGAGGCTCCGCCGTCTCTGCTCAACCGTCCACTGGTTCATAAAGCGGCGGCGCCCCCGGCCGAGGCTCATTATCAAAAGGCTAGGAAAGCTAAACCCCAGAGGCGAAAACACAGATTTCGCCTCCAAATTTCATCAAAACACACAAAAACGAATTCGAATCGCCTCGTTCAACGCCGCCCTGTTCTCTCTGGCCCCTGCAGTTCCGATATCGGAGGAATCCCTCGTCGTCGAAGAAAAAGATTCAATCAAGATTCCAAAAGGGATCCTGAAGCAATCTCCCCTGCATCCCAATGGAAGCAAAATTGCTCGAAAAGTGTCGATAAATCTCCCCGAAAACGAGATTTCGAGTTATAACTCGAGTAGCCTTGCAGCAATGAGGTCTCCCATAATAAATTGTGTGAATTTGTGTGGAAATCGGACGGTGTATGATGTGATGAAAGAAGTAGATGCGGACATCTGGGCCGTACAAGATGTTAAAGCAGAGGAAGGAAAGGAGATGAGGCCGTTGTCTGAGTTGACTCGGGCACTCGGGATGAGTTACGTGTTTGGAGAGAGCTGGGCTCCTGAGTATGGGAATGCTCTTCTCTCAAAATGGCCCATCAAGAAATGGCATGTTCAGAGAATTCGCGATCATAAAGATTTCAGGTTCTTTGTTTATTTTATTTTGTTTTAAAGTCAAGTTACTCACGTACTAATTCCACTATTCACTAGCAAAGCTCCCGTTCATAACTATAGAGCTGATGGATCTCTTAAAAATTATTTGTAAATTATTCAATTCTGATAAATTAAGCTTAACTTCAAATGATTGTTATATTTACTTTTTATGATTTGATTCAATTTTAACCAAAACTTTCAGCTAAATGTACTGTATAATGAAAAGTGATAATACTATTCAGCTATTTATATAATCTAGCTAATACTCCATCCGTTCAATTTTATTATGCTCACTTCTTCGGGTACGAGTTTTAATGAATATTGATTAGTTTACTTATAAAGTAAATAAGCTGCGGGTATGATGAATGTTGTGGGGTCCATTTATAGGTAAAGTGTCTGTTTATGAATAAAGTTAGTGACAATTTGAGTAAATAAGTGATGATTGGAGGGTGAAGATAAAGTAGTGTGAATATTATTATTTTAAAAAAAGGGAATGAGCATAATAAAATTGAACAATCAAAAAAGGAAAGTAGGAATAATGAAATTAAACGGAGAGGGTATTTGAGAGAGAGAGAGAGAGAGAGTATTTCAACTTTTTTATAAATAAGTCAAAATTACTTGAAAGGCCTTTAAAGATCAAAATATTATGTGAAATTCAATTTATTCTTTAAGTGAATCGAAATCCACCTATTCACTTTATATATAAAGTATCAATATTCACTAAAACTCGAATTTGAATGGAGGGAGTAGTTCATATAATGAAAAGTATTAGTTATATATTGTAAATAGTGGGAATATTGTTTAACCTTATACAAATAAATATTTTTCTTTTGGATGAAGTAATTTTTTTTTTTTCATGTAGATTAATAATATTTCAGTCTTTTTCTTGATTGAATCAAAATTCCTCCAAGTTTTTGTCTTATAGAGGAATGTGTAGCTTACAAATAATAATCTTAATTCATTTGCTGACCATATAAATACAATTATTTGTAATGGTGTTTTGGCAGAAATGTGATAAAGGCTACAATCGAGGTGCCATGGACAGGGGAGATGAATGTTTACAGCACACAACTCGACCATTTAGACGAAAACTGGAGAATGGAACAGATGAAGGCGATGATACAATCCGACGATCAACCTCATATCTTAGCAGGAGGGCTCAACTCTCTTGATGCATCAGATTACGCACCCGAGAGATGGAACGACATTGTTAAGGTAACAAGTCCGTTAACCTTATTTCCATCTGATCATTTTACGCGTGATCAGATGGAATTACATTGTTAAGGTAACATGTTTGTTAGCCTTCTTTCCATCTGATCATGCGTAGAGTGGTCAAATGGAACGTTATTGTTAAGGTAACGAAAAGTCCGTTAAATTTAGTTTTGTTTGCTCGTTATTGTGCTTACAGTACTACGAGGAATTAGGAAAACCAACCCCTAAAGTTGAAGTGACCAACTTCTTGAAGGGAAAAGGGTACACAGATGCAAAGCATTTTGCAGGGGAATGTGAGCCTCTAGTCATGATAGCCAAAGGCCAAAGTAATTAATTCAACTTATAATTTCATATATTTTTTGAGTTACAAGGGTAAATTACGAAAATTATCCTTGAATTTTGTTCAAATTCCCACTAGAATAATGTCATTTGAAATGATTTTGCAGTTCTCGATCAATCAGACAAATATTTGGCTCTTTTAGGGGTATTTAGTTATTCTTTTGATAATTTGTCGAATGAGTTTTCGTAATTTAACGAAGAGTTTATGGCAGATGTGCAGGGGACGTGCAAGTACGGGACTCGGGTCGACTACATTTTAGGATCATCGGGGTTGGCCTACGTGTTTGTGCCAGGATCATACTCGGTAATCTCTTCGAAAGGTACCTCGGATCATCATATAGTAAAAGTTGATGTCTTGAAAGTGGGAGGTGATGCCAAAAAGAGTGCAAGAGGGAAGAAATTAAGACAAAGAATTGTAAGAATATTCAGAAATTCATGTTCTTCTAGAGGGGCTTGGGATGTGAGTTCTTGAAATTATGTACTTGTAATTAATCTTGTGATTCCAACATTCATATACAATATTTTTCTATCCAATGCTCTGGATGGTAAATTGTTGGGTTTATAAGAGCACCAACAATAACTTACAAAAATTGACGAAAAGAAACAAATATGTAAATTACAACATTTGAAAAACCATAGTATTCTATTTAAACAAATATGTTAATTTCAACTAGGAGTAATTATTTCACTAATTATTCAACGTGAGCCACTTAACTCTAAGTTAATTTCCCCACATCTCAATATAACACTTTAATTCATACTTGTCACTTGATGTTTCAACTTTGTGTATTAAATTTTCACTTATCAAAATTCAATTTTAAGATTTTAAATACACTATACGAACATCGATCTGCTTCGAGAATAGAACAATCTTATATCACTTAATTTTTTGAAAAATAAATTTAAAGCCCTCAATAAATTGGTTAAAGACTAGTGTCACACTTAGGGGTGGTTCGATACGGTATATCGAACCATACTGATATCATATCGAAATTTCAATATTGAAAATATTGATACCGTTATTATACCGAAAATTTCGGTATATCGAAATTTCGGTATGAAACTCTCATACTGAATGTTGTACCGAAAATTCGGTATATCGTACAATATCGAATTTTCGGTACATACCGAATCATATCGAAATATCGGTATGCCAAATCATACCGAAATGTCGGTATACCGAATCATATTGAAATATTGATATATCGTTCATACTGAATCATACGGAGTATTTAAGTTTTTTTGTTGTTTGTTTAAGTTTTTTTTATTTAATTATATTATAATGGAATTCATCAATTGAAGAAAGTGAATCACAATTCATGACTGATGGAGTGGATCAAAATTATTTGTTTTAGTTATTTTTTTATTTATTTAATTAATAATATAATATTATAAATTATATTATAAAAATATTATTTTATTAATGTTTCGTGTATTCGGTATACTGAAATTATAGATATTTTCGGTATATCGAACTTATTGAAATTTTTCGGTATATACCAATATATCGAAATTATCGATATTTTCGGTGTACCGAACTTATCGAAATTTTCGGTATATACCAATATACCGAAATTATCGATATTTTCGGTGTACCGAACTTATCGAAATTTTCGGTATATAGCGAAATATCACAGTATGATCATTTTTCATACCGTTATCATACCGAAAATTTCTACATACCAAAAATATCGATATTTTTTCGATACGATAAGCCCATATACCGAATTTTCGGACATAAATTTCTTTAAAGACTACGCATGATGATCGTATATATTGAATTGATCTTATAATTAATTACCTTTGGTTTCTTCAGAAATAGATGACATCTATTGGTTTTGTTCGTTAAAGCTCAAGATCGTGTTATAAGCTAATCATATGCACAACCTAGCTAAAAACATATTTTCTTGAAAATTAATCGATAAAATTATGATTTACATATATGAGATTTAAAGTAATCAAATCTTATACATACTACACATCCATTACATAATTTAAAAAAAAATAAAAAAAATTACAACACAATCATGCTTCACGTAGCTAGCATTCAGCTTATAATTAAAGATGTAACACATTGTGTAATTACACAATTCTTAGACGTACGTACGAATCACACGTGAGATAAAAAAAAAGAGAAGAGCAATATATATGGATAATCACGCAAAAACAAAGAATTAAGACAAGCTCTTGTAAGATGAAGTAGTAGTTGAAGTTGATGTTTGGCCAGAAGGATAGCCTATCCCATGTCTTTTATTAGGGAAAACGACGAATATAGAGCCCGTGATAGCCCCGATAACGGGTGGCAGTGCCATCATCAAGACCTTTTGTGTAGACTCGAAAGATGGATAGAAGCATTCCACGGAGTTGGGGTCCAAAAGGGCCACGACTGCAAACACGGTCAACGAGCAAAACGCGTGCACAAAGTCTCCAAACCGGAGTTTGTATGAGGACAAGTTTTGTCCCGAAGGACTAGGCCATAAACCTTTTTTAGTAGCAATGCCATAGTGTATGTTTCCCTCGTCATCCGTGTAGCTATCGGTAAATGAGGCGAAGCAACACGAAAATCCACATAGGGCGATCAGAATGCTCGATAAGTACTTGTTCACAACGTGGCAATGACCGTTGTTCGTTAGGACGGGGTTGAGGAATTGGAAGACGAAGAATGTCCCGGTGGGGAGGAGTTTGATGAGGTTGCCGAGGCCGGAGAAAGTTGATTGTGTTACGGTTTGTTTTGACATTTTGATAATTTTGTTGTTGGTGTTTTTGATAATTGAATGTGGTTAATTATGATGCTAATATATATATAGACTAAAGTTGTTTGTGGTGGGGGTTGGGGGGAGGTTGCTTCTACGTAAAATGTTATAAATGCAACAATTACAAGTTTATATATGGATTGCTTTTACTCTTCGGAATTAGGGTGCCTATTTTCAATGCAAGTGTTGGGTTAGTCTCATGTGAAATATTGCATATATGCATTCCATCTCAATTAGGCAAGTCAAAACCCTAAGTTCAAAAGTCAAATTAAGTCAATTTTAAAAAATTCGCGGGTCATAAGCCTGGATCCGGGTTGCCCAGAAAATTCGCGGGTTGCAAACATGTGGTTTACTACATGACCAAAATATTGTTACTACAAGGCCAAAATATTACCACTACAAGGCCAAAAATTTAATACTACATGTCAAAACATTCAGAAAAATTAACCAAAAAATAAAGTCTCCAGAATATTTTTGAACATGTAGTAATACACTTTTGACCTTGTAGTGATAAAATTTTGGTTTTGTAGTAACATTGTTTTAGTCATGTAGTAGCCGAATAAGTCAAAATTATTTTAGTAATTTTGCCCCCAAAAAATAAGTGTCCAGAATATTTTTGGACTTGTAGTAATACACTTTTGACCTTGTAGTGACAAAATTTAGTTCTTGTAGTAACATATTTTTGGTCATGTAGTAAAATAATAGTATATTAGAGTGAAAATAAATATTGTAATTAAGGTTGGCCCGCTTTGACCCGTGTTGACCCACGATTTTTGACCTAATTTACCTTAATTAGTTATATTGCATGTATGCAATATTGCATATAAGTTTTTGCGTATGATGTTTAATTTGATGTTGAGATATATCTTTTATAATTAGCATAATTAAGTTTAGAAAACCCCACTTGATTATTTAATCTCACTCACAATAATAATAAGAGAGATATAAACTTTATTATTTCTTTCTAAATTATACTCCTTCCGTCCAATGAAAGATATTACTTATGTGTTTTGGGCATAAAAATTAAGTAAAAAGTAAATGTAGATTGAGGTGATGTGATTGAGATAAATTAAGGAGAATTAAGAATATAATGAAATGTGAAAGAGAATAGTTTTAGTAAAAAATAAATGAATAGTCTGGAACAATAAGGGAGTATATCTTTAAAATTATTTAAATACATAAATAAGTGTGTTATATGAATGAGAAGAATATACATTTATTAATGGTATTGTAAGAAGCTCATTTTTTTAATATATGTTAATTTATTCAAGACGATGTTTTCAATTGGAGAAAGCATTAGAGTATATTTTATATACTAGTAAAACGAAATATATATGAAGTATTATATTTGAACAAAAAGAGGAATGGAGTATTGATTTAAAGTTAGCCATACAAGTTTACAAAATTTCTTGATCTTTTCTAAAGAAAGTCTATTTTACATCCAAAGTGATTGCTTGAATATATACCAAACAATAAGCTATGTTCAAATGACGTCCCTGTTTCTCTATTTTTCTCTTGATTTTTATTTTTTAATTAAAATGTTATTTAAATCTGTTTAATTAATTGACAAATAAATCCAAACCTTTGCAAGTTTTTATTATAATTGGTCTTGTTTAAAATTAATTGGCATTTTAGGAATGAAAGTTGAGTGTAGTTTTGCTAACTTGAGGAATGAAGACAAAATTTGGCATTAGATATACGTACGTATTGTATAATGCCGTGGAAGACACATAATTAAATGGAAATTTATACTAACTCTAGTTTTTCTTATCCCACGTGTTTTTCAATATTGTTGTTTTTTTTATGTTTCGTATATAATTAAATAATATAATTTATTTTTACAATTTTACCTTTATCATGAAAGTAGGTGTATGAGTGTAAAACATAGTTTTTTTTTTTTTTTAAATGAGACATTTTAGAAATACATATAGCTAGGAGTAAATTATTGAGAAATATGAAAAATATTTAGAATAATAATTATATTAAAACAAAATTTAAGAAAAAAACTGACAGTTCTTTTTTTTTTTTTTTTTAGGGAATGCATAATTTTCTTTACCTAAGTCAGTGGTATCAAAGAACCATGCATGAGTTATCTCTAGTTTTGAAATGAGATTAAATATATTAAGAAAATGATTTTTATTTTCATTTTTTATGGGGTGCAATGAAAATGAAAAACACTACTTGGGGCACAAAACTAAAGTTCTAACAAAATTTCAGAGATGACATGAATAAAGAGGTAATAAACTAGCTAATATGAAATTGTAATGTTCGAGTTGGTGGAGTAGGTGAACATGATAATTAAAAGTTACCGGATAAACATAATGTCTATCCTCCCCAAGGATTGTCAAATATTGTTTTAAAAAACAATTGAAGTTACGGTTAAGAAACCTTCAAGTTTGGACAAAAGGCTAAAAAAAAATCTTGTTAAAACCTCATTTTCCCAAATCATTTTTTTTCAGAAAAATGGGAACTAAGAAGCAAATTTGCAATGAAATTGTATCAGTGTATGATACAAGTTCCGCAGCACATTTTAAAGATCTTACGATATATATTTATTGAATTTTGTTTACTAATATATTACTCCCTCTTTCCATAAAGAGTGTGCTCACTTTTTTTTACATATTTTTAAAAAAATTATATTTTAATTATAAAAAATATATGTGTGATAATGAGTAAAGAATATTGTTGATAGATACTCAATTTTGTTAATAAAGTAAAAAAAATACTCAAAAATTAATTATTTAAATAGAATAACACCACAAAAAAATGTCAAAATGGCACGGGGAAGGCAACGGATTCCCCCTCACTAATCAAGAAGGCAACGGCACTCCGCCGTTGTCAATATGGGCGTTGCTATTTTATAGGCAACGCACTTTGGGAAAACCGTTGCCTTTTGGCAACGGTATATGGCCGTCGCCTTTTGGCAAGGGCGTGGAGGCCGTCGCCTTTTCGCAACGGGGCCCAGCTGTTGCCTTTTTGTTAACTTTTAAAAAATGAAAACCTGGGTTTCGAACCCAGGTCTCTAAGGCAACCAACACACCCCCCACCACTAGGCCACCAATATTCGCGATTTTTCGCTCCTCTCGGTCCTGTAGAGTTTTGGGCGCCCCCTGTGTGCTGTTTAGGCTAGGAGCTTTAGTCGTCATGTTGTGAACACAATTAATATATATTCAATTTAATTTTAGTTTCAATTCTTTATTTCAATCCATTTTAAGTTTAATTGTTACTTATTAAATTGTCAAAGCATATCATATTTATTTCTAAACGAGAATTAACTAAATTATAATGTGTTTCAAATTAAATAATTTAATACGGTATCATTAATTAATTTACACTATTTAAATTTATTCTAATCTTCAATATACAACATTTAAATTCATTCTAATTTTCAATTCACAACATTATAATTACATACAACATTGAGTATAATTATTTTCGATTATACATGTAAATTTATTATAATCACATCATTTAAATTCATTCTAATTTTCAATTCACAACATTATAATTACATACAACATTGAGTATAATTATTTTCGATTATACATGTAAATTTATTCTAATCACATCATTTAAATTCATTCTAAATTTCAATTCACAACATTATAATTACATACAACATTGAGTATAATTATTTTCGATTATACATGTAAATTTATTCTAATCACATCATTTAAATTCATTCTAATTTTCAATTCACAACATTATAATTACATACAACATTGAGTATAATTATTTTCGATTATACATGTAAATTTATTTTAATCACATCATTTAAATTCATTATAATTTTCAATTCACTTATCCATTTAAAAATATCAATTCACTTATCCATTTAATTAAAATAACATCACACACAACATTAAAATAAAAATTAATCCTCAACGTCAATGTAATAAAGTAATATAAAAATGTACCACTCCTCATCACTACCATCATCCTCAGTATCATCCTGATCCCGATCAACCTGGCTACGATCATGAACGTTGTGCGACGCCCCCGACGGCCTCGGCGCCCCACCCATCTGCTGACCCATCCCACCCATCTGACCCATCACACCCATCTCACCCATCTAACCCATCACACCCATCCCACCCATCGTCTGACCTATCATCTGACCCATCATCGCTGCCAACTGATCCTGAAATTTCTTGACTATGCGCTTCTCCGTCTTTTGCATTTGTAGAAGTAAGCCATCTGCTGACCCATCCCACCCATCTGCTGACCCATCCCACCCATCTGATCCATCACACCCATCTGACCCATCACACCCATCCCACCCATCGTCTGACCTATCATCTGACCCATCATCGCTGCCAACTGATCCTGAAATTTCTTGACTATGCGCTCCTCCGTCTTCTGCATTTGTAGAAGTAAGCGCTGCTCTCTCTCCTCATTGATTCTCCGTTCTTCGGCAAGAGCATTGCCCATGTCTTCCTGGGAGAATCGTCCATAAGCCGTACCACGTGACGTCTCGCCAGGACCGGAGGAGACCCGTCTGTTCTTGCCTACTTGTCCAAGGCCCCTAACACGTCCATGAGACCTATCGACCTTCTTCACGAACAAATCAGACATGTCGGGTATAGTTGGGCCCTGGGAACCATCCTCTGAAGTAGGTTCATCTGACGGATCTCCTGATTGATTGGTCAACTCCTCCTGTACCTGGTCCTATACGTGCACATTTAAAAGTGGGTTAATACATTTTCAAGTAAAATTAAATATATATTTGTTATATAATGTAATGTATATATATATGTACACACTTACAAGTATATCACTCATATAACCATAGTTGTATGTGCCGTTTTCGTAACGGTGGTAATATTCAGCTATCTTCCAGTCGTGGGCAGGGCGTCCCATCTTCTCCTCCTGTATTTTGAATTGAAGACATATACGTATAATTAACTAAATAATTAACTAATTAAAATGAATTATAATTGACCACAAATACTTACAATACGCCGTGCGACCTCTGCTGCTCCACGAGCTCCGCCTTTATGAGTACCACAGCCAATACCCGGACCTCCAGGCTCGGATAAGCGGTTCTTACGAGCCTGCTCGCTCTTCTTAATTGTTTTAGGATCGCTCCAGTGACGAACTAAGTCGTTCCAAACATTGACATCCCACCTCGGCCTCTTCTTTTCCTTCACCCACGCTTTCTTGACGTTTTATAACATGCCAGTGTACCGACCTGCTGCTCTTTGAAGAAAGAGCTTGTATACCTCTTCAGTAGATGTGATTCGAGGGTCCCACCTGACCTCGGTCTGCAAAAAAAAATGAATTAATGAATTAATATAAAAAAATAACAAAATGTTAATGTAAAGTGATTTTATACCTGGAATGTCTCCCACCACCGCTGTATCGTGCCGGGTGATACCTTGGCAAATGAGTGTGCACCAAGCTCCATATTCCTATACATAATCAACCTGTTACACGTATTTTATAATAATAAAAAAAATTGTTAATAAACACGTTATACATACGTCTAATGAAAATTAAATAAGGAATATACTTACGTATCAAGGTAGATCCATAGTAAAATGCGACTCTCGGGTGCATCATAAGACATGATGGCCTGTGTCTCGACAAACGGAGGTCTAACTGGCGAATGTATCGGTGGAGGGGATGGTTGCTGTGGAGGGGATGGTTGTTGTGCAGGTGGAACCATATGAGGCACCTGAGTGTAATAGGAATCTAGGTTCATTCCGGGCAACTGTAGTTGGGTCATATCGGGCATATATAAACCCTGTGGTGTGTGCACAATCGGTGTCTCATCCACCGGCTCTCCTCTACCTCTAGTACTTCTACCTCTACCTCGCCTATGTCCAGTAGAACCCTCACCAGTAGAACCCTGACCAGAGCCCTGTCCAGAACCATGTCTACGACCACTCATCTGTCAAAATGAACGTACATTAAAACATTATTAACGTTTAACATTGTAACAATTAAAAAACATTATATATGAACATCCACTAATAAATCCGGGGTTCATAATCCCATTCACTAATCTTGGACTATACGTCCAACTACGACTTGAATAATTCATCATGTCAATCGACGTACGTCTACAACACACAAATTAACAACCAACGTCTCATTCCTCCAACTCTATTAAAATTAATTAATATAATTCCAAATATATTCTAATTATAATTATTCTAACACCTTAATTAACAAATAAATTCATATATAGACATAACACAATTATATATATAATTCTAACACCCTAATTAACAAATAAATTCATATAACTTAATTAATTAATTAAAACATACATACATATAAAATACATGCCTAACACAATATATATAATTCTAACAATTACCACATGCATGCATAAAAATTAACAATTCTAACAATTTTATATATACATACAACATATATGCATATATATACATATATATACTAAACTATATATATACATATAACTTCAAATTTAACCGATTAAAACGAAAAAAATTACCGTAGAGATGCTCCTGTCGAAATGTAGAACACAAATGGCCAAGAACCGATTCCGATCTGCAAACGAACGTGGATGTTGAGTTTGGAGGTTTGTGTAATGGAGGTGTACGTGTGTGCGCCGCTGAATGAGCTTCTGGACGGCTGGGGAGGGAGGACTTTTAATTGAATTAGGGCGACGGCAAAGGCAACGGGCCCACTGTCGTTGCCTTATAGCGAGTGGGGGCCCGTTACCAAATGGCAACGGGGCCCACTGTCGTCGCCTTTTGGCAACGGGTCTTATATGCCGTAGCCTTTTTGCAACGGGGCCCACTCCCGTTGCCTTATCCGTTGCCTTAAGGCAACGGCACCCGCCCCCGTCGCCTTTTTTCTTTCCGTTATCAATGTCGTTGCCAATTGGCAACGGTAGTCTGCCGTTGCCTTCTGGCCATTATTTTGTAGTGTAAGCATGTTTTTTGTGGACCCAAAAAAAGAAATGAGCACACTTTTGGTGGACGAAGGGAGTATTAATAATGAACCATAGTATTTTAGAAATATCATTATTTATTTTATTTTATTTTTGAGAGGAGAAATATCATTATTTTACTTATCAAGAGTATATACTTAATTAAATTGTTAATTTTAAATGTTAGCCTAAGGTATTTAAATAACCTTTCGCATAATAAATATGAGAATATTACAACTTAAGTCTTAATGGGTTATAATTAGGGATGAGCAAAAATATTTCAAAATCAATATCGAAATCAAACCGAAGCAAAATGTTAAATTTGGTTTGATTTTTTACTTATTCAATTTCGATTTTAAAATATAGTATGAATTTCAGTATTTAATTTTCAGTTCAATTTTGAGAGGAAAAGATTTGGTTAAACCGAAAATCGAAATGATATAGTATAAAATATTTTTTAATATACTTGTTATGGAATTGTACTCATCTAGCAATTTCTCACAAATGATAAAATAAGAAAACTAAAAACGCAAAGAATTGAAACGAATAAAGAACTCAAGGAAAAACACGGGATTTATGTAGTTCGCTCAAATGATCTACGTCCACGGAGGATAGAAGTCTCTCTTCACTAAACTCGAACGAAAGTTACAAATTACAAGTATTCACAAAGCTTGGTATCTAACGTAGAATATTTACTAAGTCCTACGCACTCTCAATACTCTCATTACCCACAATCTATGTACTTGGTGGTGTATTTATAGATGTACAATGCTATTGATAACTGTCACTAACCAACTAACATAAACAACAAAAATAACTAACTCTGAAAAACTGGAATCAGCTGACTTGACCTCAGTTGATCTGCTTATCAGCTGAGTTGGCTTCAGCAGACTAGGACCTCAACTCTTCAAATCAGACCAGACGACTTGCCATCAGCAGAGTTGTCCTAACTCCTCCCATATTAATTGACACCTATAACAGACCACTAAACCTTATCAGCTAAGTAAGCCTTACTCAACTTGTACTGAACTCCAAGATCAGACGACTAGCTACTCTTCTGATAGATAGATAGATAGATTAAATGACATCTCAATATTGCATTAATCTCAACAATTCTCCACCTTAATGCATGATTGCCTTCTTCCCAGCCCTTCTCAAGGTTGTTTGCTTATTCTCTTCTTAATGAACATCCCAGGTTCTGAGGTTTACCAATTCTATGCAATGCTTGAACTTATTGCTTGGTAAAGCCTTAGTCATCATATCTGTTGCATTCTCTTCTGATGCAACCTTCTGAACTTCAACTATACTCTTCTCCAAGATGTCCCTTACAAAATGTAACTTCACATCAATGTGCTTTTTCCTCTCATGAAACACTTGATGTTTTGCTAAATGAATTGTACTTTGATTATCACATAGCACTGAAATACTCTTCTGATTTATGCCAAAATCTCTCAGAATGCCCTTCAGCCACATTACTTCCTTCACAGCTTCTGTTAAGGCTATCTACTCAGCTTCTGTAGTGGATAAAGTCACCATAGATTGTAAAGCTGCTCTCCAGGTGATAGCAGTGTCATACAATGTAAACACATAACCAGATAATGACTTCTTTGTATCAATATTCCCAGCAAAATCAGAATCCACATATCCCAGCAAAGGACTCTTAGTATCAGCTGACTTCTCGAACACTAGACCTAAGTCTTCTGATCCATTCAGATATCTTAGAATCCACTTCAATGCTTCCCAGTGCAACTTCCCAGGGTTTCCCATGAACCTACTCACCATACTTACTGCATATGCAAGATCAGGCCTACTGCAAACCATGGCATACATGAGACTACCCACTCCATTAGCATAAGGAACAGTAAGCATCTGCTTCTTCTCTTCATCTGTTTGAGGAGATTGCTTGACTGATAACTTGTATTGCTGACCAAATGAAGTGCTCACTAATTTGGACTAGTGCATAAGAAACCTTCTTAAGACCTTCTGAACATAACTCTTCTGGGATAGGAACAACTTCCCTACTTTCCTGTTTCTGAATATATTCATCCCTAATATCCTCTTGGCTTCAGCCAAATCCTTCATCTCGAACTTGCTACTCAGTTGCTCCTTCAGCTGGGTATTCTTTTTCATACTCTTGCTAGCTATAAGCATATCATCTACATAGATCAGTAGATAGGTGCTCTCTAGATAATCTTGTTTACCAACATACACACAACTGTCATATTTGCTTATTAAGAAACCAATAAAAAACATGAAATTATCAAACTTCATATACCATTGTCTGGGACTTTGCTTAAGCCCATACAATAATTTCTTAAGCAAGCATACCTTACTTTCATTTTCAGGCATGACATACCCTTCTGTTTGATGCATGTATATTGTTTCAACTAGTTTACCATGCAAAAATGCAGTTTTCAAATCTAGTTGATGTAACTCAAGATCATCTTAAGCAATCTTAGACAAAAGTAATATAATTGAACAGTGTTTAACAACTGGAGAAAATACCTCATTGAAGTCTATGCATTCTCTCTGTGTGAATCCTCTTGCCACCAACCTGGCCTTGAATCTGATGTGCTCCTTAGCACCCTCAGATCCAACTTCAAGCTTCTTTTTTAAGAGCCACCTGCAGTTGACAAACTTCTGGTTGTTTGGCTACTCAATAAGGATCCAGGTCTGGTTCTTCTCCAAAGATTGCAACTCTTCTGACATGGTTGCTGCCCACTGCTCTTTCTCAGGACTTGTGATAGCTTCTCAATAGTTTCTTGGTTCATAATGCTCCACCTCTTCTGTTGTGATCAAGGCATATGATACAAGATCAGCCTGGCCAAACCTAGATGGGGGATGAATCTGCCTTCTGAGCCTATCTCTTGCAAGACTATAATTTCTCAAATCAGCAGGGTTGTCATCCATGGTATCATCTTCTGGATTATCTCCTTGTACCTGTTTTGGGACAACCTCATCTCGTGTGTTATCTCCCAGATCAGCTGGGTTAATCACCTCCTCTGGTGCTAACTCATCTGGTGTGGGAAATTCCACCTCAGCTGAGGAACTCTCTTCTGACTCATTTACAATTCTTCCATTTAGGTCATGAAAATTTCCATTATGAGGATATCCCATTACCTTCTCATTAAAATCAAGATCTCTGCTGATTATCAGTTTCTTATGACCTGATTCAAGGAACCACAATCTATAGCCCTTGACACCTATTGGATAGCCAATGAATATACATTTCAGAGCTCTAGGCTCAAGCTTATCTTGTCTAATATGGGCATAAGCTTGACATCCAAACTATTTTAGTTTTAAATAATCACTCAACTTGCCCTACCATATCTCATCTGGGGTTTTACCTTCTAAAGCAAAAGATGGGGTTTTATTTATTAAGTAACATGCAGTACATACAGCTTCTCCCCAAAATCTTTTAGGTAACTTAACATCAGCTAACATGCATCCGACCTGTTCTAAAATAGTTCTGTTCATTCTCTCTGCTAATCCATTTTGTTGTGGATTAAGAGGGACAGTTCTATGTCTAGTAATGCCCTTCTCTTTACAAAATTCATTGAATTCAGCTGATAGATACTAAGGTCATTATATGTCCTTAAATGCTTTAAGAACTTTCCTTTCTTGTTCTCTATCTCAAGTAGTCATTCCTTGAATTTTGCAAAGGCCTCACTCTTATGTTTGAGAATGAAAACCCAAACTTTTCTAGAATAATCATCTATTATGGACATGGAGTACTTACCTCCACCAATGATTTCAGTTCTTAATGGTCCCCACACATTTGAATGAACATAATCCAACAGCTCCTTTGTGGTGTGCTCACCCTTCTGGAATGACTTCTTCTTGGTCTTGCCAAGAATACACAGCTCACAAAACTCTAGGTTCTTGAATGTCTTCTGGTGGAATGCCCCCTTCTTGGATAAATCCATCATGCCTTTCTCTCCCACATGTGTTAATCTTTTATGCCATAGCATTGCATCATCAAAACTCATGGTAACATCAGCTGCCCCTGTGATTGTTTCACCAATCAAAGAGTATAACCCATTGGACTTCTTCCCTTGCATCACTATTCTATCATATTTGGTAACCAACAGACATCCTCTTTCTGTCTTGAATTCATAATTCAAAGCATTCAGTGTTCCAAGAGATATAAGGTTTCTCTTTAAATCTAGAACAAATCTGACATTGGTCAGGATCACATGTTTATCATTAAACATCTTCACCCTCACAGTGTCATCCCTCTCACAGTACAACTTTCATCATTTCCAAAAAGAACTGAACCTCCATCCATCATCTCAAGGTTTGAAACCAAGGTTTTGTAGGACACATGTGAAATGAACATCCAGAATCCAGCACCCATTCATTAATAAGCTTGTTATCTGTTATGCTCATAACTTCAACACTTTCATATCCTTTTGCCTCTACTACAACAACTTTAGCAGCATCAGTAGACTTCTTGTGCTCAGGACAATCTTTTATGAAATGCCCTTCTTTATGTCATTTATAGCAAGCTCTGTTCTTGACTACAAACCGATTCTTCTTCTGAGTTGGCTTGACATGGAACTTCTTGCCTTGCCCTCATTTCTTGTCATTTTTAAGCTTGATGTTAAGACCCTCAACATAGTTCTTGGTCTTCTTGGTTGAGTTTGCCACATGTAAACTCTTAGTTTTTAGAATAGACAAGACTTTTTTGAATTTTGCCTTACCCTCCTTGGTAATCAGCAGAGCATCCTTGAAGTTGTCATATGAAGGTGGTAATGCCTCCATAAGTAGAAAAGACTGCTTGTGATCATCTAGGGTAACTCCAATATTTTCAAGATCATCAATTGCCTGCATGAACTTGTTGGTCCTTGATGGAGTATGACACAAGTGTATGGGGGGGGGGGATGCACTTGTGTATGCAAATTCTTTCTTTCCTTTAAAAAAAATAGTTTGATTTGATCAAGAGGGTTGTCTGATAACTAGCTTGAGTGAGCTTCTCTAGATACCTACCTGTCCTACTGAAAACTAGAAAGTGATCAGTTGGATAATGTTGAAATGAGGCTCACAGGATCTGAAGAAGTAATCTTGCCCACCTTGGATGCCAGAATCAGTGGAGTTGAGACTGGTCTGCAAACAGTCTCAACTGAGGTCACAAAGGCTAAGGATGCAATGGCAACCTTTACAAAGACTGTGAAGCAAGAGCAGAAAAGCCTAAGGGATAGTTACAAGCACAATGTTTTGGCCTTGAAAAGAACAATCAAGGATGCCTTGAGGAAAAGGACAGCAGCTCAGAGAAAGAAAGCTGAAGAGTTTAAAGCTGCAATGGTGAAAGAAGCTGCTGAAAAGTTCACTGTGGAACTAATGGCCAAAGTGTCTGATCAAGTTGTAGCCAACCTCACTGACCAGTTGCAGGCCAAGCTTGACCAATCCTTGAAAGCTACACTTGATGAAATTGTTGCTCAGAAGATGAAACCAGTCCATGTCTTTCTCAGCATAGCAAATGATAGGATGCAAAAACATCCACGATGAAAATGTCTATCTACTACAAGAATTGAAGTCCCTTACTCATGCTCATTCCCATCTCTCTGTCACAATGAGTGAGTTAAATCCCCAGTGTTTTGATAATGCTAAAAAGGGGGAAAGAGAGAGAGCCAGGGCAAAGAGAACCTTGAAGATTGGAGAATCTAAGGGAAAGGACAAGGTGCCTGAATCGACAGAAGAAGAAGTAGACATTGGGAAAGGGAAAGGCCCTATGAATATTGAAGATCTTACTGAAGAGGAGCAAATTCAGATAGCAGTGAAGGAGTCCATGGCTTTTGTGGTTGAAGATCAGGCTAGATGGCAACAAAGGCCTGGAGGTGAATCTGCAGGTTTGGACCCCAAGGACAAGATGATTGAAGTAAGGGGGAAAGTTGCCAAAGCCACTGATAGGAAGAGGAAGGAGCAAACATTCACTGACTTCCCAACCAGCTTGACTCTACCATCTGAATTTCAAGTTGTTGAGACAACCCCACTGAGAAAGTCAAAGAGGCTGAGGAGAATAGTCAACTTGCCTGAAATCCAGGAAGAAGAAGAAACTGAAGAAGCTGAACAGGCCAAGGAACCTGAAGTTAGAATGCCCAAGCTTGTTGATGATCCCTCAAAGCTGTTTGAGGAGGGATTTGGAAAGGACCCTGAAACTCAGGAAAGGCTGGCTCTTCAGAGAGCCAAGGAAAGAATGGAACAGTTGGTTGAGGCCAACAAAGCAAGGGATGAGAGAAGGGCAAATTTCAGAGCTCCAAGGAGAAGAGCTTCCTACAAAAGGTTGAAGCCTCAAATGCTTCAAAGATGGGACACCCAATAACCTCACCATGACAAGTGGGTGCCAATTCAACGGAATGATGCATGGGAGGAGGCCAAGAGGATTTTTGTATATGACTTTTATGTCATAGGCAAATGGCTGGGTGAAAATGTTGAAGAAGTATTTGTTCAGTTCATGTTTGAGAATCACAGGGACTTGTATCAGAAGCTGTTTGCAGTAGCTAACATGGCAAGGATAGAGTTCAAAGCCCCTGATCCCATTTTGTATATGCCTCCCAAGTTCAATGGGAATCTGATTGATGAAGGGAAGATTTTGGAGGAGTTTATCTCCATCATGAAGATGGAGAAGATGAAACCTGGCCCCAAAGGAACCAATCAGGACATCTGGGAGTTGAAGAAGAGAGTCTGGGCCCAGTATGGAATTGCTCCCCAAGATGATGGCACTCTCTGAAGCATAAGTCCCCTCTTTCCCTTCTATCTATGTTTTCTCTTGTTGTTATTTTGCCTTGTATCAGTTTAGTGAGTCCTTTTGATTTTCTGCATTGTAATGCCTTATGATATATATTAAAGGACCACTACTTTTTATCAGAGATAACAACTCATTATCTCAACTAACCTGACATAACTTATACTTGATTTATTATTGTGCTAACATTTTGTTTCAGGAAAGCTGACCAGATCATTCATCCTGAAGACAAAGCTTAGTATAAGTCAAGTTCCCTTTGTAATAGGTTTTGGCATCATCAAAAAGGGGGAAATTGTTGGGAAATAAAATGATTTTGATTAAGATTCCAAAACCCCTAATTGATGATGATCAGATTAGTTGAGATTCAAGTCATGAAAAGCATCAGTCTAGTTGTCTCAGGATAGTTGAGACAGTAAGAATGCTTAAGTCTAAATCTCAGTAGTGTTGTGAGATTTATAGTTCAGGATAGTTGTCCAAAGCTGAAATGTTAGGCAGCTTGTTGAGTATTAGTACTTTAGGACAAGCCTGCTGAAGGATACAACTTTGACAAGTTGGCTGAAGAGGACAACATGGCTGAGTGGTCAAAGATATGAAGTCAAGCTGCACTATACTGATAAGAGCTACATCAGATCAACTTGTAAAAGTCTGAAGATCACAACATTAAATGCTGCTCACTCAGAAGACATATTTATTGAAGCATTTATTATCAACAAGCCTGAACAAGCATTAAAGACTGAAGGAGTGAATGAATGTTGGAACATTCTAAATTGCAGCAGGAATGTTCAGGGAACTTGTCTCATCTAACCGTTGGTGGAGTACAAGTCTGCCACAATCAACCTTGGGAAATGTGCAAATATGGAAGCTGACTCAAGTCTTTATAGCCGCATTTTTCAGAAGTCAACACATTCATTCAAGCAACCAACAAAGAGCCTTTTACTCACTGGATAATAGAAGGTTGCCCTCCATAGCCGTTTCAAGGAAGCTGCAAATAGACAATTTGAAATGCTATCTCTCCAACGGATAGTTGCTCAAATTGCTCTATAAATTCAGAAGTGATCCAAGGATTCAAGTATCCAACTATCTGCTATCAAACTATCATCAAGCAATCAAAGGAAACCAAAGTTATTCTCAAGAATCCCAAGTTTCTTGATCACTTCAAAAGCTAAGCCATTTCTTGTAAAATTCCAAGCTTAGCATTGAGATATCCTAAGCCTTTACACTGTTCTTATTGTAAAGGATATCTCTATTAGTTGGAACCAAACCTCAAACCATTACCTCATTGAGTGAACTAGTGTTTGTTGTAGAAGTGAGGAGTTAAGGACTGTTATTGAGAATCACAGTCTTAACTCAGAGAGTTTGAGCACTAGGACTCAGATTATCCTAGGGATCAAAGCACTAAGGAAGTGTTGTTGATCAGTGCACCTTGGCACTATAAAACAAGCTAATTCCATTGTTAAGGAATTATCCTGTTAAATCAGGGAAAGTGGATGTAGGAGTATTGAGACTCTGAACCACTATAAATTGCTGTGTCACTTACTTACTGCACTCATCCTATTGCTTGCATTACTTACATCATTCATTTCAAAAAGGGGTAATTCAGTAAGTTAAGAAAAACTGTTTTGGACAAAGTCCCTGATCAATTGTTTATTTCCAGAAATTAACTTGGAGTATTCTTTCAAAGAAAAGGCCAACCACATTCCGCACTTAACAACTCATTTAGATAATGTCTTTCCTTGGCCATCAAGGGTGTCAGTAGTTTCTGCATGGGCTTTCCCAACTTCCCTGACCAAAATGTCCAACTTCTCTGACTGCTCTTCAATGGAAGTTGCAGTCTGTGTAGCAATTTGCAAACCAGCCTTTGTTGCATTTGCTTGTTCAAAATAAATCTTGTTTAAGGTGGACACATTTGCTGAGATTGCTTCTAGGTCAACATCAGTGTCAACTGGAACGTCAGTTAGGGAAGCATCTGCAAAAATTTGTTCAATTGTGACAGCTACAGAATCTGCAAAACTCAAAGGGTTAGGTAAATCTCCCTCAACACCCTCTTTCTTTTCATCTCCCAAAAGGTCTGATACATCAGCACCTTCTCTCTCATTTTCAACTACATTCTTTTCTTCATTCAAATTTGATGGACTCACATACACTGGAGAATCAGGCCTCCTTTCACCAAGGGATTCATCAAGTTCAGATTTGACTTGAAGAATAGCCTGACTCTCATATTGAGCTTCACCCAATATTTCAACTTCATCACCCTCTCTTTGTGGTGCACTCATACTACCAACTATCTCACACTCACCACATTCTCCCTCTGATTTTTCAAGACTACATTCATTTTCAACTCCTTCAGGTCCTAAACCTGACACCTCTATATCCTCAATAGGATCCACAGAGGACAGTTGATGGGAGATCACAGTGCTTGGGCATCCCAAGTCCACTGAGTCATCCTGAATGGCTAAAGGCTGGTCAATGTCCAACTTCTCTGACATTGGTGAGGCTTTAGTCAAACCAGCTTCTCCTATGGAAGTCTCAACATTGTCAAGCTTTGCCTCAAGTTCAGAAGAACCATCCTTGGCCAATGCATCTTGGACTGAGTCACCATTCTTGGTCAACTCCTCTGATTTATCAGAGTCCTTAATTGAAGAGTAAGTCAAGTAATGTACCTGTGCAGAGTTTAATCCAGGAGGGTTGGGGTTGGTGTTGTCATCATCATCATCATCAGCATCATCTGAGGTGCTGTCAGGGTGTCTGATCCCCTTTGCTATTCTTTCTCTTTCAGCAAGCACTTTCTCAGACACAATTGTGCAGAACAAGGCCTCAGTAGTCAACACACTGGTTTTCTTTACATTTGCAAAATGTAATAGCCTGTTCTCTTCCACCTGCCACCAGCTTGCACCCTTATCCTTGATAGACTGAGTTATCTCCACTATTGTTCTATCTTTGATCTCAACAAGAGCTCTGAGATCATAGAACTGTTGTTGTAGCCTTGGATAATCCTTCAATCCTGGATATAGCTGATCAACATTGGCTTTGGCAATCTGCCTTAGCATCCCCTCATAAGTGTACTATTCTCCACTTTCATCTTCATCAGAAGAGTTGGCTTGTGATTCAGAGGGGTTGGATTGGGATTCAGGAAGGTTGGACTAGGGTTTAGATGGGTTGGGTACAGAGGAACTTAGAATGATTTGGGTCTCAGGTGCTGTAGAGAGCAATGTTCCTGAGTGGGTTATTGGAATGGCCTGAATGGGTGGTAGAGTAAGTTGATCACCTTCTTGAAGAGCAGTTTCAAGAAGTTTGGTATATGAAAGAAGTCTAGGATCAAGGGGGGAGAATGGCATATCTTCTATATCAGCCAAATCAGCCAATACATCAATACATGTCCTGTCAGGAGCACCTTCAGAGAATTGGTCTTTTTTGCCACGATGGGAGCATCTTCAGGAGTCTTGCACTCCTCTTCTTCAGGTTTTGGCTCATCATGAGCTGGTGATATTCTCCGAGATTGAATATCAGGGGAATTGGCTCCAGGGCTTTTGGATTTAGACCTTGACTTGGAGTTAGACCTACTGGCTTGTCTAATCTCCCTGAAGAACTCCTTTCTTTGTTTCTCCTCCTCCATCAAATTCCGCTTCTCAGAAGTTTTAATTATCCTTCTTCTTCTTTCAGACCTTGTTGGCTTCTCAAGATCCCTGTACTCAGTTACAGTCTCAGGTTGAAGAGGGACAATCTCCTTGAACTCTTCTCCCTCTCCAGGAGGGTTGACTCCTTCTTCCTCGACTCTATCAATCTCCTCAGAAGTGGCACCTCCACTTCTAGACTGGCTTTCTGGTGAGGATTCACTGAGAATCTGCTTCATTTTCTTCATTTTGGGCTGAGATTTCACTGTCTGAGCCTTCCTTTTCTTTGGAGAAGATCTAGTAACACGTGCAACTGTGAGGGCTTGCTTTGCTGTTGCCCTTTGCTTCCTCTTTTCTGTCTTAGAGGACAGCTTCCTGCACATAATTTTCAGAGCTGGAAATGGCTTTGGTTTGGCTTGAAGGTGGGTATAGTGAGCAAATCTTTCCAAGAGCAAGCTAGCTCTTGTGCAGTATTGAAGCTTTCCATCCACCACAACTTTATGGTGCTTCACCTCCTTGAATTTGTACTTTTCATTCATCATCTTCCCTAGAATGAAAGTCTTCCAATCAAATTTGACTCCTCTCTCAGCAGAGTCAATCACAGCAGGCATCACTCTTAATTTGGGCAAACTAATTTGCTCAACACTTCCAGAATGGCTTACTGGTGTAGCTCTTATCAGTATAGTGCAACTTGACTTCATATCTTTGACAACTCAGCCATGTTGTCCTATTCAGCCAACTTGTCAAAGTTGTATCCTTCAGCAGGCTTGTCCTAAAGTACTAATACTCAACAAGTTGCCTAACATTTCAGCTTTGGACAACTATCCTGAACTATAAATCTCACAACACTACTGAGATTTAGACTTAAGCATTCTTACTGTCTCAACTATCCTGAGACAACTCGACTGATGTTTTTCATGACTTGAATCTCAACTAATCTGATCATCATCAATCAGGGGTTTTGGAATCTTAATCAAAATCATTTTATTTCCCAACAATCCCCCCCCCCCATACACTTGTGTCATACTCCATCAAGGACCAACATGACTCTATTAACTGCTTATCAAGGGTTTTATCCTCTGACATCTTAAAATTGTTGAGCTTCCTTTCCATAAACATCTAGTTTGACAAAGATTGTGTCAAATATAGATCATCTAGGATCTCAAATACTCCAGCAACATCCTTCTCCTTCATAACCTCTCTGAAAACATTATCTCCCAAACTTATAACAACAATGTTATAAGCTTTTTCCATAAGCTCTTCTTTCTTGGCCTTGTCTGCCTCAGATGCAACATGGTCAATAGGAGTAAGGGCCTCTTTTAACCCATTGTGAGATAACAGAGCCTTCATCTTGGCTTTCCATAAGCCAAAATCTGTCTTACCATTGAATTTCTCTATCTCTAACTTTATAGAGCTCATTTCTTGATTCTTGCTTTTATCTTTCGACTTCTCACAGACGGCGCCAATTTTTATGGAATTGTATCCACTTAGCAATTCCTCACAAATGATAAAATAAGAAAACTAAAAATGCAAAGAATTGAAACGAATAAAGAACTCAAGGAAAAACACGGGATTTACGTGGTTCGATCAAATGATCTACGTCCACGGAGGATACAAGACTCTCTTCACTAAACTCGAACGAAAGTTACAGATTACAAGTATTCACAAAGCTTGATATCTAACGTAGAATATTCACTAAGTCCTACGGGCTCTCAATACTCTCATTACCCACAATCTATGAACTTGGTGGTGTATTTATAGATGTACAATGCTATTGATAATTGCCACTAACCAAACTAATAGAAACAACATAAATAACTAACTCTGAAAAATTGAATCAGCAGACTTGACCTCACTGATCTGCTTATCAGCTGAGTTGGCTTCAGCAGACTAGGACCTCAACTCTTCTAATCAGACCAGACGACTTGCCAACAACAGAATTGTCCTAACTCCTCCCAAATTAGTTGACACCTATAACAGACCACTTAACTTTATCAGCTGAGTAAACCTTACTCAACTTGTACTAAACTCCAAGATCAGACGACTAGCTACTCTTCTGATAGATAGATCAGATGACATCTCAATATTGCATTAATCTCAACAATACTAAAGGGTTAAACGTAATAAATTGAACTTATGACTATGGCTTAATTATGAGTTGTCTTTGTTTTAGTTACTTAGTTGTTATGAACTTATGGTCATGTTATAATCTTTATATTATGAATTTATAGACTATTTTGAGTTTAATATAATGAGTTGTTGACTTATTGTTAGATAATAAGAGTTCATATTGGTGTTATATTATTAATATGTTGTTGCTGTTTATGGATTAATAATTGTTTAAAAATATTGTTATAGGATAAGCAATGGAAAAATCATCAAATATAGGGAAAAAAAACCATTAGAAAATCTGATTTTTAGGTTCAAAATCGAAATAAACTGATAATTTCGGTTGGTTTGCTTTACTACAATTCGGTTGCAGTTTGATTTTACATTTTTAGAAACTTTGATTTTCAAATTTTTTTGATTTGAAACTAAATCGATTGAATGCTCACAAGTCACCCTAGTTATAATGTACAATCCAACTAGGCCCATTGTCACACGTTGCACTAGGCCTTTTAAATATTGAGCCCATTCTACATAGTCTACAAAAACCAATTCATATATTTTCTCTGATTTTCGCTAAATTTTTCATTTTGTCATATTTTATGCATCTCTAGTTAAATTACCTATTATAATTTTTCTCAACTCTCCTCCATTATCTCTCTCTCTCTCTCTATTTTTTATATTTCCTACCCCACTCTACTTATTTTTTTTTTTACATCTCTCTACCTTTATCTTTCGTATCTCTCTCTACCACATTACTGATCAATTACACATTAAATATTATATTTCTTAAAACATGTGCAATAGTAAATGGTAACTTCACAGGGGACGGAGGGAGTTCATATTGATCATTACCCGATCGAGATGTTCCTCCACTAGATCCGCGGATCCTTGACCTCGAGGCCAAGTAAATTGGTGGCCAACTAATTCAGCATCAGATAATCTGCAAGTTTCCATCGCATCCCTAAAACCTCGGAATAGATATTGTAGGTGAACCACTCGACCTTTTTTTATCTTTTTCCCGAAGTAAATCCTTAAAATACCCTACTATGACCCATGGCAAGTCATTCTCTCTGGCTAGATATTTCAGAATTACCTAAGAACGGGAACATAGGTGTCTTTCTGGATACCGGCCCGTAGTATCCCGTGACCTAGGTTCTAATAGACTCCTTCTCAACCACCATATTAATATGATTCATGGAATAGGACAACAAAGTGCAAGTTATTGTATTATTCCAAAAGAAACCAAGGTCGTCACTACGACCGTTACAATTGACTAAGAAGCAATGAGAGAAATTAAATTTAAGATGAACAAACACTAATTTAGAAACATAAGCAATAGATCTGAAAGAAAAATGATATTTGGCCTATGAGCTATCATCAGCTCTTTCAGTGTCAAAATTGTAGCGGGTTAGCCAACCCCTCTTCAATTTCAGCTCAGAATGATCATTATGCTCGGCGAGCCCCAAAAGTGGGGTCGGCCTACAAAAAATAATGACTTTTTTCACCATTGAATTTCTTATCTTCATTGATATGCACCACCTTGCTTGATTCATGTGCAGTAAAAAATGAGTCCCAACTCCCAAGAAATCATTTGTCGTATTTTCTCTTTTGTTCCTCCTACAGGGTAAGATCGTCGTTCTTTGAGTCAACATGATTAATTTCCTCCTAAAAAATTGGGTTTGACATCAATGACCCATCAATCTTGGAGTTGCGCGCAGTCTGAGGGTCTTAAAAGTCTGGCCATTATTACTAGTTGGGATATTATTCCCTTCATTATGGCCACCGTTATCTCCACCATAATTAGTTTTTCCCGATTTCACGCCACTTTTCAAATTGGATTGTCTCCCACGAACCTACGCCAACCTCCCCTGGATCTTTCTAGAGCCACTTACTCATCGTTGAAGCCTTATCTCTCTTATCAGGGGCCTTAAGGAAAAGTCCCCACTCCCTCCCTTCCTCGACATCTGAATTTGAGAACCGTACATCACATAACCTCTCAGTGTACCGAAGTCGGCCACACATATAACAAAAATAATTTAGTTTTTCATACTTCAAATCCATCATTAAGACACTGTCATTCTTCTGAGCACTTTTTTTAACCTTTTCAATGGTAAGGCGACTTCCACATGAATCGGAACATAATTCCTGTTGGTTAACTTTTAGTGGGCTTTTGTGGACGTATATTCAATTTCCTTATTATCTGAAATAAATGGTTTCTCACATTATTGCATTATTAGTGATTGCTTGTATGTCTTCTTATCTTACGTTGAGGATAATGTGGAGGGTTTTGTAGTCACTCAAAAGATCACATTGTTAGTAGGGGTGTACATCGGTCGATTCGGTGACCGAACCAAACTAAAACCAAATTTTAGTATTCGTAACCGAAACTGAACCGAATTGATTCAAAACCGAAATTAACCAAATTGAATAAATTCAGTTCGGATTCGATTAAAACCGAAAAACTGAACAAAAACCGAAAAAAAAATATTCTAAAAAAAATAAACATTCACCACAATGACCTCGCTGCCTCAAAATGCATTTGGAATTGACATTAATCTAAGCCTTTCACCAAGTAGCTATATGAATATGAATTTAAATGCACACTTCAGTAGAAAGCAATTGCAATTTAAATGCATTCACCTCAGAGTAACAAATTAAAGATATCTACAAACTATGGGCAAAAAATCACTTGGCTCGTGATAACATGGATGAAGGGTCATAAGGATGTGTCGTGTTGTGTTGTGTCACTGTGTGTGGGTGGGGTGGGCTGATGGGGGTCGCACTCTCGCAGTCGCAGGCCGATGTGTTGTGCCGGGTGGGATAGGGCCATACAGGTGGACGATTGGCGAGTGGATGGACGGAGAGAGGCGCAGACGCAATGTAGATTGGAGAGAGAGTGTGGGTTGAGGATTTGGGATTTTGGGAAGTAGGGTTTGCTATTACAGTTTCAATTTTCAATATATATATTTGATAATTCGGTTTGGTTAAGGTTAACCGATTTTTTTTTACTAAACCGAAAACCGATTTTCTGAAAAATACTTACCGAAAACTGAACTGAAATTTTCGGTAACCTAACCGAACCCATATTTCGGTTCGTTTTTCGGTTAAAAACTGAAATATGCTCACCCCTAATTGTCAGTTTCTTGTAAGATATAAACAGTATTCACAACTGAGATAGTTCTGGACAGAACTATTGGTTTAAGTTGTAGTATAAACTTGTTGGAGGCTTGTCTTTGCCATTATTTTATACTAGTATACTGAATAGATCACATATAAGACATGTTCTTCTGTTCTGACTGTTATGAAGAATTAGAGGTCTTGTTGACTTTTGTAACTCTTAACCCTAAGTGTGATACTTAGATGTATGTGGTGTTTGTTCACTACTTTGATGTACCATAGGTGAGAATCTTGGTGGATTCCTTACGCTCCGTATTTTGGGTAGTTACATCGCTCGCATGATGTCTATTTATTAGCATTAGGACAACGTGTCCTGGACATCCAGATTGATGACGTCCCCTTGAGGAAACTCATAAAGGGTTGTCGTATTAAACCCTGTAGGTGAATTTAATCTGTACGACAACGAGGTTGAGTGGTATTGCTCGAGGAATTATAGACATTAATTATTTAAAGTAGTCAGAAGCTTTAATAATTAATGGACGTGCGGTATCTTAAACACGGAGAATTATAAAGTCTAATAGAAGCCCTGATTCGGTTCGGAATAGGACGGGAGTGCAGCATTAATTCTCTAGTGGGATGAATTAATGTTCTCGGGCCAAATTATATGTTCTGGGCTGAACATAAGAGTATTTGGGCCTGTAAGAAGCCCAAACCTTATACCTTCTTATGGATCCCTGGTCTGGCCCATGAAACTTATGGAGAGTATATAAAAGGGCCTTAGTCAGTCTTTGAAACCCTAGTACACATGAAATTTAGAAAAACGACTAAAATTTCAAGGAGACGAAACTGGGGCTACCTTCTCCACGTTTGATAGCGCGCCGTCCACCCGGTATTCGAACGAGGTTGTAGTAGGAATCAAGATTGAGTTTTCAAGGGTAACGATTCTGATCTCTTCTTTAGATGCATGTTTTAGGTTTTAATTCGTTTTATACGTTTGGTATCCAACAACAATTCTGGTAACGAGCCGTCTTCATCAGCGTGTTCCATCAATTCCTTCACGCTGCCATCTGATTGGAATTATCGAATTTAAAAAAAAAAAATTACCAATAAAGTTACCTAATTGGGTTCCCACCTTCTCAAAAGTATACCCATGAGGTAATCCTTATATATAGACCCAAAGGGGAATTTTGTTTAGCGATACGTGTAAAGGGATTTTGCTCTTTTGTAAACCGTGAATAACAAAGTATGATTGCTAAATGATCATGAGGATCCATCCATAACCTGTTTAAGGTTGAGCACATCATAAAATTGGAATAAGTATCTCCATTTTCCCTACCACTCGAATAGCCACCCCTTTCACCTATTTCCAAACACCAACTAGAGTGTTTTTCATG
Organism: Galeopsis tetrahit; assembly: GCA_963675135.1. NCBI lineage: Eukaryota > Viridiplantae > Streptophyta > Magnoliopsida > Lamiales > Lamiaceae > Galeopsis > Galeopsis tetrahit. The sequence goes on along the minus strand of OY776124.1, from coordinate 57,675,783 downwards.
CTAATGGAATTCATTGATTGATTTGTGAGAAAACGGCCAACAAGGCAGTGATCCAACGACTACTATATTTCAGAATCCTTCCCCTCGTCTAGCAAAATTTTCTCCTCCTCCTTGTCCTTTCAGATATTGAGATCGGTAAATTTCGATCCGTTGTGCAAGGAATACTCACAAATATTCACTACAAGCCACAAGCTCGAAGGATGGAGAGACATGAAACTCTCAAGAGACGAGAGACATAGAGGTGATAGAAAAACCCTCTCTTTTTTTAGTTATTTGTATCCTAAAATTGTTAAAAACATACTCCCTCGTGATGACATAAATTTTAAGAAATATTATCTTTTTTATGTGAAGTTGTTCATAAAAAAATGTAAGAAAAATAAAAAGGTGAAAAGAGAAAGTGTAGGAAAAGTAAAAAGGTGGAGGGAGAAAGTGTAAGAGAAGTAAAAAGGTGGAGAAAGAAAGTATAAGAAAAGTAAAAAAGTGGAGAGAGAAATAAAAAGTAAGTAACAAAATGTGAAACATATGACAAAATGTAAAACTTAAATAAGGATGGAGAGAGTATATCTCTATATTTTGCATATTTATTAGTATTATATATTATAATAATTCAACTTCATATATAAAATATAATATGACAATAAAAGGTAGATAATATAAAAGAAAAGAAACTTAGGACCATAAGCTCACATGTCGAGCTAGAGGCCGGAATGTCGTTAAAATCTTAACTGGGAAAACCCTCCTTAGGGACAAAACTTATGTCAAGGAAAAAGGTATACTCCTCTAAGGATCAATGTTTATAAAAAAACAGAGTACAAATCATTGTGCGGGAATGGGAGTAACAAGTTCGGGGGTAACCCCTCAAGACACAGTCAAGGACTGTCTTGGTCATAGCGTTCGTCGCCTGATTGGCCTCTCTAAAGACATGTGAGTATCTGATGTGAATGTTCTGCGTGAGAGGGTGGATCTGGCTCCAACGACCCTGCAGACGCCAAGGAATTGAAGGTCTGAAACTCTTAAAAGTGTCAATCGTAAGAACAGAGTCCGATTCAATCCAAAGGAAGTGACAACCCTGATCATGTGCACACTTGATGGTCATAAGAGTAGCAGCCAACTCAGCTTCAAGAGGAAGAACCTAGCCCACCCTAGTGGCAATTGCAGCCACGAAAAATCTCTTGAAAGTCCTAAAGACCGCCTCTGCATGTAGATTACCCGGGGAAGAAGAAGCATTGTCATCCGTGTTAACCTTATACCAACCCGAATTCGGCGGAAACCATATCACATGAGAATCCTGTCTCGTCGGTCTATGTCTGCTCGAGACACCAAGAGCCCTGCCAATCAGCAAATCCCGAACCATGCCGTCAAAATAGCCCCCATCTATGTTGTTGGCCTCCCTAATGCCAGAAATGATTTGCGTCATACATCAACCACTTTATGATGTTACAATAAATTTATAAACATGTTTCTAACATTATTTTATTTATTTCTCAATAAGAATCTTAATTTCACATTATATCTTTTAAAATATATAATCCCTCTGTGGGCTTCCTGCTTTTCTTTTATAGATGTCCCACAATAAGTTTTTTATTCCATTTTTGACATACCCATCCCATGTCTCACTACTTTATCGCAACTTTCAATAATAACTTAATTACTCAAATTGATAATAACTTTATTTTATGAATAAATACTCCACCACACCTTCCATCTATCTTATTTTATTTTATGAATAAATAGAAAATATATTAAAGTAAGATAAGTGTATAAAAGTGGTAGATTTTTGTGTGGACAAAGTTTCACCCAAAATTTGTCCTAAAAGAAACTTGCCATAGACTTGTAAATATGCTCAAAACCAAAACTTGTACATACATTGTAATCGTATGCCTCACAGTTTCCAGCCATACAAGGATAAAGAATAAATTTGGGGCCCAAATAAATAAATAAAACAGTGACCTATCAATTGAAGGAAAATAAGTGAGGGGCCCAAAAAAGAAAAAGTAATAAAATAAAATAATGACGTATCAATTGAATGAAAATAATATTAGTGGGAAACAATCACGCAAAGCATTATAGGGCGGTGGGGCCATTTATTATTATTAGGTCGTGTTTGGCAGAGTCTAATTCATAAAGTTGTTGACGTTCCAACTACACCAATTATGAATTACCTACTCTTCTTTCCCACCCATTGTTTCACATTTCTGGTTTTCGTAAGGATTATTATGTAGGACGGAAGAAACACGTTCGGGGAAAATACTGGAAAGGAAGATGATTTTTACTGACCTAAAAACACTATTTATTTCATTGATATGACAAATTAAAGATCCAACATTACATACAGAGCTACAGAGCATATATAAATTAAAAAGATTTCTGTAAATTTTACCCAAATTCTAAAGAACCAACCCAGAAACTTACATTCATACATATATTAATCTAAAATATTACTCTAGAAAGTAGTTAAATTATCACATCTAAATATCATTAACATAATGAGTACATATTACAGATTAACAAACAGAGATATCACAACTTGCCATAATTTTCCTCCAATTTACTCTCTCCTAAAACCCGGATCTCTCGAAGATTCCGTACGGTGAAAAAATATATACGGCCGGAGTTCGAGGTTCCCGGGAAGTTCAGAGATCGGAAACTGACTTTCAATCGAGACGGAGCAAGCGTCGTAAATCTCTCGTTGCAGGATCATCCAATGGGCTAATCTTGCCATCCTCTGCTTTTTTGTTGAAAAAGGAAGGTAACGGTACAGATCGAGGAGATGGAGATAGAGAGAATGCAGATCCGGCGTACATGTCGGCGAGAGGCGGCGGAGAAAGGCGAATGTGCCTCGGAGCACCCATTTCCGGCGAATAAGAACCCATCCTTCTCGTGCCCAAAACCGCCAGATCGTCCGCGGATCTGGCGGTTTTCTGCTTCGGGAATTTCGAATTAGGGCTGGCTTTGTCGATCAAGGAATCGTAAGATTCGCCTCTTCGTAAAATCATTACCGGGCCGGTGTCCCTCCTCCGCGTCTCGGCGGCGCCTCCGCCGTGGGTTACTTTCTTAGATTCGTTTTTCTTCTTGTCGGGCTTGGGAGAGGTCCTCTTGTTGGAGGTGTTGTAGCATGGTCTCCGGCTGACGATCAAGTTGGTGAGATTTTCTTTGGCCGGAAAATTCTTCCGGCGGTGGAAGGTCGGCGGGGAGACATGGTAGTACCTCTCAGCCAACAAATCCTGCGAGCGCAAAACCTCCGTCCCCATAATTTAAAAAAACAAATCGAGAAACAGAAACGAACCCTAGGAAATGTTTGAGAGAAAGAGGGAACCCAGATTAAAAATCTTCCCTTAGAATTTTGAGAAATATTAACAGGGAAGAAGAGAGAAAATTGAGCCCTCCTCTTTTAAAAATATTTTTTTCTATCCAACAACTCCTCTTCCTGAATAAGGAGGGAGAGAGTTTCCTTCTTTTTTTTTTTTTTTTCTTGTTGTTGTGAAAGTTTATATTGGTAACTAATCTCTGGAATGGATTGTTATGAGCCAAGAACCATGTTTATATATAGGAAAGTAGATATGGGGGAGAGAGATTTAGGAGAGAGAAAGGGACGCGTGAACAAGAGAGAGAAAGTTTGGATGGAGCGGGTCGGGTGTAGGACCCGATTTTGTATAGATTCCGTTTGATGCTTCCGTTAGTTTGTCGTTAGTGGGGTGGGTGGGTGGGGGTGCATACGTGTAGACGCAGTTTAGTCCCTTGCTTTTTCCTCCTCGGAATTCGTACCCTTAAAAGGAGTAATTCACTTTAAACTATTCACAAAATATCATTGATTGTAAGATTTGTTTTTAAAATTAAGAATTTAAAAATTGATTTTCAAAATCTACTCAAAACAAACTCTATTAAACATATTAATTTAACATAAGGTTATATTTATATAATATTACTTCAATTATTATAATCTTTCTCAATAATAATACAATAATATAATACATTTAATTATTACAAAATCAACTAATCATTATAATATCACCCAATAATAATATAATAATACATTTTCATTCAATTTTACGCATTAATTTGACATAAAGTTAAAATCTTCTACTATTTCAAAATTTAATAGAAACACACACATTACTATTCATCAAGGTTTTAAAAAACACATGATTTTAAAAACCGGATTTCAAAACCATTCAAAGCTCAAAGTAAACATCACCTAATTGTTCTCGTCCTAGGTAGATTTGCACACTTTTTATATTTAAATGTCTTATACCAATTTGCACATTCCATAAAATGAAATATCTTTGTAACCCTCAACCTTAAAATATACACATATTTACCCATATATCATTACTTGTTCACACCCAATTTATATTTGTATTTACTTTATTCATAAAATTTTATAAAACTACCCCTCAAAACATCACTTGTTACACTTTTTCTTACACGTTCTTTAAAATGTGTGTCATTCCAGTGATACAAATTCCCTTAGAACGGACCAAGTACTTCGTAAGATAAATACTCCTTTTACCCCTAAAAGCTAATCAATTTTTCTTTTTTAATAAAAGTTATTTTTTTTTTGGTAAAGTATCATCTCACATTTAATTATATTTTTTTCTCTCAATCACATTACCTCTAATACATCTATTTATTCTAATATACTCGTATTTTTTAATTTTCGCGTCCAAAATTTATAAATAGTTTTTATAGGAATGGGAGGAGTAATATTTTAAAATATGTTAAATATTTACTTATTAAATTCAATTAATGTTCATATATTTTGAAATTAGTACCTGTGTTAGTAATAAATAAAGAAAATTAATAGAAATGGAGAATAGAGGTGAAAATGGGATGAGGAAAAGGAAATTGTAATTTGTAAAGAACTGGAATATTGGTAAACGCAGGGGAAGAAAAGAAAATGATTTGATAGAGATAATGTAGTGAAATAGATATGAGAGAAAAGGAAAAAGAAAAAAATAATGTAAATTTTTTATAAATTGATAAAGGTAAATGGAAAAGAATTTGGAATGACACATAGAATAGAGATAAATATTTAGAATTAAGGGTAAAAAATATTTAATATTTATGGTTATCAACATTAATATTAGGGAGAGCAATATTTTTAAGATATTTGTATGAAATTTGAAAATATCACTAACTTATCATTATAGCATAACATTATTGTTTATGTTCAAATTTCTAAAGCTCATTTCTTCGATGATGACAGGGTCAATAAATATGTAAGGGTTGAAAGATGAAAATAAAATAGTATAAATATTTAATAATATTATTTTTAGAAGGATTATGAGTATAATGAAATTTGAGAATAAAAAAAAATGTGAATAATAAAATTGAAGGAATGAATAAATTCATAAAAGTGAATTTTGTTCAAATTATTTTATTATATTTATGTACTAAAACTTTTTAATTTTTTAAATTTATGAATATTGATATATCCATATAATTTACACAAATTATATATTCAACCTTGATTTCAGTCTTTGGTTAGTACCTTTCCTCCTTTATTATTTTCACTGTTTTTAATTGATCAATTCATTTCATTTTAAAATAATATCATTCACACTATTTTATTTTCAGTTTTAAATTATTACTTATTTACGTAAATTATCATTCACTTTATTTATAAACAATTATTTTATTTATAAGTGAACCTCACAATACTTCACTATATATATATATATATATATTATAATTTGTGTCCGTAAAAATGAGTATAATGAATTTGAACAATAATTTTTTAAAGGACCTTGATTATTAATTTAGTATATAGTATACTCTCGTCCAAATTCATTATGTTTATTTCTATAAACATATTTTTTAATTAATATTGATTAGTTTGTGTATAAAATAGATAGACCGATGATATGGTAGAGTATTGTGGGGCCCACACATGAATAAAGTGAATTACAATTTAAGTAAATAAATTATAGTTGGAAAGTGAAATAAAGTACTTATAGTGTGAACAATACTCAATCCGTCCACCAAATTTGTGTTCATTTGTCAATCCACCAAAATTGCTCCGCATAGCTTTTTTTAAAATCATCACTTTTATCTTCACTTTTCAATTATCATTTAGTTACTTAAATTATCATTTACATTACTCACATACAATCACTCTATTCATAATTGACCTTATAATATATCCACAATAGTTTCACATTATCTATTTTACTTACTTTTAGATCGGTTCATGTCTTGTTTGCTTGATGGGTTGAGAGTTGGGTTTGATGTGTAAACACACCTTCTCTCATATTTGGTAGCATTTAACTTTTATATCCATGTGTAAAAAGTGAACAAATATGAGGTGAGTTCATAAACATATGGTTTACACATCCCAACCCACCTCTACCCAACCCACCAAGCAAACAAGGCCGACGTATAATATGATTACATGCATAATTATTTACACTTTTACTCAAAATTTCTACAATAGTTAGGGTCTTTACATATTACACTGTTAAAAAACGTGAGACACAAGCGCAACCACCAAAACGCTCTCTCTTTTCTCTACTCTCCTTCTCTCACTATAATTTTAGCTTTGATTTGAAGCTATCCCCATCATTCCTTCACCACCATTCCACCACCAACCAACGTCGGTCGTTGTCACCACCCCACCCTTCGGCTCATTATCGTACTTTTGTAGTTGGGATCAACGTGTCAATCTCCCCGACGGAGCTACGGTGACCGATCGGGTGAGAGATCCGTTGATCCAGTTTATGTTGTTTTGTTATTTTTAGTGTGTTTCTGTAGTTCTTAGTTTACTTTATTTTTCCTTCTTTTTTTTTGCTTTAGCTTTCCGGCTTGTCCGACCCTCCTTCCTTTTAGGTTTGTTTCTTCCTTCATGGGTCATCTAGGGTTTTCTGCCTCCTTGTTTGGGTGTTTTCTGTGGTTCGTGGATCATGGTTTGGTTTTGGGTGTTCTTTGCTTTTATTTTTTCTCTAAATTTCTTGATTTGAGAGTACTTTAGTGTGGGGTATTTGTCTCTTTTGAGAATGAAGATTTGAGTTTATTTGTGTGCAAATGATTCTTTCGTGTTTCCACTTCTTCACGATTGGATGGGACAGCGTTGTTCGATTTGATCTACCTTGAGTTGAAGATCTAATGTTTAGAAATGCTCTGATTGTATTTGTTTAAATCTTGTTTACCTTAAAAAAAGAAAAATCTATAATAGTATATATATATATATATATATATATATATATATATATATATATAGGGATGTTAACTGCCTAAAATCTGGATATCAAAAAAATGTTAAAATTGTAATATATTCATTTAAAATATTTTGAACAAAAAAATATATGTAAAAATTAATTAAGAATTAAATAATTATTATTTATCGTTATATACTTTAAAAGTTTACATGACTTGTATTTTGATAGTCAAAGAAAAGAGTAGGCTAAAAATGAAGGTATCATACTCATAACTTTAAAAGGTGTGAAATAATGACTTTCAAATAAAATTCTAAACATCAATAGAGAAGCAAAGTTAGAAAATAAAATCTGTTTGACATCAATACGAAAGCAAAGGTTTTTTTTTTAAACATACTAAAGCAAAGTTAGAAACTAAAATCTGCTTCACATTAATACGGAAGCAAAGTTGGAAACAAAAATCTGTTTGGAGAAATTGAGTTTAAATAATTTATTACTGGAGTAATAATTAATTTAACAATTAATTGAGGGCATTAAATTCTAATTTTTTAAAAATTAAATGTGGTAGGATCGTTCTACTTTTAAAATAGATGTTTGTAGTGTATTTAAAATATCAAAATCGAATTTCGATAAGTAAAAAATTAATACACAAAGTTAAGGCATTAATAACAAAAATCTGTTTGGAGAAGTTGGTTTTTAATTAATTTATTAATAATTAATTGATGACATTAAAATTTAGTTTTTTTTTTTTGGAAAATTAAATGTTGTAGGATCTTTACACTCTCAAAGTAGATGTTCGTAGTGTATTTAAAATCTGAAAATCGAATTTCGGTAAGAAAAAATTAATACACGAAGTTAAGGCATTAATAACAAAAATCTGTTTGGAGAAATTGAGTTTTAATTAATTTATTAATTAATAATTAATTTAACAATTAATTGAGGTCATTAAAATTTTTTTTTTTTTTGGAAAATTAAATGTTGTAGAATCGTTTACTCTCAAAGTAGAGGTTCATAGTGTATTTAAAATTTCAAAATCGAATTTCGAGAAGTAAAAAATTAATACACGAAGTTAAGGCATTAATACCGTCTCTTAAGGTGTTATCTATACTAATATAATACAACTTCACGTTTCCTTTTTTAGTTTCCCGCTTTTTTTCTTGAGCCGTTGATCTCAATCTATCATCTAATTTTGACCGTACACGTGTACATATTATTTTGATGGTCCCTTTTTCGACTGAATATCAGACGAGTTTACTGAAAATCAGATGACTTGATGTCACCTGATAGAGTTTAAGTGTAGAAAACAAAACAACTCTTCTATACAGATGACTTGGTCAGCTGTTTCGTTAGGAGTCTAGAACTAACTAGTCTGCTGATTGTATCAGCTGATAGAGAAGCGTGCGCAATTGTAGTGTGCCCATTTTAAAAATTATACTCGTCTATATACTCACGAAAATTTAAAACTTTTATTTCATGCATAAACACATTTTATGATATCAGAAGACTTGGTGTCTTCTGATTATGAACTTTCGAATAGCAAAACAGATGAATGTATCAGCTGACTTGGTGTCAGCTGATATAAGACATTTTCCTTTAAACATATGCTATGTAAATATGCATGCTAAAGCGGTAAATAACACATAGATTTATAGTGGTTCGGATCTCAATATCCTACATCCACTCTCACGATCTCAATCATGATATTAGCCTCCTTGAACACTTTAACGTCCCAAGAGGAGGATGTCTTGCTACTTTATAATTCCAAGAGAAGACTTTTGATCAAGATCCTCAACTACTTTCTGAGGATACGAATCTACTTGTTGGGGAGGGAACAAGTATCCTTTACAGTGGTTTTCTTCTTGATTGTACCTAGTGTGAATACCTTGGCCTATCTTCTAAATGGGTGTATAGAGGGGAGGACTTGAAAGAGATGATAAATTCCCTTACAATCTGGTTTAGGCTCATGCTAGGATTTAGAATTTCCCTCTAAGCTTTGGATATATATATATATATATATATATATATATATATATATATATGACAATGCTGGCTTAGATGAGTTCACTCACTAGGGATAAAGGTATGGATGCTTGATGAATTTCTTCTTTGAAGGTGTTCTTGAGCTATTCTGATTTGATGAACACTTATACATTTTGCTCAACCTTTGCATCACCCTTCCACATGTGAGATATGATAATTAACTCATATATATAGTGTGGATTTTAAATTATACCATTGGATTATGATAATCAAATCCCACTATTTTAGAAAAAGCAATCTTTTGATTTGATACTCTGAATATTACATTTCCATGTAATATTCAGTGTATCTTTGACTTTACAGATTCTGCAGCTTTTATGTCAGATCCGTACAGCTGTTGTCGCGTTTCTGTTGGTCCACGTCAGCTGTATAGTTGATGTCTAACGGATCTAAATCAGCTGATTTTACTCTGCTGTCTTTACTCAGTTGCTGTCTTTTACTCAGTTGTTGTCTTTACTCAGCTGCTGTCTTTACTCAGCTGATTTTACTCTGCTATTTTTCTGGTCTTCTAATTTTGATCTTCTATTCTAATCTATTACTCCCTCCGTCCGCCTATAAGTGTTACGTTACTTTTTGGCACAAAGATTAAGAAAGGTGATTAAATAATAGATATAGTACAAGTGATGTGATTGAGAAAGGAGAGAGATAGAGAGAAAAAGTAAGATATAAAGTGAAGTGTAAGAAAAAGTACTTACCAAAAAATGTATGGAAAGCTTATAGGCGGACGGAGGGAGTACAAGATGAATAATGAAGTTGTTTATACAGTACAACTTATCCTATTACAAGTACATTTGATTTATCAATACAAACCATTAGGATATAGAATATCCCAACATATTTAACCAACTTTGACTTTTTTATTTATTGCTAATTAATTATTTATCAATTTGGAGCATATTATAAGGCATATTTATCATATTATTAATTGCAAAATTTTAAGAGGTATGAATTCTTCACCTATTTAAAACGCAGATCAACCACTTTTTTCATATCGATTGCAACACAGTTCTATGGCCGAAAAATTCAATTCGTGCATCAAGTTGAAGATCTCAAATGGCGTGGCCCTCTATATGAGATGATTACTGTACTTGAGTTTTGAGAATTGCAAAACTTGTATTTGAGTGTTGGAAAGATGAGAATGAGAATTCATTAGTTTGTTGTGACAATTATATATTATTTATTAGAATTTTTCAGAAGAAATTCACATGTGTTAAAAGACTTGTATTCTTGAATTTGTAAAATTATATGACCGGGGCTCTTATGCGGTAATTTTGTTTGCAACTTTTCTTACAAACTTGACTGATTTTATGGTGATTTTATTTATGACTTCTCCTCTAGCGGAATGACATGGTAAATGATGAGAATAATATAACTCATCATCAACATATGCATCTAGGTTATCTTCTATATCTTCATTTTTGTTTTCTTCATTAAGATGATCTTCTAACATTTTGGTTGTTAGGTCATTGATCGTATTTAATCATCTTCGTCATAACAATTCATTTTATTTTGCTAATTATGATAATTAGTTTGACAATTAATTGTATACTAATTCATTTTCACCTTTTTTTTAATAAAATGTAGATATTTGGATTAGTTGCTTAAATTTAGGATAAATTATTTTGTGTACTCAATTTATATTTTATGCCAATCCTTTCATTATCCTTTTTTATCATCTCATTTTTTTTTTCATTTTTTGTTTGATTTTGTAGGAGTTTGAATTATTGTCTTGTGAATTTTATAGATGTGTTATTCTAGAATTATGTAGATTTCATAATAGTCGAATATGTATTTGAAAAGTGTTGGTCCCAAGTTGAGTTAATAATATTGAGTAAGCTAGTAAAAGTCTAGAGGGGAGGGGTAAATAGACTTTTAAAAATCTTTCAATATATCAGAATACGAAATGCGGAATTAATCAAAGTAATAATGAGCCCAATCAGATTTATACTCAACTTATATTCGTAATTCGAACTATTGTTATGAACACTCTACTTGTCTTGTTTAGATAGGCAATTAAGCAATTAAACAAACAGTAAAGTAAATCAACACACAACGATTTTATAGTGGTTCGACAACTTGTCTACATCCACTCTCACAACTCCAGTCGTGAAATTTATTAACTCTTCCAATTGAGTAGTCTTGTGATTTTGAGTCCCAAGATATAAGACTTAGATCTTCTCGAAAACACTACCAAGTGCCTCTTCGATCCAACTAGCTATTTTACAAGTAACTAGCAACTTGAAACAGTAAACAAAAAATAAAACTTCTCTTCGTTCAGTAGTAGCCTTCTTTGATCTTCACTTGTCTTGTGTAGCTTTACTTTCTGAACATCAATCTCTGAGAGTATTTCCTTCACTTGAATCTTCAATAATGCTTCAATATGTAGTAGTATCAGTAGTCTTCAATCGATCAATACCTTGCGGTATTTATAAACTTCCAATTCAAGAACTTTCAGTTGTGTAACCAATTTTTCTTGAAAACTAACTTGCAACTGATTCTTCTTATCCTTTCACGCGTTTCTTTCAGTTAATTAGTTATTCCTTAACTAACTCTTCAATCTTTATCTTCAATACGCGTTTCTGTAACTAACTTCAAGTTGACCTGTTTTGTTGAGTCGCGTACCTGTCTTCTTCTTTAGTAGTAGACTTCGTCTTCTACTTGTCTGTCTTCTTGTGCAAACTTCTGTAGTAGACTATTCTAATCCTAACAAGACTATTTCATTACATTAAGCTCTTGTTATAAAGTTTAGTCAACTTAGAAAACTATACATCAATATACTATTACACACAACAATCATGAGCTCTATACAATAATTATCATAGCTCAATAACAAACTAAACATTATGAATATCACATATGAAGTACTTATAATTCGTACTTATCTTTTAATAATACTTGTCTTTCATGTGAACTCTACTGGTCTGTTTAAGATGACTTCTCTTAACTAGACTAGATCAGTCAACACATAGAAAATATTTAAACTACTTTTGGCTTATCAAAACTTTATCTTTTATCTTTTATCATCATTTAGAACTTGTTCTAGGATTCATATCCCAACAATTTCCCCCTTTTTGATGAAGCCAAAACTACTTGAATATTTTCTCATAAGTAGACTAGTTAAGTAGTTATCTTGTCTTTAACATCAAAATAGTACTTATCTTTTCATTCATTCCAAGATAGATCAGTAGATATTACACATACTTAATCAAAATCAAAACTAAGTACCAGAGTAAAAACAACTAATCTGACAAAGTACCTCCTTCTGGATTCGGAACACAGAATGCATCTAGAAGTCTCTTGTGTATTACTCTGATATGGTCTTCATCATCAATCTTCTCTTTATCCAACAGCTCTTCTTCAAATTTTTTGATTTGATTAAAATCAACTCTTTTACCTGAGCTGGTCATCGGGCACTTCCATTTTGGAAACTCAGGAATAAGAATATTGAAATTCGCACCAGCAGATATCCTTAAGATCAAGTTCCAAAGTAACTTGTTCTGGCCTTCCATGAACTTATCAAACATAGCATATAGTTCATCTGGACCTTCAGAATCACCATACTTCCTAATAATCCAATGATCGAGTTCCCATTGCCTCTTCACTTTCATCCATTCAGCATGATGTTCTCTATCTATGAAGTAGTCAATGAACTGATCTTCCATCTGATCTTCATCTGCCTTTAGCTTCTGCAACCTTTCAATATGCTTTCCAATTTTCTTTTTGCTTGCATAACGACTTTCATCGTTCGGATCAACAACCTTTTGTTTCTTCTCAACTGCGACAGGTTCTTCAGCTTCTTCAATAGCTATCTTCCTTTTAGGTCGTCTGGTCTGAACCTCAGCTTCTGGAGATGCAACACCTTTGCCCTTCTCCAATCTTTTCTGCTCATCAGCTTTAGCTTGCTCCAGCTCTGCAGTTTTAACTAACTTCCTTTTAGGCCTCCTTAGCTCTTGCATAGCAGTAGCAGCATCCTTCTCTTCTGGTTCAGCACTAACTTTCTCAAGTCTACTTGCCTCTTCCCCCTTTTTGGCTTCATCATGTGCCGTAAGAGTGAAAAGACTTGTAAAGCGAGTCATTTCTTCCTTCACTGCTTCCTTCATTGCTTCAGCAGCCAGCTCTATCTGTCTTTGGTTTGTCTGGTCACGACTCATCTTGTCTAGTCGATCAGCAGTAGACTCTAACTTCTTTGAATTAATAACTAATTCGTCTTTGAAATGAGTAGCTGTCTGACGAAGGAGAGTGTTTTGCTTTGTTAGCTCGGTGAGAACAGCTTGAGAACGCACTAACTGATCTTGTGCTTCCCGTCTCTGTTCATCAGCAATCTCAATTTTTACCCTATAGAGTCTTTCCATTTTACTCGACTCTTCAGCTAACGAACGAGCAAATGAGATAGATCTCTTTTTAGAGAAATTCACTTGATTCTTGAGAAACCTTTCAACTTCAGCATACATCTCTGCTCGGAAAGTGGAGTCCATCTTGTTGACCTCTCCAACAATCAATTCTCTTGAGCTGTCAACAAGTGATTGGTTCTGCTCAACTAACACATCCTTCACTTTCGAGTGCAAGAACTCATCTATAGCAGAATGAACAACTCCTTTCAAGTCTGACTTTAATTCTTCAAGATAGCCTTTAGGAAAGACTTGAGTAGACGACTGAGCTGCAACAACCACTTCCTCTTGAACTTTCTTTACAAGTTCATCTTCATCAAACATAACTACGTCCATGAACTCATCGTCTTCTTTACCAAGTTCAAAAGAGTCAACTTCTTCTGAACTGTCAGCCTCTTCTTCAGTAGGTTCCGAGGTTTGAACAACAATATCAACAAGTTCTGCCTTCTCCTCTTCCTCCACTAGCTCAGTCTGAGTTCCAATATCAGACGAGAACTCTTCAACCAAAATGCCATCAGGAATATTCAATAATCTCTTTACAAGTTCAACTAGGGCCTTGCGAGGAAATAATTCTGAGTGGTCTTGAACACCACTGTTTTCTTTCTGTTCCATCTCCCAATCCATAAAGTTGGAGATTCCTCCCATGCCTTGAATAACCTCGAAAAGGTCATCTGTTGAGGATTTCTTTAGTGCAAACCAGGTGCATATCCTGAGAAGTATCTCAAACTGCTCTGACGCGTAGTCAACTTCGAGAGTTGAGAGCTTCCTCTTCAAATTCTTGGTCACCCGAGCACAAATTCTTTTCTCCCTCAGACACATAGGATAATATACCAGGGAATCAAATCTAACATCAGACGGGGTCTGAGCAGGTGGGGTCCCTGTCTCAGCTGTTGCAGTGGCAACTGGCGTCTTGTCTGAAGTAGATGGGTTGGAGGGTTCAACATTTTCTGTTGAGGTAGAAGGAATTTGGGCTGTGGTTTCTGGGGGCTCTAATGCAGCTTGGTTTAGTGTGACAACTGTCAAAGTATCAGTTGTATCCTTTATGGGAGTGTTTTCAGGATGACTGGCTCTAAGCGGTAATGCTGCCAGTGCTTGAGAGGTTGAGGGTACAGGTCGAGGACTAGATCGATGTGACCTAGCCTTGGTTCGAACAGAGGAGAGAGAGAGAGGATTTGAAATAGTTTGAGTAGAAGTACCAACCTGAGAACTCGACTCGACTGGATGAGTAGGCGAACCAACTCTCACGAGTGTATACATTTCAGGAATTTGATCACTTGACTCCTTCTCTTGTTCCGACTCTTCATCTGACTGAGTCTTTTCTGAGTCATCTTCACTTGACTCAACTTTCACAACCTCCTATGACTCTTCATCATCTGACTTACCTTCAGAAGAACTAGACGAGACAGCATATGGCATTAAATCCATAGGGTTCATCTCAACGTGCCTGGGTGCAGCTGTTCTAGCAGCGACTTGCTTCCTCAAAGCCTCCTTCTTCAAATAAAACTTTAAAGGATGAAATGGTTTTCCTTTACTCCATTCCGTCTTGTTTGGCATTAACAAGGGAAGTAGAATACTTAGCTTGTTCCCATATCCTACCACATTTGATACCACCCAATTCCGAGTGTCAGTGTCAACTCGAACACTCTTCTCAAAATACATAATTCGACTGCAATCAGCTTGAACCAATTTCCTTCTGTAATTCCATAAAAAATTGCAGCCATCACCCTTGCTTTAACAAGAGTAACAGAATCATGAGAGCCAGTGGCACATAGCAAAATTTTGCTGGCTATGTCCAGTAGAGTTCGATACTTCTCCAGAAGATCCATCTTCTTGACGGCGGGGAGCTTGCCATCCGGTTTCAACCTTAACTTTCTTCCACAAAATATACTTAGATATCTTGCTTCTTGACCAGTTGCATAGTTCTCCACATCAATAGTTCCAATGGGCAGCTTCAGATGCTCAAACATGGCTTCTCGAGTGATTTCCACTCGATTTCTTCCAAGGAAAGATTCAATCACATCTCCTTGTCTGGTGGCGTTAGCAAAGAACTCCAGAACCTCTTCCTCCAAGACGACTTGAGGAAACGCCTCCAAATAAGGTTTCAAGCCACATCTGCTGCATTTGGTCAAAATCTCCGAATTTCCATCAGTGTGCTTACCCTTAAAGAACACCGAAGGTTCAACATGCACTTTGTTTTCTGAAATGAATCTGCCTAGGTCGAACCTAGCTTGCATATTAGTCCTTACATCAAAAATAGAGATGATCGTCATAGTGATAGTTTGAGTAAGAATCAAAGAGTGAGAATCACAAGATATTTGAAAGCTAGAATAGGGGAGTTATGAAAACGTGGGGAGAAAGTGTTTAAGTGTTTGAGTTTTGTTAACACAAGAAGTTTGAATCGGTGGTTAAGATTGAAACAGATGATCCAACGGTTGGGACTTTTGGTATTCGGTTACGGAATCGAGAACATTATGCGTTTTGATATGGTAAAATTTGGAATCCGTCTTTCCTATTGGTTAAGGCAGAGGAGTGAACTCATCTGACCTAGGATAGTAGGATTTGGCGCGAACTGGGTGTATACACCTCATTAAAATGGGAGTGTATAAATCTAGTTTTAGGGTTTTCCAATTTTTAAAATTATATCAAATTACTATAATATCCTTTATTCACATTGATTAAACACTTAGAGTAATTTGAATCATTAGAACACTTATCTTGTCTGTTCGAGTCTATCCAGAACAGACGAGTAGACTTAAGCACAAAAGACGAGTTCCCCCTTCGACTGTGCTTATCTATTTTGAACATCGAATGACTATTTAAGCCTGTCTTATCTTGTGCGACAGATTAGATGAGATACAGGTAGTAGAGTAGAATAATTAAGATGAATATCATTCTAAAGCAATGATCAAGATTTCGAACAAGATGACTTTTAACAAGCTTAAGAGTCAACATAAGGCTCTTTAAGAAATCAAAGATTCCCCCTTAAATGTTTATTCTCTTAGTATTACCCTCAGCTTTACCAGCTTCCTCATCGGGTTATTTGGTCATCTTGCCTGACCTTGTATACCTGTCTGTTGGGCGAGTAGACGAGTGCTCTGCTCCTTTTGTGGTAACTTGTCTGTTTCTCCTTTCTTCTTAGGCATGTACCTGTCTGGTTAGTACATTGCTACATACTAGTAGGGTCAAGATCAATTAGTCCTAGACTAATGCATAATTCACGAAAACGAGCCTCAGCTAATGGTTTTGTGAAAATATCAGCTCTTTGAAAATCAGTGTGAATCTTTTCCATGCGAATATCCTTCTTTTCTACATGATCACGAATGAAATGATGCTTCACATCAACATGCTTACAACGTGTGTGCAAAACAGGATTTTGTGTAATGGCAATTGCACTATTACTATCACAGAAAATAGGAACATTTGATTCATATATGTTGTAATCTCTAAGCTGTTGCATGAGCCAAAGTAGCTGACTACAGCAGCTACCAGCAGCCATATACTTGGCTTCGGTAGTAGAGGTAGCCACACTAGTTTGCTTTTTCGAAAACCATGAAATGAGTTTTGTGCCTAAGAATTGACAAGAACAAGATGTAGATTTCCTATCTATTCTACAGCCACCAAAATCAGAATCTGAGTAGCCACTTAGAGATAAATCATCATTTGAAGGATACCATATACCACGATTGATGGTCCCTTTCAAATATTTCAATATCCTTTTAGTGGTTTCCATATGACTCTCTTTTGGATTAGCTTGAAAACGAGCACATACGCCAACAGAGAATGCAATATCAGGTCTACTAGCAGTCAAGTATAGTAATGAACCAATAAGACCACGCTAATATGTTTGATCAGCACATTTACCTTGTTTGTCTGGATCCATTCTGTATGTAGGTTGCATAGGTATGCTAGTAGACTTGCATGTCTTAATACCATACTTGTCTAGTAGATTTCTAGTATACTTTGCTTGATTTATGAAAATCCCTTCTGGGGTCTGTTTTACTTGAAGACCAAGAAAGTAATTCATTTCACCCATCATGGACATCTCAAACTTACTTTGCATGAGTGTTGAGAAACTTTCACTCAGCTTTTTGTTAGGTGAACCAAAAATGATGTCATCTACGTAAATTTGAACAAGTAGGATGTCCTTACCTTCTTGTCTTCTGAACACGGTTCTATCGACCTTGCCCTTAGTAAAACCATTTTCCAATAGAAAGAGAGAGAGAGTATCATACCATGCTCTTGGAGCTTGCTTTAGTCCATATAAGGCTTTCTTTAGTCTGTATACCTGGTCACCTTTGACTTCGAAACCTGGGGGTTGTTCAACATACACTTCTTCCGCAAGAATACCATTAAGAAATGCACTTTTAACATCCATTTGATACACAGTAAACTTCATGTAAGCAGCATATGCAAGAAACAATCTTATGGCTTCTAGTCTAGCAACAGGTGCATAAGTTTCATCATAATCTATGCCTTCAGCTTGTGAATAGCCTTGGGCTACTAGTCTAGCCTTATTTCGAACAACTACATCATTCTCATCTTTCTTGTTTTTGAAAATCCATCGAGTGCCAACTACATTGTGATGTTTAGGCCTATCGACAAGTTCCCAGACGTCATTTCGAACAAACTGGTTCAACTCGTCTTGCATAGCGATGATCCAATTACTATCAGCCAATGCCTCTTTAATGGTTTTAGGCTCGATAGATGAGAGGAAACAACACCAGCAAAACAAAGATGGACTAGGTTGTTCTTGTGACTCAAAGAGTTGTTGTCTAGTCTTTACACCAATAGTAGAGTCACCAATGATATTTTCAGTATTATGAGCAGATTTCCATGTTTTCCTAGTCTTAGTATGCATATTATCATTATCTAGATCAATTATAGCATCATGCATTTCAATATCATTTACATCAGAAGATTTAACAGGAGTAGACGAGTCGACTAGTTCAGGCATGTCAACTGGTCTAGTGGATTTACCTTGAGCACTTACGTTCTCCTGATCATCAGACTCGAGAGCTTTCATGAACGGGTTATAAGCTTGAACAGATTCATAAACCTCTAATTCTTGGTCAGTTTGAATCGATAGATCAGTTACCTTCTTACTGATCTGGTCGGCAGACGAGTCCTGTAGTGATTCATCGAAAACTACATGTGGTGTTTCTTCCACACATAAGGTAGAATAGTTGAATACTCTGAATGCTTTGCTAGTCGAGAAGTATCCCAAGAATATCCCCTCGTCTGCTTTAGCATCGAAAGCATTCAACTTGCTTTTCCCATTGTTATGGATAAAACACTTACAGCCAAATATATGGAAATATGAAACTCTGGGTTTTCGACCTTTCCATACCTCATAGGGCGTCTTACCTAGTTCTTTATTGATAGCACTTCTGTTTTGGGAATGGTATGCAGTATTGATCGCTTCTGCCCAAAACTTCTGAGGAGTATTATATTTTGTCAACATGGTCCTGCAGGCCTCCTTAAGAGTTTTGTTCCTTCGTTCTGCTACTCCATTTTGTTGTGGTGTCCTTGCTGCACTAGTAAGGTGCTGGATGCCACGCTTAGAACAAAATTCTTTAATATAGCAGTTAATGAATTCAGTACCCTTGTCACTACGGATCTTGACAATGGACTGATTCTTCTCAACTTGTATCTTCTTCAACAGATCAGGTAGGAGTGTTTGTGTATCACTCTTCTTGTGTAAGAAGACTACCCAAGTGAATTTAGAATAGTCGTCTACCACAACAAGTGTGTACCTTCTACCGTTCAAAGTTGGAGGAGTATTTGGGCCATGTAAGTCCATATGTAGAAGTTCAAGAACTCTACTTGTTGAGAGGGTTGGAATAGATTTAAAGGAACCCTTTACCTGTTTACCTTTCTGACAGGCATCGCATACATGTGATTTGAAATAGATTTCGTTGGGTATACCTTCAACAAGGTAATCTCTTGCAATCTTATTAATCACCTTAAAGTTCATGTGACAAAGACGTCTATGCCAAAGCCAACTGACCTCTTTGGGTGTCTTAGTAAGAAGACAAGTGTCCCGTGGACAACTATTCCAATTCACAATGTACACACTACCTTGTCTTATGCCGACGAGTAGTACGGTATGAGTCCTCTTGTCTATGATTTCGCACTTTGACTTTTGAACTGCACTTTGTAACCTCGATCACAAAACTGTGAAATAGATAATAGATTATATTTCAAACCTTCTACGTATGATACATCTTGTATCTCTACGTCGCCATTTCGGATATATCCAAAGCCTTTTGTGATGGCTGTAGAGCTATCACCGAATATAACCTTTGGTCCTTCTTGCTCATAGTAGCTTGATAGAAGTGCCTTGGTACCAGTCATGTGATGCGAACAACTACTGTCTATGTACCAAGTTTCTCCTATTGAGCCACCCTTCTTGTATAGATCGAGTCGTCCTTGCATTAGATGATATTTCATAATTTAGGTACCCTCCTTGTCTATTGGGGTCCTGGGGGGTTAGTCGAGTTCAATGGAATCCAAATATACATTGGAGTCCTGAACAAGTTTGATCTTCTAAGCTTTCGACCATATTTGTTACAAAATAAGACCTTGTTGTCCTTGTCTGGCCTATCCTCAGTCCTTGGGTCTACTCGTCTGAGGTAGTCTTTTGACTTAACCTCTACTTGAGTAAGCACCGGTCTGTGATAGTCAGAGTAGGGCTTGTATGCATTGGGGCCATACGGTTTATAGACTTGTTTAGGTCTTTCTTCTCCTTCGATATCATACGATTCAGGCGGAGAATATAAGACGGGTTGAATACGATATTTTGAAGTCACTTTCCTAGGCCTAGACGAGTAGAGCTGAGACTGCCTTATGAAAGGAGGTCTAGGCTCTTTCCATCTAGTTTGTACTTGTCTAGTACTTGTCTCCTCAGGATACCAGTCCTCGTATCTGACCTGATTAGGTCGTCCACGATTTCTAGTCCTTTGTTGACTTGTCTTAAACGGAATAGCCTTGTTGTTAACTTTCTTTTTACCTCCCTTGGTAATTGGAATGTTAACTTGAGTCTGTTTGGGTACAATGCCTTCAGATGGGGTTCCAATATCGTATATCATTGGTCCTTTCCCTTTATCATTAGTCAAATAGCTTGAGATGAAAATAGTAGGGTTCTTAGGGACTTGAGTAGACGAGCTGGGTGTCTCAGCACCTATGCCTGTCTTGTCAGCAGGAGCCCTATACCTATCTGACAGTTCAAGGTTAACCTTAGAGGAGTTAACCAGGTCAGTAAGTTTCAGGTCTAGAGTGACAACCTCAGTTTCTAAGAACTTATTACGTTCTTCAAGATTTTTGCACTTGCTTTTTAAAACATTGAATTCATGTTTCTCAGTAGCATGTGTCTTAAGTAGGTCTTGATACAACTTGTTTGTCAATGCCCACTTGTCTTTGAATTGTCTCAACTCTTCTTGCAAGCGTTCATTTAGGACTGTTATATTAGGATCTACTTTAGACTGAGCTTCCTTAAGATCAATGATTTCTTGTTTTAAAATGATGTTTTCGTCACTGACTTCCATGAACGCCTTATTAGCGATTAGGAGGTCTTCTTCAGTCACATCAGTAGAGTGATGAAGACTACTCCCTACACCACTATAGGCTGTATCACTTTCATCAGAGTCTGATTCATCACATGATTGAAATGAAGTTGCAGATGATACCTCTTGCTCAATTTTAGCCATGCAGCAGAGTCCATCATCTACTATGAATGCTTCATCTTGATCAGACGGGTAGCTAGTCGAAGACGATGGTAACTCACCTGAGTCCGTTTCAGAGTCATTATTAGCCATCATTGCCTTCTTACCCCTGTTGTATCTTCTTTCCCTTCTTGCCTTGCGCTCTTCACGATCATCAGTGCTCAGGTCTGGACATTCGTAGTTGTAGTGACCTGGTTTCTCACAGTTATAGCATAAAGGATCGTTAGTAGCCTTTTTAATAGGTAATTTATCCCTGCGCTTATCTCGTCTATCAGAACGCTGAATCTTCCTATCATCGGACTCTCTATCTCGTCTGTTACTTTTCGAGACTTCGTCTCTCCTTTCGGACGAGTTTCGGTCTCGTCTGGTCTCAGACGAGTTCTTAGAAGTTGAACCTCTATAGTCTCTATAGAACTTTTTGTATCTACCATAGCGTTTGTTTAGTCTGTCAAACTTCCTTACCATAAGGTTCATCTGATCTTTCAGACTTAGATCAGTCTTGTCTAACTCGTCTCTTATGCTAGCAGGCTTGGACCTGTCTACTCTAGAGCTCTTAGACGAAGTAGACTTAAAAGCAACATTCTTCGACACGGCTTTCTCCCTATCACTACTGGCAATTGGTTCATCCTCATTTAATTCGAACTCATGCGCCTTAAGAGTCTGGAACATGGTTTCTGAGGGCAACGAGTCAATATCTTGTGTGGATTTAATGATCATCTTGACCATTTTCCATCTTTCATCCAAAGCCTTCAAAATTCTTAGGTTAATCTCTCTTTCAGTATAAGTCTTTCCTAGTACTTCAAGGTCATTCATGATTTTAGTAAATCGAGTATCCAATTCATCAATGGATTCACCTGGCTTCATCTTAAATGTTTCAAACCTTTGGACAGCAGTGGACAATTTGCTTTCTTTGATCAGCGTAGTGCCTTCACAAAGAACAGCTAGTTTGTCCCACATTTGCTTGGCAGTCTTACATTTTAACACTTTACCAAGATACTCGTTTGGCAAGGTGTGTAAAATATAGTTCTTAGCAAGACTATCCAAATTGTTTTGACGCATTTCTTCAGAAGTCAGTTCTGACCTTGGTTTAACAATCAGTTCTCCAACTTCTTTGGTTGGGTCCAGTGTAGCAGTATTTCTGATCATGGTAACGACTGGTCCTTCTTTGATCACAGATACCATCAGAACATGAGTTGAGCTGAAAATGGCCTCCATCCTCAAATTCCAGTAGTCGTAGTCCTGAACAGAGAACTTGGGAAGTTTGTTAGCACTTATCTCAAGAGACATGTTTTAGCAGTTTGATCAGATAGAATAATAGCAAGAAATCAAGATACAGATATATCAAGAAAGTGTGGAATGAATCAAAACAGAAACGAACCAAGACTTCACCCAACGTCTTTAAATGTTATCAAGAAACAGCAGTTCGAAAACTACTGCTCTGATACCACTTGTTGGTCCCAAGTTGAGTTAATAATATTGAGTAAGCTAGTAAAAGTCTAGAGGGGAGGGGTGAATAGACTTTTAAAAATCTTTCAATATATCAGAATACGTAATGCGGAATTAATCAAAGTAATAATGAGCCCAATCAGATTTATACTCAACTTATATTCGTAATTCGAACTATTGTTATGAACACTCTACTTGTCTTGTTTAGATAGGCAATTAAGCAATTAAACAAACAGTAAAGTAAATCAACACACAACGATTTTATAGTGGTTCGACAACTTGTCTACATCCACTCTCACAACTCCAGTCGTGAAATTTATTAACTCTTCCAATTGAGTAGTCTTGTGATTTTGAGTCCCAAGATATAAGACTTAGATCTTCTCGAAAACACTACCAAGTGCCTCTTCGATCCAACTAGCTATTTTACAAGTAACTAGCAACTTGAAACAGTAAACAAAAAATAAAACTTCTCTTCGTTCAGTAGTAGCCTTCTTTGATCTTCACTTGTCTTGTGTAGCTTTACTTTCTGAACATCAATCTCTGAGAGTATTTCCTTCACTTGAATCTTCAATAATGCTTCAATATGTAGTAGTATCAGTAGTCTTCAATCGATCAATACCTTGCGGTATTTATAAACTTCCAATTCAAGAACTTTCAGTTGTGTAACCAACTTTTCTTGAAAACTAACTTGTAACTGATTCTTCTTATCCTTTCACGCGTTTCTTTCAGTTAATTAGTTATTCCTTAACTAACTCTTCAATCTTTATCTTCAATACGCGTTTATGTAACTAACTTCAAGTTGACCTGTCTTGTTGAGTCGCGTACCTGTCTTCTTCTTTAGTAGTAGACTTCGTCTTCTACTTGTTTGTCTTCTTGTGCAAACTTCTGTAGTAGACTATTCTAATCCTAACAAGACTATTACATTACATTAAGCTCTTGTTATAAAGCTTAGTCAACTTAGAAAACTATACATCAATATACTATTACATACAACAATCATGAGCTCTATACAATAATTATCATAGCTCAATAACAAACTAAACATTATGAATATCACATATGAAGTACTTATAATTCGTACTTATCTTTTAATAATACTTGTCTTTCATGTGAACTCTACTGGTCTGTTCAAGATGAGTTCTCTTAACTAGACTAGATCAGTCAACACATAGAAAATATTTAAACTACTTTTGGCTTATCAAAACTTTATATTTTATCTTTTATCATCATTTAGAACTTGTTCTAGGATTCATATCACAACAAAAAGTATAGATATCAACGTTCGTTGTAAAAAAAATTGTATTAATTGGGATTTGAAGATTTATCTATTTTTTTCAATCCTTTCATCATATATTTGAAGATTTTGAAGTTTTTCAACTTAAGTTTAAAGATTTGTAGAAGTTTTCTATATTTTTTGTTTTTAGTTGTAATAGTGTTTTTTTAATTCAATGTCTTCTATCCTCTTGTAACTTAAATCAGCTCTCCATTTTATGGGTTGGTTATTGTGTACTTATTATTAAAGGGAGAATTATGTAGAATTAGGGATAATTCTCGCTTGAGATTTTGTTGACATCAATATTTGTTGTAAAAAAGTTGTATTTATCGGGATTTGATGATTTGTCGAAATTTTTTCAATCCATTCATCATATATTTGAAGATTTCGAAGTTTTTCTACTGAAGTTTGAAGATTTGTAGAAGTTTGAAGATATTATTTGGTTTTTAGTTTTAATAGTGTTTTTTTAATTCAATGTCTTCTATTCTCTTTTAACTTAAATCAGTTCTCCATTTTATAGAAGAATTAAAGATAATTCATTCGCTTGAGATTTTGTTGACGCAAATTTGAAGACGTTTCAATATATACCACAATTTATGAATTTAAAAAAAAAATAACGATCCTCAAATACTATTCGTGTTTATTTTTTACAATTAAGATTATATTATTTTATTTTGTCATTTTTTTAATCTTTTCCTGTAATTTTTTTATGTAGAGTTTTGTATTCAATAATGTCCCAAAATTCCATTATAAAATTAAAAAATTATTTCACTAATTCTAATAGTTATATTTTTCTTTAAACAATGTAACTAAATTGAGTCTCATGACTATAATAGCTAGTATTTATTATGTAACTAAATTGATACTATATTGCAAAAGTTAAACTTTGAAAAAAATAATTGAATCTTAATTGATGATCATCAAAATTTAATTATTATTTTCACTAACTTTTCCTATATATTATTTTCACTCAATAATGATAATCTTCATTAACAACTACCATTTAAATTATTTAATATTATAATAAGTATATTAATTATTACCATTCACAGTTTCATCTAAAATACTTAAAATTATAATAAGTATATTAATTTTAGATTAAGTAATTATCTTATTTTATAAGTTGAGTTCAGCTTAATTAATAAAAATATTGAGAATTGGAGTGTGTATAGTAGTTGGAGACTTGGAGTGTGTATAGTAAATTTGAGAATTTGTTTAGTCTTGGCCTTATAATAATATATACTTTTTTAATATAAGTTAGTGATATTATAAAATGAATATGCATTATAAATAATAATTAAAATTTAAAGTAACATTTTTCAACATATCAGTCGTGCGTTAGCACGGGAGCTATACCAGTCTTAGAATTAATGTTAATAACTATTATACATTGATTAATGATTCACTCCTTATTAGTAGGAGTTAGTTAAGATAATTTAAACTATATTGGCAATAGAGTAATTCAATGGACCACACGTGCGGCGCACGTCCGACCTTGTCAAGCATGTGGGCCTGGGCCTTGGGAGATTCAGTCGAAAGGGAGAAAATTTGGATTGAAGAAGTTCCGAGGAATTGTATCTCTTTACTTATCAATGATGTAAGACAAATGCATATTGTTTCAGTTTAATGAAATTACCCTTTTTTGAAAAGAAAAAAAAAACTAGTTTATATTGTATTCACTCCCTCCTTATTTCTGATTACAAAATTAAGGAATATAATGAAATAATATATATTAATAAAAACGATTTGATTGAAAGAGAAAAAAAAGTTATAAAGTAGAGTATAAAGATAGAATTTTAAAAGATATTTAAGAAAAAAAATATGAAAAATTTATAGGCGGACGAAGATATTATTTTGATAAAAAAATACATTTAAAAAAAAAAACTCAACTTTATTTAGCAACTGCAAATACCAATAGGAATGTCTACACAAGGAATGGGGGTC
Source organism: Galeopsis tetrahit (assembly GCA_963675135.1). Classification (NCBI taxonomy): domain Eukaryota; kingdom Viridiplantae; phylum Streptophyta; class Magnoliopsida; order Lamiales; family Lamiaceae; genus Galeopsis; species Galeopsis tetrahit. The sequence goes on along the minus strand of OY776124.1, from coordinate 57,649,820 downwards.
AAACCAGACATGGAGGCTCGCAAACTCCCTAACAACTCTAACAAGTCGATGCGCCTTACCATTGGCAGGTCGATAGACAAAATCAACAGTTCAAAAAGGAATAGTAGAAACTATAAATTTGAAAACATCTATAAAATATCAAAAATTGAAATCGATTATTGAAACGGATTCATAGTTTCCGATACCAATTTGGCATCACCTTCAACCTCCATATTTTCGAAACCCAACTCCTTGATCCATGTAAGTGCTTACACAATATGTATCATAGTTTTGATTACAAATCAAATTTAATGTATAAAGTAAATACAATTTATTTATAATTATGTGTTCATGTACAACAACACAAATGAGATAAATGTGTTCAGTGTACAATTTATTTAGGGTCCGTTTGATACAGGGCACAAATTTAGTATGGAAAATGACATATAAGAGGCCCGCTTACTAAATTAATGCAAAAAGTGACATATAAAGGTGTATAAAGATAAAATCTTGTGTGATAGAAAGTACAAAAAAATGTGCTAAAAACACTTTATTCTCGTGTGATAGCATGTATTAAACTTTATAAAGCTTCATATAAAATTGTTTTTTGTTTGATAGAATGTTCAATTCACCATATAAAAATGATCAAAATGATGAAAAGACATTTATACCCTCACTATTCATCACTAATTCATTGTTTGATGCACCATATTACTCCTGATACATCAAAATCGAACATTCTTTAAACCTCTGTCATTTGCCACTCTTCGAGTTCACGCTCACATTTCCCGAGTTCTCCATTTCTTCGACTTCCAAAGCTCCCGACTACACGCAAGGTTTTCTTCATCATACTCCATTCCCTCGTCGTCTGAGTTTCTTTGTCACCGCTAACCATCTATTTTTCTTCTCTCCGTTGCAGGTGCGCTCTCCATTGTTGAAGCCGGCAATGTCTCAGGTTTTTTTATCTTTGTTTTTTATCCATTTCAGATCTCATTGTCGTATGATGTACATTTCTTAGCTATTAAACGATTATGTTGGGTTGGTGTTTTAGTCGATGAAAATTTCGTCTTCTTGTTCAATATGACACTTTCTTCACTGTTTGCGAGGGTTTCTAGTGGATTTACCGTTTTCCCCTTCCATTTTGTCTAAATATGTTTTAGTCTAGAAAAAATTAGGGCTTCTTGAGTTTGGTTTATCATTATTGCTTTGAATCGGTCGTAGATGGAAGGTGGGGGCTCAAGTTTCGATACTACCCCACAAATGGGGAATAGGAGGTACAAGACCCGTTCAAACAGATTGACAACTGAAAATAACAAGCGAAAGAGGCGAAACTGGACTGACGTAGAGGAGTCTGTTCTGCTGAGTAAGCTTAAGGAGATTGTGCTTGATGGCTGGAAGACCGAAAATGGCTTCCGGCCAGGTTATCAGAATAAATTGGAGGAGATGATGTTGGTTGAGCTGCCCGGCACCGACATTCGAGCAAATCCACACATTAATTCAAAGCTTATTGTTTGGAAGAGGCTATATGGCTCCCTCAGCACCATGCTGAAAGATAACTCCGGAATTGGATTCAACAGCACAACGCACCTCATTGACTGTGACAATGAGATGTGGGAAAAGATTGTTAAGGTATTTACATAAAGTTTGTTCAATATATGTGTGTGGTTTAGATTGTTTTGTGATTTCAGCTGTGCAATTCAATAGATTTGGTTGATTCTATTATGTATTTGTATTTAAGTTGTAGATTGTTTATGTTTTCAGAAAGATCCATATGCCGCAACAATGCGCTTCAAGCCCTGGCCAATGTACGGTGATTGGCTTGAGGTGTTCGGTAATGATCGAGCAACCGGATCTGGCGCTGAGGATGTGTACGAAGCTTTCAATTCCCTTGTTGATGATGATTTGCCGCCTGTGGATGATGTTGAGTATGTGAACATGGAATCAGAGCCACCGCAAGCTGGGACTCTTGTTCGTGGGGCGAACGCAGACACTGAGCAACCTGATGTTAATGCTAATGTTAATTGTTCAATGGACAAGGATTCTGAAACTCAGGCACCCACACCCATCAATGATCGTCGTCCCAATGTTTCTCGTAAGCGAAGCTCTTCGGCAGCAACTGTGAATTCTGAAGATCCATTGATGAACGTGTTGGGTCATATGGCCACATCCTCCGACCATCGCTTAGGCGTGATTTGTGATGCGTTACAATATGAGTCAAATCTTGGTCTTAAGAGGCACGACATCTATAACCTTCTTGGCGACATTCCAGGGTTGACTCTTGATCAGAGGATTGACACATCGAACGTGCTCGTGCAAAACACTGTCGTCATGGAGATGTTCTTGGGTTTTTTGCCTGAAGCGCGTGCTCGGTTTGTGCACCGGATTATATCCGGTGATGTTCGTTTATGAAGGATGTTTGGTTGTTTTTTTGGATGGGCCTGGTGTTGTTGATTGAAACTTAAATTCTCTCCCTTTTGGCAACTTAGATACTTTATTACCTATATTTTCAGTTGTTGGATACCCTATATTTTGTCAACTTTTTGTACAATCGTCTGATACATTTGCGTAGTTTATGGATGTTAAAGTATTTTGGTTGAATGTTGTTTTGCTAATTTTATAACATGCTCATGCTTCCTGCCTTGGTACATTTTTTTGGATATTTGAATGTTCGCATTGTCGTTGGAATTTGTTGTTTTGATTGGGGTGTTTGTTTATGAAGTATTGTTTATTGGTAGTCAGGCACTCAAGCCCATATGTGTGGGGAAGAAAGTGACTTTAAAGACAACCAAAACAATGAATATGCAAAAAAAGAAAGAAAGAATAGAAACACTATTTTCCATGACAACAAGATAGGTACCCCAATGTGTGTTCATTGTGCACGAACAAATAAGAACTTCTACTAACGAAATATATGTGTTCATTGTGCAATGTCTACATCATAATCAGTTGTACAAAACATGTTTCTATTATGTCATATTACAATTGTGGGCTATTTGTTTGGCGTTTCTTTAGGAAGTATTGTTTACAATTTTGTGATCTTGAATCCATTGTTTGTTGAGTAGCCAAGCCCACATCATTCATTGTGTATGAAAGAAAATGATGCTAAAGTAAACCAACAGAGCAATATGCACAAAAACGATATGTTACATTGATTTCAAAACAACAAAATGGATACCCCATTGGTTCATATAATAATGTACAACAATATAATCTTCCTACTAGCCAAAATAAACACAAAACACAATAAGGAGTTCATTGTGCAAGATCATGGAACCTCAACTGACTCAATGTATGTGTTCATTGTGCAATGTCCAGGCACAACTACATCATAATCAGTTTCGTAAAACCTGTTTTCGACCATGTCCCAGTACACAAATGTTCCAATTGGATCAACTCTCATAAGGATCTTCGAATCATCCGGCTTCTTGAATCTCATCGGTTGGATACTCACTAGTCCTATCGCGTTCCTCAGTATTGGACCATCCATCGTTATCTTTGTCTACGAATCGTCGTCTCCATACTCCTTAAGAATCCAAAAACTTATACGGTTCTCAAAGAAATAGAAGTTGGAGTAATAAATAAGAGTATCACTGTCCAGCGCACCAATATTATGAGGGAACCCCAGATCTAACGCTTCAACGGGGGTTCGTATTATTCTAAACTCCTCTGGCCCCATATCCAATGCAACCACTTGACGACTATGTGGACCAAAATAAATAATACAATGAAGGGCACCCTTTACATACACACCTGGTTCCGACACACAATCCATATCCCGACAATGCCCCAAATCTCTCCAAATATTTTGTCTTGAAGAATATATCGACAAATATGGACCCAAATTCGTGCCCGTGAATCGTACAAGGCGACTTACTTTAGTATCATCCGTCCCTTCATCGTACCCCACCCCGAAGGACAACACCGCCCTATTGCACTCATTTAAATGAAACGGAACGTTATGCGGAGGAAGTACCCGATAATGATTTGTAGTTGGATTCCACAAGAAAATGTTGTCTTCGAGCCCGATGGCACAAAGTATGCCGTTACAACTCCCAACAACTTCGAACGACTTCTCCAAGTCTCCCCATCCCGTTGGCTCACTCCGATGGACCACTATACTCTGGCGCCTATTTTCCTGGTCCAGCATGTACCCACCTCTGTTCTGCTTGATCATTTCACGCAAATGTTGCTTCACAAAGGCGGGACTTTCAATCATTGTTTTCCAGGCCCGACACACACTCTTGCATCGAAAAACACACAAGGCTGGCAGAAGGGTTAATGTCTCCCAAATCAACTCGAACGACAGCGTTGTGGGCATAGATAACTTTCTACGACTCATATTGTGGATGATTTTGTGAAATTCTTGTTTTAGTTAGAAAGAAAATGGTCTGCGAATATGATTGCGATGTGGTTTGAAACGAAGATGAAACCCCTTTTTACAAGCAAGGATAGGTGCGATTCCCGGAGTGTAGCGTCATTTGGTTTTCCAGTTAGATTTAAACTTTTCAACTTATGCGACGATTAATTAAAAGTTGAGATAATCTCTTTAAATTTTTTGAAATTAAATGATTCGGTGATTGGATATTTCAGTTTAATTCACATATCCGCCCATTTTAAATACAACTATGACGCCCATTTTTCAAAATAAGTAATCGAGTCGAGTACGAGTTTATTATTTCGTAAAAAATACGTTTTACAATTTTAATTAAAAAACTCAATAGGCAATCGAGTCGAGACGAACCCTCTATTTAATACATCTTTAAATGTTGATTAGTTATAAAATTCACAATTGCCCATTTTTAAATACACAATACAGCCCATTTAAAATACGGATACGAAGCCCACTAACTCGGACAAATTTTAAAATACAACTATGAGACTCATTTTAAAAAATAAGTAGTGGAGTTCAAGTTCGTAAACACAAGTTTAATTAAAAAAATTAAATAGGCAAACGAGTTTATTCCATTCATTTTATCGAGTTTCTTATTGAGTGGATCCCACTGTTTAATTCACAATTCCCCAATTTTAAAAACACGGATACGAGTGCAACTACCTCGGACAAACTTTAAAATACAACTATGAGGCTTATTTTAAAAAACAAGAAAAAATTTGTTTGACAATTTTAATTTAGAAAAATTAATAGGTAATCGAGTCGAAACGAGCCTATTCCATTCGTTTTATCAAGTTTCTTATCGAGTGAATCTAATTGTTTAACAAATCTTCAAATGTTGATTTATTTTTTAATTCACAATTCCCCATTTTCAAAAACACAACACAGCCCATTTAAAATCCGGATAGGAGGCCCACTATCCCAAACAGTAAAACCCTAATCCCAAGGTCGGTGCGCGCCAAAAACTTTAAGGAATAAAATATTATTGTGAAAATAATAATCCATTCTTAGCTGGAGTGTTTTTATCCCTTTAGGAGGACTCGTATCTGTGTACTGGAAACAACTCGCGTTCTTCGATTCACTCTCCGCCTTGAAATTATCATTAATCAATCGAAAAAGGTTCGTATACTGTTGTATATCAACTTCAACTTATATCTTGTTTGCATGTTGGTATTCATAACTCTATGGTTGGTATTCATTGCGTTAGTGTTAATTTGATGTTTTTGGTGTGCATTATTATGTCATATATATGTGTTTGTTGGTGACTGGTGAGTTTTGTATCTGATTTATAACAGGTTTGAATGGCAATGAAGAGTATTGAACCTGGGTTTGCAGTGGGTCTTAGTAATAGGTCGGAATTACGCATCATAGATACTATTAGCAACAGTCTAGGTGCAAAAAACATAGTTAAATTTCGCGAGTCATGCTTTGGGCAGTTCTTAGATATTGAAGATCTCGCATTTCAAGGACAACTCTACCTTCATTTGTTGTATAAGCAAGACCTGACAAATGTAGGAAACAAGTTAATTTTCAATATCAACAACACAAAAACTGAATTCGGGCCTAGGGAATTTGCATTAGTCACCGGATTGCAATGTGGTTCGAAGTCTCCAATACCCACCAACTCGTTGGTGCACAAGAAGGTCTTTAAGTCTGCAACGGAGGTAACCGTATCCCAAATTGAGGATGCCTTTTTATACAAATGTGGACAAGATCCTGAATCTGATGTTGTCGTTGTTGCTATTGCTCTATGGTGTTCTGCTCATTAAACATAAAAGTTCGAAGTTTGTTGATCTTGAATATATGTTCCTCATTGATGACTTGGCTGAATTTAATGGTTATCCATGGGGTCGTGTTGCTTTCGAGTTCCTTGTTGATTATGTTAGGAAGAAACTTAATGCCCTTAAACTTCAAGAGAGTGAGAAGCCCAAACAACGGTACAAACGAAAATCAAGAATGTACATTGATGTTTATGGTTTCAGTTATGCCCTTCAAATCTGGGCATATGAGGCAATGCACAGTGTTGCATCTACTTGTGATGTGCCTATAGCCCGTCGTCGGACATCCATCCCACGTATGATTAGATGGAGTTGTGTAGACGGGGTTATACGTTATCAACAACTCAGTAAGAAATGTTTCCCAAGATTGAAGGGACGAGATCGCTCTGCAGATAATGTAAGTGCAAAATGTTCCCAATTTGGCTGAATACGTTGTGTATTTTATAATAATCATCCCCTTTATGCAGATGCGTGTGGTGGGTAATCTAGTGCCCTCAAAGGTTGAGGAAAATTCACCGTCTTATCGTAGTGCCGTCCTATGGGAAGAGGAACTCGATCAAGTCCGCACTCATGATGATCCATCCCGACTATCTCGTAAAAGAAAGACTCATCCAATCATTGATGTTACTGATTGCGATACAAACGCGACCGGAAGAGGGGCGCGCAAAACTCAAACAGTCCACAAAGATGAAACAACATAAACAAACGAACCAAAGATAAAGGGCTTTCGTGAAACGGTCATTGGACGGCTAGATACTATAGACAAAACTCAGGCAAGACTAGAGATGTTGATGAATGCTATTTGCCTGAAGCTTGGTATTAGTGCCAAGTCAGTGGAGACCGATCAAAACCCCAAAGATGAGAATATGGTGGAACCTGATGGACAAGAGGCTAGGAAAGTGAACGGTGGCGACGATAACGTTCGTGAAGACATGAAGTTTAATTCAATAAGAAATTAATCTATCAATTACGAATTGTTATTTACTAATGCTTGATTATTTTTAATTGTAGGAATACGATTATGTGAATGAGTCTGATAATGAGTGTTTGAAGGAGGCTGGTGACGAGTGTGTGAGGGAGTTTGATGATGAGCCAATGAAGGATGCTGAGGGCGAGTGTGTGAGGGAGTTTGATGATGAGCCAATGAAGGATGTTGAGGGCGAGTGTGTGAAGGAGTTGTATAATGATACAATGAAGAAGGTTGAGGGCGAGTGCGTCAAGGAGTCGGATAATGAGCAAATGAAGGAGGCTGGTGACGAGTGTGCGAACAAAGCAGAGGAAGACTGTGTTAAAGATGGGGAACGTGAATACTTAAAGGATAACGATGAAACAACCGTACGGGAAAATGTAACGTACTAAACGATTACAAATGTCTCTCAGATTAGTTGCACATTGAACAATGTAAATGACATTCTATTTTATTTCTTTTTATGTAGATGCTTCAAATAGTCCCTTATGTGGAAAGCGATGCACATAGGATTGCTTTCAGTCCACTCATTAGCCAAGTTTCACCCCAATTGGTATGCCACTTCTCGGACTGGTGGGCCGTTAACCAATCTCTACACACTAAGGTGAAATTATCTGTGAAGTGTGTCCCTTATGTTGAGCCAAGTTGGTTCAATTATATATGGACCGATACAGGGTTGCTTTCAGATGAGGTCAAATACGTTTTTTCAATTTTAATGTGGAAAACATGTTCTTTATGGGTATCGTTATACGTAGTTGTTATTTATTTTTTAGCACATGGATGCGCTCCTGTACCTCCTTCTACGCAAAGTAGAGATGTGGCCAACGTGTTTCTTGCGCAATTGGACAGCTGTTGATGTTAGCATGGCTGTAAGTGCCTTTTCTGTGTTTCCTTATACGGTATTAGTGTGTGTGCGCTGAATAATATTGGAAATAATACATGCAGACATTACTCACGTCGAGATGTTACAACTCCTGGAAACGGGCACGCGATGGTGAATGGACTTGGTCTGAAAAGGAAGGGCGTATACTTGAGTATGTGACCGGCCGACGGCCAAAAAATGTCTACTGTCGCCCATGGTCAGATGTTGAGTATGTGTTTGGTGTTGCAAATATCGCGAATAACCATTGGGTGTTGTATCAGATTATTATTCAGGACGAGACAATAAAGATATACGATTCCCTAATGGGGCGTCGTCCGAAGCCACAACTGATGCAACTATTTAAAAAGATGGCTCAACTCTTGCCTAGCTTATGTGTAGAAGGAGATGTATGGAAGGGCCAACGGGAATTACAGTCTTTAAAGCCGGTGTGGGATGTTTGTCTTTATCCGTGTCCTCCACAACAAACAAATGGTAGTGATTGTGGAATTTTGTGCATGAAAATGTTGGAATGCCTTACTACGGGACAAGATGTGCAAGTCATCGTTCCACAAATGTGTGAGTCTTATCGAAAGTCCTAATGTGTTGAACTACTCAATGAAGACAATATTAAATAGTTATGTTATGTTATGCCGACTACAATGCCAGCTCCTAAACCCACGCATGTTATGTTATGTTGAATTTACTTGAACTCTGATTTAGGTTTATTATGCTGAAGTTTGTTGTGATCATGTATGCGAATGCTGCTACGTTATGTTATTATGTATTGCATATTCATTATCACACCTTAGTCATTGGTTTGAGCTGAGTATAATTGCATTTTTGGGCTTCAACATATTTTGTCATACATAACCTAATGGGAGGCAACGTTTGGCGCCAAAACCAAAACAAAACCCTAGTCCATTTGGAGGGAACATTGTTACAATTTTTGGAGGGAACATTCTTCATCTTTTGGAGGGAACATATTTTACACCTATATATATACACAACATGATCCAACCATAACCACACAACCACACAAAATCATGTATGCTTCTTCTCCACAAAACCACGGGAAGTATGTGACATGTGACTGTGGTAAAGAGGCCCGTATATGCATTTTAAGTAACGAACAAAGCAGAGGAAGACTCTTTTACTCGTGTTATTATCCGAACGATGATGCTGGATGTGACTATTTCCTTTGGGCAGACGAACACTCAAGGAACGTGCAAGCCACTGCACCAGACGGAATGCTACCGGGCATAGTGACGAAGTTCGACGCATTGTTGGTTGAAAACCAAGAGCTCATGAACAGGTTGAGTCGAGCAAAAGATTATGCTGAAATTTGGAAGGAGTCATGTACCCACCTAGAGTCAGATAATGACTATAAAACTGGACGGATTGAAGAGTTGACGAAACTTCAAAATCTTCTTGTCATTGCACTCATATTCTGTCTCCTACCTATTATGTTCAAGTTCCTAGGTTGAAAGTGTGGTACCAAATTATGTAGTATTCCACTTAGATTTACGCTTATTTATGAAATATCCATGTAAGCCAATGTCGTCCAATGCTATATTAATTGCAACTAGTGAATTTTCCGTATGGACCAAACAAATAGCCCACAAAAAGGCCCATTACCAATAAAATATACACACAAAGCACACAATGAAATCGAAATACGATAAAGGTTGTCAATTTTGAAAATACATTAAAACGTAGACAAGAACACGACAAACGCAAATGTTCAAAGACACAACAAATACGAAAACAACATAAAATGTAAACATAACGGAAACTAAAATACATTAGATCATGTTAAGTCATCTTCTTTTTCCTCTTCTTCGGAGACCTTGAAGAAGCAAAAGACGAAGAACAAGCCCCTCTATTGTTTGTACTCCACAAAGTGGTTAGAGTGTCCGGAAGGGCTGAAGGCTGTATTAATTGCTGACGAGGAGGAGACCATGACGGGGTCGACTCTTGAAGCGGTTCAACGTCCTCATATTCAGTTGATCTTGCCGGCGCCCCTGGGCCATAGTTAAATGTAGGGTCTATTATCGGAGGATGGCCATGTTGACCCTCATCGTCGGACACCATGATTGGTTCAGAATTGCTATCGTCACTTACTTGAATAATATCAACATTCGCTGGAGGCTCGATGGGAGCATCGAAAATTCCAAATAACAGGTTAAGCTTCTCATGGTGTGGATCTGCACGATGGAAGAATGCTTTGAGGGTCTCATCCGACTGTGACAATATGTAAATGTTAATGTAATTAATCAAATACTATAAAATAAAAAGGACGAGAATTAAATGAAACCTGAATCAAGCGAATCCAATTATGTTTCGAGGTATGAACGACGTTCCATTCCGGATCCCACCAAACTCTCGGGTGTTCTTTAAGCTTCTTAAAAGTGTGGTACCGACGTTCAAGATCTGAATGACGTTCGATACCATCGATCCATGTCAACGCATGGTTGTACCTCTCATTCACGGCTTGAATGCTAGTGCATATTGCACCAAAGTTTACTACCTCGTTCGCATGCCACCTTCCTAGACTCTTCTGGATAAGTAGGCTATCAATAAACACATCATCACACTCAAAGTCCCAAATGCCCGAGTACAACAAGGTTTCTTGCAGAGGGATGCTTGGGAGATTATAGTTTGGCATTTTTTGAGTATGTGAAGATGAGCATAGGTGGAGTGTGGGGAATGCAGCTTATGTAGTTGAGTAGTAGATTAGAAAGTTGTGAATTGTCTTTTCATGAAGATTAGAAAGAGATTGGTTATTGCTTTGTTCTAAAAGATTAGAAAGTTGTGAATGGTCTTTTCATGAAGATTTAAGTCAGAGAATATATTCCATTGTATGAAAAATAACATTTGACAAGTCCATCAGCCATTTCATTAGAATCTTGAATATATGGCATTCACAAGTTGAATAGTAAAAAACCACATGCTTCAAGATCGATCCATTAAGGCCTAAAAATAAATTATACACACATCTTAAAAGTTCAATGAGCAATTAGGAAACCCAATAAGATAATGATAGTGACAAACATAAGTACGATCACAACCAACAAACAGATGATTAGATGACTTGGGACTCCATTTAGGTTAACAGCAATAGAAGATGAATTTAGTGGTTCGTTACCACTTGTCGATATGCTATCGGTTTCATCTGCATTGGACCGGTGATGCAGTTGAGAGTCTGAATCTCGGACCAAAGGATTTGTACACGAACTTGAACACATCTTACTTGAATTATAAGTTTGAGTAGTAAGGAATGTCGGAACATTACCGGATTTATCATTCCGATGATATTCATCACACCAATAAAAGTGCTTACTATGCTGAAGGTATCTCAGGCACTTGTAGTAGTATCTACCCGGATGCCTCGAACTTTCACCTGCGCACTTTGTGATCATATGTCCATTTCCACAAGAACACATCGGAGGGACCATTTCCTGAAAGCTTGGCGAAACACAAGTACAACATATATAAGAGATGGGATTAAAAATGATGCATGTAACAACAATTAAAAAGTCAAGCAGTCAACAATTACAATGCCAATCCAAACAGACACAAATTATGATCCCCAATCACAGCAATGACACAGTTTCGAATGTCCAAACATGCAAATCACACAAACTCAGATGTCTACTCCCCGTAATTAAAAAAAAAAAAAAATTAAAATGTGTTCAAGTCCAAACATGCAATGAAAGCCAGCGTAAATGTATTATTCTCTGGATCTCCAACAATCCCACATTTCCTGAGCCAAACCCTCTCGCCATTCGTTAAACTGGGCCGATGACTCAACGGTGTCCACAACGTTGTCATTAATTTCATCGTCGGCCGGGACATCACCATGTAAATCAAACATTTCCTCGATTGGGTCAACAGGCATTTGAGAGCGGCAGTAATTGTGGAGGAGGAAACAAGCCATGATAAGTCTAACTTGAACCTTCAGAGAATAGAACGACGTACTTCTAAGTATCCCATGACGTTTTTTCAATACACCAAAAGCCCGTTCTATGATATTACGCGCCCTAGTGTGTCTCATGTTGTAATGTTCATGTGGATTAGTTGGCCTGCCAATATTGGGACCCCACTCACTTAGATGATACCGACAATTACGGTAAGGAACAAGAAATCCTTCGCTGTTGGGATAACCGTTGTCACACAAATAGTACTTCTCTACAAAAGACATTTACGTGAGATGCATGTGAAAATTTCAGGTAAGAAACATGTTAGACGTACACATACTTACCTTTAGGAACTTTGAGACCATAAGGCCTGGATACAGCGTCGCGAAGTATTCTACAATCGGCAACAGACCCTTCCCACCCCGGAAGAACGTAAACGAATCGCATTTGTGTGTCGCATACTTCGAGCACATTGGTAGAAATACGGCCCTTCCGTGTTCTATAACGTGCTCTATCTTCGGAAGGTACATGAAGATCAATAAATGTTCCATCAAGGGCACCGAGACAACCCTATCAAAAGAAGTTGAGGATACATTTAAAACGATAAATATAACATAAGCAACATATAAAGCAATTCAAGAGGGAGGAAATGTATACCAAAAATTACCTTGAACCATTTCCATCTTGAGTCGGTGGAGTCATCAGATACAGGTACAGGCTTAACTAAGAACAAATGATGCAATTTCAAAACAACTTTCAATACTAAGCGGACAATGGTGGATATTGTTTGACCAAACCTTTCAAAATCAAATGCCACAACCCTATTCTTTTTATGGTGAGCAAGAACAAATAAGAACACTGAAACTTGCTCTTCAACACCAACATACTTTCGTCTTTTTAAACCCCCTAATTCGTTCAGTAAATAACACAAATGTGCAAACGCATTTCGATCCATCCTTAGATTCGCAACACAATCAGAATCGCGAGTTTGGACCAATCTATTCAAGTGTAAAACTTGCCTAGGGATTCTAGAAATCATACCACAAGTAATGGTGCGCCTTCTGACATTTCTGTTTCGTCTAGTTATTAGGATTATGAGTATACATGTAAGAATGAACTGTTGGTGCAAGATCTCTTCAATTAAGAAGAACATCAGAAGTTTTTTTTTTTCATCGAAGGGGTCAGCATTGTATAGATAGGAATTACCTATACGAACAACGAATAATTAGATACTCAAACGGATCACACAACAATGTTCCCAGAGCACACAAGCAAAACAAACGAAATCAAAACACATGTTTAAAGATTCCAAAATCCATAAACCCAAAATAAAAAATGCATACTAACCTGTTTGTAATGAAAAAAATGCGACGGAACCCTAAGCCCACAAAAATAACCTACACGCAACCGATCTGGGTTATTAAAAATCTCCAACAAAAAATTACTAATCTGCAATAACTAAAGCAGATCGAACATTCAAGTGAACAAGCAAATCAAACCTTCAAGCTTTACGTCAAGGAATCCAGCGAGCAGCGAACACACACCTAAAAACCACAAGAGAATGGTGAATACGAAAAAAACGAAAGAGTATTCATCGACAACGAGCTCTAGAAAATTAAAAAAATAATTCTGCGATGTTGCGACTTTCACCATTAACGGCGATGAAGCAAAAACTTGAACGCGGACGCCAAGGCAGTCAGATAAACGCTTGTGGAGAACGCCCGTGGAGAACGACAGTGATGGCCGGCAGAGATGATCGACGATGGATAATCGCCAGAGAAAAGTCGAAGAAAAGGTTTTTGAAATTCAATTGAGGCGATTATGGCAAAGATGTAGGAAAAATGAAAAATCGAGGGGCAATATAGTAATCGTGCTTATACGGGGCAAAGACCATATAGCTAATACTAGGGGGGTACAATAATTTTTTGGAGGTGGAACAACGATTTGGGCATATAAGACCTATATAAGAGCAAAACCACCACTTTTTAATATAGTGGTTTTGGGCCTATTCAGGGCCGAGATATAAGCCTATTTAGACTATTAAACAACACAGATGTTGTTATACAGGTATAAAAATCACTTTATTCGCCCTATCAAACGGTACCTTAGTATATAAAGAACTAATTTGGCATAGCTGATTTATATATGGGGTTTTTAAAAAAAATATATTATCATATTGAAATTGATAAAATTTTGAACTGGGCCAAGGTGACAAAATATCCTATTTTTGCGATTTTTTATCGATTATAAAAGTGTAAGTAGGAATTACTAAAAAATGTAACATTAATAATAAATAAAAGTGCAAGTAGTAACTAGTAAAAAATGTAACATTAATATGTGATAACATTTTTCAGCTACAATCCATAGTTGTTGTCATTAATATTATGGGGTGGTTTTTATCAAATTATTCGATTAAAAAAAAAAAGCAAAATTAAAATAAAATGGGGGACAAATTCAAACCGTGTAATTCGACCTTATAAAAATGTTCATTTATTATTTAAGTAGTTAACATACCCAATAATAAATATTTTTCTTACACTTTTCAGTTATAGTGACTTACACATTTTCAGTAATATTGTGTTGCACTTTTCAGTTATAATAACTTGCACTTTTCATTAATATTGTGTTGCATTTTTCAGTTATAATCACTTGCATTTTTAATAATAGTGTGTTGGACTTTTCAGTTATAGACACTTACTTTTTTTAGTAATGTTGTGTTACACTTTTAAGTTATAATGACTTACACTTTTCATTAATATTGTGTTGCATTTTCAGTTATACTGACTTGCACTTTTTAATAATATTGTGTTGCACTTTTCAGTAATATTGACTTACACTTTTTATTAATACTGTGTTGCACTTTTCAGAAATATCATATTTCACTTTTTAGTTATACTGACTTATACTTTTAATAAATATTGTGTTGCATTTTTCTGTTATATCGACTTACATTTTTTAAATGGTGGGTGTAAAACTTTTCGGGGAAAAAAATATAGGACAAACCACCCCTAGTCTTTAAGATTCAAACTAAAAATTTATAATGATTCAATTAAAGATAAAATGATACATAATTGTACCAATTTACCCTTGCCTTACCATTAATTTCGAATTTTCAAATCATTAAATTAATTAATGTCAAATATGCAAAGTCAAACCTCTTAAATTTTAAAAAGCTAAGAGATTATCCCTTAATTATAGCGCAATTTTCAATTCAAATTATTTTCCTAAAATTCGAGATCATACTTTTTGTCTGTCCACATTCATATTTTTATATATTCAATAATTTTCTTATTAATCGAAAATATACTTTAATTAATTATATATTGTTATTATTTTGCATACCATATCTTTATTAAAATATAAATTATATTATGAAATACTTAATAAAATTAATACATTCAAAAAAATTATTTTGCTTGATACACCTCTAAAAGTGTTTAAATAATTTGCTGAACAACTTGTATTAACAAATACTTGTTGAATAAGTCTAATATTTTTGCAAGATGCAGAGATGCATATTTTATTTATATGCAACCGATAAGTGCATATACTTTCAAATATGCATGCGTTTTTTTATATATGCAACCAATAAGTGCACATTCGTTTCACACATTCGATTACTCGCTCGATTCTCAAGTGTGTTTTCTGCATGTTAGTTTAAATCTTTGATGTACTGAAAAATTAGAATAAATTATTTCGAATTTCATTGGAATTTGTAACACAAAAGTCGGATTGGCCTGTAGTCTTATACGTAATGCGAAACTAATGTGCATATATTCATAGTTTGGTGCATATATATAATATGTGCATTGCATATAAGGGCAGACGAGGAGACAAAAAGTCCGTCAGGGTAGAATAAGGCGAAAACGCAGGCGATTAATAATTCGACGAAGATTGTTGGCAGCGACTCTAGATCGACGGAGACGCAGTGATTGGCCACCAACATCTTTCTTCATAAATGCAAAGTCTTTACGGTCGCTAATATGCATTTCTCACACTGGATTGCAATAAACATCTGCAGTAGAAAATGGGGAAATCTTACTGAACGATCACAACTCAATAAAACAAGTTAGAAAAATAATTTCAAAGAAAAATACAGAGAATCAATGAATTGGAATGGTCAATTCACGCGAAAAACGATCTAACCCAAAAAAACAACAGATCTCGATAAAAAAATCAGATTACCTATGAAACAGTTATTTCGAGACGCCGTGAATTCCAAATAGAATCGAGGATAAAAACTGCAGAGATTAGGAATAGCGAGAATCAATGAATTAGAATCGACAATTCACGCCAAAAACGATCTAACCCAAAAAAATAACAGATCTCGATAAAAAAATCAGATTACCTATGAAACTGTTCATCATGACATCAGGGGAAGCGTTCTTCCACTCAATCTGAACCATTTTGCCCAATCTTTTCATCAAGAGTCTTCCCGGCCTTGAATGCCACGTCACCTGTCTTCTTCCTCGGCACGCTAATTTTTTCCATTGCAATTTGGTTGATTGATTGATCGGTGGATCAACAAAAAGAGTCGACGACAGTCTTTTAATTTGCAAACGAGTGAGATGTTATTGAGTTTCCTCAGTTCCGATAGTTGAATTGATCAAATGAAGACGAAAAGATGGTCAACGAATTGAATTGAATGATTCAAATTAGATTTAAATTCGAAAAAAGAAAGAGAACCTGTAATTTTGGAAAGAGTTAAAAAATGACCGAATTTGAATTATAATATACAGGGCATATTAGAAATTTTGTAAGGTGTTTTGGTTTTAATTGTTTTACTAAACTTTTTTGTCTTATTTTGTAAGCTACTGTTCTAATTTGTCAATAAATTGGCGAATTGAATTACAAATGGACGATTCAAATTCTAAATTAAATTAGTGTGCATTATTAATATATTATATATTTTAAGAATAATTATTTAATATTAAAATCGAAATTTATTATTTATAAGAGTATTTATTAACTTTTTCACTGGGATTTTTTTTTAAGTACACGGGATTATTGAAAAGGTAAAAAAAATGTATACAGAAAACGCCAATTCCTTATCTTAATATTTGACCTCTAAACTACACTAGTGGCTGTTGTACATTCGCGCACACAATATTAAAACCCCAAAATTAAAAATAATAATAATCAAAATAGAAAAAAGTAGAGCACAAATATGCTGGCGAAAGAATCGCCGAGATTCGACCTTCCCGAGGAATTGCTCGAGGTTTTGCCCTCCGATCCATTCGAACAGCTCGATGTCGCTCGGAAAATCACTTCCATTGCTCTTTCGGCACGTGTCGACTCACTTGAGTCGGAGATTTCCGAGCTTCGGCACGAGCTTGCCGACAGAGATAACGTCATCGCCGGTTTGGAGTCGCAGCTGCAGTCGTTCGACGCTTCATTCAACGACGCGGCGGACAAACTCGCCGCAGCTCAGCAGGAAAAGGTCCGATTACTCCTTTACTTAACCCGAATCCGTACCCGCGTTTTCAATAGTGGGAGATGAATTTTAGTAGTGAATTGAATTTAGTAACTTATTTGAACAATAAAGGAGTACGAATTCGAAGTAGTTGATTGATACAGTATCATCTGGCTAAAGTTATTTGTTTATAAATATATTGTTATTTAAGTGAAAATTTTGAAATTGAATAGTGGACTTTGTGGAAACTTATGTTAATTTAATTTATTGGTTTGTGAATGGTAGGATAATTTGATGAGAGAGAATGCGCAGCTGAGCAGTTCTGTGAAGAAGTTGAACAGGGATGTTGCCAAGGTATAAATTATTGAGTTCTTTTAGTCAATAATTGTGGATATTGTGGCATTTGAGGATGTTAAATTCACTTTGAGTTTGATATGCCTCTTTGATTGATTATGGAAGTTGGATATTGGTAACAATTCTTGAAATGGAGACTTCGATGAAGTTCACATGTCGTTCTCTTTTGTACCACCAAGCATCGAAATTATTGAGTTAAGATAACAAAGCACCTCTTCTGTTTGGAAAGTATCATCAATCCGTTACAAATATATATATGGTTAAAATGTATGCATTATAGCTTTATTGATTTGCTATTACTGCATAATACTTCAATAGATTATAGGTACATAGTTCTTGATTACATTCGTCCGAGTGTGAGCTGTAATTTCCAATGATCTTATTTACAGCACTAGAAATATTTTCAATCTTGGATCTTCAATGCCACATGCTTAAATTTTCTTGTAGGCGACTTAAATTATGGTCCATTTCTATCCAGATATGCATTCACCAGATAATTTTTTAATTCTAATGTCAAATTTGTGTTTATATAGAAGTAATAGAACACTCA
This sequence comes from Galeopsis tetrahit, assembly GCA_963675135.1. NCBI lineage: Eukaryota > Viridiplantae > Streptophyta > Magnoliopsida > Lamiales > Lamiaceae > Galeopsis > Galeopsis tetrahit. Next base: position 57,631,610 of record OY776124.1, on the reverse strand, counting down.
CAGTTTTCGCCTCTGCAGTTGGAAGCTTTCAGAAAGACACTCATGCGATCACTTCAAGAGGATGAAGACAAACCCGTAAGCGAATAAGTTCTATTCCTTTCAATAAGGTCCTTGGATCTTCATAAGCCACACACACATATAGACTTAGATTCTGCATTGTTCATTTATTTATTTTGGTTTTTTGATAGGCAAGTGCTGCTAAGGTTGCTGCCCAAAACCTGCCAAGCAATAATGGTTCACTATTCTGATCTCCTGTTATTGCATCTATGTCTTTCATGTAACATTGTTTTCCTCGTAATCTTTTAACTTTAAGCTACAATTGATTTCAGTAAGTGAACTAAAATATTGGATTTATGAATATAGTCCATAGGATAACATTATTTGGATTCTTTCAGAAGATGTGCCACCTAGCCAAACAACTTCTATTCAAAGCCAATTCTCCGATACCGGAAATTCAATTTCTGGTGATACTGAGACTGAAGGTACACTTTGCTTGTTTTCTTATTCACACATAACTAACCCACCCTGCATTAACGATTAAAGCTTTCAGTAGAGGACTTTTTATTGCTTCTAACCATTGTTTTCTTGTCATTTATAGCTGCGAGGCCACCCCGCGTACCACATGGTCTGTTGCTAGCTTCGCAGACGAGCACACCTCGCCTTACCCCTCCCGTTTCCCCTCCAAGTCTATCTGCATCCGTTTCTCCTTCTAGAACCCCCAAGCCAGGGTCTCCCAGGCGACACTCGGTTTCATTTTCAGCCGCAAGAGGCTTTTTCGATGATAGGTCTTCCTTTTCTTCCGTGCCTTCGAGCCAATTTAGTTCTATGTCTAGCCTGGACTCAGGATCACAACCAGGTTAGTTATATTTACGTGTAATTTTGTACATAAGGACATGTATATGTTTATACTCTCTAATTTTTTTGTCAATAATTTTTAGATAGGAGGGCAATTATCATAATAAATTCTTTGAAGGTCATTGAAATAAATAAATAAAATTGTTTTAGCCACACCTTAATACTCCCTTCGTTCCTAATTATCTGTTTGATTCTAGCCAAAATGGTGTTCCTAATTCTTTGTTACTATCAACAAAAAAAAAATACCATTTCCCACCAACACCCCTTATAAAGACTAACTACAGTATCTTCTTGTAATTATCATCAAGTAGTAATAAATAAGGGTATACTAGTCTTTTAATATCCTACTTAATGAAAAATTGATTTGTGTGAATGACTAAACAAATTACACAGACAATTAGGAATGGAGGGGATATTAGTTTGTCTTTTGCCAAGTGAACTTAGCCTACACTAATAATATTTGACCATTCTACCCTTAGCGTTCCTAATTATCTGTTTGATTCTAGCCAAAATGGTGTTCCTAATTCTTTGTTACTATCAACAAAAAAAATACCATTTTTCCACCAACACCCCTAATAAATACTACTCCCTCCGTCCCTGAATAAGTTTCCCACTTCTTTTGGGTGTTTAGATTAAGGAATATGATAAAATAATAGATGTAGTACAAATGATGTGATGGCGAGAGAGAAAATAATAGATTAGTATGAGATGAAGTATAATAAAATAATAGATAAAGTATAAGTGATGTGATTGGGAGAGAGAAAATAATTTGCCAAAAATGGAATGAGAAACTTATTGTGGGACATCCAAAAAAGGAAAGTGGGAAATTTATAGTGGGACGGAGGGAGTAATCTTCTTGTAATTATCATCAAGTAGGAGTAATAAATAAGATGATGTTTGGTTATACATTATGGTGGATTGAATTGAGATTGAAAAAAGTGAATTAGAGTAATCCATGAATAAGAATTATGTTTAAATTGTGTTTGGATAGAGATTGAGAAGTAGGGGTGGATGTAATTTTATGTCAAATCAAAAGTGATGTAATATTTTATTAGTGGGTAGAAAAATAATAGAAGAGAGAATGCGTGTGTGAAAGAAAAGTAGGAGAGAAAATGAGATTAAAACAATTAGTGATGTGATTGTATAAAAATAGGTGTATAGGTGTATTATAGGGGTTGATTGATATTTGGATTTGTATTTAGATTAGGAGGGATTGAGAGAGATTGGATTGAGAATGGTCAATCCAAATCCGGATTGGCCAATCCCAAACCAAACACAGCCTAAGGGTATACTAGTCTTTTAATATCCTAATTAATGAAAAATTGATTTGTGTGAATGACAATTAGGAATAGAGGGGATATTAGTTTGTCTTTTGCCAAGTGAACTTACCCTACACTAATAATATTTGACCATTCTACCCTTAGTCGTACCAACACCATTTCACATATTCACATATACCAGCCAGTATCTAGAAATCAGGCCATTCCACCCGGTCCGGACAACTGAAACCCAGAATGGCATTATTGTCAAAACTATTTCTCTCGGCTAATTAAGAATGAATTAATTGTGCCTAGAAAATAATATTTTATTTTCACAAGTGGCTTATCTTGGGGGGTTTTGACTAATGAAAATTTTATTCACATGTCAGGGAAAACCCGTGTTGATGGAAAAGAATTCTTTCGGCAAGTCAGGTACATGTTGCTTCTATGAAAGTTCCAAAATTGTAGACAGTCGTGTGTTAGAATTGAGTTCTAGCAAAATCTCTAGGTTGTGTCTTAAATATGATCAAAGGTTGAACTCGTACTTACTTCAACAGGACTAGATTATCATACGAGCAATTTGGTTCATTTCTTGCGAATGTGAAGGAACTCAACTCCCACAAGAAAACGAAAGAGGTATGTGATCCGAAAAGGTCAAATGACATTTTTATCGCGGCACATTTTCTTTTATTGTGAAAAGGAAAGGGCAGAACACCTATCTCGACTTTGATCTTTTTATTTAGTTGAAAATTGACCTGGTTATCCTTGTACATGGCCTAACGTGCTTTCTAATTAATATTTCTTTGTACCTATGTTGTATACTTGTATGGTATGACCTTAATCTTCGTATAATTATGCTAGTCAAATATTTGTTCGACGACTGACAAAATTAGGCAACATGTGTGCTTCTTAAATAGCTAGGAACCATGTCTTGCTCTTTTAGCTTGAAAATATTGTTGTCAATGAAATTCCTGACTTGTTTGTTGAACGTTGCACTGATGTTAGGAAACATTACGGAAGGCAGATGAAATCTTCGGCCCTGATAACAAGGACCTTTATGTCATTTTTGAGGGGCTTATCAATCGTAATGTTCAGTGACAGATCGTGTATAGGCAAACCTTCAAAATCTTAGCATTTGTTTCTTCATTCTGTAGATTTTCATGTGTAAAATTATAGTTGAAATCAGTTGCAATCACATACTGTAAATGCAAACTGTTATATTAGTTTCTTTTCAGGAAAATTTGTTTGTAATTGATGTATGTATCAAATTGCAATTTTCTTTCTTAATATTCAATAATAATTGCCTTCCAATTTGGTGGTAAATGTAATTTATGTTTTCACTATAATACTGTTTTTATTGTTCACTCGAGAAAAAAAAAATCATCTTGTTACGGGTAATTACATTATCTTTTTAAATGCATATCAAATTACAGATGATATGGAGTACAGTATAAAATAAGGAGTTTTGTGTTAGATGGTCTCATGCATGAAACCTAGTTTCAGTTTAGCATTTATACAATTGTGTTTTTAAACTGATAAGTAATTTGTCAAAATAATAATAAAATAATAATAATAATAATAATAATAAATGATTGTATGATAAAAGTAGTGACATTGTTTTCTGAATTGGGAATATTCGGTTGAGGAATTAAGAGAGGAGAATGCGAAATTTTAGCATGAAGATCTTGCATATAATGTGGAGAATTCATGAAAACCACTCTTTCCATTTCCCATTTTTCCCCTCATTCTCTCTCTAACCATATTGTTTGCTTTCTCTCTCTCTCTCACATTCTGAATTGAAATCTGTAAGCCTTAGTCTTGGTTCCTGAGGCATCTGATTTCTGCTGTCGTTAAGGAACCATGGAAAATGCTGTTGAATCTTCTCCTTCAAGGTAATCTCATTATCTAATTAATCTCTTTCGTTTTTTCCACATTTACCTGCATGATGCTATGTTTCTGCAGAAATTTGAATGATTTATTGTTTTGTTCCATGCAAAACATTTTTCCATGTCTAAACTGGTTATTAATGATCAATGCATATATATATATATATTTGGTTCTGAATCAATTTCACTTTCTAGGGTTGATGAGAAATTCAATTGGGGAAACCCAATATTCAAAACATTCTTTGAGAATTTATTAGGTTATTGCCTAAATTTGATTTTTTCTAAATTAGATGATAAAACGCCGGTGAATTGAATTATTGTGTACTTGCTTATGATGTTGTTGAATTACAGAGAAAGTGAGAATGCAGACGAGATTGCTGTAGAAAGTTCAGATGGACAATTTGTTGTAGTTGGACAGAAATTACTCTTTTCTACTTCCTCCATCACTCTTTCTGCAGAAGGTATCGTTGCATTGCTGATCCATGCACAGTTTCACTCTCTTTTTCTTCGATTTAGATGATTACAAGTACAGCTCTCTAAAATTCTTTAGAAATCTTGAATCATTTGCCTTAGATTTGAAAGCTTTAGATGTCGATGCCTCTGCTTTAGACGATGGGTGCTCGTCGAGTGGAGATGAGCAAGATGAAGATAAGGCCGTACCTATGAGCTCCATGGCTAGCACTTCAGATGCAGAAGCAGCAAAAATCATGGACAAAAACGATTCTCAATGGAAAGGCTTCCTTCGTAAACTGAAGAAAGGTCCCGATGTCCATTTCCGTACTTTCCATCCTATACCTCACCTTCTTTCCATAAAGAAGCTTTCTTCTAAAAGAAGAGCTACGAGGAGCACTCAGAGTTTGCCCGAACTTCCTACTCAAATAGAAGGGGACTTGTATTATTGCTTCGAAACTTCCTGGAAGAATTTCACTCTCTCAGAGCTCCAAGAAATAACCGACGACTTTGACCGTGGTAATCTTGATGACTGAAAACTATGATTTCAGTGAGTTATGTAGTGTGATTTAGGGTTGATAAAATATAAATCATATTTCTTTATTTTATCAATTTTAGTCCTAGAGTGTCCAATTTTAGTCTTAGACGTAAGCGATGTTTGCTCAATTGTGAATTCCCCAACGAAAAATGACTAAAACTGGAGAACTTAGGATTAAAATTGATAAAGTATAAAGAAAAATAATTTCTTTTGGATTCACCTAAGTTACAGGATTAAAACTGATATTAACTCGTTTCAATTTACATGATTGCAAAATAACATTTTTTTTTGCGGTTAGGAAACATAATTGGACAAGGCGGCTATTCTGAAGTGTATAAGGGACACTTGGTAGACGGACAACTAGTAGCTGTTAAAAGGTTGATTAGGGGAACACAAGAGGAGATGACGGCGGATTATTTATCTGAGCTTGGGATTTTAGTTCATGTTAATCATCCAAACATTGCCAAAGTTATCGGTTATTGTGTTGAGGGAGGAATGCACCTTGTTCTTCCTTTGTCTGCAAATGGGAGCTTGTCGTCTCTGCTCCAAGGTTCTGTTCTTCGGTCTTGTTTTCTTTTCACTTTAAAAACTCGAGATCCTAACCTTACCTACTTTGCTTCATATTCTATTCAGAAGCAAAGGAGAAGCTGACATGGCCACTCAGATATAGCATGGCTGTGGGCATTTCCTCTGGTCTTTGTTATCTTCACGAGGGGTGTCAACGAAGAATCATCCATCGAGACATCAAATCTGCCAATATTTTGCTAACCGAAGAATTTGATCCTCAGGTAGTCATAAGACTCATAATTATGAACAGATGCACGTTTTTGCTATGCTATTGTGATACTTTAAAGTAAGATTGGTATATGCAGATTTCGGATTTTGGGCTTGCAAAATGGCTTCCTGATAAATGGACTCACCTTAGTGTTTCACAATTCGAAGGCACATTTGGGTACCCCAACTTACTATTTTTAGAATGGAAACAAGGCTTATTCAAAAAAAAAAAAAGAATGGAAACAAGGCTTATTCATCTCTTGTTCTAAATCACTTTCCTTTTTGGCAGCTATCTTCCTCCTGAGTTTTTCCTGCATGGTACAGTTGATGAAAAAACCGACGTTTATGCATTTGGAGTGCTATTGTTAGAGCTGATTAGTGGCCGCCCAGCTATAGACGATTCACATAAAAGCGTAGTGATGTGGGTAAGTTTAGTCTCGACAAAATAAGTACAAGATTCTATATATAGAGACATGAGATGATGTATCTATTTGTTTTTCCATCACGAATGATTGTGCAGGCAAAGCCTCTGCTGCTTAGTAAGAGTATCGGAGAGATTGTTGACCCTGCACTTAATGGTGATTTTGACTGGGATGAGCTGAATCGCGTGGTTATGGTTGCTTCCTTATGCATTCATCAGCATTCGACCGATAGGCCTCAAATGAGCCAGGTTCGCCATTCAACTTTTGATACTTATATAGAATACGCACTAATATGGTTGCTTATAGAGTAACATTCTTATACACCAATTGCATGATGCATCGGCACACAACAAATACTTAGGGAAAATTGAATAAAATGCCTTGTAATTTTGATGATATTAAGAAAATGTCCAATGACTTTTGAATTATACAAATATGTCTTGTAACTTCAATTTTTTTTTTGTGATAAAATGCCCCGTAATCGACTGTTCCCAGTTTTTCAACGGGGAGAGGCTGATGTGACAGTTTAAGAGTAAGCCACGTCAGGCAAAAAAACTTGACAAAAAGGCCGAATAACGTTTTATGGGCGTTTTACCAACTTTTTTAAAATTACAAGTCATTTTCGTATAATTCTAATTAATAATATTATCAAAGTTACATAACTTTTTTTTCAATTTACCCTAATACTGTTTAATGAAAACAATTAATACCTTTTAATAAAACAATTAATACCATTTAAAAATACTACAATTTAGTTGGCACGATGTGCATACAAGTTTTTGTCTTACTTACAATGCGGCAATGAGGCAGGTTGTGAGGATGTTACAAGGCGATGAAGGCATATTGCAGAGCAAGGCGAAGTTCCAAAAAAGGCCGGCACTTAAGAGGACATGCCCCTTGGAGGTGATTGCGGAAGAAGAATGCAACTCGGCTAAACCTTCCAACCATAGGAATCACAAAACCGAGGCTTGTTTGGAATTAGAAAACCTTTGTGGTGCAGAGGAAAACTTGAAACAAGCGCTGTAGAAACGAGCATTGGAATGTACAGTTTCGCCCAAGTTGCTCGGATCAGGCTCGACTTGCCCACCAATACTAATAGGTTAATAGTTCAAATGAAGAGAGCTGTTTGTTGTAGCAGTGAAGCAGCTTGTGTGTTGAATATTGTTTGTAATGAGTTATCAGCTTTTTCATAGGAAAGACAAGAGATGAAAAACATACATATAGGTTGCATTTCTTTGATTTTTTTTGTGAATGTGACATTTTTTAATTTTTTTTTTTAAAAGATATATACTCAAGTTTTAGGAATTTGGGTATTATATATATTGTTCAAACTTCCATTGTATTGTTGTCACCAATCTTCTTGAGTAATGTTGTAAATTTAGTGCAGGAATCTCCTCACAAGTTTATACTATATGTTACGAATATTGTTCATGTTTTAATATTTTGTTTTGATTCATGAATACATACTATATTGCATATACTATATTATAAACAATACTCCTTTCATTAGGGTTGGCAACGGGGCGGGTATGGGACGGGTTTGGCCTTTCCCAGGACCCGCCCCGCCAAAAATTTCAAGACCCGTTACCCGCCCCGCCCGCTTCAATACCCGCCAAAACCCGCCCCGTTTTGCCCCGTGAACCCGGCGGGTAAACCCGCCCCGCCCCGTCATCACTTTTTTTTTTTAAAAAATTATTTATTTTAAAAAATAGCACATTAAAATCAACTCTTAAAACTACAATAAAACATCAATTCCAATATCAAATAAAACATAAAATTTTAAATATAATATAAAGTTATAAACAACTAATCACATAATAAATAAATAATCTAAGGATCTAAGTCTTTTTTGAAAATAGAGTAAATCGGCTGCAATTTTAGAAGCCATCCTAAATCCGCATAAATAAAGTACAGTAAATCAATAAATCCTACAACCACTCTATATAATCTAATTAGTTAGAATTGTTAGATGCCTTACCAATGGAGGGGGGAGAATTAATAAATTAATATTATATATATATTAATTATATATATATATATATTAATTTTATATATATATATATATATACGGGTCGGGGTCGGGTCGGGTATATGTAATCCCATTACCCGTCCCATACCCGGCGGGTATTCGTTGACCGGGTATTTACCCGCCCCGGGACCCGTTTGACCGGGTATTTACCTGCCCCGTACGGGCCGGTTTTATGCGGGTCCGGGTTTTTACCCGCCCCATTGCCAACCCTACCTTTCATCTACCAAAATCGTGTTCAATGTTCTTATTTGTATATCCACCTAAATTGTTAATTCATTTTATGAAAATAATACTACTATAACACAACACTTAATCTTTTCTTTTTTCCCATCACATATTTACCTAATATATCACTGTATGACTCACATTATTTCTGAACCAAAACAATACGTATAAAATATGAGTGTATTTTTAAAAAAAAAATATGTGTAAGTTCGTCTCACAAATTCTATTATGTAAAATGTCTATTTTAACCCATTTTAGGTTTTTCAAATTTGTGTTCACTAAATGTTGCCCAATGTATTTTGTGGCTCACACTTAAAAAAAATAACCATAACTTTTTATTTAAACACACAATAACTTTCATAGACAATTAGACATATATTAAAAATAGAGATGTTTATCCGGGAAGGGCTAACCGGGCTGGCCCGTTTAACCCTGAAAAATGTAGGGTTAGGATTCATGAATCATAGGTCCGTTTAAATTCGAGCTTTTTTAACTCGAACCGGTTAGCCCGCGGACTAAACCGGGCAGTTCTAGAATTGTGTTTAAATCATACTTTTGTTTTCTCATTACCGATCATTAACTAATTATATATTCTTCTATTTTATTTGCTTGTTGAACGAGTTAATTTAGATTTTTAATTTTAAAAAGAAAAAAATTATTGTAGCCCGTTAGTGACCCGTTTAATCCGTGGCCCGCTAGGGTTAGGGTTAGGTCCCAACAATTGTAGAACCGTTAAGTATGAACCGGTTAAGGCTCTAGCCCTGTAGGGCTGGCCCTATAGGGCTAGGACCAGCCCGATAAACATCTCTAATTAAAAAATTGTAATGATAAGTAGAATTTTAAGGGATAATTTTGTAAAATTTCATATATAAAGTAAAGAAATGAGTTGACTTTTGTAATTGGACTAAAAATAATGACATTTCGTGTAAAATTGTAGATATTGTAAGAATTAGATTATAAAATGTTTTTCATTTTAAGGGTGTAAAAGTTATTATGAGACTTACCAAAAAAGTGTGAAAGTTATTATGAGATGTATGAAATATGATTTTTAAGATAAACATTGAAAATTCGGGTTAAGAGACAGTCAGTTAAACTGACTCACCCAAAACAAGTTTTTTACTCCCTCGTTCCAGAATTACTTTTATATGTAGATGGACACATATATTAATAAAGTGTAATAATGAGTGAAGTTTTGATGGGTAATTTTATAAAAAGTTAAAAAATGAGTTGACTTTTGTGTATATGTGGAGAAAAAAGTAATGACATTTATGTAAAATTGAGTATATTGTGAGGGTGAAGTTTATAATGAGTTTTCTAATTTAAGAGTGTCAAAGTTATTGTAAAACATAATATTTTTGTTTAAAAAATTACAGAGTCTCAAGCTCAAGATTCTGCAGACGACGTCGTTTATCCTCTCGCTTAACAGTATATATAATTTTCGTCAACTCACTACTACCGAATGATCTACCAAAATCTCAGTCTTAGCTGAAAAAACTCAGATTCAAACATTTTACCTTTTCTCTTCAAAGATTTCAGGAGATATTACACTTATGATTAAATTTTCTAATTTTCCGTCGTTATTCCTGCTGTTGATCGCATCAATAGCGCGGAATTCCTTGTGCAATTCGATCATCAATCCATCCAAAGTCAAAACCCTTTCATGGAAACCCAGGTACTAATTTTGACTTTTAAAGAAATGTTTCCGTGATCATTCACTATTTGTATGATTGAGCTACAATTTTTGCATTGCAATTTAGAGCATTTGTGTACGAAGGTTTTCTTACGGATGCAGAATGCAATCATTTAATTTCTCTGGTGAGTTTCTAAATCAACTGGATATATTATTACATCTTTTAAATTCCCTAAATTAATGCTAAATATTTGAATTTTGTGATAAAATTTAGGCGAAATCAGAGCTGAAGAGGTCACAAGTGGCGGACAATGAGTCTGGGGAGAGCAAGAAAAGTGAGGTTCGGACTAGCTCCGGAATGTTTATTTCCAAAGCGAAGGTTCGAATTTATCCTAAACACCGTTTAATTGATTCGATTCTAATTTTCCATATCACGCTCTATATAAATGTATACATTGATTTGTGAATCTGCATAATTGTTATGTCGATTGATGCAGCTATTGTAATCTTATCTACTAGCTTTATATAATTGAGATCATTAATGAAACTGAGATTTTCCAATGCTAAAGTTAGTAATAAAATAGATAATGAATGCTTATGAATATTGGATTCCATAATTAGATTTTCCAATGCTAAACTGCCTAGCTTCAGTTTGATGAAAAATTCCCAAGTTTTACAGGCTGGTATTTCGAGTTTTTTATGTTTGAAAGATTGTCAAGGATTTTTTTTTGTTTGCAAATTTCCTTTCTTGTGAATTGGATGTTTGGAGGTGTGTAATTCTAGGCAGATGGGTACATTAAGGCATTATAAGAAGTAGGATCTTGCAAAATCACATAAGTACAGTATCATGAATACCTTATTTTATATAGTAGCAAATTTCCTGTTTTCGTATGACATCTCATTTTTTGGAGTTTTAAGTGTGCTCTGTTTTTCTCTCTTTTTCTTTCCATTGATAGGATCCTATCGTCGCTGGCATAGAAGACAAGATTGCTACATGGACATTTTTACCCAAAGGTGACATGTTCTCAATTTTTTTGATGATATGGAATAGACATGTTGCCAGTCGATAATAATAGTCTTAGTTCATTAATAGAGTAACACAACTGGTGCAATTTCACCCAATTTTGACCCACTAATTTTCAACCAAACATTTTTATTTTTCACGGTTGTATACTGAAAGTGAAAAGTGCTAACACTGTTCAACATACAAACTAATGCTTTTCTTTATATGAACTAATACTCTTCATTCTGTTTTCATGGGTACTATGATCCATTAAAATGAGTCAAAAGTGCAACCGTGCGTAGAAGTTTTTGCCTCATTAATAATGTTAACTAATATCCATTGTGGTTGTTATTAATGACATTCCAGTTCTTCAACATCTTAGGTTTTGCATTAACTTTTGAAAAAAGAGTAGACAATTAAATGCCCTGGCAATATTGCTAGATCTTGTAATTGTGGCGGTAAAGTTAAATTATGTGAATTTGTACCATTACTATAAACTTACATGGCTAGTACCTAATGGACAAATACCACTCCCCCCCCCCCCCCCCCCCTCTCTCTGTCTATATATATATATATATCCCTCATCTTCTTATTTTTTCTGTGACTCGTGTTGGCCATTAATTCAGTAAATTATTGAGTTTCTTAGTGATCACTATAATCATTGACTAGCATAGATTAGAGGAGGATGATTTTAACTATTCCTACGCAAAGGTCTGATGTTTGTTTCTGTATATAGAAAATGGAGAAGACATACAAGTTTTGCGTTACGAACCTGGACAGAAATATGACCCTCACTATGACTATTTCGTGGACAAGGTCAATTTAGCTCGTGGGGGACACCGAATAGCTACAGTGCTGATGTATCTCACCGACGTTGAAAAAGGAGGTGAAACTGTCTTCCCCTCTGCTGAGGTACGTCATGTATCCATATTCTATTGTTCAAGTTCATCATTTGTCCTGTTTACTCGTCTCAAATAATCCACTAGAACTCCATTTCTTCATGACTCTTTGATAGCTTTCCCATCCTTCTCATTTGGAAAGTAAATTCGTGCTATGATGCAGGAGTCCCCTCGTCGTAGGTCCGTTTCATCGGTTAAAGATTTTTCCGAGTGTGGAAGACAAGGACCTGCAGGTGAGACAATAACTCATACCGTAATCGCTCTACTCTAGAATTATCACCATGTGAGAACTAACCAAATTTTATTTATTTATAAGGGTAAATTACGGAAACCCCTCTTGATGTTTGTCTAAGTTACCTTAAAAACCCTGGGTTTGAAAGAATTGCAAGAAAAAAAAAGGGTTAATTGCAAAATAAACTATGATTTTCTCAATTACAACGTATGATTTAAAAATTTGCAATTTCCTTAAAAATTGTTGCAATTCTGTCATATGACTATTTTCCGTCAAGACATGCGGACGAGGCAGTGTATGAAACTGCAAAAAAATTAAAAGGTTGTGATTAAACTGAAACATTAACAAAGGTGATGAATTTATTTGCATTTTTTCCGAAGTTTTTCTTGCTGCCAAGTTAGTATAAGTTGTCGGAAAATAGTCATATGATATAATTGCAACGTGCATCGAATTGCAAATTCTAAAATGTGAAAAAATCATGATTTTCTTATGCAATTAACCCAAAAAAAAAAAAAAAAAAAGGTTTGACTAACTGATAAATGCACAATCCTTTCACTTGTAGTGCTTTCCTCGTAGATTGATTGTATAGTGATTTTGCGTTACTTGTCAGTCACAATTCTTGCAAATAGTGACTCATAATTCCTTTTTGTATGTTTTTCAGTGAAACCACGGAAAGGGGACGCACTGTTGTTCTATAGTCTTTATCCAAATGCAACTCCAGACACGGCGAGTCTACACGCTGGCTGCCCTGTCGAAGAAGGCGAGAAGTGGTCTGCGACAAAGTGGATTCATGTTGATTCTTTCGACCGAGTTTTGTCTGGAAATTGCACCGATTCAGATGACAATTGCGAGAGATGGGCGTCCCTTGGCGAATGCACCAAGAATCCAGAGTATATGATCGGTTCTTCGGATCTTCTAGGTTACTGTCGAAAGAGTTGCAAAGTATGTTAAACTTTTTTTACCACTCACTTAAACATTCACAATCTTGTTGATTATCACTAATTCACATTGATTTTTCATCTTTTTCTATCTTTACAATGTGATTTATTCTTTGTATTATATACAGTTTATATGTTCGTTAAATTTTGTACTAGTAAACGATTGACCTGGATTGTATCTTAATTTATGTATAAATTGGGAAGTGGGAAATAATATTTCCATTTTTGTGTGGTTTAATTATCCTTTAAGATATTATTTAAATTTCAATTGCATTTATATTTTAATTGTATATATAGATTGTTGATTACTCGTAATTTTTAGTAGCAGGGATGAAAAATATTTGGAATGTCTGTGTGTTAACCTTTTCAGTCCTAAATTTTCAAGCCAAGTGGCCAAAAAATATTGTGTACACTTTATTTCATTGACATTTTTCAATACCTTATATGTGTCAACTTATGATGAACAAGTTTGTGTTACTATAGAATATAGTGTAGTGACACATATTTATTCATATAGTAACATGTTTATATGTTAACACATGATTTGCGTGTTTGTTATTTTTTTTTTGCATATAAGCTCTTCTCTAAGTTTAATATCTCGATGGAAATATATTTTAAAGTAAAATAATGAATTAAATTGTGGGTAAGTATGAGTTAAAAAATAATGATATTTTATGTAAAATTTTAATTGTTGTAAAAGCAAAGTTTATTAAATAGTTTTTTTGATGAGGTGGGAAAGTTATTTTTGAACATTTTAAAAAAATGGGTAAAAATTATTATGAAGTAAATTGACAAGAAATTAATATAGAATATTATTATGAAAAAATAGGATAAAAGAAGTCGATTTTGGATGGGGTCTTCATAACTCCTTGTTGCAACACTTGGACATTTATTCGTATCACTGATTTGACACGCAAATGCATACATGGACCATAAATAGATTCCCCAATATCGTGTCAATAACTACAATAATTGAAACCAATAGATATCTTTTTTAATTAATAAAATTCATTATCATTATATGAAAGTGATTATTAATATTATATACTAATTTAAAGGATATGAAACTAGAGTTTACAAAATTTTGCTCACAAAATATATGTTTATTCTATTTAAATAGTTAACTTTTGAATATTTTTTCTACATTATTAACAAGACTGAGTATTTACCAACAATATTCTTTACTAGTTATTACACATATATTTTTTATAATTAAAATATGATTTTTTTAAAAATATGTATAAAAAGAAATGAGCAAAATTTTACTGGATAGAGATGGTATATTTTAGCTTGTCTGACAAAAAACAGTTTTTTAATTTTAATTTTTTTTTAAAAAGTTAATAGGAAACACAGCCCATTCAGATCTATATAATTTTGTTGAATAGTAGAAAACGAGATTCCAATCTGATACAGCAGCCACTGTATCAGATTTTATGATCTCTGTCCAGTTTACGTTTAATTAATGATGTTTTTTGTTCTACGTTAATTAAGTTATAAGATATGTTCAATTATTTGTTTGTCTTACATATAACACTTTTGATGAATGCCAGCAGTAAAACCACGTTTGTCAATTATTGTTGAATTTGAAGCGTACCAATAAGTGAAGGATATATACTTTCTCGGTATCATAAAGTTAGTAGTCTTTACTATTTTGTACTAAGAAACATATTTTTTTGATATATTTATTCCCATTAATATTTATCTTTTGCATTAAGATAAAAATTAATATCGAAAAATTTAAAATGTTAACTTACTTTGTCAAAAGAGAAAAAAAGATATATTAATATATTTCTAATAAAAAAAGAGATATTGTAAAAATTAAATAGGAGTGATTTATGGAGATTTGTAGTAAAAATAGTAAAAACACATACTTTTTAAAACAAAATTTAAGAATAAAAATAGTTACAGTTTTAGTGAGGTTCCATCAAAAATATATTCTCAACTATTAAAACATTATATTAAGACCGTGAGGATTTTTTTTAATGGATAACCTATTGACGGGTGCCACGATTAGAAGACTATATTTTTCGAACAAAATTGTCAAAAACTTTAAATTTCTATTAATGGTATGAAATGAATTCCTTAATTCTAACATATATATGTAATTAAACGATAAACTTTTAATTTAAATATTGCAAGATTCAATTCGTATTAATGCTATGAAATGTGATTACACTACAAAACTTTTAGTTAATTTAAATATTTAACTCTCTTTTAAAGTACATTCATCGATCATACAAGACGGTTGAGACGTGGGGTTTTCATACCTTCTTAATAAATATGAATAATTGAAGCTTACTATTTTATTCATGAATTGCAGTCTTTTCAATGAACCTATCAACACAAATTAAAGCAAAGAGTGAATAAAATAGTGAAAGTCATCTCAATTCTCCAATGCAACTATTACACCACATGCATGGACATTAACTTTGGGAAACACACAATTTATTTGTTTTTATAACATACTTTGGTTCTCTATTATTTATATATATTTCTTTACTACAGATTCGTTTTTTCCTTTTATATCTTATCCATTTGTGCTTTTAATTATACACTTTTACCTGTCAAAAAAAAAATTATACACTTTTACCGCCTATGCTATTATTTTTTTCACTTTTGCTCTTGGATGAAACAATTTTTCAAACACTTGTGTGTACACCTAACTGATGCAATTAATATTGTCCAATATCTACTATCTAAAATAAGTATTAAATTTTTTATTGTAAATCAACCCAAAATAAATGAATAATCAGATCCAATATAGATTATGTCTAATTAGATCTAAAATAAAATTTATATTAAACACGTAAAAACACACCTAATTGAGTGCATGTTAAATGATCGAAAGAACACCATCTACTATTTAATTTGAATCCATGTCTAACTATAAATATCTCACGTCGGAATTAAATATATTAATGCACGTGGGGAGCAAAAAAGAAGCAGCCTAGGGGGGTTGAATTTAAAGATTTGGAGAGGCTCGAAATTGATGCCAAGTATAAAAAATATAGGATAGGATTAGGGCCAATTATTAATTTCAAGTGTGTGAAATTTGTGAAAAAACCCCAAAAAAAAAAAATTAAAAAAAAAAAGGAGATAAAAGGAAAGAGTAGACTTAAAAAAAAAAAAGGATTCTTCCATCTGCCTTTTGTCATTACGACATTAAATACACCAAACAAACAAGCATTTATATCATACCCCTTTTATTGCAGAATTTATTCCTTAAGATCTGCCAATTTTTCAATTAATTTATTCCTCATCATCAATCAGTTCAGCTGTGAACAAAAAAGATTGGAAAAATGGATGTGCAGCAGTTGCAGAGGAATTTTGTTGAATATAGCAGTGCTTTATTTCGTGAGGTATATTATTTATTTATTAAAATATATATGTAATGTAATGTTGTTTTTATGTAATACTAGTAATAATTTAGTAGTTTGTTTGTGAATAAAGGGATTTTTAGATGGGCAGTTTGGTCAACTGCAGCTACTTCAAGATGAAACCAATCCTGGTTTTGTTGTGGAAGTTGTCTCCCTTTTCTTTGAAGATTCTCACAGAATTCTTACTGATCTCTCTACAGCCTTGTAATTACAACTCTCTCTATCTCTCTTGTTCAGATCGGATCACCTCCTGTACATGACTCCAGAGTGTGATTCCTTGGATTATAACGCATATCCACATAAATATGTGTGGATGTACGTGTATAATTCCTTTAATTATACACGTATATCCATACAGATGTGTGTGGATGTGCGTGTATAATCGAGTGTGCACCCTTCAGTATGTACATGAGTTGATCCAAATCCGTATCATGTGTTGATTACATTATAGTTGTTGTTGATGCATGTTTGTATTGTATAGGGATCAGAAGAATGTAGATTTTAACAAGATTGATGCCAATGTTCACCAGCTCAAAGGTAGCAGCTCCAGGTAACTAATTACAGTTACAGGGGTAGGGATGTCATTTGCTTTTTCTTATTTAATTATGAGACAAAACATAACTTTTGAGTGTAAATGGGATCATATATTTTTTTATTTTTTTGAAAGGATAAATGGGATTATATTGATATTCAAGTTTAACAAGGTTTTTTTTCAACCATTTTTTCAAACAAAAGATAATCCTTCTATCCAAATCAATTTTTACACTAATCTGAACACGAAAAAAAAAAAAAAAACTTCATCTGTCCTGTAAAATTTGCTTAGACCCATTTTTTGGGTTTACAAAATTTTAAATATTTTTTCTACTATATTAACAAGATTGAATATGTACCAACAATATTTTTTACTTGTTATTCACATATATTTTTTATAATTAAAATATGATTTTTTTAAAACCATGTATAAAAAGAAGTGAGCAAAATTTTACTGAACATAGAAATAATATGAATAAATAAGAATTTTAAAGGAAAAGATGTGAAAACCTCTTTTTTTTTTTTTGAACCGTAAAATATGTTTCATATAGCCACGAGTACTCAACCGAGGTACCTTTCTTTTTTTGTTCATGAGGGGTAAAGAGTGTGAAAAGTTAGTTAGTAATTCATTAAAAAGTAAAAGGGTATTGGGCCCTTTTTTTCAACCATTAATGGACAAATTTAAGGTAAAAACTGTTGAGTTGCAGAAATGGTGACAAATGATAGTAGTAATATATTTCAGCATTGGAGCACAAAGAGTCACAAATGCGTGCATTGCTTTCCGTGATTTCTGCCAAGACAAAAATGTTGAAGCGTAAGCATTTTTTTTCAATTCATCTTTTTAGTTAATTCAACTTTTTTTTTAATCAATTTTTAAAAAGAGTTTATATCAATTTGTAATTTGTATTGTAGATTTTTTTCAACTTGCAATCCAATTGCAATTTATTTTATCCAAATTTATTGATTGCAATCTAAACACTATTTTTTTCTAAATATTGGCCGAAAAATACCACAAAATTAGATACTTAAATTGCAATCGATTACTTTTCGTACAGTACAAATTGTAATTGAATAATTTTTTTTATTTTTTGTATAAATTGTAAGTTAAAAAAGAGTTGCAATGTAGGTTGCAATTTTGATATTAATACATGTTGTTATCTAACATACAAAAAAAATTCCTAATTTCTTTTAGGTGCGTTAGATGCTTGCAACAAGTTAATCAAGAGTATTTGCTAGTGAAGACCAAACTGGAGGCGCTATTTAGGGTAAGTATTCCACTTTTTTTATTTTGTTGAGAAAATAAATAATTAAATACTCTTTTCTATTAAAAAAAAAATCTAAATGTCATTTTTTTTTTTTTTTGAAAAAAGCCATATGATTTGATAAGAAACTCATATCAGAATAATAGAAAAACAAGCGAAACAAATGACAGCAATAAAATGTAACAACTGGGTTCTAATCCTTTTCTGTACAAATCAATGGGTTACTCAGCCAATCTTCCGTACTGTAATGACAACAATAAAATATATGCCAATTTTTATATTATTAAAACTCGTCTAGGCCTGATTAAGCTTGAAAAAACTGGTTAACCAACAATATAATCAATAATTAAGCTCGAGCTTGACTCGATAATAGACAAACTAACACTTTAAAGTTTAGCAAATATCTTACGGGGATCTAGCTTGAATTCCCCACCCTCAACATGGATTTTCTATTTCACTTTGACACCACAAAATCATTATTAATGTCTCGTGTGATGTATTAAAGATAGTGAATTATAAGGTGAAACATGGAAGTGAAATTTGTAAAATTCTGATTGCCCCCACCCTGGCGTCGTTCTTTAAAAAAACGAAAAATTTCGATGATAGATATCTCGATGGTCGTCGTAACCTATGTTGTTCGTCTCAGTTGGAGCAGCAGATTGTGGCAGCTGGTGGAGTGATTCCAATGTTGAACCACTTCTGAAGAAACTTTCCTTTGAGTTCTCTACTAGTATGAAGCTTGTTTGTTTTGAACATGATATGTAACATCTTTTATTTTATTATAATGCATTAATTTTTCATCATTCTATATACTATAACTCATTTTCTTTATAACTCTGTTTTAACTAACTTTCTTACTACAGCAGACTATATATGAATCATATGATAATATGCAATAAAAGCATATCTGTATAAATTCTCTTAACTTGTACAACATTTACCTTTGGCTTACTAATTATATACATGCAAAAGGAAACGTCGAAAGTGTAACAGAAGATGTTAAAACGAACAACGACTCATCGAGCTCCAAATTCTCGTCTGCAACAGCATCATAATAAGCCAAAGGATCCACATTTTCCAACAGAATCCATATATCTTCAGATTCAACCCCTGTGGCCATAACTTCAACATTATTCTATAGAAATAGACTGGCTCGTTTCATGTACGAATCGAGCTCCAGATTCTTGTTTGCTCTTCAAAGCTCCCGATTACAGCCGAGCCCTTTTCATCACCAAGTCTATTTGAAAAAGTATCATAAAAAGCTAAAGGATCCACATTTTCCAACACTTTAACTGAATTTCCTCTCTGTTCATCTCTACTTATCATCACTCCATCTTCAGACTCAACACCTGTGGCCATAACTTCAACACTTCTCACGATATAATTCGTCTTCAAAAACGAGTCGTTCCCTGCCAAGATTACAGCACCAAGAACTTCCCCCAAAAACATGTCCTGCATCAGAAGTAAAATAAATGTAATAACAACGTAAAAATACGTACAAAAAAATCGATTTTGTTTACAATTTCTATACCACATGTTGATATCTGGGATTAGTCAATTTCAACCAATTCAATCTTGACAGTAAATTCATGGAAAACAATGCTTCGGGTGTCTTTTTTGTGAAGTAAAAACTTCGTAAAACTGCATTGAATCTGCTGACTCGACGTTGAAGATTGAGTGGGATAAGCGTGATATTGTGTCTCGAATCGAAAACTGTCTTTGCAGCTAGAGGATCAAGAAACATGTTCAGTTCTGCATATTTATTTGAAGGAATGTTAATCACATTTCCTTTGTCTGTTTTCTTGGTGCCTATATGTCCTCCAACTATGATAATATCCTGCACCAAAATGATGAATTCTTGATGTTATGTAAAATAAGGAGACTACTTTCTGGATCAAAATTGAAAAAAATGAAAACTTTAGGGACCATACAGACCTGAATGGAAGAGCTAAAATTTTTGACTGAAAGTATAATATTTGCAACATTTGTCAACGGCCCGTTTGTTAAGATTGTGATCTTCGATCCTGGATCCAGCGACTCGACTAATGATCGCCATATCTCAAGAGCTAGTGGTTGTCTAAGTTCAGGATGATCAGTATCTTTTGGAGCTCCAAATTTCATAGAGTTTTCTGCTGTATACCTATAAATGAAAAGTTGAAAACATATATCTTTCTGTTTTATTAGTCTGTGAAATTGAAAGATTAAGTAAGAACCTGCGAGGGCTACGAGGCAAGTCACGAGCAAGCCCGTACAGAGTATCTGAGTCGAGAAAGCCACCACTGCCATGTGGGATGGCCTTGTTGTACTTGCAATCTCCAACAGATGGAGTGATCACATCAGATTGATTAAGTGCAAAGACGTCGCCTAGACCGATTGGGATATCATCGCGTCCCATCATGTGTACCAGATCATACACAACGTCGATTGTTGCTGCATTAGCCCATCCAGTTGGACTTACTAAAATTGCCTAGATAGAAACATGCATGAATTTAAACATCATAACATGCTACTACATTTGATGAGGTAATGAGGCTAAATTAGTAAAAAAGAACCTTAAGATTTATAATTTCAACAGGAACTTTGAGGAGGTAGAACAAGGCTAGAAAATCTCCAGCACTCATATCCATGTCAAAAACGACGTTCTTCCCACGACGCCCTCCCTTAAAATCGGGCTTGTAGATAAATTCTTTGAAATGAGGAAACTGTGTATGGAAATTGAACTTTGCAGTTTGTTCTTCTCTGTTCAAAACCTGCATTCATCCTTAAATTTTACTCTTATTCTAGAACCAAAATGTACGAAAAATCGTCTCCCTTACATCAAGGAAGCTTTCGAAAAACTCTCTGTTCAATGGACTGTTTTTATCACGGTTCATCTTTGCTCTTACAGCAACAAGAACACGAACTCCTTCGCCACGATTAACCTCCTCTGTATATCCATCCTGAATAAGTACACAATTAGCATAAAACAATAAAATCTTCAAAAAAAAGTTGAACAACCTTGCACTTGCCAGTCCCGTTCATGACAAGACAAAATGGATCATGAACACCTGTCTGAACATGGCCACTATGAACACCATTCATCTTCAACCCGAATTTCGGTTTTTTGAGGCCATAAAAGAAGGGATTTGATTCGTCCATCAGCCCATATGGCTTGTTTGAAGTAATGACAGTTATATTCATGTGTTCCATGTCAGCAAAATCGTTGTCCCCGTCAGCATTGTTATCTTTGAGCATGATTGAAGTAGCCACACCAGCAAAGAATGAATCCCACATGAAATAATTCTGCAATCATGTCTCTAAAATTTACAATAAATTTATCAAAAGAAATGGAGAGGTCCATGTAAAAAAAACATGTTACTACTATTTATAAAGATTTAAAAAATCCATCATTGATTTTCAAAATCAACCAAAGCCCAAAGTAAACATCACCTTACAGTCTTACCGTGAAAAATTGATCATCGGAGCTGGAATCACGAGCCATTTTCAACGAGAGGTAGCAATATTGTGCCTCAAAGGTTCGTTGATTCTTGTCAAATTCTTGGAAAAAGTTGATAGTGATAGGGATAGTGTTTGTGGCATCAAGTGGAACTAAAGTAATTGGAATGCCCGAATGAATAACCTGTCACATCGTATTAGTATTAGTTGTTTTCACTAAAAGTAATATTACAGTTGCATTGTACTGTACAATCGATGTATCAAAGTGTTACTCATTAAAGACCAAGAAACTTAACAAGTATATTAGTCCACCTGATAAGCAGCAAAAGGATCTAAGAAGATGTTGAACTCTGCATAAGGATTTGAAGTAAATTCAGTAAACAGATTGCCCCTATTGTCGTGACACGATGAACGGGTCGAGTTTTTAGGACACGAACGAGTCGAGTTTCTTGGCCTCACGGCACCCCCCATGAAGTATACATGTTGAATATTTTTCTTCAAATGTGGATTGGACATTAGAAAAAGCGCGAAATTAGTGTGTGCACCCATCAGGAACACAGTGATGGGGCCTTTAGAAACTTTGTCGATCATCACTTGCTGAGCCGTTGCTTGATGCAGAGGTGTATACCTACGACTCCCCTGCATAAAAATAATTAGGAACATTATATCTATTTAGCTTACAACTACTTGCACGAATTTAAATGCATATTGATTAGTTTATTTTTAAAATAAATAGACTACTATGAAATGAGTGACCATTTAAATAAATAAATGATGGTTAGAGGGTAAAGATAAAATAGTGTAAATACTATTATAATGAAATTTGACAACAAAATAGAAAAATGAAAATAATAAAATTAGACCTAGTGCTGTTAAACGAACCGAGTTGCTCGTGAACTCGGCTCGACTCGTTAACTAGTCGAGTTCAAGCTCTTTAAATACTCGATTTACTAATGAGCCGGCTCGAACTCGACTTGTTAGGTTCAATATCTTTTTTTTAATTGCATTAGACTCGTTTACGAGTCTAGCTCGTTCTTTTGCTTGTTAATGTAATCGACTTGGCTCGACTCGAATAACAACAAGAAAAACTACGTACTTGTGGAAGAAAGCTCTTTCTAAGGCCAAAGTTTGTGTCAATGTCCAATCTTCCACCAAGTCCTACAGGAATAGCCTGTCTGTATCTGCAATATCCAGCAGTAGTATTTTTCTAAAAAATGGAGGGATCAAAGAATTAGCTAGATGAAAAATGTGGAAGAATAATTTGGATTCAGACCCACAAGAGAATCATGTGTAACTTCACACACACTTGCATAAGTGTGTGATCCAAAAACTTCCCTTTGCACATGACCCTTCTGTACATGAGGGGCCTTTTCCGATGATTTTCAAATGATAAACCTGTTGAATGATAGGAAGATATCCGCCAACATTTGGTAATATTGTACCATCTTCAAGTATCCCACCTTCACCACCCACCCCGACCGCAACGTCGTCTCGTCCCATCATGTAAAGAATGTCGTAAACCTGATTCACCGCATGCCCCGAATCAGTCCATGAATTTGTGTTTATAGTAATTGCCTGAAAAAAAAAAATGTAGCAAAAAAATTAATGATCTAAAACACTAACATACATTTACATCAAAGTACATTAATACTCACCCGTCCCTTCAGAGTTGTTAATTTACTTTTGACATATATATTAAGAAATACTCCCTCCGTCTTTTTAAAACTTTTGATTGAATACAAAAGATTAAGAAATATAATAAAATAAATAGATGTTTTTGTTTACTTAAAAAAAAAGAGAGAAATTTTTATTTGAATGGACGCAAAATGAAAGATGTGAAACTTCTGTTGGAACAGAGGGAGTATAGTATTAAATGTGTAGGAGGTTTTTGAAGTAGAGAGGGATAGAAAAATGAAAAGATAGAGTGAGTGGTAGGAAAGATAAAATGTAGGAAGGGATAGTGTGTGTTGACAAAAAAAGAAATGAATAACTTTTGTTGGGACGCCCAAAATGACAAATCGACAACTTTCGGAGAGACGGTGGAATTAAACATTAATTATTATATTTCTCAAATACATTAATATATTAGAAACGATGATGTTGAGTTGCGAGAAAAAAATATTGTTATTGCATTGTATCGTCTACTATTGATAATTAAAAAATAAATATTCAAATTATTAAACAATGAAAATGTTATTTATTTAATTTGTTTAATGTGACTTAAAATTTAAAAAAAATTAACAAATTAAAATATCAATTATATTTTCTTCATGATCATTTTAAGGGATTTATTTTTTTAATTTGTAAAATACTAGTACATTTTAATTGTAAACATGTTTAAAAAATATTAAATTAATATAAACATAATTTCTTTATTAATAATAGTTTTAAATATGTAAAATACAATTACTTTATAATTAAAATACATATAAAATAATTAATTTTATATAAAAGTATCAAAGTGCAACAAGAATTTTCTTTTAAAATATTTTTTTTCAATAACTTCAATACTAAAATTCAATAATTTTTTTTCAATAAATTCAATACTAAAATGATTTATTAAATTAATTTATAATTAATTTTACTTAATTTAAAAAAAATGTATATATTGTAGGTGGGGGCCAGAGCACCCTTGGCTACACGGCTACAGTCAACTATCATTAAATTTTACTTCATTTTTTCCATAAATTTGAATACTATTGGGATATCTCATATTAGTTTGTAAAAATTAATAACTTTCACTCTCAAAAGTATATACATATTTACATGTTATTATTATTTTTAAAAATTAATCTATTTTTTTTACTTTATTTATATGAATACTGTCGTTCAAAATATTAATCGTTACACTTTTATTTTTCATTTTTTTTAAAAATGCATGCAATTCATGAATACAATTCTCGGAGTGAGTACTACCTATTCATTTGGGCAAAGACAACAACTAAATACACAAAGTGAATAAACTAAGTGGATCATACACAAAAAGTTGAATAAAACATCAACTTAGAACATCAATTCATGAAGGACTAGCTACTATATATTTTTGCTCTGATTTTAATTGGGTCCGACTTATGGACGATAAAATTAGTTCCTCTAAATTAGTCGGTCCTTAACATCAGTGAAGGAGGCACTATAGGCTCGGGGTAATGGGCCCCCACCAATATATATATATATATATATATATATATATATATATATATATATATATATTCGAACCATTTATATATATATTTTTCGTCCAGTGATTAATTATGCGTTTTTTTTATCGAGACGTTTTAAGATTACTTACATACTTCTAATATGAAAATAATCAATAAAATTAATACTCCGATCAGTACATCATTTTATTTTTAAAATTGTCATTTATTTTAGCTAGACTCGCATTTTCGTCTATATCTCACTAAATTTTATTTTACATCTGACTAAATCACCAGAAATACTCCCCAATTATTTGACCTTACACTCTTTAAAAGTGAGCCGATCGAGCAAGACGTCATGGAACAGAGGGAGTATAATTTAAGTTTTACATTTGTCAGTGATTAATGTCTCTACAGGGTTGCAAGTCAATATAACATGAGTATTATTTTATTATTATAGTAATATAAATCGTTTTTCAATCTAAAATTTCTAGCTCGATCCCATGTATATGTATGAACACAAATATTCATAAATTCAAGAATGTAGGAAGATAATTTAAAAAATATGGAACAAGCTAGAATGATTGTTTAATAGTTTACCTGCAAATCAAATTGTGATGTATTGAGCTTCAAAATGTAGAGGAGAGCAAATAAATCATCTGTATCCACATCTGTATCTATAAGAATCCGACGTGGCACCCCCTCCACCACTCCAATTACTAATATACATACATATATGCATATTGATACAAACATCATCTTCTCTTCCCAGCTCTACAAACTGTATAAATCGTGTTACGCTTCTCTTCTCTGCAAACTATATATATAAATCGTGTTTCTCTATGTATACAAATTTTAGAATCAAATATCTATCTCAAAGGAATACTCAAAAAATGTTACACGCAAACATCAATAATTTATATACGCAACCAAATCTAATCGACGTCTCAATCTACCATAATCCCCCGTTTCATAATGTTAATTAGTTGTTAGATCTTATCCAAAATTAGTGCAATATCCGCGTAATACACGGATCTTGTGAAAAAAATATGAGTTGCAATTTTGTGTAAATGGTACATGTATGTATGTAATTGAATCTATTCTAGAATATGAATCATACCGAAATAAAACGGAGTTAATTATAAAAGGACTATGAGGTATACCAAAATTTGATACCTGTAGCCTGCTGGTAAACTGTTGAAATAAATTTGCCCAATATCTAATATTAATTGATTATATTTTTTATATATTTAATGAAGTAGTACGTACATTAATAATTTATTGATATGGATAGAGTATTGTTATAAAAGAGCATTGGCATAGAAAACATGATTTGTAAATTGTTATTGTAGAAATTTACGGATTGATTATCCCTTGTACTTTGAGAGTAAGATAACTTTTACCGTTTTAAAAAAAATAAAATTAATATAAAGTATTGATTGATTATATTTTTGTAGTATTAATTAGTACAATAATAATAAAAAATTTCATTTTACAATAAATAAATGTTGACTTTAACATGTAAAAAAAAAAAATAGAGAGTATTGATTACAATAAAACCTCTATAAATTAATAAACTCTATAAAATAATAAAATCTTCGAGTTCCGACTTGGGCCTTTGTAAAAAATCATTAAATTCGATAAGATAATAAAATAATAATTTTTTAAAAATCCCTTTATAAATACTAGGTCCCATTAAAACTCTAAATTAATAATTCATAAATATTACTACAATTATAAATTTTATGGTATGATCTCTCTTATAAATCTTTTTCATCAACCCAAACTTATAAATCTTTTTTAGTGCATATGAGATGGTATCTCTTATACTTACATAATGCTTTACGCATTTGATATGTATGGATGATTTTGCGATGTCTTTTAGATGAGAAGACATGATTGAGTGTTATGAATTATTTTATTTTCATATTGAGATTTATATAGTATATGTTTCATTCATCATGCATGAATATATTTAATTGACTATAATAGTTATTTAAGTGCAATGAATTAATGTAAACATGTATATTTAAGTAATTTCAATGAATTGATACATGCGTCAATGAATATAAGTAGTTAATTGTATACAAATAATTGATTTATATATGGATTTAATCAATGAAATATATATGAACTCATTTATTTTCAATACATATATACTAAATTTGTTGAATTTAAAAAGTCTTTCTTTCTTTTAATTAATAAAATATTAATTTATCAATAAATTAATATCTCTAAATTAATAAAATTGCATGTCTCAAAATTATGAATTTATAGAGGTTTTAATGTAATTATATTTTTTAGTATTAATTAGTACATTAATAATTATTTAATAATATAAAAATTCCATCTTGCAATAAATAAATGTTGACTTTAACATGACAAATGTAAATATAATTTGAAGCAACTTAAAAAAATGAATAAAGAGTTAAATCACATCAAAATGATTAATTTAAGATCATGGATAAAAAAAAAAACAGCATCACATGGAATGTATTGAGATTTTCCACTATTCAGCATTATACGACTTTAAGAAAAATATATACTCCCTCCGTTCCACAAGTGTTTGCACCATAAAATGGGCACACTTTAAAAAAAAAAGTATAATGACTGAAGTGTTGAGGGGTAATTTTGTAAAATTATATGAATAAAATAAAAAGGTGATTGAAAGAGAGAGTAAAAATAATGACATTTTATGTAAATATGTGAATATTGTGAAGGTGTGATTTATGAAAAAGAAACATTAATTATGGGACGGACAAATAAGATAAATGTGCAAAGTGCAAACAGTTGTAAGACGGAGAGAGTATCTGGTATCAAATCTTGTCATTTCTTGAGTTCTTGAATAAGGTTAATAAATTGATACTATTATTATTATCAACGGATATTGATAGTACAAAGTAATAATATAAAGTATTTGAAATAATATTATACATATATGAACTAAATATGTTAATTTATCCTATCTTCACCTCCATTATTTTAAAAATTCATTTAAACCTATTCTAGATTGTTTTGAACATTAATTTTAGTTTAAAAATGTTATTACGTTAGTATAGACACTATGCGGTGTAGTATTAGTTCATATATAGTATAATATTAATTTATATACAATATAATATTAGTTTGCATAAATTATAGTATTAGTTCATTACAATTATAAACTCAAATGACAAAATGGGATAACTCAAGTGGTTAGAGCACCATTAACTAGGCTTTAGATCTTGGGTTCGAATCATGGGAAGGGGAAAAGGGATGGATATTTAATGTAATTCCAAAAAAAAAAATTATAAACTCAAATGTCTTCCCGTATAAGTTCAAAAATTGTACATTATTCGTATGCATCTATAAACTCTAATGTATTCAAATTTCAAATAGTATATTATTGGTTCATGTATATAATATAGTAATGTATTCAAATTTCAAATAGTATATTATTGGTTCATGTATATAATATAGTAATGTATTCAAATTTCAAATAGTATATTATTGGTTCATGTATATAATATAGTATTAGTTCACATACAATATAATATTAGTTCATATACAAAAATATAACCTCTAAAAGTAAAATATGATATGATATTAGTTCATATACAAAAATATAACCTCTAAAAGTAAAATATGATATGATATTAGTTCATATACAAAAATATAACCTCTAATGTAATGTCTTCGAGTTTCAAAGTAAAATATGATATGTTATACGGCCTGAGTTTGAAAAATGTAGTATATTATTGGTTCATGTATATAATATAGTATTAGTTCACATACAATATAATATTAGTTCATATACAAAAATATAATCTCTAATGTCTTAGAGTCTCATAAGTATAATATGATATGTTATAAACTTTAAACAGGTTGCTATCCAACAAAGAGCCAAGAAAGTGCACAGAAATTCGATCGGATGGACTGTGTGTTTTTTCTTGCTCTTCTTTTGCCCAGAAAAATTAGGCACAGGTAGGGTCAACCCATCTTATAACTCATTTATGAAACTGGATTCAGTTACAAAAAAGAAATACAGAGTATTAATTTAGTTGTTTTCGATATTTAAAGTTTTTTTCGATAGTTTTTTCGAAAAATAAAAAAAGTATAATATGTGATTCAATGGTAAATTCAATTGTGATTCATTGGTGACTTGGTGGTGGGTGTACAATTATAATCTTAATGAGTTGTAATTTAATTTAATTGACAAAAATAGTTATATAATTTTTTTTAATTGGGAGTGAACTCATAAAAAAAGAGGGGGCAAATAATTGTGTCTTGTCTAAAAATTCAGTCCATAGTCCATATGTAATATTTAATCCATTTTAAAAAATTGGATCCAATTACGTGGATGTAAATGATGCACAAAACTACAAAAGTATTTGTCAAAAAATATTATTTAATAAAATTTAATGTACATGTATGTTGGAGAAGAAAATGAGAGAATAATTAAAAAGAAAAAGAAAAATAATTGAAAAAAAATAATGTAAAATTGATATAAAATTAGAATAAAAAAACGTAAACGGGTGGAGAGAAGAGAGGAAGGACACTGTCTTTACTTTGTGAATTAGAAATATGTAGAATTGGTATAAAATACAGAACCTCAATTATATACTACTCCACCATGCAAAACATGTCCACTCTCTCTATTTTGTGAACCTCAATTTTTAGTCTTATAGTAATATATTTATGTAGTAGTAGTAAATATTTATAATGTTACTACAAAGTTAAAATATATTTCTATAAGATTTAAAATATTTTGATGCTATAAGATTAAAAGTGTACTACTAGTCTACTGTAAGTACAAATTTTTTATGAACACTTAATTTTTTGATCGAATGTACCAAAATATTTTTGAACGTGCGTGTAGTATAATACACTGCGTTATTGATATTATTTTGATCTTGTAGTGATAATATTTTGATCCATAAATTTTTTAAGTGACTCGAAACCAGACATTTTACCCGGTTTTTTTAAAATTATCCTAATATAAACAAATTAGGATGAAAGGAGTATTTGTCCGGCAAATAAAATTGTTTGTGAATTTAGTAGTTTCGACTAACATTGATGGTGGCATGTAAATAATCTATATAGGGCTAAGGATGGCTATATGTATTTAACTAAGGAACTAATAAATATACTCCGTATTATTTAATTTTTATATGAAAAGATATATGAACTTTTATTCAAAATAATTCAATTTTGATATATCATGATAATTAAGATTATATAATGTTGACAACATTTTCCAACCACATATAATTAATTATATCACTTTCTTCAATTTAAAAGAAGACGTGCATGCAAACGAACCACTTTCCTGGTGCGTACACAAAACACTCTAGGATCACTTTTTGTCCAATTGAATGTCGTCTCATTTAATCACAAGTAACTATCAGCATTAAACATTTGTTGAAACAATATATACCTATTAGAGTTTACATTGAAATTGTGCTCGACAAATTAATTGCTCAACTAGAATTTCGCGGTCCTAATTAAATTTGTAGTTAATGTAACTCCAACGAGTTGGCTGACTCACGCATACATGTTATTTAGGAGTGTACTCCTCTTTAGTTTTCAAATTCGAAACTCTTAAGGTGTAAACAATTTTTAAACGGCCAGTCAATATAAAGTTTTGTCCTGATTTTAAACGGGGCTCTCCGTAAGTGGGCGGTGGAATTGGTCTCTTTGAATTAGTCGGTCCAAGGATCGGATATCTGAGACTTTAAAATAATTGGAGTTAATGTGTTGGTAAAGTGAAGGTATTATATGTAGGGGTGGAAAAAAGTTAGGCTATCCGATAGGGATCTACGGCTCGGCCTACTAAAGATTAGCTTGTGCTGGACTCGTTTAATAAATGAGTCAGACTCAAACTTTTTTAAGCCTATTTATCAAAATATGTCACACTTTTCTTATTCGTAAGCCTTTTAAACCCAACAGGCCAGCCTATTTAACTCTTTTTATACATAATATATAATATACTATACATAATACATACATATATAATAACAATTAATACAATTGTCAAGAAATTCACAAGATTAGACGTCTCCAATCATGTAACACTCTTGATTGGAATAACCCAACTAAGATAGCAATTCACAAAAGGAAACAAACAAGATAAAAACACAACACACAAGTATTTAAGTGGTTCAATCAATGTGATCTACATCCACTGGACCAAACGACTTCAACTTTGATTGATCAAGAATGTTTACACACTCATTCACTCGGGATAGGATTTACCCTCACTTCACTCGTGAACTCACAACTCAAAGATGAATGCTCGTAATGCGTCAAACTTTACAAAATGCAAATGCTAGGGTATTTATACTAATCAATGGTGATTACTGTAATATGTTGAAAACGCGAAGCCGTTAGTTTGTTGTAATAAACTCACGTGTTCCTCCCTTGCCCAATCGAAATGACAACTTTGCCCCTTTCCTTGTAACTCGTAACAGATGACCTCATCAGCTGACAGCTGACTCCCCTCAACTGATCTCCCCTTCTGATCTTCAACTTAGTCAAAAGACTAACTCTGTTGATAGACATCTACTCAACTGATTCAACCTCTTATGATTTGACCAACTACATCACCTTCTTATCTGACTAAAAACCTTCAACTCATCTGATCAGGCCTAAGTTAACTTACATAACTCCACCAGCTGACACCATCAGTTGACTAACACAGCTGATATGAGATTATGAGATAACACTCACAATTCTCAATCTTTAGCTCAAAATCTCCATCTTGAACGAAATGGCCCTACTATCCTTCTCAAAGAATAGCCTCCACCATTGCTTCCTGACATAAGAACAACAACCGTCTCGAACTTAATGCAATTCTATAAGCCTAAGACATAAATATATAACATATACACCCTCGATCCGTCCCTGAAAAGTTTGCAATTGATGGAACGAAGTTTAAGAAAAAAATGTAAAAATTAGAGTTTTGAAGATAATTTTGTAAATTTTGATATATAAAGTAAATAACGTAGTTTGATTGAGTGTATGATGGACCCCAAAAGATATTGTACGAAGGGTAAATACATGTATATCGTAAAAGTGACTATGCAAACTTTTCAGGGACGGAGGTAGTAATACATAATGTATAAATATTCAATATATATAATACATTACGTTCAAATAGACTAACCAAAAGAAATAAATTTTAAAATTACAATATTTATATAATTATTTTTAAATTTGAGGTTTAGGGTGAAATTGTTTTTAAAAATGTTTAAAAGGCTTTAAATAAGCTTTCAGCTCGGCTTGTTTATTAAAAAGGTGAAACTACATTCTACTAAAAAGTTTCACATATAATAGTTCAAATTTGGGCCCAGCAATTATATATCATGTCTTTTCAACGAGAAGCCTAGCTCGACCCAACCTATTCCCACCCCTAATTATATGAAATGTTATACGATCAACACACATCACTAATAAATTAATAATACTATTTTGTAACTACTATAATATTATACTCCCTCCGTCCCAGAATTACTTGCACGGTTTGACCGACACGTTATTTAAGAAAAGTGAATTTAGTTGTTGATGATGTAAGATAAAGGAGGGGTATTATAGGTAATTTGATGATGTACGTCCCAGAAACCGAGATACACCAATGGGCAGCTGCCTTGGGTTGTTCGGCAACCTCATTCCCATTCACGTATCTGGGAATTAAGGTTGGATGCAACCACAAATTGCAAAGCTCTTGGCGAAGCCTCACCCAGAAGATCAAACAGCGGCTTGAGTCTTGGCAATCTAAGCACATCTCAATGGGGGGTCGGGCGACATTAATACAATCTGTCCTATTCGCCATGCCAATCTACTGTCTATCCTTCTTCAAACTACCAAAACAAACCATTAAAGAGATAAGAAAATTGCAGCGCAATTTCCTGTGGGGAGGAAACGAGAATAAATCCAAAATCGCATGGGTAAGTTGGGAGGAGGTGTGCAAGAGTAAAGAGGAAGGGGGTTTGGGAATTCGGGAGGTAGAAGCTTTTAACCTTGCTTTGATAGGGAAGTGGATTTGGAGATACCTAGAGGAGGGGGAGAGATTATGAGTGAGAGTACTAAAATCACTATATGGGGGATTAGGGGGAGTGGAGACGGCAGGAAGTGGAAAAGGGAGAAACAGAGTGTCAGGATGGTGGCGGGATTTACTGAAGGTATATGAAGGAGGGAAGGACAATAGTCTAAGGGATGAATTGCAGGTGGTACCAGGAGATGGGAACAACATTTTGTTTTGGTATGACAGGTGGGTGGGGGACCTAAAACAGAAAGAAAAATTCAAAAAACTATATCACCTTAGTACCCAGAAACACAAACTAGTGAGTGAGATGGGTGAATGGGAAGGGGCAGCTGAGTGGAGATGGAAGTAGCAGTGGAGGAGACGACTGTCGGAGAGGGAGAGAATTTTACTTAACGAGTTGATTGTTTTCATTGACAGGAAAAAGCCGGAGCAAAATAAATCTGATTCGTGGAGATGGAAGCACTCACCAAAAGGAATATACTGCACGAAAACAACATATCTAAGGAGAATTCAAGCTAAAGGAGGAGGGACAGTGTTGAACCAGCCCGAGAGAGTCTTCAAGAAACTTTGGCGTAATTGTGCTCCGAGAAAAGTAACGACCATGGCATGGAGAGCAATCCGTTTGCGGCTACCAACGTCGGACAAGATCAGCGAGAGAGGCGTGCACCTACCAGCGGATGCAGCGTTATGCAAGCTATGTAAGGAAGAAGAAGAGACAATCCCCCACACTCTATTCACCTGCGTGGAAAGCCACAAAATCTGGAACAAGATTTTCGGATGGCTACAGCTCCAAACAGCCACGCACTGGAACCCAGGTACGAACTACCTGCAATTTCTGGGGATATTAGGCAAAGGGGGCAATAGAAGAATAGCTACAACAATATGGGTAGGTGTCGTGTGGAGCATATGGAATTTACGGAACGACATATGCTTCAACGAAGGCAAAATGGATAGGAGAAAAGTATTGGAAAGTACCAAATGCAGGCTGAAGGTATGGCTAGGAAATAAATATAACAAAGTGAAGGAGTGTGCCATTGAGAATTGGAGGATTAACCCAACATCCTGCTTCGAAGGAATCCAAGCTTGAGAAAGGAGCAAAAGGGTGCAGCAGCTTAACATGAAAGGAGACAGAAACTGGGATATCTAAATATAATATGTATGTTTCTTATCATGTGCTATTTGTAAGGGTGGTGTACCCCTTGTACCCATTTTATTACAAATAAAAAGCTTTTACTGATAAAAAAAAAAAAAGTTGAGTAAAGCTTCAAGTAAGTTATCTCATTAATTTATGAGATTATTGACTCGGTGATGCAAAAATTGCCCCTTTAGAGTTAGAAGGCACTTTTGGAAATTTGTTCCACTTATCAATACAAAATTGAATGTAAATTGTCTCTGTTACCCTTTATCTCCAAAAAGACCCTTCTCTCTCCTCCCTCTCAAACAATATCTTTCTCTCTCTTTCTTTCTCAATCTCATTTTCAAATATTTGTTTCTCTCTCTTTTCTCTCACATTTTCAGATGGGCAAAAACACACACTCACACACAAGATCTGAAATGGGACTTGAGAGTTCAAAATACCCTTCTCCGTCGACGCATCCGCAAATCCGAGGAAGAGGAGGGTGTGGCTTGGGAGTTTTTAGGCGGCGTAGGTGGCGCAGGCTTTGCTCACCGATCTCCACCGCCATCCGAAGTTTCTCTCATTCGTCGGACGTTTTCGCAGCACGTCGAAAATGGCGACCGTTTGGGTATTTTGAGGCGGCGAAGAAGGAAGCCAATCGCCGTCGGTGCAGAGCCTTAATGCTCCGTCAAAGGGCTCGTCTTCTCCGATCTGCGCCGCTCGCGTGATGGCGGGGTTCAGTCGTTGCAAAGCTTGAATATCGGTTGATCTAGGAAGAGAGATCGACGGTTTTTGAAGAAAGAACCGAACTCATTGTGGGAGCAAATTCTGGGTATTTCTCCATCCATATAGGTAATGAAGCCTCTCTCTAAAAACCCCTCTACTTTCTTGGATATTTAATCACACTGATTTTTTTATTTTTTTTTCATTTTACAATCTGTAATCTTCATTTTGGTGTTGGAATTGGACTCTGGAATTAGGCTCTTAAGAATGGATTCCAAATATTTGTTTCGCTATTTTTAGGAACAGTGTATCATTTGATTGTATTGCATCATACTATCCTTTTTTTCTGTGTATTGTCTGAGAAATAAATTACGGTAAGGATTGTCATTTCCTCATTTTATAATGCACCAATTTTGTGTCCCTTTATATGTTACAAACTGTTGCATTCAATTTCTAAGTTAATTTGCCTTTGGTTTTTAACAATTGGAGAGGGGTTGTCATGGTATAGAGGAATATAGTATTCAGAGTATTAATTTAGAAGTAGTAGTACTATATAGCTTACTTGTGTTGTATGTGTGTAGATAGAAGGTCCAGTTTCGGCGACTGAATTGGTGGAGCTTCTGCAAACAACACTGGAAGAACAAGGGGTTGCATTTTGGAGTGGGAGGGCTCGTCTCGAAGAAAAGAGACGAGCAGATGAGGGAAGAGCAAGATGCTGCTTATTTAGCAGCTCTCAAGATAGATCAGGTATTACTTGCTTCACTAAAAAGTATTAGTGGTTTTATTATATAAGGTAATAGTTGTTCAATTTGTGGAATTATACAATGTGGCATGTGATTTTAGGGGAGAGAAATGGCTCAAAAGAAGTCAAGTTCAGAAGATAGAGTTGCAAAAACTGTGAATCCTAAGGAGAATTCAGTAATTAAGCATCCTAGCATTAGTGCAGAAAGTTCTCAGAAAAAAGATTTAAATGCAGCTAAAAAGGGTGAAGTAACTCAGGTACATATGCAACAACTCTTTTTACATCATATATTAAACAACATTTTACTCATTCGTGCAACTGGTTACTAGATTTTGATCCGTTTTCCAAACGGAGAAAGGAGGGAGCAGAGCTTCTCGTGCACAGAAAAGATCGAAGTGATTTATCGGTACATTGAGTCATTAAGCTTTGCTGGAGATATTGGGAATTATAGACTAATATCAAACTTTCTAAGGAAAGTATATGGTGCTGATGAAATGGGAATGACTCTTAAAGATTCTGGGCTTCATCTAAAAGCAAGCCTCTTCTTGGAGATCTTTTGATATTAGTTACTACTTCTTGGTTTGTAATAAGAATTTGAATCCAATGCTCACTTAGTTTATGCAACTTCTGGGTAGGTGTCCAAATTAGAGGAGCTGCTCATCTGTTCAGCTCGTTTGTTCGGGGACGTAGGTTGCCAAACAACACGCGTCTTCCATTGATAATTAATGAGTATATATTGTTTTTTAGTGTTTGTTTTGAATTGGCTTTATACTTACTTGAATTTCAATTTGCCTAAGGCTACAAGTCCATTTCTTAGTTGTTAACAATGAGAAGAATTTGAGGAAAATGTGTTATTTTCACCTTGAGGAAAGGAAATTGATTTAGAACTTAGAAGTGCCTTGTAATTTTGATTGTTGCTAAGGAATGTAGCATTCTGCAAATCAACCTCCTTCCCGAAAAGAACAAATAATTAGTTGAGTATTCGGAGGGTTGTGTATTATCATTAGTTCATTACATATGTAAAAGTAAAATATGGTTATTATATACATATTGTTAGTGTTCAATATATATGTTGATATTAAATATATATATTGATGTTCAGTGTTATGTCGATATTCAATATTTAATTATATTTAATATATATGTCACTATTAAATATATATATTGATGTTCAGTGTTATGTCAATATTTCATTATATTCCATATATATCGATATTCAGTGTTCAATATTCAATATGTAGATATTCAATATTTAATATATATATAATAAATTTTTGAATTTAAATCTGAATAAAAAAAGTAATTAAAAATATTTGACGTAATTCTTTTTTAAAAAAAATTATGAATAAAAAATTAAAAAATTCAAGTAAATTTTGATTTAAAAAATTGAATTAAAAAAATTGTGTGAATTAAAAATTTAAAAAAATCTGAGTAATAATTTTAAAATAAAAAATTGGAGTAAAAACAGAATTAAAAAATTGAATAAATCTAATTTGAAGATTGATTGGACATCGAATTGACGTTTGAGCTTTTTTTTGCAGCATCCA
The DNA here is from genome assembly GCA_963675135.1 of Galeopsis tetrahit. Taxonomy (NCBI): domain Eukaryota; kingdom Viridiplantae; phylum Streptophyta; class Magnoliopsida; order Lamiales; family Lamiaceae; genus Galeopsis; species Galeopsis tetrahit. Next base: position 57,594,576 of record OY776124.1, on the reverse strand, counting down.
AAACAAAAATTGAGGGAGTTGAATTAAAGGGCAAAATTGTCTTTTTCAATTGCAATTTGTATGTCCTACCAACTATTAAAGTGACTTTTATCATTAACCCATTAAAGGCCATCTTTTGCACTAGAGGTCAATCCTCCCTTAATTTATTTTATTTTCTCACATGAAAAAGAATATTATTGAAACCGCAAAGACAAGAGTAGGTAAAGAAAAATTGGGAATTTGAACTAAAATTGGGCATCAAGGATATAGCTGGTTCTATTTCCGATTAATACTCCCTCCGTTCCCTGATTGTTTACACATTTTTTTTATTAGGATATCCCAATATTACTTGTAAATTCTTAATATAGAAATACCCAACAAAATTAATACTCTATTAACATTATTCTATTTTCAAAATTGTCACTTCTTTTTACGTACATTTTACTTTACACCTCATCAAATTCACTTTATACCTCATCAAATCACCTAAAATACTCACATTTATCTTACATCATCAATCACTAAATTCAATTTTTTTTAGAGATTATTCCCTAATAGAGTCACTATTACTACCCATTAAGCAAATAGAAACACCAACTTTAATAATTATCTAATAGAGTCAAATTAAAGCCAAAAAACCCATAATGCCCTTAGTCTCATTATTTAAATTAATTGGCGCTTGATTTAAAAATAAATCGAATTTTTGAAATTCCATAAAATGGGCAACTAGTTAATTCCTAGAATTTAGGTTATGATAACAGAAAGTCACACACTTTCCAAATTCGAAAATTAAATTATCAGATTCTTTGTTATTTCCTGAAATCGTTTGTGTAAAATTGCCCAACTTCCATTTTCAAAATCGATTTTCGAGTTTCGTATATGCACTGAAATTTCCCAAATTGAATTTTCAATTTCGAATTCAGTTTCTCATACTCGATTATGCACTGTGACTAGAACGAGAAATTTGCATATTCATATTAGATCCAGATTGTGGTACATATCCTATACTTTTATATTGTTTTTTATCTTTCGAGAATTGTTCATATCATCAAATCAATCATTGAATTCGTTAATCATATGCTGTCATTGTTGTTCCTGCATTATTCATATCGTATATTCCATCATTGATATAACTGCTGTATAACTGATATGTAAGTGTATAACTGATATGCACCTACTCACGCATAACTGCTGTATAACTGATATGCACCTACTAACGCATATTATTATGTATGCACATGATATATGTCATACGGATATGCAATGTTCTAGTTGTTGATAGTTTACGTGATTCAATAGTTAAAAGGTTACAAGGTTATATGAATATGCATTCGACACTGCATATCTGTTTATAATACATACCCTGCGATTTTTCTTGTCGTCTACACTTTATATTCAATATATGTGTCATATAATGTTGTAGATATGCATCTTGAATACAGAACAACACATAGTTCATCGCTCTAATTTAAACGGAAGCATGCATATGATCGTATTACCTTTTGCAGTAGATCTTTATCTCCGTCGCCGGTGTTTGTAGACGCTTTTGTCGAAATCCGTAGGTTGAAATGCAGATTTCCAGAATCCCTTAGCTTAACAAAATTAAACGAAATAAATGGAGAGACCTACATTTTAGGAAAATTTTTAAATTTTAGAAGGTGATAGATTTTTGGGATTTGGAGAAAATGCATTTACGAATTGATTGAATGTTTAGTTAACTAATAATTTTGAATTAATAAATTCGAATTTTCAAAATATGGTGGAAGGGCATAATTGTCTCAAACAATCCATTTTGACTCTATTAGATTAAAAAAATTATGATAGGTTCTATTAGAGAAACGATGGGGTGAGATGACTCTATTAGTTATTTACCCAATTTTTTAAAAAATCGTGTTAGTCAAACTATACAAGTAATGTTGAGACGAAAGAAGTATAATTTTTGTGTCGATGGATATAATTATTTTTTCAGTGAAGAAAAATTGTATTGAGAATTTGAGATACACATCGAGACAAGAACACTTTGAAGTTAGTAGTTGAGATTTGATAGAAAGGTAAAAAAAGTAAAAGAGATATTAAGTGGGTGTTTGCAAGCACTAGTATGTGCTTAAAAACACTTCTATTTTAAAATATAATCACTTTTAAAGTGTTTGACAACACAACTAAGTGATTAAGTGGATGTTTGCAAGCACTAGTATGTGCTTAAAAACACTTTTTTTTTTAAAAATATAATCATTTTTGGAGTGTTCGGCAACACAACTAAGTGATTAAATTAAGTAGTTTAAAGTGATTTTGGTGAAGCACCCCTCCACCTACTTTTAATAGCTTCTATGTGCTTCTCATCATTGTAGTAATCAATTTTACATTTTTGCCCTCACAATTTAAACAATATTTTATGTTTACTCATTACTTATTCAAATGTCACAAGGGTATTTTTGTAAAATTATAAATAAGCTATTTGTTTTGCAAACATCACAACATATACAAAATTGATTAAAAGTGCTTAATTTTAAAACACTATCCACTTTCAAATTTATTTCAAAAATCAATTTTAATCACTTTGAATCAATCACTATTGTTTGCAAACACACCCTAAATGAAGTTGTTAAAAGTGATTTTGGTGAAACACCCCTCCATCTACTTTTAGCTTCTATGTGCTTCTCATCATTGTAGTAACCAATTTTACATTTTTGCCCTCACAATTTAAATAATATTTTATGTTTACCCATTACTTATCCAAATGTAATAAGGGTATTTTTGTAAAATTATAAAGAAGCTATTTGTTTTGCAAACATCACAACATATACAAAATTGATTAAAAGTGCTTAATTTTAAAACACTATCCACTGTCAAATTTATTTCAAAAATCACCTTTAATCAATTACTATTGTTTGTAAACACACCCTAAAAAAAGGGGACGGAATCTCCTGTTACACAATTGTGTTACATCTTCTGTTACACCTTTTAGATGAATGACACTTGTCCTAGTAATTAATTTAGATTATCTATAGTCAAATAAAATTACTTAATTTTCTCCCTTAAATATATCCAAATGTTAGCAAATATTTAAAGAAATTAAAATCGGGACAATATTTTTGAACACAAATTATAGAAAAATAAATTTATATTCAAATTGTTTAAATAATTTATATAGAAAAATCTTAAAACAATTTCAAAAAAAAAATTGCAATCAGTTTGCTTAAATATAATAAACATGTTTAAATAATTTAATATTTTTGGCATTTTGTTTAAATATAAAAGTATTTAAAAAATATACTTTACCAATTAAATAAAAATGGTCAAATTAAAGGAAAAAAAATTAAAATATGAAAATTACAAAAAAAGTAAGTATTTATTTTATTGAAGTATTATGAAACAACAAAACATGAGAATTATTATGATAAATTAATATAAAATTTAAGATAAAAAAATATTGAGTAATATAGTTAAATATAAAACTGAATATAAAAGCATTTAAAAAAACAAATACAAAGGTTTCAAAAAAAAAAAAAAGTTTGATCGTAAATTTATTTATAATTATATTCTATTTATGGGTTGGTCTAGTATGCACTCGAGTGCATGTTGTGCACCCTAGTCCATGTTGCACTTTTTAGTTTTAGTGAATTACTTTTTGGTAAATGATGTTGCACTTTTCAATTATTAAACTGTATAATAATATTTTTAGTATAATAATTGAAAAGTGCAACACCATCTAAGTGTAAGTCAGTAAAACTGAAAAGTGCAATATGGACTAGGGTGCACAACATGCACTCGAGTGCATACTAGACTTTATGTCTATTTAATTAGTTAGTTTTGTATAAATTATATTTACTCAGCACTTTTTTATAAAATTTTATATTAAATTTTGTATTTAATTATATTTCAAATGTTAAAAATTATTAAATTATATTTTTTAATTACGTTTATATTGAGTTTTGCATTTAACTATATTTAAACAAACCGTTTGTAATATCTTTTGAAAAGTGTTTTTTCTATATAAAATTATTTAAACAAATTGAGTATATATATATATATATATTTTTTTATTTTTTTTTATAATGTGTGTTAAAAAAATATTTCTTGTGATTTTTTTCCTTTAAATATTTGATAAGGTTTATGTAGATTTGAGGGAGAAAATTAAGGAATTTTATTTGACCATAGTTAATCTAAATTAATTACTAGGATAAGTGTCATTCATTTAAAAGGTGTAATAGAAGATGTAACACTGTTGTGTAACAGGAGATCCCGTCCCTAAAAAAAGAAGTTAGAAAGAGATAATACAATACCATTGACAAAAAAAAAACATTTAACTTGAAAGTTGAGATGTTCAAAATGAACAAACGAAACAATTAGCCTGGAATGAGGAGGGAGAGTAGCATGTTTGCCACACGTTTGAGAATGAAACAGTTGGCTCTTTCTCCCTCTAGCTTAGGGTTCCTCTCGCGCCGCCTGCGAGTTTCGTTGGTGTCCTAGGTAGGTCTTTCCCCACTTAACCCGCCCCTGCTGTGCAGACAACTTTTGATTTTTTCAAACCTCTTCCTGTCTTGTATTATTCAATGCCTCCATGTTACCCCTTGTTGCCCATCAGTCCCTCATTGCACCCTTTTCCATAGCACTGTTCACCCATTAGGTCTCCTGGGTCTTAGTGAGCTTGTGTCTGTTAGTGTGTTTTCTTTTCTTGTCTTTCTTTTGAGTCTTAATGGTGTCAAGGTAGAGTCTTTCCCATGTGTCTGTAGAGTCGGTAGGCTTAGTGTTTTGGTGTATTTTTGCTGGGCCGTTTTCAGAGCATCCCGATGGCCTCCGGTAGTGGAAGTAAGAAACCTATGAACCCAAAACTTGATGTAGTTGTCTTTGACGAAAGTGGAATCGACAGATCTGTCCTCCCCTCTCTGTGCCTACTTGGTAAAGTTCTTACAAACAGGCCTTTCAACGCTTTTGGGTTCTTAGAGGCAATGAAGAAAGCTATGAAGCCTCCCAAAGGCTTTACAGCTAAAAAAATCGGCAACAACCTCTTCTCGTTTCAGTTTCGTGCCCGAAATGACCTCGAAGACGTTCTAGCCCGAGAACCATGGCACTTTGAAAAGAACTTACTAATTTTGAAGGTATTGGAGAACGGAGAGCAACCTTCCATGGTGACGTTCAACACAACGAGCTTTTGGGTAAGAATGTATGACTTACCAATGGGCTTGAGAACGGAAAGATGTGTCAGAAAAATTGCAAATCAGTGTGGTGTCGTCTCTGAAGTAGATCTCCATTCCATCAAGGGGTTGGGAAGTAGCGTGAGGGTTAAAATACAAATCGAAATCTCAAAACCCCTGAGAGACGGAATCCATGTGGAGCAACCAAATACCAACCCAGTTTGGGTACCATTCCGGTATGAGAGATTACCCTCATTCTGTTACATATGTGGAACCTTGGGCCACATGAAACGGGAATGCGACCTTGTGGAAGATTCAGACGAGCTACAAACAATGGAAGACAGCAAACTCCCCTATGGTGAATGGATGAGGGCTTCCCCCTCAAAAAAGGCCTCAATAACTACAGAGGAGGTTAAGAAAGATACGGAGACCACTTGGTCTTTGAGAAAGAAGCTGTTTGATGATTTCAAGAAAAACATCCAAGGAGAAATAACTATGGATGTGGAAGCAAACTGTGAACAGAGGTGGGGAGCGCACAAGGTAGAAGAAGATGAGGGTATCCAATCTCTTAGAAAGGACTTTGGAATGGTGAGAGTAAAGGAAGAAGTTAACAAAGCTAAGAGCTATGAAGGAAAGAAATTTAATGATGCAACAACTGAAGACAACCCCCCCTTAAATGCTTGGAGTTCAAACCCTTCACAGAACAGTGGAAGCCAACCAATCATTCCATTAACCCCACCAATAAAAAATTCCCCACCAAAAGTGAATATTCTTCAACAAATTGAGTCCTCTACCCTACTCCCCACCAACCGACCCCTGCTAAACATCCACACCACCCACTCCCTTATCCCAACACAAAAACTCATTTACCTTTGCACAAAACCCCATACGCCAAACCCTCCATCGCCAATTACCCTAGTTAATGTTCCCCTTCCCACCTCAGTGGAGCACCACGATCCACTACATGAAAATCTGAAAAACTCCCCTCTTACCTCTATCGCACAAAATTCCACAAACACCCCTGCTAACTACCCTGAAAAACAACTGCCACAAATCACCCCAGCATCGAAACAAACCAGTTCCTCTAGAATCCGACCTACCCATGAGAAGCCAGCACAAGCCACCAAATCCAAACCACCTACTGCACCCACCCAAAACCAAAAAAGTTCCAATCCACCAACCTTAGCCTCACAACACAGTAGCAACATAACTACTACCAGATTCTCCCAAATGGCCCGAAAGAGAAAGGAAGACAAGATGGACGGAATTTCTGAGCCCAGTAAAAGAACAAAACTTGTGATCGATGTTGATGCAACGGCGGCGACTGCGGTGCAGTCCCGCCGACCTCAATGATTGCCCTTAGTTGGAACTGTCGCGGGCTTGGGAACCGAGCGACAGTTCGAGTCCTGAAAAAGCTCCTACGTAAGGAAAATCCGAGTATAGTTTTTCTCATGGAAATAAAACTATTATGTACTCAAATGGTTCACCTTAATATGCGTGACCTTCATTACCGAGGATGTTTCCCGGTCGATTGTGAGGGTCTTGGCAAAAACTGAAGCGGTGGTCTGTGCTTATTATGGAAAGAAGACGTAGAGGCCTCCTTGAGTTTTTTCTCCCAGAACCACATATCAGTTGATGTGAGAATCAACGAGAGTGATCAATGGCACCTTTCAGGAATTTATGAATGGCCGGAGAAAAAAAAAAAATACTTAACATGGCAGTTGATGAGAAGGATACGCCCGGTGGGAGAGTTACCGTGGCTATGTGTGGGTGATTTTAACGACATTCTTTGGTCGTTTGAGAAACTTGGGGGCCAGACCCGAAGAACCACCTCCATGAACGAGTTCAGACAAACTTTGGAAGTGCTAAATCTTCAGGATCTCGGATATACTGGAAATCGGTTCACATGGACGAACAGAAGAAGTGGAGAGCAGAACATCCAGGTGCGGCTTGATAGAGCCCTTGCGAACCCGGGCTGGAAGCTGAAATTCCATAACTACAAGGTGTCCCATAGAGCTCGTCTGAGATCGGACCATTATCCGATTACTGTGTTGTTCAACTCTGATTCCTGGAAGGACAACAGCCCGGACGATAGGAGAAAAGAGAAGTTGTTCCGCTTTGAAAAGATTTGGATGGAGCACGAGGATTGCCAAAAGATGGTCAGCCGTGGGTGGGGCCCTGAAACACGGCACCTATGCTTCATGGATAGAACAATGAGCTGCGGGATGCAGTTGTCCAGTTAGGGTCAAACCACTTTTGGAAATATTGGTAAGAAAATAAAGCAAGCAGAAGAGTCCCTTAAATTTCTCCAGAAAGAAGCCCAAACGAATGAGATTATCCAGAAGATAAAGCAACTGGAGGATGACCTAGAGGAGCTACTGAAATTACAGGAAACATTCTGGTTCCAAAGGGCAAAGACATTTTGGCTAAAAGATGGAGATAGAAATACATCTTTCTTCCATAAAAGAGCCGCCCACAGAAGAGAAAAGAACACCATCTTGAGACTGAGGAAAGCTGATGGAAACTGGGTGAACAATGAAAAAGAAGTGGGAAAAATCCTTAGGGATTACTACATGGATTTATTCACCTCTGACGGTCCTAGGGATATACACCGAGTCATTGAGTCTGTTGAGTCTAGAGTTACAGGGGCCATGAACGAGACCTTGACACGACCATACTCGGAGGAAGAAATCAAGAAGGCACTCAAGCAGATGCATCCCACAAAGTCTCCAGGCCCTGATGGTATGCCTCCTCTCTTTTTTCAAAGTTTTTGGAATATTGTTGAATCGTCTTTCATATCTACTTGCCTTGATGTCTTGAATAATGGTGCTGACCCAACCCCACTAAACCATACATTCATCACCCTCATCCCAAAAGTTAAATCACCCGAGAGCCCCAAACAATTTAGACCCATTAGCCTCTGTAATGTGATTTTCCGTGTCATCTCCAAAACCATTGCAAATAGACTGAAATTTATCCTTGATCATGTGGTGTCTCCGACCCAAAGCGCCTTTATTCCATCCCGCCTCATTACAGATAATGCCATGATAGCTTTTGAAACTTTCCATTTCATAAGAAAAAAGAAAAAGGGTAAAAAAGGCTTTGTGGCTCTTAAGCTGGATATGAGTAAGGCTTACGATAGATTTGAGTGGACCTTCCTTAGAAGTATGTGTGTCAAGCTTAGTTTCTGTGATAACTGGATTAATCTTATTATGAGATGTGTTACTTCTATTTCCTATTCTATCCTGGTTAATGAGAGGCCTTCTGAGAGCTTCCTCCCACAGTGGGGTCTCCGTCAAGGGGACCCTATATCACCTTACCTGTTTCTTTTATGTGCAGAAGGTTTCTCTTCCCTCATCCAACAGACAGAAAATAGAGGAGATATCACGGGCATCAAAGTGGCTCGTCAAGCCCCCCCGATCTCGCATCTATTCTTTGTGGATAATAGCATTCTATTCTTCAGATCAAACCAGAATAAGCTTCACAAGGTGATGGATATCATTGCAGTGTATGAATTGGCATCGGGCCAGAGAGTCAACCTCGACAAATCTGAGTTCTTTGCTAGCGCTTGTGTCCCGGAAAGTGTTAAAGAATATATGTGTCAACAACTTGGAGCCAGATCGGTCGGATCATACTCGAAATATCTAGGACTTCCCACTCTCATTGGGAGGTAAAAAAGACAGGTCTTCCAAGTTATCTATGATCGAGTGATTCAACGGCTAAAAGGGTGGAAGGAAAAGACTTTGTCGAAAGCGAGAAGGGAGATTCTTTTAAAGAGTGTCATCCAAGCCATCCCAACCTATGCCATGAGTTGCTTTATGTTTCCCAAGTCTCTCTGTGAAGACACTGAAAAAGCCATCCCTCGATTTTATTGGGGAGCAAATGGAGAAGAGAGAAGAATTCATTGGGCAAGTTGGGCGAGAATCTCTCGGTCAAAGGAACAAGGAGGCCTGGTATTTAGAGAACTCTACTTCTTCAACATGGCAATGGTGGCAAAGCAATATTGGAGAATCCTTTCCAATCTCGAGTCCATCATATCGTAACTCCTTAAAGCTCGGTACTTCCCAAGAGGGAAGATTGGGGAGGCTCAAGTGGGATATCAATCGAGTTACCTGTGGAGAAGTCTTTTAAATGCCCGGCCTCTCGTGGAGAGGGGGATAGCCTGAAGAGTAGGAGATGGCTCAAAGATTCAGAGCTTCGTGGACTGCTGGATTGGAACACAAGCTCAAAGGAAACCAAACCCACATGCTCCAAGAATGCGGAATCTGGTGAGCGTGTCTGACTTTGTCCATTCAGAGACATGGACCTGGGATATCAATAGAATTAATCAATGCTTTACGGCTGAGGATGCTGCATCCATTTTGAGAATTCCCCTGAGTTGGAGAAAGCCATGTAACAAGCTAATTTGGAAGCCCTCTAAGGATGGAAAATTCACAGTCAAATCAGCTTACTCCTTGGCCATCAATAGCTTCTCACAGTGCGCCACTAGTCTTCCGTCTCCGAGCAACCCTTGCAAAATCTGGAAGAAAATTTGGCAGCTCCGTGTACCCCCATCAATCCGTCACTTTGCATGGCGAGCCTGTTCCGATGCCCTTCCAACTAGTGTTAACCTGAAGAAGCGAGGGGTGAATATGGACGTCATATGCACTAGATGCGGAGAGGAGGTAGAGACGACAACCCACATCTTTCTTCAGTGCCCTGTGGCGATACACTCCTGGTGCCAGAGCCCAATCCGCCTTTTGAAGTCGCTAAACGTACACTCCTTCAAAGATTGGTTCTCCATGATGATTGACAACCTGCCTAGCGAGGGGCAAGCACTTCTCAATATCCTTGCATGGAAATTATGGAAGGCCAGAAACTCAACACTCTTCGAAGGAACTCCTCTTAACCTGAGAGAATCAGTCCATAGAGCACTCCTCCTGTTCCAAGATATTCGAGCTAGTTGGAGTGCACCAAGCCCGGAGGAGGAATGACCCAACCCGAAGCCAAAATGGAAACCCCCTCCTGTGGGAACTCTCAAGCTAAACTCCAATGCCGCAAATTTCGACAACGTCCAAGCGGGGTTCGGCTTTGTCATTCGTAATGAGAGGGGTGAAATTATGATGTCGGGATCAAGACGGGAACGGGTCTTTGGAAACAATACATTGTTGGAAGCTTTGGCCTTGCGTTTTGCTCTCCGTCGCGCCCTCGGTGCTTGCTTCCACGGTTTGATCATAGAATCAGATTCTGAAGTCTTGATTAACTCCATCCGCGAAGGCAGACCCCCTGACCCCTACTCGGATGCTATTATTGAGGACATTAAGATGCTCGCCGGGTCTAGCTCAAGCTCCACCTTTGCTGCTGTGAAACGTGAAGCAAACTCCCTGGCACATGAGCTTGCCCACATGGAAATTGAGGAAAATGTTGAACTTTTTTGGATGGAGGAGGTCCCTCCTTGCTATACTAATGTAGCCCAAAAAGATGTAAGGCTTTTGCCAAACTCTTATTAATCTAAGATTTTACCTTTTCCTGTAAAAAAAAAAAAAAAAAAAGAGGAGGGAGAGTAAATATTTAAAAGAAAAAAAACGTATACACAATTCTCTTCATTACACATACATTTGACAAATTGAAAAACTGATATGTATATCTTGGCTCTATTTTAGGTTGCCAGCCCTGTGATATAGAAATGTAGACCTGTCTTTATATTTATTTATTTTGGCTTTTTTTTTTTTGAGATGTTGACAAATGACAACACTTCACGGTTGAAGGGGGCCTGGGGTTTCGATCAATCCGTTTAGCGAACGTCTTATTTCTATGTAAACTGAGCTGTGATATTCTTCAGAATAGATCATCAGATACGGAGCTCCTGCATATGAGATATTTTGATTCAGGTTACAGGCTAAAGCCCTATGGTAGAGTCTATTCTATTGGTATGAGCCTTCGTCAGCACGCCACGAGACTTCAAGATGGTTCAAGATGGCTGATTGGTAGAGAGTCCCTAGTCAGCTTTTGACATGACAATTGGCTAGGGTATATTATTTATGTGAAGATGAGTCTATCTGAGTGGTTCACTTCTTCTCTCACCTCCATAGTTGAGGATATTTTCTATGATGACTGTTTGCACTTCCCTAATTGCTTTATCACGTGGTTTATGAAGATTGTCGAATATATCCTGCAAATCACGGTGATTAGGGGATCTGCCAGACGCATTTGGGAGGGCTCACTTTCAGGGGAACTCTCTTCCAGCATGACATATGATTTACTCAAATCACCTCTACATATGATCATTTGGGCTTCATGGATTTGGGGCTCCTTCATTCTCATGTGTCGCTCCACTACGATTTGGAGAGCGGTTTGGGGCAAGTTGCCCACGGCGGAATGACTTTCATCTTTTGGGGTTCAAGGTCCGTCGATTTTTGTTCTGTGCTGCAGAGATTCTAAGTCGCTTGACCATCTGATTGCCCATTGTCCGTTCACTTTGGAGATTTTAAGCAACTTGACTAATATATTTAAGGTCACGATTCACACGGGGATCAGCCTCCTAGACATATTCCTTTAGGCCACTAGTGTTCGGTTGGGTCTACGGTCTTTGGATCTTTGGCGGGCGGGCTTTGTCACTGTTATTTAGGTCATTTAAACTTTGCAGAATATAGTGAATTTCGACGGAGTTTCGCTATCTGTCAGAAGATGTATGTCACAAATCATTTATGGCATCAGGGAGGCCAGCAATATAGCTGAGGGATACTCTGAGGGTTCGAGATCTGCTAGCTGTCTGGGCTCTTGGTGTCTCGAGCAGACATAGACCGACGAGACAGGGTTCTCATGTGATTTGGTTTCCGCCGGATCCAAGTTAGTATAAGGTTAACACGGACGATAGTGCTTCTTCTTCCATGGGTAATCTTCATGTAGAGGCGATCTTTAGGACTTTCAGGGAATTCTTCGTGGTTGTAATTGCCACTAAGGTGGGCTGGGGCCTTCCCCTTGAAGCTGAGCTAACTGCTGCTCTTATGGCCATCAAGTATGCACATGATCAGAGCTGACACTTCCTTTGGATTGAATCGGGCTCGGTCATCACGATTAACACTTTTAAGAGTTCCAGGCCTTCCATTCCTTAGCGTCTACAGGTTCTTTTGAGCCATATCCGCCCTCTTACGCAGGACATGCACATTAGATACTCATATGTCTTCAGAGAGGCCAATCAGGCGGCGGACGCTATGGCCAATACAGGTCTTGACTGTGTCTGGAGGGGTTACCCCCCAAACTTTTTACTCCCATTTATGCTCAATGATCTGTACTTTATTTTTTATAGACATTAATCCTTAGAGAAGCATACCCTTTTTCCTTGACTTGGGTTTTATCCTTAAGGAGGGTTTTTCCAAGCAAGATTTTATTGACGTTTCGGCCTCTGGCTCGACATGTGAGCTCATGATCCTAAGTTTCTTTTCTTTTATATTATCTACCTTTTATTGTCACAAATGACAACACTTGAGTATCTTTATATTATACACAGGGGAAGGACATGCATCCCTATGGCTACGTCGGTTTAATCGTCGAGCCGTCGGTTTAACCCCAAATCGTCGATTTCGATTTTAAATTTTCGAAATCGAAATTGAACCTTAATTTTCAGATTATAGTTCGATTTTCAAACCGAATCTGACGAACCGACGATTAGAAATCAGCTAGATTCGATTTCGATTTTACACATGTCTACCCACAACCCTTAAATTAATTGTTTTGAAGTTGAAATTCATATAGAGAGCAACTACAAATAAGTTTTCATGCAATTTTAATCTAATAATTTTGATTATAAATATTCATTCAAGATTTTTTATATTATTTTGTGAGCCGTTGAAAAAGGTGTAAAGAGTGTCGACTCAAATGACAGGCTACGGTTAGAAAATTAATATACAAAAATTAACTCTTCACTTCTCTACAAATTCGTATTTTTAGTTGAGACATAATTCTTTCAACTACAAACTAATATTTTCTTTAATATAAAATTTAGATAACAGGGAAATATATATTTTCTATATAAGAACAAATAGATAAGTGCTCTGATAAAAGGCTCATTCTTTTTTCTAGTGAGTCAATTGTTGGGTACAACAGACGGATGAAAATGAATGACATATGAATTAACAAAAAATTGTAATTAGTATTGATCAAGATTGAAATGTATGTATTGCGTAAAATTATTGTGATTATTATTATTAATATGATTATTAAAAACTAATAAATAGATAATTAATTAATATTAATTATTATTTATTTATTCCACACATAAGTGAATAATTATAAGGATGGAAGTTATTTTGGATAACTTCTTATATAAGAAAATTCAACAGAATTTTCTATAACAACTGAAATGAGAATTCAGTCTCTTTCCTCTTCTAAGATAGAATACAGAAATTGAAGATTTTATGTTATGTATAATACGCATCACATTAATACATTCAGAAGGACACTTAGATTGTGAACATTGGAAGCAATTCGTGGGATTCACGTGATTGACTTCCTGACTTGAAGGATCACAGTTTGGTACGTGAAATTCAACCGGATTCTAGAATCTTCAGCTACATTGAAAATTACAGGTTGGTAATTTTGATTTATAATTAATTAATTCCAACATATGGTATCATAGCCAATGTGTTGGATTCTCGTACGTATGCCTTAATTATTCGTATGAAAGCATATCCATAATTGATTTGTTAATTATGCACTGCAATTATGGAAAACCTGTATTTTTTATGTTTTTTAATTTTTCAAATGGTAGAATCAGGGTCTAATTTTTTTACTGTACATGCGTAGTGTAGATAATAACTGAAAAGTTTCATAATTTTTAGTCTTACCGTTTAGGAGAAAAAAAATTGGTCTTTAGAAATTTAGAGAAACTTTGACTGGAAATTACAAATGATATATGGAGAACCGGCCGTGATTAATTCTTATCACTGGGTTAAAGTACGTTGAATGGGGATTCCATTGATATGAAGTTTGTTAATTTTGGTCAAGAAACGAGTGAGATATGAATTTTTTTAAAAATCACGTTTTTTGGGGTAAATTTGAAAAGTTTCAGAAAATATAGTGGTTGTACTTGGAGAATTAGACATTCTCTAAGGGCCTATGTGTAAATTCCAAAACTTTGTCATTGACCGAGTCAACACCTGGTCATTACAGTGAGTCGACTCAGCACTAACAGGACTGTAACTCGGCTAAGTCACGCACAACCGGAGGCGACGGTGCATGCAACACACGTGCGATCGAAGGCTTCAGCGCGTGTAGCTCACACGCGACCGGATGCAACGACGCATGTAGTTCACGCGCGACCGTATACGAAGGCGCGTGTAGTCCACGCGCGACTGGATGAGGCGGCGTGTATAGTCCACGCGCGGTGCGTGAAGCGCGTGACCGACGACTGGCGGCGTTCTGGACTGTTTTCCGGCGTATGATGTAGTTGTGCGCTTTTTAATCTTGTTTAGGCTCGCTTAGGCTCGTTATAACTCCGTTTTTTATTCCAAAAATTCCCGTGAACTCCGTTTTTCATTTAGATTCTTAATTTGCATAGTATGGATGTATTTGAACAAAGAAAAGTTTAAGTACTTAATTATCTATAGGAATGAGAACCTTGGTTTGGACTTATTTCACTTGTTGTGAATTAGCTATATGCATTGAATTAGTTTTTTTGCGTAATTATGAGCTTAAAATTCATGTGTTAGAGTTTGTGAACATTAAATAAGTTTAAATGGTTACTTGTTTTATGAGCATTACTCGAAAATAATTAGAGCATTTAATGTTCAATAAATTCGAGATAATGGAGTTAATTAAGCTCCATAATTTTAAGAATTACATGATTAAGAACTATAATATTTGTTGGAACTTTATGTTGCTTAATGGAGATGTATAGTTTATCACTCTTTTATTATCACATACGAATATTCCGATTGTATAGCTCATGATTTAATTGGAGGTAAAACTCGAGCTAAGACAATTTCAAGAGAACATACTATAGTTTTCTGAGATGAATTATGTCTAGATTGGAAAGTGATAATTTTATGAAAATTATTGATGATTGGATAAAAAGATGCTAGTAAACTTGTAGTTGGAACGATTTGTTTATGTGCTCAAAATAAATTTAGGGATCCGAAGTTCTTAGCTTGAAAATTTAGAGCAACATTCGGATGGAGAATCCCGATATGTATTTTTTCTCATTATTAATACTAAAGTAGTACTGCAAGAGTGCATAAAATACAACGAAGATTATTCGAAATCTTCAAGGAAACTACTCGATAGTGAAGTTGAAACGAGATCTTTCTGAAATAGCCATTGTAGTTGGTTTATTAGACTTTCAATAGTTTTTTATTACCTGGACTACTTTGGGTTGTTTTAACTTATGACATGATTGTGCTTTATTGTGTTTATATTGATAAATGTTTAAGCATGCAAATTCATGTTGTTGAGTGGGAGTTTTAGCTAATTTTTTAATTAAATGCTAGAAATAATTTTGTTCATATTTTTGGAGCCGAATCTATTAAATGTGGATACTTAGTGAGATTGATGATTAATAGCTCTAAGTTCTTTTTCGATATTAAATTTTGTATCGAATTTTTCAGATGTCAATTAGCTTAACATTGAACATATATAATAATGCATACATGAACATTAACTTGTTGAATCACTTTGATTAAAAATTACACAAAAACAATGATCGTTGAGTTAATTAGATTAAACTCAAAGGCGATAATAATGACACATGATGTCATACTTAACTTTTAATGTTCTTTGAAGAACATGATTCATTGGATACTATCAACCATGTTATGGATTATCCTGGAGTTAGGATGGATACTCAGATTAACAAGGGTCATGAAACTTATCATAATTGAAAGGTATTCGCATAGCTTGTGAAATACTAGTAAATTCAGTCATTGATGACATGATCCACAATTGTGAACGACATCGTACTACATATGATATTTTGGAATATTTGAAGGAAAAGTATGATGATACTTCATTTTCCGAGAAACATCAAATTGGGGATCAAATCCAATCACTTCGTGAAAAATGGGAACATTTGAGGGTCATTACAGTATTTGATGAAAGTATTGAGACTTTCACTTAGACAACTCAAAACATTGAGTTATATGATAAGTGACTTGAAGTTGATTAAGTGTTCATCGAATGTTCTCATTTCTAAATCTATTTCTAAACATAAGAGATATTGGAAAATAAGGATATAACTAGTTGCCTAAGATTGGGCTCACTACTGAAAATCTAGATATCGATCTTAATGCTAAGAAAAATAAGAAATATGTGAGACTGGAAATGGATAAGAGTGAGATGACATGCTACAAATGTAACAAGCATGGTCATTATACTCGTGAATATCTTGAGTCTACGATGGACAAGGTAGTTCATTCTGATTTTTGGTTGTGGCATAAATGTCCTTAGTACTATATTTCCGTCTAAATTTTATGATTGAGGATCATAGACACAAGAATGACAAGGCATTGACTAAAGACATATGAGAATTTGTAGATCTTTGTCTATTCCAAGAAAGACGAGATTGAATTGTGTAGGAAACTAAGCTCGAGTTAAAGTCTACAGACTCGTAAAACTTGTGATTGGCAAATGTCAATGTTTCATAATGCATTATGTTTAGTTCGCTCTAAAGATCACTCAATATCTCACCTCTAAAATTGTTCTTCTATGATTGAGATGTGATTTATTATTTCATTTAGAGATGGTTTTGAATAGTATAAATGATGTGGATTATGGTACTAAACATTTTTCTAAATTTATATGATTTTGGTATGTATGAGAACAACAATTAGTTTTATAAAGCGATTTCATAGTTACTAAAAGTTTGTTCATCTGTCAATGCTTGAGTTGTTGATGAAATTCGGTATGCTAGATTAAGTCATGTTGTGCAAGATTAGGAGAACTGACTTGTGAAAGAAGGACTACGGTGTTCGTCTTATAAGTTGAGCTTTTAACACGTTGATATTTTCTTGCTCATAAGTGACTGGAAAACCATTTGATTAAACAATTATTGCAAATTCTTCATTGCATATATTTTGTTATGATAAATTTTGTAAATGTCAAATATCATGGAACAGTTGTTTTCACTTTTTACGTCGATAATTTTTCACGTATTGGACTTGTCCATACAATTTCTCAAAGTTTAGGCATTTGGATTGCTTTAGATATTACCTAATAGAGGTTGAGAATAAAAAAACACAAGTTTAAAGGGTTTAAAAACCTATAGAGCGTGAATGTTTATCCAACAATTCAAGGAACTCTGTAATGAAAATAGCATAATCCGACAATTATCAAAGCCTTATATTTTTACACAAGGATGTGACTGTAAGAAGAAGTACATGTTGTTGGATATGATAAGATCCATGATGTCAAAACTTTAACTATCATCTTTGGGAGATGAGTTGTTAATAATTGTCAACGTTTTATGAATAAAGTTATTCATAGATATTTACTTCAACTCCATTAGAACTCTGAACGAGTGAAATACTCGTTCTTGAGTTTTTTTGTATCTGAAAATTTGCAACTTATATACTTAATTCTACGAGTCAGTATGAAAAGTTGGGTCTGGGGGTTTAGGAATGTATCTTTATAAGGATATTGTGTTAAATTTGAGCGATAAATGTTGATCAAAGATTGTGGAGTTGAGAGTGTGTCATGAGATAGAATCACATAATACCATTTTTCTGAGAATTTCCTAGTATTGGAAGCATTTGGTATACTAAACCATATTTTTTATTGAAATAATCACTCTATATCAGATCCAAGTGGGAGTGATTTACTTAATGTGATATTTGATAGAAGTATACCAATTAAAGATCAAATGGATCTTGA
This sequence comes from Galeopsis tetrahit, assembly GCA_963675135.1. NCBI lineage: Eukaryota > Viridiplantae > Streptophyta > Magnoliopsida > Lamiales > Lamiaceae > Galeopsis > Galeopsis tetrahit. The sequence continues at coordinate 57,576,619 of OY776124.1, read as the reverse complement.
TGAGAGTAATTATTTAGAGAAGATGTCACATAGTTTCAATCTGAAAAATTTAGGAAATGTATGTTTGAGAGATATCATGATATTGAATGACATGCCTTCTAATCTTCTATGTATCTTAAAAAAATAAGATAAGGTTTTAGTGAATAAGGAAAAACCTACAAACGTTTCAGAGGCCCTAACTCGTTCTATAAGAGACTAATGAAAGAAAACAATGGAAGAAACGATAGAATCGATAAGGTAACCAAGGTTGGAAACTTGTCGATCTTTCATCGAGACACAAAGTAAATATAGAATAAATGATTTCTCAATCAACTAAAACATAGACTGATAGGTCTATAGTGAGGTAGAAAAGCTCACTTAGTAGAAAATAATTATACTTAGGTGTGGGTATATAACATGTTCCGCCTGTCATGTGAAATTTACCTTGATTCGTCTATTTCTGACTAGATTTAGAATTACATTTGAATAGATGTTTAAACTGTGTTTTCTCAAAGGAGAATTGGAAGAAGAAATCCACAGGTTGAAATAAGTGAGATTCACTCTTCAAAGAAGAGGATAACGTTTGTGAATTGATGATATCGATTTACGAACTTAAACAATCCTCAAGATAATGGTACTTGAGACTTCATTGAATGATTGTCTCATGTAACTTTGTGATGATAGACAAAGACCATTGTGCTTACGTTAAACGGTCCTAAGTAGTTTTGTAATTATATCTTATGTATGTTGATACATTGTTAGTAGGAAAACAATAATGAGTATATTTCGGTGAAAATATTCATAGAGATAGTTTAGAGAAGTTACATGGGTTGTCTTAGAGACATAGCAAAGAAACTTCTAGAACATATTCAGAATGGATGCATAAAAGTCTATTGATACTCATATTGTAAAAGACCAGTCATTAAACTGAAACGAGTGTTCGAAAACTCAAAGATAGAATGTTAATAGTACTATATGCGAATGTAATTGAAAGTTTGATGTATGTTAAGATGAGTGCATATTCAGACGTATGATGAGTTGTTGATTTGGTTAGCTGATATCAATTCAATTCAGAATAGACACTGGTGACAGTGTAAGGGATTGTAAGATATCATAAATGTACTACATATTAATTTGCTGGAACTGCTAACTATGGATATGATGCCGGAAATAGACCGATTTTATATCACCCTTCAATTCGAATTGGCAAAAGCAATATCTCAATCTTTCTGACTTGCTCCTACGGAACCAAGGTTGAAAAGATTGAAAAAATCAGTCATTCACAACCACTGATGAAGGATTCCTCGAAAAGTTAAGGATTAGTAATCTTTTTTAGAAATCGAATGGATTAGACATGTACTATCTATCCACTGTGCAAGCAGAGTTTGTGACAAGTGAATCTGTAAGTACGAGAAATAGTTTGGGTAAGAAATTTATTGGAACTTTTTTAAAATAGTAAACAGCCCATGAGCTGTAACGATTCATCGTGGAACCAAACACTCCAATAAGAGTTGTGGCGATTCACTATGGAATTAAACTCTCCAGTGGAAGTTGTAACGATTCATTGTTGAATTAAACCCTCTAGTGGGAGCTATATCAATTCATTGTGGAATCAAACACTCTAGTGGGAGTTGTACCGATTTATTGTTGAATCAAACACTCTAGTGGAAGTTGTAACGATTTACCCTGGAATCAAACACTCTAGTGTGAGAGTTGTAACGATTTACACTACCTTGGGAGTTGTAATGATTCGCACTCTAGTGAGAATTGTGGTGATTTACTACAGAATCAAACACTTCAGTGAGAGTTGTGGTGATTTACTACAGAATCAAACACTTCAGTGGGAGTTGTAGTGATTCATTGTACTAATCAAAGTAGTTAAAACTTACACTCGAGATTCCGAGTTTCATGAAAAACCAAACAAATTAGATGCTCCCTCCGTCCCACAACTGTTTGCACACTTGCCTTATTTGTCCGTCCCACAATTGTTTGCACACCCATAAAAGGAAACTCTTTCATAAACTCCACCCTCACAATATTCACATATTTACACAAAATGTCATTATTTTTACCTTCTTTCCAATCACCTTTTTACTTTATTCATATAACTTTACAAAATTACCCTTCAACACTCCACTCATTACACTTTTTTCTTAAAAAGTATGCCCATTTTGTGGTGCAAACACTTATGGGACGGAGGGAGTACAAAGTTTTAACTTTGTGGAAACTTTAAAAGAAGAAAATAGTTATTCTTAAATGCAAGACTACTCACTTGATGTTTGTAGATCCTCTTGTCAAACATATTCCTAAGAGATGTATAGACATCTAAAGTTTTGGGTTTGTGTGGATTTGAACATAGTGCGTTGTAGTTGTTAATGTTGTTAAACATTTATGTATTGTGAATTATATGACGTTTCATATAATAGTATGTCGACAAGTAAATATTGGCTCTCTCATACGAGCAATTGCCTCTAACATCGAGGCATGTGCAGAGATGAGATTATTTAGGAATAATCGTAATAGAGCGTACCACAAATCTATTCAACTTGTTACGAAGCTAAATCAACGGATTTTTTGGAAAACAGTGGCAGGAAAATCAACTTAAGTGTCGAGGATACACTTGAACTGTGATTTATACGATATCAAATAAAAGAATGACATACGCTTCTATCTTGGGAAGTTAAGATATCGTGACATATGTTTCATACCACATGTGCTAAGATGACCATAAGGAAATGAGAAATATATCCCTATTTTCTCATTGTATGAGGCCTTGAGAGTTAAGAAATCCTCTAATAAGTACCCTAAAGACTTCTTACTGTATTCTTAAGTCTTCACTCTAGTGTTGCTACTTTAGCATGTTACCAATATTTATAAGTTATATGACAAAGCGGTGCATGTCTAGAAAAACATCTATAGTAGGAGTCTGAGACATTAGTGTTAAAGGAAGAACGTCTTTATTAACATGTTATATTGTGTTCATCGATCGATCAATCGAGTTGGGAACTTGAGTATGAATACATAGATTTGATAAAATGTTGAATATGCTCTTATGTTCGAGGGATTGAAAGAGATCGGTCAACTGATGTTAAATTGAAAGAGTTTGGGGTATAACGAGTTTTTAAATTTTCATATAAAACTGGTTGAGTTGTTATATATCCTAAACAAGTGTATAATGTGAAAACTCATATTCTCGAGGGTCAAACAATTTATTTGCATGTATGAAAAGTGTTATGAGATGGTACAGAAGAGTGAAGTAGATGAGAGTGGAAGATGAAAACTAATAAATAGATAATTAATTAATATTAATTATTATTTATTTATTCCGTAAATGAGTGGATAATTATAAGGATAAAAGTTATTTGAATAACTCCTTATATAAGAAAATTCAACAGGATTTTCTATAACAACTGAAATGAAAATTCAGTTCTCTTAACACACATCACATTAATACATTCAGAAGGACACTTCGATTGTCAACATTTGAAGCTGGAATTCACGTGATTGACTTCCTGACTTGGAGGATCACAGTTCATCCAGAAGGACACTTAGATTGTGAACATTTGAAGCAATTTGAGGAATTCACGTGATTGACTTCCTGACTTGGAGGATTACAGTTTGGTACGTGGAATTCAACCGGTGCATTGAGAATTGTTGGTAATTCCGATTTATAATTAATTTTTTTTAAAAACTGATTTATAATTAATTAATTCCAACAATTATTATATGTTAACATACACAAATATTGGAGTACTATCGATTATAGAATTACTATTATCATTAACTAATATTTTCATTACTAATAATTTTTTAATCTTATTGTATGTATTACTACTATTTTTTACTCCGATTATTGATTGACGAATTATTAAAATTGATAATATATTAGTTAATAATTATTAATAAATTTATTGATCAATTATTAATTTATAATAAAATATTAATTAATAATTACTATATTAATTTATAATGAAATACACAATTTACAAACACCTTTCAAACTTCCACTTAATTATTGTACAATGCAAGTACGTGTATCAAATTAAGGGTCCAATTTGAAAGAACCCTTCAATCTCCCACCTTATTGTGTTTCTTGGGTTCAATATATCACTTTATGGAGCCCCTTTCGCAAAACGAGGTTATTAAAGCGATAATTACATTGAATAATTTATTGTTGAGTTATGAGAAAACAACACTAGAATTTCTTTCAATGATAAGGAAAATTAAAGAGGAGATTTAAGGCGAAATTAATTTCAACAAAAAACAAAAGACGATTGAGTCATTTTTCAAGAAATCTTCCATAAATCATTCATGTGATATTTATTCTCTCTGTCCCACAATAATTTTCACATTTTCCTTTTCAAAACGTCCCACAATAACTTTCACACCTTTAAAATGGAAAACCCTTTTATAAACTTCACTCTCACAGTATCCTCAATTTTACACAAATGTCATTATTTTTTTCCACACATACACACAAGTCAACTCATTTCTTTACTTTACATATAAATGTTTACAAAATTACCCCTCAAAACTCCACTCATTATTACACTTTCTTAATATACGTGTCCATTTACCTATTAAACTTATTATGGGATGAAGGGAATAGTATATAAGAAATTATTAATTTATATTTTAAATGGGGTCTACACATTATTAAAAATGCATTATCTTATAATTTTAGCGACTTATTAATTTAGCACACTGTCCTTGAATCGAGACTGACTAAAAATATTATTTTAGAGAATTTATTAAATAATTGAGTATTAATTTATCGAGTTTCTACTGGCTATCTACAAGCTTAATTACTACATACTTTGTAGTTCATTCGGCACTTCAAAAGTTGCTTATTTGATCATTTTGATATACTGTATTGTCCCACTAAAAGTTACTCATTTCATTTTTTAGCAAAATCCGAACTTAACTATGAAACAAACCGTACTAATGGAATATTTTCAAACTTTTTATTTTTCGGAATTTTAATGAGTTTATAATTCAATATTTCAATTAATACAAGGGTGATACTCATTTTGCGGATAATTATTTAAAAAAAAAATTGGGGGTGAAGTCATAAAAAATGGGGGGACATTTAACCGTGGCCTTAGAAGTCGCCCCACAACACCCTAGAATGTGAATCGGGGTTTAAAAAACGGAGCCATATTTTCGTTATGACTAAAATACCCCTTGGATATTTAAACCCACAATTTCAGTCCATCCTCACTTTTCTTCATCCATCCTCTCTCGTCCTCTCTCTCGGCGACTTGGTGGGTGAACGCGAAACGACGACACTTCGACGACTCTCTCTAGTGTATTTCTCACAATCTAGCAAATTTCTCACATTTCTCTGTATTTTTTTAGGGTTTTTTCGATTTCAATTCGGTGTATTTTCGGTGAACGAGGTTAGTAACTTAGTATTGTGTTTTTTTGTTAGATAATAGGGTTCCGTCCTCTCTCTCGATCTAGCAAATTTCTCACGTTTCTATATATTTTTTAGGGTTTTTTCGATTTCAATCCGAGGTATTTCGAACAAGTTTAGTATTGTGTTTTTTTGTTGGATAATGTATGTATAATGTTGTGTTGTTAGTTTAAGATGTGTTCTGCATAATGTCTTGTTGGATTTCCACAGGAGTTGTGTATTTTTCACGTCTCTGTGTATTTTTTAGGGCATGTTTGTTTGAGAATTTTGAAATCCGGATTTTAAAATCTAGTGGATTTTAAAATCCTAATGTTTTTTATGTTTTGTGTTTGTTTTGGGATTTATGTAGGGTAGGATTTAACTTTATAGAATAGGGTTATAGGTTTTATAGGTATTTATATAGGTTTTATAGGTATTTATATAGGGTTTGTAGGTATTTATAGGGTTGACTTTTATAGGGTTTATAGAGTAGGATTTTGAAATCCTGAATCAAAATCCCAAACTGTAACGGGGATGGAGTTTCGAAATCCCAAATCCGGATTTCCCATCCCAAAAAAAACATGCCCTTAGGGTTTTTCCGATTTCAATTCGGAGTATTTCCGCCGAACTAGTTTAGTATTGTGTTTTTTTTTTTTTGTTGGATAATGTCTACATAATGTTGTGTTATTAGTTTAAGATGTGTTCTGCACAATGTCTTGTTGGATTTCCACAGTAGTTGTGCATTTTTTTTAAGGAATGTCTTGTTGGATTTCCACAGTAGTAGCATTCTGTTTCATTTAGTAGTACTAGTTCTTGGTATTTCTGTTGTCCCCCCTCTTCTGACTATGAACAAGTATACTAAGGTGAATAAAGTTTGCTCTGAACAAGTACAGAAAAAAGCTCAATAGAATTGATGAATTGAGAGCAATCATAAGTGGATTGCCCGACTGTATGTGAGGACTGAAAGTCAACTCGACGCGGTTATAGCTCGAACAACCTTCCACGGAAATTTGTTTGTCGAGTATATCGTTTTTTAGGAGGATGTTATTGTACACTTCCTTCGTTGCCCGTTCTTAATTTTCTTTAAGGTATCTTTCGATAGGAACGAGTTGCCCTACGTAACACTACTATCAATGCTCGATTTGTTATGACTGCACAAATCTTGCAAGATGCGAGGAATGCCCTTGATTTAAGAATGTCCTAATCGATTATGTAGCTGATGTTGTTTGATTGAGTTTTTGTATAGTAGTAGTAGTTTAACTGTTTGAGTGAGTTTTTATAGCATTTAGTATACCGTGAGGGCGGCAACTCAAACGACTCTCCCACCACTTTGCTGAGGCATCCGTTTTTTGGACGTCTTTGTTTTTCTTCAAGGTGGCCTGACCTTACCAACCCCAAGGAAACTCTGAATACATGCCTAGATCGTTTGTATAGACAGACTTTTTGGGTGCTAAGATCCAAAGTCGAGAGGGAAACAACCTAGATCGTACGCTCAAGGGAAGCGTCTAATCTCACATTTCACTTATCTGAGTATGCCTTTGTCTAGTTGATGCTAAAAAAAGACCGAACGCCTTCGAGTTATTGGCTCGTCCAACTCGACAACATTCATGAGTCACTCGTTCAACTGTCCCTCGGAAACAAAGCCGAGAAGTACCATGCGCCACCCACCTTTTCTTTCTAGAGTTGCACTCTTGTGTACCAGTTACATGTATGTGACTACTATATCCAATCCAATATATGTAACTACTATATTCAATCCAATAACCCATTACAAATAAGACATGACCCATTTACTATATCTAATCCAATAACACATGACCCATTTACTATATCAATTTAACACATACGGAGTACATTTTTTCATGGGCCTTTATTTTACTTCAATTAATTTTTTTTTAAATTTTATCATTAAAAACTAATACTCCATTAATTTTTTAAAATTTAATTTTTTTTATTTTACTCAATTGATATTTATATTTATCTTTCTAATATTATTTTTAAATTTATTTTTCTTCCTGTTTATCATTTGTGTTTCAAATGATAATTTTTTTAACGTAATTTCTTTTTATGTCATAAATAATTATTTTAATATTTTAAAATCTAATAAGAAAATTTTAAAAATAATATTAATTGTTTTTTTAAGTATTAAATAGTATAATAATAATTTGTTTTAAAAAATAAAACTCTCACCTCTCTTAGGCAAGTGTTCAATTTTATTGGTACTATTTTACTTTAATTAATTGGTGTATAATTTTCACCTTATTCTTTCAAAATTTTACTTCATTCCTTACAAATTTAACTTCGTTTTACATTGTTTAAATTATTTTTTTCATTTGAACTTTCATTTTTTAATCATTTTATTTTAATTTTTTATGAATATAATTTTTAGTTTATAAGTGTTATGATAACCGTTGATAAGTATTATGATATATTATTAGTTAATATGCAGTACTGTACATATTAGTTCATATACAGTATAATATTAGTTTATATTGGTATATGTTTTAATTTTTTCGAGTTTCGAGTTCACATACTTTATGATAATAGTTCAAATATAGTATAGTATTAGTCCACATATTGTATAGTATTAGTTCACATACTCTATGGTACTAGTTCAAATATTGTATAGTATTAGTTCATATATTAAATACTCCGTAATATTTGTATACCCACATTAATCTCTAGTACTATACAATATATTAACTAGTACTATACCATAGGCGTACTAATATTATATCGTATTTAAACTAATATTTATATTTAACAAAAAATACATAACTTAACACATTTATAATTTCAGACATACCATGCAAATTAATACATCAATATTAAAAAAATGATATTAACTAACTAGTAAGAAGAACAAAAGTGAGAATGAATCACACTAAACACACAATTCAATTAATAGATACTATATTACCATTTTATCAATTAAATTATACAACCTTAAAAAACTTGTAACAAACCAGATATCATTTTAGAAATAATGAAGACATAACAAAATAATCTTAGTTATTATAAATCAGATTAAAGCTAGAAAGTGAGCATGTCATATTCATACATTTATACCCAAATTAGAAAAAATTGAATTTTTTTAGTTTAGTTTTTTTTTTAATTTTTTTTGTATTTTTTTCCTAAATTTTGGTCATTTTTTGAAAAAAAAAAACTGGAAATTTTATTTCATAATTTTATTTTTGAGTTTCAGATTTTTTTTAATATTCGTTATGTTTTTATATTTATTTTTTAAAAGTTAAAAAAATAGAATAATATTTGAATGGTGAATCAACTAGTCAGTGTATAATTATAATTTTAATGAGTTGTATTTTAATTTAATTGATAAAATGGTAATATAGTATTTTACATGTATTTTTCTTTTAAAAAATTTGGGGGTGAAATTAATAAAAATGAAGGTAAAAAACTAATAACCCATGTAAAAAATTGGATTTAGTTACATGTATGTAACTTGTACACATAAGTGCCTAAAAGAAGGTGATTCGGGTGGAATTTACACGTTTTAGAGGCACATGTGAAGCATATTTTGATGTGGATTTCATTGATTTATGCATTGAATATGATTGTTTAAGCCGAAATGAGAGAAAGATTGTGTTTTATAGATTTTGTAGGAAATAGGATGGAATTTATAGCAAAACATCAACCATACTTTACTGGATCAGGAAGAGGATTGCACGGTTGGATTCGTCTCGAAAAACGGAGAGGAATGGCAAAAGAATCAAGTCAATCGGACACCCGAGGCGAAAGTTATGCACGAAACGAGAAAGGGGCCGAAGACGATCGAGCGAGCACGGCCGAGCACCATGCTTGAGCTGGTCGTGCTCGAAACAACGATTTTGGCCAAGGAGAGGGCACGACCGAGCAACCTTCTCGGCCGAGCTCGAGCACATCACTTGCCCACATGCCACGGCCGAGCACCTGGCTTGCCCTGCTTCCGCACACCTCGGCCGAGCACCAATCTCGGCCGAGCACTCCCATGTCTCCCATCCGCGCAGCACGGCCGAGCTCCCTGCTCGGCCGAGCACCTGTTCATGCCTATGTCCAATTTGCACGGCCGTGCTACCCCCATTTTCGGTGCTTTTTCCCTATTTTGGCCATTTTTTAAGGACCAACTTGCCATTTTGGCATCCAAACCCTACCCCAACACTATATAAGCCCCATTTCTTGAATTCCAAGCGATTCTTCCCCAATTCCTCAAATTCCACGCATAGTTACACATACTTGGAGGTGTTTTGGCCATATCTTCATCAATTCTTCATCAAATCAAGCAAGGAATGATGCAATAGCTTGGAAATTCCATTCTCTACCACATTTTAGACTAAGCTTTCTCTTTCTCTCTCTCTTTAGTTAGTTATTTCATTTGATTTTTGTAATTTGATTATGTTAGCTCTTGGCTAAACATTTGTGGTTCTAAGGCTTTGTAAACATTTGGATTGAAGTTTATGAACTAATTTCTTGCTTTAAATGGTGTTTGTCTCTTATTTGTATGCTTAATTATTCTTTGCAAGCATGTTGTTATTAGCCATGATGATTTGCTTAATTCATTGTTAATTGGGGTAAGATCGAGAGATTTATTTCATTAATCGTATGCAAGCATGCAATCCGATATTATTATGATCTCGAGAGAGGATTAGTTATCGGAGAGGGAATTGAATGATCTTTGGTGCTATTTTAGGTGGTGTGATGTTTGCAAGGTAGAAATACGAACTTATGTCACATGCTCCTTTGGATTAGTTATATCGAGAGATTGATTAATTCTTCTTGATCTAAGGACAATAGAAAATTGGAATGATTTGGTGGATGCTTTCCTAATGAAGTATTTTCCCCCAAGCAAAACCATTCAAATACGGGGGGAAATATCTTCATTCCGACAAGATGAGGATGAATCATTGGCCGAGGCATGGGAGCGCTTCAAAGACCTTATAAGAAGTTGTCCTCAACACGGGTTTTCAAGGGATCAAATCATTTGTTATTTCTACAACGAGATGGATCACCGTACAAGAGGGATGGTAGACGCTTCGGCCGGTGGAGGGTCTTTGTTGGGAAAGACGACGGATGAAGGTTATGTGCTTCTAGAGGAGATGGCAAAGAACGGGAACCAATGGCCATCCGAGAGAAGGCAAGCCCGAAAAGTTGCTTTTGCTAGAGAGTCGGAGGATTTTGCTACTCTATCCAACAAAATGGATAAATTGACTTCGTTGATGGCGGCCAAGTCATTAGTGGGACCGAGTGATGATCAATATGAAGAGGCCCACTACATGAACAATCAAAGGGACCGACATTTTCGAGATAGAGGTTGGAATGAGAGGCAAAACCCTCCTAATCCGAATCAATATCACATCGGGTTGAGGCAACATGAGAACTTATCTTATGCTAACACAAGGAATGCCATCATACCACCTCCAAATTTCAATGTGAGAGATGGAGCAATTGTGGAGTCTTCATCAAAACTGTCTTTGGAAGACATGTTTGGCGCATTTATGGGGGAAACCAAGAATTTTATGAGAGAGACGAGGGATAATGCGACCAAGACTTGGCAAAGACTTGATGAACAAGGAGAGATGATCAAGAATGTGGCAAACAACATGAAGGCCATGGAGAAGCAAATGAGTCAACTCTCCAATGTCATTGGAAGCCAACATACTCCGGGGCAATTCCCTTCAAACACGGAGCTTAACCCCAAGGAACATTGCAAAGCTATCAAGCTAAGGAGTAGGACAAGCTATGAGGGGCCAAGTATGCCACAAGAGGAGGAAATAGTGAGTGCACCCAAAGATGTTGATAAAGAAGAGAGGCATGAGGAAGAAAAGCAAGATGAGATAGTGAGAGGAGAGGACAAAGAAGGGGAGAAGAAGAGTGAGGAGGCAACCCCTCCTCAAGACAAAGGCAAGAGTGTGATACCTCTTCCATACCCACAAAGATTGAAGAAGAAAGATTTGGATCGTAAATTCACCAAGTTCGTGAAAATGTTCAAGAAGATTCATATTAAAATTCCATTTGCCGAAGCACTTGAGCAAATGCCCCACTACTCCAAATTCCTAAAGGAGATCATGTCAAACAAGAGGAAGATGGTGGAGTACGAAACGGTGCATTTGACCGAGGAGTGTAGCTCGATTATTCAAGCCAAGTTACCTCAAAAACTTAGAGACCCCGGATCTTTCACATTACCATGTGTCATCGGGGATGGAGGTACATTTCGAGCCTTGTGTGATTTGGGAGCGAGCATTAATCTTATGCCTTTATCTATATGCAAAACTCTTGGTTTGGGAAAGCTTACACCAACCTTAATGAGTCTCATATTGGCGGATAGATCCATGACGAACCCTTTGGGTATAGTAGAGGACGTGTTGGTTAAGGTGGACAAATTCATTTTCCCAGTAGACTTTGTGGTGTTGGATATGGAAGAAGACAAGTACATTCCACTAATTTTGGTCTTGTGGTGTTGGATATGGAAGAAGACAAGTACATTCCACTAATTTTGGGAAGACCATTCTTGGCAACCGGTGGGGCTATCATTGATGTAAGGAAAGGAGAGCTAGAACTTCAAGTGAACAATGAAAAAGTAGTGTTCAACATCTATAGAGCTATCAAAGTCCGGGATGATGACTAAAACATTATGTAGACATTATGCAAATCACGTCTTAAACTAAGAAGAAACTAAGAAGACAACATTATGCAGACATTATCCAACAAAAAAAACACAATACTAAACTCGTTTGCCGAAAATATCCCGAATTGAAATCGAAAAAATAAATACACATAGACGTGAGAAATACGAAAAATACACAACTACTGAGGAAATCCAATAAGACATTATACAAAAAACACAATACTAAACTAGTTCGTCGAAAATACCCCGAATTGAAATCGGAAAAATGTAAAAAATACACGGAGACATGAGAAATACGAGAAATACACAAGTGTTGGGGAAATCCAATAAGACATTATGCAGAACATACACAGAAACGTGAGAGAGAGGACGGAACCCTATTATCCAATAAAAAAAACACAATACTAAGATCCTAACCTCGTTCGTCGGAAATACACTGAATTGAAATCAGAAAAACACTAAAAAATACACAAAAATGTGAGAAATTTGCTAGATCGTGACAGAACCATAATCGTCGCAGTGTCGCCGTTTCGCGTTCGCCCACCAAGTCGCCAAGAGAGTCGCAGTGTCGCCGTTTCGCGTTCGCCCACCAAATCGCCAAGAGAGAGGACGAGAGTGGATGGATGAAGAAAAGTGAGGATGGGCGGTTTAAATACCAAAGGAGTATTTTAGTCATAACGAAAAAATGGCTCCATTTTTTCCACCTAAGGCCACGGTTAAATGTCCCCCATTTTTTATGACTTCACCCAAAAAAAAAATTGAAAATGCAAAAGAGTGCATCACCCTTGTATTAATTGAAAAAATATTGAATTAAAAACTCATTAAAATTCCGAAAAATATAAAAAGTTCGAATATAATGCTCTGTGAAAGTTTTTATGGCCACTTAACTATTAAATAAACAGTACTAACGGCTCCCATTAATTTAAAAAAAAAAAAACAGTACTAATGGCTCCATTTTAGTAGTTCTCAACAGCCAGCATTTACTATTATAAAACCATAGCCTACTTCATCTTCGTCTCCATGAGAAAAGAGAAGAAAATTAGAAACCAAGAACCACAATCAAAACTTTGGGTGGAAGCATCATATGAATAAAGGAAAAATGACCCTCACTATCTGGCAGTATGAAGACAATTTTTTGTGTAAATAGTCATCAAACACTGTTTATCACTATGATAGATGATAGGAGAAAAAGGGGTTTCAAATCAAAATTTATGTTGGCTATGTTCTATAACCAAAGCACCCATTTTTTTTTTCAAAAAAATAATCAAGTTTCTAAACATACTAAAGAATTATTTGCTTGACAAATGCATAAATAAGTGTACTCTTAACACCATGCTGGCAGGTCATCATTCACAAGGCCACTTTATACTCCCTCTATTTCATAATAAGTGTCACAATATAGAATTTGTGTCAAATTAAGGAACATAAAATGTTGTCTTGTTTACCCTCAGTCGATCTTTCTCTCTCAAATATTCTCTCTTTAATGAAAAAATAAGAGATCTTTTGGAAGAGATGTGGAAAAATAGCTAAAGTGACAAGAAACAAACTTTAACCTCTAAAACCACACTTATTATGAAAGTGAGGGAGTATTGCCTAGACTTGTTTTAAGTCTTCAAGGTATGCATTAACAGCATAGACTTCAAAATGTTCAATGTATTGTAGACCATCTGGCACACATAATACCTATGTTTAGACAAGATTTTATATATATAATGGGAACAACTTTCAGGGTTCTGAAGGAACTCTGTTCATAAGGATGACCAAGCACTAGACGCCCATTAAGCTCCAGGCATCCACAACTCATTTTCCTGTGTCTTTACTATTTCAGAATCTTACTGAAAGAAATTTGCCAGCAGATGACCAATATATACAGAAGTTTCTTGAGAAATTTATACAACTCAACTTAATGAGTCAATCAGAACAGAAATTATAGATTTTGATCTAACAAATGGGCACTGCCATTTCAAAAGAGCCAAGGGAAACTTGAAGTACACGAGAAATCAGTATTATAACCAAATGTACTACATAACTCAGATCGTCTTAGTTCAAGACTCTAACTTATATACTACATTAAATTTATTCAACCAGATCTAGATCTATTGACATATCTACTCTATGAAAAAAAATCAAAACATGCCCTACTATACTTTCATGGATAATAACTAGAATGTGACAAATGCACAAAACAAGAACATTTACAGAACCTGACGCAGTAGAAACTTTGAAGCAGATTTCCTGATCTCAATTAATCCTGAATCGGATTCATCATGGTACCACCCCACTGATCTCTGAGCTTCTTGCACAATTTGAGAAATCCCTAAAAATTGTAATACAGTCAGAATTTTGAAATAAGAAAATTAGAAAAATCGTGGACCAGAACACCAAAATTACCTAATAAAACTACATAAGCATATGCATATTCCTTTCAACAAACAAAATCTCTGCAGGTAATTCTCTATCGGAAGCAAAAGAACACTAAAAAACATTGAATACACTTCAGAAGCACCAGGAAATGGCATTCTAATGTACACTGGAGCAAAAGGGGGAATATCTTAATAGCCAAAAAAACAATAATAACTCAATGGATCACGCATACATAGAGTTTCAGCATTATAGGAACTTCAATACATATAGAAAATTGCGAAAAGTAAGAATCATAATAGAAATATTACCTCCAGATACGGTTTGTTTGTTGTGGCGGATTTCGTGAATGGTGGCGGAGATTTTCCAGTAGAGCGGGCGTCCAATATAGAAGAGTATGAGAATCGCCGCCACCGCCAGGATTAGGCGGAACGTGAGCCTTGCGGCGGGAGACGACATTGTGATTTCAGTGTGTGCGAATGTGTGAGAGATGGAGATATTTATAATTTCATCAATGATCAGGTAAAAGTAAAATCACGTCTCTGCCCCACTGTTTAAAATATTGAAGATATACAAAAAAAACAAAATATCCCGATTCTTGGGCAATTTTTTTTGAATAATAAATCTTTTGAAACTCTTCAAAAACGGGCCGAATTTTTAAATAGTCATAGTCACGACTCAAGAGCGTGACCCGTGCCTCTCGCGCTTCTAACACTTCTTTTAATTATTTGCGCTTCTAACACTTTTTTTAATTATTTATTAAATTAATGAAAAAAAAAATATATATATATACATAATTTAATTATTTGTGCCTCTCGTTTAATGAATAAGTTTTATTCAGATTTTTTTAAAAGTTCATTTATTTAAATATGTTAGACTTAAACTTTTTTTTAAGCCTTATAAGCATATCGAGCCCGACTTATTTAACACTCTTTACAATATATTAATATAATGTGCACATATATATAATACAGTAACAATGAAAAAATAATTAACACATATAGGGCATGTTTGCTTAATGGGTTTAGGGGGGTTTAGTGATGGATTTGATATGTAGACCCATCTTCTCCCATGTTTAGTTTCTCATAACTTTAAACACCTTGACCTGAGTTTATAATTTGACCCGGTTTTTATAAATTAGATTTCATGGGTTTAGACAACCTAGTCTCCCCTTGGGTTTATCTAGCCTCTCCCCATAGATTTATCTAGCCTCCTCCACATTTTAACTCATTTTATCCCAACCCATGAAGCAAACATGTCCATAATATATAATAGTAATGCATAGTTGTTCAAGTGCTCAATATATGATAACATAATTTCTTACTTAGTAAATTAGATATAAAAAAAAAATCATAATCGACAAAAACCCTTCATTTTCAAACTTCAATTCACTCCTTTAGTTAATTCTAGCTCGACACTTTGCGCCAAACCCTTCACTTTGCACCACACACTCTACTTTTTAATGAATATGTATTGCTCTATTATTTGATAATCATTTGATATTTTTTTCTTATTTTTTTCATTTTGAAATTTAAGGAGATAATGATTATAATTTGATGATAATACAAGTGGTGAATTTATTTAGTAAAAATGACTAAAATGATATTTAAAAGACTTTGGATCAGGTCTATTTATAAAAAACTAGTAGTATATCCGTGTGATGCACGGAAGTATTTTTTATTTACACATTGTATGAAAATAAATTTTATAAATATGTACAATATAATTCATGTATAAAAATTTATATAAATGAGTGTTAATCTTCTAAAGCACGAAAAGAACATGATGCTTCTAACACTTAATTTTTTGGATTTATATTTATCATTTAATAAAAAATAAATCACTATTTTCGGAGAAATACATGTGTTAAATAATTTCTTTTATTGATTATTTGAATAGGTTTTACAATTAAATTTTAAAAATAAATGTATGTAATTTTTCTTAAGAATGCTGAGTAATACAACACATGCAGCAAAAAAACATTGCATACAAAATAGTCATAATAAAAAGGGGAATGTCACATCCAAACAAATTGAGCTTTTTTCTTCTGAATATCAACTTAATTTTCTATGATTTCCAAAAAAATAATTACATTATTTATCAATGGTTTTCTATTGATAAACTGCCAATTCATTAATATATGAATTTTTTTAACACACCGCCTGACTATGTAATTGTTTATATATTAAATATATTTATGAACCTGTTCTCCAAAAAATAAAATTCTATGTGCATAATAATAAAACTGACATTTTGATCAATTTTTATTCAACATGATAATCTGTTATTTTGATTAATAAACGGTGGTGATAACTGATAACATAGCTAATTTCTAAACAAATAGTTGATAATTCCTCTTAAACATATATCTGACTTTCTGGTAATCTCCCAACAATAGTTTCTAAAATGAAATGAATTTGACATTGAATTGAAATAACATCTAAAAAAAAACATCATCTCAAAAATATAGTTGCAAAAATTTCTAGGAATTGTAAAATTCAAAAGAAATTTCATTTATAGAATACACAGCTCCTTTACGAATCAACAAAGAAATTATACAGCTCTAACCAAGAGGAAGTTGACAAAGTTTGTAACTTTTGAGCACCATGGAAGAAAAGGGCAGAACAATATTTAAAGAACTATAACTTTCAAACTTCAACTTTTTCACAAATAAAAAAATATGAATCTTCTTCTCAATAAACCTAAACAAAGAAAATTAGTAAGAAGAAAAAAAGTGAGCATAGGAAAGAATAAGACGACATAATGGAAGAAGAAAAAATATTTTGTATTTCGTTTTTCTTTCTCCTGTCTAAATTATTTGAATACACAGGCCTGATTCAAATATTAGATGATTACACCCATCTCTTTGTTACTCTATTTTCATTCAACAATTGAAGAAACAACATTTTACCTGTAATTCAACCCTAAGGGGATGTTTGTTTTGGGATGAAAAATTCGGATTTGAGATTTCGAAACTCCATCCCCGTTACAGTTTGAGATTTTGATTCAGAAAAAATAACTAACTCATAAAAATTCCGAATTTCAAAATAAAATGATAGAAAGAAGCCACATAAGACAAATTAAGACTCACAAATATACATATTAAAGATTTCTAATTTTATGTATTTTTTTAATTTTTTTCTTTAAATCATCATTATAAACAATACTATTTTATATTTTCTCTCTAAAAATCTTAATCTTAAAATTTCATAATTTTGATTAAAAAAAAAAAAAAAATTAAAATTATTTTCTATTTCATCTCTAGATTCTCTTTTTTTTTTATTGCTGTTTTCTAATTCTATTTTATAAAAATTCTAACTTTTTATTTTTTTTCAATTATTCTTTCATTTTATTTTTTAATAAAATAAATAAAATTAAATATATATACCTTTAAACTTTTTTTATATTAAATTTTAATCAAATAACATTTGTTTTTTCACAACCCGCGTAAATTACGCGGGTCTTACACTAGTGTCAAATAAAATCAAAATAAAGCCCGTCAATGTCCAAAATAAATGCAAGATAAAGACGAACTTGGTTTTGAGGATAATGACCTGGTGATTAGTGTGAAAATTGCTTGAAATTCATGTGTTTAATTTGCATAATTTTATAGAGTTTCATTGCATTTTTACGCTAAATTAATTAATTACACTTGATTATTTATTTATCACGGGACGGAGGGAGTATTTTTGTAGGAAAATGAGCATTTTAGAGCAAAATCACGCCTCGATAATTTTATGAAGTCGATCGAAAGAATAAATCGAGAAGGGTGAAATGGAGAAAAGAAAAAAAGAGCATTGAAGCCCAATTGACTGCAGCACATTTTCGAAATGGGCCTAACAGTGAAAATTAGTGCAGCCCTTTTAATTATTTATGCTGCCGTGAGGAATTAGAAGGAGAGCATCAATTTAAGGGTCTGACTATTTACACCTCCATTTCGGTTTAGAACACTCTCCCGATTGATGCACCCCTTTAAAATTTGTCAGGATAGATGCACCCCTGAAATTGTCTTAATTACCCTTTTCTCATTTTTATCTATATAATACAACTTTACTTATCACACCCTCCCTCAAACCCTAATTCTCTCCTCATTTTCCCTTGCCGCCGCCCACCACCCCGTCTCTTCACGGACGCGGCGTCCTTTCTCTCCCACGGCCGCGATGTCCTCCCCCTTCCCCTCCCTCAGCCGCGACAGCCTCCTTCTTCCCCAGCCGCGACAACCTCCCTCTCCTTCTCCCTCGGCCGCGACGGCCTTCCCCTCCCTCTCCCTCGGCCGCGACGACATCCCCTCCCCCTCCCTCTCTCTTTGATTTCTGCAATTTATTTTTTGTTCAACCCATCTGCCGCTCCCGATTGAAGATGCCGCCCTGCCTCCTGGTCGAAGATGTCGGCCACCCCCACCCCAGGTAAGTGTATCGCCGCCGCCGCCTGGTAAAGTACGGTCGACGACAATTTTAATTTTTAGGTTTTAGGTTTTTCTACAATTCTGCTACAAAAACCTTTTTAAATTTTTTTTTTTTATAATTTTCGACAACGTAATGTCGACCATATAAACTCTCGTCGACAACAAGGTTACATAGTCGACATTACATTGTCGAAAATTTGAAGTTTTTTTTTTTTTTTAAATTCGACATTCTTAGGTCAACGAGAGGTTATATGGTCGACATTACATTGTCGAAAATTTTAAGTTTTTTTATTTAAAAAAAATTCGACCTTCTTGGGTCGACCATATTCACTCTCGTCGACAACAAGGTGTCGACGAGAGTTTATATGGTTGACATAAGAAAATTGAATTTTTTAAGTTTTTTTTTCGACAAACCAGTGTCGACCATATACACTATCATCGATAAATTGTTGTCGACGAGAGTGAATAAGGTCGACACTGGTTTGTCGAATTTTTTTTAAAAAAAATTGAATTTTTTAAGTTCTTGAATTTTTTTTTGTTTGGGATGAAATTTTGTTGTTTGGTGGTGGTGGTGGCGGCGGCGACAGTGGCGGTGGTGATAGAAAAAAAATAGGTTTAGGTTTAAAGGTGAAAGAGAGGTGCATTGTAGTGTAATATGATTTAAAGGGTATTTTTGGTTTTTTATATTATTATTATATTATTAAGTTGACAGGAGGAGTGTTCTAAACCGAAATGGAGGTGTAAATAGTCGGAACCCAATTTAAAAGCCAAGGCTCATTCAACAAATTCAAGTTTTGGGCCCATTTATCAATGCGGGAATTAATAGCTAAGACCCAAATTGCAAAAGGAATCAGCCGCAAATAAAATTGGAAGCAGTAGCTAATTCAGGAGGGGGCACGAAAACAGAGCAAGTCCCCACTGGGGAGAACTCTCCCCTCCCACACTTCACTCCACTCACTCAATAGTTGAGTATTTCATTTTATTGTGGGATTGAAGGATTTGAAGACATAGAGATGATATATTTCATTTATTTCAATATTGTCTTGGTAATTTCAATTTCATTAATATTTTGTAGTTTAATTTACATGAGTTTTATTCTAATTGTTAATTTAGATATGGGGTAATCTCTTATTGATTTGGGTGTTGAAATTATGTGGGTAATTAGTGTATTTATGAATTAATTACATATTTTAGTCTATGTCTTGAATTTAATTGTTTCTATTGTTGTGGTTTGTTTGATTAAATTAGTTGATCATTTCTATTAGCTAGCATTTACGGTTTTGTGAATTGCAACGAGAGTTGGGTTTACATGATTGAGATGTGTGTAGGGATGACAATGGGACGGGTCCAAACTCTGACCCGCATTGAACCCGACCCGCATGGGCCTTGAATTTAATTGTTTATATTGTTGTGGTTTGTTTGATTAAATTAGTTGATCATTTCTATTAGCTAGCATTTACGGTTTTGTGAATTGCAACGAGAGTTGGGTTTACACGATTGAGATGTGTGTAGGGATGACAATGGGACGGGTCCAAACTCTGACCCGCATTGAACCTGACCCGCATGTGCCGGGTTCCAACCCGGTTAAGCGGGTATGGGACGGGTCGTGATTTTTGTCAAACCCGTCCCGCCTACCCGTACCCGCTATATATAAAATATAGTACGAGTAATATTTAATATATATATATTTCTATATATAAACTTATTTGTATATAAATGTATATATGTTTGTAAAAATATTTTTTATGTAGTTTTTTTAGTATAAATGAATATGAAATGTTATTTAAACAATTATATATTTAATTTGAATTATATAATATCAAAATAAATATATTTTATACATTAAAATTAATTTAAAATAATTTAAAAAATTAAATGGGATAGGTAAAACCAGACGGATTTTTAAGCGGGACAGGGCGGGTACGGGTATGGGAATTTTCTGGCGGGACAGGTCCTGGGACAGGGCATACCCGTCCCAGACCCGTCCCATTGCCATCCCTAGATGTGTGTGAAAAACTTGATTAATTAGTTTAAGTTTAATAGTAATTAGCTTAACCGAGAGAGAGTTGATTGCTTAGATCGACAACATTAGACATTAATCAATTAGAGGTCGTCTAGGAGATTAGTGAGAGGGCGAGTCGTAAGCATTAGTAACCGTGTTGAAAGTGTTTACGGGTCACTATCCTCGAAGCTTATGGTACTAATTACTCCCTCCGTCCCGGAATTACTTGCATAGTTTGACAGGCACGTTGTTTAAGAAAAGTGGATTTAGTGGTTGATTATGTAAGATAAAGAAGGGGTATTTTAGATAATTTGATGATGTGTAAAGTGGATTTGATGATGTGTAAAGTGAAATGTATGAAAAAAATGAGTGACAAATTTGAAAATAAAATGATGTTGTGAGGTTATTAATTTTGTGGGGTATTTCCATATTAAGAGTGTGCAAGTAATTTTGGGACATCCCAATAAGGAAAGTGTGCAAGTAATCACGGGACGGAGGGAGAAGATCCTATAATTGCTAATTAGTGCATGTGTTCACCTGAGCCTCACCGAGGGATTGGTCTACACATATATGTGATAGCCTTTAGCATAATTCAAGACATCATGTTTAATTATTGTGATTAGTTTGTTAATTCATTAGTGATCCCACATAAGGAAGACACCCGATGTAATTTCTTCCGCTTGCACTTTCATCTTTGAGAGTTAGTTATAGTTGTTTACTTAGTGTTTATTTTTCTTATTTGGTATTTGCTTTATCCTCCCGTTTAGCTTCTATAACACCATTTTGACTTATATTTTTGGGGCTCCACATTCATTCAACTAGGTCCTTGGAACGAAAATACTAGGTTGTATACTTATCATACTACTATCAAACACATACGCTTGTGGGGATCGTATAGTTGTTTGAAAAGTGCAAAAATACGAATCAAGTCACCTGGAACCAAGGATAGGCTTTGAGCCGAAAGAAATTGATCCAAGTGTAAGGCGACCAATTAATGATTCGAGGATCTATGAGCCTAACAGGCGAGCAACACCGAGGAACTGGAGGCAATTCACATTAATTCTAATCATCCCGATTGGGAAATTTTCCTCGGCACAAACCTCCTAGAGCCCTTACGAACATATATTCTTGAATTTTTGAAACAAAATCTGAATGTTTTTGCTTGGTCGCATGCAGATATGACCGGTATTAAGACGAAATATGCTTGCCATCGGCTGAACATCGATGCGAGCAATAAACCAATTCACCAGAAGCGAAGGAAATTCGGCCCAGAGAAATACGCAGCCTTGGAGGGCGAGGTAAAAAATTGGTGGATAACAGACTTATTGAAATTACGGGCACAGAGCCTCAGTGGGTTGCCAACCCAGTGCTCGTAAAAAAACCAACGCGCACGTGGAGATTATGTGTGGATTTCACATATTTGAACAAAGCATGTCTGAAGGACAATTTTCCGATGCCACATATAGACTACTTGATTGATCAAACAGTCGGGCACAAATTATTGACGTTCATGGATGCCTTCGCCGGGTATTATCTAATTGCAATGCATCCGGACGACGTCAAGCACACAACCTTTATGACTAAGCAAAATATGTACGTGTGGAAAAGAATGCCCTTCGGTTTGAGAAACGTCGGGGCTACATATCAGAGGCTGGTGAACACAATGTTTGAGCAACAAATTGGCGAAACAATGGAGGTCTACATAGATGACATCATTGTGAAAAGTTTACACAAAGAGGATCATGCTCGGCATTTGGCAATGACATTCGATATTATGCGAGAATACGACATGAAGCTCAACCCGAAGAAGTGCAGTTTTGGGGTTCAATCTGGAAAAATTTTGGGCCAAATGGTCACCCAAAGGGGTATAGAGGCGAATATGAGCAAGATACATGACATTGTCGACATGCAAAGCCCACAAAATGTCAAAGAGGTACAAAAATTAACTGGTTGTTTGGTTTCTTTAAATCGATTCATAGCAAAAACTGGGGATTGTTGTAAGCCCTTCTTCGATGCTTTGAAGAAGGGAAAATTCGAGTGGATAGCAGAGTGCGAGTAGGCATTTTGTAATTTAAAGGAGTATCTGGCCAATGCGGTGATATTATCAAAACCAATCCCGGGGGAGAAACCTTTCTTGTACTTTACCGCGAGTCAACATGCTATGAGCGCAGTCCTCGTCCGAGCAGAAGGAACCACTCATCTACCAATTTATTATGTAAGTCAAGCACTGAGAGATGCCGAGCTGAGGCATGCCCCTTTGGAAAAATTAGCATATGCTTTGGTGATGAGTGTGAAGAAGTTGAGGCCATATTTTTTCGACCACGAGGTGGAGGTTTTGACAACATTTCCTCTCCGAAAAATTCTACATAGGCCAGATACCGCAGGCAAATTTTTAAATTGGCTGTTGAGATTGGGCAATTTGGAGTATCATTCTCGCCAAGGACATCAATTAAAGGCCAAGTGCTCGCCGATTTTATCCTGGAACTCACATTTCCTCCAGATTTGAGCAAGGAACTAGAAGTGCGACCCTAGTCGTTGTTCGTCGATGGCTCTTCGACGAGCACTTGGGCAGGGGCTGGAAATGTTTTAATAAGTCCGCTTGAACAAACTTTCGCATTAGCCATAAGGTTCGAATTTTTGGCGACCAATAATGAATCAGAGTACGAGGCGTTGGTCGCCGGTTTAAAGATGACAATAGTAGTAGGAGCTCGCCAGCTCAAGATCTACATCGACTCACAATTGATCGTTTGCCAAGTTAAAGGGGAGTATGAAGCAAGGCATGAGAAGATGATAAAGTACCAGAATTTGGTAAAGAATTTACTCGAGCAATTCGAGCAAATATACATCGAGAAAGTCTCGAGGGAGTTAAATTCGCAAGCTGATGCTTTGGCTGGCATAGTCACCTCAGAAGGGGAAGCTGAATTCAATGAGGTAATTATCACAAAAAAATCTTTCCCATTTATCAGGTACAATTTGATCGCACAAACTGAGGCAACTACTAGCGAGCAAAGTTGGATCATTCCAATCTTTGAATATATAAAAAAAGGCACACTCCCGACGGACAGAGTTAAAGCAAAAAGGTTACAAATTCGAGTAGCAATGTACACGATAATCGACGAGAAGTTGTACAAGAGAGGATTTGCATTGCCATTGTTGAAATGCCTAGACACTGAAGAGGCTGAGCTCGTGATAGAGGAGATTCAAGCAGGAATGTGCGGAAATCACACTGGAGGGCAAGTGCTCGCTCTCACAACTATTCGACAAGGATTCTTTTGGCCGACATTGAATAAGGATGCAATGCATTACGCGAAGACTTGCAGAAGATGTCAACTTTATGCTCCAGCCATCCATTTGCCACCAGATGAATTAATTTCAGTATATAGCTCTTGGCCATTCGCCAAGTGGGGCATTGACTTGATCGGACCCTTCCCGAAAGGCACAGGTGGAGTAATTTTCGTAGTGGTCGCCGTTGATTATTTCACAAAGTGGGTAGAGGCAAAGGCGATGAAGACCATAACAATTCTCCAAATGAAAAATTTCAAGAAAATATGTTCGTGTTATCTTTTCTAAAAATTTCGAGCGAGCATACGCCGACAGGTTGTGCTCGTGCTTAATCGAGCAACTTACTTCCAAGGAAATATGTTCGCGTTATCTTTTCTAAAAAAATCGAGTGAGCGTACGCCGAAAGGTTATGCTCGCGATCATTCAAGCGACATGTTTCTAAGGAAATATGTTCGTGTTATCTTTTCTAAAATATTTGAGCGAACATATACCGAAAGGCTATGCTCTCGATCATTCGAGCGATATATTTCCAAGGAAATATGTTCGCGTTATCTTTTCCAAAAAGTACGAATGAAATTATGTTGAGAAACATAAGGCCATGATCGAATTAAGACGAGCAAATTATACTAAGGTATAACTTTGTGATCATTTAAAAAACAAACAAGTTTATTCCGACGAGGATAAAACTTGGATATGACGAACAAACTCATATCGAAAGGTTAAGTTTGGATAAACATCAAGAATATTACCAATGTAAACAGAAGAAAAATTCTAAGTGATCGATAAGAAAAATAATTGACGAGCAGAGAGACACTTAATGGAAAACAAAAGAAATTCCATTCATTAAAAGCCCTAAGGGGTGAACATACAAAAGACGGCCTCAAAGGCCGGACAACAAAAGGAAAAATAAAAATATGAAGGAAAAGATATAAAAAGATCTAAGCAACAAGAGTGTTTTCGGGGTAATGGTTTCAGTAGGATAAACTCTTTCAACATTCTCGGCCACATCAACTTGCTCGTTGGCCACCTCTTCATGAGGTGCCTGCTCGCTGGCCACCTCTTCCTCACCTTCCACTGCTTCCCCGTCCTCAACCAATGTCTCCTCCTCACTCTGAACCTGGGTGTTCGCCGAAAGACAAGGAAATGTAAGACCCAATTCCACCAGTTCAGCAAGAGGCAATGCCCCATCAGGTTGAGGGTCCCCCGCCAGAATAGCATCCTCCATTCTCACATTAAGGACCGAGATATCAACTTCAGGATTGAGAGACAGTTGGTATCGAATAACATCCGAGAGAGCATAAGCGGCGACAAAAGAAGCAAGTTGGGCCAGCTTGGCATCAGTCAATACCTTTTCATCGACATCTTTTTTGGCTGCATCTTCCATAGTCTTTTGGACCTCATCTCGCTCCCTGTGAAGATTAACTAGTGATGTATCCTTCTCGGCCATGGCATTGGCGAGCTCAATCTTTCCTCCTTGAGACCTCCAATCGTGAGCTTCAAATCCAGAACCTCATTTTCCAAAGACGGAATATGGTCAACAGCTTCGGCCAGCTTTTGGTCGCTCTCAACTCTCTTCGCCTCGACCTTGTCATGAAGGTCCTTCATCAGATTGAAGTTGTTGATAACCAGAGTGAGTTTTTTGGAGGATTCGTGGACTTGCAACTTCAATTGTTCGGTAAAGAAAGCGGTGCGAGCAGTATGAACAGATATGGCATGAGCATTGTCCAAGATTTCTTGCTCGAGCGCATCAGAAACCATAGTCCTCGTCAAAGCTCGAGGAATAGAAGACATGGCCAAGCGAGTGGAAGGGTCAATTTCATTGAGATGTTGGCTGGAAGGGGATCGTGATCGCAGATAATTAAGAACATCCTCTGATCGACGATGAGCAGGACTCAATCTAAATTCGAGACAAAAATATAAGAAATATGTGGAATAAAGAAATACCGAGGAACAAATATTGGAAAACATATATGATCATACATGGAAGTGTTTTCAGGGTCCCATCCAAGTAGGGTGTTATCTTGTAGATCCCTCACATGAGAGGGAGAAGAAGTAGCAGCAATGACATCGACCCTTTGACCGCTGGGTCTCGAGCGAGGAGGACTCACAATCGGTGAACTCTGAACAGTTGGGGGAACGGTCGAGGAAGGTTAGCTCTTTGTTGTTCGCCTTGAGCAGAAGTGCCCTCTCCTTGAACATGTTTTCTTTTCCTACTCTAAGTAGGAGGTTTTTCTCGCACCTCTTTCTCGACGGTCTCGCGAGTAAGGGTGTTGGAGAGAAGATTTAACATCATGTTGTTTAAGATCTTGGGGATGTTGGTCTTTCGGGGAAGACAAGTGGTGATGGTCGGAGGAACTGAAAAACAGTAAAAGATATATGTAAATCAGCAGAAACAGGGCGAACAGTTAAGAGGAAAACTAAATTATTTGCGATAAATCGTGAATTTGCCTAGAGGAAATTCCCTAGTAAGATGATGAGGAGTAACGCGGAGACCAGTGTGCTCGCATATATTTTCTCGGTTCAGGTACTCGCACGTTCTCTCTTGATATTGGCTAAGAACTACGCAACTTAAGTGGTAGACAAAGAGTGGAGAGAGGCTGCGAACGTGAGTCTTCTTCACAGTGGCTGCACGAAAAGAAAAAGTTAGTTAGTATAAAAATGAACGAATGGAGAAATAAGTATATTTACCTCGGTCCACAACAAAAGCCCGAGGAATGTTTATTCGAGCATCTCCACCATCGAGATACTTTGTGCTTTTCCAATCTCCACTGACAAACCGCCATTTCTCCTTCCAGTCTCTCACTTTGTTCGGCACCCTTTCAACCAGTTTGTAGTTGGATTGAGCTCTAAGATAATGCCACCCCGCATCCTCGCTGAGGGTAGGTTGGAGAAGAAAATTAAGTTCAAGGGGGGTAAGATTTACTCCTTGGCTCCCACCTACTTGACTCTCAAGTCTGAACAAAGTCAAGATTTCGATAAGATTACTCCATCCATTGGGGGTGATTTGCATCGGAGATAACCTCACAAAGTTCAGGTAGTTACTAATCGCTGCATGAAGAGGAAATTGGAGACCAACTTCCATCATACCCAAGGAAACGGCTATACAGTCTGGGGAAGGTTGATCGTCGCGCTCATATGGAGCCGGAACATTAAATTGAACATCGGCGGGTACAAAAAATTGTTTACGAAATTGCATAAGTTGGGGGATAGTAATTCGGTTGGCGTACGTGCTTGTTCGCATCAAAACCACTCGCCACGACGGGATGGTGATCTCTAGGAAAAAGAAGAGGAGGATATTGGGAGACGTATTCGTCATAAAAAGGTCCATCAATATTACCCTCAACAACAAAAAATTCGGCCGGTTAGAAAAGGTCTTATCGACGTAGTCGTAGATGTGAGGAATCACCTCTAGATGAAGGTCGCTGATCTTCACTTTCTTCGGCGAGTGGTATGGTAATTCTAAATCCGTTTCATCGTCGTCATCAGGGATGATCTCCTCATCCTCGCCACCCTCGGGGTCATCATTCCTTACATCCTCGCGAGGTGGGGTCCTATACTGACTAGTCTCATCTCCCTCGCTGAAATTTTACTTGGCATCCATTGATTCTCGATGGGTAGTAATCAGATTTGCGTTCATTGGACGAGAAACCGCTTCATCTTCAGCGGAACTTTCAGACTCAGATGACACAAATACGACGCCTGGCCTCCGTACACGGCGGCGCTCAGCCGCCTGAACAATAGAAATGTGGTCACTCAATCCCTGAGTATCACTGATTTCGAATGGTGGAGGATTCCCAACTCCCTCACCGCCTACATTGCCTCTGAGATCCATAGAAGAGATAGAAAGGGAGAAAAGAAAAGAGAAATAAAGAATACTTTAAGAACAATCGAAAAATAGAGGAGGGTCGCCAGAAAATCTTCAAGTTTTCAACGCCGGAATTCTGATAGCAAGAGCTTGAAAAGAGTAAAAATGAATTTGGGGAAGGAATGGCTTATTTATAGGCCCAAAACATGCAGTGACTAAGTAGCAAAGAAACGAGGTAATTTGTGTAATTTCCCAAAAGTTAAAGGAAATTTCCGAAACTCGCACGCGCGTCCTTTGGTCTTCAAACGCGCTTCACGCGTAAATTCAAATTCAAATTCAAAGAGGAGGCATACGTCCAACACCAGTGGTCAAATCATACACCATCAAATCTTTTCGGGAAGGTAAAAGATCTTCGCAAATCGAGGCGACGTTTTGGCCAAGAAAGTCTTATGAAAGAATAAACAAAAGGGCCCAACAGATATATTTAATTGTACTCGCCCATCGAGCAAAGTGACGAGGGGAGACTAGGGGCTAGTGTTATACTCCTTCCGTCCCAGAGGAACTTGCACCTCAGGGATGACACACATTTTAATAAATGTGTAAGAAAAAGTGTAATGAGTGATGTTTTGAGGGGTAGTTTGGTAAACTTTTATGAATAAAGTAAAGTAAAAGGTAGATTGAGTGTGAAAAAGTAATGTCATATGAGTAAATATGTGTATATTTTGAGGGTGAGGGTTATGACAATATTTCCTTTTATGGAGTGTGCAAATTGGTATGGGACATCCATATATGGAAAGTGTGCAAATTCCTATGGGACAGAGGGAGTATATATTATGTTCGGTCAAAGAGTCAACATACAACTTATTGACCAGTCAACAATTCAACGAAGAATAGTCAAAGTCGTTGAGCATAGTCAACAATGTTAAGGGCGAACAACCAATAAGAGGCGAGCAAATAAGGTCATCAAAGAAGAGTCAACAAGTCAAATAAATCCACATGGCGAGCATTATGTTTGATGGTCGCCTAATTAAGAAGAGTTAAAGGTATTAATAAGGTAATTTGTATTATCTAAGTTAAGATAGTTGGCTATGATGAAGATGACGAGTAACGTCATGATTACGAAGAAAAAGCCATGAAGATCCAAGAGTATAGTTATAAATGAGAAGATCTAAAGGCCAGTTGCTCGCCAAAGAACCAAGTTAGTACGAGGACGACCAGAAGTCAACATTATCGAACAATAGCGAGCAACAAACTACAAAAATCATCTTCGAAACGTTGACAAGTCAAAGGCGATGTGATTAGTGTGTTCTAGATTAATGGCTAGTTTTAGAGGCATTTAATGCAAAGTAGATGCATTAAATGCATGAAATGATCATATTAATGACAGCTGTATTTCAATTAATAGGTGGATTAATGCTGAGTTCTCAGCAATTAATGACATGCAAATTGTAACGTAGTATATAAAGCCATTGAAGGCTGATTAAGATTCATTCCAAACTTTCCTAAAAAAGCGCAACACATTCGATAGCTTACTCTCAAAGCTTTCTTCAAGTTTTATTCAAGAACACCAAACCCTAATTTCAAGAGTCATCAAGAACTTGTTTTATCATCTTACAATCCGTATAAACCACTTAAATATAAATGATTATTTTTATTAACGTTTGATACATACACCCCGATAGAAATCGTTACAACAAATATCCAACAGAGTCGAGCCAAGTAGTGCTGAGCTCGTAACTCGACTCGGTCGAGCCTAAAATTTTGAAGATCGAGCTCGACTCGATAAGAAACTTGATAAACTCGAGCTCGGCTCGACTCGATTACCTATATAATTTTCAAAATTAATTTTAAAACATATTTTTTTTTCTAAAATAAACTCGAGCTCGACTCGACTCGATTACTCGTATATAAATATAAATTATATATTAATGGTAAAATATTATATATTGTTTAAGCTCGATTAGGCTCGCGAGCCTTTCGAGCCGAGTATCTATGAGCTCGAACTCGGTAGCTACTCGAGTAGCTCGAAACTCGACTCGATTAACTTCGAATCGATTTCGATCTTTTTTTGAGTCGAGCACGAGTAGCTTGCGAGTAGGCTCGACTCACTTACACCCCTAAGAGTCGTTATCACTTATCACTAATACAGTGAATGCGCACTAATAACTATGGTCCAAATTATACATGTGTCCATGAATTTTTATGCATGCCTATACAAAATAAAATTGGGAAATTAGCCCTAAAGAAAATTAGCCAAACTCAAAATGTCAGGGCTTGCGAATAATAACATCTTATTATTATGCAATATTTATAAACAAATAAAAAAAAAAAAAAATCAATGGCAAACAACATCACAAGAATACAAATGTTCTAATTAACCGCGGCCGGACAGATGATAATCAATATGGAGCAACTGTTCATCAACTGATACAAGAACTAATTTCAATAGTAATACAAAAAAAATACAAGCAATCTAAAATTTGAAATATATATATATTATACAAAATCAAAAGAAATATTATACTACAATTGTTCTCAACAGGTTCTCGATCATACTTTGAAGGTGAAAGCTAATAAAAAAAATAATTAATATTAATTAATTATTTATTTAATACACACATGAAAGTGGATAAAAGTAGGAACTGGGATAACCTCTTATATATAAGAAAATCCAACGGGATTTTCCTAACAACTTAACACAGAGAGAATAATGTTATCTTCCTAGTTCCTCTTATATATAAGAAAATCCAACGGGATTTTCCTAACAACTTAACACAGAGAGAATAATGTTATCTTCCTAGTTTTCACTCCTGAGACCGAATATAGGAACAGAGATTTCTGTATTTTGTACATATCTCGTAAATACAAATCAGAAGGCATTTAGATTGTGGATACTAGAAGCGGTTTGTGAATCAATTCATGTGACCGCGCGTGTTCTGATTACGAGGATTATTGTATATATAATTCAACCAGATTTTAGAATCTTCCAATGCATTGAGAATTACATGTTGGTAATTCAAATTTTGATTTCTCAATTAATTAATTCCAACATAAGGTGATTCAAAATGTCACAAAAAATAAGCACACCCCTCCCCTCCCTCTCTATTTAAGTAACTAGTAATCATTAAAAAATTGATCTCGACAGTTTGCAATGACAAAAATGGAAATTAATAACGTAATTGAAATGAAGCATAAGCTATAAATGATACTACAATTGAGAATGGGCATTCCAAAACTACTGGAGATGTAGATGGGCTGCTGCTATTGTGATTGTGAAGGGGCCGCCCGTTAGGTAATGGTCGCACAACATTACTTCCGCCTGCAATTACACCACCGGTACCGATAGTAGTAGCTTTGCCACCAGTTTTCCCCCGGCTGCCACTTGATCCGCCCCTTGATCCACCGCTTGAACGGGCAGAGGCGGAGGTGAGGAGGAGGAGGAGGAGACAAACGAACGTGAGCACCACTACAAACTTCACCATTTTCTTGAGATATGATTCTTTGAGAGTATTATTTGATTCAGAATTATTGTAAATATATAATAATATCTTTTAATTACTTTTTATTTTATAGGAGGGAAGGGGAGGGGGAAATGAAAAATGGGAAAGCAAGGGAAGAGAGTTCCACATATGTGGAGTAGTTCTCCACCAATTTGATTTAGTTTTGACTTATTCAATAATGACGCTTTCATGCCCAACTCACCCACAATTATCTAATTATTTACTCCATTTGTAATTGATGGAATATTCAACACAAGATTTTTTCAAAAATAAATATATGTTCAAAATAAGGACAAATCAAAATCCGGGACCATGCTTAAACGAGTTGAATCATGATAAGTCAAAGGACTTGTTATTAGTTAATGCGCCACTAGAGTCGGAAAAATGGAAAACTTTACAAATGACAACATTTCAACTTTCAAGCTCGATTGCTATTCTTGAATCTATATTAAAATTGTTAAACAAATTACTCCTGAAAAAGTCTCAAATGCACACACGCTTTTTTTTAACCACTTTTTTTCTTTTTCTTTCTCTCTCGCTCTCTCTCTCTCCCCTGTAACGTTTTTTCTCTCTCCTTTCATCTTTCTTTTTTTCTCCCTTCTTTTTTTTTCTACATCTGTAACCACAACTTATTTAACCAAAAATTTCACCGGAGAAAACTATGGATTTCGCCGAAAAAGATGATGGATATCGCCGCAGTAGAGTGTTTTTCGACTAGAGCGAGTGAGAATATGGAGAAGATTTCGCCGAAAAAGATGATGGATATCGCCGCAGTAGAGTGTTTTTCGACTAGAGCGAGTGAGAATATGGAGAAGACGATGAATTTCGCCGCGGTAGAGTGTTTTCCGGCTAGAGCGAGGGAGAATATGGAGATGACGATGGATTTCGCCGGAGAAGACGATGGATATCGCCGTAGAGTGTTTTCCGGCTAAAGCGAGGGAGAATATGGAGAAGGAGTGACAGAAGTGCTGAACAGTAGTGGAAGACATCGATGGTGGTGGGGGCTCAACGTTTGGTGTTAGGAGGCTGAAGAAGAAGATTGTAATTTTTGGTAATTTTGTTAGTTTTGATTTATTATTGAAAAGTGGGAATTTTTGTTATTGAAAAGTGGTAGATATTTTAAGTGAAAATTGTAATTTTTATTATTGAAAATTGGTAGATATTTTAACTGAAAAGTGTAATTTTTATTATTGAAAAGTGGTAATTTTTGTAATAATTGCAGTGTTAAAATTATTTTAATTAAAAAAAATGATAATTTAGGTCACAAGTTTCAAACTTGTGACCTCATACTTGTCTTGGGTTGTTGTAACCACTAGACCAACATTTAACTTATTGTTAGATTTTATTTTTCTGAGTTCATAACCTGTTAGACCTGTGCATTACCAACTCATTACTCCTTCATCTTCATAGTTTTGATCTTTTGTTTTCTTTACAAATTATATAAGAATATTTTACATTTTTCAATGCAAATTAATTACACTTTTTTTCTAAATCACCTTCAAACTAATAAATTTTAATTAATGTATAGTGTATAATTTTAAAACAATTAATTAGGGTATAAAAAAATTTATTAATTTTCTTAATATATGTGTATATAAGTCTAAAATGAAACTCCTATATATTTTGAATGGGAGGAGGGAGTAATAATTATGACAAATTATGAGTCAAAGATAAGTTTAAATTAATTAATTAATGATTCGATAAATAGGTGGAACGAAATAATCGGGTAAGAACGCGCGCGCAGTCATTATAGCTAATTCTTGCAGGGTTGGTCTGCTATGGACTCGAGTGCATGTTGTGCACCCTAGTCCATGTTGCACTTTTCAGTTTATTTACTTACACTTTTTGGTAATGGTGTTGCACTTTTCAATTATTAAATTGTATAATAATATTTTTAGTAATAATTGAAAAGTTTAACACCATTTACCAAAAAGTGTAAGTCAGTAAACTGAAAAGTGCACATGGACTAGAGTGCACAACATGCACTCGAGTGCATACTAGACTTTACCATTCTTGCAAGATCATGTGTTATTGAGAAGACGTTAATGCTCGATAAATACGCACGATCATGAAATTATATACTGGTCTAGCTCGTCGACATTAGACTGATCATCTCTCGTCTTAATTCATTTTTCTGCAATTCATTTCAATTTTAATTTGACATTAACACCTATATATAAATTTAGTTAAATTTGTTGTCCTAATTAATTTTTGCATTGTTTTTCCACAAATTTAATTGATAGTATAATTGAAAAGTTGGGGACAAAGTGGGATAGCTCAAGTGGTTAGAGCACCACTACCTAGGCCTTAGGTCCTGGGTTCGAGTCATTGAACTTCCATAAAAAAAAAAAAAAAAATTGAAAAGTTGGGACTAAATTTGATTAAAGCTAGGCATGGAAATTAAAATTGGATAAAATAGTTTGTACAAGTAGTTGATCAAAAGAAAGAACAACAAAAAAACTGCCCAACAATGTTTGGAAAACGAGAATAAAACCAAACCACCAAACCATAGTGTACGGGATTAATTAGAAAATTACAAAAAAAAACCCCCAAAACAATTAAAAATTGCAAAAATAACACCCAAAAAGCAATAAAACGCGTTTTTGACCACTCAAACGATGGAATTTGGCCAAAAAGCGTCGCACGTCACGGCAAAGTCGTGTGTTTGACTCGTAGCATCGATTACATCCGAAAAAGTGTGCTCACACGCCAAAATCGAGTTCCAGCTCCCAAAACTTCAAAAATTCTTTACCCAAAAAGCAATAAAACGCGTTTTTGACCACTCAAACGATGGAATTTGGCCAAAAAGCGTCGCACGTCACGGCAAAGTCGTGTGTTTGACTCGTAGCATCGATTACATCCGAAAAAGTGTGCTCACACGCCAAAATCGGGTTCCAGCTCCCAAAACTTCAAAAATTCTTTGGATGCTCTCGTTTCTTCAAAAATTGCAACGCCACTCGTGCTACATCATCATGCAACTTGTCTGATTAATTAGAATAAATATTACAACTGAAATAAGTTACTAGCATTAATGATATCTGCAGTAAATAAAGGCGAATATTCGTCCAAAACCGTGGGCGTCAAGTTCAACGTAGCCTTGATTCCGATTGAACAATCGAGGGATTTGGCTTTGTTTTGGCTGGAGGTCCTCGAGGTCCTATAGGGACTTGAGGAGTGTTACCCAGATTTACGTGTATCTGAGTTTCAAATAGTCGTACAGACCTTACCTTATCAATCAGAAAGCTCATAATAATCAATACTCCGAAGATATAATCTTTTCGAAAAGAAAACTCCATTGATTATTAACGTATGTGTTAGGCCATAAACAATCTATGTTGGTCTCATTAAAAACGTCCTTATAGTAAAACCCTAGGGGAAACCCATAAGGAGGGAAAAAGAGCTCCGGTGAAGCGCCTCAAATACAATGTTCATAAGGAAATTGAATTCTATTCTAAGAATTGAAATAAAACAAATCATGCTCTCTTACATAAATAATTTCTTCAGGTGACACACATTCCAAGGACGGGCTATCTATTCCCTTTCATGTCCTGAAGTCGGTATGCTCCTCCTCTCAATACCTGTATAACTAGGTATGACCCCTCCCAGTTGGGTTTGAGTTTTCCAGTGTGTTTCAGTGCATCAGCCTTTCAAAGGACTAAGTCTTCAGCCTCAAATGACCTCGGGGTCACTCTCTTGTTGTATGCAGCTCGTATTATGCTTTTATATTTATCGGCCTACAATCGGGCCATTTCTCTTTTTCTTCAAGTAAATCCAGAGCTTCTCTCATTAGGTCCTCATTTTGGTTCTCTTCGAACTGAGCAATCCTGTGAGATTCTATCACAATATCTGGTGATATTACTGTTGTAGTACCATAAACAAGCTGGAAAGGCGTTTCTCCAGTAGCTGCTCTCGGGCTCGTTCTATATGACCATAGAACCGAGTCGAGCTCATCTATCAAATTTCATTCTGCTCTCGTGAGCCGAGTTTGTATTTCATCTACAATTGTTCGATTTGTCACCTCTACTTGGCCATTCGCTTGGGGATGGGCCACTAAGGTAAATCTTTGCGTGATCTTTTGGCCTGAACACCAAGACCGGATCAATGCTCCATTAAATTGAGTCCCGTTATCAGACACTAGAATTCGAGGAAACATATCACGTTTTCTTCCTCAATTTTAGCAAGGGGGTTGCCTCTACCCACTTACTAAAGTAATCAACAACTACGATTAAGAATCGTCGTCCGCCTTGTGCCGGTGGAAAGGGTCCCACGAGGTCTACCCCCCACTTTGCAAAGGGACAAGGCGAGTACATGGCTCCCATTTCTTCAGCAGGGACCCGTATCAGGGGGCCATTTCTTTGACATTTCTCGCATCTCTTTACAAAATCTTGAGCATCTCGAGTCATGGTGGGCCAATAGAACCCAACTCTCAATGCTTTCTTCACAGTGGCTTTGTAGCCTTCATGGCTAGCCGCACATCCTTCGTGGATTTCTCGTATCACATAGTCTCCCTCGCTCTTCGAGAGACACCTCAGGTAGGGGTGGGTGAGTGATTGTTTGTATAATTGACCACCCAAGATACAATATCTCAGTCGCATAGCTTGAGCTTCTTGAGATACTGTAGGGGCTGGTTCTCTACTCAGCTCCTCCAGGATCTCCTTTCTCAAATCCTCTCCTTCTTCAATTGCCCCAATCACGAGATCCTTTCCTCAAGGTCCTGAAGAAATGGTGACTTTTCTCTTCAGATTTAGCAATAAACCTGCTCAATGCTGTGATCCGATCGTTCAAGGTCTGCAGCTCTTTCAGATTCTGCGGGGGCTGCATATCCAGTACAACCTTCACTTTAGGAGGGTTGACTTCAATTCCTCTTTAAGTTACCATGTAACTCAAAAACTTCCCTGATCTCACACCGAATGAGCATTTTGCTGGATTGAGTTTAATGTCATTCCCTCTTATCACCTGGAATATTTCCTCAAGGTCTTTGACATGACCCTCAACTCTAGCACTCCTGGCTAGCATATCGTCTACGTAGATCTCCATATTTCGACCAATCTGGTTACGGAATACTGCATCAACCATCCGTTGATACGTAGCTCCTGCATTGATGAGTCCAAACGACATTCTAACATAACCGAATGTACCACATGTAGCGATAAAGCAAACCTTAGGGATGTCTGTCGGATTCAATTGTATCTGGTGATATCCTTGGTAGGCATCCATCATACTCAGCAACTCGAATCTCGAAGTTGCATCCACCAATTGATCAATTCGTGGCAAAGGATAATGATCTTTCAGGCAGACTTTATTTAAATCCCAAAAGTCGATACACATCCTCCACTTTCCGGCTCCTTTTGACACCAATACAGCATTGGAGAGCCATTCAGGAAACTGAACTCGGCGAACATGTCCAGCTTCTAGCAGTTTCTCGATCTCTGCTTTTATGATCGCATTCTTCTCAGATCCGAAGTTTCTAAGCTTCTGCTTAACTGGCTTAACTTTAGGATCCACGTTGAGGTGGTGCATGGCCACCTCCGGAGGTATTCCTATCATATCAGAGGAAGAAAAGACAAATATGTCCGCATTTTTTCTCAATGTACGAATTACCTCTTCAGCTACTCCGGGTTCCATCTGAACTTCTATCTTCGTTGTGAATCCTGTCCTCTCAGCGTACAGCTCCACACTCATCAACTCTTCATCAGCTTGTATCTTGGGTAGCTCTCCAGCTCCCCCAACAACTTTCTGCTTCTTTAGCTCGGGGTCGTCCCCTTTAATTCTTCCCAAATCTCGGATTACGGCTTTATCAGCTATCTTGACAGACTCCACATAGCATCTGCGAGCCTGATATTGATCACTTCAGACTTCTCCAATACCTCCAGGTGCTCGGAATTTCATCTTCATATGGAAGGTTGACACAATAGCTTGGAACAAGTTCAAGCTAGGCCTTCCCATTATCACATTGTATGAGGACGGGAAGTCCACAATGAGGAAGTCGATCATCATTACTCGTCTAGCTAGGGCATCTCCCAGTCCTACCTACAAAGTCACTGATCCCAGAGGTCGGATAGCCCCTCCAGTAAATCCATAGAGAGACGTCTCTACGGGTTTCAGTTTTGCGTTCAGGTCCATCTTTCTAAAACACTCGAGGAACATTATGTTCGCCGAGCTTCCAGTATCCACAAATACTCGAGCTACATCATAACTCGCGATATCCGTCGTTATCATCAAGGCATTGTTGTGATGCGCTTGAGTCTCTCCTGCATCTTCAGGACCAAATTTAATGTGGGGGGTAGTCTTCACATGTCCCACCTCTTATCTTCTCTCTGATGTTCAGCCCTTAGGGTCCGAACACTCTGTTTCCTTTGTCTAAATGAGTCTCCGTCAGCAGGACCCCCCATGATCATCTGGATCAAACCTCACTTCTGGGGTTGATTCTCTGCATTAGCTCGAGGTTCTTTTTCTTTATCGTCCTGCCTTCGTTCAAACTCCTTCCTCTTCTTCCCTTGAGGGCCTTGCTATCTCGGTAGACAAATTCTTTCAAATAACCCGCCTGGATCAATCTTTTGATTTCATCTCTCAAATGAAAGCAGTTATTCGTGTCGTGTCCATAATAATTATGGAAACGACAAAAATTATTAGATCCGACCTTCCGAGGTCCTCTATCCCGTGAAGGGGGGATATTTCATCTCGAGATGATCTCCCGCTACCTCGAGTACCTCGGCAGGTTCAAGATTTAGGGGTTTATATTTATCGAACCTGGGTCTGGATCTCGATCCTCCAGGTCCTCCAGCAGCTCCAGAAACTCCAGTCTTCTTGGACGATTCTGGGTTGCCTCTCTTCGCCATCGGGTCTCTTGTTTTCTCACTCCCAGATAACTTCGACTCTAAGCTGTTAGAGGTCCTCACTTCCTAGAGGGTGAGGTATTTCTCAGCCCTATGCAGCAATTAGTCGAAGGTCTGCACTGGTTTCTTTGCTAACGAAGAAAATAAGTCTCCGTCTCTCAACCCGTTGATCAGGGCGTTAATCTTGACCTCCTGTGAGGTCGTTGGCACCTCCAAGGCAGCCTGGTTGAACCTTTTCAGAAAGGCTCTTAGGCTTTCACTGGCGAACTGGTGCAAAAAGAGTTAACTAAACCCAGCCCAGGAATCGATTGTGCCTGGTTCTAGCTGGGTGAACCATTGTTGAGCTGCTTTCGCTGGAGTTGTCAAGAAAACTCTACATTTCACACCCTCTCCATATCAGTGTAAGAGGACTGCGTTCTCGAACCTTACGAGGTGTTCGTAAGGGTCCGCTGTTCCATCGTATTCAAAATTCAAAGATTTGAAATTAGAAGGCAACTCATCATGTAATATCTCATCGGAAAACTAACAGCCAGTAGTAGGGATAGGTTTACTTACGTGGCTTGTCATGTGTTTCCTAATTGCTTTCATCTCTTTTTGTAAGGCCTGCAGTTGGTCGCTTACAGTACCTGGGTAAGTGTCATCAGTACTTTCTTCAATCTCTGGGACTTTAGCTCGCCCCACATTGGGATTCTGTTCCCTTCTCTTGTTCCGGGTAGGAACACTTCGTTCTGCCTGAGATGACACTTTCTCTTCTCTTTCTCTTTGGCCTTCAATATCTCTTGAAGGGACTTGAGAGACTCCAGGTCCTCGAGGACCTCCAGCATCTACAGCTCGCAAGGGTACAAACGGAGCCGGTATTCCTTGAACAGCCATCATCCTCTTCACGGCTCGTGCGACCAAAGCATTCAGTTGCTCGGTAGTCACGATCATCATCTCAGCATCTCGTGCGACCAATTGTGGCAATATATTCATTTTACTGAACAAAAAAAATATGATAACATAATTTCTTACTTATAAATTAGATATAAAAAAAATCATAAGCGACAAAAACCCTTCAGTTTTCAAACTTCAATTCACTCCTTCAGTTAATTCGAGTTCGACACTTTGCGCCAAACCCTTCACTTTGCACCTGACACTCTACTTTTTAATGAATATGTATTGCTCTATTATTTGATAATCATTTGATATTTTTTTCTTATTTTTTTCATTTTGAAATTTAAGGAGTTAATGATTATGATTTGATGATAATACAAGTGCTGCAAGAATTTGTTTAGTAAAAATGACTAAAACAATATTTAAAAGACTTTGGATCAGGTCTATTTATAAAAAATGTGTGACTAAGCCTCTAAAAAAAAGTCTGATATATAACCGGCTCTGATTTTGGGCCCAAACTTTTAGCATGGGTTATTTGCCTCTCCATGAATGTTAGATGCACCCCCTCAATTTATTAATAAATTATACATATACATATAAAATACCAAGTTTGTCCTTTTATTAAAATATAACATAATATATAGATACACCCTCAAAATTTAAACCCTAACTCTAATTATACCAGCCGTCGCTGCGACCTCTGACAGCCGCTGCCCAAGCAGTACTAAAATAAAAAACCTTAGAAATCTTTAAAAAAAATGGTACTTTCGACAATTCAGTGTTGAAAGGTACACTTTCGATAATAGTTTATGTAGCCTGGGCACGGCCGCAGCGGACAGGTCACGACGACGGGGCGGCGGGTGTATGGGGGAATGGAGGGAGTTGCATGAAAAAAAAAAGGAAGAAGAAGGGAAATAGAGAAGAGGGGTGGGGTCGGCGGTGACCGGCGGCGATGGGGTGATGGGGCCGGCGACGTGATGGGATGGGGGCATCTTGAAGGAGGACGAAGAAGAGTGAAGAAGAATAGGGAAATTAAGGTTTGTGGCTTTTTTTATGAGAAACCTTGGCTGGCTTGACACAATTCCACCACTAGTTAGCATTATTGTACAGGCATAATTGTAAATTAAATCATTACATTTTACTTAATTGTAATCTAATTTAATATTTTAGATAATTGTAAATAAATCACCAACTTTAACTTTTGTGGTAAAATAGTCTCTCGAAGAGCTTCCTTCGTGCCCGGATTTAACGTTTTTAGAATAGACCAACATTAACCTTTGTTGTACCCGAATTTAATGCTTCTAGACTACACCAGATTCGAAAAGACATTGTTTCATTAAAGGAGTGTCACGTCGACAAACCACGTCAGATTCAGGCACTAAATGATTGTCTAAAAATTACTCTTTTCGTCCCACAATTATTTGAATAAAGTAAAGAAAATGATTAGATTAAGTGTAAAAGTAACAACATTTTGTGTAAAATGTGAATATTGTAAAGGTGAAGTTTATGGAGATTTTTTTTTTTTTTGGAATGTGAAAACAATTGCGGGACGGACGAATAAGGAAAGTGTGCAAACAATTATGAGACGAAGAAAGTAATTTGCAACAACAATTTATTGATGATTTATTTGTAATTAACCATTTGTTTATACTCTTTTTGTCCACGTTTATTTTCTTTTTTGGGCTATTAGTATAAAGTGTGTATACAATATTTCATTTTTTTAAAAAAATATACCTCATTATACTTATTTTATCTCCTCTCTATTTAATCTATTTTATTTTTTACTTTATTCATAAATAAACAATATTTCTTTAAAATATTAAATTGTAAATAAGAGAAATATTGTAATTTAGTTTTCATGGTCACTTAAATGTATCAAATTCAACTTTTTTTTTTTTCTTTAACCCGCTTATAAGACGAAAATTTTGAAATTGATAAACTTATTAAAGGAGGAATTTCAAAGTCAAAATTGGCAGATGAAAACCGAAATGGGTGCAAGCTAATTAATTAATAAGCTCCAATCAAACAAAAAAGATACAAAAGTGAAAATGTAATAACAGAGTTCAAATTATTTATATACATATTTAAATATGAATCTGTAACATGGCATCCTTATGTTGGTAAAACATGATACATGACTATATATAAATATTTTACACAACTTACTCAGCCAAATTACAACAAAAATTGTCTTCTTCTTCGGGTAGGGCGCTTAGCAGGTACCAGGCTTTCGTTACCAGGAAACTCCCAACGCGCAAGAATCCCGTCCCAGGAAGAGCTGACCAACATAGGGTAGAAAGGGTGCCAATTGCAGTCTCGTATCGTATCTTCATGAAAATCGAGCTTTGCAACTTGACTACCGCTCAACTACACAAGAAAATCGAGTATACAGATTGAGACCAAGTAGTCAAAATAGATATGGAAAATAGCATGCATTATCAAAATCATGATAATGGAATGTACTTTGAATGAAACGAGTACAGTGCCAGAAAGCAGGGTAAATTACAATTTGATCTATGAGTTGGTATTATGTAAAACAGTTTTACTATACAACTGATTCACAACTATCACTTTATAGTATAACTAATACGTTTGAAATGAAACAACTAATGCTGACAAACAATAATATGTTTTAATGAAACAATTAATACTTTTTAAAAATACACACAAAATGCAAACCAGTTGCATGGTTACTCTGGTTTTCACAAGACTTTGCAATGATCTATTTACCAAAAAAAAATAAAAAAATAACCTCATTATGGGGGGGTATTTGCAAAATAAACTTTTATGAGTAGTTTTCTAATCACCCCCCAAAAGTATGATAGGTCTTTTCCTCATACAATATGTCTATGAATTCTCGGTAACAAATAGAATGACTAACAATGAACAAATAAAACGAAAAACCTTATGCAGAAAGGACAGTTATTTAAAACATACCACATCATAAACATAAACAGAGGAATCGGCTGATCCAGTGTATATATACCTCTGCCCCGTGCTGCAAAAAAGTCAGACATGAAAAGGAATGGTATGTTCACATTCTTTACCAAGACAAGTAACAGCAGCAGTCGAAATTATTATTAGTTCTATAGCAGGCAACGGCAAGTATTATGCAAGACTCTTAAAATTATGACTAGGTGGTTAATAATAATAGTTTCTTGAAACCATAATCCAAACTAATAGGAAAACAATATTTTTTAGTCTTGTAAGTTACCCCTATTTTGGTTTAAGTCCCGTTGACTTTCACGAATTGAAAATAGTCATGTAACTTCAAATTTTTAACACTTTGGTCCAATAACCTGCGATAGGAAGTGAAACATCTGGTTGACGTTGATGTGACAGAGTCCGATTTAACCACATGACAAAGTCAGATCGATCAACTGGATGTTTCCACTCTTAGAGACGGTCACCGGACCAAGTTACAGGTCTATTTTCAATTTGTGAAAATAGACAAGACTAAAATCAAGATAGGGGTAACTAACAGATGACTAAAAAAACTATTTTCACAAACTAATATTTCAAGCAAACAAATAAAATATGTTCACTGAAACCCTCAACCACTAGTACGATGCTAAGATTTGTGAATATCACACCTCAATCAAACATTTTAAGTCAATTTCCTGAATACAAATATACACACTCAAAAGGTGCGATGAATCCAGAATTACCGACTGAA
Organism: Galeopsis tetrahit; assembly: GCA_963675135.1. Classification (NCBI taxonomy): domain Eukaryota; kingdom Viridiplantae; phylum Streptophyta; class Magnoliopsida; order Lamiales; family Lamiaceae; genus Galeopsis; species Galeopsis tetrahit. Next base: position 57,533,883 of record OY776124.1, on the reverse strand, counting down.
ATTTTAAATAGCATACACACATCAAGAAAAATGTATAAGCATATTACCTATATGCTGGAGAGAAATAACAGCGGATGAGGGTGCGCAAGACAGAATGGCCTCTGTACGTAGCCAATGAAAGATCCGATGGATGTCTCATATTCTTCGCTCGTTCTGGGTATTCCATCCATCGGTAATCCCATTCAGCATATCGACGCTTTGGTTTGCTTAATCAACAAAACATAGTGCCGTTAACACAATAAAGATTTGAAGCTCGATTCAAAACCACACTGAGAGTCAAGTTTTAACTTGATTGGACGAAAAGTCAGATGTTATATATACATGGGGGTTACCCTACACGCCACGGCTTACTGCCATGTCAACAAAACATAGTGCCGTTAACGCAATAAAGATTTGAAGCTCGATTCAAAACCACACTGAGAGTCAAGTTTTAAGTTGATTGGACGAAAAGTCAGATGTTATATATACATGGGGGTTACCCTACACGCCACGGCTCACTGCCATGTCAACAAGTGACCACAGGGATGTGCAGAGTAACAACCCTCTATATAAACTTAAGTATTTTTTTTCTCTCCCTCATAGTTTCTGTCAACAGATCAAAGCCAAGTACAAATATAGTACGACCCTTTCTTAAAGACAGACTTCTATGAACCTGGTTCACGTAAGTTTTATGGTGTACTCAATATATTGTTTAGCATACGAAGTATCACTTAATGATTTTGAAAAGAATAAAACATAAAATTAAACATTTTTTAAAGAAAGAAACTTGTATGCGACTCATTTACTTATACTACATGATCCATGAGTTTATGGGGCTCCAATCCAACTATACTTTAGAGGAGAGTATGACTCAAATACTTAAGTGGAGCATTGTTTCACACAAAAGTCCCTCTTTTTTAAAACGTGATACTTCCTATGTTAAAAGGCATTACTTTGAATAAGGGAGTTCACATGACCTAGTTCGCAAGAGACCTACTTGAAAATTATTAGAAAAGAAGATGATACAATAAAGAAAAGTAGACATACTAGTTGACTTTAGATGACATTTTCCTTATATCCCAAAGTTTGATAGACTGATCTTTTCCATTCGAGATGAAGTAACGGCCATCTCCACGAGTATCAATGAATGTAATGCCTTCTAAATGCCCCATCAGGACTCCAGAAGCTTGCCCTTTGCTCACAAAGCAACGCCTGTCCCAAACCTAAAAGAAATTTAAAATATTTGAAACTCGAGTCATATAACAATCATGCAGAGAAAAGCATATACATCTAACCTGATAAATGTTAAATACTATTTAGAAACTATCTGAGGCACCACTCTTTCTTAGATTCAGCAGTCAACTTTTCAAGACCTAGAAGTGAGCATCGTGCGAAAAAGGTTGTTATTTTGCATAAGGTTACATAGACACGCTATCTGTGGAACCAGTAAGCTACATAGATAGGACACTACAAAAAATCTTTACATAATAAATTTCAAAACAGTGGATCAAATGAGAAAAGTCTACATACACTAATAAATGGAGCAAGAGTAACATTTGGGTGCACAAGTTGCATCGTGCAACTGGTGTACAACTAATATTGTTCAATGAAAACAGCTTAACATTGTTCAGTGAAACAAACTAATACTATTTAAAAATGTGTGCAACTGGTGCATAGAAGTACTTGTCATGGCGTAAATGAAATACTATTATAGATGCATCAGGTAGAATTTCTCCCAAAACATATCTAAACCACACCTACCCGAGCATTTCAACGAAAACCTTATATGCATCCAACTGTTCAAATAAACAGTAATAGTGGAGAACATCTCCATAGATTGAACTTGTGAGGATAGCATCCCCAATATAAGCAAATGACAGGTATTGACGCTTGATAGAAAAAGACCAAGTCACAATTAATTATCAGATGACCGTACAAAAGACTTTCTTCTTTTTGTTTCGAGGATAGTGTAACGTAAGAAAAGTGAAAAACAGCATTACTTTGCATAGGTGATCATCACTGCCAGAATATATGATGTGACCACTTTCATCGGCAAAGCATACTGCATTGACATCAGACTGCAATAAACAACAAATTCAATTAGCAATTCCTAGATCTCAGAATACAATGTCACATAAGATATGTTTTTATAATTTAGAGGCAATGTAGTATGGTTAATTCTAAATGTGGATCAAACATTGCTCGACCTTAAAGAACCTCGATAAACATTTCAACATTTGTGAGCAAATGCTGAATTTGAAGTTTGCTAAATTTAAAGTATTTATTGAAACGATTAAAATGATTAGGAAAAAGAGATTCTCTAACCTCCAAAACTTTTGCCACAAAACTTTAAAAGTAAAAACAAGAATGTTACAACATGTCAAGAAATGTTTCAAGTTTAACTTTTTCTTAAATCAATGATAAGAGCATGATTTCAAGAACTAGACATTACCCGATGAGCTGGGATTCTGAGGCTTGGACGTCTGGATTCGAGATCATAAACATATATAGATTCATCATTGCTAGCAGCTACAATTTCTCGCCCATCAGTTGAAAATTTAACAGAAAAGATGCCAAAAGAATCATACTCATTATCGTCGGAGTTAGATGAAAATTCCAAAGCCTCATGAATTTCCTGAATAAAATGGAAATATGGCTTACTCCAATTGAAACTGAGCAATGGACGTCTAAATAACAGAGAACTCTTTGATGAATTTACATGCCAATTTATAATGTTAAGTAAATAATTTCACAATCAATAATAGCATATAGCAGCCTAATGGTCTATTAGATATACTATGTATGATAGATGGCAATACGATAGTAAACAGGGGTATCAAGAATGATTGGTAAAATTGGAAGATAAGAATCCCTCGAGAGGGCCACAGCGGAATAATCCAACTGCCACAAACCAGAATGGTTGCAAGTTTTACAATTAATTCGATAACCATAATGGACTCCCCCTCCTCATATATATAGAGGCGGTCTAAGTCTTTCTAACTGAATTACTGGAATCATATCCTAACTGCCCCAATGTATCTTTGCTCCTTCTTTTATACACGTTAGTGATTGGGGGTCTATCAATTGCCGTCCAGTCCGAAACAGCCTTGTCCTCAAGGCTGTACTCAGGAAACTGACCCCAGAAATCACTCACATCCATCCAAGTGCTGAGAGCATCGTCGCGATTGTTCCACTTTACTAGTATCTGCTCCACTTGGGCGCCGTCCACCGAGATCATTCGTCTTCCTAAGATATTTTTTGGCAAGCATACATCGTCTTCGGCTGTGGGATCGGGGGGCCAGTCGGCTGGTGGGTCGTCGTCCAGTGCGCCAATTAATATGGCCATAGTACGTTGGGCACACTTGTGGAGCGGCCCAAAAGGTTGAGCACAACGATAGCATTTTCCTTTAGCTCTGTATTCGCAGGCTTCCTCGGCGGTCAAATGTTTGGTGTTCCGTGTTGCTCGCTGCCCCGAAGGGTTATTTTGGGACTGGGAGGATGGAGTCGTGGTGGTAGGCGGTGGCTGACCCGCTGATGAAGCAGTTAGTGGGGGCGACCAGGACGCTGCAGGGCGCGCGGGAACGGCTGGTCTCCATGGTTGTTTGGTCGGGGTGGAGGGAGGTTTGGGTGGTCGGCCCACGCGTTGGGCTGCGGCAATGGCTGCGAAAACATCTACCATTTCGGAATCTTGAATGCGCTTGCGAACTGAATCTTGAAGTCCCCCCAAGAACATTCCGAGATAGTGCTCGGCGGGTAAAGAGGGAAGTTGAGCCACCCGTTCTTCAAACAATGCGACGTAATCGTCGACCGAGCCCGTCTGGCGCGTGGCGTGCATTGCCTCATATGCGTTGAGGGCAGAATGATCGCCGAAACGGCGGAGAAGGTCCTGGGTCAGTACGGGCCAAGAAATGGACGGATTTCGGCGGAGAGTCCATTGGGCCCAAAACATGGCGCGGCCCGACATAGCAATGAGGGCCAACTTGACGCGGTGTTCGGCTGGTGTTTCGTGGACCAGAAAGAATTGTTCGGCTTGTGCTACCCAAGCGATCGGATTGGACCCGTCGAATGTTGGTAACTCCATCTTCGGCCACTTAGCCGTGTATGCGGGAAAGGATGTCGGCGCTGGGTGTGGAGTTGGGCGTGAGGGTGGTGGTGGTGGTGGTTCTTGGCGTACGGGGCCAATAGGGCCCAAGTGGGTGGACGACGCAAGGGGCGGCGCCGGCGGGGCAAGAACCGAATCAAACTTCTTCAAGAACAGTTGGAACTGTTTTTCCATGAGGGAAAACGCATCGGCCTGTGATGTTACTGAAGATTGAATGCCGTTCAGGCGAGTATCAATGCCATCCAATCGTGTCTCCAAGTTCTGAATAGAGGTGGATGCCTCAGTCATGGCCCCTTGGAGTTCGCCGACTGATAATTCCATGGCATCGAGACGTTCTTTCTGCATCATGGGGGCAGAAAGTGGCAAGGTCGGACCAATTGATAGATGGCAATACGATAGTAAACAGGGGTATCAAGAATGATTGGTAAACTTGGAAGATAAGAATCCCTCGAGAGGGCCACAGCGGAATAATCCAACTGCCACAAACCAGAATGGTTGCAAGTTTTACAATTAATTCGATAACCATAATGGACTCCCCCTCCTCATATATATTGTTACATACAAAAGAAGGCAAGACAATAGGGATAAGGGATAAGATTAGTTAGTTGGCCACTTGTATTATCGACCATGTGTTAGTTAGATAACTACCCTGGGATTAGTGCCTATATATAGTACATCAGGGAGACACTAGAGGGTGTTGATTAATATTGTAAACTCTTCGGCGGATTTATCCGATTTCTATCCTAGTGCATTCTTTTATCTTCATCTTGTGCTCTTGAGAGTCTTTCTACTAACATATATAGAGGCGGTCTAAGTCTTTCTAACTGAATTACTGGAATCATATCCTAACTGGTCTAATGTATCTTTGCTCCTTCTTTTATACACGTTAGTGATTGGGGGTCTATCAATGTACTTTACATTTAAAAGTTTTAGACGACACATATCATAAGAGTCATCATAATATCAGTATGTTTGTCAAAACTCAGTCTTGGTTTATTTACAAGGAGTACAAGAAGATCTTGAAACATATACCGTAACATTTGCATGAGACTCTTTCATAGCAGATCTGATATCAACGATATGGACAACAGGTGAGATGCTGCTATATACCTGTGATGGTTACACCAAAGCAAACTAAATAAGAAATTTGTATCAAGTAATGTGATAAAAAACGAGCAATTCATATCAACTTAATCAGAGACTACTACCAATAATACCCATATCAAGGAAAATATGATTGTTGATTATATTTTGAAATTGAAACCAGAAAAGAGGGGATATTAGTTACAATATCTTTATTTGGTACACATTCAGATGTCATAAGCTGCTCTTTCTATCCATCAAAATTTTATAATTTGCAGGGAAAACACAACTGTCTTATCACTTACAAGAAAACGGCGATCAGGTGAAAGAGCAGTATCAGTAATAGTCCACCTCAAGCTCCTAGCACGAATGTCCTTTTGAACTTTCCATCCCGAATCAACATTATATATCCTGATATGGCTTCCCTGTCAAGGAATACGAAAATGCTTATCACCAAATCCATTAACTACATATATGAAATCAATGTAAACACTATCATTCACAATACCTGAAAGCCAGCAACGAAAAGAGAGCCGTCATCAGAAAATTGAGAAGTATATGCACAACTTTCCATCTTATCAATAGCAGAAGGACCATTAACGGGCAAATACCGGCTCAAAACATGACAAGAATCTGATAAAGAGAACCTCCCTCTTCCACTATAGTTGCATTCTCTACCCATCAACATATTTACAGGAGAAATAGGTAACTTAGTAGCCTCCCCGGGCAATACCCTGCGTAAACGCTCGTGTGGGGACGACCTCGATTTCGTAAGTTGCGAAAACTCATCATCAAGACAACCAAGGATCACATTTCCACCTGATCCCTCAGGCTCATTTATGGAGTCTCTAGCTCTCAAAGAACTTCTAGACATACTCCTTTTCCAATTCTTTTCTCAAATTAACCAAAAACAACTAAGCATAAAATGAATAAACTACTATACAAGCTCAATCTGCAATTTCTTAATTCGCTTAGAAATGATACTTAATTCCCACTTGCGAATTCCTGCAAAGAAAAAAAATATGCTCCAAATTGAGAAAACACGGAACACTACATGGAGAAAATCACAAACCTAATAATATCAATTTCAAGAAAAGGTTAAACATCAAACACAGTAAAAAGGGTCATCACGATTAACGGTAATCAAGAAGAATCGAACCAAAAAATTGGGGCTGTAAAAAATTCCCACTTCGAACAAAGTTTCACTCACACAGAAATCTAGAGAAAGAGCAAAAGTATCACCTGCGCAAAGAAATTGTACACCAACCGCACAAAAGTATCAGTAGTTTTGAAAGTTAAATTTTTTATTACCTAACAAATTGAAGTCGAAATGAAATGATCTCAAGATTTTTTGATGGTACGATATCAGAATTCAGTATCTTTACTAAAATAGGGAAGTGTGAAAACGACAGAAATATTTTCAATTTTCGTGAGCACCTAATTCATATTGCAAAAAATAATGTTTTTACAATATTTATAAAAAACAAAATAAAAAATATGGGATTATATTTTTTTTACTCCATTAAGTTACCACGATTTTGAATTTAGTTCATCAGATTACCCATTTTTTAATTTAGTCCATTAAGTTTCGATTTATTTTGATTTTGGTCCAATTACCTGCTACAACAGGTTTAACAGGTCACTTTTTAAAACACACCACACAAAATGTTATACACACCTCAAATGTTAAACACACCACACTAAAATTTAAAAAAAAAAATTTATTATTATACACACCCCAATTTTTTCCTATTTAATAAATTGCTAAAAATAATTAAATTAAAAAAAGTAAGAAATCAAATTAATATAAATAAAATAAATAAAACCTATAAAAAATCGTCAAAATCTTCAAAAATTAAAAAAAAAAAGCTAAAAAAATTAATTAATTTAATTAGTTTTGAAGATTTAGTTGATTTTTTACTATTTTTTAAGATTTTTAATAAATTTTAAAAAAATCAACTTGAAAAAATTATTAAATTAAATAAAAATTTATTTAAAAGTATTAAAAATCAACTAAAATTTTAAAACTAATTATATTAATTTTTTAGCTTCATTAAAATTTAGGTATTTTTTATATTTTTCATATTAATTTGAATTCTTACTTTTTTAATTAAATTATTTTTGATAATTTATTAAACATGTTTAAGATTTTATTTGATTTTTTAATTTTTGTGTTTTAACATTTGGAGTGTATGTAGGTCCCAAGTTGAGTTTAATAACGAGTAAGCTAGTGAAAATGTCTAGAGGGGGGTGAATAGACTTTTCAAAAATCTTTCGATATATCAAAGTACAATGCGGAAATCAGAATATAACAATGAGCCCAATTCTAGTTTATACTCAACTTATTTCGAGAACTCTGTTCTATGTACACTCAACTAGTCTTGTTCAGATATGTAATTCAATTAATCAAACAGTTAATCAATTAAACAACAAACAAAACAGTAAAGTAAATCAAACAAGAGATTTATAGTGGTTCGACAACTTGTCTACATCCACTCTCACAAACCCAGTTGTGATATTCTTATTAACTCGTCCAATGGAGTAATGTGTTCTTGTAGCTTTAAGTCCCAAGAAATAAGACTTAGATCTTCTCGACAACACTACCAAGTGTCTCTTCGATCTTACTAGCTATTTTACAAGTAACTAGCAGCTTGAAAACAAAAATATAAAAGTAAACTTCTCTGTCTTCAGTAGTAGCCTTCTTGTTCTTCACTTGTCTTCTGGCTTGCTTTCTGAACTTCAACTCTGTGAGTAATTTCTTCTTTGAATCTTCAATAATGCTTCAGTATACAGTAGTATGTGGATTTTGCAGTTGTTCAGTAGTTTTGAATTGATGAATACCTTGAAGTATTTATAGACTTCTGATTTCAAGAACTTTCAGTTGTGTAACCAACTTTTCTTGAAAACGAACTTTATAACTGATTCTTCTTATCCATCCATGCGATTCTTCAGTTAATTAGTTATTCCTTAACTAACTCTTCAATCCTTATCTTCAATACGCGTTTCTGTAACTAATTCATTAGTCCTTCTTGTCTTGTCTTGTAGTCTCGCACACCTGTCTTGTTCTCCAGTAGTAGACTTCGTCTTCTACTTGTGTTGTGCAGTAGACTTCTTCTTCAAATTACATCATAGAACTAATCTAGTCCTATTATCTAATCCTAACAAGACGATTACATTACATTAAGCTCTTGTTATAAAACTTAGTAAACTTAAGAATCTATACATCAAATATAAATCGTAAAACATGAGCTTCTATACATCTTTAAATAGCTCAGTATAAAACCTAACAATTATAAAGAATCAACATATTATAACAACATGTACTTATGCTTTTCTTCCATACTTATCTTTTGAAACTTTACTTAAGAACTAGTACTTGTCTTGTGAACTCTACTGATCTGCTCAAGATGACTTCATAACTAGACTAGACCAGTCAACATTTAGAAAATATTCAAGTCTACTATTGGCTTATCAAAACTTATCTTATTTTTTCATCATTTAGGACTTGTCTTTAGGATTCATATCCCAACAGTGTATATAATATTTATGTGGTGTTAGTAGGTTCATGTAATATTAAAAAAAATAATTTAAAATAAAATAAAATAATTTAACACTCCATTTCTTTATTAATGTTTTATTTGCATTCTAACTTCTATAAAAAAATGTTGAAAATAAGGTTAAATAAAATTTAAAAATAGTAGAATGTCAACTAAATCTTCAAAACTAATTAAATTAATTAATTTTTTTAGCTTTGTTTAATATTTGAAGATTTTTATGTTATTTTTTATAGGTTTTATTTATATATTTCATATTAATTTGAATTCTTATTTTTTTAATTTAATTATTTTTTATAATTTATTAAATAGGAAAGAATTGAGGTGTATATAGTAATAAAAATGATTTTTAAATTTTAGTGTGGTGTGTTTAACATTTAGGGTGTGTATAACATTTTGTGGGGTGTGTTTTAAAAAGTGACATGTTAAACCTGCTATAGCAGGTAACTAGATCAAAATCAAAATAAATCGAAACTTAATGGACTAAATTCAAAAAGTGGTAATCTGATGGACTAAATTCAAAATCGTGGTAACTTAATGGACTAAAAAAAATATAATCCCTAAAAATATTGATAAATATAGGTTTGCAGTAATAATATCGAGCACAGTATTCTTAGAATATATAAAAAAAAAATGACAAAAACTTGTGTGAGATCGTGTAGATCCGTGAGACGGTATCTTTTTTAGACCCAGTTTCTTAACGTATTCCAGCACAACTAACTAATTTTTCTCCTCAGCCCATTTATTCGGAGTAAATCTTATACCCAAATCCATAGGCTACATAAACAATTCGTTGTCCCATCATATCTGTTAGTAATTTTTTTTGGTTAACTTTTAGTAATGTTTTTCTTTATATAAAAAAAGATATTTTTAAGAAAAAAAAATCATTATATCCATCAAATAATCTATAAATTTAATGAGTAGATGTCTTTTTTTTGTCAAAAAATAAATAAAAATATGAGTAGATGTCTTTTTTTTGTCAAAAAATAAATAAAAATATGAGTAGATGTCTTTTTGTTCGGTAAATACCATAAATTTTGATTTCTGGATAATTGAGATTATATGTTAGTAGACATTATTATAAAATTATTTTTATTAATTACATCAGTTTTTTGAATTTATTGTAACTTTTTATTTAAAAAAATATCATTATTCAAAAAGTGATAAGGTTTAGTTGAAAAGTGATAACGTTTTTATTGAAAGTAACTATCATTTTTTACATAAACATTGTCACTTTTTACATCAGAGTTAATGAATGCAATTATATGCTATTGGACAATGGGCATGATTACTAATTTTGTGTTAGTTTTTATAGTTAATTGTTGTCTCTTTTTACTTTTTATAATTATTCATATTCAAAAAGTGATAAAAGTTTAGTTAAAAGTGATAATGATTTTATAAAAAGTGAGTATCACTTTTTACATAAATATTATCACTTTTTAAATAAACATTATCACTTTTTAGTTTTGAGTTAATGAATGAGATCAGGGGAGTGGACACTAGTTTCTTTACTAATTGTTTTCATTTTTAGAGTTAATTTTGTCACTTTTTACTTGATAGAATTATTAATATTTTTAAAAAGTAATAATGCACAAAAAAAAGTGATAAATATAAGTAAAACATGATATTTAATTGATAAGATGTCATTTCTATTTTACATTAGTTTAATTAATAAGTACATAAAATATTATTTCTATTTTGTTTTTAACAAATTTATTCACTAATTGAGTTTATTTTTCTAAAAGATTGACAAAAACTTGTGTGAGACTGTCTTACAAATCTTTTTTCGCAAGACGAGTCCCTTTTGACTAATATTTCAAATTTTTAGATTGAACAACACATTTTTACCCCCAAATTTTATATTTTTTTAAAAAAGTGATAATGGTTTAAATAAAAAGTGATAATATTTTTAACAAAAGTGATATACATGCACTTTTATTTACATTTTATACTTTATTTTATTTGATTGATATATCTTTTAATTTATTAAAAAATAATTTATATATTGAAAAAAAATAAGAATAACTTTTTTTTAATAACCACATTTTTTAATGTGGGCCTGCAGGTGGGCTTCACAACCAAGTATTTGTATGGTGTTCGACAGTGGCATTATGAGATGCGGTTACCAGTTTTTTGGTTTGAGGGTCAAAATAAGACCCGTCTCACGGAATGAGAACCGTGAGACGGTCTCACACAAAACCATCTCAAAAAAAATACTCCCTTCATCCCAGCATTTTTTGCATGGTTTGACCATCACGAAGTTTTAAAAAATGGAATATAGTAATGTGTAAGGTAAAATAGGGGTATTATTGATAATTCTTTGACTAAAGTTATAAATTGGGTTAAGTTGTGGGTCCAAATAGAATGACATTTTTTAAATTAGATGAATAATATCGTAAGGGTAAAAATTGTGTGAGTTATTTCATTTTTTTGAGTGTGCAAATAATGTTGGGACGTCCCGTTAAGGAAATTGTGCAAATAATCACGGGACGGGGGGAGTACTCCATTCGTGCCACTAAAAGCTACTTTTTTTTAGTTTTTCAAACGAATCTCAATGAAAACTATTTGTTCTTTTTTTGGCAAAGTACTTTCTCTTCCATTTTATATTTTTCTCTCTTTCAATTTAATACATCTACTTAATTATTCAATCATATTTCTTAACCTTCATGCCCAAAACTCATGGGTAGCTTCACCGGAACTAATGGAGTAAGAAAATGTTGATAAATTTTGAAAAATACTATATAAGATAACATTGGTATATAGTATACTATATGACCAAAATATGGTCGCAGCCATCTCGTGGTGAGGATTACCCCGCGGGCATGGGTGGAACTTCCGCTCCAACTTATTACGAATATAAATATCTTTGTCTGAGTTCTCCTCGTCACATTTTCGTCGTCACGAATTCCCCCAAATTTTAATTCACGTATAACTTCTATAATTGTATTAAAAGATCTCGACACTCACTGTTGTTGTGCTCGATGAATTGATGATTCGTTCATGACTTTTTAGGATTCATCTTGCTACCTTTCTTTTGGATTTACCTTGGCTTGGATAACCATTGCATGTGTATGATTTGGTTATAGAGAACTTCTAGCGAAGTGGTCAATACTTCTTGGAGAGCTCGGGCCTCTATGCCCTCCTCGAAATGCTTGAAGGTTTCAGTGGCTTTGTATCTGTTTGTCTTTTTTTGTTGCTCCCTTTTTGTTAGGCTCATCTTGTTCACCGAGCTTTTCAGCGAACACCTCCCCCATGCGGACGATGGTGTCACTCGCTCACGAAATTAGAAAACTCATATATGTTAGGGAGTTTTATTTTTGTTATGATAGATTTTTGATAATCTATGTCAACTGACATGAGAACTAAGAGTTATGAAGACAAGAGACATGAAGACAATAAGACTGAATACACAGAGTGACATGCCAATAAAAATTCATAGAAGTTGACCCACAAAATACTTTGTGAGACTATACATGCTATGAAGGAAACTTTGCAAGTCTCAAGGATGGTCAAGTCACATTAAAATGAATCTAAAGAACTTTGCAAGTGAAACATTGGACAAGTATTATGGATGAAGACTAAGTGTTGTTGTAAAGTCAAAGGAATTCAGTCACATGAGTAAAGGCTCTGAACAATATTCATGTGAATCAAATAGTCAAGGAGCCTAAATGACATTCAACATACTTTGCAAATGGTCAAGGAGCCTGAAGCAACATCCGGAGGAGTTTAACATGACTTACTAATGGTTAAGGAGTTTAATCATGCAACACTGAAGTCAACCTACAATAGAATTAAACCGTTATTTAAAGTGTCACAAACATTTTATGAAGACCAATGATCAATTGCCACATATCACTTAAGCATAACAAACTCTGAAAACATAATGAAGTTTTCAGAATTGAACGTGAATGCATATACAAATTGCATACAGGCCCTTGAACAATTTAAAAGTTCAAATTTATGGAATAAGGTACTATCTCCACCAACATATAATTTCTTTATCTCTATAAATAGGCCAAAACTTGAATCATCTCAAGTTTACGGGAACACACAAGCTGAAGCTATTGCAAGATTTATTCAAACATTCAAAAGCATCTAACAAAGTTTTTAAGAATACAATTAGTGTTTTCATTAGTTCCCACTAGGTAGTTATACACTATTATTCAAATTCTTGAAAGTGATATCCTAGCCTTTACATTTGTTCTTGTAAAAAATATCACATTAGTTGGTACCAAGAACAAAACTCTACTTTCACTTTTAAAGATATTTGAGAGTATTGTTGAGTTCAAGTAGTTTGAGAGTATTGCAACGAGAGACAATTGTAAGAAATCAAGATAAGAGAAGAAGAAGAGGAGAGTGCATCTTGACACTGTAAAAACAAGTTAATTCCGAGAGATTAAGGAATCATCCTATTAAATTAGAACATTAATGTGGACGTAGGAACAATTTAGCCTCCGAACCACTTTACATCTTGTGTTATTTACTTATTGCATTTACTTATACTTGTTTAGTATTTTCTTGATCACTACTTGCTTATCATTATATATATAAATTGAGATCTTTTATAAATGAAATCACCTAAAACCATATGAACACATGCCGTTCAAGAGGTCGGAGCCCCGTTAAAAACCTTGCTACAGAAAACCCAGTCAAGGAAAAGGGAACCCCTCTAGTTTACGAATCTGTAAAACTCCGAAGTTAGATCTCTGATTAGGTACTCCTCTAATTGAATAGGAGTTCATTGATATTCTCAAGATGGAGAAGCTGAAAGTTGGACCCAAGGGAACTAACAAGGAGATTATGGATCTAAAGAAAAGAGTTTGTGCACAATATGGGATGGTGCCACCTCCTGAAGATGATCTCTGAAACTGCTAAGTTTCCTTGTTCCCTATTGATCAAAGGCAAGAGTATGTAGCTGGTGGGTTATGTGGATGCAGACTTGGCATCAAACGACCTTGATGGGAGAAGAAGTACAATCGGATATGTCTTTTCTTATGTTGGTACTACTATATCTTGGACTTCTAAGTTGTAGAAGGTTGTTGCACGGTCCACTATTGAAGCAGAATATGTAGCTGTGACAGAGGCAAGTAAGGAGATGGTGTGGTTACAGAATTTCTTGGGAGAACTTGGAAATGAGCATGAGAATAACACTATTTTCAGTGATAGTCAAAGTGATATATTTCTTGAAAAGAATCCGGTGTTTCACTCAAGGACAAAGTATGTTGGGTTGAAGTATCACTACATTCGTCATCTTTTGGAGAAGAAGATCTTGCAGCTTGTGAAGATTCTTGGAAGTGAGAATCCAGCAGACATGTTTACTAAGGTGGTGTCCTTAGAAAAGTTGAAGTTATGCATAACTTCAATTGGCCTTGGAACTTGAAGATAAGGCTTGGCGATGCCAGGCGGATACGGGAGAAGAATCTAGAAGATATGATTACATTGGGGATTCAGTCTCCAAGTGGGAGATTGTTGGAGTGTGGAGCCTGAATTGATCTAATGGGCTTGGAGTGGGGATCAAGTTTGTTCCTAATGGGCTTGGAGTCAGGAGCAAGTTTGTTCCTAATGGGCTTAGGGCTAGGGCAAGGGCAAGTTTTCTATTATAAATAGATGTTCTCTCATTTTAATCAGAATCCGAAAAATATAGTGAAACACCTGGCTTGGCATCGCCTCTAGACGTAGTAGCAAGACGAACTAGGTAAAAAAATTTTGTGTTATTTTCTTATCGTCATCGTGTGCGTGTGTTTATTTCCTAAAAGGGGAGGGATCGATGGTGAAAAACGATGCGGTGGTGGAGGAGAATATAAATTTTATTTTTATATTTTAATCATTAAGGTCTTGTTTGATAGAAAATAATGATTATGTGATCGAGATTAGAATAATATTTAAACTCTACAGATTTTAAAATATAATCCATTGGAGGTGCAAATAACCGAACTCTTTAATTTTATCTGAAATATTTATTTGTTTTTGGTTAGTTTTGGTGTGGATTATGTTCCGATACACTTTAAAAATAAACAAAATTAACTCAAAGATCCGATCCTCTTTAGGTTTCAGGTTTATTCATATTTTTTATATTAATTTGGATTATTATCGTTATAATTTTTTTTTTTTTATGTTTAGGTGATTTTTTTATAGTTTTTATTCATATTTTTTATATTAATTTTGATTCTTATCTTTTTAATTTAATTTTTTTTGACAATTTTTTTTAAATTTTAGTGTGGTGTGTTTAACATTTGAGGTGTATAACATTTTATGGGGTGTGTGGTGTATTTTAAAATGAACTGTTATAGCAGGTAATTGGACCAAAATAAAAAATATTGAAACATAATGAACTAAATTCAAAAAGTGATAATCATGTGGACTAAATTAAAAAAACGTGGTAACTTAATGGACTAAAAAAAATTTAATCCCCTAAAAAGAATTCTTGTGACAACAACCCGTATAAGTCTAGGAATATAAAATGTTTTAATTGTTGTAAACTAGTCATTATTATAAAACATGTACTAAGCCTAATAAGAAACAACAACAAAAAACATGCTAATGTGGATTTTAGCTAGTTCTAATCATGATGGTGATGTTTATATGGGTACTAGAACATTTGATGAACAATGTGTGAATTCTATGCATTCAACTCCCTGAGTGGTCAAAATGCATGAATTGGATCAACCCTATTTTGAGAAAGCATATAGGGATAACATTAGGCGCATTTAATAAAATATATTTTGTTTTGGACAAGAGTTCAAAATATGCTAATAATTAGATTAAATTTTCTATTAGAAAGAGGGATGTGAGTCTAGAGTTGGAGTTGTTGCATAACGAGGGGACTCTACGTCAACCATGCAATAACTACACTATTTTGTATAGGCTTTTGAAGAATTTCAATAATTCGAACTTTGGTGAGTTATCAATAGGGTTAAGACACTTTAAAGTTCTTGTGTTGAAAAGTGTCAATTTGAACGACGACGCACTAGATTTTTTCTTGTGCAATTGCCCAAATTTATTCTTTATATTAATACATGACTTAAGGGATATGTGGAAAGTGAAAGTTAGTGGTTTCACACATGCCCTCAAGTACGTAAAGATCGTCTCTTGTTTGGGAATATAAAACATTGAAATCTCAGATGTAAACCTTGTGTCATTTCATTTGTGGGTTCTCGAATTAACTTCACTATTAGTAATGTTTCAAACACCCCAAGCGAATTCTAAAACATAACAACACACTTGCCAAATATTTTTTCTCTTCTGGTGTAAGAGAGCACATTCCAGCTGCAACTTTCTTTTTCAGGTACTTTGTTAATTTCCTTAATTCTATTTACAAATTCTAAATAAGACAAAAATTTTGGGTCTTTATCATCTCGTCCATTTAGATGATGTGGCCTGCTCGATGGCGGAAGTCTGCGTAGGAAATCGACCATTTCAGATGCATCGACTCCCATAAGCGAGAGCCTATTCTCAAACCACTAATAGCAGCTATCAACTTCTTCTCATCATTTACTGGCTCGCCGTCTATGACGAGCTTATCGAAATGATCCACAAAGTCCTTCTCCGACTCAGTTGTGGTCTGGCGAACGTTCGCCGATCTTTGCATGGATGCCGGGCGAGCAACAATGGATCTATAGTAAGTTAGGAACTATTGTCCTAACTGACTGAAATAATTAATAGACCCACCTCCCAGAGTCGTATACCATCTATGGGGATCGATGATCACCCAAAGTGAGGGAGAAATTCCTGCACTGAGTTACATCTGTTGCCCCTATTGAGGCCATATAGCTACAATTCCTGGTACTTGGATCTTCTTTTGGATGGGGGCCTTTAGAATCATGACATCCAACGACGAACACCGATAAAGATAGAGGCGGATTCACGTGTAGGGTGGGGGTGGCCCTGCCCCCCTCAACATTCTTCAATTAACTGGAGTAATATATATGTATAAAAATGATAAAGTTCAAAGACCATCCAATGAAACATGCAACAAAAACATGATTTATTACTATATATCATGTAAGAAAATTATATATATATATATATATATATATGATATATTATATTTGCAAATATATTATATATATTTAATAAAAAAAATTATAAGAAGCCAATTTATACAAAATTTTGCTCGAATTTAAATTAAAGCTCTCACTAGTGAATGATGTAATTGATCCCATAAATTATAGTCGGTTCTTAATCTGATATCAAGACTTCAAAAAATATATATATAAAAATAAGTATAGTACTGTAACTTTTAATTGGCCCCCCTTACTAATTAATCTTGGGTCTGCCCCTGGGTAAAGAGGATAGCACTGCATTGATAAGAGTGAGACGCCCCCTATCGATAACTTTGCTTCCATCCACTTGCTAAGTTTTTATTCAGATTTTCGTCACAACGAAGTCCCATTCAAGGCCTGTTCGGTGGGTTGTCCCCACTTTTAGGCCCATATAAGTGAACGGAATGCTACCCATATTACACCCCATTATTTCTGCTGCTTCCCGGACACCGTTTTCATCTGAATTAATCTCGAACAGTCGACATTTATCCAGATTTACTCTCATCCCAGTAACCAAATGAATGATTTTTTAAAACCTGCTTAGAAACTTTGCGTTCTCAGTGCCCTCCTCCCCAAGAAATATTGTATCATCTGCAAACTGCAAGTGTGCAATCTTCACTTCTTGTCTCCCAATACTCAGTGGTCTAAACATCCCCGTATTTGTTGCTTTAGATATCATTGCACTCATCCCCTCAGATGCAATTAAAAATAGAAATGGGGACAAGAGATCTCCTTGTTTAAGGCCTCAATTTAGTTTGAACTCTCCTGATGGGCTTCTGTTTACCAATACTGATGCGTGTGTCGAACTCACACATTCCATGATCCATGCGACCCACTTGGTATCATACGCCTTTGCAAAATCGATTTTTAGAATCATACCTTTCTTTTTTCGGTTCTTGACATCCTCTATTGCCTCGTTCAGAGTGATCACCCCATCGAGAATTTGTCTACCTCCAATGAACGCGCTTTGATTCTTCGAAATTATGGACTCGAGAACTTTACATATCCTGTTTGAAAGTAACTTTGAGAGGATCTTATACATACCTCATATGAGTGAGATATGCCTGAAGTCTTCCAGCCTGTTGGCCTCCTCCTTTTTCGAGATTAATGTGATAAATGAGGGGTTTAATCCCCGAACTAACCATCCATGTTGATGAAATTCATCAACAAAGCCTAATATCTCTCTTTTCAGAATATCCCAGCAGTTTTTGATGAAGTGAAAGTTGAAACCATCTGGGCCTGGACTTTTTGAGCTCTCACACGAACAAATTGTTGTTTTTATTACTTCTTCGGTAAACGGCCTTTTGAGCATGACATTTAGGGGTGGAAATAGGCCGGGCCACCCGACAGGGGCCTACGACCTGGCCTAGCCTATTTATAATATGAGCCGGGCTAAGGCTTTTCAAAAAGCCTATTTACTTAAGTAGGTCGGGCTTAGGCCTTATATAAGGTCTTATAAGCCTATCAGACCGACCTATTTAAAATGATGTGTTATATATATATATATATATAATTAATTGTAATAAATATTTATATATATATATTATAATAAAATAATTCTTAACATATAATGCTAACATTAATAGTAAATTAATACAAATTAAATATGTTTTTGTACTTGAGAAACTATTTTTTAGTTTTTATTTGAATGTATTATTGTATTGCACTTATTTTGATCGTTAATTTATTTGTAATTTTAAATATTAAATTGCGTTTTTAAATTTTCGTATTGAATAAATTTAAAATAGGCTTCTAACAGGCTCGTAGGCCTAGCCTGTTTACTAAAAAGGTCGGGTCAAACCCATAAAAAAAAGCCTATTATAGATAATAGGCCAGGCTTAGGCTAATTTTTTTTTTTAAAATAGGCCTAGGTTTTTTCATACAAAGCCTGGCCTGACCTGACCTATTTCCACCCCTAATGGCATTATCCTCTCCTGATATCTTTTTTGTAAGGATGTTGGCATCCAGTATTGGTCTGGCCCCTGGTTCTGATTTGAAATGTTTTTGAAAGTGCTCATGTATCCCTCTTTTGACCTCCCCTACTTCTTCCCTCCACTCGTCCTCGATCGAGACGCCGATAATTTCATTGTTCTTGCATCCTTTGTTAATGCACCTATGAAAGAATTTAGTGTTGGCATCCTCGTCCTTTATCCATTTAAACCTTGATTTCTGTGCTAACGTCGTATCCCTGTTTTTTTAGGTCCACGAACAGTTTTGCCCTTTCCTCATTCCTTCTTGTAATTTATGTTTCGTCCAAACCCAGTGTATCATCGATCATGTCCAATTCCCAGTCTGCATCCTTGATTCCATATTTTGCTCAATGTTTCCGAAGAGGTCCGTGTTCCATTGCCCGATGTCTGCTTTCAACAATTTCAGCTTTTCTTTAAGCACGAATCCCTTCCACCCCGCGACCTTATATCCTTGCCATTTCTCCACGATAAACTTCGTGAACCCCAGATGGTTGAACCATGCATTCAAGATTCGAAAGGGTTTGGGGCCCCAATCCTTGACCTTAATCTCAAGCAAGATCGTACAATGATCGGAAACAGACCTTCTCAAGCCCTTTTGATATGTGCTTGGCCACTTATGCATCCACCCATCATTTACCAACATCCTATCAAGTCTACTTTTGCACGTTCCGGCTGCCCTATACCATGTAAAAGCACGCCCATGTAGTGAAAGATCCATCATCCCCGAGTCCCGAATGAACGAGTCAAAGTGTTCTATATCCCTTCTGCACGATTATGCTCTTTTGCCTACTCTTTCTTAGCTTCTCCTTACTGAATTGAAGTCCTCCGCAACGCAAATACAAGCTGTGGAATTTTGTGTTACAATGCTTTTGATTCATCCTCTCCGATAGGGGGCACGGAGCATATACATTTATCAAACAACATTCTGTCCGGTCTACTCCCCATACCCCATTCACCCCCACCACCACCTGCATATGCCAGCAATTAATTCACCATCGAGAACGCATCAGTATTCCATATCGCCAGGATCCCTCCTGATCTTCCTTGGGCTTCCCTATGTGCCCAATCAAAATTTCCTTCCCTCATACTGCCCTGCCCCCTATATCATCAAAGTTTTCTCTCTTTGTTTCCTTTACAAAACATATACTCCCTCCGTTCCACATGAATTTGCACACTTTCTATAAATGAATGTCCTATACCAATTTGCACACCCCATAAAAGGAAATATCTTCATAACCCGCACCCTCAAAATATACTCTTATTTACCCATATGTCATTACTTTTTGGGAAAATTACATATATCTACAATTGGCCCTAGTCTATTGCATATATCTACAATCTAAAAATTGTAATACAAATAACTACAAAGGTGTAGTTAAAGTGACACTTTTGCCCTTGTTTGAAAATTCAACATATTTGACAAAATCAAATGAATCATTTTTTGTCTGAAAAGTCAATGACACCACATACCCATCCCTCATAACGTGGCCCTACAAGGTAATCTACACCATTTTCTTTCAGTAAAAAATAAGTATGATGTTAATCAAATATTTCAATATTAAATCAAGTTTAATATATATAATAGCCGAATTTTAGTACTATAAATTATGTTTTCTTTCCTTTGAATGTATTCAATTTAATTTTATATTTTAAATAATTATTAATATTAATTTAGTTTAATTAATATTTTACTATCAACAAGCATATTTGCAAGTTGCAACACACATTGCATACTAGCAACAAACAATGCATAATAGCAACACATTGCATACTAGCAACAAATAATGCATATAACGAGTAAACTATGCATATTTACAACACACATTGCATACTAGCAACAAACAATGCATAAACTGTGCACATTTATATCAGCTCCATATTAGGATTTAAAACAATGCTTAAAACACTGTCAATATAAAACTAAACAATGCTTAAAACATGGTCAATATAAAACTATTGAAAATAGATATTAGGAAACAAAAAATAATACACATGATTTTTTTTCCTCGAACAACTATGTCCAAATGTATTTTCACATCTTACTTAATCTTCATAATTCACTTGATCGAAGAAACCTTTCCAGCAGCTTTACAGTGAAACCAGTGATTCTCTAAACAAGGAGCAATTGAAGAAAGAATAACTTAGGCCCAAATGAAAATTACCTGTAAAAATAATGAATCAAAGGCAGAAACAAGAGAAAGAGTGAAGTATCAAAGTACCAAAAACAAAGAAAAGAAAAAAACAGAATCGAAAATCCCCCATCGTCTTGTTCTTAACGCCGCTCAAAAATCGAAATCGAAATCCTCACT
The DNA here is from genome assembly GCA_963675135.1 of Galeopsis tetrahit. Lineage (NCBI taxonomy): Eukaryota > Viridiplantae > Streptophyta > Magnoliopsida > Lamiales > Lamiaceae > Galeopsis > Galeopsis tetrahit. Next base: position 57,512,844 of record OY776124.1, on the reverse strand, counting down.
TAACCCCACCACTCATCTTCTTTTGAAATACCCCAATACTTCTCGTCTTCCATGATCGTCGTCCCAAAAATCGTCCTCCATGGTCCGCTAAAGGTCTCTCTATTGTCCTCTCCAACAGCGACCTCAAGCTCACAAAATACAAGCCTATTCATCAATATGAAAACTCCATTTCACAAATCTAAGTTTTTGAGATGGAGATGATAAAGATTTAGGGCTAGGGGTATAAAACTTCATTTCACATATCTAAGACTTTGAGAGAGAGAGAGAAGGGATTTGAGAGGGAAAAGAAGCATATTCGAATGAAACATAAAATTGAAGCATATTTCACGAATTAGAGAGAATTTCGATGATAAAATTGACGACTCAAAGAAAAAACCCCAAAAATTGGGGTTTTGATACAAACCTCAAGAGAGGCGAAAATGAAGAGTATGAGGAGCTGAACAATAATATACAGACGAAAATCGAATTTGAATTTGAAATCTTAAAGCTGAGAGAGTAGGCGAGAGAATGGGAGAATAGCCATTTCTTTTTTAGAAAACTGACTACAACAAATTTGCCTGATAAAAGATGCATAGGGTACTATTGAGAGGAAATGGAAAAAATCGACTTAACATGAGGGTATACTTGACTTTTCACGCCCATTTGGAGTGTTTTAGTAATACCAAAAATTTCTTGAAGATTTGGGTGATACCCTATTATTTCTCGTAGTTTTGAGTAAAAAATCACTTACTTTTTTACACTCAATCTAATTTTTACTTTACTTTATTTATAAAACTTTACAAAACTACCCATCAAAACATCACTCATTACACATTTTCTTACACATTTCATAAATTGTGTGCTATCCCAAGTTTTTATGGGAGGGAGTATACACTTTGTGTGTTTTGATAAGTTCTCTAATCTCTCTGCTTTTCACCCTACTCCCCAAGCCTTGATATTAAAATATAGTACCTTCATTAAGACACCGATATATTCATCTCCTTGCCTTCAATAGTATTCCTCTCATTATCTTCGGCTATATTTGTCAATCTCTCTCTCATCGCTGCGTCTCCTGATTTCGTGATTACCCCTATATCTTTTGCTAGATCCCATGTTTTCCTTTCTGCTTTCACTACTGGTGTCTCTTTACCTTGTGTTCATAGTTCCTCGTGAGTTTCTTGCTTCAAAATCCTCGTCCTCAGCCGATCGAATATCGTTGACAAAGTAGGAAAATTATTGGCTTTCAATTTTCTTTTTTGCCCGCTTCGATGTGCCCCCTGGCTTCTGATTGGGACTAATTTGTGTGGCATTTCTTCCACGTTGATTCTGACTGGGCACATTGCGTGTAGATAATTCGGGGAGCGAACCGTCCGCGATGGTCCTTGATTCTCTTTGATTTCTGCAGGCTGGAATCCCCCATGAGAATTCTGAGTTGAGTCCAGTTGTATCCAGATTTTGGGGTGTATCCAGAAACCTAAGGGGTGAATTAATCGTTGGGCCAAATTTGGCACCATTCCCCCTTTCCAAGTTAATGGGCCTAGGCCCACTTTCTCCCCTATTTTCGGATCAATTTGAATTGTATGCTTGAGAGTTGGTTCAAGTTCCGCATTAATCTCATCATTTTCCACGTGTACCATATTAATTGTACGTCAAAGTCTCATGTGTACTCAAATACATGGTGTACTTGAGTGGACTTTTACCGGTCAACGGTCAAACTTTAACTTTTTTCTTTCGATTTTTTTTTTGAAAAAGTGTATGTTAGTATATTGAAAAGTGTATTTTTGTTTTTTAATGAAAAGTGAATGTTACTATATTGAAAAGTGCAACATTATTTTTAATGAAAAGTGTATGTTATTATAACTGAAAAGTGTATGTTATATTAATGAAAAATGTATGTTATTATAACTGAAAAAATGTATGTTATTATAACTGAAGAGTGTGATTTTATAACTGAAAAATGTATGATTTTATAACCTTAAAGTGTATGATCTATTAATGAAAAGTGTAAGTTATATATTAATGAAAAGTGTGTGATCTATTAATGAAAAGTGTAAGTTATATATTAATGAAAAATGTATGTTATTATAACTGAAAAATGTATGATATTATAACTAAAAAGTGTATGTTAATATATTCGAAAATATTATTGAAAAATGTAATTTTTTCTGTATAAAAAAAATCGAAAAATAAAAAGTCAAAGTTTGACTGTTGACCGGTCAATGATCAACAATTGAGTAGTCAAGGTCCACTCAAGTACACTGTGTACTTGAGTGCACAAGAGACTCACCCTAATTGTACCGGCCGTATCATTTTCTGTCATCATATCGTCCCCGCCTACATGTTTCACCGATCCCCCGTTCGATAATTCTTATTCAGCTTTATTCCGATCATATACCGATACATTGTCGATACTTGAGTTGTCATACTTCTCAGTTTCTCCATCTCCTCTGTATCATTTGATCTACACCCGTAATGGCATGATGGTTCTTCCGCCACCTTTATTTAGAACGTCGATCCATCAATCACAACTAGTATAACTTGGTTAACGTCGTTTAAATATGGTACCTCGTCCTCCTCCTTTAACCACTTGGTGTCCTCCTACAGGGTTTCAATATAAACTATGGTTTTCGGCAGTCCCTCGTTTGGTTGCTTCTGCTCCTCGCTCGAATAGGGTTACGTTCTCCCTCTACCACCGCTTTGAACGACACACCGTGTTTCCTTCTGCTTGAGTCTGCATCAAAAGGTTGTGGGCTATATATAGTATGGTTTTGGCTACTGCCTTTACAACTGTCGAGCTACTATTCGTCTCTAGATCTAATCAACTAAAGTTGATAGGACAACCGCATTAAATGCGTCTTGAATGGAGGAACAATATTACATTATTGCTAGTCCCATGCTCGTCCTCATCACATGAGCTAGGAGAGTATGTATATCTCTAAATACTTATGAACTAAAAATATAAATATTATCCTTAGTCGCCCGCGTCCTTGGTCGTTCGGTTGCATGGTCGCAGGTCGTCCGAAGCTACATGCTCTCGATGGGGTTTTCTCTAAGCCTTGGACCGCACTGGTTCACATTCACTTATGCTCGCACTCGAGCATATAAAAACTTGTTGACTTGCTGACAAAAGTTGACTAGTCGTTGTAGGGCCATTCACATGGTCGCCTATTGACTAATTGTCTCCAAACTAATGACTAAGATAAATATTGACTTTTCAACGTTTGACTCTTTGACCGTATATAACATGGGACCTTCGAACACCTTAGAAAATCGAATATTAGCGCTCAAACCTTAAATACACCCGTTAGCTATTTAAAGTCTTTGCCTTTATATTTTACTAGATTAGCACCCGCGAATGTAAATAAAAATCAATATTTATAATATATTGTATGTTTAAATCATTTTAAAAGATAGAATCTAAATAAAAAATTTGAGAAACATAATCGAATGAGGCAAATAATTTTCTAATTAAGGAGAAAGACGACACGTCATAAAAAAAAATTCTCTATTAATATATATAGTCCTCAATTGTTTATTTAATTATTTTTTTCTTTCAGAATGTGTCATCATAAAACTGTTTAATTTAAGATGATTAAAAATTACTCCCTCCTATTCTTAATATAAGTCGTTTTGACATTTTCATTTTCTTAGTAAATTATATGACGTTTTACACTTTTTTTATGTAAATTAATTATATATCTTTCAAATTTAACCTAAATATTACTAAATATTTATATAAATGTGTTCTTTTTTATGAGACCATCATTAATTAAGGGTAATATGAGAAATGATTTTTTTTTTTAATATGCGTGATTGAGTTTTGAATGAAATTTTTTTTGAATAGAGGGAGTATTATTTAAGTTAAAAATAATAGTGGCTAGTGTATAAGAGGATAAAAATACCGGAACACTTATTTTAAGATACGTATTGATTGGTCGTAATCCATAACCTATCATATGATAAACTAATGTATTAATAAAACACATAATTAATTTTAATTACACAAGTAATCCATTGTCGTCCAGTGGTTAGGATATCTGGCTTTCACCCAGGAGACCCGGGTTCAATTCCCGGCAATGGAATTTTTTTTAATAATTATTATCATCAATCCAAACGAGCCCAGGAAGAGTGGTTTTAGAAGCAAAGAGCTCGTGTGTCATGCTTGAAAGGAGATAGAAATACTAAATTCTTACTTTCTTAAGATAAGAGTGGTTTTGGAAGCAAAGAGCTCGTGGAAGAGTGGTTTTAGAAGCAAAGAGCTTGTGTGTCATGGTTGAAAGGAGATAGAAATACTAAATCCTTACTTTCTTAAGATAAGAGTGGTTTTGGAAGCAAAGAGCTCGTGGAAGAGTGGTTTTGGAAGCAAAGAGCTCGTGGAAGAGTGGTTTTAGAAGCAAAGAGCTTGTGTGTCATGGTTGAAAGGAGATAGAAATACTAAATCCTTACTTTCTTAAGATAAGAGTGGTTTTGGAAGCAAAGAGCTCGTGGAAGAGTGGTTTTAGAAGCAAAGAGCTTGTGTGTCATGGTTGAAAGGAGATAGAAATACTAAATCCTTACTTTCTTAAGATTTATACTTTCTTAAGATAAGAGTGGTTTTGGAAGCAAAGAGCTCGTGGAAGAGTGGTTTTAGAAGCAAAGAGCTTGTGTGTCATGGTTGAAAGGAGATAGAAATACTAAATCCTTACTTTCTTAAGATTTATACTTTCTTAAGATAAGAGTGGTTTTGGAAGCAAAGAGCTCGTGGAAGAGTGGTTTTAGAAGCAAAGAGCTTGTGTGTCATGGTTGAAAGGAGATAGAAATACTAAATCCTTACTTTCTTAAGATTTATACTCCTTTCACAAGAGCTGAAAGTCATGGTTGAAAGGAGATAGAAATACTAAATCCTTACTTTCTTAAGATTTATACTCCCTTCACAAGAGCTGAAAGTCATGGTTGAAAGGAGATAGAAATACTAAATTCTTACTTTCTTAAGATTTATACTCCCTTCACAAGAGCTGAAATCAATAGGGCTGTGAACGATCTTAACCCTTGGAAAGCCTCGGGGCCAGATGGTTTTCCAGCATCGTTTTATCAATCAAACTGAATGGAACAAGACAGTCATTACTCTTATTCCGAAAATTAATGATCCAACTATTGCTGAGCACTATAGACCAATTAGCTTGTGTAATGTCAGCTATCGAATCTTAGCTCGTGCCATCACAAACAGGCTCAAAAGTATCATGGGAAGCATTATTGATCAATGTCAAAGGGCTTTTGTTCCTGGGAGACTTATTAGTGATAATATTCTTCTTGCTTATGAAGGAATGCATTATTTAAAATCATCAAAGAGGAAACTGGACATGAGCAAAGCATATGACAGGCTTTAATGGTCGTTTCTAATGGAAGTATTGCAAACTCTTGGTTTTTCGAGTAAATGGATTAATCTCATCTGGAAATGTGTCTCTTCACTATCATATTGTGTTAAGATTAATGGTGATCTTACAAGTAGTTTCTATCCTTCCAGAGGGCTTCGACAGGGTGATCCATTATCACCTTATCTTTTCGTTTTATGTGCTCAAGTTTTTTCATCCATCATTTCTAAAGCCACAGATGTTAAACAAATCCCGGGAATTAAAATTGCACGCACATCTCCTATCATCTCTCATCTCTTTTTTGCTGATGATAGTCTTCTTTTCCTGAAAGCAACAAAGGTGGAAGCTCAAGCATTGAGAAATTGTCTTTATGTGTATGAAAGAGCTTCGGGGTAGTTGATAAATCGGGATAAATCTTCAATCACTTTCAGCCCACATACGTGTCAATTGAATATTGATGAGATGAAAAATATTTTGGGCATACGGTCTTCAAAGGGGCACATGAATTGTATTTGGGGCTGCCAACAATGATTCCCAGAGCTAAAAAAATCAAGTTTGGATACTTAATTGATAAAGTCCGAAAGAAGATCATGTCATGGAATCACAAGTTTTTCTCGGAAGAAGGTAAGGAAATACTTATTAAAGCGGTCTTACAAGCAATTCCAGCTTATGCCATGTCTTGTTTTAGAATTCCGTTTTCTATATGCTCGGAGATGGAAAGGATTATTGCAGGTTTTTGGTGGGGAGACAATGAAGAAGGGAGGAAGTTACATTGGAGAAAATGGAAAGTCATGTGTAAGCCTAAGGAAGAAGGGGGCTTATGATTCAGATGTTTTGTTCATTTCAATAAAGCTCTTCTTGCAAAGCAATTATGGAGGATCTCTACAATGCACAACACTTTTCTTAGCCAGGTTTTTAAAGCACGTTACTTTAAACATTCAAATGTGTTGGAAGCGGAAGTGGGATACAACCCGTCTTATGTTTGGAGATCTTTGGTGTGGAGCAAGGAACTTTTGGATGAAGGGGTACGATGGAGAGTTAGTAATGACAAGGATATACATGTGTTTAAAGATAAGTGGGTTCAAGGGCTAAAGGGAGGAAGAATAAACTCAAAAATTGCAAGTGCCTCTATAGTTAGCCGGTTTATTACTAACAGTGGAACATGGAATGAAGACTTGATTAGAAGAGCTTTTTTGCCTTTTGAAGTTGATGCCATACTTAAAACCCCTTTATATGAAGAGAATGAAAATGATCAATTATTTTGGCAGAACTCTTCAACATGAAAGTATTCAGTTGCATCTGGATATGCCTTATCTTTTTTGCAAGAGTTGGAAGCAGGAAGAGAAGAAAGGCCAAGCTCCTCTGATCAGAATATTGCAAGGCACATCTTCAAGGAAATATGGAATCTGAAGGTACCACCGAAAGTTCGTATTTTTGGGTGGGAGTTTCTGCATGATTTAATACATACGGAAGGTAATCTAGTTGATCACCATATTCCTATTAATCCTAAATGTAGGTGTTGTGGATCACACTTTGCAGACTCTTTGCATTGCATGTTTAAATGTCCTTTTGCAAAAAACACATGGAAGAAATTTGGATTTTGGAGCCTGCTGAAAAAATTGTGCCAATTAAGGGGATAGTAAGGATTTAATTTTGTTGTTGGGAAATCATGTTAATTTGGAATGTTTGGCTCTCATATTCATGGTGGCATGGGCAATATGGAAAGAACAATGTTCTTGGATACATTCTGATGAAAAAAGCAATATGCTGGATAAAAAAGCCAATCATTTCAAGATTGAGTGGGTATTCTCGTATTGGCAACATTTCATGTTGTCCAACGTTGTGGGAAGAAATAATTTAGAATCTATACTCAGACAAAAGGAGAAACGCCCACAACATGAGAGTGGCAATTTGTTGTTTACAGATGCAGCTTTTAATCAGGAGAAATAATTTTTTGCAGTTGGTTATGTTCTGATCAATACAGACAAATCTATCTTATTTGCAGGGTATCAACATATTTTCAATCCAGGAACCGTGAGTGCTACTGAATTACGAGCAATTGAAATTGGTCTCATCAAGTGTGTTCAAAAGAATCTACAAGTGAAGGGTATCAGGTCGGACTCCAAGGTAGCTATAGACGCTCTTACGTCTAAATGTATCTTAGATAATTATTGAGAATGGTATTGTGCAGAATATTAGGAGTATATTGCAAGAAATCCTAGTGTGGGATTGTCAGCATATACCAAGAGAACAGAACAGGATCGCACATGCCCTTTCACAGCTTCTCTATAACACTTCATCTCCTCACGAATGGAATGAAGGTGATTGTCCACAGTATATCAAGGATCTAGCATTTGAAGCTTAGTTTTCTTGTGTGTCCTTGTTGTATTGTCAAAAAAAAAAAAACCTCTTTTTTATTTATAAGAGTTCAACATTGCTGATTTTCGTATTATAATAAAATATACTCCCCCATTCCTTTGTAATTACACAATTTTAGTGATTTTAATTTTAACTAAAAAAAATTAAGAATTTGAAATACATTCATTTACTAATACCTAAATTTCTCCATTCAAACACAGCCTTATATAACATGAGATTCATCGACGGTAAGTAGACAAATTATGGTTTCATTAGTCAAAGGATTCACTTAAAATGAGTATCAAACTTGTTTCTTGTTCTTCATACAGATCCTCAACAAATGCTCGGCTACTTCATTCATCTGTTCTTCTTCCTTCTCTTCCTTCTCTCTCATCATCTCACTCACCTTTTGAACTACACATCTCACCCCTTCATAAAAAGCCTTCTCCACCATCACCTTATTTATCGCTTTCGCCGCCTCTTCTCCCGCGTAAACTCCACTCTCGTCTCTCTCAACCCCTACTCCAAAACCAGCCTCAACCACTAATTGAGCATTAATGGGCTGCTCGGATTTCATTGGCATTGCTATAATCGGAACGCCAAAATACACACTCTCCATTACAGAACTCCACCCACAATGACTCACAAAACCACCAATACTCGGATGCCCTAAAATCTCAGTCTGGGGCGCCCATTTCGACACAACTAATCCCCTCTCCTTCATCGTTTCAACGAACCCTTGTGGCAATACGTCCTCCACGCAACCAATCGTCTCTCCATCCGGAAACCTGATGACCCACAAAAAGTCAACATCACAAGATTGAAGCCCTTTTGCCAGTTGTGCTATCTGATCCTTTGTTAAAAAATACTCACTCCCAAACGAAATGTATATCGTAGACCGTAAATTTCTCTCATTTAACCACTTTATAATCTCAGAACTCTCCTCATCATTAGAATGCCCAATAAGTGGGCCAGTACAAACAATCTGTTTCTTGCACAAAACAGAGAGATAGTGAATATACTTGTCTTCAACATCTCTAGAGCTCTTCATCAATACAATGTCAGTAGATCTCGACAGATTTCCAAACGCGAAATCATCGTCGTCTCCATCTTTTACATTTGGCAAAATACGCCCTCGGAGCCTGTCCATCTCATCTTGTGGTACACTTATAGCCTTGTAAGGGAAGGTGGAGGCACTCCCCATGGTGTGCAGATGATGGTAATACGAAAAAGGCGTGGCGCCTGAAGTTGAAAAGTAAACAGACGGCACGCCTTTGGATGAAGCCATCTTTGGATCCCATGGCTGGAAGAAATCATATATGAGAAGATGAGGCTTTACAGAGTCCAAAATCTCGGAGAAGCTCGAACTCGATTCTTGAAAGGCTTGTAAGAGGGATGGGAGAAGACTGGATGGGAGATTCTTGGTTGTGTGAAGGTGCGGAGGAAGATGAGGGATTTGAAGCTCTAGTAGCTTTATTGAATCTTCATGATCAGAAAGCCTCAATTTGATTGAATCAAGATTGACAGCAGTTGAACAGAAGTAGACACTAAAGTTTCTTGATAAGAGTCTTTTGGAAAGTTCAAGAAAGGGATGTACATGCCCATGGGCTAACCATGGAAACATAAGAATCCTAAACTTATCTTCTTCTTCTTTTGCCATTCAAAAGATGAATCAAACCCTCTTCAGATGCCTCACTATTTATTCTTACAACAAGTGTTGGATTGTCAAGTCAATGTTTTCATCTTCTGTTTTTTTTATAAAAAAATTCTAGATACATGGCCTGCAGTTATTCATATAATAACAAATTAACTTTAAATGCATCTGTCAACTTGCAAGATTAAAATAAATAAAGCTAAGACTGTGCATAGATATAATTAATCAGAATAGTTGTAATTAAAAAACAAACCATTTGATTAAAGAGAATTAAATAGTTGTCGTCTTGTATGTTTGTCCAATCATGGTTTCGATACATTCCACTCCGAGTATCGAGACCGACCTTATTTAGTATAGCAGATCAGCCCAACTAAATCCAATTTGAGATCGAGGGTTATCAATTGGGCGCGGCTAAAGGCACACACGAATCCTATGAGGACACCCACCGAATCTTTTTTTTATGACAAGGGGTATGCGAAATGTCGTTTCTACCCTTCCTGTAAATTTTTTAAAAAAATGGACGGATGAGTACACCCATCCATTTCATTTCACACCCGATTCATCATTTTACACCGGAATCATTCGGATCCCCACCATCACCACCAAAACAACAAAAATCCTATAGGAAGGCCCAATACAGAGGTATGTTCGAAAATTTTAACAACAAAAAAAATCCTAAAAACTCAAAATTTCAACAACAAAAATAAAATCTTAGTATGTTCGAAAATTTTACCCAAACAAAGTTGAGATGTCCGAAATTTTTTAATGAACAAACTCAATATGTTCGAAAAAAATTCCAAAACAACTTAAATTTGTCCGAAAAAAAAAGATCGAACAAAATGTTCGAAATTTTTTCCAAGACAAACACAAATTGTTTGATAATTTTTCCAAAACAAACACAGATTGTTCGAAAAAAATTCCAAAACAACTTAAATTTGTCCGAAAAAAAAGATCGAACAAAATGTTTGAAATTTTTTCCAAAACAAACACAGATTGTTCGAAAAAAATTACAAAACAAACTCAATATGTTCGAAAATAAATCACGGACTTCTAAAAACCTTAAATTTCCTAAAATTCCAAAAATTTTCAAAAATCCTACCTGAAACGGGCGGCGGTGGCGGAGGAGGGGTGCAAGCGGCCGCGTCTCTGGGAGGAGGGCGACGGCGGCCGCGGCGGACGAGGGAGGAGAAGAGGGGTTGGTCGCGCGAGTTGGGTGGGGAGTGAGGCGACAACGTGGGGCATGAGGGCGGCGCTGTCGCCGCGTGGGGAGGGGAGGCGGAGCTGCGCCGCGGCGACGTTGGGAGAGAGGGCGGCGTTGTCGCGCGTGTTGGGTGGGGAGACGGGGACGGCGCTGGCGAAATAGGAACGACGACGAGAGGAGACATGGAGAGGGAGGGCGGCGTTGCTGCCGGCGACGAGAGCGGCGCTTGCGAAACGGAGGCTGCCGGCGACGAGGCGTGGGAGGGAAGGGGAGGAGGCGAAAATGGGGTGGGTGTACCAAATGAGTTGATGGATTAGGGTTTTAATGGTTTTAATTGGAGAAGGGTATTTTTTAGTTTTTCACGTGGGTGTCCTCATCCCTTTTGTGTGTGTCCTCATCGCGTGGGTGTTCTCAAAGGATCCGTGTGTGCCTTTAGCCGCGCCCTTATCAATTTCGTCCTTGGTTCTAAAATCTTCAAATTCATTTAGAAAAATTCAGGAAAAAAAAATTAATTAACACTTGAAAAAAATTAGTATCATTATCTAGAAGTTTCAACTTGTAAAAAAAGTGTGAAATCAATTAATTTATTACTATTTCCTGGACATGGGGATGAGCCAAATTAAAATTCTGATACCCATCATTTAATTTTTTAAGTAGATGATCGATTGTTATAGGATGTTTTGCAAACACAACTAACAAATTCAAAAATCACTAAACGTTGCTCTTCCTCATTTTCTATAAGGAATTAGATTTACTTATTCAATATATGAATTTTTTTTGATAATGAGGTCAACGAGAATTGACCTTGCAGACGACTGGTCTCTGTCCATGTTGATTGAGCTAAGTAAGCCATTCGGTTATATATATATATATATATATATATATATATATATATATATATTATTTTGAAACAAATACATCAAGGAGAAAAAAGATTACCTATTATGAATAACAAACTCCTTGACACATAAGGGATATCTTCTTCAATCCAATCTTGAGGTGTTGAAGAGTTATAAGTCATATGGGCCAGCACATGAACTACTCTATTAATATCTCTTTGTGCATACTAACAGTCCCACACTAAGATATTCCTTAAAAGGCTCTTAACACGATCCACAATACTGTCCTCATAACCATTAAGTACAAGAGTAGACGTAATCGCATTGATGGCTACACTGAATCTGAGCAGATGCCACTAATCTGTAGATTAGTCTTCAAACACTTCGTAAGGCCTATTTCAATAGCTCTAAGCTCAGCCGCAACAATAGTGCCAAGATTATTAATTCTCTGAAAGTCCGCTGCCAGGATGGACAAATCGCTACCAACTAGCACATACCCGACTACAAAAAGATTGGAATCCGGGATATAAGCCGCGTCAGAAAATAGAATATTACCTGCATGCTTATTGATAATCCTTCCCATCTTTTTCCGTACACAACTATCCTCTAGCGCACTCGTATTATTCACTACAAAAAAAAGCCTGATTTTGATACCGAAATTTTGAGATGGACACCTAATCTGTCTCTAATAAGTACGGATTAGATAAGGATTTGTTAAAAAATGGAGATTTGAAACCGAAAATAAAACCGTCTCTCATTATAAACGGATTAGATACGACTTTTAGTTTCGAGAGTTTTAGATACGACTTTTACTTTGATTTATTTGGTTTCTTATGTGTGCTTAAGTTTATCATTTGAATTTGATTTTGTATTGAGATCAATCATAACAATTGGCGTCACTTGTGAGAAGTGAAAGATAAAGCTCAAGAATCAAGAATGAGTTCGGTGAAATTCACAGGGAAGAATGATTTTGTCTTGTGGAAGGCAAAGATAAAGGCTCTCTTATCACAACATGGGCTGAAGAATACCCTTACTCCTCTTGATCCTACTGCATCCGAGGAAGATAAGGTCAAGAGAGAAGAGCTGATGGAAATGACTCAGAGCATTGTGGTTTTGAGCCTAGAAGAATTGTTTTTGAGAGAGGTGATAAAGGAAAAAGATGTAGCAGCCGTTTGAAAGAGATTGGACAACCTCTATTTGACACAGTGTATATGTCTAATATGATGTTCATTAAAATGAAACTCACAAATTATAGGATGACAGATGATAAGGCTCTTGGTGAACAACTAGATGAGTTTAACCAAGTTATTGATGATTGTGAAACCATTGGAGTATCCTTAGATAATCTAGAAAAGACTTTCCTACTTCTAGACTCCTTACCTCCATTATATGAGATCTTTAAAGATACCATACTGATTGCAAAGCAAGGGGATGTCAAATATGATGAGGTAGTATCAATTCTTAAAACCAAGAGTTTGCATGCGGCAAATTCAGGAAAGAAGCTGGCAAGAATGTGAAATTCAAGAAGGATGATGCTAAGTCAGAAGGCCTGAATGTGAAATTCAAAGCTGGCAAGAATGGAAAGAAGAAATTTGAAGGCAAGAAGGATGATGCTAAGTCAGCTGATAAATCCAAACCTAGATTTATTAAGAGGAAAACTTGCTACAAATGTCAGAAGGAAGGGCACTTGATTAGAGATTGTCCAGAATTGAGAAAAGTTACTGAAGTCAACAAAGATGATGTAGCTGAGGCAAAAGATGGTTATGATAGTGCTGAATTTATGAATGTAACTGATAGCAAGCTCTATAATGAATGGGTGCTAGACTCTAGGTGTTCATTCCACACATGTCCCACCAAATCTTGGTTCCAGAACCTAGAGATGTATGATGGTGGATCAGTGTTGTTCGGCAATGATGAGAGTTGTACTATAAAGAGCATTCGAACTATTAGGTTGGAGATGTTTAATGAGAAGCATGTGATCCTAACCAATGTCAGATATGTTCCATATTTAAAGAGAAACCTAATCTCTCTTGGTACACTCAATGCTTTGGGTTTTGAGTTTAAAACAAAATTGGATCTTCTGCTTGTGACCAAAGTTGATAGAGTGGTGATGCAAGGCGGAAAAGGAAATGGGTTATATTCTTTAATTGGAGAGACTATCACAGGGTCAGCTGATATTAGCATGAGTGATGAAGATACTATGCTTTGGCACAAAAGACTAGCACATGATGGTGAGAAGGCCTTGATGGAGCTGTTCAAGAAGAGGGTTTTCTCAAAGAAGATGATCAAGGGTCTAGAGTTTCGTGAGCAGTGTATTCTTGGGAAGACCAAGAAGAAGTCATTCAAGAAGGGAGATAACCACACATATGAGCTTCTGGACTATGTGCATTCAGACATTTGGGGTCCATGCATCAAGAACACGAACACTTATTTCATGTCAATAATTGATGTCTTTACTAGAAAAGTTTGGGTATTCATTATCAAGAACAAGAGTGAAGCCTTTACAAAATTTAGAGAATGTCTTATTGAGCAAGAGAACAAGAAAGGAAACTCCTTAAAGCATTTAAAAACAGATAATGGCCTTGAGTATCTCTCATAAGAGTTCTCTGAATTTCGTAAAAATAAAGGCATTACTGGAAATAGAATTGTTCATTTAAACCCACAAAAAAATGGGCTAGCTGAAAGAATGAATAAGACTATTTTAGAGAAAGTAAGGTGCATGTTGGCTGATGCAAAGTTACCAAAAAGTTTTTAGGGAGAAGTTGTATGTACAACAAGTTACTTGATAAACGTAACAGAACCCTGTCAACTGCAATAAATGGTAAAACACCAGATGAGATCTGGTATGGCAAGCTGTGTGGCTATTCAAAACTTAAAGTGTTGGGATGTCAATTTTATGCCCATATTAAACAGGATAAGCTAAAGCCAAGGGCTCTGAAATGTATTTTCATAGGCTATCCTAAAGGTGTCAAGGGCTATAGATTATGGTGCCTTGAACCAGGCCATAAGAAACTTGTTATCAGCAAAGATGATGATTTCAATGAGAAGGTGATGGGGTATCCTCAGAATGGAAATCACCAAGACCTTGATGGAAGAATTATAGATGAGTCAGAAGAGAGTTCCTTAGCTGAGGTGGAGTTTCAGGAGTCATATGAGTTGGCCGGGCCAAATAATCTGAATGATCAAGAGACCAACCCACCTGAAGGGGATGTCTTAGATGAGTTAGATGATGGTGATCAAGAAGACACCAACATGGAGGACAACTCAGTTGATCTCCGAAATTATAGTCTAGCCAGAGATATGCTCATAAGACAGATTCATCCTCCATCAAGGTTTGACCAAGATGATTTGGTATCATATGCTCTGATCACAGCAGAAGAGGTGGAACATTATGAACTAAAGAATTATAGAGAAGCCGCCATCACCAGTTCAGAGAAAGAGTAGTGGATAATAGCCATGACAGAGGAGTTGCAATTCTTAGATAAAAATCAAACTTGGATCCCAGTAGATAAGCTTATCAATCAGAAGCAAGTCAATTATAGGTGGCTATTCAAGAAGAAGATTGAAGTTGAATCAGATGAGGAAAATGAGCACATCATATTCAAATCCAGGTTGGTAGCAAGAGGATTCACCCAAAGGGAGGGCATTGATTTTAATGAGGTATTCTCTTCGATCTGTTGTTAAGTATTGTTCCATACAATTTCTTTTGTATAAGGTTGTACAAGATAACCTTGAGTTACATCAATTAGATGTCAAAACTGTTTTTCTGCATGGTGGTCTAATTGAAACAGTATATATGCAACAACTTGAGGGTTTTATCATGCTTGAAAATGAGAGTAAGGTATGCTTGCTTAAGAAATCATTGTATGGACTCAAGCAGAGTCCAAGACAATGGTGTAGAAAGTTTGAAAACTTCATGCTTTCTATTGGGTTCTTAATAAGCAAATATGATAGTTGTGTGTATATTGGTAAACAAGTTAATCTTGAGAGCACATATCTACTGATTTATGTGGATGATGTGTTGATAGCTAGCAAAAGTATGGAGATATGATCACTCAGTTGAAGGACCAGCTGAGTACCATCTTAGAGATGGACTTAGGTGAAACAAAGAGGATATTAGGAATGGATATTCCCAGAGACAGGAAAGCTGTTCTTATCCCAAAGAAATTATGTTCAAAAGGTCCTTAGAAGATTTCTTATGCATCAATCAAAGTGAATGAACACTTTCTTTGGTCAACAATTCAAATTTTCAGTGAAGCATTCTCCTCAGACTGAAGATGTGAAGAAGTAGATGCTTGATGTTCCATATGTAAATGGTGTAGGGAGTCTCATGTATGTTATGGTCTGCAGTAAGCCAGATCTAGCCTATGTTGTTAGTATGGTGAGTAGGTACATGGAAAATCCTAGAAAGTTTCATTGGGAGGCATTGGAGTGGATCTTAAGATATCTGAATGGATCAGAAGAGTTGGGATTGAAGTTTGAAAGGTCAGCGGTATCAAAGTGTCCTCTGCAAGGATTTGTGGATTCAGATTTTGCTGGGAATATTGGCATAAGGAAATCTCTATTTGGTTACATATTTACCCTCTATGGTACTGCAATTACTTGGAGGGCTGCTCTTCAATCAATGGCCACTTTATATATATTTAATTATATATATGGCCATCTTCTATATCTCCTTCCTCTGTCACGCGTTTCATCACCTCCACCGCACCCCTCATTCGCTCAATCTCCAACTCCAACGCTTGCTTCTGATCAAGTTTCGCCTCAAGTTCTATTATCTTCTTGTGTAGGAGTTCCTTTTGGCTCTGTCATCAAAAGCCAATGAAAAACCATCAAAGACATTAACGGCAAGGAACTTATGCAAATATTAAAAGAATATAAATGAATATTGGACCTTATGCTCATCTGCAAGTTTCAGCATCTCTTTATCCGCCTTCTCCTGTTCCAAGATTGCCATCTCATTCTGCATAGAGAAATCATCAGTAACAACCCATGATCCAAAAATCCATTTTCCTAATCATGTATGCAGAGAGTTTGCTAAAAGTGCATCTCGTTAACAAAAAAAAAAAAAAAAAACATACCATTTCTTTAAGATTAGCAAGGTTCTCCTTTTCACTCTCATTCAGAGCTTCAATTTGATCCAACTTTTTCTCCTTCAACCTTAGCTCTCTTCTGCGAGCGTCCAGTTCTGCCATACTTCTCTCATGCTCCTCAGAAATTTTCCGGAGCTGATAAGATGCAATATCCTGCATTTTCTTCATCTCTTTCAAAACAAACATAAAAGGCAGGAGTTAGTTGTTTTATTGCATTCTTCCTAAGACAGATTACATGTAGTACCTTCGTTGTAGTTACGACTCATCTCCTCATTTTACGCCATAACATTTCGTGCTATCAGTTCAGCCTTGCTGATGATTTCCATCATCTCTTCACATTCCCTCTTCTTCAATTCAATATTTATCCACTTTATCCATGCATCAACACATTGGCAGGTAATCATATATATAATTAAATATATTTAAATTGAGCAATTACCGATGCATTATACTTGGACGCAGACAACTCGCTTAGTAACTTTCAGACTCAACTTGTTCGTCAGTGCCAGAACCTAATTGCCTTTGTTGATAGACCTGTTAACCTTAACATTGATATACATATATATAACCCGGCCCTTGTAGGTCTCCTTTTCCTTAATGGTTGATAGAAGCTGTACTACTTGCCTCCACCAGATCATGAGTGATATACAGGGGACATGTAGAAACGGAGAATCACGAATAACATCTCAAGAGAAAAAAAAAACTATTGAAAAAACAAAATAACAATAAATATGTGAGTGAGATGTAAGACATTACAGTGAGTATGTCTCTCCACCTTCTAGGCTCATATTTCCCGATTAAGAGTTCAAGATCGGAACGGTGTGACCTTACCTATTCCCCTCAACGACGCTAAATGTGAGAGGAGTAAATGGGAAACGTATAAATGCCAACTCAGAATATTGTACATGACACAGGCCAGGTGGCCTCTAAATGACACACTGATTGACAAATGTCGAAAGTAAAAAAGACCTAAAATCCCACGTGTCGAAAGTAGGAGAGACGCATCCTCCTTTTATATAAATAGATTTTGTTTTTATATTTTGGTTTGCTTCTGGGTTTGTGTTGGATATAAGGTTCTTTATATTTTTGCACAATAGGTTTGTATTGTTACTATTATTGTGCAAAATAAATAATAATACTCCCTCCGTTCCATACTTGATCGATGATCCAAACCAATTGAACATGAGTTTTAATGAATGAATTGTTTATTAGTATTGTGTAAGATAAAGTGGGGGTAGTAAAGACTTTTCAACTTTATAAATAGTAATAAAATGATTTTTTAGTGTAATAAAGTAGTGGTTTTTTTTTTTTGTAATATTGTGATATTTTAAGTAGATTGTTTAAAAGTGTTTTTGCTATTTTAGGTAACGTGTCATCAAGTAAAAGACACCCAAAATGGTAAAATGGGTCATCAAGTATGGGACGGAGGAAGTATTATAAAAAAAAAAATCATTTGTGCAAAATGTAGACATTTGAGCTTATAAAATTTAGTAATTGTACTTGTGCAAAATAAATATTGTGCAAATAAAAAAATAACCATTTGTGCAAAATGTAAGCATTCGAGCTTATAAATTTTAGTAATTGAATGTATTTTGATGGTTGATTCTTTAATGTTGTTATAAGGTATAAAATTTTGTTAGTAGTAGTTGTTACTATATTTCTTTAGAGTTAATATAATGAATGAATTTTTTTGTTACTTTCTTCTATTGCTCCACTAATTTTTTTTATTGATATTTAGTACAAGTTTTTTAAATTCAGACTAACTTGGAGAATTAAAATTGGAGGAAATGAAAATTAGAGGAAACTTGGGGAAGGAAATAAAAGAAAAATGAAATATCACATCATGTTTATAGTTTAAAATTTAAATAAAATGGTATTGTAATAATTCTAGGTGTCTTTTTATACTTTTTTTTTATTTTTTTTTATGGAAGTTAAATACCTATCCCTTTTTTTTTTTCCTCCCCATGACTCGAACCCAGGACCTTTTTTTTCCCTCCCCATAACTCGAACCCAGGACCTAAGGCCTAGGTAGTGGTGCTCTAACCACTTGAGCTATCCCACTTTGTCGTCTTTTTATACTTAATAGTAACTTCTAAATTTTGTAGCACTAAAATGTAAAGTAAGGAGCTAAAAACACCTTAATGTAAATTCCAAAAAAAAAATAAAAAAAATGCATGTTAAGCACAAATTATTAGAATTTTGATATTTCAATCACAATCTCGAAAATCGTGTCCATTTATTATCTTTACAAAATTAAAATTTATTAATCCCAGTTATTCTAAGTGACATGTGCAAAAATATATGATATATATATAACTTAAAATACAATATCGGTAATAAAATATTTTAAAATATTAATTTTATTTTTAAAAAAATTGAAATATATAATAAAAATTGCATAAAAAAAATTGTATAATACTTAAATATAATTGCATTAATAATAATGTTGGTCAGGAGAGAATAAGTATGATATCAACGCACAAAACTGTTCTTAAGCTCAGATCCAATCTGAAATCGGAAGAAACAATTAACATAACAATTAACAAGATATGCTATTGATACCATTTTCCCTAATTTCAGAAATTACAACATATCCAAAGCGGTTGGAATTAAGGGTGTATTGAATTGAGATTCTATTGAATTTTTTTAGACTTTAAAAAAAAGTACGTGGATTTATAAAATTCATAGAGTCCATGCAGAGTTCGACTTTTTTTATTGATTTATATGGATTTTCATAAACTTGACAGGATTGTGAAATATATTTTTTTATTGATTTACATAGATTTTCATAAACTCGATATTGATGCAAAGAGTTCTTTTTAATGTGAAGTGTTTTTTTAAAAAATTAATATTATATATAAAGTATATATATTAATTCGGCGGATCGGATACCTGCCGGGTCGGGAATAAGACCCAAATCCGACCCATACTTAGTACGGGAAGAATTTGACCTGATCCAAAGCTCGCGGGTGTGATGGGTATCCGCGAGTCGGGTCAATATTGTCATTCCTACTTCTGATCTTTCGTCTTCAGAGTTCTTTAAGAGAATCCGTTGAAATCTCTTGTTTTTAAAAGAGATTTTAGATAGTGCAATTTATTTATATTTTTGGGGGAGAATTCAACAAAATTCATAGAGTATTAAAATCCATAGACCATTGAATACCTGAAGATTTTTAAAGACTTTTTAAAATTCGTATTGAATACCCCCGAACTTTGAAAGTCTAAAAAAATACTACAGAATCTCCAACCAATACACTCTCAATGTCAATTAATTGGATTTTGATACTCTTATCTAATTAAATTAATTAGAGGGACTAAACGTTAATTATTAACCGTGCCATAGTCAGTCTACTCTCGTAGTAGATGAACGTGGTATATTTAATATCTCAAAATCGAGTTTAGGTGAGTAAGAAATTAATTAATGAAGTTGAGAGTTTCAACTTTGAGTTTGAGAGTGGGAAGGTGAAGGGTCACCTATCTCACACAAAACATTTAAGGACTTTAAATGCATTAAAGTGAACATGAATGAGTTCAACCATGTATTAGAGGTACACTTCCCAAAAGGCCACACGCGCGCGCGCCGCCCGTCAAGCTCGGCTTCGAATTTGACAATTGGTTTTTGGGGCCCACCTATCTTTTTGCAGAACCAACACAGGAATTGGACCGACCCATTCAGTTGCAGACCCAAAAACTCCGAAAGCCCAACACAGGAATTGGACCAACCCATTCGGTTATGGGCTTGGCCCATTTCGTAACACTTCAAGAGTACTCCAAAACAATCTGAAAATCTCAAACTTGGTCTCCAAGGACCTCTCCCATCAAGGACCTCTCCCATGTTTGCGATTTTTTCGCACCCTAATCCAACGAGTTGGGCCTAGGCCCACACACGAAATTCTCAACCTCCTAGCTTTAGCTCTCCAAAGCAAACACTGTTCCAGTTCGTACTCTTAGTACGTTCGTTGCTACGGTAGTCAAAGTAGAAAATCGTTCCTACAAAAAATTATGTAGGTTAATGCTCGAAGAATAGAAAAAATAAACAATTGGATGACAAATAGAAAATTAAAAAAATGGACATTCACAACCAAACATATGCACCTAAAAATTCAACAAGTGGTTTTAACTCAAATGGTTGATTGGATACAAGATTTGCAACACTAGATGGGGTTGTTATCAACAACATAGATCTCAGATCAAGAAAATCAAACCAGTATTTATGATCATGTGAAGCCCGACATTGAATCAAATACAATCAAACATCTTCACCCCTGCAAAGAATCTCGAACCATTTCTTCCAGATCATCTACGGATTTGAGTATTTTTTTTAGCAGCAATATGCAGCGTGTGTACGGTGGAAGCCCTTCGTCTAAATTGAGGCATCGGAGTCCGGCGATGGTGACGACGTCGAAGTTCATCTCCGTTGTAGAGGAATCAGAGGTGAATGATAATGGGGTCTCACTCTCACCCCTATTCCCGTGCTTGACGGTGGATGAAGATTATTGAGAAACACATGTTACTGCGGCCTCGATTCCCGCTTGACAGAGGATGAGGGAGGCATGATAATACGACGGCTAATATGGAGAGAAATTAATCTAGGTTTAATTTTTCCAAAGGGGTTTCTTAAAATTAATATTGAATTTAATTTCAGATTTTAAATAGAAAGGACATAATAGGTTTTTTAAAGAGTAATTTGTCCCTAATTATAATGCTGTAAAATTTTATCTTTAATTGTAATGTAGTCTAGGTGATTGACCCTTAGGATAAATAAACTCTATCAATATTGAATTCTTTGTGGAGCTAAATTTAACAATTACAATCGGTGAGAGGTCATAATGCAATGCACTAAAAAGAAAAAGGCATGTGACAAAACAAAAAATCAGAGAATTCTCTCCTCGTTGAGGGCCGTCGACTCTTGATCCTTTTCTGATTCTTTTATCCGATCCCGCTGATATCTGATCCCGATTTGATTCTTGTGAATCCCGCAGAATCTGGAATTCTATTTCTGAAATCTTTTTTATTATTGCTGATCGCTTTTGATAAACTTTCCGTTTATACTCTCCGTTCTGGAGCCTATTTATCATGTGGGTGTGATAGGGGAGTGTTTTGAACAATGGAAAAACTTAACATCTCTTCCGATGACGACGAGGGAGAACTCATTTTAAAGAATGTTAATGGGGGGCTCCACTGGAGGGGGAAGGGGTTGGTTCCAGCCTTCTGGCCCGCTTCCTCTCCGACCCTAATTTATCATTCAATCTTACTAAAAGTCGAATTGCAACTATGTGGAGACCGACAAGGGGTATGATGATTAAAGACGTTGGTGATGGAAGATTGATCTGTCATTTCAATCATCAGATGGATCTTACCAGGGTGCTACGAGGCGGACCATGGCACATTGGAAACCATATGCTAATTCTGCATAACTTAACACGGGGGACATCCCTCCTCAGTTTTGGGTGCAGATTTATGATATACCTATGGGGCACTTCAATGAAGTTATTGTTGGAATTAAAGAGTGAGAAATTAATTTGGATTCTCAGACATAGTGGTCAAGAGCCACCTTAGGCGCAAGTATCTCCACGATTCTCTCCAACCTTCAGGTCTGATATCTGTCTATAAATATAAATACAAACTCTTCCCTCATTCCTTTTTCACGCTGAATTTTTAGCCCCTCTCTTCTCCTCTCTCTCTCTAGTGTTCTTTGCTCTCCAAAGCAAACACTAATCGTTGCCGGAATTAGTTCCGTGTGTTGCCGGAATATTATTCCGTGTGTGTTCAGTTCGTACCTAGTACGTTCGTTGAGGCTTCGTATACAGTGGTGCTACTGTATTCAGAGTAGAAGTCGTTTTACCTTTGGGAACAGAGCGCCGTAAGTCGAGCACTACCTGAGCGTATTCCATTATGCGGGAAAATGGATTCTCTTGACTCGACATTGCAGTATACCCTATCAGTGTATAGTTTTCAACAATCGCAGAACAGAATAGAGATATTAATTAATTTATCTATTTTACTATAATTAATTAATTATATTAAAAGCTTTGGCTGCATTAATTAATTAGGTTTTGGTTGGTGGATTAATTTCTGTTGAGACTGGATATGTAGAAAGAGAGAGAAAATAAATTTTAAATTTCTGTTGAGATTGATATTATGGAGGGTTGGCGGCGGAATCGCCTGGATAAGTCATCGGCGAGTATTCTGATAACAGAATTAACTTTTGTCAATTAATTACAGAATAGAGATATATTAATTAATTAATTAATTAATTTAAAATAATTAATTAATTAAATTTTGGATAATTATTGTGCAATATCAATCTTGGAATTAATATATATTACCACCATTATCCAGAGAATAGAAAATGCTCGTTGCCTGATAAGACTCTAAATTAAAGTTTTGGGAGTTGCTCTAAGGCTCCAAATTAAAGGCAACTCCAAATTAAAGTTTTTGGGAGTTGGTCTAAGGCTCCAAATTAAAGTTCTGAAGGCTCCAAATTAAAGTTCTGGGAGTTGGTCTATAAGACTCTAGATTAAAGTTTTAAAGTTCTAGGAGTTGGTCTATAAGACTCTAGATTAAAGTTTTAGTCTAAGGGGATGTTTCTTTTTGGTTTTAAAAACCAGGTTTTGGATTTCAAGATCCAAAACCCGTTTTACTTCGGGATTTAAAAACCGATTTTCAAAATCCACTCAAAACCACCCTTATCAAACATATTGATTTGACATAAAGTTATATCTATATAATATTACTCCAATCATTATATTCTTTTTCAACAATAATATAATAATACTATAATAATATAATAATACAATAATATAATACATTTAATCAACTAATCATTATAATCTCACCAAACAATAATATAATAATACAAACTCATTCAATCTTACAACTTGATTTGACATAAAGTTAAATCCTTCACTATTCCAAAACACAAAAGAAACACCCATATTACTATTCATCGGGATTTCAAAAACCAGGATTTCAAAAATCTGGTTTTTAAAACCACCCAAAGCCCAAAAGAAACATCCCCTAAGGCTCCAGATTAAATTGATGCTGGATGAATACCTTGAGATCCAATTAAATTGGAATTGCACCCTGTTATGTAGGATTCTGAGATCCAATTAAATTGGAATTGCACAAGTGCTGAAAAAAAATTGATTAATTAATTTAATCACATCAATTAATCAAGAGGATTAAATTGGATTTAATGACATCAATTAATCAAGAGGATTAAATTGATTAATTACATCAATTAATTAAGAGGATTAAATTGCACCTGTGTTGACAAATCAAAAGGGAGAATTGATTGATTAATTACATCAATTAATCAAGAGGATTAAATTGCACCTGTGTTGACAAATCAAAAGAGAGAATTGAAACAGGATGTCACTTCTCCTATTTTTGAATAAATAATATATTATTTGAAAATTGGTCCAATACTGGGAAGTTGTCACAACTACAGTATACGATTTGGATCGAATTTTTGGTTGTAAGCCATCAATTCATGATTGATTCAAATTGACTGGAACTACAGTATACGATTTGGATCGAATTTTTGGTTGTAAGCCATCAATTCATGATTGATTCAAATTGACTGGATCTTAGACTGTCAACAAAAATTAATGGATTAATTTTTGGGCTCAAAGAATGTGTATCAAATTATATTTTGATATGAAATTAAATATTTGTGCTCGAGAGTATAAATTTGTTTTGAATTTAGTTCAAAAGATTTTGACTAGTATAATTTGATCGAAAATTATACTCGAGTCACGGGTGACAATAAAAGTCACACTTGAAATTAAATTTAATATTGGTATGTTGACCAAAGATTAAATTAATTTTGAAGTTGGAAATGATTCAATAAAAGAAAAATATTGAATTTAATTTTGGTATGTTAATTTTGAAGTTGGAAATAATTCCAATAAAAGAAAAATCAACCTTGATTTTTTTTTAATGTATCGAGGCTATGTCCAAATTTGGTGAATAAGAGTAATTCACAAATAAAGTGGCAAACAACTCGAATGTGGGGAGCCGGGCTTGGTAGCGTAAGCCTGTAACCAAAGTTGGGGGTATTAAGCTGGTTGGACGTCGTCGGTTGGCCGGAAGGTCAGGTTGCCTACTAAAATTTAACAATCACCTTCTTTTAAAAAGAAAAGACGAAGTTGGATAGCTCAAGTGGTTAGAGCACCACTACCTAGGCTTTAGATCCTGGGTTCGAGTCATGGGGAGGGGAAAAGGGATGGGTATTTAATGTAATTCAAAAAAAAAAAAAAAACTCGAATGTGGGGAAATGCATCTCCTCACATGGATACATTCGAATGTGAGGGAGAGAGGTCTCCGTCGACATGTTTGAATGATAAAGGGTAGCTAAGGTGTGACCTTATAGCTAAATATGGAAAAACCTAAAATGGTTGAATTCAGTGGAATGTTTTCCACAAGTTATGTGGATTTGTTCATCTTGAAAAATCACATTCGAGTAAAAGCTCCACACGAGGAGTGAAAAAGTATTTTATTAATTTTATTGATGATTGTACAAGGTTCTGCTACGTTTATCTTTTAAGAAGTAAAGACGAAGCTATAGAAGCTTTTAAACGTTATAAAAATGAAGTAGAGAATCAATTAGACACTCGAATTAAATCAATTTGCAGTGATAGAGGTGGAGAGTACGTAGCTTCGTTTGAACAATTATATGTTGAAACAAGAATAATTCATCAAACGACAGTCCCTTACTCACCTCAGTCTAATGGTGTTGCGGAAAGGGAAAATCGAACACTAAAAGAGATGATGGACGTTATGTTAATCAGCTCTGGTTTACCTCAGAACTTGTGGGGGGAAGCCATTTTGTCGGCTAACCACATTCTGAATAAAATTCCACATAAAACTAAGGATCAAACTCCTTACGAAATATGGAGGAAACGAAAACCTTCATACAAATACCTCAAAGTGTGGGGATGTTTGGCTAAGGTTGAAGTACCACTTCCTAAACAAGTTAAAATCGGCCCTAAAACAGTCGATTGTATCTTTATAGGATATGCTTCAAACAGTAGTGCCTATCGATTTCTAAATCACAAATCTGAAATACCTGATATGACAGAAGGTACTACTATTGAGTCAAGGAACACAGTGTTCTTTGAAAACATTTTTCCATTTAAGGAAAAAGAGGAAGTGAGTTCTAATAAGAGAACTCTTGAAGCAACAGATGACACTGCAGGTTCTTCCACTCAAGAGAGTGAAGAACCAAGACGCAGTAAGAGAGCTAGAATTGATAAAGACTTTGGTTCAGACTTCATTACTTATGTATTGGAGGAGGATGAACCTAAAACTATCAAAGAAGCTATGGCAAGACCAGATGTACCTCTCTAGAAAGAAGCCATAAAAAGTGAGTATGATTCAATTCTGCAAAATCATACATGGGAGCTGGTTGATCTCCCTAAAGGTTGCAAGCCCTTAGGATGCAAGTGGATCCTTAAAAGAAAGTACAAAGCAGATGGATCTGTTGACAAATCCAAAGCTCGTTTAGTTGCAAAGGGTTTTAAACAAAAGGAAGGGTATGATTTCTTCGATACATATTCACCAGTGACAAGAATCACCTCCATTCGTGTATTAGTCGCTATTGCTGCATTGCACAATCTCGAAATACATCAAATGGACATTAAGACTGCGTTTCTTAATGGTGAGATGGATGCTGAAATATACGTGGATCAACCTGAAGGATATGTTGCTCCTGGAAACGAGAAAAAGGTGTGCAAACTCGTTCGATCACTGTATGGACTTAAGCAAGCTCCAAAATAGTGGCATTTGAAATTTGACAATACGATGTTGTCAAATGGGTTTCGAATTAACGAATGTGATAAGTGTGTATATGTAAAAGATACACCAAATGGATTTGTTATCGTATGCTTATATGTCGATGACATGTTAATCATGAGTAACAATCACAATTTCATAGTTAATACGAAAAACATGTTAAGTAGAAACTTTGATATGAAAGACATGGGATTAGCAGACTTGATTCTTGGAATCAAGATAGAGAAAACGTCTGATGGAATTTTCTTGACACAATCTCACTATGTGGAGAAGGTACTAAAGAAATCTAACGCCTTTGACGATCCACTTGCTAAGACACCTTTGGAACTTAATGTTCATTTGAAAAAGAACAGAGGAGCACCAGTAGCTCAACTAGAATACGCAAGGATCATTGGAAGTATGATGTACATTACGAACTATACACGCCCTGATCTTGCATGTTCGGTAAACAAGTTGAGTCAATACACGAACAATCCAAGTCATGAGCACTGGAGAGCACTAAAAATGGTATTAAGATACTTGAAGTATACCCTTGATTATGGGCTTTACTACACGAGACATCCGGCTGTAGTCGAAGGATACAGTGATGCAAATTGGATTTCAGACACTAAAGACTCGTTATCCACTAGTGGATATGTATTCACTATTTGAGGAGCGGCAGTGTCGTGGAGGTCCAAGAAACAAACGTGTATTGCCCGTTCCACAATGGAATCAGAATTTATCGCTTTAGACCTAGCCGCTGCAGAGGCTGAATGGCTGCGTAACTTTCTGGAAGACATTCCATGTTGGAACAAACCAGTACCTTCTGTGACGGTACACTGTGACAGTCAACACTACAAAAAAACTGCGATTTAGAGACGGATTAGATACCATAAACACTGTCTCTAAACAGGTTAGAAACGGATTTTGGAACCATTTTCTATCTGTTCCTAATCACATGGTATCTAATGTCAGGAACGGTTTTCTAAAACCATTTTCTATCTGTTCCTAATCACATGGTATCTAATGTCAGGAACGGTTTTCTAAATTCCGTTTCTAATAAGAGACGGATTTGAGACCTATTTTTTTCGGTTTATAATGAGAGACAGAATTTGACACCGTATATTCCCGTATCTAAACGATGAACGACCCATTTTATATCCGGGTCAAAAATCAGTTTCAAATGTCGTTTTTATTTAACAACGTCATTTTATCGTCTCCATTATTGAGCACCCGCCACTAGGAAAGATAACTCTTTTGTTTTATCTTTTAATATTAATTGTATATGCATATTAATTTATTTCTTTCACATGTATTTAAATTATAACTTTTAAATTTGTAAATGTAATTTTTTTTATTAATTTCTAAAAATTGTAATTACTCAAGCATAAGTTGTAAAATACTAAGAACTATGCATAATATTTTAACATATATAATTAATTGATTAATTTGTAACTTTAAAAAATATATATATAAAAAATTGTTATTGAATAATTTCAATTGTAAAATTTATAAATTCAAATAAATTAATTAAATTACATTTAATCTTCATCTTCATATTTCCCTTCATCATTGTCGCCATCATCTTCTTCTTGATCATATTCATCTCCATTCTTGTTATCCTTCTCATCATCATTGTTTTCAATTCCGATCAAATCACGATTTGTAACCGTTAAATCTAAAAAAATATTGAAATCTCCCTCAAACACCTTAGTTTCAGTTTCAGTGTCTATTTTTTTTAAACTTCTTTGTGTGCCTTCCACCGAGGATCTTGTCTTTACTTTGCAAACAACGATCCATTGTTACTTGTTACGTGGTCCTCCTGGATAGGTGATGAACATCCACAAACTTGTAATTCGAATGGATTTTTGTTTCTAATGAGGTGTGATCAAACCAATCACATTTGAATAATAGTGGCCCTTTGCTAAGATCCCTTAAATATCGATTCTTCGTGTGAACTCATCTCGCTAAGATCCCTTAAATATCGATTCTTCGTGTGAACTCATCTTGTCTGTAATTTAAAATAACTTTAAATTAATTATTTATATATATACACTAAGACTAATAATAATTCCAATAACACACATATTGAATCGGTACTCGCATTTATGTTTGCATTTGAGATATTTTGTTCTTCTTATCGTAACAAAAATATATTATTATCAATAATAATTATAAACATGGATAAAACTACTTACTTACGTAGAGTTGTTGACAAAACACTTGGAATCCTTAATTTCCCCCATATTGTAGGTCTAAAACACCTGAAATCCTTAATTTCCACACACATTGAGTAGGCTTGTTGATCCAACTCCACAACTCCGTAATCGTCTCACCCATATAACACTATATTTTAATTTAGAGAAATTCTCAAATGCACACTGTGCATGTGCACCCTATTTTTACCCTACCCTTACCCTACCCGTATTCCATCCGCCTCCGACCCGAAAAGTTCAAATCTCTACAATCTATGTATTCAGAAACAATCGAAAATTGAAGAGAAAAATGGGAAGACGAGAGTTCGAAAAAAGGCACAGGAAGCAACAAGGAGACGAAGATGGCGGTGGCTGAAGGATTTTTGCTTGGGCGACAATGGCGGCACCCATCTCTCCGGCGATCTGGTTCGACGGGTTATACCTCATCTCTCCGGCGACATTCCTCCCATGAACAAAACACGAACGGTGAGGGTTGCGGCGTCTTTCACAGCCCACCGCGACCTCCATCTTCATCGTCGTTTACCGATCTGTTTCAGTGAGTAACAGATCCGAGCCTTTGCCGGTGGTAGCTTCGGCGCGTGAGACCTCTGCCGCCCTCGCCGGAGATGTTGCACTACTTGCATTCAAAGATGCCTGCAATTGCCCCGTTGGTGAGCTGCTAGATATATCACAGCGCCTCGGGACTGCTAGTGAGGTGAATGTAGCCATCCTCACCATTCAAAGCCATGAAAAAGGTTAGTACGATGATAGGTTAAAAATAAGAAGCACAATAAGTTAGTCTTTCATAGGTTTTAATTAGTCTTTCATAGGTTAGTACGATTTTGAAACTATGACTGAAGCTGAACCGTCGATCACTTCTCTGGCCTAAAAGGTGGGGCGGCGTTTCTTCCCTCTCTCCTCTACACATTGTTAGATGATTCATTTTCTTGGTTAGTGGACTTTAGGAATGCTTAATAGAATTGTTTTACGAAAAATGTTTTAGTTTTGTTGTTGAAAATGGTAATATTATTATTGAAAAGTGGTAACTATTATTATTGAAAAGTGGTATTAAAAAAATAGAAAATATTATTATTGAAAAGTGGTAATTTTGTTACTGAAAAGTGACATTGAAATTGTTGAAAAGTGGTAATTTTATTATTGAAAAATGTTAACTATTATTATTGAAAAGTGATAATTTTATTATTGAAAAATGGTACTACAGTAGAAACTCTTTAAATTAATACTCGATAAATTAATAAACTCTCTAAAATAATATTTTTGGCCCGGTCCCGACTCGGGGATAGCGTGCTAAATTAATAAACTCGCTAAAATTATAAGATAATAATTTTTTTGTAATTTCTATAGACCCCAAATAAAATATAAATTAATAATTCCATATATACTACCTATTACATGAATGATTTATGAATGTTTCTTAAAAAATGACTCAATTGTCTTTTGTTTTTTGTTGAAATCAATTTCACCTTGAATCTCGTCTCTAATTTTCCTTATCAATTTCACCTAAAAGTTTCATCATAGTTACTAAGAACCTATTCTTCCAATTGTTTGAATGAGACTTGGATTATCTTTGTTGTGCTTGCATGATGCTTTTCGAATCTCGTCGTTCATTGTTATATTTTTCACACTTGTCGAATCTCGTCGTTCATTGTTATATTTTTCACACTTGTAAGATGAGAAGTCATGTTGTGTATATGATTTGTTTGTGTTAGCATATTTTGATCTTATATATTTATATTGGAAATATTTTTTAATGTTCATAAGAAGTATAATAATGTGGAAGATTGAAGGATTCTTTTAAATTAGACTCTTCGTTTGATATACAATAAATAATTATAAGTGAAAGTTTGAAAGAGTGTTTCTATAAATTAATAAAATATTAATTAATATATAAATTAATATTTATTAATTTATAGATAAATTAATAACTCTTTTAATTAATAACAAGATTATTATTATTGAAAAGTGTTATTGAAAAAAGAAAAAAATATATATTATTATTGAAAAGTGATAATTTTATTAATGAAAAGTGGTAATTATTATTATTGAAAAGTGATAAAGAAAATATTATTATTAAAAAGAAAAGTGAAAACAGAAAATATTATTATTAAAATGAAAAAAACTGAGGAACTCGAACATGTGACCTTATACATATGCGGGACGCCTATGACCAATTGGAAGAGAAATACTTGATTGTTTAATTTCGCATCTATTAATATATAGAGGTTGATCCTACATTAGTGTGCACGTGCACACACTATGCACAGGAGACCAACTCTTTAGTTTAATGAAGTTTTAATATATGAATCATTCACTTAATTTGTATCTCTTCCAAACAACATTTAGACTAATTTGTATTACTCTCAAACAACTTTTAGACTAATTTAGTAAAATTAAATGAAACAACTTTTAGACTAACTTTTATCACTTCCAAACAATGACTTTTACAATTTGCAATTCTTCACGTATTTATACTTTTTCTAAATGGATGATATAATTTTTTTTTTAATCTAAAACTTTTTAAAAAATACTATACAAATTTCTTTATAAGTCTTAATGGTCAAAATATTTAAAAACTTTTAAAAATTATTAAATGACACCGTACACCTCCTTTTTTTTAATCTAACGTCTCTGGACATCATACAAAATTGATATATGATTAGAGAATCAATTCTTGAAATATTTTTTTTTATTTTTTTTTTTTTCGATTTTTTTTTTCGATTTTTTTTTTTTAAAAAGTGTATGTTATTATAACTAAAAAGTGTATCTTTATTTTTTTAATAAAAAGTGTATGTTACTATATTGAAAAGTGCAACATTGTTTTTAATGAAAAGTGTATGTTATTATAACTGAAAAGTGTATGATATTATAACTGAAAAGTGTAAGTTATATATTAATAAAAAGTGTATATTATTATAACTGCAAAGTGTATGATCTATTAATGAAAAGTGTATGTTTTATTAATAAAAAGTGTATGCTATTATAACTATGAAGTGTATGTTTTATTAATAAAAAGTGTATGCTATTATAACTATGAAGTGTATGATATATTTAATGAAAAATGTATGTTATTATAAGTAAAAAGTGTATGATATATTTAATGAAAAGTGTATGTTATTATAACTAAAAAATGTATGTTCTATTAATGAAAAGTGTAAGTTATATATTAATGAAAAATATATGTTATTATAATTGAAAAGTGTATGATATTATAATTGAAAAGTGTATGCTAATGATACACATTTTGTTTATTTGTACTTGCACTTTCATAATTTAGAAAAACTGGTGCGAATTTTTTTTTTAAAATTATTATTAGTTTTACACGTTTTAATGATATTACTAGTACTTGCACTCTTTTATAATGTATAAAAAAAGTGTTGCTAATTTTTTTTTTTTTTATTAATTGCACTAAAACTGCTATTTTTGAAAATGGTTAGAAGTGGGATTCGAACCTTTTTAAAATTATTATTATTTATTAATTGCACTAAAACTATTAAAATAAATTCTTCGAAAACGAAAATTGTGTGAGGTGGGATTTATGGTGGTAATGCAATCAAGGTTAACCACTAGGCTACAAGGACTTTTGTTAAGTTTTTTATTATTTATCCTATATATAATTTATATTTCCTATATAGCTGGACTCAAGTACACCGGCAGCCCTACCCATAATATTATTATTATAATATCTATGGCTATCCTAAAATATATCTACATAGTATTATTGTAACATTTATGTTTATCCATACATAGAAGATATATTAATTGATTTTTTTATTTTTACTATTTATTAATTATAAAAGAGTAATAAATTAATTAATATAACTCAATTCACCTGTCCATATTCTCAATTCTCTATATCACAAATTACCTTTAAAAAAAGAATTCACTCTCTCAAGAAAAGAATCCTCTCTCTCTCTCTCTCACTGATCAGTGTCCTACGGTTTCGGTTTCAAATACTCCTCGTGTGGCATCACTAGTAACTTACGAGGAAGGGCGCGTCGTTGTTCACTCAGACCTCCGATTGAGGATCCCCGTGACCTCCGATTGAGGATCCTCGTGTACACAGGATACCTCCTCATGTCGTGTCGTCGTCCTATTGTGTCGTCGCCTTTTCCTTCGTCTTTAAGTTTATTTTTTGAACAATTTAATGGTTTGTTTCTTTATTTTAGAGATAGTAAGATTTCGTATCACAAATTTTGTGTACCACATTGTCTCGTTTTATATCGGGGAGAAAAAATTGACTGTTTAGAGACGGTGGTATACGTATCTAATCCGTATCTAAAACTCTCGAAACTGAAAGTCGCGTATCTAATTCGTATCTAAAACTCTTGAAACTAAAAGCCGTATCTAATTTGTTTATAATGAGAGACGGTTTTATTTTCGGTTTCAAATCTCGATTTTTTAACAAATCCATATCTAATTCGTATCTATTAGAGACGGATTAGGTGTCCGTCTCAAAATTTCGGTATCAAAATCAAGCTTTTTTTGTAGTGCAAGCTCCCTTTGGCAAAGCTATGAATGTCATGTACAACGGAAAGTCGAGACACATACGTCGTCGACACAACTCCATTAGTGAATTGATCTCAACTGGAGTAATGTCCATTGATTATGTGAAATCAAAGGACAATAGAGCGGATCCGCTCACGAAGAGTATAAACCGAGATCAATTGAACAAGCTGGTAGAAGGAATGGGTCTAAAACCCACAAGAAAAACCAAAGCAGTGGAAACCCAACCATGATGACTGGAGATCCCAAGAACTTGGTTCAATGGGAAAACGAAATTGTGGAAGTTAGTGATACAACACTTGAAAAACATGACTATTCCTGACAGCACTATCTCAAGTGTTAACGACCCGTAAGATGTGGTAAAGGTTGAGTCTTCAACTCTTAATGATTCCTAGAGTATAACGGGATACTCGAAAGGAGATTACCTATATAAATGAGAAGTGAGGGCCGCTTCAACCAAACATTTATGAACACAAAGGACGTCCATGGCCAAAACGGACAAAAACGTGAGAACGTTACGAAGACGAGATTGAAGTGTGCTGACATTGTTGACTAGGTATACACTAAGGAGGATTAGTTCAAGGCACTGCGTCCACTAAGCCGCCAGTATATATCCGATAGTGTTTGGCTAAGGAAAGTTCAAAGCCAAAAACTACTTTTC
Source organism: Galeopsis tetrahit (assembly GCA_963675135.1). NCBI lineage: Eukaryota > Viridiplantae > Streptophyta > Magnoliopsida > Lamiales > Lamiaceae > Galeopsis > Galeopsis tetrahit. Next base: position 57,479,212 of record OY776124.1, on the reverse strand, counting down.
CGGATGCACGGAGATCTCAATCGAACTGAACACTGAGTCTGATGTTGTATAGACACGATTTTCACTCATGCGGGGGATTGTTAGAATTAATGAGTGAGAAATTAATTTAGATTCTTAGACGTAGTGGTCAAGAGCCACCTCCCACGTGTGCGTGAATTTAGGCGCCAGTATCTCCACGATTCTCTCCAACCTCCAAGTCTGATATCTGTCTATAAATACAGACTCTTCCCTCATTCCTTTTTCACGCTGAATTTTTAGCCCCTCTCTTCTCCTCTCTCTCTCTCTGTAGTGTTCTTTGCACTCCAAAGCAAACACTAATCGTTGTCGGAATTAGTTCCGTGTGTTGCTGGAATATTATTCCGTGTGTGTTCAGTTCGTACCTAGTACGTTCGTTGAGGCTTCGTATACAGTGGTGCTACTGTATTCGGAGTAGAAGTCGTTTTACCTTTGGGAACAGAGCGTCGTACCAGTCGAGCACTACCTGGGCGTATTTTGTTCTACGGGAAAAGGGATTCCCTTGACTCGACTTGTTATCAGATTCTTCGACATTGCAGTATACCCTATCAACGTATAGTTTCCAACAGTTATCGGCCAGGAATATGCCCCTTTTAACAAGGGTGCAACATGGATGTGTTTCATGCGTATTCGTGTTGAAGTGGAAGTTACTACCCCTCTGAAGATATCAAGGAAATTAAGGCTTGAGAATGGAGTGTCCACCGCTGTTAATTTCAAATACGAAAGGTTGACTACTTTTTGTTTCTATTGTGGATTACTTGAGCACACTGTCAATTTTTGCACAACGCGCTTCGACGCAGCGTCAACGAAATAAATTTATAATTGAGGCCCTTCCATTGTCGCCCTGGATCGCTGGAAGCAAACTTCATTGTGTGAGAAATGGCTCCATACAGGTACTGAGGATGGGAACACGTCCACCGGCGGTGAGAATGAAGTTAATGCCAATAATGACAAGAACGGGGAAAATGGGTCATGGGACAAAAATCACAGAAAGGAAATGGTTGGTGTAATTTTTGGAATTCAAAACAACCATAACTCCCTCAGAAATAACCCCACATTTAAGGTTGACCAAATTTATGAGGATGACGTGGAAAATTATGATGCTACCAATATGGAATTGAAGAAAAGAAAAAGGCAGGCTATTTTGCATGGCAAGGCACAAGAGACATTTCTCATTGACAATGAGCATTTTTTATCGGCTGGTCCTGGCTCGGGGGTCAGCTAGGACCAATGAAAATCTTAAGTTGGAACTGTAGAGGGTTGGGTCACCCGACTGTAGTTCCGGCACTTTGTGAACTCGTTCGAGTTCGACGACCGAATATTGTCTTTTTGTCAGAAACTTTGTCTTTTGGGATCCGTCTAGAAACTATTCGAGTGCAACTTAATTTCACTTCTTGTTTTTCGGTTGATTGTATTGGTCGTAGTGGCGGCCTTGCTATATTTTGGAATAATAATAATTTCTTTGTTTTGAATTATTCCCAAAATCATATTAATATGCATATTATTGACAGTGATGGTGAATGGAAACTCACAGGCTTTTATGGGTTCCCAGAAAAGAGTAGACGCCACATGTCTTAGAATTTGCTGCGATCATTAGCCCATAACATAAACACCCAGTGGGTCGTAATAGGTGACTTTAACGTTCTTTTGTCTCCGTCCGATAAAAGGGGGCGTAATCCGCACCCCCAACATATCTTTAGAGGCTTCCGATCGGCAGTGAGTGATTGCCAACTCAGTGATATTCACCTTCAGGGATACATGTTTACTTGGTCGCGTGGTAACGATCCCCTTACCGCCATTGAAGAACGGCTTGAAAGAGCCATGGCAAACCCGAATTGGAACTTACGTTTCCCGAATGCCGAACTCTGTAATTTGGTGGCGCCAGTCTCAGACCACTCAACTATTTTTCTGAACACTTCACCAGAGGCATTTCGATACAAGAAACGAGCATTTAGATTTCAGAACATCTAGTTTGAGGAACCAGGGTTGAACACAGTAGTGAACAAATGCTGGCGGGGATTTCGAGACTTGAATATAACAGAGAGATTGCTAGCAACAGGAGACACGCTGATGCTTTGGGGAGAAAAGGTCGATTCAAAATTCAGGGCATTGAAAAAAACTCTTGAACGTAAAATTAAAAACCTACAGGGGGATTTGAGTGCAGTGGGTCGAGCTAACTATCAATCAGCTCGCAAGGATCTGGGTCTACTTCTCCGTCAAGAGGAAGTGAGACAGAGGGCAAAGCTTCACTGGCTTCGTGGAGGCGACATTAATACTAAATTCTTCCACCAATCGGCTTCTGCTCGGAAGAAGAAAAATAAAATAGCGAGGCTTCAAAATGATATGGCGGGAGTTCGGGTGTCCTCCAAGGAAGAACTATGTGGGGTAGTGCACAATTATTTTTCAAATCTCTTCCAGCCGAGTACGGATCGAATAGGCGATGGGACCTTTCTGCAGCCAGTACAACAGTTGTTTACGGAAGAGCAGAATTCTGATTTAATCAGGGACTTCTCTTAAAGGGAATTTGACAAAGCTATGAAGCAAATGAAAGGCGACACTGCACCTGGACCTGACGGTTTTAATCCATCTTTCTATCAACATTGTTGGGATGTATTGGGGGAGGACATATTCCGAGAGGGATGCAATTGGCTACGAAGGGGAGAATTTCCACCTGAATTAAACAACACCACAGTGACGCTCACCCCAAAAGTGGAGAACCATAGTACGGTACGTGATTTGAGACCCATCTCTTTATGTAATGTTGTTTATAAAATTATCTCGAAAGTCCTATGTAATCGTTTAAAGGAGGTGCTACCAGGACTGGTGGATAAGGTCCAATCTGCCTTTGTCTCTGGTCAGGTTATACAGGATAATGTTCTCATTGCTTTCGAGTTATTCACGCTATGAAAAATAAGAGTTATGGACGAAAGGTGAAATGACTCTAAAAATTGACATCAGCAAGACATATGAATAAAAAAAATTACATTAAACTCCATACAAACAGTAATTATCAGCTTTGAGAGCTTCAACAACCTTCTTCATATCTGGACAATCCTTGATGTTATGTCCTTCCTTATTACATTTATAACAAACCTTTTTTCCCATAAATCCATTCTTCTTATTAGCTGGCGTGGCATGACTCTTCTTGCCTTGCCCCTTCTTGTCATTCTTGAATTTGATGTTCATGCCCTCACCATGGTTCTTGGCCTTCTTGGAGGAGTGCCACATGCAAACTCTTGGTTTTCAGAATTGACAAAACTTCGTTGAACTTGGTTTTACCTTCTTTGGTAATCAGCACAACATCTTTGAAGTTGTCATATGAAGGTGGTAAGGCTTCTAGGAGTAGGAAAGATTTCTTATGATCTTCCAAAGTAACACCCACACTCTGAAGATCATTCACAGTTTGCATAAACTCAATTAACTGCTCATCAAGGATTTTCTTGTTGGACATCTTGTAGTTAGTAAGCTTCCTTTCCATGAACATCTCATTTGACAAAGATTGTTTCAAACACAGATCATTCAATGTCTCAAACACAACAACTACATCATTTTCCTTCATTACCTTTCTAAAAACATTGTCACATGAACTCAGAACGACAATATTGTAAGCTTTCTCTATAAGCTCTTCTTTTTTGGACTTATTTGCCTCCGAAGCAGTAGGGTTAAGAGGAACTAAGGCATCCTTTAGCCCATTGTATGACAAGAGTTATTATTGAATGGTATAACTCACTCAAAGGGCCACAGATGAATAAATCCATCTGCCACAAGCCAATCAAACAATCTTCCATTATTTACCTAACTCAACTCCTCTTGTTTATAGAGGTCTAACCGCCCCATCTAATAAAACATAAGAATTGACCTTCCTTTTATACACATTTACAATGGGTGGTCGTCTATCAAATTGTGTTTGAAAAAGTCTTCTTTCTTTTTCCCATAAGTCGACGGCCTTAAGACCTTTAAGAATTGAAATTGAAAGAAGAAATTCTTTCTTTAATTGGTGATTCAACTTGACCCGGATGCTTGAATAGTATAACATCGACACTTCTTTTATCCTTACCAAATCAAAATTTGGATTTCCAACTCAATCAACCAAACTTCCTTTAATTTTATTTTTAAACATGCACAACCGTCGAAAATCGCCGGTTATGGTTTGTTGAAAATCGGAACCGAAATCGAACCGGCAAACCGCCGATTACGATTATTTTCTTTTTTAAATTTCTCCGTTTTCGCTCGTGTTTTGTTTGTTTTAACTCATTTTTTAGAAAATACATAACTAGAATTGAATAAAAATTATATAACTTAAATTTATAAATAGTAAATAGAAGAATTGTGTATTAAAAAAAAAAAACTGTCAAACCGGCGGTTTGCAGTTTGTCAAAATGTAAAACCGAAACCGAACCGCCATTTTTGAGTGATGGTTCGGTTTTTGAACCGTAACCGGCGATTTGGTGTTTGCCGGTTAAAAACCGCCCATGTCTACTCTTTCTCCGAAAATCCAAGGCAAGTGACTACTTCTCAGAAATGCATTCTCAGAAGTGCATTTCGGGGATTAAATTTGGATCTCCACTAAAAAAATGCTACACCCTCATTTGAATGATTATTAGATCTAGTGTCGGATCCAAAATTTAGAATTTGGGGGTACGAAAGATATTAAGTTTAGAATTGGGGGTACAATTTTGGTTATCGATTTTTTTAAGACATTATTAACTTTTTTTTATTTTTTTTGCATAAGAGAAAATTAAAAAAATAATCAATTTGGGGGTACAATTGTATGTTGGATCCGACTGAATTATAGTAGTGAATTTTGAAAACCTATAGAGTCGAGCATCAAGGTTGTGTTTGGATGAGAGGATTTGATTTGAGGAGACATTTCAAATAAAGTGATTTAAAAATTGATGGATTTCAAATAACATGGTTCTAGTGAAATTTTTTAAATTCTTACAATCTTTTTAAATTCTTACAATCTATATATATATATATATATATAAATAAGATAGTTGACTCCAGTCAATCCCGCCCAATTCGTGTGGGCCAACTTTTTCCCTTTTTTTTTTATTTATTTAAGCAAAGGCCCATTTGTTTTAATTTTTAGGATATATCTCTCCTTGAGTCTTTTTTTTTTTTATTCTATTCGCAGTTAGTTATAAATTAATTATTAAAAAACATTTATAATTAAGTATAACCCTATAAATTTTAATTATTAAAAAAACATATATAATTAATTTATGTATATTTATACATATACTTTTGTTTCCCAAGATTATATATTGATTTTAATTATAAATTAAAATTTGTATGAGATAGTTTCATGAAGCTATTTTGTAAAATTGAATTTTAATTAATTACTTTATTTCGTCAGAAGCTTCCATCTTTTCATTTAGATGTCTCACAAAAAAAAATCTCATTTTATTTTTGTGTATACATTGTGACTACACCTCTTTTACTCTTAAATTCTACACTCTATTTTATTCCCTCTCTTCAATCATATCAATTTTACTACACCTCATTTTATATTAATTATTCCCTCTCTTCAATCATATCAATTTTACTACACCTCATTTTATATTAATGTTTTCAAATTCTGTGATAATTAGACGGATGGAGTACCATCAATAATGTAATTGCAACTTCATTCACAAGATGAAATCAATGATATATTTTTTTTTTTGATGGAAAGTTAAATACCCATCCCTTTTTAGGTAGTGGTGCTCTAACCACTTGAGCTATCCCACTTTGTCAGATGAAATCAATGATATGGTTTCACATAATATTATTGTTCTTCAAATTTGGTAAAGTTCAATCATTATGTATTCTATAAATAATTAATTAAAATTTATTAATAATCAATCCGTCGTGCAACGCACGGGAGAATTACTAGTTTTAACTAAAAAAAGATACCAAGTATTTTAACCAAGAGATTTTCTTAGTTCTTCAATTCCAATACCAGTTAAGACTCTGTGTAGTGTTCTTTCTTCACACGTGTGGCTTCATATCTGTTGATTTTTTAATTTTTTGTTCTCTCAAGGAAGCATCTTTTTTGTACATTATGATGCCCAAAATCTTACCTTAAAAGGAGTACACAAATATCATTTTTAGAACATATAGAAAACTAATGGTGCTTAGGTAAAGAAAAAAACAAATTTTGAGCATCATCTATCATTGTTGCTGATAGAAAGATGAATACATATTCTTGGTCGTTTACAATTTAAAATGGGTGGATGTGGAGCCTTGTATCTTTCTCTTATTTCTTGCCCGTATTCTTTGTTCACTTTACACACTTTACATTATCATTGTGTATAATAGTTACAACATATCATATCTAATAGAATAGATATGTATAAATTAGATTGATATGTATATATGGTAGGCGTAATTCACTCCTTAATGATAGCTTATGTTATGGTATGTAATCAGTGTATATAGTTGACCTCATTGAGGAGATTAATCAAGGATTTACATTCCTACATGGTATCACGAGACTAGGGTTCTCCTTCCAATTCTTCTGCTGCGCCATATCACTTCGTCTACCCCTCTCTTCTTCTTCTTCTATCGATCTGTTCTTCCCATGACGACTTCATCGTCAAAATCATCTTTTCATCCGGCTCTGGCTGTCTCCAACATCAAGAACCATATTTCAATTGTTCTTGAGATGGAAAATGTCCATTACGCGACTTGGGCAGAGCTTTTCAAAATTCACGCAAAATCCCACAAGGTTTTTCACCACATCAATCCGTCACCCACCCACCCCAAACCAACGACTACCGATGAGAAGGAAATGTGGGAGACTCTTGATGCCACTGTACTGCAATGGATTTATGCCACTATCTCTACCGATCTGTTGCACACCATCCTTGAACCAGACTCCACAGCTATGGAGGCTTGGGATAGATTGCGTGATATATTTCAAGATAATAAAAACTCTCGTGCGGTTACTCTGGAACAAGAATTTTCAAGAACTACGATGGAAGATTTTTCGACTGCCTCGGCGTACTGTCAGCGCCTCAAGGTCTTGACAGATCAATTGAAAAACGTTGGAGCTCCGGTATCCAATGACCGCCTAGTTCTTCAATTGGTGGCAGGTCTCACGGAGGCCTACAACGGAGTTGGCACCCTTATTCGCCAAAGCACTCCTCTTCCGAAGTTCTATCAAGCTCGGTCCATGCTTGTCCTGGAGGAGGCCGGGTTAGCAAAGAAGGTTGCCACTGCATCCGCTTTGGTTGCTCCTCCGTCAGATGCAGACCCTTCACTAGCAGATCCTCCCCCGCAACACAGATCGGGTTCTGGAGGGAAACGAGTCTCCAAGCGTCCCACTGGACGAGCATCTAAACCTGGACGATATAATGGATCATCTGACAATGGCCGAGGTCTGCAGAGACACGCCCAGCACCATGGGCAGCAACCTTGGAGTGGGGGTCCACCTCAGTGGCCGTGGCAATGGCCGTGGCCTGTTCCCCCATGTCCGTATCCTTCCGTACCATCGGCGCCCTGGGTGAGATCGCCATCATCCCATCGTATGCAATCGCCGCAACCTGGCCTGCTTGGGACACGGCCACAGGCGTACTCATCGATGAATCAACCATCTGCAACTGACATTGAGGCTGCTATGCATACACTAGGCCTCAATCCTCCGGATGCAAATTGGTACATGGATACGGGTGCTACGTCTCATATGACATCCTCCCAAGGTACTCTCTCTTCTTATTTCAATTCGAGCATTAAACGTGGTGTCCTTGTTGGTAATGGTCAATCTGCTCCTATTTCTGGTGTCGGGCATACACATCTTACAGACCCTCATCCACCCTTAGCCTTAAGAAATGTCCTTCATGTTCCCCAAATTATTAAAAATTTGGTTTATGTTCGTAAATTCACTACTGATAATTCTGTGACTGTTGAATTTGATCCGTTTGGATTTTCTGTGAATGATTTTCAGACGGGGAGGCACCTCATGAGGTGTGAGAGTCGGGGAGACCTATATCCACTTACCACATCTCCAGTCACTTCGCCATCCTCTTTTGCTGCAATTTCTCCCTCTTTGTGGCATGCTCGGTTAGGTCATCCGGGAGCTCCTGTTTTTTACTCCCTTAGGAGAAATAAATGTATTGAAAGTACTCCTGTTCGGTCTTCTAGTGTTTGTCATGCTTGTTCTTTAGGAAAACATGTTAAATTACCATTTGTGGATTCTATGTCGTTTTCTTTAATGCCTTTTGACATTATCCATTGTGATTTGTGGACATCACCTGTTTTGAGCTCTTCGGGCCATCGTTATTACTTGATATTGTTAGATGATTTCTCGAATTTTGTATGGACTTTCCCATTGTCTAGAAAATCTCAAGTGTTTCACACTTTCTTGACATTCCGTAATTTTATTCGCACACAATTTGAGAGAGAAATTAAAACATTTCAATGTGATAATGGGAGGGAATTTGTCAATACCCAGTTTCAGAATTTTTGTGAGTCACAGGGTATGGTATTTCGTTTATCATGCCCTCATACTTCTTCTCAAAATGGCAAGGTAGAACACAAGATTCGATCCCTAAACAATATAGTTCGTACATTGCTTGTTCATGCTTCTGTACCACCTCCTTTTTGGCATCATGCACTCCAACTAGCCACTTATGTTATTAACATCCTTCCTAATAAGAAGCTGTCATATGCATCTCCTCTCAAAGTGCTTTATCACAAAAATCCCACTTATTCTCACTTAAGAGTTTTTGGGTGTTTGTGTTATCCGTTGTATCCCTCCACCACAATCCATAAGCTTCAACCACGTTCCACACCTTGTGTACTTTTGGGTTATCCATCCAACCACCGTGGATATAAGTGCTTTGACTTGTCCTCCAATAAAGTCATCGTTTGTCGCCATGTCATCTTTGATGAAACCCAATTCCCTTTTACACGGGTACAACTTCTTTCGCCTACGGCATTTGATTTTTTGGATGAGAGTCTTTCTCCTTATATAAAACACCATATGTCTAGTCAAGATGTTCCTCTTGTTCCAATCCCACAAGTAGCATCTCCTCCAACACCCACTAATCCTCCTGCTACAAATACTTCCACTACAGTCCCTACTCCATCACATACTCCCATCCCCCGACCAGTAACTCGGAGTCAGCGGGGCATCGTTAAACCTAATCCTAGGCTTAACTTGCATACATCTGTCCAAAAGTCCCCTTTGCCTCGTAATCCTGTGTCTGCTCTTCATGACCCGAACTGGAAATTGGCTATGATTGACGAATATAATGCTCTTATTGATAATAAGACGTGGGAGTTGGTACCCCGTCCACCTAATGTTAATATTATTCGTTCAATGTGGATATTTACTCATAAAGAGCGTTCTGATGGCTCGTTTGAGCGGCATAAGGCCCGTCTTGTAGGTGACGGAAAAACTCAACAGGTTGGCATAGATTGTGGGGAGACGTTTAGTCCAGTGGTCAAGCCTGCAACTATTCGGACAGTTCTCAGCTTGGCACTTTCAAAACATTGGTCAATTTGTCAATTGGACGTTAAAAATGCTTTCTTGCATGGTACACTTCATGACACTGTATATATGCATCAACCCATTGGTTTTCGAGACTCGAAACATCCGGATCATGTGTGCTTATTGAAAAAGTCGTTATATGGGCTTAAACAAGCTCCCCCGGGCATGGAATAAGCGCTTCACGGACTACGTCAACACTATCGGGTTCACCCGTACAACTTCAGATCATTCTCTGTTTGTGTTTCGACGGGGTAGTGATATGGCTTATTTGCTATTGTATGTGGACGATATTATCTTGACTGCTTCGTCGACTTCACTTAGTGCCTCCATTATTGCTAGCTTAAGCTCTGAATTTGCGATGAAAGACTTGGGGGACTTGCATTATTTTTTGGGAATTGCTGTGCATCGTCATGCAGGTGGTCTGTTTCTTTCCCAACATAAATATGCGACTGAAATTATTGAGAAGGTTGGGATGTCCTCTTGCAATTCATGCTCCACTCCGGTTGATACAAAACCAAAATTGAGTGCTCGATCCGGTGAGGCATATGCGAACCTGTCTCATTATCGCAGTCTGGCTGGGGCTCTTCAATACTTGACGTTTACACGTCCGGACATCTCATATGCAGTCCAACAAGTGTGCCTCTTTATGCATAGTCCTAGAGCTGAGCACATGCATGCCCAAAAGAGAATCATTAGATACCTCCAAGGCACGCTAGATTATGGGATACATTTGTTTCCATCTTCGACATCGTCCCTTGTTTCGTACACGGATGCAGATTGGGGGGGTTGCCCAGATACGAGGCGATCGACGTCGGGGTACTGTGTCTTTCTTGGCGATAACATTGTGTCGTGGTCAGCTAAACGACAGTCCACACTATCTCGTTCAAGCGCTGAAGCCGAATACCGAGGTGTTGCCAACGTTGTTTCTGAATCGTGTTGGCTTCGTAACCTTCTCGTGGAACTGCATTGCCCAATTTCTACAGCTACATTAGTGTATAGCGATAATATAAGTGCAATTTATCTTGCTGGAAATCCGGTTCAACACCAACGGACCAAGCATATAGAAATGGACATTCACTTAGTAAGAGAGAAGGTAGCTCGTGGTCAGGTCCGGGTCGTCCATGTTCCCTCTCGTCATCAGCTGGCCGGTATTTTTACAAAGGGTCTTCCATCGGTATTATTTGAAGATTTCCGGAACAGTCTCAGCGTCCGGCGTCCTCCCGTTTCGACTGCGGGGGTGTAATAGAATAGATATGTATAAATTAGATTGATATGTATATATGGTAGGCGTAATTCACTCCTTAATGATAGCTTATGTTACGGTATGTAATCAGTGTATATAGTTGACCTCATTGAGGAGATTAATCAAGGATTTACATTCCTACAATATCATATCATATCCACTTTTGTAGGGAAGCCCAATAAGATGTTCTAAAACGGCCCCCCATTTGTTTTTTTTTTTTTTTGGAAATATAAAAAAAACACGTTCAGCTCATCTATTTTGAAGCCTGCAATGAGAGCTCTTCTCAACAAGGCACTTTCTATTTCAAAATCCCAACATGAAACTTCAATCCCAATTGGTTCATCTACCGTACTCTCTCAATGAAGCTGATATAGAGCTTATTTCCACATTTCAATTCAAGTCGCTACTCAACCTGCACTAGATCAGGAGGGCTCGCACGCTAAGGAAATGAGTCCAGGAAAGAGTAGCACCTACCATGCTGGTAGAACTAGCCGGTGTACTTCAGTTAACATCACCAAATTTGTTAAAAATGCATCTAAGAAAGAGAACGGGCCTCTGCTTAGCGCCATCTTTGAAAGGTATGGTGATATCACGAAAGGAAAGTGAAGACAAACGACGTGTCATCATTTTTCCTTGAACAAATCGTGTGTCATTTTTGACAAATAGACCTAGTAAATCCACAAAATAAAAAAATATAAACATAATTCATGAAACCATACCATTAATAATTAAAATTCATGCAAAATCATCTAATTTTAACCAAATTAACAAAGAGCATATTAGCAAAATCAAAATGTAAATTAATACAAGCACAAAACATAAATTAACACGCGCACACATATACATTAAAACATAAATTAAATTATCATAAAAATTGAACATACCTCATAATAATAAGTAACTTCAGTTCATTAAGCTCACACAGTATCACCAATTTCCCTAAAAATTCTTCAGCCTCGACCTTTCCTTCCAAGAAAAGACCTTTGACGAGAGCAATCGTGGTTGCAACATTAAGTTTATAACCGCACTTGACAAGGCTGCCTAAAACTGAAAACGCGAAATCAACACGATTCACAAAGTAGAAGCAGTCGATTGGAATATTCAAGGTGTAGAGATCAATAGTAGCATCCGGTTCACGCATTTTGACTAACAGGTGGAGGGCAACAGCAACAAAATGCTGCTTCATTTTCTCAATGGCATCCATCAATTTTGTGAAATCTAACAACACAAGGAGGAGCTTCTTAAACAAAGAGATTGCATCTTGGGGCTGCCGGATATACCCAAAATCAAATCTGGGTTTTGAGGAGGAAAAGTATTGTGAATCTCAAATTTTGAAAAGGAAATGGGGATAACAAGAAAAGGTTCATAATATCAAACTCATTAGGTTTTTCAGAAATAATTTCCGAGAAGTAACTAATCAAATACCATACATCATGATTTCGTTTCTAAATCAAAATCAATTTGCAAAATCAATCAAACTCACCTGAAAGTGACTAGAGGCGGAGAAGGGCTGTGCGACCGACTTGCAGGTGGGACAGGGGACAGCGTCGTGGCAGTGGTATACGGATGAGGCAGCGGCGGAGGCGGGTGTATGGAGGGCAGCGACGGCAGCTCGATTGGTGTATGGAGGGCAGCGACGGCAGCTCGATTGGTGTATCATGTATGGAGGGCGGCGACGGTGGCTCGATTGGTGTATATGTAGGGCGGCGGCGTTTCTATGGTGAGAGGAGTGATTAGGGTTTACGTGGGAGGGGTAGAGGTGATAACAACAAAAAATGGAGTTAAATAACCGTGGCCTTTCTGTACATGTTAATTGGTTTAGTTTGTGTCACCGCTAAAATTTTTTTATTAGATACTGTACTAGTAATTCTGCCGAACTATACACGATTTAAGTAAGTGTGAAACAAAAAAGTGAGATAGAGGAAATTAATTTTAATTACATTCATCTCCACTTGTGGCTCCTCCCGACTCATGTGCTCCAGTGGTGTCCGTCTCCACCGTGTGCGTCATATTTTTGAATATAATCCATACCATCCATCGTGTGGTTCATATTCTTGGATATAATCCATACCATTGTACCGTCGGATGGTGGCATGAGTTCTCCGTGTGAGTCATATTCTTGTGCTTGGATGTCAGCCCACATAGATAGATAGGATGGGTGTAGGTAACGTTTCCGTGGATGTTATAATTTATCAGGGGAGTTGCCCCAATACCAATATCAATGGTGAATGTTGTATGTTGCCCTTCCGCCGTGGGTATCTGTGGTGTGAGTTCCGGCATCATATTAGTACAAAATTCAATAGAAGTAGTGAAGCATTAGTACAAAATTTAATAGAACTATAACGGTGAAATTTAATAGAGATGGATTATATATAGAAGTAGTGAAAGCATTAGTACAAAATTCAAATGCATGAAAAATTTAATAGAGATGGATTATATATAGAAGTAGTGAAAGTATTAATATAAAATTCAAATGCATGAAAAATTTAATAGAGATGGATTATATATAGAAGTAGTGAGAGTTTGACTGGTGTCGCATTGAAGAAAAAAAAGACAATTCACAACTCCCCTTCACAATATCAACAGAACGACTTTATATTGAAGGTGAAATGAATGAGAGTTCTCACCTCTACAAGAATTATCACTGTAATGTATAATAGTAATTCTTTCTATTAAAAATCTACAATTCTTTTTATTGAAAATTGGAATGAATGATCCAAACAAATACATGTACGTATACCCATAAACTGTATATAAAATTTAAATAATTATTTTAAATGATTATTTTTATTAAAATTATACTTCATGTATCCACCAAATGTAGTCCCATTGAGATGGGGCACAAATTTTAAGGAAAAGGTAAATAAAGTAGATAAAGTAAATGTATTATAGGGTATTATGGGGTCCATTGTGAGTAAGTGATTGTTTGTGAATAAAGTTGATGGCAAATTAAGTAATTAAGTGATGGTTGAAGGGTTAATGTTTCTATAAAGTGCATGAGACTACATTTTGATGAACAAAAAATATGAGGCAAATGAGACTACATTTGGTGGACGGAGAGAGTATATTTGATTATGGACGGATTGGGTTAATATATGTACAACTTTCATTCCTATTTTTAAATTATTAGATAATTAAATTAATTTTATTTTTAAAATATGCATAAGAAAAAAAAATTAATGATTGGACGGGTTACAATCCCGTCCCAGCCATCACACCGCCCTTATTACGGGTCGAATTTTGTGTCAATACACTAATGACACAATAAGGAGTTAAGGACACCTGTCTAACCAACATAAACACGATAACATACTCTTTCCCTCCGTTTCGTAGGTTCATGATTTACCCCCAAAAAAACAAAACGACGTTTTTAGTTAAATTAATTGTTTTTTAATTTGACAGTAAAATAATTTATTTACTATAAATTACACCTTTTAAATATCTCAAAATTATGTGAAAAATTATATCACATGTCATTACTTTATTATTCATAATATTTTATTATTCTACATTATTATTGGAACATTTTTAATATAAATTAATTTTATTGTACAAATTACTTCCTCCGTCCCATTATTATTGAAACATTTGTTAAAAACATTTGTCATTTGCTTATAACAGGTTAAAAACATTTGTCTCATTATTAATTGAACATCTTTTTTATTTGGGAAAATTAATTTTCTACCCTTTAAAAAATTCCCTCAAATAGCTCTTCTTTACCTCACATGTCGTTACTTTTAATCTCCTGAATTATCCATTATATCTCTCTTAAAAAAATATTTTATCACTTTTAATATCAATAAAAAATTTTACATTAAACTCCATACAAACAGTAATTATCAGCTTTGAGAGCTTCATCAACCTTCTTCATATCTGGACAATCCTTGATGTTATGTCCTTCCTTATGACATTTATAACAAACCTTTTTTCCCATAAATCCATTCTTCTTATTAGCTGGCGTGACATGACTCTTCTTGCCTTGCCCCTTCTTGTCATTCTTGAATTTAATGTTCATGTCCTCACCATGGTTCTTGGCCTTCTTGGAGGAGTGCCACATGCAAACTCTTGGTTTTCAGAATTGACAAAACTTCTTTGAACTTGGTTTTACCTTCTTTGGTAATCAACACAACATCTTTGAAGTTGTCATATGAAGGTGGTAAGGCTTTTAGGAGTAGGAAAGATTTCTTATGATCTTCCAAAGTAACACCCACACTCTTGAAGATCATTCACCGTTTACATAAACTCAATTAACTGCTCATCAAGGATTTTCTTGTTGGACATCTTTTAGTTAGTAAGCTTCCTTTCCATGAACATCTCATTTGACAAAGATTGTTTCAAACACAGATCATTCAATGTCTCAAACACAACAACTACATCATTTTCCTTCATCACCTTTCTAAAAACATTGTCACCTAAACTCAGAACGACAATATTGTAAGCTTTCTCTATAAGCTCTTCTTTTTTGGACTTATTTACCTCCGAAGCAGTAGGGTTAAGAGGAACTAGGGCATCATTTAGCCCATTGTATGACAAGAGTTATTATTGAATGGTATAACTCCCTCAAAGGGCCACAGATGAATAAATCCATCTGCCACAAGCCAATCAAACAATCTTCCATTATTTACCTAACTCAACTCCTCTTATTTATAGAGGTCTAACCGCCCCATCTAATAAAACATAAGAATTGACCTTCCTTTTATACACATTTACAATGGGTGGTCGTCTATTAAATTGTGTTTGAAAAAGTCTTCTTTCTTTTTCCCATAAGTCGACGGCCTTAAGACCTTTAGGAATTGAAATTGAAAGAAGAAATTCTTTCTTTAATTGGTGATTCAACTTGACCCGGATGCTTGAATAGTATAACATCGACACTTCTTTTATCCTTACCAAATCAAAATTTGGATTTCCAACTCAATCAACCAAACTTATGTTGGAGAAATTGGTTAGAAATTGATTAATTTTAATTAATTAATTGATTTTAAAATGAGAGTGAAGAACACTCGTCTTTGACCAATTTATTGAGGGCTATAAATGTAATTTCAAGGAAATTAAATGGCATAAAATCGTTCTACTCTCGGAGTAGATGTTCGTAGTGTATTTAAAATTTCAAAAACGAATTTCGGTGAGTGAGAAATTAATTCACGAAGTTGAAACGTCAAATAATACACTTTATGGGATAAAGTGTTATATCATGCTAATTATCCCACATTGAAACTTTGAAAGTTTAATGGGGCTAATTACTCCTTATAAATAGGAGGGTGTTACAATGGTTCAAATAATAATGACTAAGGAGCAATCCAATAGTCTATACGGATGCATGTGTGTGCTCGTCCGGTTGAGCTTGGGCCTAGTCTTGGGCTTGTGACTCGTGGGTTTTAAATTTGGGCTTTCAGACCCATCTATAATTTTGAAACTTGAATATTTGGGCTTGGCTCATACAAATCAAGTTTCCAAAAAGTTGAAACCCAATTCAAAATTGGGTTAACCCAAATAAATTTAAGTTGAATTTGAACTATGACGAAGATTTATGGACGTTTCATAAATAAATTTGTAACCGCAAGGTGTTACAAATCCATGAATGTGATAATTAAATCTTGTAACCGCAAGGTGTTACAAATAACATGAATGCCATAATAAATGTGGAGACCCCTCACATGTTGGAACATGCCTATAAATAGGGTACATGTTTTATGTTGAAAAACACTCATACATACACTTGTATACTCACACAAAGAGACGAACACTTGATTTTATAGAAAAAATCATAACATCATACATATTTGCATCAAGCATATAGAGTGCAGTCCAGTTTTCATATCGATTCAATTCGTTGGAACTCTATACGTTGTGGTGTTGCTCGTATAGAGGCGAAAGTCGTTTTACCTTTTAAAACGTTACGTCAAACCATGAGCACTAGCCGGGACGTATTCGTTTTGCGGGAAAAGGGTTTCCTTGACTCGACTTTAACTTTGTTCCATTGTTCGTGAGATGGGGTCATTGCTGCTGATTTCGAGAACCTACCTGTTTTGGAAAGCTGCTAAAAGAGGAAAATCGAAAACTTTGTGTAAATATTTATTTAATTGTATTTATAATTTTTTATTTATTTCTGTCAATTTTGTAAAGCCATTGTTGGGTGCTCAAAAATTCCAACAACTTCCTTTAATTTTATTTTTAAACATGCACAACCGTCGAAAATCGCCGGTTATGGTTTGTTGAAAATCGGAACTGAAATCGAACCGGCAAATCGCTGGTTACGATTTTTTCATTTTTTTAATTTCTCCATTTTCGTTTGTGTTTTGTTTGTTTTAACTCATTTTTAAAAAAAATACATAACTAGAATTGAATAAAAATTATATAACTTAAATTTATAAATAGTAAATAGAAGAATTGTGTATTAAAAAAAAACAAAAAAAAAACTGTCAAACCGGCGGTTTGCAGTTTGTCAAATGTAAAATCGAAACCGAACCGTCATTTTTGGGTTATGGTTCGTTTTTTGAACCGTAACCGGCGATTAAAAACCGACAATTTGGTGTTTGCCGGTTAAAAACCGCCAATGTCTACTCCTTCTCCGAAAATCCAAGGCAAGTGACTACTTCTCACAAGTGCATTTCGGGGATTAAATTTGGATCTCCACTAAAAAATGCTACACCCTCATTAGAATGATTATTAGATCCAGTGGCGGTAGGGGTGATCACGGTGCGGTTTGGCGGTTTTTTTGACAAAATTCAAATTGCCTTGTTACTTGCGGTTCGGTTTAGTATACAATTCTAAATCGCGGTTTATCTCGTAAAAATGAACATGCGGTTTTGAACGGTTACGGTCGGTTTGGGCGGTTTGGCGGTTTATATAATAGTATACCAAACGAAAAAATTAAAATAATACAAATTTAATATTAATGTCAAATGTCCATTAAAATTCTCAAGATTCATCTAAAAATAAAAAAACATCCAATGCATTACAAAATAAATTATACCACTATTAAGTCTTTAACCAACAAAAATAATGATCATCAATGTCCAATTCCAATTCCATGTAACCAACAAAAATAATGATTATCAATGTCCAATTCCAATTCCACTCAATGTTCATCTCTTCCAATTTCCATCACAGCAGCTACTACGCCTACAACTCACCAACAATTGCATATCAAAACTTTGCAATTAAATACAAGCTGCAAAGTGCAAACCAAAAATAACAAATGAAGAAAGGGAAGCAATTAAATACAAGGAGGGGCTAGGGTTTGGAATATAAAAATGAGATGGAGCAAAATATATTATAATATCAAACATTTAAAGTCTAAACCATTAGTAGTATTAGTAAATGTATGTGCGCCGTCCACGTACACGTACAGTAGATAGTAGTAGTGGAATTAGTTAATTAATCAGAATAAATTATACTAATATATAATCAATTAAATTTTATATGTCTAAGAAAATGTTCTAATATATATAATAGTATAATTCTAATATTTTATATAAAAATATATATTATAAATTAGCGGTGCGGTCGGTGCGGTTAATCATCTAAAATCTAAATTGCACCGTTATAGCGGTGCGGTTTCGTATAATTATTTTAACCGCGGTTTAAAGCGGTTTTTTAAACTAACGGTGCGGTGCGGTGTGGTGCGGTCGGTTTTTGCGGTTTTTAAAATTTTATGATCACCCCTAAGTGGCGGATTCATGATTTAGAATTTGGGGGTACGGAAGATATTAAATTTAGAATTGGAGGTACAATTTTGGTTATCGATTTTTTTAAGACATTATTAACTTTTTTTTATTTATTTGCATAAGAAAAAATTAAAAAAATAATCAATTTGGGGGTACAATTGTGTATGTTGGACCCGACTGAATTATAGTAGTGAATTTTGGAAACCTATAGAGTCGAGCATCAAGGTTGTGTTTGGATGAGAGGATTTGATTTGAGGAGACATTTCAAAAAAAAAAGATTTAAAAATTAATGGGTTTCAAATGACATGATTTTAGTGAAGATTTTTAAATTCTTACAATTTTAACTAAAAAAAAGATACCAAGTATTTTAACCAAGAGATTTTCTTAGTTCTTTCAATTCCAATATCAGTTAAGACTCTGTGCAGTGTTCTTTCTTCACACTTGTGGCTTCATATCTGTTGATTTTTTAATTTTTATTCTCTCAAGGAAGCATCTTTTTTGTACATTATAGATGCCCAAAATATTACCTTAAAAGGAGTACACAAATATCATTTTTAGAACATATAGGAAACTAATGGTGCTTAGGTAAAGAAAAAAACAAATTTTGAGCATCATCTATCATTGTTGCTGATAGAAAGATGAATACATATTCTTGGTCGTTTACAATTTAAAATGGGTGGATGTGGAGCCTTGTATCTTTCTCTTATTTCTTGCCCGTATTCTTTGTTCACTTTACACACTTTACATTATCATTGTGTATAATAGTTACAACATATCATATCATATCATATCCACTTTTGTAGGGAAGCCCAATAAGATGTTCTAAAACGGCCCCCCATCTGTTTTTTTTTTTTTTGGAAATATAAAAAAAACACGTTCAGCTCATCTATTTTGAGGCCTGCAATGAGAGCTCTTCTCAACAAGGCACTTTCTATTTCAAAATCCCAACATGAAACTTCAATCCCAAATTCCCAATTGGTTCATCTACCGTACTCTCTCAATGAAGCTGATATAGAGCTTATTTCCACATTTCAATTCAAGTCGCTACTCAACCTGCACTAGATCAGGAGGGCTCGCACGCTAAGGAAACGAGTCCAGGAAAGAGTAGCACCTACCATGCTGGTAGAACTAGCCGGTGTACTTCCGTTAACATCACCAAATTTGTTAAAAATGCATCTAAGAAAGAGAACGGGCCTCTGCTTAGCGCCATCTTTGAAAGGTATGGTGATATCACGAAAGGAAAGTGAAGACAAACGACGTGTCATCATTTTTCCTTGAACAAATCGTGTGTCATTTTTGACAAATAGACCTAGTAAATCCACAAAATAAAAAAATATAAACATAATTCATGAAACCATACCATTAATAATTAAAATTCATGCAAAATCATCTAATTTTAACCAAATTAACAAAGAGCATATTAGCAAAATCAAAATGTAAATTAATACAAGCACAAAACATAAATTAACACGCGCACACATATACATTAAAACATAAATTAAATTATCATAAAAATTGAACATAACTCATAATAATAAGTAACTTCAGTTCATTAAGCTCACACAGTATCACCAATTTCCCTAAAAATTCTTCAGCCTCGACCTTTCCTTCCAAGAAAAGACCTTTGACGAGAGCAATCGTGGTTGCAACATTAAGTTTATAACCGCACTTGACAAGGCTGCCTAAAACTGAAAACGCGAAATCAACACGATTCACAAAGTAGAAGCAGTCGATTGGAATATTCAAGGTGTAGAGATCAATAGTAGCATCCGGTTCACGCATTTTGACTAACAGGTGGAGGGCAACAGCAACAAAATGCTGCTTCATTTTCTCAATGGCATCCATCAATTTTGTGAAATCTAACAACACAAGGAGGAGCTTCTTAAACAAAGAGATTGCATCTTGGGGCTGCCGGATATACCCAAAATCAAATCTGGGTTTTGAGGAGGAAAAGTATTGTGAATCTCAAATTTTGAAAAGGAAATGGGGATAACAAGAAAAGGTTCATAATATCAAACTCATTAGGTTTTTCAGAAATAATTTCCGAGAAGTAACTAATCAAATACCATACATCATGATTTCGTTTCTAAATCAAAATCAATTTGCAAAATCAATCAAACTCACCTGAAAGTGACTAGAGGCGGAGAAGGGCTGTGCGACCGACTTGCAGGTGGGACAGGGGACAGCGTCGTGGCAGTGGTATACGGATGAGGCAGCGGCGGAGGCGGGTGTATGGAGGGCAGCGACGGCAGCTCGATTGGTGTATGGAGGGCAGCGACGGCAGCTCGATTGGTGTATCATGTATGGAGGGCGGCGACGGTGGCTCGATTGGTGTATATGTAGGGCGGCGGCGTTTCTATGGTGAGAGGAGTGATTAGGGTTTACGTGGGAGGGGTAGAGGTGATAACAACAAAAAAGGGAGTTAAATAACCGTGGCCTTTCTGTACATGTTAATTGGTTTAGTTTGTGTCACCGCTAAATTTTTTTTATTAGATACTGTACTAGTAATTCTGCCGAACTATACACGATTTAAGTAAGTGTGAAACAAAAAAGTGAGATAGAGGAAATTAATTTTAATTACATTCATCTCCACCTGTGGCTCCTCCCGACTCATTTGCTCCAGAGTGGTGCCCGTCTCCACCGTGTGCGTCATATTCTTTAATATAATCCATACCATCCATCATCGTGTGGTTCATATTCTTGGATATAATCCATACCATCCATCGTGTGGTTCATATTCTTGGATATAATCCATACCATTGTACCGTCGGATGGTCGTGGATGTTATAATTTATCAGGGGAGTTGCCCCAATACCAATATCAATGGTGAATGTTGTATGTTGCCCTTCCGTCGTGGGTATCGGTGGTGGTGTGAGTTCTGGCATCATATTGCTCAGTCCACCCTTGGTCTGTCTGTCGTCATTGTTCATGTCTGTCTCCTTGTTCAGCCATTCTCTTTTCAATTTAAATAGAACTATAGCTGTGAAATTTAATAGAGATGGATTATGTATAGAAGTAATGAAAGCATTAATACAAAATTCAAATGCATGAGAAATTTAATGAAAATGGATTATATATAGAAGTAGTGAAAGCATTAATATAAAATCAAATGGGTGAGAGTTTGACTGGTGTCGCATTGAACAAAAAAAAGAAAGTTCACAACTCCCACCTGCACAATATCAGCAGAACAACTTTATATTGAAAGTGAAATGAATGAGAGTTCTCACCTCTATCAGCCGCTTCTATATGAAAAATTAATTTTAAGCAGATGTAATTCTTTCTATTTTGAAAACTGAAATGTATAATAGTAATTTTTTCTATTGAAAACCTACCATTCTTTTTATTGAAAATTGGAATGAATGATCCAAACAAATACATGTATACCCATAACCATAAACTGTATATAAAATATAAATGATTATTTTAAATAATTAATTTTGTTAAAATTATACTCCGTATATTTGATTATGGACGGATTGGGTTAATATATGTACAACTTTTATTCTTATTTTTAAATTATAAGATAATTAAATTAATTTTATTTTTAAAATATGCATAAGAAAAAAAAATTAATGATTGGACGGGTTACAAGCCCGTCCCAGCCATCACACCGCCCTTATTACGGGTCGAATTTTGTGTCAATACACTAATGACACAATAAGGAGTTAAGGACACCGGTCTAACCAACATAAACATGATAACATACTCTTTCCCTCCATTTCGTAGCTTCATGATTTACCCCAAAAAAAACAAAAAGACGTTTTTAGTTAAATTAATTATTTTTAATTTGATATTAAAATATTTTATTTACTTTAAATTACACCTTTCAAATATCTCAAAATTATGTGAAAAATTATATCACATGTCATTACTTTATTACTCATAATATTTTATTATTCTACATTATTATTGGAACATTTTTAATATAAATTAATTTTATCGTACAAATTCTTCCTCCGTCCCATTATTATTGAAACATTTGTCTAGCTCGTTATTAATGGAACATCTTTTTTATTTGGGAAAAGTAATTTTCTACCCTTTAAAAAATTCCCTCAAATATAGCTCTTATTTACCTCACATGTCGTTACTTTTAATCGCTTAAAAAAATATTTTATCAGTTTTAATATCAATAAAAAAATTTACATTAAACTCCATTTAAATAGTAATTGTTCCATTAATAATGAGACTTGACTAATAATTTTCGTTTCAAATTCAAATTGGTGGTTAAAGTTGTGGGCAACAAGTAATTGATCGAGGTGGCGTAATATCGTGAAAGGTGGAACTGGATGTCTACACGTGTCACCGAACATGTAATGCAATGACTTCGTAAATGTCATTTTGGATTGATGTAATAATTATTCTAGAAAATGTGATACTCCCGATAAAACTAATATACGCAGGGAATCATAAGAAACTGCTTCTTAAATTGATTAGCAAAGAATAACTGCTTCAATGTGATTGTAGGTTTTTTTTTTTTTGACAAAAATACAAGGGCTGAATATTCAAAACAATCTCTATAGAGAGATTAGAGCAAGTCTATCCTTGTAAAATTGTGAGAAATCAGCTTCATTCCAATCTTGAGGAGAAGAAGTGTTTATAGAACTTTGAGCCAAATCATGAGCAATATGATTATACTCTCGGGGGACATGCTTGCAACCCCAAACCTGCTGTAAACGAAGTAAATCATTTACCTCCTTAACATAAGTTTGTTCCAAACTGCCAAGCCGCTCTTCGTGTTCAATCGCAGAAATGGCATCCATGGAATCAGATCGAACTCCATTGATTTTAATATTATGTTGCTTACATTTGCTTAGACCAATAACCATAGCTCTAAGTTCTGCACCACAAATCGAGCCCGGATAATCCATGCGTTGAGCTCCAGCTCGAATAACTCGAGAGCTTTGATCCAAAACTACCCAACCTACAGCAAAGAAGTTTCTATCCATATTAAAGGCTGCGTCCGTAAAAAGTTCAATGCCTGGATTAAATCCCATGCACAGTTCTCTTTGCTTGGCTATAACATCAGTACCCGTATTGCCAACTTTCGTCATCTTCTGAAAATCATGCCAATAAGACAGTGCCCAATTAACTTTGAAACACCTTCCAATACTCATTTTGTTTTGTTTATGAGCCTCTAGATGAGTTAAGTTGCATCTCTCTTTCCAAATAGCCCAAGCAACCATCATAACCAAAGACATATCTTCTCTTTTCATAAAATTCCCACACCAGCCAACAAAATCCATTCCATTACCATGTATAGCTTTATTCACTTCACTCCAAAGTCCCACTCCTTTCCAGGTATTTTTTGCAAAAAAACATTTGAATAAGCAATGCATCGTATCTGTATTAAAAGTCCCACAACACCTGCAAGTCGAACTCATGGGCACATGGTGAGAGGCTAGATTACCTTCAGAGGGGATAATGTTCTGTATAAGCTTCCAACATAAAATCCTAACTTTTGGTGGAACTTGTAACTTCCATACAGCTTCAAACACCTTTGCAGAATTTAGAGGGTTTGAAGGTCCCTCCATGAAACCACCTGTTTCCTTTATAGCTCTTTGTATAGCCAATGAATAACCTGAAGCAACTATATAGTATCCATTTGAAGAAAGAGGCCAGTACAGTTGATCACAATGATTCATACCAAGAGTTGGAGTTCTAAGAATATGCTCAACTTCATAGACAAGAAAGGCTCTTCTAATGAGATGCTCATCCCATTCTCCATTATCCAGTAGAAATCTGTTAACATTTGAGGCACTTGCCTTTCTTGATTTGATCATACCACTTTCAGTTCCATGAATCCACATATCCTTATAAATCTTGATAGCATTACCAGAACCAATACGCCATCTAGCCCCTTCCTCCAATAAAGACTTGCTCCAATACAGGGATCTCCAAACAAAAGATGGATTCGAACCAATTTCTAAATCTGACAAGCTGTTACCTCTAATGTATTTAGCATTGAAAATCTTACCAAGAAGAGACTCCGTCTTATTAATAATGTTCCATAGCTGTTTAGCCAAAAGAGCTTTATTAAAACAAATGAGATTTCTAAACCCCAGCCCCCTTCACTTTTTGGCTTGCACAGATCAATCCACTTCTTCCAGTGCTTTCTTCTCCCAACATCATCATCGCCCCACCAAAAACCAGCTATAATCTTTTCCATATCAGAACAGACAGCAGTTGGCACTCTGAAGCATGACATAGCATAAGAGGCAGTAGCTTGCAAAACAGCTTTGATAAGCACCTCCTTTCCCCCTTCTGAAAAAGATTTGTGCTTCCATGATAGCACCTTTTGCCTAATTTTGTCAGTCAGATATCCAAACTTCAATCTTTTAGCTTTTGGGATAATTGAGGGTAGACCAAGGTACAACTCATAACCCTGAGAGGATTTGATGCCCAACATAAGCTTGGTTCGATCAACATTCATTTGACTTGTTGAGGGACTGAAAATTAGAGAAGATTTCTCTCTATTAACCAATTGACCAGAGGCCTTTTCATAGACATAAATGCAATTCACCACAACTTGAGTTTCTAATTTAGAGGCTTTGAAGAAGAAAAGGCTATCATCTGCAAAGAAAAGATGTGATAAAGTAGGGGCACCTCTTGCAATTCTGATCCCTGAAATTTGATGTGATTCCACAGCTGATGAGAGCATAGAAGACAAAGCTTGAGCACATAAGACAAATAGATATGGAGATAGAGGATCTCCTTGTCTCAGACCTCTAGTAGGAGTGAATGTCTCAGAATTACTCCCATTGATATTGATAGCATAAGTTACAGAAGACACACATTTCCAAACAATTTGAATCCATTTATTAGAAAAGCCCATGACTTGAAGAATTTGCAATAGAAAAGACCATTCAATTCTATCATAAGCTTTGCACATGTCAAGTTTCAATGCAGCATATCCAATTTTGCTTTTAGAAGATCTCAAGCAATGCATACCTTCATATGCTACCAAAATGTTATCAGTAATGAGTCTCCCAGGTACAAATGCACTTTGATGAGAATCTATAATGTCATTAAGAACACCCTTCAATCTATTAGTCACTGTTCTAGCAAGTATCCTATAAAGGACATTACACAGGCTAATAGGTCTGAATTGTTGTGGAGAAGCTGGTGTCTTAACCTTGGGGATAAGTGAAATAATGGTATGGTTCCATTGTTTCACATCTCCCTGCCCATTAAGAACTTCTAAAATAGCATTCGAAATATCCTCACCAATAATGCTCCAATTATGAAGGTAAAAAGAAGCTGGATATCCATCAGGACCTGGAGCCTTCCAAGGATCAAGATCCTTGACTGCTTTAAACACCTCCATTTTAGAAAAAGGAATATCCAAAATATTAGTACTTTCCGCAGTTAGCTTTGATTTTAGACACTGAGTTGCCCTTCTGATTACTTCATTTGATGGTGAACCTGTTGTAAAAATCTTCCTGAAATAATCCATGAAAGTGTCATCAATTGCCTTCTTTGAATACTGCCAATTCCCATTGAAATCAAGAATCTGTGTGATGGTGTTTCTTCTTTTCCTTTGAGTGGCCCTTAGGTTGAAAAAGATCAATATTTCCACTTGACTTGGGCCTACCTCCTACCTTTTCATTATTATTCAAGATTTCATTAAAATCTCCCCCAATCAACCAATACTTTGGAAGATTAGGCATATAATGTTTAAGTCTTTTAAGGAGATTCCAAGAAGCATTTCTTTGTTGAGGCACTGAATTACCATAAAAACCAGTGAAACGCCAAAATCCAATAGTATCCTTAATCAAACAATCAATATGACCAAGGGAGTAAGACAACACAGAAACATTCGATTCATTCCAGAAAAGCAATAATCCACCAGCTATGCCACATGCTTGAACACAAAAAACATTTGAAAAACCTAATCGAACCCTAAGGACTTCTGCATAGGATTGGTTACATTTAGATTCAGAAACAAAAAAGTACGATGGATTGTACAATGAAACCAACATCCTAAGCTTATTGAACGCACGCTTCTTACAAACCCCGCGTGCGTTCCAGCATAAACAAGGTATGTGTCAATCTAGGTCTAAATATGGGCCTAAATAAAGAAAAGGAAGTGGGCCGAAATAATGATACAAGCCCAAGAGAAATAAAACAATAAATACGACTATTCTCAACACTTTTCAGTCAGTTTATAAAGTTGATCAAGATTCAAGTGGTCAACACGTGACACTGAACTTGTATTTGACCAAGCCCAGTTTTTGTGGCACAATGCAGTCAACCTCGTAAATAGGAGTATCATTTTGGAATTGGTCTTTCTTTGGATTTATCTAATACTCCCTCCATCTCATGATTTTATGCACACTTTGACCGGCACGGAGATTAAGAAAATATAATAAAGTTTTATGTAAGATAAAATAAAGGAGGGGTATTATTGGTAATTCATTGAGTAAAGTGGGGGAGATTTGACTAAAGGAAAGAGAAGGTAAAATAAAAGAGGGGTATTATTGGTAAAAATTATGTAAGTTGTTTCCTTTTTTAGAGTGTGCAAAAAATGTTGGGACGCCCGTTAAGGAAAGTGTGCAAAAAATGTTGGGACGCCCGTTAAGGAAAGTGTGCATAAAATCTTGGGACGGAGGGAGTAATGATTCTATGGGAAGTTTAAAAAAATGTTGGGACGCCGATTTTTTATTACTTGTAGCAACATATATAGATTTTTTTTTATAAGTTTCAGTTTTAGATGCACTTGTTCTAGCAGGTCTCATAACCCTACTGCATATTCAGTCAATTTACAAATTATATAATGCGTCTTTTCTATTTCTTATGTATTTGTGATCTATGACAAATTCTCATATATTCTTTGCTATTGATGCAAATACATCTTTTCTTTAACAAGTTGCTTCATCAGGAGAGTTCAGAAAGATTTTTTCACATTGATTAGATGAAAACGAAGTAGGTGGGAATTTTTCTACCGGTGGAGTTGTGCAGCCAAAAATCAATAAAACACCACTAGTTCCAAATAAGTATGTGATGTTTACATGCAATTCTTACGTATTGTGTTGATAGTTTCAAATGTCTTCTATCCGTAAGTTGTGCTCATTAGTAAATTCCACTTAATTAGTATCATGGTTCTTCATCCTATATTTGGCTTGTGAATCCGTTTTTTATATTAGTTTTATAGGAGCAGTCTTCAACTGAGGTGACATAATGAATATCATCAGTTGAATTTGCTAGAGTTTTCATTTGTACATTACATACTAGATGCTGCTAAATGTATTGTTAATTTAATGGAGATATGGCAGAAATTAAATTGGTTGTCTTTTGAGCAATACGTTTGGCGTTGCAGGACTCAGAAAATCACTTGCTAAAAGCTTTACCAATGTGTGAACTGATGAATCACTACATTTGTAGCCTTGGCACACTCTTGAAGTAGCCAAGCTCCTGCTCCCCCAGCTGTGATCGTGAGTTGAAACAACATAGAAAAGAAAATGTGCAGAAACTAGAATGTGCAATGGTGAATCTTGTTAAACTTTATGTCTTTTTTTCTTGCATAGAACATGTCTAATTTTTTTGTGTATTGTTGGCAATATTGTTGCATAAGAAAGATTTCATAAAGATTATTGTAGGCTAGGGGTAAATATATATTTCATAAGGATTTGTAGATGTAATACACAGAAACACTTGTAATTGTAATGTGCTCTTATTTTAGTTTTTTTTTTTTCTTTTCTTTTGGGGTTATATGCATAAATTAGAGATGGTCTTTTAATTTTGGTAAAAATTGGAACAAAATACTAATGAAATAATCCTTTTTTTTTGTTCTTTTAAATTTCAATTAATTTGGTATCAAGGCAAATAAATGTCATTAATATCTGTTTTTAAATTTTCACTAAAATTTATTTTTTTATATTAATGAATTAAATTATAAAGTGCTCTATATAATTTAAATTTTAAGCAACTTAAAAAATTGAGGTGATACAACAACTAGTATATTATAAAGAAAAAAAAATTGTTAGAAATAACAATTATTAATGGAAATTAAGTTGTAATGAGAGGATACTCATTATTTAATTATATCAATTAAGCAAGTCTCACTATAAGAGAAATTTTATCATTAAATTATGGAAATCATTCCAATAGTATACCATTGTTTCTAGAGATGTCTGTCGGGCTGGCCCTAGCCCTATAGGGCCAGCCCTACAGGGCTATGGGCTAAACGGGTTAGGGCCTTAACCGGTTCATATTTAACGGGCCTACAATTGTTGGGACCTAACCCTAACCCTAGCGGGCCACGGGCTAAACGGGCCACTAACGGGCTACAATAATTTTTTTTTCTTTTAAAATTAAAGGTCTCAATTGGCACGTCCAAGAAGTAAATAAAATAGAAAAATACAAAATTAATTAATGATCAGTAAATGAGAAAACAAAAGTATAATTTAAACACAATTCTAGAACTCATTGATCCTCAATATGACCAAATAAACCTAATAAATATCATAATCTAATAAAAAATAGTAATAATGACTAATGAATGGTAATGGGCTTCATAATGCTTATAGTTTTGGTTATTGGTCAAATGACCCAAAATTTGTTTTAGGTTATTTATTTAAAAAAAAGAAAAAAAACGTAACAATTCGGGCTAGCGGGTTGGCCCTATAGCCCTGCGGGCTGGCCCGGTTTAGCCCACGGGCTAACCGGTCCGGGTCAAAAAAGCCCGGTTTTAAACGGGCCTATAATTCCTGAACCCTAACCCTGTATTTTTCAGGGTTAAACGGGCCAGCCCGGTTAGCCCGGCCCGGATAAACATCTCTAATTGTTTCCATTGGAAATTTTAAATATAAAATTCAACGATATCAGTTTGTTGAAAATTTTGCTGGAATTATATGTAAAAATATCATTTGATTTAGAGAATCATTCCAACAGGCTAGCATCAATGAAATTATAGTTGGAATAATTAAAGAAAAATTCAACGATAACATATCGTTGAAAATTCTGTTGGAATTAGATATAAAAATATAATTTAATTTGGAGAAACCATTCCAACAGTCTAGCGCCAATGGATCGAATTTCCGTTGGAATGATAAAAAGAATTCCAACTATATCATGTCGTTGGAAATTTTGTTAGAATTAAATATAAATATATCATTTGATTTAGCAGAACCATTCCAACAGTTTGGTGTCGTTGGAATATTCGTTGGAATTTTAGAAAAAATAATTCCAATGCATTTTCCAACGGTATACTCCAACGGTTTATATAAGGGGTTGGAATCTCTGTTGGATTTTTCCAACGGTTGCTTACGTCGTTGGAAAAACTGTTGGAAATTTGAAAATTCCAACGGCTTATCGAGAGATTTACCGACAGAAAAATTCCGTCGAAAACACATGTGTCGGTAAATTTGACCTTCCGTCGATATTTACCAATATAATATTATTATTATTTATTTTTAATTACCGACGGAATATTATTTTTTAATTATCGACGAAATATTATTATTTTTTAATTACCAACGAAATTGCCAATGGAATATTCCGTCGGTAAACCAAAATTTAAATTAAAAAAAGGCAGTCCTGATACGGGCCCAACCCAACGGGCCGGTTCTGACCCGGCCAAGCCCAAACTCGACCCATGACTGAACCTAGGCTCGCGAGAGGACCTCTGTATAATTGGCCGAATTTTCGGCTTTTGTGGGCCTCGAATCTGGGTGTGTGGGCGCCTACCACTCGAAAAGATTGTTTTTCGTTTTAATTGTAATATTAATTGTATATGTACTCATTTTTACCCTTTTTTTTTAAAGAGAAAAATTCATTTTACGTCCTGTAACTTAGGCCTAATCCAATTTATATCCTTTAAGTTTTCACTTTTTCGATTTACGTCCTTTCTGGTCCAATTTATGTCCTTTTCGCCGGAAAATTTTCAAACTCACCGGAATGTGAGGAATAAATTGGGATTCCGGCCAAATAGTCCAATTTACGTCCTTTAAGTTTGAAATTTTTTAAATTTTAATAAAAAAATTTTCTAAAAATATCTTTAAAAATTTTAAAATATTATTAAAAATCCGAAAACATCATTAAAATTAAAAAATATAAAATGTGTAAAATAAAATTCCAAATATCTTATTTAATTTTTTAAAAATTTCATTAAAAATTATAAAATGTGTAAAATAAAAATAAAAAATTTTACAATAAAAAAAATAAAAAATGTTTAACTTAAAATTAAAAATTCAAAAATCTTATTATAAATTCTAAAAATTTCATTATAAAATTCTAAAAATCTCTTTAATTTTTAAAAAATGTGTAGATTAAATATTAAAAATTCTAAAAACCCAATAATAATAATAAAAATCAGACTTGATTCGAACTCATACGCCATTAAAGTTTTTCTCGAACTCCTAATTTTTTTTGGATTCCACGCCTTGATTTATTGTAGAACCGTGTCAAATTCATTTTAATGAGGTTTTTAGAATTGTATAATTTTTAATTTTATTTTAAAAAATTTAATTTATAGATTTTTTTATTTAGAATTTTATGTTTTTATGAGATTTTTAGAAATTTTTTATTTTTACTTTACAAATTTTTAAAATTTTTAGAATTGTAGATTTTTTAATTTTTTTTTAGAATTTTTTAATTATTAATTTCTAATTTTTAAACTTAAAAGACATAAATTGGACTATTTGACCGGAATTCCAATTTTTCGGCGAAAAGGACATAAATTGGACCTAAAAGGACAAAAATTGGACACCCTAGGACGTAAATTGAAAAAGTGAAAACTTAAAGGTTATAAACTGGATTAGACCTAAGTTACAGGACGTAAAATGAAATTCTCTCTTTTTTAAATTCACAAAATTATTATATTTCCATTATATTAATAACTAAATTTGTGACTTATAATTATTGTAAATTTTTTTAAGTTATACTCTCTCCATCCCAGAAATACTTTCACAGGTAGATGGACATGCATATTAAAAAAGTGTAATAATGAGTGAAATTTTGAGGTGTAATTTTGTAAAACTTTATGTATAAGGCAAAGAAATGAGTTATTTTTTTGCTTTTGATTAAAATTCTAAAATGTTCTTATGTATACATTTTTTACTCTTTTTTTTAAACAACTCCATTTAAGGTGTAATTTTATAAAACTTTATGTATAAGGTCTTAAAATGAGTTATTTTTTTGCTTTTGATTAAAATTCTAAAATGTCCTTATGTATACATTTTTTACTCTTTTTTTTAAACAACTCCATTTAATAATTGAACATTCTTTCACTTATATTAATAATCACTAAATTTGTGACTTATAAGCTATAACTATTGTAAATTTATTTTTTTAATTTCTTTATTGTAAATCTTTTTTTTTTTTTTGCTTTGATTAAAATTATAAAATGTCTCATAGGTATACATTTTTTACTCTCTTTTTTAAAAAAAATCAATTTAATATTTGAAAATTCTATCATTTATATTAATCACTAAGTTTGTGACTTATAATTATTATAAAATTATTATTTTTTAATTTATAAATTGTAAATGCAATATTTTTTAAAATCTTTTGTTTATTAATAATTCTTTTATTTGTTAATTCACACAACAAACACTTAATTATCATATAAACTAAATTGATATAAAAACTAAATAAATTTTATCTAAACAACATAACATAAAACACACTTAATAGTTCAACCATTGAGTACGTCCTCCGGTCCCAATAGGTTTTTTTTCTGTGTTTAACAAAATAATTATCAAATAATTAAGGAAAGTCGTGCAGTACGTAGACATCTCGTGACCAGGCAGCACCCAGTGATATTAACAAACAAACACATTATAAATAAAATTTTCGAATTTGCACAACAATTTCCTAATTTAATTAACAATTTCCTAATTTAATCAACAAATTTCTAATTTAATCAATAATTTTTCAGCTAACTTAATCAACAATTTTCTAATTTAATCAAGAAGTTTCAAAGTTAATCAATAATTTTCTATCTAACAAATTTCTTAATTTAATCAATAATTTAATTTTTGTGATTACCGACGGAAATGTTCGTCGGTAATCACGCGAATTTAATATATTTTTTCATTTTGTGATTACCGGCGAAAATTTTCATCGGTAAGAACGCATATTAATTATGAATAAACCAGTTAGTGTTATTGAGCCTGCTCCGGTTGCCTTTGTTGCTCGCAATCGGCCCCTTGATCGCTATCAATCTCGCGACCAGGCCGGTGGTCGCCCCTCTAACTCTTCACGTGGTTGTCACGGAGATTATTCCGGTGGTCGTGGGGTCGCAAACCCTACGTTCCCCATTGTCAGATTTGTTCGCCCTTCTGAGCCACGTCACACTAACACTCATTTTGATCGCCCCTCTGCTGCTCAGCCGACCGAGGACTCATCCACCAACCTTGCTCGGGCATTTAACTCGTCTTTTAATGTCTCCACTACCGCGACCCCAAATTAGTATGTGGACGTCGGGGCTTCGGCCCGTATGACCTCCAATGCTTCCGATTTGGACTCATTTGCTCCTTATATTTGTAATGGTCGAGTGGTTGTTGGTAATGGTAACTCTTTATGTATTATTCATGTTTGTTCTCATTCTTTTGCTAAAGATATTTGTCTCTTGAATGTACTTGTGGTGCCCCATATCACAAAAAAATTATTGTCTATTAGTAAGCTCACGTCTGATTTTCCGATTAATGTATGTTTTTTTTATAAGTCATTTTGTCATTCAGAATCGAGCTACCAGGGAAATGGTTGCTCAGGGTCGCTGTAAACAGGGTTTATAAGTAGACATACCTTACTTTCACTTTTAAGCATGACAAACCCTTCTAATTGGTGCATGTGTATCGTTTCAACTAGATCACCATGCAAGAATGCAGTTTTGACATCTAGCTGATGTAATTCAAGATCATCTTGAGCAACCTTAGATAATAGTAATCTTATTGAACAATGTTTAACAACAGGAGAGAATACCTCATTGAAGTCAATTTCTTCCCTTTGAGTAAATCCCCTACCTACCAACCTTGCCTTGAATCTGATGTGGTCATTTGCACCACCGGATCCAACTTCAAACTTCTTCTTGAAGAGCCACCTGCATCTGACTAACTTCTGGTTGATTGGCTTCTCTACTAGGATCTAGGTCTGGTTCTTCTCTAAGGATTGCAACTCCTCTGAGATGGCTGTTACCCAATGCTCTTTCTATGGACTGGTGATAGTTTACCTATAGTTTCTTGGCTCATAATGCTCAATCTCTTCCGCTGTGATCAGAGCATATGATACAAGATCAGCTTGGTCAAACCTAGATGGAGGATGAATCTGCCTTCTGAGCCTATATCTTGCAAGACTATAATTCCTTAGACCAGTAGGGTTGTTCCTTATGGTAGCATCTTCTGGATCATTTTCTCCTACCTGTTCTGGGACAACCTCATCTGGGGTGTTGTCTTCTAGGTTATATCAACTAGGTTAGCTACCTTTAAGGATTGCAACTCCTCTGAGATGGTTGTTACCCAATGCTCTTTCTATGGACTGGTGATAGTTTACCTATAGTTTCTTGTCTCATAATGCTCAATCTCTTCCGCTGTGATCAGAGCATATGATACAAGATCAGCTTGGTCAAACCTAGATGGAGGATGAATCTGCCTTCTGAGCCTATATCTTGCAAGACTATAATTCCTTAGATAAGTAGGGTTGTCCCTTATGGTAGCATCTTCTGGATCATCTTCTCCTACCTGTTCTGGGACAACCTCATCTGGGGTGTTGTCTTCTAGGTTATATCAACTAGGTTAGCTACCTCCTCTGGTGCTAACTCATCTGATCCTAGAAACTCCACCTCAGTTGAGGAACTCTCTTCTGACTCATTTGCAATTTTTCCATCCAAGTCATAAGAATTTCCATTTTGAAGATATCCCATTACCTTTTCATTAAAATCAGCATCTCTGTTGATAATGAGTTTCTTATGACCTGGTTCAAGGCACCACAGTCTATAGCTCAGCATCTCTGTTGATAATGAGTTTCTTATGACCTGGTTCAAGACACCACAGTCTATAGCCCTTGACACCTTTAGGATAGCCAATGAATATACATTTCAGAGCCCTTGGCTCTAGCTTATCCTATTTTATATGGGCATAAGCTTGACATCCAAACACTTTAAGATTTAAATAATCACCCAGCTTGGCATATCAGATCTCATCTGGTGTTTTACCTTCTAAAGTAAATGGGGGGTTTTGTTTATCAAATAACAAGCAGTGCACACAGCTTCTCCCTAAAAGCTTTTAGGTAACTTAACATCAGCTAACATGCATATGACCCGTTCTAGAATAGTCATGTTCATCCTCTAAGCTAATCCATTTTGTTGTGGATTTAGAGGGACAGTTCTATGTCTACTGATGCCCTTCTCTTTGTAAAATTCATTGAACTCATCTAACAGATACTTAAGGCCATTATATGTCCTTAAATGTTTTAAAGACTTGTCTTTCTTGTTCTCTATCTCAACTAGCCATTCCTTGAATTTTGTAAAGGCCTCATTATTCTATTTGAGAAAGAACACCCAAACTTTTCTAGAATAACCATCTATAATGGACATAAAGTACTTACCTCCACCAAGTGTTTGTGTTCTTGATGGCCCCCATACATCTGAATGAACATAATCCAATAGCTTAGTTGTGGTGTGCTCACCCTTCTGGAATGACTTCTTCTTGGCCTTGCCAAGAACTCACAACTCACAAAACTCCAGATTCTTTAACATCTTCTAAGAGAACACCCCCTTCTTGGATAACTCCATCAGACCCTTCTACCCCCCCTCACATGTGCCAATATTTTATGCCAAAGCATATGATCATCAGAACTCATGGTTATATCATCTGCCCCTGTAATTGTCTCACCAATTAAAGAGTATAACCCATTTTTCTTCTTCACTTGAATCACTATCTTATCAGCTCTGGTAACCAGCATATAGCCATTTTCTGTCTTGAATTTATAACCCAAAGTGTTTAGTGTGCCAAGAGATATCAGGCTTCTCTTTAAATCTGGAACAAATCTGACATTGGTCAGGATCACATATCTTCCATTAAACATCTTCACCCTTACAGTCCAATGCACATAACAATACATCTCTCATCATTTCCAAGCATCACTGATCCACCATCTATCATCTCAAGGTTCTGAAACCAAGATTTTGTGGGACACATATGAAATGAACATCCAGAATCCAGAACCCAATCATTGAATAACTTACTTTCTGTTATTGTTGGGAATAAAATAAGAAGTGTTTTGATTTAATACCAAAACCCCCTGAGACATGCCTAGTCATAGTTGATGATGTTCTAAGAATGTTAGAACATATAGTATAAGACTAGTTGAGAAGCTGATGTGTTAGGCAGCTCTTATAAGAGTAGATGCAATAGTTAAGGGGGAACACATGCTTACAAGTTAATTGAGATCAAGTCCCCTCAAGGCTCAAGTTCTGGAATGACCTCAAGTCTGCTGAAAGACAAGTATGCTGATCAAGTGGAATCGGTCAAAAGGCAACCTAGTGAATGCCAACATGAGTTAAGATGCATCATCAAAAACATCAATCTACTGCATCCTACAAAGCTCAGAAGAGTTGTCCACTAAATGGCTCAGAAGAGTTATCCACTAAATGTCTCAGAAGAGTTGTCCACTAAGTGTTTCAGAAGAGTTATCTCAGAACACTTAAATCTGTTAACAAGACAACTATGCTGAAGAGGTCAAGTCCACCTTTCCAAGTCATGTATGCTTAAATGACAACTCAAAGAAGAAGTGGAAAGAGAAAGAGCAAAATCAACTAAAGAGCCAACACTACTGATGAGTGAATCTGATAAGCAGAGTTGTCCAAGTGATAAGGAATGTTGTCCTTATCTCAGGAATGTTGATAAGAAGAGATGTCCATGTTTGACCAAGTGAATCTTGAAGTCAGACATTGGGAAAAGGGCCCTGAATGAAGACAAAGTTGTTACAACCGTTTATTTCCCAAAACAAGGACATGTCACTATCAGAATCTGTCTTCCAGTTTGAAGAACTCAAGGAAGACATTTATAGCAATTTGGGACTGCCTCTCCAACGGGAAAATTCTCAAATTTATCTATAAATACAGAAGTGTGAAGACCATTTGAAGCACCAACTACCAAGCACCTCAACCTTGACAAGAAAATCCAACTATCCTACAAGTCAAAGAGCTTTCAAGCTTTCAAAGAGACTATCTTAGTCTTCATACACTTCATTCTAAGCTGAACACATTGTATAACCATACAAGCTTAGAGAGATATCCTATCCTTATACACTGAACTTCATTGTAAAGGATATCTCATTAGTTGGAACCTTACTTCAACCTTTATACCCCTTTCAAGTGTGAAAGTGAGAAGGTTGTAGTAGTAGAAGTGGTAGGAGCTGACTGTTGAGAGAAGAACAGTTCAGTTCTGAGTTGAGAAGAGGGTACTAGGACTCTAGACATCCTAGGGATCAATTCACCGAGGAGTGGTGTTCTTGATCAAGTGCACTTTGGCACTATAAAACAAGTTAATTCCAAGAGTGAAGGAATTATCCTGTTAAATCAGGGAAAGTGGATGTAGGAGCTTGAGTCTCTGAACCACTATAAACTCTTGTGTTGATTTACATTCAATTACTTTCATATATTCAACACTGCACACAAAACTGAACCTTTCAAAGACATATATCATAAACTGTGCAAAACAGATTTGGACAAGTTCCCTGAAAACTGGACTGTTTGATTAAAGTGATTTCAGAATTCAAAGGAGTTTAAACTAAAGGGCCAACCACTAATTCCGCACATATAACTCCCCTAGATAGTTATTCAACTAAGTACTCAATAGTACTTAGTAGTTTGATTATCTTAGAAGAGTTAAACACATAAGCAGAGTTGTCCAGGACAACCTTGCTGAAGTACTTTTGGTTAAGTTTGAAAGAGAAATTGCATACAAGTGTATCCCCCCCCCATACACTTGTTATATACTCCTTTCAGGACCAACAAGTGGTATCAGAGCAGGGGTTCAAAGACCACTGCTTCTGAAAATCCATCTTGATTTTCAAAATCACATATTTGGTGTGGTCACTGAACTGATCTATCTGAAATCCTATTATTTGTTGACTAACATTTTATCTTTGAGTTATGGCCAACAACAATGTTGTTCCTCATGATGCTGTTCAAGGAATCAACAATATGGCCACCAACCCAGTCAACCATATATCACATCACAAGCTGCCCATGTTCTCAATTGAGAACTATGACTTCTGGAAGATCAGAATGAGAGCTCATCTTGCATCTCTTCACACTGACATGCTGAGGGTAATCACAAGAGGACCATTTATGTTCACCCAAACCAACCCCAGAATGACTGAAGCTCAAAGAGCTGATATAAGGGAAGAGATCCCTAAAGATGAAGATGGCTTCACTTCTGAGGAGAAAAGAAAAGATAACTTGAATTATCTTGCAATGAACACTCTCTATCAAACAATTCCAGATGCAATCATGGGAAGAGTTTACCACTGCACAACAGCCAAAGAAATTTGGGATACTCTTGCTGAAATGTGTGAGGGTACTGAAAAGATAAAGGAGAACAAGCTTCAAGTGGCTGTGCAGAAGTTTGAACAATTCTCAATGGAGCCAGATGAGTCAATTGACAAGTTTGCTGGTAGATTCACAGATGTGATGAATGAAATCAACTCCTTGGGCAAGGTGTACTCCAAGAAAGAAGTTGGACTGAAGATCCTGAGAAGTCTCACTCAAAAGTGGGATGTATATGCTGTAATGATGCAGAACACCAAAGATCTCTCTACCATGCCCATGCAACAAATCTTCTCTGAACTCAAAGCATATGAGTTTGACCTCAACAGAAGAAAGCCAGCAGAAGAATCTTCTCTACCAACCAAGGGAGTGGCATTTAAAGCCAAAGCTGCTGAACCAGAAATGCAGTCCACTCCAAGATCATCAAAGTCAGTCTCTAAGGCTGAAATGAAGGAAGAAATGGCTTCTCATGGCTAGGAGGTTTGACAAACTCAACTCAAGGTTTGGTAGATACAAGAAATTCTACCAAGACAACAAATTCAGGAGAAGGTACAACTCTCCTGAAGCACAGGCTGAGGACAAGAAGCCTGAAGAGAAAAGATCAGAGGACAAGTTCTTTGATAGGAGAAAATCCAACAGAGCTGAACCCTCCTCATCTAGAAGAAGAGATGATCCAAAGAAAGATGATGATGAGGATCTATGCTACAACTGCAAGAAGAAAGGGCACTTCCAGTATGACTGCCCTGAACTCAGCTCTAAGGAAAGAAGAGAGAGGCAAGTCAAAAGAGATAAGAAGTTCACCAACAGAAAAGCCATGATGGCTGGTGATGAATCTGACAGTGCTGAAAGCTTCAACTCTTCTGATGGACTGTTCTCAAACAGTGATGATGATGATGATGATGTGTGCAACATGGCCATTGAGGATGATGAGGTATCCTCCACTTCTAGCTCACCATCATTTCTATCACAGAACACTAGTGAAGTCAACTTGAAACTTTCCTTTGGGAAGTTGATGGAAGATTTCACCAGGCTGCAAGAATTTCATGACAACTGTGTGAGAGAAAATGAAAGACTTTCAATTGAGCTTTCAAAACCTACTGAGACAGTAGTTGACATTAAATCTACTGAGTTCTACCAACAAGTCTTGAGAGAGCTTGAGGAAGCAAATCTCAGGATAGTTGACTAACAAAGACAGATTGATGCTCAACTACTTTCCCAAAAGAGAAAAGACTTTGAACTAAAAATTCTTCAAGCAAAATTTGAAAACCTCTCACATGAGTATGACATTCTTAAATCAAGTGAAGAGAGCCTGAAATTAAAGATGTCTGCTTTGAACAAATCCTCTAGAGCAATATAGGAAATTCAAAGTTATCAAAGACATATGGCTCAAAGAAGTGGATTAGGTTTTGATCCATTTGAATCTTCACCTTGTCTTAGTGTTGCTTCCACAAGTAACACTAAGAAAATCTTTGTTAAATCAATGGCACAACAAGCTGAAAATGAAATAATTCAGCCACTGAACAAAGGAAAGGGCAAAATGAATGAAATTCCCACTCAAGTATTTCAGGAGACTAGGCCCAATCCTTTGGAAAAGGTCAAGGCTCCTGAATACAAGAGGAATGTTGGTCAGCAGAGTAGACCCAATGGAAGGGTAACTCTCCTGAACAATGTTCAGAGGAATTATCCAAGGTATGATCAGCCTAGGCCAACTCTACTGAGGAATCCTCAGCTGAACAGACCTAAGGACAACTATCCTCAAAGGCAGAATAAAATAAGACAACCAAAACCCCTCATGCCAAAGGGTAATGGTCACAAAAATGCCTTTCCTAAAAAATTTCCTCAAGTTGCACAAAGAACTCATAAGATCAGGAGATTAGACAACTCTCCTGAAACTTACAGAGTCAACACTTTCACACACACTTTCCCAAAGGCATTTAAGGGAAAGACAGTGTATGTTTATGCACAAGGGAAACAACTTAGCCACCTTGAATCAATCAGGGTAATTAGGCAAGTTTGGATTCCTAAAGGTACAGCTAACCTCTCAGGACCCAAAATTCAAAGGGTACCTAAAACTTGCTAATTGCAGGTACCTTAGGGCCAAAAGAAGATGAAGAGTATGAGCAAAAAGTCAGCATGGTACCTTGACAGTGGATGCTCAAGGCACATGACTGGAAACAAAGAACTCCTCACTGATTTCACTGAAAAAGAAGGCTCAAATGTCACCTTTGGAGACAGCTCACAAGCAACAACAAAAGGTTATGGTACCTTGATAATTGGTAATATCAAGGTATACAATGTATCTTATGTGGCTGGTCTCAAATACAATTTGCTAAGCATAAGTCAGTTTTGTGATAAAGGTTTTAATGTTGAGTTCTCAAGTGGAAAATGTTTAATTAAAGATGAAACTCAACAAACTCTACTGACTGGCACTAGAAAAGGAAATGTGTATTTTGCTGACCGGGACAAGTCTACTGATGCTGCATGTTTCATTGCTAAGAGCTCAAATGAACAGAGTTGGTTATGGCATAAGAGGCTAAACCACCTGAACTTTAAGTCAATGAACAAACTTGCCAGAAATGCATTAGTAAAAGGTTTACCTAATGAGGTTTTCATTAAAGAGCATGTTTGTAAACCATGCCAAGAAGGAAAACAGATTAAAGCCTCATTCAAAGGAAAACCAGTCATCTCTACTGAAAGGGTACTTGAACTTTTACACATGGATTTATTTGGAGCAATTACCCCAGCAAGCATAAATGGTAGAAAATACACATTGGTTGTAGTAGATGACTTCTCTAGGTTCACATGGGTAGTATTTCTCCTTAATAAGAAGGAAACACAAGTCAAACTCCCTGAACTGTTGAAGAGACTGTCAAATGAAAGAGCCTTAACATTATCAAAATAAGATCTGATAAAGGCACTGAGTTCATTAATTCATACATCAATGAGTATTGCACACTAAATGGAATAGCTCATGAAACCTCAGCAGCTAGAACTCCTCAACAAAATGGAGTTGCAGAAAGAAGGAATAGAACTCTAAAGGAAGCTGCAAGAACTTTAATTGCTGATTCTAATCTACCTAAGAGGTTTTGGGCTGAAGCTATAAACACTGCATGTTATACTCAGAACAGATGTTTAATTACTAAGGGTCAAGGCAAAACCCCCTATGAACTCTGGAAAGGAAGATTGCCTAAAGTGTCATATTTCCACATATTTGGTTGTAAGTGTTTCATTCACAATAATGGGAAAGAACAATTAAAAGCTTTTGACAGCAAAACTGATGAGGGGATATTTCTTGGATATTCCCAAATCGGTAGAGCTTTCAGGGTGTATAATTGTAAAACCCTAATTGTGGAAGAAACACCTCATGTTGTGTTTGATGAATCCATCTTTGAGATCAGGAACAACAACCTGGACACTGAAGAAATCAAACAAAGAACAACCAGATTAAGCCTAAAAGACAAGGACACTGAATTCATAGATGTTGTCCAAGCCAATCTCCCTGAAATTGTTTCACTGGACAACAATCCTGAAGGCAATATCCCTGAAGCAAACCCCACTGAAGGAAATGGTGAACTGAATGACCCAATCCCAGTTCACACTCAGGTAACAACTACCAATGAAGAATCAGGCTCTGCTGAGGTAGTTAATGGATCAAATATTCCAGGGGGAACCATAAATGTTGAAAATACCAATGTCCCTGACATTGAAGACAACATCCCTGAATATGATCCTGAATTAGATCCTGCATTCAATTATCCTGAATTTTATGATAATGGTGACTCAACCTTAGTAGAGGACAACTCTACTAAAGGGATCAGAAAAAGGAGGACATGGTTGTCTAACCATCCTACTGATCTGATACTTGGTGATCCAAGTATAGGAGTCAAAACCAGAAGGTTTCATGGTGAAAGTGCTTTGTTTTGTTGTTTCCTATCAGAAAAGGAACCAAGTGGCATTGAGGAAGCACTTCAAGATGCAAACTGGATCACAGCTATGTAGGAAGAGCTGAACCAATTCACCAGAAATGATGTTTGGGAGCTGGTGGATAGACCTTCACATCAATATGTTGTTGGAACCAAGTGGGTGTTCAAGAACAAGAAGAATGAGAATGATGTGATTGTCAGAAATAAGGCCAGACTAGTGGCAAAAGGCTACTGTCAATCAGAAGGCATTGACTATGATGAGACCTTTGCACCAGTGGCAAGGCTAGAAGCAATAAGGCTCTTCCTAGCCTATGCAGCCCACAAGAGGTTCAAAGTGTACCAAATGGATGTCAAGAGTGCCTTCCTGAATGGAGTTCTAAAAGAAGAAGTCTATGTGGAGCAACCACCTGGTTTTGAAGTAGTAAACCAAGTTTATAGACTGAAGAAAGCTCTATATGGACTCAAGCAAGCTCCAAGAGCTTGGTATGACACACTGTCACAGTTCCTCTTGGATCATGGTTTCATCAAAGGAATTGTGGACATAACTCTCTTCAGAATCACTGAAGGAGAAGACATCTTGCTTGTCCAAATATATGTGGATGACATCATATTTGGATCCCCCAATGAGAAGCTGTGTGAGAAGTTCTCAAAGCTCATGCAAAGCAAGTTTGAGATGTCAATGATGGGGATGATGAACTTTTTCTTGGGCTTACAAGTCAAGCAATCAAAGGAAGGAATCTTCATCAACCAAGCCAAGTACACCAGAGAAATGATCAAGAAATTTGGGTGTACAACCAGCAAGCCAGTAAGGATCCCAATGAACACAAACTGGAAAATGGATCCAGATGAGAATGGTGTTCCAACCAACTCTACTGAGTATAGAGGAATTATTGGCTCACTCCTCTACCTCACTGCCAGCAGACCTGACATCACCTTTGTAGTAGGTGTGTGTGCAAGGTTTCAAGCAAATCCTAAGAAAAGCCATCTAGAAGCTGCTAAGAGGATCTTGAGGTATCTCAAAGGCACTGAGAATCTAGGCCTTTGGTACCCTGCTGATGACAACATTGAGCTCACTGGTTACTCAGATGCTGATTATGGAGGCTGTAGAATTGATAGAAAGTCCACCTCTAGGACTTGTCAATTCTTAGGGAACAAGCTCATATCTTGGTTCTCTAAGAAACAAAACACAGTGGCAACCTCCACCACTGAAGCTGAATATGTTGCTGCTGGAAGTTGTTGTGCTCAGATTCTTTGGT
Source organism: Galeopsis tetrahit (assembly GCA_963675135.1). Lineage (NCBI taxonomy): Eukaryota > Viridiplantae > Streptophyta > Magnoliopsida > Lamiales > Lamiaceae > Galeopsis > Galeopsis tetrahit. The sequence continues at coordinate 57,436,141 of OY776124.1, read as the reverse complement.
TGAGACAACAATTAAGAGACTACAATGTCAACTCTACTGAAGTACCAATCTTCTGTGACAACAACAATGCTATTGCAATATCACAGAATCCTGTATTGCATACCAGATGCAAGCATGTGGACATCAAGCATCACTTCATTAGAGACCATGTGGAGAAGAAGGATATCAAATTGGTGAAAATCCACACAGATCATCAAAAAGCTGATATATTGACAAAACCACTTGCAGAGGCAAGGTTTCTGGAACTATCAGCAGAGTTGGGTCTACTTGATCCAGAGAAGTTGGACAAATGAGTCCAAAAGAGTTTATTCATTAAGGGGGAACTAAAATCAAAGATCAGCAGACTTGGTCAAGTCTACTGAAACTGAGAAGAGATGACCTCCATTTATCAGGACACCTGTCCATTGAAATTTAGGACAGTTGTCCACATCTTTTCAGGACATTTGTCCATGTAGGGTCAGATAAGTTGTCTTGGCTATCAAACCAAATCTAGGTTTGATAAGCACCTATTTTGGGTAATCATTGCCTATTTCAAAATCTGTCTCATTCCTTTTCAAGATATCACCTTTTCAAGGATTCAATTTGTCCCCTACCCAAAAAGTCACTTTCAATGCATTAAATGCCAAGATTTAACTCTTGTTTGCATTAAACCATTTGGGACATGATCTACCTTGAAAACCCCCCAGCTTTAAACAAACATTAAAACTCCACCCACGTTTTGAATAAAAACAGTTCTCACTGTTTCATTGGTTTTTGACCATTGGATCAAACTGGCCAACTCCCCTGAACTTCATCTTGGCCGTCCAAATTGGATTTCCACATTTGTAAACCGTTGAATTGCCTTAAGACTCACCAACTCATTGACATACATTCCTTTTGTAATATTCACAAATCTTAAGAAGCCATACAACACTTCATTCTTCCCCACGCATTCAAACACTCTTGAAACCCTAGTTCTCAAACCTTCAAAAAAATTCTCTGAAAAACCTTACTGTGTCCTAATGGCTCCTAAAATCAGACCTGAAATGGTTGTAGACTTCACAAACAAGGATTTAGACCTTGATTTTGGCTATTTGAGCAACAAGAACAACCTCATCTTTGAGCCTATTGTCTCTTTTGAGAGTGAGGATCCTAAAATCACTCCAACTCTTAGATGGCTGAGAAGAGCTGGACTCAAGAAGTTCATGGAAGAAAGACCAAGCTCCTGTCTGGAGAGCTATATGGCTGAGTTCTTTGCTTTCCTCAAGTGGAGAGGTAAACCTGAGGATGGTAAAGTTGCTACAAGACTGTCATATGTGGCAGAAGGTGAGGAGGAAGAGAGATTTCACAGGGTGAAATTCTCTGCAGAAGACCTTGAAGGAGCTTTTGGATTGCCCTCTAAGGGAAGGGATCCAGAATTCTATGGTGCCAACCATGAAGAAGAAATAGCTCAAGAATGGCTATTAGTTCCAGGCCCCATCTCCTCAACCCAACACAAAAGAACTCTTAAGCCACAATTTCTCAACCTCTTTGAGGTAGTTGCCAAGAGTCTTTTGAGCAACACTGGAAGCTTGGAGCAAGTTAGCTTTCCAAGAATCAGAATTATGGCTGCAGTTATTGATGCCAGTGACAAGGGCATCAAGTTTGATTGGAGGACCTTCATCTTGTCTGAGATGATGAAGGAAAAAGCCAAATTTAAGGTGAAAGTTCACAACAAGGTTGTATTGGAAGGGAAACTCAAGTATTGCACCAGGGCAAGCTTGTTGATTGAAAGGTTTTCCCACTACTCTCAAATGAAAACCTTTGCAAAGCCCCTCCCTGCCCAGAAAGTGATGTTCAGAAAGTTGAGTAAGAAAACTGAACAAAAGAGGATGCAACTGGCCAAACCTGCTGAAGAGGTTGAAGAAAAGCCCACAATAAAGAAAAGAACAAAAGCCAGGGCTGTCAAAATAAAGAAGATGTCTCAAGTACTATCAGAAGAAGCCTCAGGAGCTTCGATTGAAGTTGATGAAGTGGCAGAAGAGGGAGTGAATGTGCCTTCTGACCACTCATAAGAGTTGAGGCTGAAGTATAATGAGACAAGGCGGAAAAAGAAGGGTGATAAAAGGCCCAGGGAAGTTGTCCCTGAGAAGGAGAAGGAAGTAGAGGGAAGTGGAAACAGTAGGGCAAGCAAGAGGAGAGCCAAGCCCACTGAGAAGGTGCTGGAACTTCAGGAAGAAAGATCTCTTCAAATTGCTCTAAGGGAGAGCAGGGCTGAAAGCAGGACAAAATCTAAGTCCAGGACCAACTCTTCTGGTTCTGGAACCCCAGAGTCCAAAATCCCTGAAGGCCACCCCTTAGAAGCCAACATCCCTGAAACCCAAAACCCTGATCCCAACTCCCCTGAAACCCATGTTACCCCTCCCAACCAACCCATCACCCCTGTTGATCTTGCTAAGAGATATTCTCCAGAAGGGAGTGTGCAAAGAAGTGGCATTGATGTGCTGGCAGACCTAGCTGTAGATGAGACAAGGCTATTGTCCCCACTTGACTCATCTATGCTCAATTACTCCAAACTCTTAGAAATTGCACTTCATGAGCCAACCCCCCTGAGCAAAGCCCCCTCAGAATCATTGCTCTTAAAAGCAACTGAGGTACCTTCAATTGAGCCCAACCCTTCTGAAGTTAACCTTCCTGAACTCAACCTGCCTGAAGCTGCACTTAATGAGACCACAGCCAACTCCCCTATAGCCCAAAGTTCTCAATCAAATGAGAATGAGGAGGAGTATACTTATGAAAGTATGCTCAAAGGTGGAGCTAGAGCTACTGTGGATAGCCTGTACCCACAGCTTGCTGAATTTCCTAGAATTCAGAAGATGTTCCATGACTTGAGAATGCTAGTAGATGTCAAGGACAAAACAATGATGGAGATCTCTCAAGTCATCCAAGATAAGGGTGCAAACTGGTGGCAAGTGGAGGAGAGTAGACTGCTACACTTTGCTGGTGTACTCAAGACAAGATTCCTCACTGATGAGGATGTTTTTGCCAAGTTAGTAGCAACAAAGATTGATGAAGAAAGAGAGAGACTGGCTAAAGGGATCAAGCACCCTGATAGCAGCTCTAGTGATGATGGGAATGATAATCCTTCAAACCCCTCAAACCCTCAAAACCCTCCTCAAGACAACTTCTCTGAACCCTTCCAGACCAACCCCCCTGAACCTTCCCAACCCAAACCTTCTGAAACTAGCAGGTTCTCAGAACCTCTTGTTACCTACTATAGGAAAGGCTCTGTATCCTCAGAGGTGTTGATCAAGGATGGTGACACAACCAAAGATACATCTGTCAATGAAGGTTCTTCTGAACCTGAGGCACAGCCTAAAGATGTTGAGGTTCCTATTTTAGAGGCTAGTTTGGTTAAGGCCTATTCAGTGTCAGGAGAGTTGGACACTGATCAGCCCTTACCCATTCAGGATGACTCAGTGGCTGCTGATACAAGCACTGTGATCTCCCCACAACTGCCATCTCTGAACCTTGTTGAAGGTGGAGTTGATGCAGGTTTAAATGAAGGAGTTGAAAAGGAGAACATAGTTGAAAAACCAGAGGGTGTTGTGGATGATAGAGAGGTAGTAATTACTCAGATTGTGAGTGTACCACAAATAGAGGGTGGTATAAGTGAGGTAGGACAGGCTATTCTTGAAGTTAAATCTGAACTTCAAGAATCCCTTGATGAGAGGAGGCCTGATCCTTTGAGTGAGGATATCTTAATTGAAGGGAGAAAACAAAGAGTTGAAAATGAGAAGAAGGCTGCTGATGTATCAGAGTCTTATCCAAAAAATTCTGAGGGTGATGAGTGTTTATTCCCTAACATTTTTGATTTGTCTAATATTGCAGGTATTTCTCTTGACCAAATCTTTGCAGATGAGTTCTTAACAGATGCACACATCCAAGTAGATTCTGGATCAGCACAAGCCTTACTTGGGATGCAATCAGAAAATTTGGACTCCTTGGCTCATCCAGTCCAAACTGCTCATGCTGAAACTTCTGGAGCACTGAATGAGCAAGGAAGAACTCTAGCATCTGTGGACATGAGATTAACTGGCTCTGAAGATGTAGTGCTGCCTACACTGGAAGCAAGGATAAGTGGAGTGGAAACTGGTCTCCAAACCATTTCCACTAAGGTTCAAAAAGCCAAATCCACCATGGAGTCCATCTCAGAAGAGGTCAAGAAGGAACAGAAGCTGCTCAGAGATAATCACAATGCAAATGTTAAAGCTCTAAGGCTGACTGTCAAGCAAGCTCTTGGAAAGAAGACTGCAATACAAAAGAAAAGAGCTGAGGAACAAAGACTAGCCATGGTGAAAGCTGCATCTGAAAAGTTTTCCCAAGAGGTTATGGCCAACACTGCTGAAAGTGCTGTAACCAATCTTACTGAGTTCCTAAAAGCCCAATTGGATGCATCTCTGAAAGCAACCTTGGAGGAGGTTGTTGAGCAAAAGATGAAGCCTGTTCTAGCCTTCCTTAGCTTGAGCAGTGATAGAATGCAGAATATACATGATGAGAATGTATATATGCTGGAAGAGATGAAATCTCTGAACCTAGCCCAATCCCTGATGGCTACAACAATGAGTGAGCTCAAACCTCAGTGTTTTGATGCTGCCAAAAAGGGGGAAAGGGAAAGAGCAAGGGCAAAATGTGCCTTGATAATAGGTGGTTCAGAGAAGGGCAAGGAAAAGGCTGCTGAAAATAAGGGCAAAGTGCAAGCAGTATTAAACTTGGAAGATCTTGATGAAGAAGAGCAGCTAGCCATAGCAATGAAGGCTTATATGGCATCAGCACAAGAAGAAAGAGCTAGGTTTCAGCAGAGGCCAGGAGGAGAAGGATCTGGTTTGGACAAAGGTGCTGAAGGTGTCCAAACTAGAGGCCAAAACAAGAAGGCCAAGGGGAACAAAAGAAAGGCTGAAACATTCACTGACTTCCCCAACAGCCTAGAACTTCCTCTTGAATTCAGAATTGAGGAGGAAGAGCCCATCTCCAAGAAGAGCAAAACTGTTGAAAAGTCTAAAGCTGCTGAAAAAGTCAAAACTGCTGAAATGACCAAGATTGCTGAAAAGGCAAAGTCTCCTGAAACTGACAAGTCTACTGAGACTATGTCTGCTGAAGGTGCCAAAGGTGCTGAAGACATTGAGGAGCTATATGAAGAAGGCTTTGGACCTCAACCTAAAAAGAAGACAACTGTCCTACTAAATGATCCATCAAAGTTGTTTCATGAAGGGTATGGCAAAGACCCTGAAACACAACAAAAGCTGGCCATGATGAGGGCCCAAGAAAGGATGGATCTAATTGAGGAAGCAAACATAGCAAGGGATAAAAGAAGAGCTGACTTTCAAAAGCCAAGAAGAAGAAGAGCAACATACAGCAAGATGAAGCCACAGCTACTGATCCCCATGGACACCAAATATCCTCACTTGGATAAATGGGTGCCAATTCAGCTGAATGACTCATGGGAAGAGGCAAAGAGGGAGTTTGTGTATGACTATTATGTCATTGATAGGTGGAATGGAAGGGAAGTTAACACCACCTTTGCTGAATTCATGATTGAATATTTCAAAGATCTATATCAACAACTACTTGCAGCTGCTGATCTTGCAAGGATTGAATTCATTTCTCCCAAGCCAATCATCTATATGCCTCCCAAGCTGGAAGGATGGATTGACCAATCTAGGATTCTCCAAGAATTCCTAGAAATTGTTAAGTTGAACAAGATGGTACTTGGACCAAAAGGAACCAACCAGGAAGCCATGGAGCTAAAAAGAAGAGTGTGGGCACAATATGGGATGGTGCCACCTAAAGAAGATGATCTCTGAAATGGCTAAGTTTTCCTGACTCTTATATGCTGAAATGGATGAAAACTTAACTTGGTTGCTAAATTGGTGATTTGGTCAACTATGCTAAAGATGCTCAACTATGCTGATGTGTTTTTGCTCTGATGATCGCTTTGATACTTAAGGACTAATGATTAAATGCTCTGATAGTATATCCTGATTGAGTATTGGTTTTGTAGTCAATTTATGCTCTGATGTAATGTTTCTCATGCTCTGATATGTTTGTTCAACTATCAACATGCTGTAATGATCCTCATTTTAATGATAGTTGAACATATTTTGAATCAAGAAACATTATCTCAATTTATCTGATGTGTCAACCTATATGCAAACAATAACAGAAAATACACTAACACATTTTCTTTCAGGGAATTTGACCTCAGTCAATCTTACTGAAGATAAATGTAATAAGTGTAGACAAGTCACCTTTGCATAGAATGTATAGGTTTTGGCATCATCAAAAAGGGGGAAATTGTTGGGAATAAAATAAGAAGTGTTTTGATTTAATACCAAAACCCCCTGAGACATGCCTAGTCATAGTTGATGATGTTCTAAGAATGTTAGAACATATAGTATAAGACTAGTTGAGAAGCTGATGTGTTAGGCAGCTCTTATAAGAGTAGATGCAATAGTTAAGGGGGAACACATGCTTACAAGTTAATTGAGATCAAGTCCCCTCAAGGCTCAAGTTCTGGAATGCCCTCAAGTCTGCTGAAGGACAAGTATGCTGATCAAGTGGAATCAGTCAAAAGGCAACCTAGTGAATGCTAACATGAGTTAAGATGCATCATCAAAAACATCAATCTACTGCATCCTACAAAGCTCAGAAGAGTTGTCCACTAAATGGCTCAGAAGAGTTGTCCACTAAATGTCTCAGAAAAGTTGTCCACTAAGTGTTTCAGAAGAGTTGTCTCAGAACACTTAAATCTGTCAACAAGACAACTATGCTGAAGAGGTCAAGTCCACCTTTCCAAGTCATGTATGCTTAAATGACAACTCAAAGCAGAAGTGGAAAGAGAAAGAGTCAAATCAACTAAAGAGCCAACACTGCTGATGAGTGAATCTGATAAGCAGAGTTGTCCAAGTGATAATGAATGTTGTCCTTATCTCAGGAATGTTGATAAGAAGAGATGTTCATGTTTGACCAAGTGAATCTTGAAGTCAGACATTGGGAAAAGGGCTCAGAATGAAGACAAAGTTATTACAGCCGTTTATTTCCCAAAACAAGGACATGTCACTATCAGAATCTGTCTTCCAGTTTGAAGAACTCAAGGAAGACATTTATAGCAATTTGGGACTGCCTCTCCAACGGGCAAATCCTCAAATTTTTCTATAAATACAGAAGTGTGAAGACCATTTGAAGCACCAACTACCAAGCACCTTAACCTTGACAAGAAAATCCAACTATCCTACAAGTCAAAGTGCTTTCAAGCTTTCAAAGAGACTATTTTAGTCTTCATACACTTCATTCTAAGCTGAACACATTGTATAACCATACAAGCTTAGAGAGATATCCTATCCTTATACACTGAACTTCATTGTAAAGGATATCTCATTAGTTGGAACCTTACTTCAACTCTTATACCCCTTTCAAGTGTGAAAGTGAGAAGGTTGTAGTAGTATAAGTGGTAGAAGCTGACTGTTGAGAGAAGAACAGTTCAGTTCTGAGTTGAGAAGAGGGTACTCGGACTCTAGACATCCTAGGGATCAATTCACCTAGGAGTGGTGTTCTTGATTAAGTGCACCTTGGCACTATAAAACAAGTTAAATCCAAGAGTGAAGGAATTATCCTGTTAAATCAGGGAAAGTGGATGTAGGAGCTTGAGTCTCTGAACCACTATAAACTCTTGTGTTGATTTACATTCAAGTACTTTCATATATTCAACACTGCACACAAAACTGAACCTTTCAAAGACATATATCATAAACTGTGCAAAACAGATTTGGACAAGTTCCCTGAAAACTAGACTGTTTGATTAAAGTGATTTCAGAATTCAAAGGAGTTTAAACTAAAGGGTCAACCACTAATTCCGCACATATAACTCCCCTAGATAGTTATTCAACTAAGTACTCAATAGTACTTAGTAGTTTGATTATCTTAGAAGAGTTAAACACATAAGCAGAGTTGTCCAGGACAACCTTGCTGAAGTACTTTTCGTTAAGTTTGAAAAAGAAATTGCATACAAGTGTATCCCCCCCCATACACTTGTTATATACTCCTTTCAAGACCAACAGTTATGCTCATCACTTCTGCACTTTCATATCTTTTTGCCTTAACTACATCAGCTTTGAGAGCTTCAGCAGCCTTCTTCATATCTGGACAATCCTTGATGTTATGTCCTTCCTTGTGACATTTATAACAAACCTTTTTGCCCATAAATCCATTCTTCTTATTAGCTGGCGTAGCATGACTCTTCTTGCCTTGCCCCTTCTTGTCATTCTTGAATTTGATGTTCATGCCCTCACCATGGTTCTTGGCCTTCTTGGAGGAGTGCCACATGTAAACTCTTGATTTTCAGAATTGACAAAACTTCTTTGAACTTGGTTTTACCTTCATTGGTAATCAACACAACATCTTTGAAGTTGTCATATGAAGGTGGTAAAGCTTCTAGGAGTAGGGAAGATTTCTTATGATCTTTCAAAGTAACACCCACACTCTCAAGTTCATTCACAGTTTGCATAAACTCAATTAACTGCTCATCAAGGATTTTCTTATTGGACATCTTGTAGTTAGTAAGCTTCTTTTCCATGAACATCTGATTTGACAAAGATTGTTACAAACACAGATCATTCAATGTCTCAAACACAACAACTACATCCTTTTCGTTCATCACCTTTTTTAAAACATTGTCACCTAAACTCAGAACGACAATATTGTAAGCTTTCTCCATAAGCTCTTCTTTTTTGGCCTTATTTGCCTCCGAAGCAGTAAGGTTAAGAGGAACTAGGGCATCCTTTAGCCCATTGTATGACAAGAGTTATTATTGAATGGTATAACTCCCTCAAAGGGCCACAGATGAATAAATCCATCTGCCACAAGCCAATCAAACGATCTTCCATTATTTACCTAACTCAACTCCTCTTATTTATAGAGGTCTAACCGCCCCATCTAATAAAACATAAGAATTGACCTTCCTTTTATACACATTTACAATTGGTGATCGTCTATCAAATTGTGTTTGAAAAAGTCTTCTTTATTTTTCCCATAAGTCGACGGCCTTTTAAGACCTTTAGGAATTGGAATTGAAATTGAAAGAAGAAATCCTTTCTTTAATTGGTGATTCAACTTGACCCGGATGCTTGAATAGTATAACATGGACACTTCTTTTATCCTTACCAAATCAAAATTTGGATTTCCAACTCAATCAACCAAACTTCCTATTTTTTTCTTTTTTTAATTTCTCCGTTTTCGCTCATGTTTTATTTGTTTTAACTCATTTTTTTTTGAAAATACATAACTAGTATTGAATAAAAATTATATAACTTAAATTTATAAATAGTAAATAGAAGAATTGTGTATTAAAAAAAAAAACCGTCAAATCGACAGTTTGCGGTTTGTCAAAATGTAAAACCGAATCCGAACCGCCATTTTTAGGTTATGGTTCGGTTTTTGAACCGTAACCGGCGATTAAAAACCGACAATTTGGTGGTTTGCCGGTTAAAAATCGCCCATGTCTACTCTTTCTCCGAAAATCCAAGGCAAGTGACTACTTCCCAGAAGTGCATTTCGGGGATTAAATTTGGATCTCCCCACTAAAAAATGCTACACCCTCATTTGAATGATTATTAGATCCAGTGGCGGATCCAGAATTTAGAATTTGGGGGTACGAAAGATATTGAGTTTAGAATTTGGGGTACAATTTTGGTTATCGATTTTTTTAAGACATTATAACTTTATTTTATTTATTTGCATAAGAAAAAAATTAAAAAAATAATCAATTTGGGGGTACAATTGTATGCTGGATCCGACTGAATTATAGTAGTGAATTTTGGAAACCTATAGAGTCGAGCATCAAGGTTGTGTTTGGATGAGAGGATTTGATTTGAGGAGACATTTCAAATAAAATGATTTAAAAATTGATGGATTTCAAATGACATGGTTCTAATGAAAATTTTTAAATTCTTACAATTTTAACTAAAAAAAAAATACAAAGTATTTTAACTAAGAGATTTTCTTAGTTCTTCAATTCCAATATCAGTTAAGACTCTGTGTAGTGTTCTTTCTTCTCACGTGTGGCTACATATCTGTTGATTTTTTAATTTTTTGTTCTCTCAAGGAAGCATCTTTTTTGTACATCTACCTTAAAAGGAGTACACAAATATCATTTTTAGAACATATAGAAAACTAATGGTGCTTAGGTAAAGAAAAAAACAAATTTTGAGCATCATCTATCATTGTTGCTGATAGAAAGATGAATACATATTCTTGGTCGTTTACAATTTAAAATGGGTGGATGTGGAGCCTTGTATCTTTCTCTTATTTCTTGCCTGTATTCTTTGTTCACTTTACACACTTTACATTATCATTGTGTATAATAGTTACATCATATCATATCCACTTTTCTTCAACTTGTGTAGGGAAGCCCAATAAGATGTACTGAAACGCCCCCATCTGTTTCTTTCTTTGGAAATATAAAAAAGATCCGTTCAGCTCATCTATTTTGAGGCGAGCTCTTCTCAACAAGCCCCTTCCTATTTCAAAATCCCAACATGAAACTTCAATCCCAAACGCCCCCATCTGTTTCCTTCTTTGGCAGCTCATCTATTTTGAGGCTTCAATGAGAGCTCTTCTCAACAAGCCCCTTCCTATTTCAAAATCCCAACATGAAACTTCAATCCCAATTGACACACTGTAAATGGTAATCATCTACCGTACTCTCTCAATGAAGCTGATATAGAGCTTATTTCCACATTTCAATTCAAGTCGCTACTCAACCTGCACTAGATCAGGAGGGCTCGCACGCTAAGGAAACGAGTCCAGGAAAGAGTAGCACCTACCATGCTGGTAGAACTAGCCGGTGTACTTCCGTTAACATCACCAAATTTGTTAAAAATGCATCTAAGAAAGAGAACGGGCCTCTGCTTAGCGCCATCTTTGAAAGGTATGGTGATATCACGAAAGGAAAGTGAAGACAAACGACGTGTCATCATTTTTCCTTGAACAAATCGTGTGTCATTTTTGACAAATAGACCTAGTAAATCCACAAAATAAAAAAATATAAACATAATTCATGAAACCATACCATTAATAATTAAAATTCATGCAAAATCATCTAATTTTAACCAAATTAACAAAGAGCATATTAGCAAAATCAAAATGTAAATTAATACAAGCACAAAACATAAATTAACACGCGCACACATATACATTAAAACATAAATTAAATTATCATAAAAATTGAACATACCTTATAATAATAAGTAACTTCAGTTCATTAAGCTCACACAGTATCACCAATTTCCCTAAAAATTCTTCAGCCTCGACCTTTCCTTCCAAGAAAAGACCTTTGACGAGAGCAATCGTGGTTACAACATTAAGTTTATAACCGCACTTGACAAGGCTGCCTAAAACTGAAAACGCGAAATCAACACGATTCACAAAGTAGAAGCAGTCGATTGGAATATTCAAGGTGTAGAGATCAATAGTAGCATCCTGTTAACGCATTTTGACTAACAGGTGGAGGGCAACAGCAACAAAATGCTGCTTCATCAATTTTGTGAAATCAACAACACAAGGAAGGAGCTTCTGAAACAAAGAGATTGCATCTTGGGGCTGCCGGATATACCCAAAATCAAATCTGGGTTTTGAGGAGGAAATGGGGATACAACAAGAAAAGATTCATAATATCAAACTCATTAGGTTTTTCAGAAATAATTTCCGAGAAGTAACTAATCAAATACCATACATCATGATTTCGTTTCTAAATCAAAATCAATTTGCAAAATCAATCAAACTCACCTGAAAGTGACTAGAGGCGGAGAAGGGCTGTGCGACCGACTTGCAGGTGGGACAGGGGACAGCGTCGTGGCAGTGGTATACGGATGAGGCAGCGGCGGAGGCGGGTGTATGGAGGGCAGCGACGGCAGCTCGATTGGTGTATGGAGGGCAGCGACGGCAGCTCGATTGGTGTATCATGTATGGAGGGCGGCGACGGTGGCTCGATTGGTGTATATGTAGGGCGGCGGCGTTTCTATGGTGAGAGGAGTGATTAGGGTTTACGTGGGAGGGGTAGAGGTGATAACAATAAAAAATGGAGTTAAATAACCGTGGCCTTTCTGTACATGTTAATTGGTTTAGTTTGTGTCACCGCTAAAAATTTTTTTAGTAGATACTGTACTAGTAATTCTGCCGAGCTATACACGATTTAAGTAAGTATGAAACAAAAAAGTGAGATAGAGGAAATTAATTTTAATTACATTCATCTCCACCTCCACCTCCACCTCCACCTCCACCTCCACCTGTGGCTCCTCCTGACTCATTTGCTACAGTGGTGCCCGTGACGTCTTCACCCACCGTGTGCGTCATATTCTTGGATATAAATTCATCGTGTGCGTCATATTCTTGGATATAATCCATACCATCGTACCGTCGTCGGTGGTGGTGTGAGTTCTCTCATGTGAGCCATATTCTTGTGCTTGGATGTCAGCCAATATAGGATGGATGTAGGTAACGTTTCCGTGGATGTCATAATTTATCAGAGAGTTGTCCAATACCAATATCAATGTTGTATGTTGCCCTTTCACCGTGGGTATTGGTGGCGTGAGTTCTGACATCAGTAGTCCACTCCATCGTCCTTGTTCAGCCATTCTTTTTTCAATTTAAATAGAACTATAGCTGTGAAATTTAATAGATCGAGATGGATTATATATAGAAGTAGTGAAAGCATTAATATAAAATTCAAATGCATGAGAAATTTAATAGAGATGAATTATATATAGAAGTAGTGAAAGCATTAATATAAAATCCAAATGCTGTCGCATTGAAGAAAAAAAGACACTTCACAACTACCTGCACAATATCAGCAGAACAACTTTATATTGAAAGTGAAATGAATGAGAGTTCTCACCTCTACAAGAAGGTATCACCGCTTCTATATGAAAAAATAATTTTAAGCAGATGTAATTCTTTCTATTTTGAAAACTGAAATGTATAATAGTAATTTTTTGTATTGAAAACCTACAATTCTTTTTATTGAAAATTGGAATGAATGATCCAAACAAATACATGTATACCCATAAACTGTATATAAAATTTAAATAATTATTTTAAATGATTAATTTTGTTAAAATTATACTCCGTATATTTGATTATGGACGGATTGGGTTAATATATGTACAACTTTCATTCCTATTTTTAAATTATTAGATAATTAAATTATTTTTATTTTTATTTTTAAAATATGCATAAGAAAAAAAAAAATTAATGATTGGACGGGTTACAATCCCGTCCCAGCCATCACACCGCCCTTATTATGGGTCGAATTTTGTGTCAATACACTAATGACACAACAAGGAGTTAAGGACACCGAGTCTAACCAACATAAACACGAAAACATACTCTTTCCCTCCGTTTCGTAGCTTCATGATTTACCCCAAAAAAAAAAACAAAAAGACGTTTTTAGTTAAATTAATTATTTTTAATTTGACAGCAAAATAATTTATTTACTTTAAATTACACCTTTCAAATATGTCAAAATTATGTGAAAAATTATATCACATGTCATTACTTTATTACTCATAATATTTTATTATTCTACATTATTATTGGAACATTTTTAATATAAATTAATTTTATCGTACAAATTCTTCCTCCGTCCCATTATTATTGAAACATTTGTCTCGTTATTAATGGAACATTTTTTTTATTTGGGAAAAGTAATTTTCTACCCTTTAAAAAATTCCCTCAAATAGCTCTTATTTACCTCACATGTCGTTACTTTTAATCTCTTAAAAAAATATTTTATCACTTTTAATATCAATAAAAAAATTTACATTAAACTCCATTAATAACGAGACTTGAGTAATAATTTTCGTTTCAAATTCAAATTGGTGGTTAAAGTTGTGGGCAACACGTAATTGATCGAGGTGGCGTAATATCGTGAAAGGTGGAACTGGATGTCTACACGTGTCACCGAACATGTAATGCAATGACTTCGTAAATGTCATTTTGGATTGATGTAATAATTATTCTAGGAAATGTTATACTCCTTTTCAGTCCGTTTATAAAGTAGATCAAGATTCAAGTGGTCAACACGTGACACTGAACTTGTATTTGACCAGGCCCAATTTTTGTGGCACAATACAGTCAACCTCGTAAATAGGAGTATCATTTTGGAATTGGTCTTTCTTTGGATTTATCTAATACTTCCTCCGTCCCATAATTTTATGCACACTTTGATCGACACGGAGATTAAGAAAAAGGCTAGTCTTGGGTGAGACCGTCTCACAGAATGAGATCCACGGCCTTCATATATAAAAAGTGATAATGTTTGAGCAAAAAATGATATTGTTTAAGTAAAAAGTGATAGTCGCTTTTGTTAAAAATATTATCACTTTTTACTTAAACATTATCACTTTTTTTACAGACTAAAATCTGGAAAAAAATATGGGTTATCCTACCCAAAATTTTGAAATATGGGTTAAAAGGATCCGTCTCACAGAAAAAGATCCGTGAGACGGTCTCATACAAGTTTTTGCCTTAAGAAAATATAATAAAGTGATATGTAAGATAAAATAAAGGAGGGGTATTATTGGTAATTCATTGATTAAAGTGTGGGAGATTAGGGTTGGTCTACTATGGACTCGTGCACCCTAGTCCATGTTGCACTTTTTAGTTTACTAACTTACACTTTTTGGTAAATGGTGTTGCACTTTTCAATTATTAAACTGTATAATAATATTTTTAGTAATAATTGAAAAGTGCCACACCATTTACCAAAAAGTGTAAGTCAGTAAACTGAAAAGTGCACACGGACTAGGGTGCACAGCATGCACTCGACTGCATACTAGACTTTACCATTTGATTAAAGGAAAGAGAATGTAAAATAAAAGAGGGGTATTATTGGTAAAAATTATGTAAGTTGTTTCCTTTTTTAGAGTGTGCAAAAATGTTGAGACGCCTGTTCAGGAAAGTGTGCATAAAATCTTGGAACGGAGGGAGTAATGATTCTATGGGAAGTTTAAAAAAATGTTGGGACGCCGATTTTTTATTACTTGTAGCAACATATATAGATTTTTTTTTATAAGTTTCAGTTTTAGATGCACTTGTTCTAGCAGGTCTCATAACCCTACTGCATATTCAGTCAATTTATAAATTATATATTGCGTCTTTTCTATTTCTTATGTATTTGTGATCTATGACAGATTCTCATCTATTCTTTGCTATTGATGCAAATACATCTTTTCTTTAACAAGTTGCTGCATCTAGAGAGTTGAGAAATATTTTTTCACATTGCTTAGATGAAAACGAAGGAGGTGGGAATTTTTCTACTGGTGGAGTTGTGCAGCCAAAAATCAATAAAACACCACTAGTTCCAAATAAGTATGTGATGTTTACATGCAATTCTTACGTATTGTGCTGATAGTTTCAAACACTACAAAATATTACTGAAAAGGCATCGGCAAATGGCAACGGCAGGCCGGCCGATGTGAAAAGGGGACGGCATTTAATGCCCGATGCAAAATGGCATCGGTAGTGGGCCCCGATGCGAAATGGCATCGGCATTTAATGGTCGATGCAAAATGGCATCGGCAGTGGGCCCCGATGCCATTTGGTAACGGCCCCCCCGATGCAAAATGGCATCGGCAGTGGGCCCAATGCCTTCCCCGATGCCCTAACTGAGTATAAATCGACCCCCCCTCTCTTCCAGAACGTAACAGCCGCAACCCCCCTCCCCCAAACCTCAATTTTTGCGATTTTTTCACCTCCACACTCAAAAATCACCTTCGTTTGCGGATCGAACTCGGTTTTTGGCCATTTGTGTTCTACACTTCGACGGGAGCATTTCTACGGTAATTTTTTTCGTTTTCATTGGTTAAATTTGAAGTTATATGTGTATATATAGTTTTAGTATATATATGCATATATGTTGTATGTATATATAAAATTGTTAGAAGAATTGTTAATTTTTATTTATGCATGTGTTAATCGTTAGAATTTATAAATTGTTAATTAATTATGTTGTGTTAGGCATGTATTTATATGTATGTTTTAATAATTAAGTTATATGAATTTATTTGTTAATTAGGGTGTTAATTAGAATTATATTTGTGTTATATGTCTATATATGAATTTATTTGTTAATTAGGGTGTTAGAATAATTATTAGAATATAATTAGAATTATATTAATTGATTTTAATAGAGTTGGGAAATGAGACGTTGGTTGTTTGTGTGTTTGTAGACGTCGATTGACATGGATTATTCAATTCGTAGTTGGATGTATAGTCCAAGATTAGTGAATGGGATTATGAACCCCGGATTTGTTAGTGGAATAAATGGATTTATTGAATTTGATACTAGTAATCCGAATTCGATTTGGGAAGGAAAAATTAGGTGTCCTTGTTCGAAAGCTAGATGTTGAAATCAAACTTATAGAGATCCTAATGAAGTGAAATCTCATTTATATCGAAATGGTTTTACATTGAATTATTATAATTGGATTTATCACGGGGAAGAGAGTTGGGGTCCACGTCTGTATCAAAACACTAATGAATATGCGTCAACTTCAAATGACGTTGACCCAGCGGGACCTAGTTCGTACCACACTATGGTAGAAGAGTTAATGGGTGGCCCAAACATTGATTTTGGAATCGACGTGGAAGAGGAGGCACTTAATGAAGAACCCCCTAACGAGAATGCGACACAATTTTACGGCATGCTTCGTGGAGCGGACCAAGACTTGTATCCTGGTTGTGAATCTCATTCGCAGTTGTCATTCAATTCCAGATTGTTGAACATTAAAACGGAAAACAGATTGTCTGAAAGGGGATACAATCAGGTTGTTGAGTTGATTCGTGAGATTTGTCCTCCCGAAAATAAGGTTCCCAAGAAATTTAACGACACCAAACATTTGATGAGTGGGATGGGTCTTCCGGTAGAAAGGATTGATTGTTGTGCACAGAATTGCATGTTATTTTGGGGTGCAGACAGCGAACTAGATTTTTGTAAGATTTGTGGTCGATCACGGTATAAGCCGAATAGGGTTGATGTAGATGGTCGGTTGAAAAAGAAACGCCCGGTTAAGGAGATGTTCTACTTTCCAATAATTCCTCGTTTGCAAAGATTGTACATGTCCAAGGCCACTGCGAAGGATATGACATGGCATGCCTCGTGCGCTTCTGATGACTCTGGTGTTATGCGTCACCCGGCAGACTCGCTGGCTTGGAAGCATTTGGACCGTTCGTATCCTGCTTTTGCATCTAAAATTAGGAATGTGAGGTTGGGCTTGAGCACAGACGGTTTTGCACCGTTTGGAATGACGGGAAAACAATATTCGTCATGGCCAGTTATACTTACTCCGTACAATCTACCCCCGTGGTTATGCATGAAGGATCAATTCATGTTTCTTTCGATTCTCGTGCCCGGGCCTAAAAGTCCGAAGGACAAACTTGATGTGTTTTTGCAACCACTGATAGCAGATTTGAGATTTTTATGGGAAAATGGGGTGCAAACTTACGATGTTGCTAGAAAGCAAAACTTTTTGATGCGAGCTGCACTTATCTGGACCATTAGTGACTTCCCAGCATACTCAATGTTGTCTGGTTGGAGTACAGTCGGAAGGCTTGCTTGTCCATATTGTGGAGAGTACACCAATGCATTCTATTTGAATAAAAGTCGAAAGCAGTCGTGGTTCGACAACCACCGAATGTTCTTACCACCGAATCACACGTGGCGAACGAATAAAACTGCATTCATGGCCGGAGTAGTAGTCACAGATGATCCACCGCCTATTCGAACGGGTGTAAGTCTCCTATACGAAATTGATCATTTGGGATATAGAAAGGTTACAGAGGATGGTGCTGAGGCTCACAACAAAAAACTTTCTAGAGGGTGGAAGTGGAAAAGCATTTTCTAGGAGTTGCCGTATTGGAGTACCTTGTTGATACGACACAATTTAGACGTGATGCATATTGAGAAAAATGTGTTTGATAACGTTTTCAACACAGTGATGAATGTGGAGGGGAAAATAAAGGACACGTCTAAATCAAGAGATGAGCTGAATGATTATTGTCGTCGTCCCTCTCTGAAGAAATGTCCACGTACATCAAAGTATCCTAAGGCTTCTTTTTCGCTTGATAAGAAGCAGAAGGATGTTGTTTGTAAGTGGATAAGTGAGTTGAAGTTTCCAGATGGATATGTGTCTAACATGTCCCGTTGCATTGACTGGTCGAAATTGAAATTGTATGGGATGAAGAGTCATGATTGTCACGTGTTTATGCAGAGACTACTACCGATTGCTTTTTACAAAATTCTGCCGCTCACTGTGTGGAAAGCAATCACTGAGCTTAGTCTATTTTTTAAGGAGTTGACTTCTACAACCATCACAGTTGACAACATGACTCGACTGGAAACAGATATCCCAATCATCTTGTGCAAGTTGGAACGTATCTTTCCACCCAGCTTCTTCAACTCTATGGAACATCTACCTGTGCACCTTGCATATGAAGCAAAAGTGTGTGGTCCAGTTCAATACAGATGGATGTATCCATACGAGAGGTAATTTAATTAATTTCTCATACGATTCTTCAAATTATATGAACTTACGATTCTTAAAATTTAATCAGGTATCTTCGCACCTTGAAATTAAGCGTGGGTAACAAAGCATGTGTTGAAGCTTCGATTGCAAATGCATATTTAACCAGAGAGGCGTCAATGTTTTGTTCTCACTATTTCGAGGACCATGTTACGACAAGGATACACAATGTACCTCGTAATTACGATGGTCGGGACGAAGTACACGAGTATGTCGAGGGCACTTTTTCCATATTTAAGGCGCCTGGCAAACGATTAGGAAAGCCTAAGAAAAGATGGATTTTAGACGAGGAGAAAAAAGTTGCTCATACGTACGTGTTGTTGAATTGTGATGAGGTGCAGCCATATGTTCAGTAAGTCAATCCGACTAAAATGTTTGTCAATCAAATACTTAGTGTTGACATGTCTTATTAATCTTATATCGATCGTACGTAGGCTATTCATGCAACAACTTCAAGTTCTTCAACCAAATCTCTCGGCCGCTGAATCAGATTTAAGACTACAAGATGGATTTGCGTCGTGGTTTGCAGACATTGTAAGTTATCTTAAAATAACGATAAATTGCGTCGTGGTCCCATCATTGGTTAGAAATTCTCACATTCATTCGGCTTATATATATATATAGGTGAAGATAAATCGCGTCGAGAACAGGTTTTTATACGATCTTTCGGCCGGTCCGTCTGGTCAAGTTCTTACGTACGTAGGGTATTACGTGAACGGGTACAAATTCCACACCATGGCTTATGGTGCATCTAGAGCAACATCAAACAGTGGGGTTTGTATCAAGGGAAAAAACTATGACGCGGATGAGGAAGATTTCTATGGGAAACTCGAGGAAGTAGTCGAATTGGACTATCAGGGGTACCACGAGAAGAAAGTGGTTTTGTTCAAGTGTCAGTGGTTTGATCCCTCAAACAATGGGACAAAAGTTCATCCTAACTGCAAGCTCGTGGAGCTTAATCAGAGGCGATCTTACGGCCGATACGATCCATTCGTACTAGCAAGTCAAGCCACACAAGTCTACTATTGTCCATACCCCGGATCCCGTACTGATTGGATATTTGTCTGCAAAGTCAAACCGAGATACTTGGTGGATGCAAAAGATACTACTGAAGATGAAGTTCCCGCGTGGCAAGAGGATAACATAGAGACTCAAATGATTGTGCAAGTATATGATGATCCTGTCATGTTAACTGATGACACCGGTACAATGATGGAAATGGCAGAGTATGAAGAAGATGAAGAAGAAGACGGAGAAGAAGAGGGAGAAGAAGACGGAGAAAAAGACGACGAAGATGAAGCTGAAGATGAAGATGATGAAGATGAATGATGTTGTTAATTGTTAGACTATGTTATCTAAATATTAATTGTTAGACAATGTTATCTAAATATTAATTCCTTAATTATATTCCTTATTTAGAGTTCACCAACAATCGTTACAGTGATGTTCATATATAATGTTTTTTAATTGTTACAATGCTCAATGTTAATAATGGTTTAATGTTCATTTTGACAGATGAGTGGTCGTCGACATGGTTCTGGATATGGCTCTGGTCAGGGTTCTTCTGGACAGGGGCGAGGTAGAGGTAGAGGTAGAGGTAGAGGAGAGCCGGTGGATGAGACACCGACTGTGCAGATACCACAGGGTTTGTATATGCCCGATATGACTGGGATAATGTTGCCCCAGATGCCCGGAATGAACCCTAATTCCTATTACACTCAGGTGCCTCAGTTGCCTCATATGGTTCCACATCCACATGAACAATCCCCTCCACCGATACATTCGCCAGTTAGACATCCGTCTGTCGGGACACAGGCCAGCATGTCGACTGATGCACCCGACAGTCGCATCCGACTGTTTATCTACCGGGATACGTAAGTATATTATATTTAAATTTCATTAGACGTATGTATAACATGTTTATTAATAATTTTTTATTTATTATAAAATACGTGTAACAGGTTGATGCCTTCAAATTTAATTTCGAGGACGATCAGATCGATAATGTACCGGAATATGGAGCTTGGTGCACACGCCTGGGCTATGGTATCACCCGGCACGGTACAGCGGTGGTGGGATACATTACAGGTATAAAATAACTTTACATTTTGTTATTTTGTTATATTACTTCGTTAATTAATTTTTTTTTGCAGACCGAGGTCAGGTGGGACCCTGAAGCCACATCTTCTACAGAGGTGTACAGACTCTTTCTTCAAAGAGCTGCAACTCGGTACACTAACATGTTATCAAAAATCAAGAAAGCGTGGGTAAGGGATAACAAGAGGCCGTTGTGGGATGTGAATGTTTGGAACTCCTTAGTTCGTCACTGGAACAATCCCGAAACAATTAAGAAGAGCGAGCAGGCTCGTAAGAACCGCTTATCCGAGCTTGGAGGTCCGGGTACTTGCCATGGTAATCATAAAGGCGGAGCTCGTGGAGCAGCAGAGGTCGCACGGCGCATTGTAAGTATTTGTGGTCAATTATATATAATTAATTTTAGTTAATTATTTAGTTTATTTATTCGTATATGTCTTCGATTCAAAATACAGGAGGAGAGGATGGGACGCCCTGCATACGACTGGGAGATAGTTGAATATTACCACCGTTACGAAAACGGAACATACACTTGTGGCTATATGGGTGATATACTTGTAAGTGTGTACATATATATATATATATACATTACATTATATAACAAATATATATTTAATTGTACTTGAAAATGTATTAACCCACTTTTAAATGTGCACGTATAGGACCAGATACATGACGAGTTCACCAATAATACTACAAGAGATCCCTCAGATGAACCTAGTTCAGAGGATGGTTCACAGGCCCCACCTATACCCGATATGTCTGAACTGTACGTGAAGAAGGTCGGCAGGTCTCATGGACGTGTTAGGGGCCTTAGACAAGTAGGCAAGAACAGACGGGTCTCCTCCGGTCCTGGCGAGACGTCAAGTGGTACGACTTATGGACGATTCACCCAGGAAGACATAAACAATGCTATTGCTGAAGAACGGAGAGTCAATGAAGAACGAGAGCAGCGCTTACTGGAACAAATGCGGCAGCAGGAGGAGCGCTTACGCAAGGAGTTTCAGGACCAGCTTGCATTGATGATGGGACAGATGGGTGGGATGGGTGGGGAGCCGAGGCCGCCGAGGCCGTCGAGGCCGTCGCACAACGTTCAGGATCGGGATGATACTGAGGATGATGGTGGTGGTGATGAGGAGTGATACATTTTTATATTACTTTGTTACGTGTGATGTTATTATATTACATTGACGTTGAGGATTAATTTTTATTTTAATTGACGTGAACATGCTAATTATGATTATAATTAATGTTGTTTGTGATATGATGTTATTTTAATTGAAAATGAACTAGAGAATAATTTTATAATAGATGAAAATATTTTTAATTATATGGATAAGTGAATTCATATTTTTAAATGGATAAGTGAAAATAATTATATATATTTAATGTTGTGAATTGAAAACTAGAATGAATTTAAATGATGTGATTAGAATAAATTTAAATGTATAAGTGAAAATAATTATATTCAATGTTGTATGTAATTATAATGTTGTGAAATAAAAAATTAGAATGAATTTAAATGTTGTAAATTGAGGATTAGAATAAATTTAAATAGTGTGAATTGATACCGTAAATAAATTATTTAATTTGAAAAACATAATTTAGAAATAATTATGATATGCTTTGATAAATAATTTAATAAGCAACAATTAAAGTTAGAATGGATTGAATTAATTAAAGAATTAAAAACTCAAATTAAATTGAATATATATTAATTGCATTCACAACATGTCGACTAAAAGCTTCTAGCCTAAACGGCACACAGGGGGCGCTCAAAAGCCTTCGAGACCGCGAGGTCCCGAGTTCGAATCCCAGAAATCGCGAAAATGGCCAGAAATCGCGAAAATGTGGTGGCCCAGCGGTGGGGGTGGGTGTTGGTGGCCTATCGACCTGGGTTCGAAACCCAGATTCGCCTTTTTTAAATTTTAATAAAAAGGCATCGGCAAAATGGCATCGGCAGTGGGCCCGATGCCATTTGGTAACGGCTGTCCCCGATGCAAAATGGCATCGGCAGTGGGCCCCGATGCCATTTGGTAACGGCGACCTGCCGATGCCAAAAGGCATCGGTTTCGGTTTTCCCAAAATCTGATGCCATTTAAATGGCATCGGCACACTGCCGTCCCCTTTGCCGTTGCCTTCATCTGTGGGGACGGCAGATCCGATGCCTTCCCCGATGCCATTTTCAAAGTATTTTGTAGTGAAATGTCTTCTATTCGTAAGTTGTGCTCATCAGTAAATTCCACTTAATTAGTATCATGGTTCTTCATCCTATATTTGGCTTGTGAATCCGTTTTTTATATTAGTTTTATAGGAGCAGTCTTCAACTGAGGTGACATAATGAATATCATCAGTTGAATTTGCTAGAGTTTTCATTTGTACATTACATACTAGATGTGCTAAATGTATTGTTAATTTAATGGAACATCTTTTTTATTTGGGAAAAGTAATTTTCTACCCTTTAAAAAATTCCCTCAACTAGCTCTTATTTACCTCATATGTCGTTACTTTTAATCTCCTGAATTATCCATTATATCTCTCTTAAAATAATATTTTATCATTTTTAATATCAATAAAAAAATTTACATTAAACTCCATACAAACAGTAATTGTTCCATTAATAATGAGACTTGACTAATAATTTTCGTTTTAAATTCAAATTGGTGGTTAAAGCTGTGGGCAACACGTAATTGATCGAGGTGGCGTAGTAATATCGTGAAAGGTGGAACTGGATGTCTACACGTGTCACCGAACATGTAATACAATGACTTCGTAAATGTCATTTTGGATTGATGTAATAATGATTCTAGGAAATGTGATAATCCTTTTCAGTCCGTTTATAAAGTTGATAAAGATTCAAGTGGTCAACACGTGACACTGAACTTGTATTTGACCAGGCCCAGTTTTTGTGGCACAATGCAGTCAACCTCGTAAATAGGAGTATCATTTTGGAATTGGTCTTTCTTTGAATTTATCTAATAATGATTTTATGGGAAGTTTTTAAAAAATACTTCCCTCCATCACATATTAATATTTATAGGTAGTTTTAAAGGGTAATTGTGTAAATTTTTAAGTATAAAATAAATAAATATATATATGTGGAATAAAAAAATAAATGAGTTAACTTGTTTGTGTGGAGAAAAAGTAATGACATTTGTGTAAAATTGATGATATTGTAAGAGTGAAGTTTATAAAGAATTTCATTTTTAACGATGTAAAAGTTATTGTGAAACGTCCTAAAAAGAAAAGTGTGGAAATTATTGTGAAACTGAGTAAATAAATATTAGAGTCATAAAGAGATTAAAGTGTCATTAATCAAAGATGATGTGCAAATAAATATTAGAGTCATAAAGAGATTAAAGTGTCATTAATCAAAGATTAAAGCATCAGAATAAAAGATTTGCTAGGGGTAAGAATGCAACAAGGACACGATATCTACCTAGGCCTACCAACTTTCTCAACAAGGGCAAAGAGGATGCAATTTGGATACCTCATTGATAAGGTCAACACATGGATCGAACGATGGAAAATTAAGGATTTCTCTATGGGAAGAAGAGAAGTCCTTTTCAAAGCAGTGCTCCAAGCAATCCCCACTTATGCTATGGGCTGTTTCCGAATACCAACATCATTATGCGCGGAATTGGAAAAAATTATAGCAAAATTCTGGTGGGGTTCACAGGAAAATCAAAGGAAATTGCACTGGAAAAAATGGCAAGCAATGTGTGTAGAAAAAGAACTAGGCGGGCTGGGATTTCGGCAACTCACACAATTTAATCAGGCGCTACTTGCCAAGCAAGTTTGGCGTATTATCACCAAACCAAGCTCACTTATGGCCAAAGTGTTCAAAAGTAGGTATTTCAAAAACTCCACAATCATGGAATCTGATATTGGAACAAACCCCTAATTTATTTGGCGATCTCTGTGTTGGAGCCGGGAAATAATCGAACAAGGGATGAGGTGGAGGATTGGAAATGGACATAACACTCATATTTTTAAAGATTCTTGGGTGAAGGGATTACAATCTGGGAGGATCAATTCCAGAATCGCGTCGGGATCAAGGGTGAGCCGTTTTATAAAACAATCAGGAGTGTGGGATGAAGAGCTGCTCAACCAGGCCTTTTTACCGCACGAAAGAGAAGCCATTCTAAAAACCCCGATCGGAGGAGACGATGTAGAAGATACGTGCTTTTGGAAATTCGACCCAAGGGGGGAATACCAAGTTAAATCGGGATACAAAAGCGCTATTAACCACTATAATAGGGGAAAATACAAAGCAGAAACATCCACCAATGAACATTCAAAAATGGTGTGGAGAAGGAATTGGAGCCTCAATTTACCACCAAAAATCAAAATCTTCTGGTGGAAAGTGCACAACAACTTTATACATTCAACTTTCAATCTCCATGCAAAACACATCACAACGGATAGAAACTGTGATCTTTGCTGGAAATACCCAGGTGGAAATTTTGGGGAATGTGGGGGATACTGAAACAGGGTAAAGCGTTGGAAACTCATGAGTTTATTCAATGGTTGGGTGATAAATTTGATAAGGCATCTTTGGAAAAAATTGTTATGCTGGCTTGGGGAGTATGGACGGAACTATGCAGAATGAAACATAACGACACAGGACAGAGGCAACATGGTGTAATCTCTAACATGCATTGGGCTATAAATGTTATGAGTAACTTCCAAGAATGGACAAACATTGAACGGAACAAAGATATTTCCATCAAAGCGAACTCACGAGACCCTCAAACTCAGAATCGGGGACTCACAATCAGGGTGGATGCAGCTTTTAACCAAGTGACATGTACCTATGGAATAGGGGGAAGTATCCAAGATGAATCGGAACAGAATAAGGAAAGCTTCAGCATGACAGTTCAAAATCCGGGGTCAATTCTGGGGGCAGAGCTTTTAACCAAGTGACATGTACCTATGGAAGGTCTCAGACGAGGTATTTTAATTGGAAGGGAGATGATCACAGTTCTCTCAGATTGTGCCACATGAATTCAAATGATAAACACAAGAAGGCAAAGCGGAAAATCAGAGGGAGTCATCTTGGAACAAATATGGGCGATGACGCAAGGAGCCAAGGACTACCCTACTGCAAATTTCAACACCTCAGGAGAACTTTAAATGGAAGAGCGCACACATTGGCAAGACGTGCAATACATTCTCCATTCTCTTAAGATTGAGATGGAGCAATTTCCTCAGGAGAAGTTAAATCCGCAAACAGATGATTATGGGAGCAAAATTTTATTATGATTAGGCTTCATCTGTATTTTCTTCTCAAAAAAAAAAAAAAAAAAAAAAGATGATGTGTATTTACGGTAAGAAAAAAAAATTATTTACTCTAAAACTTGTGTTCATGTCACTCCAACTAATATGATTAAAAGTATGCATTATCCCCTATATTATAGTAATAGGGAGTTGAGATTGCTAGTCTTCGGGTTGATTTTACCTATGTAATATCAATTTCAATATTACTGATTGATTTTGCATAAATAATTCAATATCAATCAAAATATTTAAATTTGTAATGTTACTAATTTTCTAAGGGGATCGATGTTTACTTTTGGTTTTAAAAACCAGGTTTTGGATTTTAAGATTCAAAACCCGTTTTACTTCGGGATTTAAAAACCGGTTTTCAAAATCCACTCAAAACTAACCCTATCAAACATATTGATTTGACATAAAGTTATATCTATATAATATTACTCCAATCATTATATTATTTTCTCAACAATAATATAATAATACTATAATAATATAATAATACAATAATATAATACATTTAATCATTACACAATCAACTAAACATTATAATCTCACCAAACAATAATATAATAATACAAACTCATTCAATTTTACAACTTGATTTGACATAAAGTTAAATCCTCCACTATTCCAAAACCCAAAAAAAACACTCATATTACTCTTCATTGGGATTTCAAAAACCAGGATTTCAAAAATCTAGTTTTTAAAACCACCCAAAGCCCAAAGTAAACACCCCCTAAATGATTTAAATCAAAAGTCAACTCATTTTCTTACTTTATACATAAAATTTACAAAATTATCCCTCAAAACTTCACGCATTATTACACTTTATTAATATATATGCATGTCCATCTACCTATAAAAAAATAATATGGGACGAAGGGAGTAATATTTTTCACGTCGACGTGACATGACACAATAACGACACGCGACACAATAAAAATACGATACAAAAATTACATTTTTAAATATATGCTCTACAAAAAAATTATATTTTTAAACATATACTCTACACAATAACAACACGATACAAAAATTACATTTTTAAATAATAATACGCGACACAATAATAATTTGTGTTCAATAGTTTTATATCATCTAGTAGTGGACCTGGAGTATATAGATCATTAGATGTGGGATAGGTCTCTTGTAGACTCAATTCCTTATAAGGAATTGAGTCAATTTTAAAAAATTGGTAGGATCAACAATAAAAATAAAATAAGCAAAAATTTTTTATGTTAATTGATGTAGTTCAAATGGTTGGGTGTAATCTATTTTATATTGAGATCTAGTGTTTAACTCTCAAATCTAACAATTTTCACATATACTCCATCCGTCCTATACTTGAAGGCTCAAACCAATTGGGCACGGGTTTTAATGAATGAATTGTTTATTAATATTGTGTAAGATAAAGTGGGGGTAGTAAAGACTTTTCAACTTTATAAATAGTAATAAAATTACTTTTTAGTGTAATAAAGTAGTGGCATTTGTTGTAATATTGTGATGTTTTAAGGGGAGTGTTTAAAAGTGTTTTTACTATTTTAGGTAATGTGCCTTCAAGTATGGGACGCCTAAAATGGTAAAATGTGCCTTCAAGTATATATGAGACAGAGGGAGTATACACTACAAAAAACGCATCGATTAAAGACCGATTTTGAGACTGTAAAGGCAGTCTCAACACACGTTAGAGACTGATTTGAGACCGATTTATGGGGGTCCTTATTTCATTGGTACCTAATATTGAGAGACCGAATTTATGACACAGTCTCAAATTAGAGACCGATTTGGGTCGGTCTCTAAATGACAGACCGACAATTCGGTCTTAAAACGGTCCCTAAACGTGAGTCGGCCCGACCTATTTTCGGGCCCTAAAACACAGATCGATCTCTATCTATAATTAGGGACCGAATATTCGGTCTCTAAATAATAAAATACAAACCTGACCCAGCAACCGACACACCCACACCACCCACACCCACACCCACTTTATTTAAATGACCATTTTATTTTGGCCTTTGTGGGAATTGATCCCTGGTGGATGGGTGCCCAGTAATGGGCAATGATATAGTGTCCACCACCTAGGTGGCATGCCCACGTCAATAAATTATTTTTTATTTATATTTAATTTGAATTTAATGTCATATTAATATTTTATTTTATCTCTATTAAAATTGTAAAATCTTTTTTACATTTAATTTAATATTATTTCTATCAAATCACACACGTCATTAATTTTTTCTCATATCTTCCATTGTCATTAATTTTTTCTCAGAATCTCTTCTCCACAAAATTAAAATTAATCTCTTCTCTACAAAATAAAAATTAATCTCATTGTCATAAACATTTTAGAATATAGACTTTTCTTATCAAATGAGAATTTCATTCATCA
The DNA here is from genome assembly GCA_963675135.1 of Galeopsis tetrahit. Taxonomy (NCBI): domain Eukaryota; kingdom Viridiplantae; phylum Streptophyta; class Magnoliopsida; order Lamiales; family Lamiaceae; genus Galeopsis; species Galeopsis tetrahit. Next base: position 57,407,788 of record OY776124.1, on the reverse strand, counting down.
CAACCTCATTAAATGTTTTGATAACTCATTCAATAAATCAACTAAATGTCGACAAAGTGAGGAAATATAAAAACTATGCATCAAAAGAAACATAAATAATAAACAAAATTTGTTCACCCGTTCCCTTGCGTACTAGTATTTGATTTATGAAGATAACACTTTCACTGTTCTATATTATTTTCTACTATTATACATATCTATTAATTATATGATGTAATATACATTAAAAGAAAAATTATCATAATGTGAACACTTCATAAATTAATTAATTTGAGAAATATGAGAAAACATTAATTTAAATGAAGAGGGAATGAGAAACCTTACGTTGAATTCCAAACGAGATCTTCAAACTGATATTGGAGAGAAAAATCAAGGAACGACCTATTTAGAAGTTGGTTTGTGGGTTAAAATTAAGAGAATGGCATGTGATATATATGGGCTATTTATTCGCAAGAATGGGGGCTTTCTTCCGGAGTGTTTAGGGACCGCTAAAATCGGTCTCTAAAAACAAACAACTTGATTTTGATACCGATATGAGACCACAAAAATCGGTCTCTAAACACAACCGCCTGATTTGGGACCGAAAAATCGGTCTCCATTGTTTAAAATTATCTATATATACAATATTAGGGATAATATTTTAAAATTTTGTATCTTTAAATATTATTCATATCTCTTTAATCGCTAATCTATATGTCTCTCCCAACGATGGACAAATATTTATCTTCTCCTAAATTCGATTCCTCTATCTCGAACAAAGTCATAGAGCCAGATTCATTGGAAGTGGAGACGGTGGTGCCCGATTCAACTGATTTAGAGATCGTAGTGCCTGATTCAATTGATTTAGAGATCGTAGTGCCTGCTTTAGTTGATTTAGAGGATGTAGTGAAAGATTCCATGGATTTAGATAGCGTAGTAAAAGAATCTTTTTCGGATGTGGATACTTTGTCCAAGCTTAAAGGATTCTCTCCTGATCCCGACGGCAAGTGATCGATTCACATACGTATAAAACATTTATACCAATTAAAGACTGAATTTTTGGTGTCCAATTAAAATTTAAAATCAGAATTTTAATTTCGGTTTAGAGACTGATATTCGGTGGATAAGTGGTCTGAAAAATATAATATTAAAGACCGAACTGAAAACAGTCTCTAAACGAGCGGTCAAAATTGGTAGTCAATTAAAATTTTGGGATTCAAAATTTTTGATACCAATTAAAGACTGAATTATCGGTCTCTAAATAAAATTCAAAATCAAAATTTTAATTTCGGTTTAGAGACCGAATTTCGGTCTTTAAGCGGTCTGAAAATATAATATTAAAGATCGAACTGAAAACAGTCTCAAAACTCGAATTTTTTTCGGATCGGTCTCAAATCAGTCTCAAATAGAGACTGATTTATGTCGGTCTCAAAATTTTGGTCTCTAATATATTGATGCATTTTTTGTAAATATATATTTTTTTAATTATAAAAGTGCATGTTGAAAATAAGGAAAAGTGTAACATGCATTTTACAATTTTTTAGCATGTTATTTTGCAATGTTTGCAATAATAATTTCAGTTATAATGACATACATGTTACACATTTTAGATATATTTTGTTGCATTTTTCAGTTGTAGTGGCTTACAATTTTCAACAATATTTTTCAGTTATATTGACTTACACTTTTTAGTCATATTTTGTTGCACTTTTCAGTTGTAGCAAATTACAATTTCCAACAATATGTTCAGTTATAGTGACTTACACTTTTTAGTAATGTTATGTTACACCTTTTAGTCGTATTTTGTTGCACTTTTCAGTTATAATAAGTTACACTTTTCATTAAGATATTGTGTTGAACTTTTCAAGTATATTGACATGCATTTTTTAATAATATTGTGTTGCACTTTCTAGTTATACTAACTTGCACTTTCTAGTTATAATGACTTACACTTTTCATTAAAAGTTGTGTTACACCTTTCAATTATAGTGACTTACATTTTTTAATAAAAAAATGTGTTACACTTTTTAGTAATATTGTGTTACACTTTTTAGTAATATTCACTTACATTTTTTAGTAATATTGACTTACACTTTTCAACACACACATTTTCGAAAAAAAATTATCAATAAAAAAAAATTACAAAAAAAAAATAATAATAATAAAAAAATAGACCAAATCAAAAAATTTAGAGATTATTGCCTAATAAGTCCACTATTACAACCCATTAAGCTAATAGAAACACCAATATGTATAATTTTCTAATAGAGTCAAATCAAATTCAAAATACACATGTTACCCTTAAAACAATTATTTAAAATAAATTCGTGATTTAAAACATATATTGATGCGGCCTAAAAATGTCACTTAATAAGGAGTCGACACGTGTATAAGGGATAGGATAAAAGTGAAAGGATCAGATTATGAAATATGCTCTGAGGAGAAATCCTCTCGGGAGATCCCTTTGGAGGGAGCTACCGCCAAAGAGAAGCTTCCAGAAGAATTACTTTGGAGGAAGTTCGTGAGCCTTGAACGTAGGGAGGTTCCGCTATTTTCGGCTTGGACTCGATAGAAGATGGACCTTATCCTCTATTATCCGGGGGAACCGAGTCAAATAAAGAGGAGATATGGCCGAGTCTTCGGGAAGTGGAGGAAAGAAGGCTTCGTCCACTCCGCAGGGCCGAGTCTGGCGGGTAGTTCCGGAAAAGAAGGAAGGCTTGACTTCCTCTCCAACTAATATCTCTATAAATAGGTAAAATCGAGGAGATTTCCAGGTTAGACTCTCGTACATTACGCATTTACTAAATTGAATACAATCTACCTTTGGGAGATCTTTCAAGAACTGTTTTTTTTTTATATATCAAGGATCCCGAGATCCTTGGGAGAGATTAATAAGCCCTATACTGACTTAGGCATCGGAGTGTCCGCGCCGGACTCCCCTCCGGCGTGTTCTTTGCAGGTTCTTGAAGGTTTTGAACGAAGGCAACACACTTGGAGTGATTGTGCGTGTTCGAAGAGTGGGACATCCAATCCAGAGGACACGCAATCCTCTCGTGCAAATTTTAGCACATCAACTGGCGCCGTCTGTGGGAAAGAATTGAAAGATTTTCTCACGAATTTCTACCTGTTTGAGCAAATGGGTGGCGGAGACAAAACATCCATTTCTGGAAAGAAAAATCTTCCGGGTGAGAATCCCCCTTTGCCGATCGATCCCCTACCAATAGGAGGCCGGGGGAAAAACCCAATTCACGCGCCTTCTGGATCACATCATCCGTTGGCGCCCACTCCAGATTTAGGTGATGAGAATCATCCCTTACCGGTCCGGGAGGGAATAACCGGGGATCTTGAAACCCCCGAGCCCCAGACCGCAGATCCTCAGCGAGAGGATATTCCAGACTCAGGGACACTCTTGATCTCTCCCGATCAATTGAACGCCCTCATCAGACAAGCCGTAGATAAAGCCTTTGCGGATCAAAGGGACCAGATTCCCAAGGTTGCACCAGGGAATCCAGAGGTACCGCCCCATAGACCCCAGGATGAGGCACCTGGAACCTCCCAAGTGTTGTCCAAAGAGATGGGAATACGAGTGGAAGAGGATGATAAAGTGCCCTCGCGCGCGGAAAGAAGCATTCCCCTTCGAAGCACTAGAAGGAACGTAGAACCGGCACCCCGAGGGACAGAACCCCTTGAGACAGAAGAAAGCACTGATGATACCTACGGAGGGCCAGTTAGCGACCAGCTACAGGCTCTGCAGAAAGAGATGAAGGATATGAGGAGACAGTTGGACAACCGAACCAGTAGATCCGCTCACACATCCGGGTGCCAGTTCTCTCCTAACATATTACAGGATGAGTTACCATTCAACTTCAAGCCCCTTAACTTTGAATATGATGGTACGACAGATCCTTACGAACACTTAGTAAGGTTTGAAAACGCTGCGCTATTACATCGCTACGGAGAAGGAATTAAGTGTAGGGTGTTCCTGACCACCCTGGCCAAAGCAGCGCAGCAATGGTTCACTCAGTTAGAACCTAATACCATCCGATCCTGGGAAGAATTCAGTGAGTTATTTCTCCATCAATTTGCAAGTGCCCGGAGACAGCCAAGGGCCACCTTGACCCTCTTCAATCTGAGGCAGGGGGAGAGCGAAAGCTTAAGAGCTTTTCTCCGGAGGTTTAATCAGGCAGCTCTGGAGGTCCCTACAGCCTCTCCGGAGGTGAAGATCAACGCCCTCACTAACGGATTACGAGATGGGGATTTCTTTTCCTCCTTAGCTAAGAAGCCAGTTAAGAATTTCGATGAGCTGCTGCACAGGGCTGAGAAGTACCTCACTTTAGAGGAGGTCCGTAAGGCCAAAAGGCTGGAGGTTAGGCCACCAGATCGAGAGAGAAGAAGGGAAGGTCCTTCCAGACGATCCAGCCCAGAGGTCCCTCGGACCTCTGGATCAACAAGAGATAGTAATCCCTCCGGAGGTCCCCGGTCTGGCCCTCGTGGGAGATTCGAGAAATACACGCCCTTGAGGATTGAGCCTGCTGAAGTACTGGAGGTAGCTGGAGACCATCCAGACTTGAAATTCCCATATTCCAGAAATCGAGGACCTCAGAAACCCAAGTCTGACCGATTCTGTCGATTCCACAATGAGTATGGGCATGATACGAACCAATGTTACCACTTGAAGGACGAAATTGAGAGGATGATCCAAGCGGGTCATCTAAAAGAATTTATATTCAGAGATAGGCAGGGCCCTCGAGGGCAGAAGCGGAAGGATCATGAAAGAAAACCAGAAGAGAAGGAAACCAGAGAAGTAGCTGAAGATATGCCCCCTCCTCCACCGAAGAGAGGAATAATCCACATGATAGTGGGAGGGCCAGCTGATGGAGATTCTTTTCGGAAGAGGAAGCAAAATGTCCGGGCTCTAAGAGCAGAGCAAGGGAGCCAGTTAAAAGAAGTGGGGCGCATGACAGAGACGCCCAATATCCGATTCGGCCCAGAAGATGTGAAGGGAGTTAAGGAAGATCACAACGACGCTCTGGTGATCACTACCGACATAGCTGGATTCGATGTTGCTCGAATCTTCGTAGATACGGGAAGTTCGGCTGACATCATGTTCTTTGAATGTTTTAAGAGAATGGAGCTGAATGTGAAGCTGCGCCCTGTAGATACCTCTCTGTATGGTTTCTCTGGAGGAGCAATCCAACCTTTGGGGTCAGTGATGTTACAAGTAGGATTGGGAAATGCTCCAGCTCGGAAGGTCCACGTGGTGGAGTTCCTTATTGTTGATATTCCCTCGTCATACAATGTTGTGATGGGACGGCCCAGCCTGAATCTTTTTCAGGCAATCATCTCCACATTTCATATGAAAATGAAATTCCCTACAGCCACAGGGGTGGGAGAAGTGAGAGGAGACCAGTATCAAGCACGGAAGTGCTATGCAGAGTCCGTAAAAATGGCAGATAGAGCCCTAACTAGGGGCCTGGAGCGGGTGAGAGGAGATGACCCTGAGGTTAAGAGGAAGAAAGTAGAAGGAGTGGCACCTGAACAAGTAAATGTTAAAACAGACGAGGAACTGATGAGCGTGGAGCTCTTCCCAGGGAAACTCGGCTTTGTTACCAAGATAGGTACCCAACTGGGGCCTGAACTCACAGAGAAGGTAATATTTACATTACGTCGAAATTTCGATATATTTGCATTTTCTCCAGCTGACATGACAGGAGTCCCTCCGGAGATAGCAATACATTGCCTTAATGTTGATCCAAAGGCAAGACCCGTAAAACAAAAACTACGAAATTTCGGGATTGAGAAGAATAACATTGTGAAGGAAGAAATCGAGAAGCTATTGAAAGCAGGGCATGTAGTGGAAGTCCAATTCCCAGAATGGCTCTCCAATGCTGTGCTGGTGCCTAAAGGGGGAGGAAAATGGAGAATGTGCATCGATTTCAGGGACCTCAACAAGGCATGCCCTAAGGACCACTACCCGCTACCAAGAATAGATCAGCTAGTGGATGCAACTTCAGGCTTTGAGTTGCTGAGCATGATGGACGCATACCAAGGGTACCACCAAATCCAACTGAATCCTGCAGATGTCCCCAAAGTGTGCTTCATAGCAGCCTGTGGAACGTTCGGATATGTTCGGATGCCATTTGGATTAATCAATGCCGGAGCAACCTATCAGAGGATGGTCGATGTTGTCTTTCGAAAGCAGCTAGGGAGAAACATGGAGATATATGTAGATGATATGTTGGCTAAAAGTGTGAAAGCAGATCAACATATAGAGGATTTGGAAGAAATTTTCAAAGTAATTCGAGAAAACGGCATCAAATTGAACCCAGCCAAATGCTCTTTTGGAGTAAAATCAGGGAAGTTCCTGGGATATATGGTCACTCAACGAGGTATAGAGGTGAATCCAGCCAAGGTGAAGGCTGTACTGGACATGCGGCCGCCAAGAAACATAAAGGAGCTCCAGACACTCAATGGAAGGATTACAGCGTTGAGTAGATTCATAGCTAGGTCTGCTGAAAAGAGCCATCCCTTCTTTAAAATTCTTAAGAAAGGAACCAAGTTTGAATGGAGCGAAACATGCCAAAAGGCCTTTGAAGACCTGAAGCACCATTTGTCTCAGTTGCCGAAACTGACGAAGCCTTCTCCAGGAGATACCCTTATTTTGTATCTCTCCGTAGGAGAATTCTCACTAAGTACTGCTTTAGTCAAAGAAGAGGGATCTCTGCAGCACCCTATTTATTATGTCAGTAAAATCATTCAGGGGGCCGAAAATCGTTACTCAGAAATTGAGAAGGCTGCTCTAGCTGTGGTCGTTACAGCCCGGAGGCTGCGCCCATATTTCCTTTCTTACAAAATATTGGTCCGCACTAATTACTTGTTGAAACAGGTTATAGGACGAGCAGACCTCTCTGGAAGGATGGTGAAGTGGGCGATCGAGCTCCAAGAATATGACATAGATTTCGAGCCACGGAAGTCTATAAAAGCTCAAGCCCTGTCAGATTTCATCCAAGAGTCGACTAAACCAGAGGAGGTCGAGGGATGGAAGGTGTACGTATATGGCTCAGTGACCCTGAGCGGATGCGGAGCAGGGATTGTGTTGATAGGCCCCCGAGGAGAGGACCTACAATTCGCAGTGAGGTTTCAATTCATGACCTCGAATAATGGAGCAGAGTATGAAGCTTTGATCAGAGGGATGGAGATGGCATTGGAATTGGGAGCTCCAAAGGTAACCCTATACTCAGACTCCCAACTAGTTGTTCAGCAGGTGAATGGTGAATATGTAGCCAAAGATAGCAGGATGGCTGCTTATTTGGAGCGTGCCAAAGCGGTGATGGGCAAATTCCAAGAATGCGAGGTAGTCCAAATACCCCGAGAGAAGAACATGCAGGCGGATAGTCTCTCCAAACTCGCTAGCTCCACAGAGTTTGATGGACAGGGAACAATAACTCTAGTAGTTGCGGAAAGAGAGACTCTGGAGAACCCCATTGGCTCCATTGAAGAGGAAGATGATTGGAGAAGGGCTATATGGATAGAACTCACCAAGGAAGCAAATGCCCCTACCACCAGAGAGACCCGAGCCCTTCGGATCAAATATTGTATTATCGGAGGGCACTTATACAAGAAGTCGTTCACGCACCCATATTTGAGGTGCATATCGACTAGAGAAGCTATATACACACTTAGAGAGATCCACGAAGGTGATGCAGCCAGTCATGAAGGATACAAAGCGGTAGTGAAGAAAGTTTTAAGGGCAGGGTTATACTGGCCCTCCATGACAAAAGATGCTAGAGAATTTGTGAGGAAATGCGTCAAGTGTCAGAAAAATGCTCCATTGATAAGGACCCCTGCGGAAGAGATGGGAGCGATGCACTCTCCTTGTCCCTTCGCTAAGTGGGGAATCGACTTGGTAGGACCCTTCCCTCCAGCCTCCGGAGGGAGAAAATTTCTAATAGTAGCAGTGGACTATTTTAGCAAATGGGTGGAAGCTGCCCCCCTGGCTACGATAGATGAAGAAAATGTGATTAAATTCCTGAAGAAACAAATCTGCTGTAGATTCGGAGTACCCAGAATATTGGTCTCCGATAATGGAACACAGTTTAATGGCGAAAACGTCCGAGGATGGTGTGCAAGATTGAACATAGTACAGAGATTCACTTCTGTAGCCCATCCTCAGGCTAACGGACAGGTGGAGGTTACTAATCGAACAATAGTAGATGGGATCCGAACTAGGTTGACAAAGATAGGAGGAGGATGGGTAAACGAGTTAGATAATGTATTATGGTCATATAGGACTAGCCCGAAGACAGCAACTGGAGAGTCTCCATTTCAGCTGGTCTACGGAGCTACGGCGGTGATACCTCCAGAGGCCGTTTTACGATCGCATCGAGTTGCCCAATTTGAAGAACATCAGAATGAAAGATTGATGAGAGAGGCTCTAGATTTGATGGAAGAAGAAAGAGAGATGGTCAGGGTACGTGTTGAAAGATATAAAAGCAGAATTAAAGCGGCATATGATCGAAGAGTGATCCCGAGGTCCTTTAGAGCAGGGGACCTGGTGCTGAGAAGAGCGGACGCCCTGAAAAACACAGGAAAGCTGGAGCCCAACTGGGAGGGACCCTACAAAATCACACAGGTGTTGAAAGGAGGAGCATACAGACTGCAGAGTATGGAGGGGGTTGACATAGCTAGACCCTGGAACGTTTGCCATTTGAAGAGATTCTTTATTTGAAGACAGTGTAAGGTCTTGAGACCACCTATTACTTTTGCTTTGTGACTTTTTGCATTGATTCGTACTTTACTTGGTGTATTTTGTGGCTTCACCGGAGCTCTTTTTCCCTCTCTGCGGGTTTCCCCTTTGGGGTTTTTCCGTAAAGAGGTTTTTAATGAGACCGGCGTAGGTTATCTATGGCCTATGTTGAAAATTGACAATAAATCAATGAAGCCTTATCCCTTTTTGAAAAATGAATTACTCAGATTTATTATGTCTTGTTTATCCTTCTCATATGTGAATGTGCGACGTATGAATATAACTATAACGAGAGCGAGAGACACTCACAGGCCTAGGGGCCGAGGTGCTCCAGAGAGCCCTCACTTTACTTGAGACCCAAGTGGGTTACTGAAATGAGAGGATTTTATGAATTAAAATCTTTTAAGAATAAGAGTGAGAGACACTCAACGGCCTAGAGGCCGAGGTGCTCCAGAGAGCCCTCACTTTACTTGAGACCCAAGTGGGTTACTGAAATGAGAGGATTTTATGAATTAAAATCTTTTAAGAATAAGAGTGAGAGACACTCAACGGCCTAGAGGCCGAGGTGCTCCAGAGAGCCCTCACTCTACTTGAGACCCAAGTGGGTTACTGAAATGAGAGGATTTTATGAATTAAAATCTTTTAAGAATAAGAGTGAGAGACACTCAACGGCCTAGAGGCCGAGGTGCTCCAGAGAGCCCTCACTCTACTTGAGACCCAAGTGGGTTACTGAAATGAGAGGATTTTATGAATTAAAATCTTTTAAGAATAAGAGTGAGAGACACTCAACGGCCTAGAGGCCGAGGTGCTCCAGAGAGCCCTCACTTTACTTGAGACCCAAGTGGGTTACTGAAATGAGAGGATTTTATGAATTAAAATCTTTTAAGAATAAGAGTGAGAGACACTCAACGGCCTAGAGGCCGAGGTGCTCCAGAGAGCCCTCACTCTACTTGAGACCCAAGTGGGTTACTGAAATGAGAGGATTTTATGAATTAAAATCTTTTAAGAATAAGAGTGAGAGACACTCAACGGCCTAGAGGCCGAGGTGCTCCAGAGAGCCCTCACTTTACTTGAGACCCAAGTGGGTTACTGAAATGAGAGGATTTTATGAATTAAAATCTTTTAAGAATAAGAGTGAGAGACACTCAACGGCCTAGAGGCCGAGGTGCTCCAGAGAGCCCTCACTCTACTTGAGACCCAAGTGGGTTACTGAAATGAGAGGATTTTATGAATTAAAATCTTTTAAGAATAAGAGTGAGAGACACTCAACGGCCTAGAGGCCGAGGTGCTCCAGAGAGCCCTCACTTTACTTGAGACCCAAGTGGGTTACTGAAATGAGAGGATTTTATGAATTAAAATCTTTTAAGAATAAGAGTGAGAGACACTCAACGGCCTAGAGGCCGAGGTGCTCCAGAGAGCCCTCACTCTACTTGAGACCCAAGTGGGTTACTGAAATGAGAGGATTTTATGAATTAAAATCTTTTAAGAATAAGAGTGAGAGACACTCAACGGCCTAGAGGCCGAGGTGCTCCAGAGAGCCCTCACTCTACTTGAGACCCAAGTGGGTTACTGAAATGAGAGGATTTTATGAATTAAAATCTTTTAAGAATAAGAGTGAGAGACACTCAACGGCCTAGAGGCCGAGGTGCTCCAGAGAGCCCTCACTTTACTTGAGACCCAAGTGGGTTACTGAAATGAGAGGATTTTATGAATTAAAATCTTTTAAGAATAAGAGTGAGAGACACTCAACGGCCTAGAGGCCGAGGTGCTCCAGAGAGCCCTCACTCTACTTGAGACCCAAGTGGGTTACTGAAATGAGAGGATTTTATGAATTAAAATCTTTTAAGAATAAGAGTGAGAGACACTCAACGGCCTAGAGGCCGAGGTGCTCCAGAGAGCCCTCACTCTACTTGAGACCCAAGTGGGTTACTGAAATGAGAGGATTTTATGAATTAAATCTTTTAAAAATAAGAGTGAGAGACACTCAGAGACCGAGGTGCTCCAGAGAGCCCTCAGCTTACTTGAGACCCAAGTGGGTTACTGAAATGAGAAGATTTTATAAAATAAGATCTTTTAAAAATAAGAGTGGGAGACACTCAGAGGCCTAAAGGCTAAGGTGCCGAGAAATAATTCCAAATTAGCCCACAAGACCAACAAGGAGGGGGGAAAGAGAATACACCTCCAACACATTCCTTGCTGATCTTGTACGCTGCTCATGCAAGAAAGAAAGAGACCACAAAGCATGCAACATTAAGCTAACATAATTACTACAAAAAGCCCCCACATATCCAGGAGTGTGGGGTCCCCTACAAAGTATGAGGAGCAAATGTTATGAGCAGAAAATAAAGAGTGTAGCAAAACAACAGAAAAATAGATTGTCTATGATGATCAGGAATATGATATTTAAACTGCTTTTTCAGCAGCAGCCTCCTGGGTAGCAACCCCCTCAACCTCAACTCCTTCAGTTACTCCAGCAGCGCCCTCTTCCCCAGCAACATGATTGCTAGATCCTCCACCTTCCTCCGGATCCTTCATACTCCCCATAGCATCAGCAGTGCCGGTCCCTCCATCCATCCCTGTTGCCACTTTTGGAACAGAAACATAAGGATAAATAAGTGGCTCCAGAGGCTTTAGCTCAGCCATACCTATCTTGGCAGCCTGCAACTTGGCAATAGCTTGGCCCATCCCGGGTAGCCACCAAGGACTGTCCGGACTCTCTTGAGGATCCCCCAGGAACTTTGGAGGGGTAGCGAGTCGATCCAGATGAAACTCACGAGAATAAGTCCCATCGAATCCTGGGGCTGAATGCTCGGCGATGGCGTTGCTGAAGCCGTGATCGATAAAATGAGGAATGTGCGGCCCCATGGCACAGAGAAAGCTCGAGCTCTTCAGGAAACTGGACAACCACTGAGTATGAAGAGTTTCTAAGAACTCTTGGCCCAAGGGAGAAGTGAATAGAGACTCAATACAAGCCCGCACCCCAACATCCGGCAGCTCCTGTTTCATCCGCCCTACCTCCTGCACCAGACGCTTGATCCTGACAGCATCCTGCTGGCTTTGGGTCTGTAAGAAAGACAACTCCTCGGATAGAGCCTGTGCTCGCTTATGAGCCTCCTCCTTTTCCCTAGTAATATCCTTGAAGGACAATTGAAAGGAAGACACCTCAGCTCGGAGAAGCTCAAGTTCAGCCACCATCTCGACACCTCGGTCGAGTATCTTGGCATAGGTAACGCCAAACTGTAAAGGAAAGGAAAATGATGTTGGAGATGTAAAGAAAACAACGAACGTGAATAAGAAAAATCAAAATAGAAGATACCTCTGCGAAAAGATGAGCGCCATGGAGTAGTTGGTCCTCAGGAGGGGAGGAATCAGATGAAGCAGTAGCATGGGAAGGAACGAGACATCGGTCAATAAGACGATGGAGAAGTTCATATGGAGAGGAGCTTTTCTCGACAGGAGTACGAGGCGTTTTTCCCTTCTTTTTCTTAGAAGTCCCACAGTCAGCAAAAACGGCGTTGGCAGCCGAGCGGGTTCTTTTAGCAACTGAACCTGGGACCTGAGTGGAAGAGCTAGGGAGAGGGGGGATCTTTGAAGAACCCTCTGGAGCCGGAGTCTTAGCAGAGCTCTCGAGAGCAAGAGATGGAGGAGCCTTTGGAATGTCTTCTGGAGCGGATAATACAGGGGCCTTCACTATGCTGAGAGCAGGGGCATCTCGGGAGATATGAGTCAACCAACTCATTGCTACAAATAATCAAGAAAATTTTCAGAGTTCAGAAAAACAACCACATGCAAGAAATAAAATATAGCAATAGAAGATTTTTTACCATCTCGGGAACCTAAGGGAAAATCTTGAGGACAAAAGCCGAAGTGGGAGAGGATGCGAGGATTGTTGCAAATGGCAATAACATCGAAATAGTCGCGCAAATGGGTATGAGTGTTGAGATTATCCATAATGGTGAGATTGGAAACTGAGTAAGCTTTCAGGGGAGGAGGAATCACTCCGGGATTTTGGAATAACCAATCCCCGTGAGGAAATGGCCAATCGGTAGGACTGGTAGCAAAGAAGTAGTAATCTCGCCAAGATAAGTCTTCCTCATGGAGTTTTTTCAGAAATTTACAAACACGGGACCTTCGACCACTAACATAGAAGAAGCCATCATTCACCTTACATGAGTGTTGGCTCAGAAATAGTTCGGCAGATGGGTCACCCCCATTCCCCTTCACCAAGATGTAGAAACCTATCATAGTACGGATGGCATTCGGAGTAAACTGGTTAAGGGGGATCTGCATACGGGTGGATATGGCAGCCAGATAAGGATGAATCGGAAACCGTAGTCCGGCCCTAAGATGGGCTTCGAAAAAAGCAAGGGTCCGAGGCTGGGAAATATCTGGGCGTTCATCGGAGCGAGGAGCACGAAAGGCGTACTCCGATGGAAAGCCATAGGCGTGAGCAAGGTCAACTAAGTGAGTATGGTCGATTTGGGAAGCGGGGGAAATTCTATTCTCTAGACTCCCCATTAGAGAGGGAGTCGCTTCAGAGGAATTTTGGCTGGTAGCTTCCGGAAGAGAGGGAGGATTTGACATCGATTTACACTATTAATAAAAGCAGAACAAGAGAATAGCTGGGTTACCTTGAAGTAGAAGGGCTATGGAATCAGACGAGGCGGTTGACGACAGCAGAGACTCGAGGTGAAGAACACCGGAGAAGAAGGATGAAGACGACGAGAAATCTTTGGGAGGAGTGAAATTTGAAAAGTAAAGAGAGAAAAGGGAGATGGTTGCGTGAAGTAAGTGAGGAAAGATAGGGGGAAAAATCGAGGGTTTTCCTCGGGAGAATAACAGAAGAGAGAGAAAGGTGATCGCGTGAAGTTCACGCGCGGAAGCTGAAAAGTCTCCCAGAATTTGAGGCGGGAAAGCCCTCGGAGAAGGACATTTTTGAAACTTCCTCTCCAAAGCAGGGAAGATACACGTTTCTCCAGGAGGACCTTTGTAACAAGTTCTAGGAAAATTTCTCTACTCTCACAAAATATGTCCCCCTTTTACGAGAGTAGGGGGGAGTGATGATGCGGCCTAAAAATGTCACTTAATAAGGAGTCGACACGTGTATAAGGGATAGGATAAAAGTGAAAGGATCAGATTATGAAATATGCTCTGAGGAGAAATCCTCTCGGGAGATCCCTTTGGAGGGAGCTACCGCCAAAGAGAAGCTTCCAGAAGAATTACTTTGGAGGAAGTTCGTGAGCCTTGAACGTAGGGAGGTTCCGCTATTTTCGGCTTGGACTCGATAGAAGATGGACCTTATCCTCTATTATCCGGGGGAACCGAGTCAAATAAAGAGGAGATATGGCCGAGTCTTCGGGAAGTGGAGGAAAGAAGGCTTCGTCCACTCCGCAGGGCCGAGTCTGGCGGGTAGTTCCGGAAAAGAAGGAAGGCTTGACTTCCTCTCCAACTAATATCTCTATAAATAGGTAAAATCGAGGAGATTTCCAGGTTAGACTCTCGTACATTACGCATTTACTAAATTGAATACAATCTACCTTTGGGAGATCTTTCAAGAACTGTTTTTTTTTATATATCAAGGATCCCGAGATCCTTGGGAGAGATTAATAAGCCCTATACTGACTTAGGCATCGGAGTGTCCGCGCCGGACTCCCCTCCGGCGTGTTCTTTGCAGGTTCTTGAAGGTTTTGAACGAAGGCAACACACTTGGAGTGATTGTGCGTGTTCGAAGAGTGGGACATCCAATCCAGAGGACACGCAATCCTCTCGTGCAAATTTTAGCACATCATATATGAACTTTGAAATTATATTATATATAAATATCATCATTCCCAAATCTTCAAATTATCCATCTGAGAATAAGAAATTGAAGAATACTCCTTAGATCTAAAACCCTAGCCACCGCCCTCAAACCCGTCTTCCCCTCGACCGGCGTCATCGCTAGCATCTCGCCGCCAATGGAGTCCGCTCGCTCCTGATCTCGCCGCCAAGCTCTGGGAAGTCTGCCATGTCCTCTCCCATGGAGCTCCTGCTGCCACGGTTCATTCCAGCGGACGCTGCGCCGCTAGTTCTGACTTTGGGTAGCTTCCCTCCTCAATCGCTGGGCTGTGTTCGACGGATCCACGGTCTGCGCTCGGGCGGACTTGCCCGACACATATGGCACCGGAATGACCACCCCTTCCGTCTGCCTTTCCCAACGATCCGTCTGCAGGCGCCACTGCGTGCGACAGCGACTGCCCGTGGCCCCCTCCTTTGGTGCAATTTCAAAACTTAGAAATGCGCTGGCCTCTAGAGTTCCAGAAAGTGACTCAAAGTCTCAAACACAAATGGAGGAGAGGAATAGTTTAATTCATGACATACACATCTTAAATCAGGAAAGCATTAGGGTACGTAATTGTTTTTTTTTTTTTTTTTGGTTTCATGATTTTTGTAGGTGCATTTGTTTGGCTACTTTGATGGATTTGTGTTCCTGAGTTTCTGATTCATGTTGGGTGAAATTATGGAGAAGGGTGGATATAGGTGCTTCCAGGCAGGGGCGAACCCAAGTACAACATGGGAGGGGCCTTGGCCCCCCCTCACCCTCTCTCCATTTTCTTTTATAATATGCATGCTTGCTATAATTTTTTTTTTACATTTTTAATAATATTAGTTTATAAACTTATTCGAATACATATATGCGTCTCTTTCACGGGCTTTTCTATATTGTTTTGTTTTTCAATATACTAAAAGAATATGTATATATTAATTCATTATTAGTATAATGATATTGTGATACATATTACAAATATTAATATATATTATTAATTGAAAGAATTGTTTTTTATAAATAAAGTAAATAAATTAGTTAAATTAATTGTAAAAGTTATAGCATATTGTGAGAGCACTACTACACATTTAAGCTTGGAGAGCTGTACTTGGACAGCCCTTTTTTCAAACAGCTCTCCAAGATATAGCTTGGAGAGCGGTTTTATTAAAAAAAAAAAAACACACTTGGACAGCGGTTTAGAACCGCTCTCCAAGTAAACACTTGGAAAGCGGTTCATAACCGCTCTCCAAGAGAAGTTATTAGGCCAAAGTATTATTTCTCCCCCCTCCCAAATCTTTCTCCCCCAAATTAATTCAATATGCGTTTAATTTCTCCCCCAAATTCAATACTGTTTCCCCCCATATACACAGAAAGCTTTCTCCCCAAAATTAATCACCGTCGTCGTCACCTCCCTCCTCGCGCCGTCGCCTCCCTTCTCGTCGCCGTCGCCTCCCTCCTCGTCGCCGTCGCCTCTCCCTCCCTCTCCAGCCGTCGCCGTCGCCTCCCTCTCCTGCGTGCCATAGATAGAGAGATGCAGTGTTTTTTGGTGTTTCCAATTCGATGTGCTTTTTTACCGCTAGAAATTGGGAGGGGTGCGACAAGAGATGCGGCGCTGTTGGGCCGCCGCTGGATGGTTTCGGCCGTTGTGTCCGGCGAGAGAAAGTTAGGGTTCGTGACACAGGCGATCGGTGACGGGTCGAGCAGGGGCCGTCGATCAGTGGGCGACGCGGCAGTGAAGATGCGGCGCTAAATTATTATTCAAAAGATCAGGAATCTAATATTGTGGAGTAGTTTAATTTTTCCCAACGATAAACTAGAGAGAGAGAAAGAGTCCTCCATGTGTGTACGCATAATTTCTTGCTCCGTGGATAGATATAGACTATAGAGACCGAAATTGACCGGCATTTTCGCCTTGAGCTCGTCGTCCCTCTCTCAATCGATCAATCCCTCAAGTAAACCCTACTTTCTCTCTTTCCTCTGTTTCGCGGTTTCTCACTCACACACAACACCGTAAGTTTGTATATATTCCCGAATATTTGCTTCACCAACTGGATTATGATTTTGATTTTCCTCTTTCTGCTTTTGATGCTTCTTTTGAGCTCTTCTACTTTTCCTCATATAATTTGACTTTGCTCCCCTGTTTTTTCTGCTTCCTCTTTCTTTTACATGAATATATACATGAATCAGGTTTGATTTAGTCGTTCTGCTTACAAATAGGGTTCAACATGGTTGCTTCTATTATAATTGCCATTATTATTAATGTCGTCCTCAGTTATCCTACACTCCCAGTAAGTTAATTATCTCAATATCCCCTGTCTTTCTTTTAGTCATTTAGTAGTATGAAGTGTGTTTTTGGATGTGATTAGTGATGAGATTTGGTTGGATAATGATGAAAACAGGGGTGGTTTCCATCTCCTTTGTTCCCTATATACTTGTACAATATCCACAAGGCCAAACATGGAAGCGATACTAAAACATATGACAATGAAGGAAGGTACTCAGTTCAGTTTGCAGCATATTTTTGCATTTTAATTTCAGATTGAATAGATTTGATATGATGTAATGATGATTCACAGGCATGTTAATTAATTGTACTATTTCTCCAAAAGTGCAATTTTGATGACTTTTGACACTCTTGTGCACGTGTATGCACATTAGTTAACACTTTGGTCTTTGGAATATTTGTTTGAGCATTATAAAATTTATTTTCCGATTTACTCCCTTCTCTGTTTGTGTGAATTTGAGGCTGAAGATAAGCTCAGGCTTTTGCCTAAATGTAGCCATGCTTTTCACATGGATTGTATTGATACTTGGCTTTTGTCTCACTCAACTTGCCCTATTTGTAGAGCTAGTTTGCTTCAAGACTTCTCACCAAATACCCATTGTTCCCCTATAGTTCTTGTTCTTGAATCTGGGAGTGAGAGTTCTAGGGAGATTGGGAGGGTGAATTCAAATCTGAGTGATGCTGCAATTAGTGTAGAGAAATCCGATGAAATTCAACCAAAAGATGATGAAATTAGTAAGAAGAAAGTGGATAAAGTTGTGTCAACAGCCTCAGTAAACATTTTTCTCTTATTGTAAGCTCTTCTCCTAGATTTCTGTTAATTGTTTGATGATCAAACATTGTTATTGATTTCTAACTGTTTTTGGCGCTTTCACTTTATTGATCTTCTTATGGAGCTTCTGAAGTGATTGTGGACTTATAATCTCTTAATTGTGTCGTAGGTGAAAAGCAATGACGCAGATCTTGCTTCATGGAACTCTTCATGTCACGGTCTATGAAGTGGATAGGCTTTCACTAGAGGGGGTGGGAATTTCTTCAGTAAGGTATTTATTAGTTTGATCAGAAATCAAATTGGTTTTAACTGCTGAAATTACTAGTTGATTATCTCTAAATGGATAGATCTTATTCTGTTAAGTAGTAATTAATTTCATTTCCTGTTAGTGAGAAGAGATGCCTCTTTATTATTATTGAATCTGGTTGAAGCAGAGGCACCATATCAATATGTGAAGTTCGTAAAATTCGTTGTAATATCGTTGTAAGAAGATGACAGAGGAAGTGATTTCAAGTCAAACTCCTACAACCAATAATCCTCCTGCACTAAAGAAGAAGAGAAACCTTCCGAGAAATCCAGGTTATTTCTTATAATTAATCTTTGTTTGTTATAATTAATTAATTGAAACAGCTATGTTATTAATGATGGAATTAATGGGTGCAGATCCAGAGGCAGAAGTTATAGCACTTTCTCCGAAGACGTTGATGGCGACGAACAGATTCTTGTGTGAAATATGTGGAAAGGGTTTCCAGAGAGATCAGAATCTGCAGCTGCATAGGAGGGGGCATAACATGCCGTGGAAGCTGAAGCAAAGGAGCAGCAAGGTAATTCTAGTAATTCTAGGTAATTCTAGTAGTCGAGCCTAGGTAATTCTAGTAGTCGAGCCTCTTACAATATTTGATTATTGCATATGGTTTTATATATAAGTAGTCTAGCTGATCATTTTGGATACACCCCCAAGCATTTGATGTCTGAATTGTTTTCTGTACTGATTCTTGAATTTTTCGTGCAGGTTTAATCCTAAAATAATGCTGCAAAAACTTAAAAGAAAACTTTTTCTGTGTAAAGTTCTTAAATTATACTAGTATTTATTTATTTGTGACTGAATTTATGTCTTTTGTTTTCAACAAATTGTGTAGGAATATGATGCTACCATAGAGTTCTATTGGGCTCCCTTTCTAATAGAATCCAAAACAGCTGTTCAAATAAAAACATATCCAAATCAGAGAATTTTGTAAGTTAAATCTGTCTTGAATGTTATAAATTGCAATATCAGGTGTGTTATTTTATTACTATGCATTGTCCGTTTAAAAAAAAATGATAGTATGACATAGGTACAGAAAGTATTGTTTGACAAGAGTCGTCTATTTTGAATTTTCTACTCTTGATTGATGTATTTCAACTATTATACTTTTTTAATTTTGTCATTGGTGGGACATTCTTCTAGATGATCGATAACTTTCAGGAGAAAGTTGGTCTCGGCGATGGAACTCCCAAAATGTATGCAACCATTGATTTAGAAAAGGCTAGAGTTGGTATATTGAAGATATAATCCTCGCTTCTCAAACGACGATTAATCCTATATTTATTGGTCTCGGCGATGGAACTCCCACAATGTAAGTCAATTGATCGATTTATTTAAATTATTATTGATTGAATAAAAATTCATATACTATATATCTAACTATATTGATTGATCGTTGTTTGCAGTTTGTCTATGGTCGTCCGCTCAAGACTTACAAAGACAAAAGAATGGACAAATGGAAAAAAGATTGGATAGGGTACATTTACAATCGATTTTTGTATAGCTATAATTAAAGTAGCTAGTATAACTTTTGGTAGCATGTAATATATTAACTTATACATTTGTGATAATATTTAATTTTTTGGTGTATATTGAACGTATGTTAGTGTACGTTTATTTATTTGATTTTTTGGTATTTGACGTGTATATATATATATATATTGGTATATAAATAAATTTTGGTTTTGTATAAAATGAATTTTTAAAATATAAAATAATTATTAAAAAAAATATATAAAAAAAAAATTAAATATATTACTTAGAGAGCGGTTTTGAACCGCTCTCCAAGTGAAATTAATAAAAAAAAATTTTTTACATAGAGAGCGGTTTTGAACCGCTCTCCAAGGTCTTTTACTTAGAGAGCGGTTCATAACCGCTGTCTAAGGTCTCCACTTGCAGAGCGGTTCAAAATCGCTTTCCAAGTCCTTTTACTTAGAGAGCGGTTTTTAACCGCTCTCTTAGCTTGGAGAGCTGTCACTTGGAGAGCTGTTTTAAAAGCTCTCCAAGGCCCTATTTCAAAGCTCTCCAAGTTCAATTCTGTAGTAGTGGAGAGAGTTATGAGCAGGGAGTTTCATTATTTCAAAATGCTCAAATTATGGAATAGACAAATTATGGAGTACTAAATATTAAATTAGTCTCTACTTTTTCTTTTTTTGGTTAGATAAATTAATTTGTTCCACTTTTCGTGTTCAATTTTATATTCAACTCTACTGAATTTTTAACACGTTTGTCCCTACTATTATAAGACGTTGATTTTTTTTTTTACATGACACGTGTCAATAAATTAAATAACAAAGTGAAACACTAAAAGTTGCACGTACACGTGATCTCATCATACCATTTTTGGCCCCCTCCCGGTTTAATCCTGGGTCCGCCCCTGCTTCCAGGATTGGATTTTGTATCTCTCTCTCTACTTCTTCCATGAGAGAGAGTGAGAGGTGGAGAGATATGATTTTCATTTTTTGTGTGTTTATCAATGTGTTTGTGGGTCTAGTTTGTTTGGTTGGGTGAAAACATCTTTTGTTATTTGAAATTCTCATTTATAGAAAATGCTTAGTATAGTATAATATATTAAAATCTAGTATTTTATAATGATTTTGATGTTGTGGAATATTTATAGAAAATGTGAAAGTAGAAGGGGAAGAGCTACAAGAATGTTTGAAAATGGTGGTTGCTACTGTAGAGAAGCTTACCTTCATCGCAGGAAAACTGCAACCACTTCGTAAATGCCATTTTGGATTGATCTATTAATGATTCCATGAAAATTGAAATATTTTATTTTATAAATTAAAAAAAGTGATTATATTATAAATATAATATAAGTGATGTAATTGAGAAATTGAATGATATATATAAAGTTAAGTGTAAGAATATAAAATTAAAAAATATTTATAAAAAAAATATGAAAAACTTATAAACAGATAAACCAAAATAACAAAATACAGATTAAAAAACTTATAGATGAAAGGAGGAAAAAAAATTAAAAAAAAATAGAGTCATAGATTAACGTCCCTAAAATGTTTGAAAATGAGTATTCGTCAAAGATGATGTGTATTTATGGTATGAAAAAAATAAATTATTTACTCTAAAGACTTGTGTTCATGATGTCAGTTCAACTAATATGATCGAAAGTATGCATTATATTATTATATGAGAATAGGTATGAGATCACCGTTAATAAGGTGATTCAAAAATTCCAATATATATAGTCAAGGTACAAGAGATTTACAAGAAAATAATAACAAATAATTAAGAGAAATATTTACAAGATATGGTAAACAATAATTAAATTATTTATTTCCTATTATACCCCTTCAAGAGACGTAGTGGGTGAGTGGACACTCAAAGTTTGGAACGAAATAACTCAAAACTGGGCCGAGGAAGACTCTTCGTGAAGATGTCAGCAACTTGGAGTTCGAAGGGAACAAACTGAGTAGCAAGGCGACCAGACGATACGAGTTCCCGAACAAAATGACAATCAATATCAATGTGTTTCACCCGCTTATGTGCAACAGGATTCTGAGATAGAAAGAGAGCACTCTTGTTGTCACATAGAAGAAGATGGCGACCAGGGGGTAAGGCACCCAATTCGCGAAGAAGTTGGGTGAACCAAATGATTTCTTGAGCAATGTTGGCCATGACACGATATTCAGATTCACAGCTGGACCAAGAGACGGTAGGCTGCTTTTTAGCACTCCAAGAAACCAAATTTCCACCCAAGAAGATGGAATACCCGTACGTAGAACGGCGCGTCTCAACACACCGAGCCCAATCAGCATCCAAGTATCCGATGAGAGAGGGATCATAACTACGAGTGTAAGTGAGACCGAAATTGATAGTACCTTGAACATAGCGAAGAATACGCTTTACGACGACGAAGTGATCCACCGTGGGAGAATGAAGAAATTGGCTGACGTGGTTGATAGCATAGGACAGGTCCGGGCGAGTGATCGATGGTGAGATACTGCAAGGCGCCGACCAGAGACCAATATAATGTGGGGTCATGGAAGGGTGAACCCGTGCTGACAAGCGAGGAACCAGCGACCAGATGGGTAGAGACTGGTTTGGATTCCAGAAGGTCGGCCCGAGCGAGGATGTCGTAGGCGTATTTCGCCTGACCGAGGAACAAAGTGTCCGAATAGCGAGACACCTCAAAGCCGAGGAAGTAGTTGAGCTCGCCCAAATCTTTGACCTGAAATTCTGAATGAACTAGAGCAATGAAACGCTTAAGGAAGAAAGGGTCATTGCTCGTCACAAAGATGTCGTCGACATGAAGGAGAAGATATAGGGTAACCCCCTTGCAAGTGAAGTAGAACAGGGAGGTATCAACTCGGCTGTAGTGAAAACCAAGAGAGGTGAGGAAGGAACTGAACCGAACAAACCACGCCTGAGGGGCTTATCGGAGCCCATAGAACGCCTTCTTGAGACGACATACATGATCCGGAAAGCGAGGATCAATAAAACCCGGAGGTTGAGACATGTAAACGGGTTTGGTCAGAACACCGTGTAAAAAGGCATTGTTGACATCCAATTGATGCAGTGGCCAACCATTTCAAACAGCGAGAGAGAGCACAATGCGAACATTGACGACCTTGACAACTGGGCTGAAAATGTGTGAGAAGTCGAAATCAGGAATTTGAGAGAAACCCTAGGCGACCAGGCGAGCCTTGTAGCGATCAACAGAACCATCACTATGAAATTTTGTCCCAAAAACTCATTTGGAACCAACAATGTTTGTGCTCGGCGGTCGAGGAACCAGATCCCACGTTTGATTCGCGTGGAGAGCATCAAGGTCCGAACGCATGGCCGCCGTCCAGTGGGGAAGCTTCAAAGCGGACTTGAACCCCTTGAGTGCAGAGGATACATCGAGAGCAGATAACAAGCCTGTGGTCGCAATGTCAGCCACATAGCGAAGCTTGAAGATGCCAGACCGAGCTCGAGTAATCATCGAATGAGTGGATCGGGGCAGGTCGGCAGGCTGGGGCTCGGTAGGAGGCAAGGCAGGACGAGCAGGAGGGTGCTCGATAGGCGGGACCTCAAGTGGGCAAGGAGGCAGATTCAAAGTAGCATCAGTGGGATGCGGGCAAAGCGAGCAAGGCTCGGTGCGAGAAGGTGTAGGGCGAGCAACAGGTGCAAGGCGAGGAACTGGCGTGGGAGTGGGTGAATCCGGAACCAGAAATGATAACTCATCAAATTAAGCATATCGAGTAGTGTAGAAGCGG
Source organism: Galeopsis tetrahit (assembly GCA_963675135.1). Taxonomy (NCBI): domain Eukaryota; kingdom Viridiplantae; phylum Streptophyta; class Magnoliopsida; order Lamiales; family Lamiaceae; genus Galeopsis; species Galeopsis tetrahit. The sequence goes on along the minus strand of OY776124.1, from coordinate 57,384,675 downwards.
GAAGCGACCGGATCGTAACACCGAAACCCTTTATGAGAAGAACTGTAACCCAAGAAAATGCAAGGGACACTACGAGGAGCCAATTTATGAGGAGAGTAATTCCGAAGGTACGGAAATACACGGCAACCAAAGGTTCTGAAATTGCCGTAAATTTGAGGCATATGAAAGAGAAGTTCATATGGAGACTTATCACCAAGCACAGGAGTAGGCAGGCGGTTGATAATATAGGTTGCAGTTGCAAAGACATCCTCCCAAAGGAGAGAAGGAACACTGGAATGAAGCATGAGGGACAATCCAGTTTCAGTGATATGTCTAAGTTTACGCTCTACACGACCATTCTGCTGAGGAGTGTAGGGACATGACAATCTGTGATGTATACCCTTGGTGGAAAAGAAATCCCGAACTCTACTGTTAACAAATCCTGTACCACCATCACTCTGAAAAACTTTCATAGAGTCAGAGAACTGGTTGCACACAAAGGTATGGAAGCTGACTAAAACACCGAAGAATTCGGACTTAACACGTAACGGATAAAACCACATGAAGTGAGAGAATAATCATCAATAAAGATAACATAATAATGATAACCATCATTAGAAACACACCGGGGCAGGTCCCCATAAATCACAGTGAACAAGGTCCAAAACGCGAGATGCTCGCTTATTATTCAAAGTAAATGATAAGTGTTTGCTCTTTGCCAATTGACAAGGAGTGCACAAAGAGGGCTTAGGTAAAACTGAAGTAACATCCAAATGACCCAAACGTTTCAACAAATTAACAACTGAAATAGAAGTGTGCCCTAATCTATGGTGCCAAAGCTCAAAGGAGGCCCGCCAAGCTGCAGTGTGGAGAGCGGCGACGAGAGTTGGGTGACCATGCTCCAATATATAAAGTCTGCGGCTACGCCTGCCGCGAGCCAGGGGCTCCTTGGTTACCCGATGCTGAACCACAAACGACCAATAAGGGCATGTTTGTTTTGGGATTTGGAGGATTTTGAAATCCGAATTTCAAAATCTAGTGGATTTTAAAAATTCTAATACTTTTTATGTTTTGTGTTTGTTTTGGGATTTATGTAGGGTATGATTTAACTTTATAGAATAGGATTATAGGTTTTATAGGTATTTATATAGGATTTGTAGGTATTTATAGGGTTGACTTTTATAGAGTTTATAGGTATTTATAGGGTGGGATTTTGAAATCCTGAATCAAAATTCCAAACTGTAACGGGGGTGGAGTTTCGAAATCCCAAATCCGGATTTCCCATCCCAAAACAAACATGCCCTAAGAGAAAATAACATCAATAGGATAATCAGAAGTCAACTATCTAATGGACAATGAATTCTTAGTGAGATGGGGAACAACCAGAACATCCAATAAGAGAAATTTATCATGAGCACGATAAGAACCAGTGTGAGTAATGGGGATAGAATTACCATTTGCGACAATAACATGATCATTACCATTATAAGGAGTGAGGTCATCCATAATGGTGGAATCCAGAGTCATGTGGGTAGAAGCACCGGTGTCGAGAAACCAATCTAAACCGGAAGAAGGAGCAACCGAGCATTGTGACTCGAAGGCCTGAGCGAGGTTGACAGATGGCTGAGGCGAGCGAGCATACCTTTCGGGACAACAACTAGCATAGTGGCCCGATTGTCGACAAATTTGGCATGTAGGGGTGAAGAATTGTTTGCCCCGATTGCCTTGCTGGGCAGAAGAAGAGCGACCACCAGTAGGGCGGCCATGAGAGAAAGATCGGGGCTGCGAGGAGCCAGAGCGCCGATCAAAGGCAAAGGCAGGAACAGGGGCGGCTGGGGCATCCATGGAGCGCTGCATAAGGTCAAAACTGACAGCCTGATGAACCAGATCGCGAAAGGGAGGCATCGGGTTCATGGATATGCGAGTGTCAGAAAACCCAAGAAACTGAGGGTCGAGGCCGTTCAAGAACCAATAACTTTTATCAGTGGCATCAACAGGGCGACCAATAGAAGCTAGTTGGTCACAAAGAAGGCGAAACTTCTTGTTGTATTCATCAACCGAGGAGGTGCCACGACGGAGGTTGAATAATTCACCATGTAACTTGTTGAGGCGAGAGGCAGAGGAATGGCTGAAGGCCTCCTCAATGGCAGTCCAAACGGAGTGAGAGGAGGTGAGGTCGATGACTTCGGCCATAGTGTGTTCAGAGAGAGAAGAGAGAATAAAGCTCAGAATCTTCTGATCCAATGCAAACCAGGCGATATAATCCGGGTTTGGGATATCATTGCCGTCAGACTTAACGGTTTTGGGCGGTTCCGGGCAAGAACCGTCAACATGGGAGAATAGATCGTGGCTGGTGACAACAGGAACAATCTGATTACGCCAAACAAGATAGTTGGACGCGGAGAGCTTCACGGTAAGCATGTGCACGAGAATGTTGAGAGGAAGAGAGGAGGTAGATTCCGCCATGGTGCCGGATAGGAAGGAACGGGCTACGACAGTGAGAATAGAGGGAGAGAAAGAATTTAGTGTGAGGCTATGAGTGACGGCTAGGGTTTAGGTGAGTTTGCCTGATACCATGTGAGAATAGGTATGAGATCACCGTTAATGTGGTGGTTGGGAAATTGCAAAATATATAGTCAAGGTACAAGAGATTTACAAAAAAATAATAATAAACAATTAAGAGAAATATTTACAAGATATAGTAAATAATAATTAAATTATTTATTTCCTATTAACTTCCCATGTTTTTATTTGAAAAACTTGCCCCAACTAATTTTTAGTCGTTAGCCAATCGTATCGAGATTTAATCACGACGAAAATTACCTCTATTTATCAAATTACAACAATTAACTAGTTTGTGTATCGATTACAAATTTTAAAAACACACAATGCATAAAAGATTGTGAATTTTTATACAATTAGCTCTATATTTAATCTGTGACTGATTTAACCACTCAAAAGGTTGTAAATTTTCGTCAAGTCATTTTCACCTGATAGATATGAATAATTTATACGTTTCCGGTGGCCGTTATATACTTCATCCGTCCCACCATTAAGTGCTGTCCAATTTTCTCTGTACACATTGATTAATGAATATAATATTATGTATAGTGAATTATTGATGTAGAGAGGGAATGAGACATAGTGAATTTTGTCAAAAATAAAATAAAATAAAAAGAGTAATTTTCGTTGAGACACTCAACATAAGTAAAATTTAATTAAAGCTAGTATCACGTTTTAGTCTGTTTGTACACAATCTAACATTAAGTGAATGGAATGACAAAACCTATTTTTTGATATATTATTTTGTCACATAAGTTTACACGTTCCAGCTAAAGCTAGTTTTAGTGTCACTGTCACGTTTAAGTTAAATTTAGTGGAACGTCTCAATTAAAACGTGAGAATAGGGCGTTGAAAAGTTGCATAACTACTGAAAATTTTGGAAGGACGCGGAAGGGAAACTATGAAGAAAGCACGGTACAATATTAAAAAGGGGTGGTGGTTGAAAACTCTGTTATAAAACCCATATATTTTTCATAATTTCATTCCTCATAAGTTAAATCAAGTTGAGTCGAGTCGAGTATCAAAATGCCGATCAAAGCAAAACAGATGAGTCCCGTCGGCCAGCTGGCGAAAAGCCTCCTGTCCGCGTGGAGTCTTTTTCGACGCCGGCGCTGAAGAAAGGCGCAGGCACACTTGGAGCCGCAGTGCATGGGAAACGGCGTCGCCGGCTTCCTTGTGGGTTTTACAAAAGCCTTGTCGAATTCAAAGGATACTAATAAACAAACATCCACCTCCACTAACGTCCAGGGGGGTAATCTAAAACCAGGCGGCCTTATAAAGCCCTTCCCACGCACAGGCAGAGACGCCGTCTTACAAAAACAAAAACCCGCGCGCCGCCTTGAAAAAGACCCAAAAAATCAAACCTTATTCTGGAGGGATTTTTGTTAATCACCGTGCGTAGTGGTTTTCATGTTTGGAACAATTTAATTTTTTCCAATTAAGCTTATACTATATATATGTTTGTTAATTCCAAAGTATATCTGTTTGCAATTAAGTCATCAATGCACTTTTTTCTTATTTTGTTAAAGGCTAATTCTCTTTTCTAGTCTTCCCTTTGTATTCAAGATATAAAATGTCACTACTTTTACACCAACTCTCCTCTTCAATAGGAAGTGGGGAATAATTGATCTTACTGGGCCATACATGTTCAAACAATGACTCTTGCAACTCTCGGTCGGGTTGGCAACTCTTGCTAACTTATGTGCCATATCGTTAGAATCTCTGTCCATATGTTGACAATCCCACACTAGAATTGTACATAATAACCTTTTGATCCACCTAACTTCGAATGCACAACCTTTCTTCAGCTTCTCCTGATCATCACAATGAAGCCAAGAACATTGAACCTTCCATATAGCCCAAGCAATCATAAGGATGATCGTCAAATCTTCATTACTTGTCTTTCTAGCCAAGTTAATTAACGAGGAGGTCAGAAAGACAACCATGCGTGTAATTCTTAATCCTTCCCCACATTCCAAGAGACTTCCATGCCCTGCTAGTAAAGGTACGCGTAAAAAGGACATGCATATATTGATAAAGGATCTAAAGGGATATGATGCTTAATTTGATAAATTACCTTCAGTTGCAAAGGCATCTTTCCAAATTTTCCACCAAAATATTCGAACTTTTGGTGGGATTTTAAGACTCCAAAGCTTATTAAGCTAGTCTCGCAGTTTGAGGGACCAACACCCTTATCATCCCACCTATGATTCAGCTATTGTCTCACAAGATTATAGCCCGTTGCAACAGATCGATCAATATTATCCTGAAGAATGATGGGCCAAAAATGAACATCATCCAAATTTTGACCCAATAAAGGGACCTGAAACTTCATGCGGAAGAAAGGCTTGCTTAATCAAATCCTTATTACATGTGTAATCATATATAAGCAATACAATGCCTTACCTGTGAGGCACTAGCAATACGCCTTCATCCAAATCTAGAACCCATTTGTCTATGAAAATATTAACCGGATCCCCTTTACCAATTCTCCCTCGCATACCTTGATCAATGATATCCCTACTCCAGACTAAAGACCTCCATATATGTATGATGGATTTGTTCCCAAACTAGCTTCCAAAAGGTCAACATGCTTAAAATATCGTGCTTTAAAGATTTGGCTCATGAGCGTGTGTAGGTGATTGATAATTCTCCAAACTTGTTTGCCAAAGGGGCTTTATTTATTGAACAAAATAATTTGAAAAAAAAACTGGTTTAGTTGTTTTTTTTCGAATTTTTTGTATTTTTCGTAAGTTTTTCCCCGAAACTTTGGTCATTTTTCGAAAAAAATGTTCTGAAAATTTTATCTCGTTTTTTTGTGATATTCATAGTTAATTTCAGTAAATTTTATTTTTTTGAAAATTTTAAAAACAATACAATATGTGACTTAGTGGTAACCCAACGGTGATTCGTTGGTGATATGTGACTTAGTGGTAACCAACGGTGATTCGTTGGTGACTCGGTGGTGAATGTATAATTATAATTTTAATGATGGGTAATATAATTTATTTACATGTAATTTTCTTTAAAATAAAATAAAAAATAAAATTGGGTGTGAACTCATTAAAACGAGAGGTGTATATAACTGCTACTTATTTGAAAACTCCGCCCCATAATTCATGAATATAATTCAACCCATTTACAAAATTGAAACCAATTACATGTATGTAACTGATACACCTCATATTGATATCGATCCGTGTTAAACGTTTTTTAAAGCAAGCTAGACTTTATTTATTCAATTGTAAAAACTATAACCTTTGAAAGACCATCCACAAACTCCAACACCGGAATGAAACAACATAGCACTTCTAACAAAACTTTAAAACATCTTAACTACTGAAATCTTGGATTAAATTTATATATACAAGCTGCAGCCTTGCTTGACTTTGATTATCAATTTGATAATTCCGATTCCGTGTTTTATCTTTTTATAAGAGGATTGATGACTAAATTGTTCATATAGCTAATAGATTAATTATATATAACATGATAAGTTTCTAAGTATGACCAATCAAAAAATATACTATACTTCTGTGGGAATTATCCCTATACCCAATATTAAGGGCCTCCCCCAAGAACTCTTGTGATCCTCCAACAATGTGGTCCCCAACTCCTTTGTGGGAAATTATTATGGGACCACCTTCCCCATCCAATTTCCTTTGTGGGGAAGGTGTGACACTTGTAGGTTATGGGACCATCACGCTAGGATCTTTTGAAACTCTCGAAAATCTTTTGAGATGCCTAGAGTTCTTTTGAGACTTTCGGGAATCCTTTGTGACTCCTTTAAAATTATGAGGATCTATTTGAGACGTAATTTAAATATGAATTATCATAAATCTAATTTCATAATTTAAACAAATTAAATTAAATCAACTAATTCATGTAATGAGTGTACGGTAAATAATTAAATCTCTAAACATGCGGAACTAAGGGATTACGTGTTTACCTCTTAATTGGAGAGATATCGTTGATAGAATAACAACTTCAACCCAATTGCCTTATCAACCCAATTGGGATCAATCTTACATCAGGAATAGATTGGCAACAAAGGGAAAAATTATTCTGGTTGCGGGATGGAGATACACACTTTTTCAATCAGGCTGCTACCGCTCGAAAAAGGCGCAACAAAGTGTTTCGACTTCAAACGGACACAGTGGCATAGATGGAGTCCTAGGCGGATTTGTGTAGCGTGGTGAGGGAGTATTTTGAAAACTTTTTCCAATCAAATCAAAATGTTACGGATATCCGGGCTTTTCTTAGTCCAGTTAGGACTATGATTGCATACGAACATAATTAAGAACTTATGAATTCATTCTCGAAGAAAGAGTTTTCCCGAGCGATCAACCAGATGCACGGGAATAAGGCATTAGGCCCAAATGAATTTAACCCTTCATTTTTTTTTTCAGAATTATTGGGAAATTCCCACAGAGGTTAGCAGACACTACAATTGTTGTGATTCCGAAGGTGGAGAATCCACTGTTGGGATATATGAATCCTTGAAACAATATTTTAGTTGATGAAATTAAGTTTTGATGGCCAAAAGCAACTTAAAGTTAGTAATATATGTGGTTGTAAGTCATCTTAACTAAGTCATATTGATAAAACTTATATTCTGAGGTTACTAATCTTATACATGTTTACTGATCTTATGAATATGTTTACTGATCTTATATGGTGAATATTTACTAACTGTTAGGAACTAAGCTGATAATGTGTTGTATAGACAGCTTATAGTGTAGGACTTAAATGTATTATACTGTATGTAGTTCAGATGTAGTATAGATAGGTTTTATATTTGTAAAGTTGTATTTTATTGTAATCAGCATTGTAAAGTTCAGAACAGTAGATTAGAACAAGATTAGAAGACTAATGAAGATTCAGAAGACTACTTCAGAATAAGAAGACTTTTAAGAAGAGTTGAAATGAAGCTCAGAAATACAAGAGAAGGAAGCACATAACAAAAGTTGAGAACTGTGCTGACTGGCTCAGAACAGTAAAAGTCAGAACAATAGTTTACTGTGCTGAGTTGGTGTGATTGAAGAATAAGTTTGAAAAACTTATTTAAGGCGTAACTGAAGATATTTGAAGATATGCTGACTTGGAGATAAGAAGTTAAGTCGGTTACAAAACGAAGTTATAAAAACGGTTAAGAGTTAGTTGAGAGTTAGTTTTACAAACTGCTAACTGTCATACTAAAGTCTATTAATACCGTGTGATCTTCTACTTGAAAAGACTACTGATCTAACAGCATTCAAGAGCTATTCAAGTATTCAAGTAAAGAAACTCACAGAGTTGAAGGAGATCTAAAAACTGAGAGAAGCCACTGTATTGAAGAGAAGAAATCAAAGGCTACTATAGAGAAGTTTTACTTTTCATTTTTAGTTTGTATTTTATAAACAAGTGTGCTAGTTACTTGTGAAATTACTAGTCGATCGAAGATACACTTGGAAGTGTAATCGATAAGATCAAAGTCTTAGTCTTGGGACTTTAAGCCACAAGAAACTCAAGAAGAAGAGTTAATAAAACTTCACAACTGGAGTTGTGAGAGTGGATGTAGACATTTGTCGAACCACTATAAAATCTTGTGTTCTTTACTTTCTGTTTGATATCTGTTTGTATTTGTTTAACCAAGAACAGTAAAGTTTAACAAGTAAAAGTTCAAAATCAAGAAGTTGAGTATAAACTTAAAGGCTCACACTATTTCTGAAAGTACTAATCTGAGCTGAATAAGCACAGTACAGTACATAACAACACTAAATTCCGCGTTGCATATTCTGATATTTTGAAAGATTTATAAAAGTCTATTCACCCCTCCCCTCTAGACTTTTACTAGCTTACTCAATTTTAACTCAACTTTGGGACCAACAAGTGGTATCAGAGCAGTAGTTCTTCTGGACTGCTGTTTCTTGATTACCTAGAAAACTTTGAGGGAAGTTTTATGTCCTTGATCGAATTGATCCTTGAACTTTTTCTTTCTAAATCATTTACTTGATAATCTTGATATACTTGCTATCTTACTGATCTTATCTATCTCAGAACTATGGATGACATTAACATTCACAAGCTACCAAAGTTTAAGATTGCAGATTATGACTATTGGAAGTTTCGCATGGAAGCAATCTTCAGTTCAACACATGATCTCATGGTATCAGTAGTGAAGGAAGGTCCAATTGTCACCATGATACCCAACACTGCTACACTGGATACATCTAAAGCTGTAGGTGCTCTTGTTCCAAAACCAAGGTCAGATTTAACTGCTGAAGAAATGAAACAAAACAATTTGGACAACCTGGCCAAGAATTATATTTTACATACCTTGCCAAATGAGTATCTTGGCAAAGTATTAAAATGTAAGACTGCCAAGCAAATGTGGGATAAACTAGCTATTCTTTGTGAAGACACTAGTCGGATCAAAGAAAGCAAACTATCCACGGCAGTTCAAAGGTTTGAGTCATTTAAGATGAAACCTGGTGAAACTATTGATGAGCTTGATACTCGATTTACACACATTATGAATGATCTTGAAGTATTAGGCAAGACTTATACTGATAGGGAGATTAACTTGAGGATTCTTAAAGCTTTGGATGAGAGGTGGAAAATGGTCAAGATGATCATTAAAACCACTCAAGATATTGATTCATGGCCTGCAGAAACTATGTTCCAAACCCTTAAGGCACATGAATTTGAGTTGGATGAAGAAGATCCCGTTGTTGATAGTAAGAAGGATAAGGATATCTCTAAGAATGTTGTTTTCAAAGCTTCTTCCTCTAAGGGGTCTAGATCATCTAAGTCTAAGGCTTCAAGCATAAAAGATGAACTAGATAGTTCTGATCTTAGTCTGAAGGATCAGATGAGCCTTATGATTAAAAGATTTGATAGGCTGAACAAGAGGTATGGTAGATATGACCAATAACACAAATTTTAGCATCACATCTTTTAGGAACAGACCTTAATATCTTATATACTACTCTAACATTAGAAATAGGGTCACCAAGAGAATGTGATTCATTGATAATCTCACTTACCCTTTCGTTATAGGATGAAATTGTTTCATCTTCCTTCATTCGGAGATTCTCAAACTTTGTCCCCAACATTCGAAGCTTTGTCCTTCGAACACTGTCTGAACCTTCACAATGCTCTTGCAACCTGTCCCATGCATCCTTAGAAGTAGAACAGTTAGATATATTTTAAACATAGAGGTATCAACACAGGTAAAAATAACATTTAAAGCTTTAGAATTGTATCCTGCTGTTGTTATCTCATCGGTTGTCCAATCAACCTCTTTCTTGAGTTGAATTCACCATCGGCATCTGCTGGATTCTTTGGTGCATCCCAACCTGTAAGAACAGTCCTCCAAGCACGTTCATTAATTGACTTGATGTACGTTCGCATCTTAGGCTTCCAATAAGCATAATTTGAACCATCTAAAACGGGTGGCCTAAGTGCAGTGGATATGTGATGTGTTTCCATTGCTAACATAAACTAAAACACAATTTAAGCAAGGATCTAAACCTAGTGTCGTCAGGTGTTGACTCTGATACCAACTGAAAGTGTGCGTGAGGTATCTAGTGTTTAAGTGAAAAACAGAACAATGTTACACTGAATGTTAAAACAAATAGTGTAGCATTAACTCTAACAGAATATAAAGAAGTAGACACAGCGGAAGACTAAAACACTAAAACAATAAGAACACAATGGAATAATTTTAACATAGATTTTATTAATAACAAAACCTGTGCTATGCCTTACGGCGAAAACCGATGAGAAATTTTAACATAGATTTTAACATAGATTTTATTAATAACAAAACACTAAAAATGTCGTGTGAAATGTCTCAGCAATTACTTCAACATTCCACAAACCGAAACTACGATCAAGGCAGGTGCCTGAATCCGCAAATGACTTAAGTGTAAGAACACTGTCTAAATAACTAATCTGATATATGATTCACTCTCAATCGATACAAGTCTAGAACTAAATACACGGGAAGGTATGGTAATCTTCGGTGTATATTAAATGATACAACTACTGACCATATCTCCTAACTAGGGTTGAACGCTCAAGAAGGTGTTACTCGAATAGTGCATGCTTTGAAATGAAAGTCTCCAGCGGTATTTATAGAGCAATAACCGAATTTTAGATCCTTCCATATGAGATCCTATTTTTTAGGAACTCAACTTCCATGATCTCTCTAGATCCTTCTTCCATCTTCCAAGTCGTTCTAAACTACTCCACACTCTTCTATCACGTTCTCCAACATTCTGGAATCTTCCAGGTTCCAGACTCTTGTAGAAGCTTCTAAAATCGTACCTGAATGTAAGAGCATTTAGTACAACATTTAATGTAACATTTCAGAAAGGACTTAGAATAAATCAAGGAAGGTCAAATTAAGATGTTGGTAATAATGTTAAAGCATTTAAGAGTTAACAACATCTACACTCCCGTATCCCTCTTTTGACCTCCCCTACTTCTTCCCTCCACTCGTCCTGGATCGAGACTCCGATAATTTCATTGTTCTTGCATATTTTGTTAATGCACCTATGAAAGAATTTAGTGTTGGCATCCCCGTCCTTTATCCATTTAAACCTTGATTTATGTGCTAACGTTGTATCCTTGTTTTTTAGGTCCACAAACAGTTTTGCCCTTTCCTCGTTCCTTCTTGCAATTTATGTTTCGTCCAAACCTAGTGTATCGTCGATCATGTCCAATTCCCACACAGTCTGCCTCCTTGATTCCATATTTTTCTCAATGTTTCTGAAGACGTCCGTGTTCCATTGCCCGATGTCTGCTTTCAACAATTTCAGCTTTTCTTTAAGCACGAATCCCTTCCACCCCGCAACCTCATATCCTTGTCATTTCTCCACGATAAACTTCGTGAACCCCAGATGGTTGGACCATGCATTCAAGATTCGAAAGGGTTTGGGGCCCCAATCCTTGACCTTAATCTCAAGCAAGATCGGACAATGATCGGAAACAGACCTTCTCAATCCATCATTTACTAACATCCTATCAAGTCTACTTTTGCACGTTCCGGCTGCCCTATACCACGTGAAAGCACGCCCATGTAGTGAAAGATCCATCATCCCCAAGTCCCGAATGAACGAGTCAAAGTGTTATATATCCCTTCTGCACGATTATGCTCTTTTGCCTACTCTTTCTGAGCTTCTCCTTACTGAATTGAAGTCCCCGCAACGCAAATACAAGTTGTGGAATTTTGTGTTACAATGCTTTTGATTCATCCTCTCCGATAAGCGGCATAGTGCATATACATTTATCAAACAACATTTTGTCCGGTCTACTCCCCATACCCCATTCACCATCGAGAACGCATCAGTATTCCATATCGCCAGGATCCCTCCTGATCTCCCTTCGGCTTCCCTATGTGCCCAATCAAAGCTTCCTTCCCCTTACTGCCCTGCCCCCTATATCATCAAAATTTTCTCTCTTTGTTTCCTGTACAAAACATATACTTCCTCCGTCCCACAGGAATTTGCACACTTTCTATAAATGAATGTCTCATACTAATTTGCACACCCCATAAAAGGAAATATCTTCATAACCCGCACTCTCAAAATATACTCTTATTTACCCATATGTCATTACTTTTTCACACTCAATCTAATTTTTACTTTACTTTATTTATAAAACTTTACAAAACCACCCCTCAAAACATCACTCATTACACATTTTCTTACACATTTCTTAAATTGTGTGCTATCCCAAGTTCATATGGGACGAAGGGAGTATACACTTTGTGTGTTTTGATAAGTTCTCTAATCTCTCTGCTTTTCACCCTACTCCCCAAGCCTCTGATATTAAAAGATAGTACCTTCATTCATTAAGACGCCGATCTGTTCATCTCCTTGCCTTCAATAGTATTCCTCTCATTATCTTCGGCTATATTTGTCAATCTCTCTATGATCGCTGCGTCTTCTGATTTCGTGATTACCCCTATATCTTTTGCTAGATCCCATGTTTTCCTTTCTGCTTTCACTACCGGTGTCTCTTTACCTTGTGTTCATAGTTCCTCGTGAGTTTCCTGCTTCAAAATCCTCGCCCTCAGCCGATCGGATATCGTTGACAAAGTAGGAAAATAATTGGCTTTCAATTTTCTTTTTTGCCTGCTTCGATGTGCCCCCCTGGCTTCTGATTGGGACTATTTGTGTGGCATTTCTTCCACGTTGATTCCGACTGGGCACATCGCGTGTAGATAATTCGGGGAGTGAACCGTCCGCGATGGTCCTTGATTTTCTTTGATTTCTGCAGCACCAAGAAAAGGGAGATCAAGTAATTTTCTTTAGTGTGTCACGTGGCGCCTCCTTATTGGCTGATGCCGATTTGATTGACTTGATTTGATTTAATTTAATTCTCTTCCATTTTTGAAGAGATGTGGTTTGACTTCCTCCATATATGGTAAGTCAAATCTATTCTTACCAATTACGAGTATTTCGATACTCGTATAATTTGTCCGACTTGTATCGTGTATATTAAATATCACTAATTTAACTATTTAATTAGAGAATTAATTTAATTAGATTCCCAAATTTTAAATAGTAAATTAATTTGATTTTAATATATATTTGTCCACGTGTCGCCATTTGATTGGATGCAATTTTAATGTGTTTACACACATATCTAAGACTTTGAGAGAGAGAGAGAGAGAAGGGATTTGAGAGAGAAAAGAAGCATATTCGAATGAAACATAAAATTGAAGCATATTTCACGAATTAGAGAGAATTTCGATGATAAAATTGACGACTCAAAGAAAAAATCCCAAAAAATTGGGGTTTTGATACAAACCTCAAGAGAGGCGAAAATGAAGAGTATGAGGAGCTGAACAATAATATACAGACGAAAATCGAATTTGAATTTGAAATCTTAAAGCTGAGAGAATAGGTGAGAGAATGGGAGAATAGCCATTTCTTTTTTGGGAAACTGACTGCAACAAATTTGCCTGAGAAAAGATGCACATGGTACTATTGAGAGGAAATGGAAAAAATCGACCTAACATGAGGGTATACTTGACTTTTCACGCCCATTTTGAGTGTTTTAGTAATACCGAAAATTTCTTGAAGATTTGGGTGATACCCTATTATTTCTCGTAGTTTTGAGTAAAAAATCATTTACTTTTTCATACTCAATCTAATTTTTACTTTACCTTATTTATAAAACTTTACAAAACTACCCCTCAAAACATCACTCATTACACATTTTCTTACAAATTTCATAAATTTTAACTACCCCTCAAAACATCACTCATTACAAAACATCACTCATTACACATTTTCTTACACATTTCATAAATTGTGTGTTATCCCAAGTTTTTATGGGACGAAGGGAGTATACACTTTGTGTGTTTTGATAAGTTCTCTAATCTCTCTGCTTTTCACCCTACTCCCCAAGCCTTGATATTAAAATATAGTACCTTCATTAAGACACCGATCTGTTCATCTCCTTGCCTTCAATAGTATTCCTCTCATTATCTTCGGCTATATTTGTCAATCTCTCTATCATCGCTGCGTCTCCTGATTTCGTGATTACCCCTATATCTTTTGCTAGATCCCATGTTTTCCTTTCTGCTTTCACTGCTGGTGTCTCTTTACCTTGTGTTCATAGTTCCTCGTGAGTTTCTTGCTTCAAAATCCTCGTCCTCAGCCGATCGGATATCGTTGACAAAGTAGGAAAATTATTGGCTTTCAATTTTCTTTTTTGCCCGCTTCGATGTGCCCCCCTGGCTTCTGATTGGGACTATTTGTGTGGCATTTCTTCCAAGTTGATTCCGACTGGGCACACCGCGTGTAGATAATTCGGGGAGCGAACCGTCCGCGATGGTCCTTGATTCTCTTTGATTTCTGCAGCACCGTCACACCGAATTAACGAGGGGCTATTGTCGGTGTGTAGAGTAAGCTGGAATCCCCGATGAGAATTCTGAGTTGAGTCCAGTTGTATCCAGATTTTAGGGTGTATCCAGAAACCTAAGGGGTGAATTAATCGCTGGGCCTAATTTGGCACCATTCCCCCTTTCCAAGTTAATGAGCCTAGGCCCACTTTCTCCCCTATTTTCGGATCCAACTACTAGATCAATTTGAATTTTATGCTTGGGAGTTGGTTCAAGTTCCGCATTACTCTCATCATTTTCCACGTGTACCATATTAATTGTCCACCAAAGTTTCGTATGTACTCAAGTACACGGTGTACTTGAGTGGACCTCTATCGGTCAACGGTTAAACTTTAACTTTTTTTTTTCGATTTTTTTTTGTTGAAAATGTATATGTTAGTATATTGAAAAGTGTATCTTTATTTTTTAATAAAAAGTGAATGTTACTATATTGAAAAGTGCAACATTATTTTTAATTAAAAGTGTATGTTATTATAACTGAAAAGTGTATGTTATATTAATGACAAATGTATGTTATTATAATTGAAAAAGTGTATGTTATTATAACTGAAAAGTGTATGATTTTATAACTGTAAAATGTATGATCTATTAATGAAAAGCAAGGTTGTAGAAATCGGAAATCGCTGATCGGGCGTTTTCTGTCCGCCTAGCGCCTAGGCCGACTAGGAAATCCGATTTTTTTTTTTTTTTTTTGTAAATTTTAAAAAAATTTAAAACAAAGAATTATTAATAGTTAATACTTAATACTAAAAAAAAGTTCATAATAAAGACAAAACTAAAAAATACAGAATAATTAATACTAAAAAAACAGTTCATAATAAAGATAAAACAACTAATTTCCACATGTTTCAAATTAACATCCCAAATTCACATCACAAAAAAATCATGTTTCAATGTTTCACATGAAATGGTCAAAATATTCAATTAACTAAACTAATTAAGTTAGACATTTGGTTGATTGTCCGTAGTAATCTCTTCATTTTTTTTTAATGTTTCACAATTTGTTGTAGGGTAAATTAAAATGTAATGGTAATTTTTGTTTTTTATTTTTTTATTTTATTTACTGAGTATAAAACGACGTCGTTTTGGAATTTAAAATTAAAAAAAAAAAAAAAAAAACGCGATTAGTCGGAAACAGCCGCCTAGGCGGAGACTAGTGGCCCAACCGACTTTGTTGGCCGATTTGCATGAAATCCCCTCGGAAGCCTCCCGCCTAGAACCGATTTCTGCAACACTGATGAAAACTGTATATTATTATAACTGAAAAGTGTATGATCTATTAATGAAAAATGTATGTTATTATAACTAAAAAGTGTACGTTCTATTAATGAAAAGTGTAAGTTATATATTAATGAAAAATGTATGTTATTATAACTGAAAAGTGTATGATATTATAACTAAAAAGTGTATGTTAATATAGTTGAAAATATTATTGAAAAACGTAATTTTTTCTGTATAAAAAAAAAATCGAAAAAAAATCGAAAAACAAAAAGTCAAAGTTTGACCGTTGACCGGTCAACGGTCAACAGTTGACTAGTCATGGTCCACTCAAGTACACTGTACGTGTACTTGAGTGCACAAAAGACTCACCCTAATTGTACCAGTCGTATCATTTTCTGTCATCATATCGTCCTCGCCTACATGTTTCACTGATCCCCCGTTCGATAATTCTTATTCAGCTTTATTCCGGTCATATACCGATACGTTGTCGATACTTGAGTTGTCATACTTCTCAATTTCTCCATCTCCTCTGTATCATTTGACCTGCACCCGTAATGGCATGATGGTTCTTCCGCCACCTTTATTTTGAACGTCGCTCCATCAATCACAACGGGTATAACTTGGTTAACATCGTTTAAATATGGTACCTCGTCCTCCTCCTTTAACCACTTGGTGTCCTCCTCCTGCAGGGTTTCGAAAGAAACTATGGTTTCGGGCAGTCCCTCGTTTGGTTGCTTCTGCTCCTCGCTCGAATAGGGTTACGTTCTCCTTCTACCGCCACTTTGAACGACACACCGTGTTTCCTTCTGCTTGAGTCTGCATCAAAAGGTTGTGGGCTATATATAGTATGGTTTTGGCTACTGCCTTTACAGCTGTCGAGCTATTATTCGTCTCTAGATCCAATCAACTAAAGAGTATAGGACAGCCGCATTAAAAGCGTCTTGAATGGAGGAACAATATTACATTATTGCTAGTCCTATGCTAGTCCTATGCTCGTCCTCATCACATGAGCTAGGAGAGTATGTATATCTCTAAATACTTATGAACTAAAAACATAAATATTATCCTTAGTCGCCCGCGTCCTTGGTCGTTCGGTTGCATGGTCACAGGTCGTCCGAAGCTACATGCTCTCGATGAGGTTTTCTCTAAACCTTGGACCGCACCGGTTCACATTCACTTATGCTCGCACTCGAGCATATAAAAACTTGTTGACTTGCTGACAAAAGTTGACTAGTCGTTGTAGGGCCATTCACATGGTCGCCTATTGACTAATCGTCTCCAAACTGATGACTAAGATAAATATTGACTTTTCAACGTACGTTTGACTCTTTGATCGTATATAACATGGGACCTTCAAACACCTTAGAAAATCGAATATTGGCGCTCAAACCTTAAATACACCCGTTAGCTATTTAAAGTCTTTGCCTTTATATTTTACTAGATGAGCACCCGCGAATGTAAATAAAAATTAGTATTTATAATATATTGTATATTTAAATCATTTTAAAAGATAGAATCTAAATAAAAAATTTGAGAAATATAATCGAATGAGGCAAATAATTTTCTAATTAAGGAGAAGACGACACGTCATAAAAAAAATTCTCTATTAATATATATAGTCCTCAATTGTTTATTTAATTATTTTTTTCTTTCAGAATGTGTCATCATAAAACTGTTTAATTTAAGATGATTAAAAATCACTCCCTCCTATTCTTAATATAAGTCATTTTGACATTTCATTTTCTTAGCAAATTATACGACGTTTTGCACTTTTTTATGTAAATTAATTATATTTCTTTCAAATTTAATCTAAAGATCACTAAATATTTACATAAATTTGTTCTTTTTTATGAGACTATCATTAATTAAGGGTAACTTGAAAAATAATTTTTTTCTTTTAAAATATGTGTGAATGAGTTTAGAATGAAAAATATTTTGAATAGAGGGAGTATTATTTAAGTTAACAATAATAGTGGCTAGTGTATAAGAGGTAAAGAGGATAAAAATACCGGAACACTTATTTTAAGATACGTATTGATTGGTCGTAATCCAGAACTTATCATATGATAAACTAATGTATTAATAAAACATATAATAATTTCAATTACACAAGTAGTCCATTGTCGTCCAGTGGTTAGGATATCTGGCTTTCACCCAGGAGACCCGGGTTCAATTCCCGGCAATGGAACCTTTTTTTAATAATTATTATCATCAATCCAAACGAGAATGAATTTCAAATATGACATTAATTTATTTTTTAATTCAAACAATTGGAGCAGATTCCATTAGACAAATTATGGTTTCATTAGTCAAAAGATTCACTTAATGAGTATCAAACTTGTTTCTTGTTCTTCATGCAGATCCTCAACAAATGCTCTGCTACTTCATTCATTTGTTCTTCTTCCTTCTCTCTCATCATCTCACCCACCTTTTGAACTACACATCTCACCCCTTCATAAAAAGCCTTCTCCACCATCACCTTATTAATCGCTCTCGCCACCTCTTCTCCCGCGTAAACTCCACTCTCGTCTCTCTCAACCCCTACTCCAAAACCAGCCTCGACCACCACCAAATACTCAGATGCCCTAAAATCTTAGTCTGGGGCACCCATTTCGACAAAACCAATCCCCTCTCCTTCACCGTTTCAACAAACCCTAGTGGCAATACGTCCTCTAAGCAACCAATCGTCTCTCCATCTGGAAACCTGATGACCCACAAAAAGTCAACATCACAAGATTGAAGCCCTTTTGCCACTTGTGCTATCTGATCCTTTGTTAAAAACACTCACTCCCAAACGAAATGTATATCGTAGACCGTAAATTTCTCTCATTTAACCACTTTATAATCTCAGAACTCTCCTCATCACTAGAATGCCCAATAAGTGGGCCAGTATAAACAATCTGTTTCTTGCACAAAACAGAGAGATAGTGAATATACTTGTCTTCAACATCTCTAGAGCTCTTCATCAATACAATGTCAGTAGATCTCGACAGATTACCAAACGTGAAATCATCGCCGTCTCCATCTTTTACGTTTGGCAAAATACGCCCTCGGAGCTTGTCCATCTCATCTTTTGCCACACTTATAGCCTTGTAAGGGAAGGTGGAGGTGTTGGATAAATTGATTAATTTTAATTAATTAATTGATTTTAAAATGAGAGTGGAGAACACTCGTCTTTGACCAATTTATTGAGGGCTATAAATGTAATTTCAAGGAAATTAAATGGCATAAAATTGTTCTACTCTCGGAATAGATGTTCGTAGTGTATTTAAAATCTCAAAACCGAATTTCGGTGAGTGAGAAATTAATTCATGAAGTTGAAACGTCAAATAATACACTTTATGGGATAAAGTGTTACAACATGATAATTGTCCCACATTGAAACTTTGAAAGTTTAATGGGACTAATTACTCCTTATAAATAGGAGGGTGTTACAATGGTTGAAATAATAATGACTAAGGAGCAATTCAATAGTCTATATGGATGCACGTGTGTGCTCGTCCGATTGAGCTTGGGCCTAGTCTTGGGCTCGTGACTCGTGGGTTTTAAATTTGGGCTTTCAGACCCATCTATAATTTTGGAACTTGAATATTTGGGCTTGGCTCATACAAATCAAGTTTCCAGAAAGTTGAAACCCAATTCGAAATTGGGTTAACCCAAATAAATTTAAAAGTTGAATTTCAACTATGACGAATTTGGACGTTGAGGATGTCTAGGTACATTGACGTTACAAATTTTGATGAACTTGGACGTTCGGATGTCCAAGTTCATAGACGTTTCAATAATGAATTTGTAACCGCAAAGGAGTTACAAAACCATGAATGTCATAATTAAATCTTGTAACCGCAAGGCGTTACAAATAGCATGAATGTCATAATGAATGTGGAGACCCCTCACATGTTTGGAACATGCCTATAAATAGGGTACATGTTTTATGTTGAAAAACACTCATACACACACTTGCATACTCACACAAAGAGACACAACACTTGATTTTCTAGAAAAAATCATAACATTATACATATTTGCATTGAACATATAGAGTGCAGTCCAGTTTTCGTGTCGATTCAATTCGTTGGAACTTTATACGTTGTGGTGCTGCTCGTATAGAGGCGAAAGTCGTTTTACCTTTTAAAACGTTACGTCAAACCGTGAGCACTAGCCGTGACGTATTCGTTTTGCGGGAAAATGGTTTCCTTGACTCGACTTTAACTTTGTTCCTATTGTTCGTGAGATGGGGTCGTTGCTGTTGATTTCAAGAACCTGCTCGTTTTGGAAAGTTGCTAAAGGAGAAAAGCTGCTAAAAGAGGAAAATCGAAAACTTTGTGTAAATATTAATTTAAGGGTAAAATGCAAGTTTGGTCCCAAGAGAATTTTTCGAAAACAATTTTGGTCCCACGTTCTTTTTTGGTCCCATTTTTTGCAAAAATGGTCCCAACTGTTAAATACTTAACAGTTTCTGTTAAGTGATATAGTGCAAAAATGGTCCCAAAGTAAAATCAGAGGGAAAATTCTTTGGGATTAGTTTTCTTGGAGGGAAATGACCTACAAAAGATTATTTTTAATTTAATATTAGTATATTAGTGTCAACAAAGTTATTTTTAAAGGAAGAAATCAATATTTAGTGCACGCATACAAGCAGCAGGAAGCACAGTAGAAAAGTAGAAAGAAAATGTGCCACCCCATTCCCTTCCTTTTTATTCCAGCAAAAATTAATCTCCTCAAAAGCTTCCTCAACCAGAAGAATTCTTTTATCAGGTCACCAAACCTTGAGAAATCTGGCTTTGACATCACTAAAGCCTTGTAGCAGACTTGAGAATCAGTCTCAATGGATATCCGAGATAGTCCTTGTGCAGCTGCGATTTGGGCAACCAAAGCCTCGACCTCCTCCGCCCTACACATTGGAAGTGCACGCTCTAAGAAACACCAAAGAACCGGTTCAGCCTCGTTCCGAGACACCCCACCTACACTCACTTCCAAACCAGCAGAAAAGGCCCCAGTCTAGCCTTACATGTTCTCCTCCCTATAAATATTTGCCTCCAAATAAAATAATTTAAGAACTACTCATTTTAAAACGAATACTTCATCGAATACCACAAACTAATTTGTACGAAAAATGCTCATCAAACTAAACTCAATTAATGTCACCAACACAAAGATAACCAGTGCACACAATTCAGTGAAATATAATAAAAATAAGCAGCAATTAACACCCGTTTCAGCCAAATATACCAACAAAACAACTTCGTCAAACATAAAACCAAAATCAATAAGAAATATATTAATATTAAAATAACAGTTGAAGAAAATATTGTTGAAATTTTGAACACACATGCCTAATGTGTTGCAGAACAAAACCATACAAAAATTAAAATACATTAATTCTAATTACTGCACTTGTAATAAGTTAAACTCATATACTAAGACTCATATCATTTGATGTATCAGGTTCTCATCCTAATGTGAAGTCGAAGCAAAATTTGTGTTAAAAAGAAATGGAGCTAGCTCAACACAGATTCAAAAAAGAATGGAGATGCCATTGTCTTGGCCTCAAAATAAATTGTATTCCTTGCAAACCAGAGTTTCTAGAGTAGAGTAACAAACAACATTGCATCCTCCTTACCAATTGATTGAATCGTCTCGACCACCCACTCATCCAAAGGTTGCACTGAAGCGTCAGGCCCACGGCCACCCAATTTAAGACGTGAATCTAACTAGAAACTCTGAGCCCACCCACAGTCACGATGTGCATGCTTCGAGGTCTCAATATCCAACCCACATCGACACATTGGCTCCACCCACAAACCGCCCAATTAGATTGATGCAAACTGGGAGAATAACTTTAAGGCACCTCCAAATGAAAACCTATATTTTTGGAATTACTTCCAGATTCCATACCCAAGAGAAGTCTATATTCTGATGCATGGCCTCCCCCTCAGTGTCCACCCGCTCCCTATCAATCCAACCAAAAAATTACCAAAATTGACAAATTACCATGACTTCATTCTCATTAATTCCAACCAAAAAATCACCAAACTTCACATATTTTGTTGAACTTACAAAAAAATCGTAAAACAAAAAATTGCAAAACTCTCACAGAATCACATTATCACAGAATCACCAGAACACAAATTATTTCATCACAGGACTTAAGAGCATGAAACAAGGAAACTTGTAAAACACAAAAACAGGGCATGAAACACAGAAACTTGTTCAACACCCTAGATTTTGGAGGAACTTACAATCTTGGGGAGGTTCTCCAACCCTAGTATTGCCTTGTCGCAACATCTTTAGTGGTGTGTGATTTTGCGTGCAATTTTTCAAGGCGATATCAGGGTTAGCGATTTTGAGTCTGATTTCAGAGTTCTTTTTGCTTTTGGGTGCGATTTTGGGGTGCGAGATTTCAAGGTTTTTCGATTTTGCATGCGATTTGGGGGGTTTTCGATTTGAGGATTTCAGATTTTGGGGTTTTCGATTTGAGGATTTCAGATTTTGGGGTTTTCGATTTTGGGATTTTTGGGGTGCGATTTGGAGTGCAAGTTTAGGGGGTTTCGATTTTGGGTTCTTAGAGTGATGATGGTTTTTCAATTTGCAATTTCTTGCCTGAGATTTGAGCATTTTTTTGGTATGGAATTTTTTTAAGGGTTTCTTTTGAGAGATTCTTGGTGTTGATCGAAATGAGATGTGTAATTTTGTTTAACGGAGCGTGTATCTCACACCCTCGATTCCGTTAATTTTGGATGACAAAATTACATGGGATCTTTTTTGCTCAAAATGGGACCATTTTCGTGAGCACTGTTTCTCTTGGGACCAAATTTGCTTTTTTCCCATTAATTTAATTGTATTTACAGTTTATTATTTATTTTTGTCAATTTTGTAAAGCCATTGTTGGGTGCTCAAAAATTCCAACAATCGCAAAACGAATATTGTACTCGTAGCAATGGCTAACGACGGAGATAACGATAACAACGTTATAATTAGCAAGGTTCCTCTGGGAGGATCCACCCATGGTCGATGAAAATGACACGGATAATGCTAAACATGTTGTCTACGACCAATGGGTCGTTGTGACTTTATGAGTCGTACCTACGTCCTTGGAGGACTAGTTGACGCGTTGTATAACGTTTACCAATCGGTTCGTACTGCCAAAGAATTGTGGGAGTCTTTGGAACGAAAGTACAAAACCGAGGATGCCCGAACTAAGAAGTTCGTGGTATGAGTCTTTATGACTTGTTTGTGAAACTCCGGATTGAAAAATACAACCGGAGAATGGTCAAATGCTATAATAATAATAACATATGAATAAAATTACATTTACGATTATTTATGTAATTAAATGTTCCTCTTTATAGCGTTTGAGATTTTTGTAAATCTAAAGCTATAAAAAGATTAATAAATTATAATTTATTAATATTCCAAATATCAATAAACCGAAAGGGTGTATGATAATATTGATATGTGTGGAAGTTTAAAAATTGACAAAAAATGCCATTTAATTTTGAAAGGAACATTAGACCCCTACAATTAAGTCACATAGACATACGTGATTTGAAGGTTGTGCAATAAGAGGTGGGTTTGTAAATACCTCAAATTAAATGTGGGGGTATTTAAAATGTTTGGTCTCAAGCAGATCTGCTACAAAAGGTTTAAAACCGAGATCAAACAAATGTGCTAGAAGGAATGAGTCCAAAAATCCACAAATAAAAACGTAAACGGTACGGTGGTAACCCAACCATGTTGACCGGAGATCCCAAAATCTTGGTTCAATGGGAAAACTAAGCTGTGATGTTTGTTAGAAACACTTGGTATTCCCGACTATTCCTTGGAGAGCACAACACCAAGTGTCGAAACCCGTAAGATTGTGGTAAAGGTTAAGTCTTTGACTTTTAATGATTCCTAACGCCTCGAGGAGGTTGAGTATGACGGGATACTCTAAAGGAGATCACCTATATAAGTGAGAAGTGAGGGCCGCTTCGACTAACACTTATTAAATTAATGGATGTCCATGGCCAAAACGGACAAAAATGTGAGAACAAAAAGGCATTGAGGCTTTATTGTGTCTACATTGTTGTCTCGGTACACACCAAGGAGGAATCGTTCAAGGCATTGTGTCCACTAAGCCACCGGTGTACTCGATAGTGTTTGACTACGGAAGGTTCAAAGCCACAAGCTACCTATCCGGATGTAATAGTGTCTCTTGAGAACTAGATTGCGAGTCTGCATAATTATAGGTGTAATTTCCACACATGTGGGGGATTGTTGGAGAAATTGGTTAGAAATTGATTAATTTTAATTAATTAATTGATTTTAAAATGAGAGTGGAGAACACTCGTCTTTGACCAATTTATTGAGGGCTATAAATGTAATTTCAAGGAAATTAAATGGCATAAAATCGTTCTACTCTCGGAGTAGATGTTCGTAGTGTATTTAAAATCTCAAAACCGAATTTCGGTGAATGAAAAATTAATTCACGAAATTGAAACGTCAAATAATACACTTTATGGGATAAATTGTTACAACATGATAATTGTCCCACATTGAAACTTTGAAAGTTTAATGAGACTAATTACTCCTTATAAATAAGATGGTGTTACAATGGTTCAAATAATAATGACTAAGGAGCAATCCAATAGTCTATACGGATGCACGTGTGTGCTCGTCCGGTTGAGCTTGGGCCTAGTCTTGGGCTCGTGACTCGTGGGTTTTAAATTTGGGCTTTCAGACCCATATATAATTTTGGAACTTGAATATTTGGGCTTGGCTCATACAAATCAAGTTTCTAGAAAGTTGAAACCCAATTCGAAATTGAGTTAACCCAAATAAATTTAAAAGTTGAATTTGAACTATGATAGATTTGGACGGTGAGGATGTCTAGGTACATTGACGTTACAAATTTTGATGAACTTGGACGTTCGGGTGTCCAGGTTCATAGACGTTTCAATAATGAATTTGTAACCGCAAAGGAGTTACAAAACCATTAATATCATAATTAAATCTTGTAACCGCAAGGCGTTACAAATAGCATGAATGCCATAATGAATGTGGAGACCCCTCACATGTTAGGAACATGCCTATAAATAGGGTACATATTTTATGTTGAAAAACACTCATACACACACTTGCATACTCATACAAAGAGACACAACACTTGATTTTCTAGAAAAAATCATAACATTATACATATTTTCATTGAACATATAGAGTGCAGTACAGTTTTCGTGTCGATTCAGTTCGTTGGAACTCTATACGTTGTGGTGCTGCTCGTATAGAGGCGAAAGTCGTTTTACCTTTTAAAACGTTACGTCAAACCGTGAGCACTAGCCGGGACGTATTCATTTTGCGGGAAAAGGGTTTCCTTGACTCGACTTTAACTTTGTTCCTATTGTTCGTGAGATGGGGTCGTTGTTGATTTCAAGAACCTGCTCGTTTTGGAAAGTTGCTAAAGGAGAAAAACCTCTAAAAGAGGAAAATCGAAGACTTTGTGTAAATATTAATTTAATTGTGTTTACAGTTTTATTATTTATTTCTGTCAATTTTGTAAAGCCATTGTTGGGTGCTCAAAAATTCTAACAGGAGGCACTCCCCATGGTGTGCACATGATGGTAAGACGAAAAAGGTGTTAGAAATGGTGCACCGTAGATGGCTAAAATACTTTATTAGAAAACGAAGAATCGAGGCTTGTGTAAACACAATTACCTTAAAACAATATTCGTCCTTCACTCTCGGTGCTAGTGACTGTTAGGACGTTTGTTTCCCAGGATACAACGATTAGATAGCAACAATACTAGCACAAGTATTTTGCTTACGGCGAACCGAGTAGTTGCCCGAAATATATCACCCGAGTGCCAAAGGAAGGAGATAAAAAATGAATGCAAATTTAGCGTAGCAATTGCCGGAAAATGTTTGTATCTCTTTCCAATCTTGTTTTCTTGTTTCTTCCATGTGTTTTTCGTTCTCATTGGGGCTATGGGTTGCAGCTACTTATATAGCCAACCCAAATTTGTAACTGTTGGCCGCAATAAAGTAGCAATTAAATATTTGGACCAAAACTGCAAATTGGACCAAAACTGCCTTGACTACTTTTATGAATTCTTTCAAACACATGCGTAACCTCCATGCTTGTAACCTCCAGCCATAATTCAAGTTTTAAAATTCAAATTGAAACTGCCCGAAATTTATTTCGGCGGTTTCGATTTAATTTATTTCAGCCGGTTACAAATGGAAAAACCGAGGCAAAAGTAGTTTTTCGTCCGCTACCAAATTGGTGCGACATTCGTGTAAAATTACAAGCTACTAATCCTCATTTGATATTTTCCAATATAGGACAAAAACAACTTTGTTTTTCCTACTCAAATTTTTGGTTACCACAATTTTTTGAAAATTCATTTCGCATTCATTCCAACTCCAAAAATGGGTGAATGAGATATCGAGTCGAAGCTCACTTCTAGGCACATTTTCCAACAACCCCCACATGAATGGAAATTAATACAAACACCAAAAGATTTTTGGCGATATAAATCGACGTTAGAAACTTGCATAGGATAGGTAGGTGTCACCCTTTGAACCTTCCCTTGTGAAAGCACATTTACTTTACTAGTTAGTCAGTAGACGCGATGTCTTTGAACTGTCAACTGTTTTGTGTAAATGATAATGCACTTCACTCAAGTTCTTTCTAACAACTCTCAGTTCTCATGGTTATGTTCGTTTTGGCCATGAACATCCGCCTGGTTCTGCAAGAGTGTTTAGGAATATGCCTTACAATATTCCCTTCGAAGCGGCCCCACTTCTCTCTTACATAGGTGATCCTTTCAAGAATTTCTCTCAAATTCTTCTTGAATCATTAATAGCCATTTTGCTATTCCTCATACTATATCACTGTAGCATCTTTAGGCAATGGACTTTTAGGGTTTTAATTATCCCCCACATGACAGTGATTCCCGAGTTAGATAATTAGGTTGTCCTTTTGAACCTAGTTCTTGGGATCTCCAGTCATTTAGGTAAGGTTTTCCTTCATCTCAACTCATCTTTTCTAAGGCTTTTAGTCCCATTCCTTTTGATGATGTCATAACTAACTCTCGATTTAACCCTTTGGTTAATTATTTGCAATATTATCCTTAGACCTCACGTAGTCTATTGAGATAACTCCAGTTGAGAGTAGTTGTTTAATGGTATTACGTCTACGACAAATATGTCTAGATTTTACCATTGTACAAATTGTTGTGTGTCCTCCAAATTAAATTTGAGGGTCATACACAAGAAACAATAAGTGCTAGCCACTGTTATGTGCATTGCCAATGAATACATCATTAACAGTTTAGGACCTATTTTCATTTTCTTAAGTGGTGGAATATACACCTTTGCTAGACACCCCCACACTTTCAAGTGTTTGTAGGATAGTGCTTGACCATGCCATAATTCATATGGATTTTTGTCTATTTTCTTATGTGGCACCTTATTTAAAAGGTAATTTGCAGTCAACACTGCTTCTCCACACATATTATGAGGTAACCCTAAATTTAGCAACATTGTATTCATTTTTTTTTTCAATGTTCGGTTTTTGAAAAGCATGAACTTATCAAAAGCTTCATCTTTATTCTTTAGAAGATACACAAAATACAATTTTTGTGCTATTATTTATAAATGTGGTAAAATATTTATTTCCACCACGAGTTTGCACGATTTTTAATTCACACACATTTGTATGAATTAAATCAAGTGGTTCACTATTTCTTTCAATAGTTTGGAAAGATGAGCAAGTCATTTTCGCTTCCACACAAATCTCACATTTGTGATTTGTATCAATATGGAGTTTTGGTGTGTTAATTAAATTCATCATTTTTTTTTAATGAATTAAAATTGACATGTCCCAAACAACCATCTCTCGAATTTTGGTTCAAAAACCCTTTTCGAGTCAACCACTAAGAAGTTTGAGGAACCGTCCGACAATAAATTTATTTATTTCGGCATCCTTTATTTTATACTTCTTTTCTAAAATGCTCCACATTTCTCTTATGGATGACACTTCGATATACACATCGTATGATGCATCAATATGATTATTTTTCGAATAATTTCAAAATTTCTTGTAGCATCGATTGCAACTATTAATCTTCTTGACTTAATTCTTGTCACGGAAGAATACATATCAAAGTCAAGGAATCTTCGGATTAAATCCAAAATTAAATTTGCCTCTTCAAGCACAAATATACATCAAAATTATCATTTGATGCTAACTATCAAGTGATATGATCCAAGAGTCTCACAATTTTCATATCATTAAAATAATTTTAATTCACAAGGCGTCCATGAACTCTATCATAGACCCAAATAAATCATTTTCAAATGGCTTAAAATCCTTGATGATTTGACCATTTCAGTCCACTAGACCAACTCGATGGTCTAATTATTTGATTCAAGTATCATTTAAATCCGATCAATTAATCAATTCCATATTACAAACCTGAAAATTATACACTAGGCTAGGCCTTCCAAGCGATAACCATATTTTATAAAATTTGGCATATTATGAGTCAACATAAAATCAAGTGGAAGAATGACATTCTCACCTTTGATTAAAACCAGATTTTATCAACATAAACATACTCTTTTGTATAGAAGATGGTTTTACATCATTAATTATTCTTTGCCAAAAATAATTCTTATTAACACAAAAGAGGAACAAATATATTCACGAACCTCTAAATCATCACATCTTCGTATTAGCCATCTCGAAGAGAATATTGTTTTAAGATTGTTAGAAATGGTGCACCGTAGATGGCTAAAATACTTTATTAGAAAACGAAGAATCGAGGCTTGTGTAAACACAATTACCTTAAAACAATATTCGTCCTTCACTCTCGGTGTTAGTGACTGTTAGGACGTTTGTTTCCCAGGATACAACGATTAGATAGCAACAATACTAGCACAAGTATTTTGCTTACGGCGAACCGAGTAGTTGCCCGAAATATATCACCCGAGTGCCAAAGGAAGGAGATAAAAAATGAATGCAAATTTAGCGTAGCAATTGCCGGAAAATGTTTGTATCTCTTTCCAATCTTGTTTTCTTGTTTCTTCCATGTGTTTTTCGTTCTCTTTGGGGCTATGGGTTGCAGCTACTTATATAGCCAACCCAAATTTGTAACTGTTGGCCGCAATAAAGTAGCAATTAAATATTTGGACCAAAACTGCAAATTGGACCAAAACTGCCTTGACTACTTTTATGAATTCTTTCAAACACATGCGTAACCTCCATGCTTGTAACCTCCAGCCATAATTCAAGTTTTAAAATTCAAATTGAAACTGCCCGAAATTTATTTCGGCGGTTTCGATTTAATTTATTTCAGCCGGTTACAAATGGAAAAACCGAGGCAAAAGTAGTTTTTCGTCCGCTACCAAATTGGTGCGACATTCGTGTAAAATTACAAGCTACTAATCCTCATTTGATATTTTCCAATATAGGACAAAAACAACTTTGTTTTTCCTACTCAAATTTTTGGTTACCACAATTTTTTGAAAATTCATTTCGCATTCATTCCAACTCAAAAAATGGGTGAATGAGATATTGTTTTAAGATTGTTAGAAATGGTGCACCGTAGATGGCTAAAATACTTTATTAGAAAACGAAGAATCGAGGCTTGTGTAAACACAATTACCTTAAAACAATATTCGTCCTTCACTCTCGGTGCTAGTGATTGTTAGGACGTTTGTTTCCCAGGATACAACGATTAGATAGCAACAATACTAGCACAAGTATTTTGCTTACGGCGAACCGAGTAGTTGCCCGAAATATATCACCCGAGTGCCAAAGGAAGGAGATAAAAAATGAATGCAAATTTAGCGTAGCAATTGCCGGAAAATGTTTGTATCTCTTTCCAATCTTGTTTTCTTGTTTCTTCCATGTGTTTTTCGTTCTCTTTGGGGCTATGGGTTGCAGCTACTTATATAGCCAACCCAAATTTGTAACTGTTGGCCGCAATAAAGTAGCAATTAAATATTTGGACCAAAACTGCAAATTGGACCAAAACTGCCTTGACTACTTTTATGAATTCTTTCAAACACATGCGTAACCTCCATGCTTGTAACCTCCAGCCATAATTCAAGTTTTAAAATTCAAATTGAAACTGCCTGAAATTTATTTCGGCGGTTTCGATTTAATTTATTTCAGCCGGTTACAAATGGAAAAACCAAGGCAAAAGTAGTTTTCGTCTGCTACCAAATTGGTGCGACATTCGTGTAAAATTACAAGCTACTAATCCTCATTTGATATTTTCCAATATAGGACAAAAACAACTTTGTTTTTCCTACTCAAATTTTTGGTTACCACAATTTTTTGAAAATTCATTTCGCATTCATTCCAACTCCAAAAATGGGTGAATGAGATATCGAGTCGAAGCTCACTTCTAGGCACATTTTCCAACAAAAGGCCTGGCGCCTGAAGTTGGATGAAGCCATCTTTGGAGCCCATGGCTGGAAGAAATCATATATGAGAAGATGAGGCTTTACAGAGTCGAAGATCTCGGAGAAGCTCGAACTCGATTCTTGAAAGGCTTGCAAGAGGGATGGGAGAAGATTGGATGGGAGATTCTTGGTTGTGTGAAGGTGCGGAGTAAGATGAGGGATTTGAAGCTCTAGTAGCTTTATTGAATCATGATCATGAACAAAAGTAGATACTAAAGTTTCTTGATAAGAGTCTTTTGGAAAGTTCAAGAAAGGGATGTATATGTCCATGGGCTAACATAAGAATCCTCAACTTATCTTCTTCTTTTGCCATTGAAAAGATGAATCAAAATCTCCTGAGATGCGTCAATATTTATTCTTACAACATGTGTTGATTGTCAAGTCAATGTTTTCATCTTCTGATTTTTTATAAAAAGTTCTAGAGTGTATGTAAATCCAGATACATGGCCTGCAGTTATTCATATAATAATATCAACTTGCAAGATATATATAATCAGAATAGTTGTAAATAGTCGGAGTAAATTGTCTTGTATGTTTGTCCAATCATGGTTTCGACACATTCCTCACCTAGTATCGAGACTTAAAAAAAAAAGGGTTTTAAATTAACACTTGAGTTCACATGAACTTTTGAACTCTTTTTTTTTTAATATAGTGTTACAATTGTGAATTTGAAGTGTGTCACTGTTTAAAAATAATGTTTGATAGTGTTAAATTGTGACACTTTATATACACAATTATAATATTTTGTATGTTCAACAATGATACTTTGAAAAAAAAAAATGTTTACCTGAATCCAATGCAAGTTCATAAAAGTTTTTGCCAAAAAAAAAAAGAGAGTGAACCTTCAAAAAACTTGTGGTTATACACTTTGCGACGATATTAGCCGTCACAAATTAGCGACGTATATTGCCTTCGTTATTTGTAACGGTTTTCAAAATTCCGTTGCGACGAAGAAAATAGTAACAACCCCAAAGTCGTCGCTAAACAGATTGGCGACGGTTTTCCCGTTGCTTATTCCATCGATAATCATTACGTCTTGTAATTTAGATCTATTTTAATTAGTTTAAATCCTTTAAGTATTATCTTTTCCAAACACGTCATAGGGTGTCAAATTGACATTCTTCTTTGCTGGATTTTTTTTAATTGTGGAATGAATTGAGAATTTCAGCGAAATGTACAATTTACATTTTTTTTAATATTTTTAAATAATTATGTTGTTGAAAAAAATATTTTTAAATAATTACATAAATTAAAAATTGTAAGATTTCATCGGTAGTTATGGAAACTTTTGAACACCCTATCGTTGCATTCAAATATGTCCCAGTTATTTAATTTATATTTTCATTGGTTTCTTATTTGAATTATTTATGCTATGAAGTAACGAAAATCGAATATTATGTTAGTTGATTCTAATGCATGATAGAAGAAGAGTCGTAGTGTCACGCCCCAAATCTGAAAATACTGACCTTTCAAAAAGTACTTAAAATAACTAATTTTAAATGTGCCAAAAATTGAATCTTAAATGTATAACGTTAAAATAAGGGACGCAACGACTATATAATTAAAATCACGTTAAATATTGCAGCGGAAACAGTTATAATATAATTCAAGTGGAAAATACCATTTAATTATTTTACAAAGAATCTTTAAAGAAAAACAATATCCAAGTAAATAAACAAAAAAATATTCATTTATTCTTAAATACATGAAAATCGTCTCCCATCACCACGCCTCGCCATCCAACTTAATTTTCAACCTGAAATTGTAAATGTTGGGGTGAGCATGCAAGCACACTCAGTGGGATTTTAGTCATTCAATAGTTAATGCTAAAAATAAATAATCAAGTAATTGCAACTTAGTAAATAACATTCACATTGCCACATATACTTTGCCATTGATACTTTGCCATTGTAATTTCATTGCATGTTTGTGGACCTTCCCAAAGCCAAATTAATGACTAAGGTATTCCCAGACATCGCATGTTTGTGAACTTTCCCAAAGCCAAATTAATGACTAAGGTATTCCCACACGTAGTGAGCACGGCGGGTCGCACCCAAAGATCCGTCGGTCCCGGACCCCATTTGGAACCCCTGGCTATTAGATAACTTTGCCAATATACAAACTTGGCCAATATATACAAACTTTGCCAATATATATACAAACTTTGCCAATATATAATATACCTTGCTAATCGAATAACAATAGAAATGGATCCACATAGTAAACAATTAACTCAAACATTAAATAGAGAATAACATTGCAATAGAGCTCTACAAACCACCGTAGAAATTAAAGCAATTAAAACCCACCTCAATAGATAAACGTGAAAGTGATACGATAAAGCCTCGTAATTATCGTCGTCTAGTCGTGCAATACATAGAATAGCAATTGAACGAATTTCTTATTAACTAAACATTGCTTAATAGAATAATAAAACTTAAGGGGCCGAAACGCATGTGGTTTGATATTCAATCAAGTACTGTCCACCAACATATATATAGCATGAGAGATTAGGAGATGAGGAGGATAACTTTTAAAGAAAATAAATGGGATGAATTCGGTTACTCCATGAATTTATTTACAAATTTATAATGCAATTGTTATACATTTTTAAACCGTTGTGTAAACTTTGAGAAATAGACTTTTTATTGCCCCACTAAAGACCAAAGAGGGAGTTACAAAAATATAATTAACATGAGGAAGTTATAAATAATTTATTTACAAGTAATAATAATATTTAAAATAATTAATACTAATACAAGGTAAAAAAAAATTGTGGGTATTACACGTAGTCATCTGATTGGATCATATCAGCTGAGGAAGATTCTAATGCATGATAGAAGAAGAGTCGTAGTCGTCTGATTGGATCAGATCAGCTGAGGAAGATTGGTCAACTCAGGACAACTCTTCTGAGTCTAGGTCTTCAGGTCTTATTAGTAGAGTTGAGGTCAAAGTCATTTGAGCCATGTCAGTTGATACCTAAATCAGCTGAGTCAAGTCTTCTGGTTCAGTTAGTTACTTTCTATTCGGTTATTCTATTCATGGCACTTGGTGAATTAGATAGTAGCAATTCAATATGACATTGGTCATCTATATATACCCCTTAGATTGTATAGATTATGTTAGATCAACTTGGATCATATTAGTTAAGTGAGTTAGCAAGTTCTTGAGAGAGAGTCATACCTTGTAATCTGTAAACACGTGT
Organism: Galeopsis tetrahit; assembly: GCA_963675135.1. Taxonomy (NCBI): domain Eukaryota; kingdom Viridiplantae; phylum Streptophyta; class Magnoliopsida; order Lamiales; family Lamiaceae; genus Galeopsis; species Galeopsis tetrahit. The sequence goes on along the minus strand of OY776124.1, from coordinate 57,351,349 downwards.
TCTAATAGTGAGAAGAGAAAATATTTATCCTCTGTGGACGTAGATCACATTGATCAAACCATGTAAATCTGTGTCTTGTTCTTTTACTTTGATTTATTTGGTTTCTTATGTGTGCTTAAGTTTATCATTTGGATTTGATTTTGTATTGAGATAAATCATAACAATTGGCGTCGCCTGTGAGAAGTGAAAGATAAAGCTCAAGAATGAGTTCGGTGAAGATGGAAGTTAAGAAATTCATAGGGAAGAACGATTTTGTCTTGTGGAAGGCAAAGATAAAGGCTCTCTTATCACAACATGGGCTGAAGGATACCCTTACCCCTCTTTATCCTACTGCATCCGAGGCAGATAAGGTCAAGAGAGAAGAGCTGATGGAAATGACTCACAACATTGTGGTTTTGAGCCTAGAAGAATTTTTTTTGAGAGAGGTGATAAAGGAGAAAGATGTAACATCCGTTTGAAAGAGATTGGACAACCTCTATTTGACACAGTCTATATGTCTAATATGATGTTCATGAAAATGAAACTCACAAATTATAGGATGATAGATGATAAGGCTCTTGGTGAACAGCTGGATGAGTTTAACCAAGCTATTGATGATTGTGAAAAGAGAAAATTTATAAAAAAGACCATTTAGGCACCTAGCTTCTTAAATAAAGACAACTTTTATAATCTTTTAAAAAAGGACAAAAACATGTGTAAATAACCATTTATGCCCTTACATTTAAATTTGAAGAATAACTATTTAATTTATATAATAATGGAACAAGTCATACATTCCATATATTTCGCCAGCATTCTGTTTAATATCACGCATATGGAAATACGAATCTCACCTTCCTTATTTCGTTTGCAATCTGCACGATTCATACGAATTTTCAATTAAAGCAATCTTAATTTCCCAAAAACCGCCTTAATTCAGAATTCCTCGTCCCTCAGAATCTGTTTATCGTGTTCTGCATTTTTTCTAGTTTATTGCATCGCCTTCTTTTCTAGTTTATCGTCCCTCAAAATCTGTTTAAATCATACACATTTTTATCAGGATTTCAAAACTCAAAATTTTAAAAATCAAATTTCAAACTGTCGAAAGCCCGAATCTAATTTAGAAAAAGTATAGCCTTTAATCACGCGATCAAGACACTAGACTTTTTCTCTTATTTCCACTCTCGGTTTCTTTCATGGTGCCGGGCCGACCATTATCAGAAAATATCATAAATTAAACCCCTAACTTTGAAATATCATAAATCCCCATGATCGCAAATCTCGATTAGGTTTCATCAATTGACGAAACGCATCTCGTTCGTCTCCTAACTCGTCGATGGATTTCACCGAATTGGAAGCAATCGAGGGTTTACGTTGGTCGTGGCATTCATGGCCCACTTCCTGGCCCGAAGTTCACCGACGGCACATGATCAAGAGACTTTCCACGCGATCGTTTCTTTATATTCCTAGGGGATTCAAACTTCACCGATTTCTTCATTATGGATGACGGACGCGAAGCCGCCGGAGATATAGTATAAACTTTTAATTCCAAGGGTCAGATGAAGAGTTTTGCCAAGGGTATGATTTTTAATTCCACACGTACACACATAATTTGCAAAGAATTTAGGATTTTTTGAGATGATTTTAATTTAGGTTCAATTTGCTCCGTTTTCGTGTAATTGTGATGATTTACGTGCGCGTTGCTGAAATGTAGTTCATGATTATTTGTTATTGGTTTGGTCAAGGGATAATGCAGATCTTATTTTGCATATGTATACGTATTTTTGCATAATCACATTCTAATATGAAGATACCGTACTATTTTTTCTGCATTATTCATTTTATTATGCAATTTTAGATTTCATTGTTCTGCATTATTCATTTTATTATGCAGTTTTAGATTTCATTGTTCTGCATTACTCATTTTATTATGCAGATTTAGCTTTTATATTACTTTTCCAACCATGGTCTAGGGAGCAAAATGTTCTTCTCACTTCTCACTTCGTCTTCTTCCGTACTTCACGATTTCCTTTCTTCACAAATTGGAAAACCCCAAAATTCTGCACAAAATTAAGCTCTTCTGACCGGTGTTAATTAATTTTAGGAAAGTTTTAATTAATTGCGTAATTCTTGAAATTAATGAGCTGATAGAGTCAGCTTTTAATTTCAAACATTTGGTTTTAATTAATTGCGTAATTCTTGGAATTAATGAGCTGATAGAGTCAGCTTTAAATTTCAAACATTTAAAGAATTTCTCCATATTAATTCCGAATTTTATGTATTAAGGGAATGATGGTACATTTATGTGCCATTTTGTCCTTATTCTGAAACTATTTTGGATCATGTCTTTATTTAAAAAAACACTAGGTGAAATGACCTTTTATGTGAAATCCCCTTGTGAAAACATTGGAGTATCCTTAGATGATCTAGAAAAGAATTTCCTACTTCTAGACTCCTTATCTCCATTATATGAGATCTTTAAAGATGCCATACTGATTGCAAAGAAAGGGGATGTCAAATATAATGAGGTAGTATCAATTCTTAAAACCAAGAGTTTGCATGCGGCAAATTCAGGAAAGAAGGCCAAGAACAAAGAAACGGCCTGAATGTGAAATTCAAAGCTGGCAAGAATGGAAAGAAGAAATTCGAAGGCAAGAAGGATGATGCTAAGTCAGCTGATAAATCCAAACCTGGATTTATTAAGAGGATAACTTGCTACAAATATCAGAAGGAAGAGCACTTGATTATAGATTGTCCAGAATTCAGAAAAGTTACTGAAGTCAACAAAGCTGATGTAGCTGAGGCAAAAGATGGTTATGATAGTGCTTAAGTTATGAATGTAACTGATAGTAGGCTCTATAATGAATGGGTGCTAGACTCTAGGTGTTCATTCCACACATGTCCCACCAAATTTTGGTTCCAGAACCTAGAGATATATGATGGTGGATCAGTGTTGTTCGGCAATTATGAGAGTTGTACTATGAAGAGCATTCGAACTATTAGGTTGGAGATGTTTAATGAGAAGCCTAATCTCTCTTGGTACACTTAATGCTTTGGGTTTTGAGTTTAAAATAGAATATGATCTTCTGCTTGCGACCAAAGCTGATAGAGTGGTGATGCAAGGCGGAAAAGGAAATGGGTTATATTCTTTAATTGGAGAGACTATCACAGGATCAGTTGATATTGCCATGAGTGCTGAAGATATTATGCTTTGGCACAAAAGACTAGCACATGATGGTGAAAAGGGCCTGATGGAGCTGTTCAAGAAGAGGGTTTTCTCAAAGAAGATGATCAAGGGTCTAGAGTTCCGTGAGTAGTGTATTCTTGGGAAGGCCAAGAAGAAGTCATTCAAGAAGGGAGATAACCACACATCTGAGCTTCTGGACTATGTGCATTCAGACATTTGGGGTCCATCAAGAACACGAACACTTATTTCATGTCAATAATTGATATCTTTACTAGAAAAGTTTGGGTATTCATTATCAAGAACAAGAGTGAAGCCTTTACAAAATTTAGAGAATGTCTTACTGAGCAAGAAAGGAAAGTTCTTAAAGCATTTAAGAACAGATAATGGCCTTGAGTATCTCTCATAAGAGTTCTCTGAATTTCGTAAAAATAAAGGCATTACTGAAAATAGAATTGTTCATTTAAACCCACAACAAAATGGGCTAGCTGAAAGAATGAATAAGACTATTTTAGAGAAAGTAAGGTGCATGTTGGCTGATGCAAAGTTACCAAATTTTTTTTGGGGAGAAGTTGTATGTACAACAAGTTGCTTGATAAACGTAACAGAACCCTATCAACTGCAATAAATGGTAAAACACCAGATGAGATCTGGTATGGCAAGTTGTGTGACTATTCAAAACTTAAAGTGTTTGGATGTCAAGCTTATGCCCATATTAAACATGATAAGCTAAAGCCAAGGGCTCTGAAATGTATTTTCATAGGCTATCCTAAAGGTGTCAAGGGCTATAGATTATGGTGCCTTGAACCAGGCCATAAGAAACTTGTTATCAGCAAAGATGATGATTTCAATGAGAAGGTGATGGGGTATCCTCAAAATGGAAATCCCCAAGACCTTGATGGATGAATTATAGATGACTTAGAAGAGAGTTCCTTAGCTGAGGTGGAGTTCCAGGAGTCATATGAGTTGGCATCAGATGAGTTGGTCGGGCCAAATAATCTGAAGGATCAAGAGACCAACCCACCTGAAGGCTAGGGGATGTCTTAGATCAGTTAGATGATGGTGATCAAGAAGACACCAACATGGAGGACAACTCAACTGATCTCCGAAATTATAGTCTAGCAAAAGATAGGCTCATAAGACCAGGGGCGGACCCAGGATTCATGGTTAGGGGGGGCCGAAATTTTTTTAGTGATTAGGTTTCTCAAATATGTATATCATTATGCATGTCTTTAATTTATTACATTAACTAATTGAATATATATATATATATATGTGTGTGTGTTAAAAATAGTGATGTTAAATTGCAAGAAAATAATATAGTGAAAAAAAAATAAACACTCAAATTATGGAGCAATGGATATATTATATTATTTTCAAAAAATGAACACTCAAATTATTGGAACAATGAATATATTATTTATATATTTTGTTAAATGTTATTTAAAATTAAAAAAATTAACAAATTAAACTATTAATTAATTTTTTAAGGGCTTAACATGAGTTAATAGAAAACATGTTTTAAGGGATTTTCTTAGGATAGTTTTTGTATCGCCTGGACTATTAATAGTTCGGATGTCAAATTGCATCGCTCTGTGTCGCCCTCTGTGTCGCCCTAACTTGATACCTGTTGCCTTTTTTTAATATTTTAAAATAATTATTTAAATTTTATTTTATTATTTACTATTTTATCCTTTATTAAAATTAATAATAATATTATTTAAATTAAACAATACGAATGTAAAATTAGATTTTTTTAATAGAATTAAATTATTATTTTATTTATATTTTATCTACACCTGCTCATTTATTTAGTTCACCCTCAAATTTTTATTTTACTACGGTTATCTGCACCCGCTCATTTTATGAGTTCACCCCAAATCATTTTTTAACCATGGTTATCTGCAATCGCTCATTTTATAAGTTCACCCAAAATTATTTTTTACCACGGTTATCTGTACCTGCTCATTTTATAAGTTCACCTCAGAAGATTTTTTTTTTAAATGGAATAATTACATTTAAAGGACTATATTATCCTTTTATTAATTTACACAAAATATAATAAAATCAACCCTAATTTGTAGGGTGATACTCGAGTACATGCAAGATACCGGTACACACCAATTTTAATTTTTTATTTATATTTTATCTACACCCACTCATTTAATGAGTTCACCCAAAAATCATTTTTTTACTACGGTTATCTGCACCCGTTCATTTTATGAGTTCATCCCCAAATCATTTTTTTTATCACGGTTATGTGCACCCGCTCATTTTATGAGTTCACCCCTAAATTATCTACACCCCTCATTTTATGAGTTCACCCCAAATCTTTTTTTACTACGGTTACCTGCACCCGTTCATTTTAGGAGTTCACCCCCAAATCATTTTTTATCACGGTTATGTGCACCCGCTCATTTTATGAGTTCACCCCTAAATTATTATTTTTTACCACGTTTATCTACACCACTCATTTTATGAGTTCACCCCAAAAATATTTTTAAAAAAGTAATTACATTTAAAATACTATATTATCCTTTTATTAATTTACACAAAATATAATAAAATCAACCTTAATTTGTATATTTACAATATGTAGTCAAGTCATTACCGAGTTACCGTCGATTCACCATCAAGTCATCCATATTTTTAGAAAAAAATCGTAAAACATAATTTAAAAAAAAAACTATCGAAATTAGGCAAAAATCTTGATTTTTTTTCTTTCTAAGTTTTCTTCCCTCTCCTCTTTTTCTCCCATTTTCAGTTTTTATTCCAAACTTTTAATTTCTTCGTTTTTTTTCCTTTTACTTTTTTTTTTATTTTCCATTTTTTCATGTGTATTTTTTTTTAAATTTTAATACAAAATAATATTATATGTATGATTTTATTATAGTCGTTAATACAATAAGTAATAACGAGTAATACCATAAATTGTAATCAGTAATACCATTAACAGTAATTAGTACGAATAAACACTTATCTTATTCAAAGTGAGATGGTCTCATGGCGACACTGTTCATAAATTAGTAGAAATAAACACTTTATTTTTTCCAAAGTGTTAAAACGTCATTCTCAAACTATGTTTTGGAAAGCAAAATTTTGGTGAAATCAGAATAAAAAAACTTTAGAAAATGTGAATGGAACTATAGGAAAACGTCATGATCAGACCATCGATTAGTTCTAAAAATTATGTGTCCATATAATGTTGCTTACGAATATTGACCTAATGTCCGATTTGTATAATGTAACTAGATTGATTGTTACCAGACTTGAAATTTACATTATTGAGGACACATTTTTATTTTGGAAGGAATGTTGGTAGTAAAGTTTTTATTTTGAGTATAATATTGAGTGTTTCGATGACACGGCTCCCATAGAGTTTCGAATAAGATAATTTCTTATTCTATTGTCTTTTGCAATGACGACAAATAAAAGTTAAAGGTCAGTCTCTTTTCATGGTAGGTGTGTAGTGTGTACCTTCTGAAACATGTTCATGCATAGACAATTATATGTTGCAGCCCTCTAGAGTTAAGAGTGTATTGAAAAATATTTACCTAGATTCAAATGAATAACAAATTTACAAATTTATACTATGGAGTACATGTTTCAAATATTTTTTTAATTGACAAATTAAACTTAAAATATATTATAAATTTATTTGAATTCTTTAAGGGCACTAACAGTCCTACGTTGCCCATTGTGACATTGTCCCTCCTCTACGTTAAAAAAAAAAAAAAGAAATTGTGATCGAGAGCAAACCGAGTAAGTGGAGACTTTTTGGGCCAACAATGTTAGCCCATTTAATTAAAAGTGGAGAATGTTTTGGGCTAGCATTTAATTAAAAGTGGGCAGCCCAATTGTTTTATCAAAGAAAATAACCAAATTGAACAACCAATTTCTTGAATTGTGCGTGAGTAATAACAAATGTTCAAAAAAAAAAAAATAACATAATGTTCTTTCAACAATTACAACGAAAAAATACATCAGTTTTTCAAAATAATCTCATCTTCATGTTGAGCCCCCTAAAATATTATAAAACATGCTGAAATTTTATAATATTATAAAACATGCTGAAATTTTATAATAAATGAACAAAAAATTCCTCAAAATTAATCCACACAATTGATGTCTTTTGTCTTTTCTTTTTAATGACAAAATCATTATCTTAGGTATTATTAGATGAAGTTGTGTCATCATTCTCATGTTGAGAAGACAAATCTACAAAATATACATTAAAAATAAAATTAATAAATGTCAGAATCTTATCATATTCATAAATTTCAAACAAATCTCATAAATCAATAACCATATATAGAAATCATACAAATTTTATATGAATAACAAATCAATAACCATATAGAAATCATACAAATTTTATATGAATAACAATTGAGATTTGAGAATACTGCGTTAATTTGAGTGTGCAGAAAAAACAGAGTATTAACACATAAAAAAATCAAAAGTTCAATCAGAGGCTCAATATCATATAAAAAAAACTAGCAGTAATTATCAACAATTTGAGAATACTTCTTTTTAGACATACTAATAATACTCATAATTCGACTAAAAATGAACAAAAAAAATAAAAAATATAAATATAAATTACGAGCAGCGGATGTGCAGAGAGTTTTTTTGAACGTGTTTGGGATCGGAATGAAATTTTGTAGGTTTTCTCCAAATTTTAAAAAACCCAGAATCTCTGTTTGTTAGATTATATAAAGTATCTTCGCTAATTTTCTGATCATAAACATATCAATTACTCCATGATCATAAATTGTAACAACTGGTTTTCTGAATTCTGAATAGACGACCGACCAATAGCACATACAATAGCCACGTCCAATTTTGTGATCTCGAAACAGAAATTTGTATAAAAAATTCAACTAAATTAATAATTTAACCTAAAATTCAATTCTTTCAAATAAAAAAAGATAATTTATTGTTTATTATGATTATTAATGATATGAGAATTAAAATAAAGATTATATATTATCAATTAATTTTTTTATTAATCATGTGAGGATAAATTTGTAATTTTATAATTATATATTTAAAATTATTAAATTTAATTTAAAAGTGTAATAGGGCGACAAAAAACGATAATAAGTGCAATGCAAGGCGATGGATTCTGCGACGCCAAATGCAACAGGTAGCAGGTCATCAAATATAAGCCATTAGATTTCAGATCTGATGGCTCAGATTACTGGACTGTTGATAGTCCAGGCGACATTGGACTGTCCTTAGAAGGCCCCATGTTTTAAAAATACAAAAGTCATTTTTTTATCAATAATAGTTTCAAACATGAAAAATATAATTATTTTGAAACGTTAAAATGCGTATAAAATAAATAAGTATAAAATAATTATTTTTATATATAAGTATCAAAATTAAATACTGTGAGAATTTTTTTAGCCGACTTTTATAATAAATTCATTATTAAAATAACTTATTAAATTAATTTATTAATAATTATATTACTAATTTTATTTAATTTAAAAAAAAAACTAAAAAACAATTAATATATATAGGGTGGGTGGGTAGGGGTTGGGGGGGGGGGGGGTGGGGCCAGGGCCCCCCTGGGGTTATGCGTGGGTTCGCCCCTGCATAAGACAGATTCTTCCTCCATCAAAGTTTGGCCAAGATGATTTGGTATCATATGCTCTGATCACAGCAGAAGATGTGGAACATTATGAACCAAAGAATTATAGAGAAGCCGCCATCACCAGTTCAGAGAAGGAGAAGTGGATAATAGCCATGACAGAGGAGTTGCAATTCTTAGAGCAAAATCAAACTTGGATCCTGGTAGATAAGCTTATCAATCAGAAGCTAGTCAATTGTAGGTGGTTATTCAAGAAGAAGATTGAAGTTGGATCAGATGAGGAAAATGAGCTCATCAGATTCAAATCCAGGTTGGTAGCAAGAGGATTCACCCAAAGGGAGGACATTGATTTTAATGAGGCATTCTCTTCTGTTGTTAAGTATTATTCCATACAATTACTTTTGTTTAAGGTTGCACAAGATATCCTTGAGTTACATCAATTAGATGTCAAAACTGCTTTTCTGCATGGTGGTCTAATTGAAACAGTATATATGCAACAACCTGAGGGTTTTATCATGCTTGAAAATGAGAGTAAGGTATGACTTCTTAAGAAATCATTGTATGGACTCAAGCAGAGTCCAAGACAATGGTGTAGAAAGTTTGAAAACTTCATGCTTTCTATTGGGTTCTTAATAAGTAGATATGATAGTTGCGTGTATATTGGTAAACAAGCTAATCTTGAGAGCACATATCTACTGATTTATGTGGATGATATGTTGATAGCTAGCAAAAGTATGAAGATATGATCACTCAGTTGAAGGACCAGCTGAGTACCATCTTAGAGATGGACTTAGGTGAAACAAAGAGGATATTAGGAATGGATATTCCCAAAGACAAGAAAGCTGGAAAGCTGTTCTTATCCCAAAGAAATTATGTTCAAAAGGTCCTTAGAAGATTTCTTATGCATCAATCAAAGTCAATGAGCACTTCCTTTGTTCAACAGTTCAAATTTTTAGTGAAGCATTCTCCTCAGACTGAAGATGTGAAGAAGCAGATGCTTGCTGTTCCATATGTAAATGGTGTAAAGAGTCTCATGTATGTTATGGTCTACAGTAAGCCAGGTTTAGCCTATGTTGTTAGTATGGTGAGTAGGTACATGAAAAATCCTAAAAGTTTCATTGGGAGGCATTGAAGTGGATCTTAAGATATCTGAATGGATTAGAAGAGTTGAGATTGAAGTTTGAAAGGTCAGTTGTATCAAAGTGTCCTCTGCAAGGATTTGTGGATTCAGATTTTGCTAGGAATATTGACATAAGGAAATCTCAATCTGTTACATATTTACCCTCTATGGTACTGCAATTACTTAGAGGGCTGCTCTTCAATCAATGGTCACTTTATCCACTATTGAAGTCGAGTACATATCCATGACAAAAGTTGTCAAGGAAGCAATTTAGTTAAAGGGGGTCTTGAGAGATTTTGGGATAAATCAGAAGAGTGTTACTGTTCTTTGTGGCAATCAAAACAATATCCACTTAGCCAAGCATCAAGTATTTCATGAGAGGTTAAAACACATTGATGTGAAGTTGCATTTTGTGAGAGACATTTTGAAGAAAGGATTAGTAGAAGTCCAGAAGGTTTCTACAGAAGAGAATGCAGTTGATATGCTTACTAAGGCTTTACCAAGTAATAAGTTCAAACATTGCATCAAATTGGTAAACCTTAGAACTTGAGATGTTCACTAAGGAGAGTGAACAAAAGCCTTGAGAAGGGCTGAGAGGAGACAATCTTGCATTAAGGTGGAGAATTGTTATGAAGTAATGCAAATTTGATATTGTGTTAGCTGGTTCTAATGCATGATAGAAAAGAGTCGTAGTCGTCTGATTGGATCAGATCAGATGAGGAAGATTGGTCAACTCAGCTGATATGCCTTGTCATCTGATTTGGAGTCATCTCATCTGATAGTTCTAAGACAACTCTTCTGAGTCTAGGTCTTCTAGTCTTATTAGCAGAGTTGAGGTCCAAGTCATCTGAGCTATGTCAGATGATACCCAAATCAACTAAGTCAAGTCATCTGGTTCAGTTACTAGTTAGTTTCTATTCGATTATTATGTTCATGCATGGCAGTTGGTGAATTAGTTTCTAGCTAATAGGGCATTGTTCATCTATATATACCCTTTAGTTTGTATAGATTATGTTGAATCATATTAGTTAAGTGAGTTAGCATGTTCTTGAGAGAGTCATATTTGTAATCTATAAACACTTGTTTTAATAGTGAGAAGAGAAAGTCTCTATTTTTCGTGGACGTAGATCATATTGATCGAATCACGTAAATCTGTGTTTTTTTTTTACTTTGATTTATTTGATTTCTTGTGTGTGCTTGAATTTATCATTTAAATTTGGTTTGTATTGAAACAAATCATAACAATTTACTTATTTTGTTAGTTTCTTTTTCGTATTATAGCTCCTAGGTCCGTAGCTTATATGGCTTTTGATTAATTGATTATTATATATATATCATTGATTATTATTTGATTATTTTATGTCCTCTCAATTGTTCTTTGTGGGGATAGAGCCCACAAATCTGGTAGTTATGGAAACTTAATTATAGTAAGTGGAGCATATGCATGCATGTTTAGATTATAATTAATTGATCTAGATTTAAAATAAGCAATTGTTTAGATTTACAATTCACTTTTTTTTGGCAAATTAGCCACCAACTCAATTAATTTTTTTTTATTTTTTTTTTTTGCCTATCAACCATATTTCAAAGCTTTTCTCACTCTTTATATATTTTTTAATTACTTTATTGTTTAATTTGTTTAGAATTTATTATTTTATACTCCCTCCGTCCAATTTTATTATGTCAACTTCTCCGAGCACGAGTTTTAATGAATATTGATTAATTTGTGTATAAAATAAATGAGTTGGGGGTATGATGTGATGTTGTGGAGTACATTTATAGGTAAAGTGATTGTTTATAAATAAAGTTAGTGACAATTTGAGTAAATAAGTGATGGTTGGAGGGTGGAGATAAAGTAGTGTGAATAGTATTATTTCCAAAAAGGGAATTGACATAATAAAATTGGACAACCAAAAAAGGAAAGTGGAAATAATGAAATTGGACGGAGGGAGTAATTATTATTTAAATTAAATAATTTTAAATTTCATGATTAATAATAATGGTATATTTAAAAATGGAAAGCATATAATTTAATTGTAAAACAACGTTAATAATTTAAATTATAAAATTCAATAGAAAATAAAACATACATATCGATCATAAATGTATCCTTTATTAACAATTATGGAATTTGGTGATTTGTTCATTGATTTTTTTTATATTAAATATATCATTTTTTAATTAATTTAATTTAAATATAAATATGAAATTATATATGTGATGATAAACAAATACGTATTTAATAAAATATAAATAAAATTTGAGTTTGATGATTGAAAATGATTTTATTGTTTGACTCAAATTTAGTGGCAATTTGATGATTTTGGTGGCAATTTGAGTCCGAAGATTGGAGATGGCCTAAGTACTCCCTCCCCGTCCTCTCAAGAATTTCATACTTTCATTTTTTGTTTATTTCTCAAAAGTTTGTATATATACTTCAAAATAAAAATGATCATCATAATTTCCACCTTCACAATATACATATATTTATCTCTCATGTCATTACTTTTGAGATCCACCATACATTACTCAATTCACCTACTTTATTTATTTTATGTATAAAAATTTACAAAATTACCCCTCAATATTCTCATTATTACACTTTTTTCTTAAACCATGTGCCCAAAATTTTCCACAAACTTTTCGAGGACAGAGGGAGTAGTTAATTTTTTTAAAGTTTTGCTGGAATTGGTAGGTTGTTTTTTTTTTCAATAATTAATTTGGAATCAATCTCACCGTCTAAAAGACTTCAATTAAAGTTAGAACAAAGTTATGTATGAATGACATGCATTTTTCAATACTCGCCTTTTAAGTGTAAGAGGTTCCTCGTAGTAAAACTAAGTACTCGATTAAATTATCGAACCACGAGATTAGTTAGCTTGCGTGTTATGTGTTGCCACATAATTATAGTGATGAAACATGAAAATTAAATGCAAAATTGAACTAATGAATGCTAACTAAGAAACACAAGTAAAATGATGATCAAGATCAAATGAAGAGAAGTAGTGTTCGGGTCTTCTTCATTATGTGGAAACCGATTAAAGCTTATCTTGGACGTTTAACTTATTGGTTGGTGTGTGATAAAAGTAGTGTTCGGGTCTTCTTCATTATGTGGAAACCGATTAAAGCTTATCTTGGACATTTAACTTATTGGTTGGTGTATGATAAGAGCAATCACTAAGAATGTATCTAATAAAGCACCTAAGATCGGGAGGAATGATAGAGTCGTTCTTATTCGGGTAATCACACAATTAGAGGATTTTACCTAAATTATACTAATTTAATCCCTAATCATGATTTTCCACTTGAATACTAGAAACCAAACTTCTATGATCTCCTCACCAATTATCCAAACTCACATTCAAGTAATTAATGTAGATTAATGGGGTTCTAATGAAAATTACCAAACTCACGTTGCGATAATCCAATATAATTAAACTCAATTACTCGACCCAACCCTCGATTATACGATCTATCAAGACTAATCAACTCTCGTTGCACTAATCAAACTTCAAAATATAATTCAATAATTGAATTCAAGTAAATGATCATGCAGAGCTCATTAATCTAAATCAAGCTTAAAAATATAATTCCATTATAAATCCAAATACCTACAAATTAGTCAATAACTAAATTAACAAAATAAAACAACCACACAGTAGAATATAAACAATAATGTTTTAAATTTAAAAAGTTATCACCTCAGATGATTTTGAAATCCTCTAATTCTTACATAAATTAAATACTCAATTGAAATCTATACATTAAAGAAAATTAAAAGTTAAATTTATGAATGAAGTGGAGTGTGGGAGGAGGAAGATTTCCCCCAATGAACTACTGCCCTATTCTTTCGCCTAATATAATTCCTCACGGCACTGCTGTTGTTCCCTATGTTAATCTCCCAATTGGCCGAAGCAAATATTAAAATGGGGCCTCCAAATTTAATTCATGGGCTGGATTAATTAATTAGGGGCGCGGTTAAAGACACACACCGACCTGTTGAGGACACCCACTCGATGAGTACACACGTGAAAAGCCCAAAAATACCCTTAACCTACATAAAACCCTAGTTCTATACATTCATTCCAAAAAAAAAAAGGGTACATCCACCCCCTCTTTTCCTCCGCCCCTCTCCCTCCCCTTCTTCCCCCATCCACCACATCACGGCACCCCTTCCGCCCCTCCAACCTCGCCGCAGCGCCGCTGCCGAAAGAAGGACGCGACCGTCGTCTTCTCCTCCTAGAGACGCGGCCGCTCGCAACCCTCCTCCCTCTCGCGCCGCAGCCTCCTCTCTCGCCCTCGCACCGCCACCGCGGCCTCCTCTCTCGCCCTCGCGCCGCCGTTGCAAGAAGGATGCGGCCGCCGTCTCCCTCCTCCTAGAGACGCGGCCGCTCGCGTCTCTATCGCACCGCCACCGCGGCTTCCTCTCTCGCCCTCGCGCCGCCGCCGCAGACTCCTCTCTCCCCCTCCTCTCAGAGATGCCGCCCCTTCCAAAAACGCCGCCCGTTCGCCACACAATTTCTCCCCTCGCCGCTCGTTTCAGGTAAGATTCGGATTTTTTAAAATTTTAGAAAAATTAGGGTTTTTAGAAGTTCGAGAAAAAAATTCGAACATATTGAGTTTGTTTTGGAAAAAAATTCGAACAATTAGTGTTTGTTTTGGAAAAACTTTCGAACATTTTGTGTTTGTTTTGGAATATATTTCGAACAAGATGTTCGATTTTTTTTTTTTGGAAAAAATTTCGAACATTTTGTGTTTGTTTTGGAAAAAATTTCGAACATGTTGGGTTTGTTTTGGAAAATATTTCGAACAAAATGTTCGATTTTTTTTTTTCGGACATATTTAAGTTGTTTAATTAGGTATTTTTTTCAAACATATTGCTTTTGTTCATTAAAGTTTTTCGGACATGTTAACTTTGTTTTGATAAAAATTTTGAACATTTTAAGAATTTTTTTAAGCAAATTGTGTTGAGTTTTTTTTTTTCATTTAATCTCCATGTAAAAATGGTATGGGGGGAATGGTGATGGTGAGATTTGATTTTGGCACAGAGATGGTGGTGGTGGCGGCGGCCTGTGGGGATGATGTAATGGGGGTGGTGGGTGTACACATCTGGAGAAATTTATTTAATTTGAACATTAGGGTAGACTTGACATTTCACATGTAACTATTTTGTTAAAAAAATCTCGGTGGGTGTACTCAATAATTCCGTGGGTGTCTTTAACCGCGCCCTTAATTAGAGAGGTTGGATGGGCTTAGGCCCAAAATCCTTTAAGAATTCCAGTTGTTTCTTTTCGGGGTCTGACTATTTACACCTCCATTTTGGAGAGATACACTCCCCCAACCAATTTATTAATTTAATAATAGTGTAAAAATTCCAAAATACCATTTAAGTAATATTACACTACTAAATACACACTCACTACTAACTGCACCACTTGTTCCATCTTTAAACTCTAAACCTAGTTTTTGCAGCAACCGCCGCCGCTGCCATTACCAAAAAAAAAAAATTCAAAGTGTCGACTATATACACTCTCGTCAACAAAGTGTTGTCAACGAGAGTGTATATGGTCGACCAACAAAGGTCGACAAAAAATGTAAAGTTTTTTTTTAAAAAAAAATCGATATTGTAATGTCGACGAAATTGTATGTGGTCGACATTACAGTGTCGAAAATATAAAAAAATAAAAAAATAATAAGGGTTTCTACATCTGCAGAAAACCCTAAAAATTTGAGCGGCCCAAAAATGAACAAATTGCTGCCAATAGACGGCGGGCCGGTGGTAGCTGATATCTTGGACCCGGAGGCGGCGGCAGCAAGGTGGAGAGTGGAAAATGGAGAGATAAATTAGGGTGTTGGGATGGCGTTGTTAGTAAATATGTATTTTATAGGGAAAAGAGGGAAAAGGGTATTTTTGACCATTAGGGGGTGCCATCTATTTTATACAGATTTTAGGTGGTGTGTATTAATAGGGGGAGTGTATCTCTCCAAAATGGAGGTGTAAATAGTCAAACCCTTCTTTTCGTGCGTCCCCCTCATTTTCCAATTGGGCCAGGTGCCTCCTTTTTTTTTGCCGTTTTTCGGCGCGGATTGCCTATTCCACAATTCTATTCCATCTACTATTCCACTTCACGGATGGATGACACGTGTACAACTTGATTAAAAAGAGAACGATGTTAACATCTCTGTTAACCCCTCTGTTTACGAATACCTTCATCTACTCGCGCGATTTTGAAGAACCCACAAGGAAACAAATCTGCGTAGAAGATTTGAGCGAATCTTTCCAATACTACATAGAAGATTCAATGGAGAGTTATGGTAAATACAAAAATTTAAAAGGATACCAAATTATGAAATTATCGTTTAATTTGGAATCACAACAGCCCAGAATTCTTTTTTCTTCGTTGACGGCAGCACGAGCACCGGTGGTATTTCAGGTATGGCGAGGGAGACAATTACTTATTTCTCATGTGTAACTAGTTATGTGTCATGTAGATAAGGTGTTCGACGAAATTCCTGAATGAATACTTCATGTATATACTATATTGAAAAATCACTCCGACCACTGATATTTTGTTTCTGAGCTTTTGATTTTTGCTAAGATTCTGATTTTTGTGCAAAAAGTTTGAATCCTTTTGAGTTGTTGGGGGAGGAATGGAAACGTGAGATTTTATTTTCTTATCAATTGTTAAATACGGTGACTAAGCTATATGACACCACTGATCACACTACAATAATGTGTTATTTCTCATTATTTGAATATTGATGTGCATAAGAATAATGTAGTCAGTTTCAGATTATATTCTTATTTTGCAGTTTTTATTTTTATGTATATTGATTTGAACCTTATTTTGTATTTTTATACAAAAATATGAATATTAGTAATTTTTTCCATTCACGTTTTTATCATTCTTAGAATGGACATGGATACTTGTGTTGAAGTTACTCCAAGACGGAAGTTAGTATTTGATGAATCGGGTAATGAAATAGGACCATATGATAGTAGTAATGTGGAAGAGCTCTCAATTGATCACCCTCTAGCTAGTTCAGAAGAGAAAATCCCAAAAATTGATATGGAATTTGAAAGTGAAGAAGATGCGTATAACTTCTATAATGAATATGCTAAGGTAACTGGATTTAGCATTAGAAGACATACGGTTCACAAAGATGATAGTGGAAGGATACTTGATAGGGTATTTTGCTGTGAATGTCAAGGGCATAGACCAAAAGATAAAAGAGATCCGAACTATAAAACTAAACGCCCGACAACAAGAACAAATTGTGGTGCACTGATGAAGATTAATGCTAGATATGGTGCTAAATATAAGGTTGTTCGTTTTGTTGCTGAACATAGAGGTCATGATCTCGCGAGTCCTACAAAAGCCCATATGCTAAAATCTCATAGAAAAATAACTCATGTTCAAGCTTCATAAGCAGATGATTTAGATTATTCTGGAATAACACCAAGGGCGAGTTTTGCCTTCATGTCAAAGCAAGTGGGTGGTCGTGAAAACGTTGGATTTATATTCGAAGATTATAAGAATTATTTGCATTCAAAGAGAACTAAGTAGATGAAATTTTGTGATACTGAGGGAGTATTGGAATATTTACAAAAGAGGCAACTAGATGATCCAATTTTTTTTTACGCTATACAAGTTGATCAGGATGACTTGATAGCTAACATTCTTTGGATTGATGCTCAGATGAAGACTGATTATGCTTGCTTCGGTGATGTGATTAGTTTTGATACGACACATAACAAAAATAAAGATGTGCGCCCTTTTTCCCTCTTTGTTGGTGTTAATCATCATAAACAAACAACTATTTTTGGTGCAGCATTGTTGTATGATGAAACTACATCGACATTTATATGGTTGTTTGACACGTTTGCTAGAGCCATGTCCGGCAAAATACCTCAAACTGTTCTTACAGATCAAGATGCTGCAATGGCAAAAGCTTTGGCAACACAATGGCCTGGAGCATATCATCGTTTATGTATTTGGCATATATATCAAAATGCAGCCACACATTTAAGTAATGTGTTTGCAACATTTCCGGATTTCATGAAGGACTTCAAATCTTGTGTTTATGATTATGAAGTGGAAGAAGACTTTTTAAATACATGGCATGAGATGTTGAAAAAATATGAACTTCAAACTAATGAGTGGTTGGAAAGGTTGTTTACAATAAGAGAAAAATGGGCACTAGTGTATGGGAGACACTCATTTGGGGCGGATATGACAAGTACTCAACGAAGTGAAAGTATGCATAGTGTTCTTAAAAAATACGTGAATTACAAGCATCATTTGCTGCAATTTTTCAATCACTTTGATAGATTGATTAATGACCGTCGGTATGAAGAGTCGAAGGCAGATTTAAGAAGTAGTCGAAGTACACATGTAGATACTCTTTCAATTAAAATATTGAGGCATGCATCTAGCATATATACTCACGAGGTATTTGAGTTATTTCAAGAGGAGGTGCATAAGGCTTACGACGCTAAGGTGGAGTTCTGTGGTGAAACTGAAGAGACTTCAGAGTATAAAGTTACCCGTTATAGAGAGCGTCATTCACATAAGGTAATGTTTCACTCGTCTGAAGTTAAAGTCTTATGTAGTTGTAAAAAGTTTGAGTTTGGAGGGATTTTATGCTCACATGTCCTCAAGGTATTCAGTTTGAGAAATATTATGGAGATTCCCAAGTTGTATGTTAAAAAGAGATGGACCAAAAGAGCGAAAAAAGATATTTTTAGCTCTCAGTCTCACATAACTACTGTAGGATATTCTGAAGTTACCAATGAAAATGATGAAAAAAATTTGGTTGAACTTCATTACAAAGAATTGTGTAACTTGAGCAATATTTTAACAACTAGAGCCGCTCTTACCACCAAAACTTTTGGAATTGCAACTGAGGGTCTTCTTAAGCTGATCAAAGAAATTGATGTAAGCTCAGATAGTCAAACTTCAATGCCATTTGGAATCAAGAGATGTTAATGCATCAGAAGTATTGGATGAAGATGTGCAAGCAGCTGAAGAAATCTCGGTAAAAGGGTTGAAGAAAAAAGAAAAGAAACCAGTAAAATCTGAAAAAAGACTCAAAAGTGGTTTGGAGAAGAGTCAGCGAAAGAAGAAACAAAAGAAAACTACTGTACAAATAGAAAAGAATAACAAGGTATTCTTTTGTACTTTTTGTTTTTCACGGTTCATATAATAAAATTTATATACAAGTCTTATGTTTATTTCTTTATATATAAGTCTTAGGTTTATTTCTTGTTCCAATTGCACCACTTCCGCTTCTCATACTCTCATTTGGAATGAATTAGGAGTGTGAAGTTGGTAGGGCTAATTCAAGTCTGCTTTATCCTGTACGAGGATCTTCATCGTCATATATGGAACCATCACAATATTCTCAAGTACTGTATATAGATAGTCTAGTATTTTGTTGATTAACTTTCAATAAAAATTTATTGATGTTATATTTGTTTGAATGTGATGATTTTTTCTTAATGTAGATCTTCAATAAAAATACTTATCAAGTTGATGCCTCTCATTCAAGAGAAGAACCCCAAAGTGGAATGAGCATGATGCAATTACTACAGGTGATAGCACATATTTTTCTAGATTATGTACTTGTATTTATTTATGTTGTTGGTTTTGTCTAATAACTTATTTATATTTACTTGTACAACAACAACTAACTAAACCATCGG
The DNA here is from genome assembly GCA_963675135.1 of Galeopsis tetrahit. Lineage (NCBI taxonomy): Eukaryota > Viridiplantae > Streptophyta > Magnoliopsida > Lamiales > Lamiaceae > Galeopsis > Galeopsis tetrahit. Next base: position 57,331,761 of record OY776124.1, on the reverse strand, counting down.
CATTTGAAGGACTTTATTCAAACAATTTCATTCCTAAAGATGGTGCACCGATGAAATAACACATGTATTGAGTTCATTACTCACAATCAAATTTGCTTATAGATGAGTGAAGATGTGAGATTCTCATTTGGAAAAGCAGTCCATTGCAGGAACCCGGCGTTCGAAGTTTCACCATACATTTTTTCTTTTCTTTTTGCTCACTTAGTCCATCCTTGTCAATTGTTTCTTATGTTACAATTTTTTATATGTATTTCAATAATAGGCAGATGACCCATCTCTGCAAATAGTGCACAATAAGAATAATTTGAACCAAAATTTCTAGTTTTTGAAACTAAGTTTTGTCCTAATGTTTGCATTCACTTACGTACACCCTAATTACGTACATTATCATTTGGTGCCTACACACTTAAAAGACAATTGAAATGAAACGTTTTTGCAATTCCACCAGCTCTCTCCATTGCATAGGCTGTGCCGCTATGGTGAGTGCATTCGAGTGATTCCTCACTTTAGGATGCTCCTCCATTAGAAGATCATAAAACTTATCCATAGCTCTAAAGCCGCCTTCCGTGCTCTTCAAGAAAACTTTGTTGGCATCTTCCATATGACTGCTGTTGTCTTCCAGATGACTGCCATTGACAAGCTCCTCTAATGACAAAAATAAAATGTATTAAATGTTAGACAAATAAAAATAAGTTATATCATGTTTCAAATATTGATAAATTATTCTTATGCAGCAACTAAGCATGGAGCTGGGAGGCAACAAATTTGTTTTTTCTTTCTTTTTATTAATTTTCTTTGTTTCTCTAATTAGCACAGCAAAGGTGAGAGTGTAACACAAATTTGTTTTGGGTTTGAGTATCCCTTCTTTCCCTTGTACTCTACTTTGATAATTAAAACCTTTTCTCGTGTAAGCTATTTCACGTTTTCAGCAAATAATGATATAATAATAAAATAATTCTTATGCACATGAAGAATTCATTCAGGAATTTTATCGAATAGTTAATCTACGTATCATTTTTTTATCAGGCAAAAGAATTACTCATACAAATTTGCAAGAACAATTGATAAGAAAATAAAATCTTACGTTTCCATTCCTCCCCAACAACTCAAAAGGATTCAAACCTTTTGCACAAAAATCAGAATCTTAGCAAAACTCAGAAACAAAATATCAGTGGTCGGAGTGATTTTTCAATATAGTATATACATGAAGTATTCATTCAGGAATTTCGTCGAACACCTTATCTACACGACACATAACTAGTTACACATGAGAAATAAGTAATTGTCTCCCTCGCCATACCTGAAATACCACCGGTGCTCGTGCTGCCGTCAACGAAGAAAAAAGAATTATGGGTTGTTGTGATTCCAAATTCAACGATAATTTCAGAATTTGGTATCCTTTTAAATTTTTGTATTTACCATAACTCTCCATTGAATCTTCTATGTAGTATTGGAAAGATTCGCTCAAATCTTCTACGCAGATTTGTTTCCTTATGGGTTCTTCAAAATCGCGCGAGTAGATGAAGGTATTCGTAAACAGAGGGGCTAACAGAGATGTTAACAACGTTTCTCTTTTTAATCAAGTTGTACACGTGTCATCCATCCGTGAAGTGGAATAGTAGATGGAATAGAATTGTGGAATAGGCAATCTGCGCCGTTTTTTTTTCATATTTCTTGTGGCTCGCAAATTGGGACGGCTGAAAATAATCAAAATGGATGTGCTGCTCCAAATTTTTAATTCCATTCATTCTCTTTGCAACCTCGACACCACTTGTCTCGGAACTTAATTTCTTCGATTGACTTTGTCAGTTAATTACCAACTCGATTAGACGTCTCTAATCCAAGTATGATAATCAGACCCTCAAACAATCCAACAAAGATAGCAATTCACAAATATAAAGAACGAGAACAGAAAACAGAGCACGCAAGAATTTAAGTGGTTCGATCAACTTGATCTACATCCACTGGACACACAACTTCAATCTTGATTGATAAAAGAGATGTTTACAACACTCAACATTCAGAAAGGAATTTCTCCTCACTTCACTCCTGAACTCTCAACTCAAGAACGAATGCTCGTAAGCGTCAAACTTTTACAATCACAAGTAATGGGGTATTTATAGATGCCAAGGATGATTGCAGCGTGCGTTGATTGCGTGATCATTGCCAGCGTGGATTATGTTGAAACCTTCTAACAAACTCACACTTTCAGCGTGACCCAATCTGAATTGACCTCCTTGCCCTTCACTTGCTTTTGCAAACAGATGACACAATCAGAAGACCTTCCTCTTCTGCTTACTCTTCTGATATCCCAACACTTAGCCAAAAGACTAACTCTGTAAACAGAACTCTACTGATTTGATTTGACCTCTTCTGATCTTCTCATCTCAGCTGATTCTAAGTAAAACATTCTCATCTGATTGGAAACCTCCACCTCATCTGATCAGGCATGAGTTAGCTTGTCTGCCTTCTCCAGCTGATACGTCCATCAGCTGAGTCCACCAGAAGACTTCTATCAACTAAGTACACCATCCGATTCTCCCAACAGCTAAATACTTCAGCAGACTAGAACTCATCTGAATCTCGAGATTATGAGATAAACCTCACAGACTTCAAAATATATTTGAGACGTGTTTTTCTCTAAAAATATTCATTTTCCTACAAAAATAGCAAACAACACACCTTTCTCATTTCAAGTGCAATTAGTCAATTCAATGTAAATAATGCAATGAAATCCTATAAAATTATGCAAATTAAACACAAGAATTTCGAACAATTTTCACACCAATCAACGAACGGGTCCTTTAAGATGTGTTTGGTTTGGGATAGCTCCATCCTATATATCCCTCTTCCTTCAAATACCCATTCACCTTTAAAATACACGCACGTGTCTATTTTTATTCAATCACATCACTTTTTTTCTTTCAATTACTTATTCTCTCTCTTTTTTTTTTTTTTTGGAAAATACCAAAAATTATAAGATATTGAGTACAAGGCGTACTTAACCCTTACAAAATGATACTGGAATAGAAATAAAGAGTAGTAAATAGAGTAAAAATAATCCTAATCCTCCTTAAGACATAACAGCGAGTAAGTAGTGATTCTGTTAGAAAAATCATGAGCATCGTAGATGACTAAAATAATTTTAAGGAAAGGAATAATTGAGGCTTTGTGTAAAATTACAAGCTACTGATGGGTTCATACGTTCATACCCAATTTCAAACTGATTTAATTCAGTTTTTATAAATCAAATGAAACTGTCGGAATTTTAATTTATTTCGGCGGTTTCAATTTTTAAGGAAATTGTGTTTACACAAGCCTCGATTATTCGTTTTCTTAAAATTATTTTAGCCATCTACGATGCTCATTTTTCTAACAATCTTAAAACAATACTTTTTTTCGAGATGACTAATACGAAGAGATGATGATTTAGAGGTTCATGATTATATTTGTTCCTATTTTGTGTTAATTATAACTATTTTTGGCATAGAACTAATCAATGCACGAAACTATTTTTTATTCGAAAGATTGTGTTTATGTTGATCAAGTGGATTTATGTAACAAAGATGAGAATGTGTTTTTTTTAATTGTGCTTGATTTTTATGTTGACACATAATATGCAAGCCAAATTTCATAAAATATGGCTTATTTCCTTGGGAGGCCTAGCCTAGTGTATAATTTTCAGATTTGTGATCTGAAATTGATTAATTGATCGAATTTAAATGGATCATTGAAACAAATGATTAGACCATTTAGTTGGTCTAGTGGACTGAAATTGTCAAATCATCAATGATTTTGAGCCATTTGAAAATTATTTATGTGGGCCTTATGATAGAGTTCATGGATGCCTTGCAAATGAAATCATTTTAATGATATGATGGATGTGAGCCTCATTCATGGATCATATCACTTGATAATTAACATCAAATGATGATTTGATGTTAATTTAGGCTCAAAGATGATGTATATTTGTACTTGAAAAGACAAATTGCACTTTGAATTTAATCTGAAGGACTTCATGGCTTTGATACGTATTCTTTTTGATGCAGGGAAACGTACAAACACACGAGGAATAACAATGAATGAAAGTGTGTATTCCGCTGATACTACGTATACTACGGAAGAACACACAAAAACGGGATTTACCCTATTATTCAATATTCTTCAAAAACTGCCGTCTCCACAAACTTAGAGAAACCTATATATACTAGGTTTAATCACCAAAAACATACCATAATTAATAACAGTAAATAAGCAACATTAATAAAACTGGGCCAAATAATTAAATAAACATGCGGGCTTGGGCTTTGTCGATCAAAAGACGATCATGCTTGTCTAAGAACAACATCGCGGCTTCATCTCCATCATTCTTCCCTTCCTCGAAACGATTCGTCCTCGAATCGGAATCGGCTTCATCTCCAGATGAGTTATCCCCAGCAAACGGAACCAAATGTTTAACGTTAAAGACGTCGGACGTACGTACATGGCTGGGAAGACGCAAACGGTAGGCGTTGGGGTTTATCTTCTCCACAATCTCAAGAGGGCCAATCTTCCGGGACACCAATTTATTGTATTCATGCGCCGGAATGCGATCCCTCGTAAGAACGGCCCACACAAAGTCTCCCACGTCGAATTGAACGTCACGCCGGCGGGCATCAACATGCTGCTTATATTTTGAATTAGCAGCCTCCAAATGGGCCTTAGTTGCCTCATGAATTCGCTGCAAGTCCACTATCAACTCTCCAGCCTTCTTATCAAAGGGACGTGCAGCAGGAGCACTAAAGACATCAACCGGTGCCCGAGGTATAGTCGCATACACCACCTGAAATGGACAAAAACCAGTACTCCTGTTAACAGCAATATTATGTGAAAATTCTGCTTGTGGTAATTTCATGTCCCACGATTTAATATTATCCCCAACTAAGCAACGAAGTAAGTTGCCCAAAGAACGGTTCACCACTTCGGTTTGGCCATCCGTTTGTGGATGATAGGCACTACTAAAGTGGAGTTCCGTTTGCACCATGCGCCAAAGAGAACGCCAAAAGTGGCTTAAGAACCTGGTATCCCGATCAGACACAATAGAGAGGGGCAGACCGTGGATACGATACACCTCTCGAAAAAATAATTGAGCCACATGCATCGCATCAGAAGTTCGTTTACACGGAATGAAATGGACCATCTTCGAAAAACGGTCAACCACCACGAAAATCGAGTCGTTCCCACGCTGAGTGCGTGGCAACCCAAGAACGAAATCCATACTCACAGCGGTCCAAGGGAGTGATGGCACTGGTAAGGGGCGATATAAACCGGCGTTAGAAGCAGTCCCCTTAGAAACCTGACATACTCTACAACGTTCCACATAACGAACCATTTCCCGACGAGCAGAAGGCCAGAAGTAACGACGAAGTAGCATCTCCACGGACCTGTCTCGACCAGCATGTCCCGAGCGATGCACCTCAGCAATAAGTAGTGCACGCAAGCTGCTTGCAGGGATACACAATTGTAAACCCCTAAACAGAAAATCCTCAACAAGAGTATACACCGAATCAAAACCGTGAGCAAGGCGCTGCACAATGGGTGAGAAGAAAGGATCAACTGCGTATAGGGTAGTAAAATCCTTGAAACCAGGTACTACAATATGCATCTCAGCAATTAGACAAACTCTTCTACTCAAAGCATCTGCCACACGATTTGTAGCACCCGATTGATGCTTAATGACAAACGTAAACTGCTGTAAAAATGACGACCACTTAGCATGACGTGCCGATAAGTTATCCTGCGTTGCAAGGTGTTTAAGAGCCTCATGATCGGTGTAAAGAATAAATTCTCGTTGAAAGAGATAGTGACGCCAATGGCGAATGGCTTGTACGACTGCATAAAACTCAATATCGTAGGTGCTATAACGTGACCGAGCACCCGATATTTTCTCACTGAAATATGCTACGGGTCGGCCACCTTGGCTAAGCACTGCTCCAATTCCCAACTTCGAGGCATCACAATGCAACTCGAATGGCGTCGAAAAATCCGGGAGAACAAGGAGAGGAGCATTAGTTAGCTTCTCCTTAATTAGAATGAAAGCAGCGTCTGCCTCTAAAGACCACATAAAAGTCTTGCCATGCATAGTGTTTGTTATAGGTGCCATGACGCCGCTAAAATGTGGGATGAAACGCCGGTAGAAAGAGGCTAACCCATGAAAACTACGTGCCTCAGTTAGAGTGGTTGGAGTAGGCCAATCTCGAATTGCTGCAATTTTAGTGTCATCCACCCCAATACCCGATGGAGAAATACGGTACCCCAAAAACAACACAGAATCTGTAAAGAAACTGCACTTAGACGGCGAGGCAAAAAACTTTTCAGCCCGTAAAATCAGGAAAACTGCACGAAGGTGCTCAATATGTAACTCGGTCGTCTTGCTATACACCAATATATCATCGAAATAGACAACAACACAAGAGCCAATCAAAGGGCGTAGTGACTGATTCATAACACGCATGAACGTACTTGGCGCATTTGATAAGCCAAATGGCATGACAAGCCATTCAAAAAGACCCTCCCGCGTCTTAAACGCCGTCTTCCATTCGTCCCCCGGACGAATTCGAATCTGGTGGTAACCACTCCGTAAGTCCAATTTACTAAATATCAACGAGCCACACAACTGGTCTAACAAATCATCCAACCGTGGAATAGGAAAACGATACCGGATTGTAATTTTATTGATTGCCCTACTATCCACACACATGCGCCACTGTCCGTCCTTCTTAGGGACGAGGAGAGCGGGCACAGCACAAGGGCTCAAGCTCTGACGGACATGCCCTTTCCGTAACAAATCCTCCACCTGCCGACGAAGCTCCTCATGTTCAACCGGGCTCATACGATAATGTGGGCGGTTAGGCAGCGGTGCCCCTGGGATCAAGTCAATTTGGTGTTGAATATCCCGAAGCGGGGGCAAAGAATCCGGTAGCTCGGTAGGGAACACATTAGAAAATTCATCAACCAATGCTAGAATATCAGGAGGGACAGATGCATTCGAAATCAAATCATGTGCAAGCAGAATATATACTTCATCAGCAACATGCATTTCACGCTCAAAAGCACTTAGTGAGAGGAAAAGGACAGAATTATCATGAGGCACAGGAAAAGATTTAGGCACAGATGGCAGTAATGTGAACTTCACCCCAGAAAATACAAAGTCATAAGAGTTTAGGTGGCCATTGTGAATAACATCCCGATCGAATTGCCACGGGCGGCCCAACAATAAATGGCACGCGTCCATGGGCACCACATCGCACCAGACCTTATCTGTATAAGTAGCTCCAATAGAAAATGACACTAAAACTCGACGGTCAACAGTAATTTTATTAGAACGCTCAAGCCAAGATAAGTTATACGGAGCGGGGTGACGTTCAGAAACCAACGACAATTTATTGACAACCACAGAAGCAATGACATTCTCACACGCACCCGAATCAATAATAAAGGTACATACCTTGCCCAATATAGTGCACGTGGACTGAAATATCATGTTACGCTGAACCGCATCATCAGATTGCCGAGGAGTTAAGCAAGCACGACGCACAACCAATGCCGAACCAGTGTCACCCGTAAGTACCTCCGCATGAAGGGGCTGATCAGGCTCCTCATCATAAATAGGATTTTCATAGCATGGGAAATGTTCGTCCTCTACATCATCAAGTAATAACCCCCGTGCGCCACGTCTAGGGCAATTAGCACGCAAATGTCCTGTCTCGCCACAAGAAAAGCACTGGCCAGGACGGGCAAAGGTCCCAGGTGGTGGAGTTGCTCCTGAACGAGCAGGCTGGTTAGGTGGTGGCGGTTTGTCACCGAACGGGCGGGAGACAGGGGAATTCAAGGGCAGCGGTGGACGGCTAGACGAGGGCGTAAAATGACCCGTCGGACGGCGTTGCAATTGCGTTTCAAAGAGTAAGGCTCGCTGATGAGCCTCGGAAACCGACAACGGCGCTACCATGTTCAACACATCCTGAAAATTAATCCGGAGCCCACCAATGTAACGGGCAACCAACTGATCCACCGTCTCTGTTAAATCAGTACGAGCAAGTAGTCGGTAAAACTCTTCAGTATACTCATCCACTGACCGAGAACCTTGCCGCAAATTCTGTAATTTCTGATAGAGGGTCCTAGCATAATTAAATGGAAGGAAGGCAGCACGAAGGTGCTTCGTGAATTTATCCCAAGTAGCAATCTTGGATTTACCTTGGCGGAGCCGAACACTTTTTAACTGGGACCACCACGCTGCAGCGCGGCCCCTCAGTCGGGTACTCACCAAAGCCACACGACGGTCAGCAGGGACATCCTTGTAATCAAGCACATCTTCAATCGCAGTCAACCAATCCATAAAGGCATCAGGGTCCATGCCGCCAATAAATTCCGGGAGGTCCACCTTTAAACCTGATTCCCAACGGTTCGGATCTGGGATTCGCCCATTAACGCGACCCGCAATTGGAGCAAATGGATTGTCGATGGTGATCTCATCATCCGATGACAGCTGATCGTCAGGATGGTGTTCGTCGGGCACACCACCATCATCATTGCGAGGTGCCCTGTTACGCGGTGGACGATTTGGCGCGCCGCCTAAAGTAACAGCGGCGAGTTGTTGCAATAATTCGCCCTGTTGTGCCAATTGTTGCGTGAGTTGATCCAGTCGTTGGTCCAAGCGCGTGGTATCGTTTCCATTGGGTTGGCGACGCGGCGGCATGATGAGGATCGTGAGCTGGCAACGTGATACCAACTGATGCAGGGAAACGTACAAACACACGAGGAATAACAATGAATGAAAGTGTGTATTCCGCTGATACTACGTATACTACGGAAGAACACACAAAAACGGGATTTACCCTATTATTCAATATTCTTCAAAAACTGCCGTCTCCACAAACTTAGAGAAACCTATATATACTAGGTTTAATCACCAAAAACATACCATAATTAATAACAGTAAATAAGCAACATTAATAAAACTGGGCCAAATAATTAAATAAACATGCGGGCTTGGGCTTTGTCGATCAAAAGACGATCATGCTTGTCTAAGAACAACATCGCGGCTTCATCTCCATCACTTTTGTGACGAGATTTGTGTCAAGATGATTAATAGTTGCTATCGATGCTTCAAGAAATCTTGAAATTGTTTGATAAATAAATCTTAGTAATGCATCCTACGACATGTGTACTAGAGTGTCGCCCGCAAGAGAATTGTGGAGCATTCTAAACAAGAAGTATAAAATAAAGGATGCGAAAATGAAGAAATTTATTGTCGGACGGTTCATCAAACTTCTTAGTGGTTGACTCGAAAATGATTTTTGAACCAAAATTCGAGAGATGGTTGTTTAGGACGTGTCAATTTAAATTCATTAAGAAAATCGATGAATTTGAATAGCATACCAAAACTCCATATTGATACAAATAAAAAATGTGAGATTTGTGTGGAAGCGAAAATGACTCGGTCATCTTTCCAAACTATTGAAAGAAATAGCGAACCACTTGATATAATTCATACAAATGTGTGTGAGTTAAAAATAGTGCAAATTCATGGTTGAAATAAATATTTTACCACGTTTGTAGATGATAGCATAAAATTTTATTTTGTGTATCTTTTAAAGAATAACGATGAAGCTTTTGATAAGTTCGTATTTTTCAAAAATCGAACATTGGAGATCGAAAATGATGAATATAATATTGTTAGATTCTGGTATACCTCAGAATATGTGTGGAGAAGTGGTGTTGACTGCAAATTACGTTTTAAATAAGGCAAAAGTCAATATGAATTATGGCATAGTCGAGCACTATCCTACAGACACTTGAAGGGTGGGGGTGTTTAGCAAAATTTTATATCCCACCACTTAAGAAAGTGAAAATAGGACATAAACTTTTCATTGGTAATGCACATAACAGTAGTGCTTATTGTTTTCTTGTGAATGAACCTCAAATTTGGAGGGCACACAACAATTTGTACAATGGTAAGTCTAGACATATTCGTTATAGATAAAATATATACCATTAGACAACTACTCTCAATTGAAGTTATCACAATATAGACTACGTGAGGTCTAAGGATAACATAGCGTATCCGTTAACCAAAGAGTTAAAATTGAGAGTTAGTTTTGACATCATCAAAAGGAATGAAACTAAAAGCCTTAGAGAAGATGAGTTGAGACAAAAAAAAAAAAAAAAAAAACCTTACCTAAATGACATGAGATTCCAAGAACTAGATTCAAAAGGACAACCTAATTATTTAACTTGTAAATCACTGTCATGTGGGGAATAATTGAAACCCTAAAAGCCCATTTCCTAAAGATGTTACAATGATATATTATAAGGATTAGCAAAATGGTTATTGATGATTCAAGAAGAGTTTGAGGGAAACACTTGCAAGGATCACTTATGTAAGAGAGAAGTGGGGCCACTTCGAAGGAAATATTGTAATGCATATTCCTAAACACTCTTGCAGAACTAGTCGGATGTTTATGGAAAAACGAACATAAACCATCAGAATTGAGAGTTGTAAGAAAGAACTTGAGTAGAGTGCATTATCGTTTACACAAAACAGTTGACAGTTCAAAGACTTGCGTCTACTGCCTAACTAAAGTAAGTGTTCTTTCACAAGGGAATGTTCAAAGGGTGACACCTACATATCATATGCAAGTTTCTAACGTTGAATTATATCACCAAAATCTTTTGGTGTTTGTATCAATTTGCATTCATGTGGAGAACTAATTTTCAATCCCTATCCAAATACAATTATTATTCATAAATTATCCACATCCACATTTTCTCATTTCCATCCACCACAGTCTCTAACCAAATAGTTTGCATTTTGAAAGTTTCGAACTTGATGCCTCGCGATGATTACACTCCTAAATTTCAAATCTTCACCACTAGATCAACTTCTTGGGGTTAGAAGTGTTGGGTTGTTAACCCTAAGAAGTTGGTCAGGTTGTGTATGTTTATGGCTTAGGAGTGTGCTCCTCTTTAAAATTCAGGTTCTAAACCTCAAGGTGCAAACAATTGCTAAGGGGTCAGTCCAAACTTTTGTTCTGTATTTATTTGGCCCGTCACTAGTGAACAATTGGATTGGTCCTTGAGCTGCCAGATACCGAGACTTAAAAAAATGTACTAGGTTTTTTCCTAGCTCTTAACTTATGATTAAACGTACAATATTTGTGGATGAATGACCTTCCTAATATTTGTGGATGAATGACCTTCCAAATTCTATCGTTAAAGGGGTAAAAATTGTGTTTATATTATATATATATAAAAAATATAGGTAGTCGTTTAGTCGGAACCTCGGTGCTAGGCGTTGCAAATTTGTCTAACAATCAATTTTCGACTTTTACGACCTTTATAGAAGTAGGGACATTTTGTAGCTTGAATAATACTCAATTTCATTCATGGATCCATTTTTGTGCTAAAAGCTCGATCGGGGGAGATGAAGTATATGTTAGACTAGGGTTGGTGATTTTTCGGAAATAGTATATATTAATCTCCACAGAGATGATATTACCTAGAACAAAACCAAAGAAAGAACTCCCGTAATAAAATAAAAACAGTAAGCTTTTGATAAGTTCGTATTTTTCAAAAATCGAACTTTGGAGATCGAAAATGATGAATATAATATTGTTAGATTCTGGTATACCTCAGAATATGTGTGGAGAAGTGGTGTTGACTGCAAATTACGTTTTAAATAAGGCAAAAGTCAATATAAATTATGGCATAGTCGAGCACTATCCTATAGACACTTGAAGTGTGGGGGTGTTTAGCAAAATTTTATATTCCACCACTTAAGAAAGTGAAAATAGGTTATAAACTTTTCATTGGTAATGCACATAACGGTAGTGCTTATTGTTTTCTTGTGTATGAACCTCAAATTTGGAGGGCACACAACAATTTGTACAATGGTAAGTCTAGACATATTCGTTATAGATAAAATATATACCATTAGACAACTACTCTCAATTGAAGTTATCACAATATAGACTACGTGAGGTCTAAGGATAACATAGCGGATCCGTTAACCAAAGAGTTAAAATTGAGAGTTAGTTTTGACATCATCAAAAGGAATGGAACTAAAATCCTCAGAGAAGATGAGTTGAGACAAAAAAAAAAAAAAAACCTTACCTAAATGACATGAGATCCCAAGAACTAGATTCAAAAGTACAACCTAATTGTTTAACTTTTAAATCACTGTCATGTGGGGAATAATTGAAACCCTAAAAGCCCATTTCCTAAAGATGTTACAATGATATATTATAAGGATTAGCAAAATGGCTATTGATGATTCAAGAAGATCGGAAACACTTGCAAGGATCACTTATGTAAGAGAGAAGTGGGGCCACTTCGAAGGAAATATTGTAATGCATATTCCTAAACACTCTTGCAGAACTAGTCGGATGTTTATGGCAAAACGAACATAAATCATGAGAATTGAGAGTTGTAAGAAAAAACTTGAGTAGAGTGCATTATCGTTTACACAAAACAGTTGACAGTTCAAAGACTTGCGTCTACTGCCTAACTAAAGTAAGTGTTCTTTCACAAGGGAATGTTCAAAGGGTGACACCTACCTATCATATGCAAGTTTCTAACGTTGAATTATATCACCAAAATCTTTTGGTGTTTGTATCAATTTGCATTCATGTGGAGAACTACTTTTCAAACTCTATCCAAATACAATTATTATTCATAAATTATCCACATCCACATTTTCTCATTTCCATCCACATCCCATCCACCACAGTCTCTACCCAAATAGTTTGCATTTTGAAAGTTTCGAACTTGATGTCTCGCGATGAGTACACTCCTAAATTCCAAATCTTCACCACTAGATCAACTTCTTGGGGTTAGAAGTGTTGGGTTGTTAACCCTAAGAAGTTGGTCAAGTGGTGTATGTTTGTGGCTTAGGAGTGTGCTCCTCTTTAAAATTCAGGTTCTAAACCTCAAGGTGCAAACAATTACTAAGGGGTCAGTCCAAACTTTTGTTCTGTATTTATTTGGCCCCTCGCTAGTGAACAATTGGATTGGTCCTTGAGCTGCCAGATACCGAGACTTAAAAAAATGTACTAGGTTTTTTCCTAGCTCTTAACTTAGGATTAAGCGTACAATATTTGTGGATGAATGACCTTCCTAATATTTGTGGATGAATGACCTTCCAAATTCTATCGTTAAAAGGGTAAAAATTGTGTTTATATTATATATAAAAAAATCTAGGTAGTCGTTTAGTCGGCACCTCGGCTCTAGGCGTTGAAAATTAGTCTAAACAATCGATTTTCGAGTTTTACGACCTTGACCTTTATAGAAGGAGGGACATTTTGTAGCTTGAATAATACTCAATTTCATTCATGGATCCATTTTTGTGTTAAAAGCTCGATCGGGCGAGATGAAGTATATGTTAGACTAGGGTTGGTGATTTTTCGGAAATAGTATATACTAGTGCAAAACCCGCGTACTAGGCGGGATACTAAAAAAAAAAGATAAAAAAAAATTTAAAAATGAAAATTGATACTATAAATTAAATTATAATTATTTAAGAAATTTAAACGGATGAAAAAGTTATGAGGAGAGAGAAAACTAAAATAAATCTTTTAATTAAAAAATGCAGAAATTTAAGAAAAATAGAAAATTGAAAAGGAGAGATTAGTGAAAGTCACGTAGGAAAGAATACTAAACAAAAAAAAGAATGATAAAAAAAAAATTTAAAAATTTTAAAAATGAAAAGGATGAAGAAGTTATGAGGAGAGAGAAAATTAAAATAAATCGTTTAATTAAAAAATGCAGAAATTTAAGAAGTTGGTCGGGTGGTGTATGTTTGTGGCTTAGGAGTGTGCTCCTCTTTAAAATTCAGGTTCTAAACCTCAAGGTGCAAACAATTGCTAAGGGGTCAGTCCAAACTTTTGTTCTGTATTTATTTGGCCCCTCGCTAGTGAACAATTGGATTGGTCCTTGAGCTGCCAGATACCGAGACTTAAAAAAATGTACTAGGTTTTTTCCTAGCTCTTAACTTAGGATTAAGCGTACAATATTTGTGGATGAATGACCTTCCTACTATTTGTGGATGAATGACCTTCCAAATTCTATCGTTAAAAGGGTAAAAATTGTGTTTATATTATACTCCATCCGTCCCATAGGAATTTGCACACTTTCCATATATGGATGTCCCATACCAATTTGCACACTCCATAAAAGGAAATATATTCACAACCCTCACCCTGACCCCAAAATTTTGGGAAAATTGCGTTTTTGACCCCGTTTTTTGCACATAGGTCCCTGCATAATACTTGCCTATAAATAGGGCTTTCTTCTTCACAAAGACACTTTTCATCTCTGCAATTTTCGATTTTCCTCGAGTTTTCTTCCAAGCTTCTCTCTCAAGTTTTTCGGCGTGTGTTGTGGTGGTTTTCGATCGTCAACGAGGTAAAAAAACTCACATTTTCTTCTTTTAAAACTTCTTCCTCCCCCATTTCTGAGAAAAAATGGAGGTTGGTGGCTCCGGTGGTGGTCCGCCGCCGTTGGTTGGTGGTTCTGAAAATTCCGGCGACGGAGACCGTTTGGCTTTGGCCTTGATGGAGAGGGCATCCTCTTCGGACTCTATGATCCACTCCCCTGACCCCATAAATGTTAGAGTCCGCAATCTTGGAAAAGCAGTGGTCGTCGACGTCGACGAGCTCGATGAATCCGATAGGGACGATGCCGGCAATGATGCCGAGGAGAGTGGCAGCGAGACTGATTCGGATCTATGCGACCAGGGTTTGGATCGAGGGGTGGGCGAACAGATAGAAACTGCCCAAGTCGAGGAGACCTTGACGAGGAGTCTCCGCGAGGACTTTGAGGAGGTTGTTTAATATGCGGAGAGCATAAAGGACATTTTGAGTGGTAGGGAAAATTTGGATGGTGATGAGGTCTCGAGGGAGGCCTACCATAAATATTTCTGCGAATACCTTCCTCGAGAGGTTCTTCGCCCGCATCGAGAAGCTTTCCAAACAATATACGAGGCGAGCAAGTATGCGAGCAAAGTCTCCTCGGCCCAGCTAGAAAATTCCCGGAAGAAGTATCATCTGCCGGCCGACGTCTGCTTCTTTGTTCCTCGCCAGGATGAGAGGGCCGACCAGCTGCCAGAAGGCATGGTCGCCGTCAACATCGGCATGATGGAGGCAGGGCTGAGGTTCTCCCTGCATCCCAGTATCTCAAATTTCTTACACTTCTTAAATGTGGCCCCTTCTCAAATTCTACCGAACGGTTGGTCGAACCTGATCGGAATTCTTACACTGTTCGGCCTGGTGGCGGCCGAGAATGGATGTCGGAACACATGGCTTAGCCCGAAGGAGATTAACTATCTCCTTCAGGCGGCCGAGGCCGGAGAGAAAGTAGGCCATGGATATTATTATGTAAGAGGCCGTGATAATTTTAAATTGGTTGAAGGGGTTCCCAATAAGATTAGAGATTGGAAGACCAACTGGTGGTGGGTAGCCGGGGACTGGAAAAGTCCAGTGAGGCCGGATGGGTCCTCTGCTCGCATTCCCATCGAGACTGAATATCAAAGAATTCGTGGTAAGTCTTTTTATTTCTGCTCGTTCTTGTCTATACTGAATAACTCCTCGCTTTTGTAGGTGAAACTGTTCGCAAGAAGACTGCCGATCACCGTCTCACGCCCATCTTCCAATACCATGTTTACTGCGTTCTCAATCGTCGCTACCTGGAGAGGTCCTGCCGATTTCTGAACAGGGAGTGTATGCGCGAGCGAGCAGGTCTCAGAGTACCTCCTCATCATTTCACTCGAGAGTTCCCTCCAGGTATCAAAATATTTCTAAGTTTTTTGAAATTACTCTTCGTAGACACTAACTTCTCGTTTTTCTTTCTAGTAGTGGTTCCACAAAGGGTTGTTACTTATCTTCCTCCCACCGTTGAAGTTGATCGCATAAAATCGAACAGGATGCTTCAACAAGCAAGAATGCTCCGCGAGCGCAAGATCGTTGATGGCTCCGGCAAGAAAAGGAAGGAAGCGGAGACCTCGGGGGCTCCACCCAAGAAGATTGCTAAACCAACCCGAGGGGGTTCTTCTCGCCCACTTGCTACCGAGCAGAGGGCCGAGCCAGTTGGCGAAAAGAGGATCTCGCCGAGGAGATCTCCTCCGCCGAGGGATGATTCGCCTCCCCCCACACAGGTCGTATTCCCTCCTCCCCGAAGCACTCGGTCGCGAGAGACTGCAGCGAGCTCGTCGGCCGGGAAGAGGGCTCAGGGAGACAACACCCTTCTCGGTTGGGATGCCGCAAGGGTTGCCAAGTAAGTTTACTATCAATAAGACTTTAGAATATTTTCAAGTACCTTTTTCTAATTTTTTCCTTCTTCTCTAATAGTGTTGCCGACTATCCGATCGCCCAACCTTTCAACGAGAACCTTCTCGGCTTCTACCGGTCGCGGGATCCAGTCGACAGAGAGTCTTTGAATCCGATCGCACTGAGGGTCGTGAAGCACCTGCCTCGATCGTTGACGACCACTCTGATCGATGAGGTCAACAACCACAACTCCTTGGAAAATGCGCGCCTGGTCGCCATTGATCTGAGCCGGGCATCTTACACCATAGAGAAACTCGCCTGCCAGATCGCTGAAGGTCGCAAGATCAGCGAAGATAGGGGTGCGAAGCTTGCCCAAATGGCCAAGGCTAAAACTGTCGTCGAAGGGCAGCTGGTCGCCTCTGAGGAGAAGGTGGTCGACCTTGAGACAAAACTGGCTGATGTCGAGGCAAAGTTGGCCGATTCTGAGGCCCAACTTGAGACGGTTCGAAAGAAGGATCAAGAAGATCTCCAAGAGATCGAACGTCTCCGTGCTCGCCTCAAGGCTGCCGAGGACGAGGTAAGAACTCTTACAAACAAATCTGCAAATGATGAGGAAGAGTTGGCCACTCTTCGGCAAGAGCTGGTCGACATGACGGATGAGCGAGATGAGATCACTGATCTCGCTGGGAGTATGGCTATTCTAACGGTGGCGCTCACTGCCCACGGGCTTATTCATAGCCTATTGGAAGTTCATCCGGAAGTGGACGTGACTCCGCTCGGGGGGTTTTTGGACGACCTCCTTATGAAGGAAAATCCTCAACCGGAAACAGAACTCCCTTTGCTCCCTTTAATAAAACTGGGACTTCAGTTCCCTAGACTTTTGGGTGTTCCGGTATTTTTCACGGATCCTCCACAAGAACGCCCAGCTCAACAAGGCGAGCAGTATGCTGGTGAGCAGGATGCTGCTGCCGAAGGGGAAGTTGCCGGCGAACAGGATGCTGCTGCCGAGGGGAATGCTGCAGAGACTTAGTTTCTCTTTTTTTTTTTTTTTTTTTTTTTGTTTGTTTAGGACTACTCGGCCACTAAGGCCTTTTTTTGTAATTTCAGCCTCTAAGGCTTTTCAATGAATGTAACTTTTGCTTGTATGAAGTTTGGTTATTTTGAGTGATCGTTCTCGTTACTGCTTTTCGATTTATGTTATGATTATTTTTTGCAAGTACTTTTAATATATACTTCTTATTTTTCTTTCATTGGTTTGTGTTCGTCGTTGTTATCTTGCAAGCATCTTTAAGAAAGAGTGCTCGTCTCTCCTTTGCAAGCCTCTTTAAAAGAGAGTGCTCGTCTTTCCTTTGTGAGACTCTAAGAAAGAGTGCTCGTCTTTTCTTTGCGAGCCTCTAAGAAAGAGTGCTCGTCTTTTCTGTGCGAGCCTCTTTAAGAAAGAGTGCTCGTCTTTCCTTTGCGAGCATCATTTTAAGAGTGCTCGTCTTTTAGAGTCAACCATTCGTCGGTTTGAACTCTTTTCTTAGGTAGTGATCGTCGTTGCCACTACCCTGCGAGCATCTTTTAGAAAGAGTGCTCGTCTTTCCTTTGCGAGCATCTTTAAAAAAGAGTGCTCATCTTTCACAACTGGCTACGTAGAGCCTTATCTAAAATTTCTAAAACTACAACACCTTGATGAAATTTAAAACTTGACGATGTATTGAAATGATATCTATATACAAACTATACAAATATAAAGAAATTAAAAACTTACCGGTAAAACTTCTTCAATTTGACCGCACTCCACGGGTATCTGCTCGGCGTGCCTTCGAGGTCTTCTAACTCGTATGATCCGTTTGAGAGTGTGCGCGTGATTCGGTACGGACCTTCCCACGTTGGACCAAGTATGCCAATGGACTGCTCCGTCACCCTCCGAAGTACGAGCTGGCCGATAGTGAACTGGCAAGCACATACTTTGGTGTTGTAGTAGCGTTCTGACCTTTGCTTGTAGACCACGTTCTTCTCGTCCGCCGTTAGCCTTCGCTCTTATAGGAAGTCCAAGTCGGAGAGCTGTGCATCGTTATTCAACTGCTCGTCATAATTTGCCACTCGAAAAGTTGGGACCTGCCCCTCTGCTGGTATGACAGCTTCGGTTCCGAACGCGAGCGCGAACGGAGTTTCACCAGTAGAATTCCTCGTGGTCGTCCGATATGCCCACAGAACCATGTGCAGCTCTTCGGCCCATTTCCCCTTCAATCCATCCAGCTTTGCCTTCAGAGTATGCTTGATGATCTTGTTAATTGCCTCTACTTGCCCGTTTGATTGTGGATGATAGGGTGTTGAAATTTTTTTCTTGATGTTCCATTTTGAGCAGAATTCCAGCATGTCTTGGCTCGTGAATTGACGTCCGTTGTCGGTCACTATCGCTCGTGGTAGGCCGAACCTGCAAATTATATTCTTCCAAATGAAGCTTGTCATTTGGCCCGTTGTAATGGTCTTCAATGCCTTTGCCTCTGTCCATTTGGTGAAGTAATCGACTGCTACGACTACGAAAGTTACTCCCCCAGCAGCTGGTGGGAAAGGTCCGATGATGTTGATCCCCCACTTCGCGAATGGCCACGAACTATACACCGAGATGAGCTCGTCTGGTGGTGAGTGAATGGAGGGAGCGAAGGCTTGACATCTCTTGCAGGTCTGCGCGTAGTGGATTGCATCCTTCTTCAGTGTTGGCCAAAAGTAGCCTTGCCTTATGATTTTTAAAGCGAGCGCTTGCCCCCCTGTATGATTTCCACATACTCCGTCGTGGATTTCATACATGACGATCTTCGCTTCGTCTTCTCCGAAGCATTTCAATAATGGCATTGAAAAACCCCATTTGTACAGCTGGTCGCCAATAATAGTGTACCTTGCGGACCTGAGCTGCAACCTGGTCGCTTTCACCTTGTCTGCCGGGAGCTCGCCGGTCTTGATGTACTTGGTGATCGGCGACCTCCAGTCCTCGTCGCTGGTCGCTTCAACCTGCAAAATTTGACCTCTGTTCACCGATGGGGAAGAAATTTTAGTGATGGTTGCTTCTGAAAATATTGCCTCCCCCTCTGAAGTGGCCAGCCGAGCTAACGCATCTGCTTGCGTATTGTCCTCCCTAGGGATTTGCTCGATGTGGAATTGATCAAATTGCTCGAGTAATCCTTTCACTAGGTCTTGATACTTTATCATTTGATCGCCGCGAGCCTCGTAGTTGGTCGCCCGATACTCGAACTCGATCGCCGAAGCAAACGTCTGTCCGGTTGGGCTGGTGAGGACAACTCCTGCCCCTGCTTTGGTGCTCGTCGACGAACAGTGTCCAAGGAAGTTCGATTCCCTCGTCCAATTTCTCTGGGAAAGTGAGCTCTACAATGAATTCTGCCAGCACTTGTCCCTTAATTGCCGTTCTGGGTGCGTAGGTGAGACCAAATTGTCCGATCTCCACCGACCATTTCAAAAGTCTTCTAGTGGTATCCGTACGATGCAGTGCTCTTCGGAGAGGAAAAGTGGTGAGGACGACCACCTCGTGGTCGAACAGGTATTGCTTTAATTTTCTGACGCTCATGACTAGTGCGTACGCCAATTTTTCCATTGGAGTGTATCTCAACTCCGCATCTCTCAGTGTTTGACTTACGTAGTAGATAGGTAGATGTGTGCTCCCCTCAGCTCGGACGAGCACTGAACTGATCGCACAGTCAGTGGCCGCCAAGTATAGATACAAAATTTCGCCGAGGACTGGCTTAGATAGGACCTTCGGATCCGATAGATATTCCTTCAATTTTTCGAAAGCTTTCTCACACTCATCGGTCCACTCGAACTTTCCTTTTTTCAGAGCGTCGAAAAAAGGTTTGCAACGATCGCCCGTTCGTGCAATGAATCTATTCAGCGATGCAAGGCATCCTGTCAACCTCTGTACTTCTTTCACGTTCCTTGGGCTTTGCATATTGATGACTTCTTGAATTTTACTCGGATTTGCCTCGATGCCCCGCTGGCTAACCAAGTGCCCCAGAAATTTTCCTGAGCTAACTCCAAAACTGCATTTCTTTGGATTTAACTTCATGTTGTATTCTTTCAGAATATCGAATGTCAAGGAGAGGTGGTGTAGGTGATCTTCCTTTCGTAAACTTTTGACAACGATGTCGTCGATGTAGACCTCCACCATCTCGCCGATGTGTTGCTCAAACATCTTATTTACCAGTCTTTGGTATGTTGCCCCCGCGTTTTTCAAACCGAAAGGCATTCTCTTCCAACTGTACATGTCCGTTGCGGTCATGAAAGTAGTATGTCGCTGGTCGTCGGGATGCATAGCAATCTGATGGTATCCCGCAAAAGCGTCCATGAAAGTGATCGATGTGGGGCATCGGAAAGTGATCTTTTGGACAAGCATCGTTTAGATCTGTGAAGTCTATACACAATCTCCACGACCCGGTCGTCTTCTTGACGAGCACTGGATTTGCCAACCACTCAGGATCAGTTCCAGTTTTCTCAATTAATTTATTGTCGATCAATTTCTTCACTTCTACTGCCATAGCCGCATACTTATCTGGCCCAAATTTTCTTCGTTTTTGGGTGATGGGTCTTCTTGTTGAATCAATGTTTAACTTGTGGCAGGCGTGGCTTGTTTTGATACCTACCATGTCCTCATGCGACCATGCGAAAGCTCCGACGTTTTCTTTCAAAAATGCGATTATATCGGACCGCAAGTGTGCTGGTAAATTTGAACCTATGAATACCTCGAGTTCTGGACGAGCATCGTTTAAATGAATAGTCTCAAGGTCCTCCGCTGAAGTTGCCCGCTCTTTAGGCTCCTTCCAACGAGGATCCTCAATTCCGAATTTTGGCTCAAAACTTAACCTAGGCTCCAGATCTGGAATGTTTTCTGGAAACTGGTTGTCGGGGACCTGGTCGCCCGAATCTATCTACTCGTCGATCTCTATCTGGGTGTGGTCGTCCACTTCCATGGAGGCGTGTTCGTTCGCCTCTATTTGGTGGTCGTCGAGATACCGACTACACTCCCCAACTTCGATCTTTCGGTACTTGCAAGGAAGATCTTCTAGGTAGCTTATTTGTTCTTTTTGTTTTTGACACTCAATATACTGGCCAATCATAGGAGTTTCTTTAGAATGGCGTTTAGCATAACGGACGAGACACTCCCTCGCCCGAGTCTGGTCGCCCTTGACGGTTATAACTCCCGTCGGGGTCGGAAACTTAATACAATAATAAAAAGTAGAAGCGGCCGCCTTGAACTCGTTGAAGAAAGGTCGGTCGAGGAACACATTGTAGGACGATGGCATGTCGATGATCAAGAAGTCGAGCTGCCTAGCATGGTGCATCTCAGGCTCTTTTGACGATGTTAACTCTAGAGACAGTCTGATTTTCCCAATGGGAATATTGCGTGTGTCCCCGAACCCTACGATTACATCATCGCAAGGCTCGATGTATTCTGCATATCCACCGAGAGCATCCAAGGTATGCTTGAAGAGGATGTTGGTGTATGCCCCAGTGTCGACCATCATTCGATGGACGATGGTTCCCATTATCTTCCCCGTGATGACCAAAGCATCATTGTTTGGGTGCACCACGCCGTTCAGGTCGTCGTCCGAGAAAAGGATTTGATGAAAAGGAGGCTTCTCGGCAGTCGGAGCGACGCACACCTGGTGCACGTTGTTGAGTGCTCGCTGTTCACTCTGAGCCCGGCGAACAGACAGAGCGGTCCCGGACTGAGTTCCCCCCAAAGGGCCTTCTATCACATTGCAGGCTCCGCCCACATTATCGATGTCGCCACCAGGATTTTTTGGCATGGGAGGAGTTAGCTTGGGACGATTCAGTTGTTGGCGCAGGTCGTCGCCGTCGTCGCGACGTTTCTTTCCCCTGTTGTCACCATTGCCAAGGGGCTTGATGAACTGGGCGAGCTTGCCCTCATTGTACAGCTTAAAAAGATTTCTCACCAACTCCCGGCACCCATTAGTATGGTGGCCAATAGAGTTGTGGTAGTCGCAGAATTTGCTACCATCGAGGTTGTCATCACTTGTATGCATTGGCTTAGCATGGGGGAGTAGATTCTTTCCCCTGACTGCATTGAAAATGCCCCTGGGATCAAGAGAGAGAGATTCTCTGAACTGGATGATCTCAGGAGACTCCTCGAAAGGCCTGAAGTTCGCTGGGCGAGCACTGCCAACTTGAGTGGTCGCCTTCTTGGGCTGGGAAGATTCCCCAGTGTTGGTGTTTTTCTTGGGCCAGACCCTCTTGGACGTGTCAGGCTGCTCGTTAGCCTTGGCAGCGTCCATGATTTCCTCCATTTGGATGAAGTTCCCAGCCCTCGTGCGGAAGTCCGCATAAGATACTGGGAAAGTAAGATGTATAGATTCCCAGAGCTTGGTACCTATCCTCAGACCGGAAACAGCCGATATCAGCTTTGTCTCATCGTTTACGGACTCCCCATCGATCACCAGCCTATCAAAGCGCTTGATGAAGTCCTTGCCTGACTCATTTAGAAATTGGCGAATGTTTGCCGAACGTTGCTTTGAGGCTGGGCGAGCAGCAATGGACCTGTAGTAGGTCAGAAAGTATTGTCCCAGCTCATGGAATGAGGTGATAGATCCGGCACTCAAAGTAGTGTACCAACGATGAGCCCGATCTCCCAAGGTTAAGGAGAAGTTTCTGCACTGGGTGGCGTCCGTTGCCCCGATTGAGGCCATATAGTTGGAGTACTTGGACAAGTGTACTCTCGGGTCGGACATCCCATCGTATGCCGCCATGGAGGGCATTTGGATCTTCCTTTGAATGGGGGCGGTAAGGATTGCAACACTTAGTGGAGGTGCGGGCAGAGTGATTGGCGGAGTGGCCCTTTACTTCGAGGCGACCACCTCTGCTCGCAGAGCATCCATCTCTAGCTTCATCAATTTTTGGGTTTCGAGGAACTGGGCGATTTGCCCCTGCTCGGCGGTCTGTGGCTTGGGGACGATGTCCTCATCGCGTCGACTCCCTTGGGATGCGACCGGGCGATCATCATGACGTGATCGCTTGGGAGAGTGCCTGTCAGAATGGTGGCTGTGATAACTCTTCGCCGGAGCTCGCGAACCCTTCCCTGGTCCCACTCTATGGAGAGCTGAGACTCTGTCGCCCTGATCTCTCTAGTCAGCGCAATCTCGGCCGTCCACATTGAAAGGCACTCGTCGAGGAGCCCTTCCATATTTATCGTCCATCCGATTGAAAACCGAATTTCTGTGTCGCGAGTCTCCCGTGTGGCTATTGTGGGAGTGCTCGTCAGCTTTGTTTTTGCCTTTGTCTTGGGGGCGAACAAGGTGTGAGTGATAGGAGCGGTCATCCTCATTCCCCTTGGCTTTGCGAGCTTTGTCGAAGGCCAGATCCTTGGCCTTCTCAAGCTCTTCATTCTGCCTCTTCTTCTCCGTGAGGTAGTCACAAAGATCTTTCAAATGCTGGGGATCATTCCGAATGTCCCCCATGTTCAAGTTAGCAAAAGGGTTTGCCGGCGGAACCACCGGCGGCAGAGGGTGCTCGTTCCCTCCGTGCGGTGGGATTCCGTCATGGTTCGAATGATGAGACATCGTTTAAAGAGTGTCTTTTCTAAGATTACAAAGTAATGATCTAACAACGAAAGATTAAAGTTCTTACGCAGAAGAACGTGCTATTACAACTACTAGACTTAGCAAAGTAACAACAGAAGCTTGAAAACACAAATACAAGGAGATCAAACTCCAAAATATGCTACGAAAACTGAAAATGTTCAAGAACACGAAGAACACTAACAATCGTAAATAAAGCTTTAAAAGGTCGATATACCGATTAAAACTTAAAAAACAAGAGTTTGCTAGCCGATCGCTCGATGATCGGTTGAAACCTTGATGATGAACACGCAAAAGGTCCCCTCCTTCTAGCGACAAATGTTGTATGCACTTTAATCGGATTGATTTGGATGTGGACTATTCTTTAGTACGATACAAACATGTATTATGATCGGGGGTTATTACGTGTTTAAACGGGGGTTAATACATGAATATGGAAGAGGACCCCGAAATTCCTTTGATTTTGGGGAGACCATTCTTAGCTACGGGGGGGGGGGGGGGGCAACAATTGATGTGAAAGATGGAGAGATCAAGTTGAAAGTGGAGGAGGAGGAAGTGACATTTGTAATGAAGGATATGAAAAATTCCTCAAGCTCAAGCATAAGCAATGCTATACTCTCCACTTCTCAAATTCTTAATGATTCACATTGTTCTAACAAATCTTGTGTTACTAATATTAACTTTCTTTGTGGCCTAGGAAGAAAAGTTAAGAAAAGAGTTGATCCAAGCTCGAAAGTTCTAAAAAAGAAAGTGAAGGATTGGTATGACAAGAAGAAGAAAATGAAGAACAAAGCAAAGAAGCACCACTATGCTTCTTCTTCAAAAGAAGTTGGTGGTGTCAAGATGAAAGAGGAAGTTTGAACTCTATAAGTTCCGTCCGGCTTGAAGACGTTAAACTTAGCGCTAAATGGGAGGCAACCCATTTTTACTTGCTTTCGTAGTGTAGTTTCTTTTTATGTTTTTAGATGATGCTTTTGATGGTTGGATGAGCTTGATTTTTGTAGGTACATTCGTATGGACGTACGTGTGGTCTAATGGTGAAGAAATAAATCAAAGTGGAATCATTGAAGAGATGGAGTTAGAATGAGAAAAGGAGGTGATAGCCATCATGGAAGGTACACCCTTTCCCAAACTTGGATTGCTTAGCAATGCTCAAGTTTGGGGGGGTAGGGAAATTTTTCTTTAATTTTTTTTGTACTTAGCTTATTTTTCATATGAGCACATGCCATTGGTGATTAGTATTTTCTTATAATATTGGATGGTGTGTGCTTGATTGATTTTCATGATGGTGAAGTCATTTGTCATATGTGTTGGATTAGAGCTATTGTGTAGTGCTTGGTTGCAATTTAATTTTATCACTTGTTTTCAAACTTTTTATTGCATAGCAATGAAAAAGTTTGGGGGGATGTCGTTTTTTAAAGTAAATTTGCACCCAAGCACATGAATTTAATTGTTGGTGAAAGATGGATGTATTGAGATGGATTTGAATTTTGGATGCATGATTCTTTTATAGGTGATTTTGTGACTTGGATATGAGTGGTGAGTCAATTCTTGAATGATTGTATCACTTGATTGCAATTTGTGTGAGTAACTAGACTTAGGAAAGCACTTATACCCACCACATTGAGCCGGTGAATGTTGAGCCTTTTGAATCGAAGAATCAATTCGGTTCAATTTTTCTTGAGTGAGTCATTCATAATTGTGCATGCTAGAACTTGCTCTTGAACTTATTTGAAACTTGATTTGAGTGAAGTTGTCAAAAATGATAGGAGGCAATTCTTTGAATACTAGTCACTTGGCCTAAAATAAATCCCACCAAAAGACGCATTTCCGTAGTTAGCCCCGTTGAGCCGGAAAACCGATTTTTTTTGGCAAGCTACAAAATGTAACCATGACACCATTCTTTTTGAGCCTTAATTGCCCCAATTAACTTGTGGAGTTTCATTATTGGTGAATTGGTAGTAAACTTCTTGAAGAGTGGATTTAGATTGACCAATGTCAAAAGAAAAAGAAAAAAAAATGGTTGAAAAAAAAAAAGGGAGGGGAAACAATTTGAGCTAAAAAAAAAAAAAAGAGAGAGAGAGTTGTGAAAAACAAAGAGGGAAGCAAAACTCCCTAGAAGCTCAAGAGAAAAATAGCTTCAAAAATTGGCAAGGAAGTTGGGTGAAAAGAAAAGAAAAGAAAGAGATGCAATTGTGGTGGGAAATTCTAGTGATGATTGTGAATAACACCAACATTTGTTGCTCTACAAGTTAATAGAGTCACCACTTCCAAATTTACCCCTCCATGTCCAAAAAGCCTATATTACAACCCTTTGAAGTCCTCCTTGATTGATGATTGTTGCTTGAATAAAAGGTGGAAAATTGAGTTTAAGAGCAAGCTTATGGATTGTGCATTTTTGTGGATTGACCTTAGAGAGCAAACATGTCCATATATACACTTGAGTGTGAGTGAAACACTTCTTGAAAGGGTGGTGGAGTAAGTGTTTGAATTTGTCTTGGTTGTGATCATAATTTGCTTGACATGGTAGATGATTTCGAGATTTGATGAATCATGATTTGAAAAGTTGCTTGATCATTCATATGATTTACATTGCATCCAATTTGAATTCCTTCACAATTCTCCCACTTGTTTTATTTTCTTTCGTTGCTCGGGGACGAGCAACACTTTAAGTTTGGGGGGGTGATTAGTGTGAAAATTGTTTGAAATTCATGTATTAATTTTGCCTAATTTGATAGAATTTCATGCATTATTTATATTAATTTGACTAATTGCACTTGAAATGAGAAAGGTGTGGTGTTTGCTATTTTGGTAGGAAAATGAGATTTTTTTAAAGCAAAGCACACCTTAATAATTTTATGAGGTCAATTAAAGGAGTGAGACGAGATGGGAGTCGGAACAAGAAAATATTGAAAGTTAAAATTATTGTGGCTTTCAATTAATTTTGGCAACCCATTTGATTAATTTGTTTGGGCTCAAGTAAAAAGAAAAGGAAATGAAGCCCACAAGCCCATTTTGCCAAACTCACGTGAGAAATAAAGCAGGAGCTTGCTGCTGAAATTAATTGAAGCAAGCCCCACATCCATTCAACCCATGCCAGCCGTCCAAGTCAACAAGAAAAAGAGGGGCTGCAACCTCGAGCCCAACGCCACCTACTCCATCAGTGAATGCATTAATCAAGAAGGAGTAACAGCCTTTTGTCTCATCAGCTGGGCCCCATTTAAGAGTTGTTGCTTCCAGCAAAAGAGAATGTCAACTTTTACATTTTAATAGACGCGTTTTTTGTTGGAGTTGCATGACAAGAAGGGCTCGGCCGAGCTTGATGCACGGGCAAGGCGTGCCCGAAACAGAGATTTTGGGAAATTGAAGTGCACGGCCGAGACAAGAGCTCGGTCGAGCTCGATGGTGGAGAAGATGGCCAGGGCACGGCCGAGACACGAGCACGGCCGTGCTCCTGAAGACAGAAAACGCGAACACGTTTTTGCGCACGGGCAGCTCGGCCGAGCCCCGTGCACGGCCGTGCTCCGCCTAAAAATTATGTCTCCTCCCCTTTTGACCTAGGGACACGTGCCAAACTTTTGGGGAAGGGTATTTAAGCCCCAATTTTCGTTTTTTGAAGAGGAGGCAGCCATTAGAAGAGTACTCAAGCTCCCCAAATCCAAATTTTACCATCATTTGCTTGTTTTTCTTAGTTTTAGCCATAGAACTTAGTGAATTTCCATAGATAGGTTATCTTTGAAGTTGTAATTTCATTTCCAAGGTAGAGATTGAAGATTGTGTTGAAGTTTTGAAGGTTTATTTCATATTTGCAAGACAAGAGGTGATATCTTATTTTAATTTGAGTAATTTGTTATTATTAAGCATGGGTATGATTGTTTTCTCATTTATCTTCCTCAATTTCCCTAAATTAGCCATGAGCTAAGCATATTGGTGTTTGGGTGTTGTAGAACTGTGATGGAATTAATGTTTTAGGTTGATTTCAATTGTGGAATTCATTGGTAGGATTATTGGTTAGGTTTATGGGTTTTGTTAGATTATTTGCAAGAACTCAACTATTAGGTTGTATTAGAAACTCAATTAATGCAACGAGAGTTGGTTAATCGGGGGTAAATAGTATAATCGAGGGTTGGGAGTCGAGTGAATGAGTTAATATTGGTTTATCGCAACGAGAGTTGGGTAAATTTCATTAGAACCCCATTTATCTACATTAATTGCTTTAATTAACATTTAAGTGATTAATGAGAAGGCCATAGGAGCTTGGTTGCTAGTATTCAAGTGGAAAAGCATATCTAGGGATTAGTTTAGTATAATTAGGTAGAGTCGAACCCCCTAGCCGTGTGATTACCCGGGTAAGAACACTTCTATTCATCCTCTCGATCCTAGGTGCTTTGCTAGATATATACCTTAGCGATTGCTTCTACCAAATTCCATCCAATGAATTACACATAGACTTCTAATTTTAACATCGATTCCACACAAGGACGAACACCCGAACACTACCTCTCTCACTTGATTTCTATCGTATTTTTTTCTTAGTCATTTGCTTGTCATTAGTTGTCATTGGTGAGTTTCATTTACATTTCATTGCACAAAACATGAGTTTTCATTATATTCAAAGAACAACATGCACACTAAGGCTACTTTCACAATCTAGTCCCACGGATCGATAATTTAACCGGGCACTTACTTTTACTACGAGGAACCTCTTACACTTGAGAGGCGAGTATTGAAAAATACGTGTCAGCAGCTAACTAAACATGTGCTCGCCAACATCTTTGGACGAGCACTTAAATATATTAAATACATTTATTCTATTACATTTTCTTGGTCTTGTTGACTAGTCGTCGCACGACTTTGTTGACTGGTCCTCGCCACGTAAGCTGGTGACTAGGATTGACTAATCAAAGATTGACCTCTTTGACTAGGTATAACAGGTTCTTGACCATCGTGCGTGAATACGGCGTCGCAAGACCACCGCCATTGGATAAAGAATGCCACGACCCTGTGCATCTCGAAGAAGACGAACCCCAAGCCACCGTTGTTTTCGTCATCTTGAAGATCAACGAACCCCTGCTGTCTGCGTCGATCTTCTCTCTCATACCTCTTTCACTTCACCGTCGGACGAAGAAGATCGCTTACCCCTACGTCACACTACTCCGGCTGGCCGAAGACTACAAAGCCTTTTTTGGTCATATCCGTTTTTTTTTTTTTTTGTGTGTTTGTCAGTTTCATTTTTTTTTTTTTTGTGTTCATATTCTGCATTCTTCTTTGTTTAATATAAATTTCCTCCGTCCAATTTTATTATTCTCACTTTTCTTTTTTTGGTTGTCCAATTTTATTATCCACATTCTCCTTTTTGGAAATAATTCTATTCACACTATTTTATCTTAACCCTTCAACCATCACTTATTTACTCAAATTGTCACTAACTTTATTAAAAAACAATTACTTTACATATAAATGGACCCACAACATTCCATCATACCCCCAACTTATCTATTTTATACATAAACTAATCAATATTCATTAAAATTCGTGTCCGGAGAAATTGACATAATAAAATTGGACGGAGGGAGTATATTTTTTGATTGAATATTTTAAATTTTTCTATGGATCTGTGTTCTTCATATTTTATGTTTTTGCATTTCTTTTTAGAATTTGCAGTACTTGATTTGCTTTTGATTTTATTTTGTTTTTATATTTTGGTTTGCTTTTGTGTTGGATATAAGGTTCTTAATATTTTTGCACAATAGGTTTGTATTGTTACTATTATTGTGCAAAATAAATAATAATACTCCCTTCGTCCCATACTTGATGATTCAAATTAATTGGGCACGAGTTTTAATAAATGAATTGTTTATTAATATTGTTTAAGATAAAGTGAAGGTAGTAAAGACTTTTCAATTTTATAAATAGAAATAAAGTTATTTTTTAGTGTAATAAAGTAGTGACATTTTTTGTAATATTGTGAATTTTTAAGGAGATTGTTTAAAAGTATTTTTGTATTTTAGTTAACGTGTCATCAAGTAAAAGACACCCAAAATGGTAAAATGGATCATCAAGTATGGGACGGAGGAAGTATTATAAAAAAAAATATATCATTTGTGCAAAATGTAGACATTTGAGCTTATAAAACTTAGTAATTGTACTTGTGCAAAATAAATATAACATTGTGCAAATAAAAAAATAACCATTTGTGCAAAATGTAAGCATTTGAGCTTATAAATTTTAGTAACTGATTTTTTTTTTTTACTTTCTTCTATTTCTCCACTAATTTTTTTTATTGATATTTAGTACAAGTTTTTTAAATTCAGACTAACTTGGAGAATTAAAATTGGAGGAAATGAAAATTAGAGGAAGATTGGGGAAGGAAATAAAAGAAAAATGAAATGTCACATCATGGTTAAAGTTTAAAATTTAAATAAGATGGTATTGTAATAATTCTAGGTGTCTTGTTGTACTTAATAGAAAATAAAAAAATAAATAACTAGAATTGAATAAAAATTATATAGCTTAAATTTATAAGTAAAAATTAGAAGAATTGTGTATTAAAAAAAATATATGTCAAACCGACAATTTGCGGTTTGTCAAAATATAAAACCGAAATCGAACCGTCATTTTTCAGTTACGATTCGGTTTTTTAACTGTAACTGGCGATTAAAAACCGACGGTTTGGTGGTTTATTGATTAAAAACTGCTCATGTCTACTCTTTCTCCGAAAATCCAAGGCAAGTGACTACTTCTCAGAAGTGCATTTCGGGGATTAAATTTGGATCTCCCCACAAAAAATGCAACACCCTCATTTGAATGATTATTAGATCATGGGACTGAATTATAGTAGTGAATTTTGGAAACCTGTACTGAAACCCTCTTAAACAAACAGGCTGGAGTCGAGCATCAAGGTTGTGTTTGGATGAGAGAATTTGATTTGAGGATGCATTTCAAATAAAATGATTTAAAAATGGATAGATTTCAAATGACATGTTTGTAGTGAATATTTTAAATTCTTACAATTTTAACTAAAAAAATATTAAATATTTGAAATCCATTCATTTATTTTTTAATTCAAACAAGTGTAGTAGGTGACTTCTGATTTTTTAATTTTTTTTTTTCTCTGAAGGAAGCATCTTTTGTACATTATAGATGCCTAAAATCAGGAGTACACAAATATCATTTTTAGAACATATAGAAAACTCACGCACGGTGCTTAGGTGAGATCTCCATAAAGAAAAAAAGAAAAAAAAACAGATTTTGATCTCCATATAGAAGACTGATTGCAGCTCGTCTATTTTGAGGCCTGCAAGCCACTCCCTATTTCAAAATTCCAACATGAAACTTCAATCCCAATTGGCACTGAAAATGGTATCTGAAAATAGTAATCATCTACCGTGGCACATCATCTACCGTACTCTCTAGCACTCTCTAGATGAAGCTGATATGGAGCTTATTTCCCAATTTCAATCCAAGCTACTACTCAACATGCTAAGGAAACGAGCCCAGGAAAGAGTAGCACCTGCAATGCTGGTAGAACTAGCTTATGTACTTCAGTTAACATCACAAAATTTGTTAAAAAGCATCTGAATGATGATCCGAAGTTCAATCCCCTTTAGATCATGGAATATCTTGGTAAATGGACACAAGATTAAGAAAGAGAAGGAGCCTCTGCTTAGAGGCATATTTGAAAGGTATGGTGATATTACAAAGGAAAGTGAAGGCAAACCCCCTACCATCATCTCGCTTTTCCTTGCTATGGTGATATAACAAAGGAAAGTGAAGGCAAACCGCCTACCATCTCTCGCCTTTCCTTGAACAAATCGTGTGTCATTTTTGACAAATAGACCTAGTAAATCCACAAAATAAAAAAATATAAACATAAATTCATGAAACCATACCATTAATAATTAAAATTCATGCAAAATCATCCTAATTTTAACCAAACTAACTAAGTGCATATTAGCAAAATCAAAATGTAAATTAGTACAAGCACAAAACATAAATTAACATGCACACACATATACATTAAAACATAAATTAAATTATCATAAAAATTGAACATACCTCAAAATAAGTAACTTCATTTCATTAAGCTCACACATTTTCAGTATTACCAATTTCACGAAAAATTCTTCAGCCTCGACCTTTCCTTCCAAGAAAAGACCTTTGACGAGAGCAATTGTGGTTACAACATTAAGTTTATAACCATGCAAGAAAAGACCTTTGACGAGAGCAATTGTGATTACAACATTAAGTTTATAACCACGCTTGACAAGGCTGTCCAAAACTGAAAACGTGAAATCAACACGATTCACAAAGCAAAAGCAGTCGATTGGAATATTCAAGGTGTAGAGATCAATAGTAGCATCCCGTTCACGCATTTTGACGAACAGGTGGAGGGCAACATTCGTGAAATCAACAACACAAGGAAGCAGCTTCTGAAACAAAGAGATTGCATCTTGGGGCTGCCGGATATACCCAACATGAGGAGAAAAGCATTGTGAATCTCGAGACCAGGTTTTAGATTTCAAGATGCAAAACCCAATTTACTTCGGAATTTAAAAATCGGTTTTCAAAATCCACTCAAAACCACCCTTATCAAACATATCGATTTGACATAAAGTTATATTTATATAATATCACTCCAATCATTATATTCTTTCTAAAAATTATATAATAATACTATAATAATAAAATAATACAATAATATAATACATTTAATCATTACACAATTAAAAAATCATTATAATCTCACCAAAAAATAATATAATAATACAAACGCATTCAATCTTACAATTTGATTTGACATAAAGTTAAATCCTACACTATTTCAAAACTCAAAAGAAACACTCATATTACTATTCATCGGGATTTCAAAAATACGGTTTTTAAAACCACCCAAAGCCCAAAGTAAACACCCCTTAGATTTTTCAGAAATGATTTCCGAGAAATTAACTAATTTTCGAAACAAAAAAATCAAACCCCCCGGTGGAGACTTGCAGGTTGGGAGAGGAGCGACGCGAGTTGCAGGTTGGGAGGGAACGGCGTAGCGACGGTGGTATACGGATGAGGCAGCGGCGGAGGCGGGTGTATGGAGGCCTGCGGCAGCTCGATTGATGTATGGAGGGTAGTGACGGCATCTCGTGGTGTATGGAGGGCGGCAGCAGCTCGCGATGGTGTATGGAGGACGGCGACAATGGCTCGATTGGTGTATACGGAGGGCGACGGCGTTTCTATGGTGAGAAGGAGTGATTAGGGTTTACTAGTATTGTACCCGTGCTATCACGGTTAAATATATTCATCGATAACAACAAAATCAGGGGTTTAAATAACCGTGGCCTTTCGGTACATGTTACTCCATACTAGTATTTCATCCGTGAATATATTCATCGATAACAACAAAATCAGGGGTTTAAATAACCGTGGCCTTTCGGTACATGTTACTCCATACTAGTATTTCATCCGTGCGATGCACGTATTATGATGATATTGTTTAAATTAAATAATTAGTTATTTTTTATATATAAAATATAGTATAAAATCTTTATATAGTATATTTCACCGTTTTTCTCTACGTGGCTTTCTCTAAATTTCTCTTTCTCAATTGTTATTATTCGTAGCTTTCACATTTTTTTACCACTGAAAAGTTTTACTTTTGAATTATCAACTAGGAGAAGAAAAGACATTAGTTCTCCTATTAAATTTTTATGATTGTTGTGATTTGCCATTCCTATAACCCTAAATTTATTATGAAAATTTTCTAAAGTCCAATTTATCTTTTTGATGGAAAGTTAAATACCCATCCCTTTTTTCCCCTTCCCGTGACTCGAACCCAGGACCTAAGGCCTAGGTAGTGGTGCTCTAACCACTTGAGCTATCCCACTTTGTCCTAAAGTCCAATTTATCAATGTATGATAATGTATGAGAAAATTAAAATATGTGCATGGTAATAAGTTCATAAAAAATTAAAGAAAGTTGAAGAGTATTTTAATAAAAGATTATTTAAAAGTACATTGCTCCAATTAATTTAATTATTCCCTCCCGTGATTACTTGCACACTTTCCTACACTTTCCTTATTGGGATGTCCCAAAATTACTTGCACACTCTTAATATGGAAATACCCCACACTCTTAATAACACTGCACCCTCATGTTTTTCCAAGAATACCAGCATGAATGAGGAATTGCTGACGTACCTGAATATGCATTGGAGTGGTGACGCCTAGCCAATTGTAGTAACCGTGCCAAACGCCATATGTCTCTCTGTTACAATTTTACCACTTGGCCAATCCTGCACACTCTAAAAAGACATTTTAACATTCTCCCAAAAAAATGGTTCCTCCAAAATTGACAACAAACTAAATTAACTCAAATTACAATAAACACACAACAAAAGTTGAAAAATTATTTATTTAGAACCGGAACCTGCAATACAACGTCAAAAAAAAGACTCGAGACAGAGGAAAAAACAATGTAAATATTTTGCTTCTTGCAATGGATACATATCAAACCTCTAAAGAAAAAAACTTGCCTTGTTGCAAATAAAGACAATAAAAAACTCCTCCATCCCACCTCTGTTTTTTTATCTCAGGGGAATAAAAAAGCATATAACAACGAAAAAAAAAAAAAAGGTTCCAAGAGGATGAGGAGACTTGATGATCAGATGGAAACAAAATTGATGAGTGGTGCGAATGAGATCAAAATAAACACATAATACGAACATTATCATCCACATATGAATATGAGACATGAGTGTAAATCATTAGTAATCGGAAGACCTCCTGATAAAAAATAAAAAAAAGTAATAGGAAGAGCTAAAAATATAAACTAAACCAATGAATAAGAAACATACATAAGAAAGAAAGAGAGACGATACATGTATAGCTTACGATCTAAAAAAGTTAGAAAGGAAACACAAAAATTAGACTCCTGAACTCATGATGGTAATACATTGAATATAAAAACATGCATAAGACTTAAAGACATGTTATATGAATTCCAGGTTCATAAAATTCTGAAGAAAATCCCCTATGACCCATGTCCAACATGAGAAATTAGTCTAGAAATTAATTTCAAGCACAGATAATTAAACCAATTCACCATTACATACAAAGCATTAGTTAATTAAACCAATTCCCCATTACAGAACATTAGTTACATTATTCAAAAAAGATAGCTTAAATTGTGGTCACAACTCACAATTGAACATTCATGACAATGAACCCATATATCAGATATGAAGCTTACAAAGAATTCTGAAAATTACCATTCTTCACTTCCTGCATATCATTCATCAATTTTTTAATACCATAGTTTCATAATTCATCATTACCACCCCTTGACATCCAAAAAAAGTGGAAAACACAAATAAGCACCTGCACGCTTTTTGTTACAAACTTACAATTTAGAAAATTAACCGCCATAATACTTTTGTAAAAATGCCACACAAAAATCTGTTAAGTACCAAAGGATGTTCAATCTAGTCTAGTGATGGTGATGCAAGTTGCACTACAGTAATTGGAAGAAAACGGAAATATATAAAGCAAGAAAACGTAACCAAAAACTAAGAACATTTGGGAGTATGATGAGTCGGATTTATTGCATATTTTTATGCTTTAATTGAATATTTCTTGGATATTAAAGTGGTACTCTAGTGCATCTTTCCGACTCATTATTTTGTGACTTCAATTACCTAAATATTTTTATTTTCTTATTTTATTCAGATAAAAATTGGAGCATTTTGATGGAAATGAAGTACACTTAATTATGCAAGTCGGCTGGTTGGTTAATGAAGTAAAAGAAATTGAAAGAATGCTAAAGAAAGTTGGGCCATATTGATTCTATTGGGCTTTATTAAATCAAAGGAGAGGATTAAGGGCGCGGCTAAAGGCACCCAAGGATCCTATGAGTACACCCAGGAGATGAGGACACACGCCATTCGGATGAGGACACCCACCTGGAAAAGCCAAAAATACCCTTAATCATTTTCGCACTCCATTCCCTCCCTCCCTTCTCTCCCTCCCTTCTCTCGATTGGGTACACCCACCCCTCCATCTTCCCCAAACCTTTCCCCTCCATTTTCGCACCATTTTCGCAGCACTCCCACTCCATTTTCGCACCACTCCCACTGTCCACTACCTACACGCGACGTCGAAGAGAAAGAGAGAGCATCGTTTGCAGCGTTTTCGCACTCCATTTTCGCACCAC
The DNA here is from genome assembly GCA_963675135.1 of Galeopsis tetrahit. Classification (NCBI taxonomy): domain Eukaryota; kingdom Viridiplantae; phylum Streptophyta; class Magnoliopsida; order Lamiales; family Lamiaceae; genus Galeopsis; species Galeopsis tetrahit. The sequence continues at coordinate 57,295,673 of OY776124.1, read as the reverse complement.
TTGCAGCGTTTTTTTTTTTCATTTTGAAAAAATGGGTAAAGGTTAGTTTTTCTTGCTTATATTTGAGAAGAAGAGTAGGAAGCATATTTAATTTCTGTTTTTGTTAGTTGAAACATTGATTTTATTGTTGTAGGGTTTAGATTTTGTTTTTTGAATTTGGGGTTAATTCATGCATGTGTTGATTAAGGTTGATTTTTTGTGTTATAATCATGTTTATGTGTAGAATGTATAAATTTTTTATGCGTTAGGATGAAAATAAACAAATGGGCATCTAATTGGCATGGTTTAGCACGAATCAACTGTTGTTGACTGGTTTTTCGAACATTAGATGGTTGTGCGGAACAAATTTTCGGACAAGTATGGTTTGTTTTGGATTGGGTTTCGAACATTAGTTATTTGTTTGGGTTTTAGTTTCGAACATGGCTTGGTTGTTTTGGGTTTCATTTCGAACATTGCTTGTTTGTTTTGGGTTTAGTTTCGAACATGTAGTAAATTTCGAACATGGGTTGCTTGTTTTGGTTTAGGTTTCGAACATGGCTTGTTTGTTTTGGTTTTAATTTCGAACATGGCTTGTTTGTTTTGGTTTTAATTTCAAACATGTAGTAATTTTCGAACATGGGTTGTTTGTTTTGGTTTAGGTTTCGAACATGGCTTGTTTGTTTTGGTTTTAATTTCGAACATGGCTTGTTTGTGTTGGTTTTTGTAGAGGGTGTTAGTAGGGCTCGACCGACTGCTTCCAACAGGAAAAAGAAGCAACATATTAGCGATGAGGCCGCTCCTCAAGAGCCCAATTCACAAGAGGCCAACCCTCAAGAGGCCAATCCACAAGATGCCAACCCTCAAGAGCCCACTCCACAAGAAGTGGTGTCCACTTTACAAGAACCGGAAGTAGATGAGGAAAACGATGACGAGGAAGAGGAAGAGGCGGAGGGAGATGATGAGGGAGAGAAAGAAAGAAGAGTTGTGATTGTTGATCGGCCATTGGTAACCGCACCTCCACTTCTCAAAAGCTTCCAAGACCATGTAGCCAAATTCATATGGTTGGGTGAGGAGCGAGATGTGTTGAAGTGTCACTGTCATGTGACCAAACTATTGAATTGGGAGTTCGACAATGAAAAGAATTGGCGTCATTGGCGGAGGTTTTTGAGAGGATCTAAATTGATTCATGTTAGACGTGCAGCTTACAAGTATTCAAACAAGAACCTTATCACAGCCTTCGTTGAGAGATGGCACGAAGAGAACTTTTTTTCGGACTTCATGTTTGAACTTTTTTTCGGACAACACGACCATGTCCGAAAAAAAAACACGAACATGGTCGTCTTCTTCGCAGAACCAGTCGCGAAAAGGGGTTTTTTTGAAAAACGAAAAATGCAATACATAATGTCAAAATCTATGTCCTAAATGAATATTATTTCAACTATATACCACTATAAAGTCATAAGATGCAAAAAAAACAAGCATAAACACCAACACAAACACTAAAAAACCCTAAACATAAAAACTCTTTCACTTTTGAAAAAAAAAACTTTCAAAACATGATAAATAACTTACAAATGAGTCATTGGCACCACCACTCGTAGTTATTACATCATAATCGACCATTTTCGACCCCATGTTAGCTCTAGAAATGGAAATTGCAGAAATGGAAAGTTTGGAAATGAGAGTTGTGAGACTCTCTGAATTCTCCCGCGATTTAGAGGTTGGTGGGTGTACTCATCCGCGTACTTTTTTTAAAATATACAAGAGGGGTACAAAAGTAATTTTGCTGCACCCTTTTCACCAAAATTTTTTTACCTGGGTGTACTCATAGGAACGCCGGGTGCCTTTAGCCGCGCCCGTAAGAGGCTTGGCCCATTAGTGGGCATCTAGCCCAGAATTGCTTTTGGGGGTTATTCATTTTGGGGAGAAGAGAACACAGCTGCCATCTTAGACTGAAGAGGAGAAAGTCAACGCGAAGGAAAAAGTGAGAAGAGGCGGCCACTTTTTGGTACTGGTCGTGAATGCATGTGAAGAGAACAAACAATTGTTTATGGTTTTATTATTCTATCTCTTTTGTTAATTGATATTTAGAAAACTATGAATTATTGTGTTATCTCGTTGATTATGCGTAGCTAATTTCTTTATTCTAGTCCAAGGATGTGAAACCTTATTTTGATTATGCCTGTTTAATTAAATAATTTCTGGTTGATTTTGATTTACATCTCGATTTTGTTATTACTTGAGTAGATGTTATGCATATTTGAATTAGAAGTTTAATAGGCTTGATCAACCAATTGTATTTCTATATCAATTCTAGCTATCCCATAAATTGTAATTCGTAATTGTTATAATATTTTGGGAATTGTAGCAACTAAGACAGAACATCTTAGGGAGTAGTCCCATTTAGGTTGTATGAAACAAGCGTCTCATATTCATGGTCTAATTTATCCTATTGTTTTAGTTCTTAAATGCGTTCCTCGAGTTGAACCTTAGATACATGTTTTAGGGTTATTCGTAGGGATAGATTAGTTGGGGGTCGTACCTGTTGACACTACAAGAAAATAATTAATTGGCTAGAGAATATTTTGTAGGTAATAATTCCAATTTTGTAGGCATTTATATTTACCTACGGAATACCAACGAAAACCATTCGTATGAAATTCGCTCGTAGGTATTTCGGTTGCCCACGAAAATTTAATTTGTAGGCAATTACCTACCACAATTTCGCAGCAAATCCATAACATTTCGGAAGGTAATATGATTACCATAATAAATGAAATTCCGTAGGTAAATATCAACTACGAAACATTTCGTTGGTAATTCCGTAGGCAAATTTGGCAATAAACATTTCGGTGGGAAAATTTTTAATATATATATTTTAAATTTTTTATTAATAAATTATATTTTTAGCCTTAGCCTACAAAATAAATTTATTCAAAATTGGACTAGCCGGTTCAACCGGTCCAACCATGAATCGATCATAAAACCGATTCAAAAGGTGTTAAAATATATAAACATTTTTAAAATACAAACTTAGGTGCACATTAGGGCCCTTTTATAATGTTTCTCTCTCATGTTTCTTGTTCTCCTTATTCGATGTGGGACAAAAAATTTATGTTTATTGGTTACTAACTTATTAATACTACTACTTTTATATTGTTTTTTCTCTTATGTTTTTTTTACTCTTTCGATGTGGGACATAATAAAGTTCATATGTTTATTTGTTATAACACTATTGCTTTTCTAAGTTCCTAGCTAATTTTGTAGGTAATACAATTAGATAATTTATACATATAAATAGCTAGGAAAATTTTCGTAGGTAAATAAATAAACAAATCACCTACAATCATTTTGGTAGGGAAATGCTATTTTGCCTACGGATTATTTTGTAGGTAAACCAATATTTTCTAAGTTGCTAGCTAATTTTGTAGGTAATACAATTAGATAATTTATGCATATAAATAGCTAGAAAAAATTTCGTAGGTAAATAAATAAACAAATCACCTACAATCATTTTGGTAGGGAAATGCTATTTTGCCTACAGATTATTTTGTAGGTAAATCAATATTTTTTAAGTTCCTAGCTAATTTTGTAGGTAATACAATTAGATAATTTATACATATAAATAGCTAGGAAAATTTTCGTTGGTAAATAAAAAAGAATCACCTACAACCGTTTCGGTAGGGAAATGTGATTTTACCTACGGATTATTTTGTAGGTAAATCACCATCAGATTTTTTCTTGGTAATTTCGTGGGTGAAAATGTGTAAAATAATTTATAAAGATCCGTAGGCAATCTGTAGGCAATTCTCAATATTTAAAGACGAAATTATTTTCGTTGGAAAATTCTGTAGACAATTCAACAATTTCTTGTAGTGTGATTAATTAAACGTAAGAAACAATTTGAACTAGTTTGGTCGTACCACTGGTTTAGGGATAAGATTCGAGAATAAATTGAGATAATCGAGGTTTGTTGATTAAATTGGTATAATTAATTGAGGGGACACTATCCGAGGGCTAGACCGTTCTTACTATTTGAATACTCATTATTTTACTTGCTCTTTATTATTATTTCCTTGCTCTTTAGTAGTTATTACTTAATCAATCCAAAATCCCCCCTTTTTATTGCTTTCGTACACAAATTAATTCGATTAATTTACATTGTTCCATGTGGATCGACCCTTACTTGCCCTACTATATTAGTGGGTAGTTAAGGGATTATTTTTGGGTGCCGGCGACAGCACACCAGAGTAACAGAATGTCACAATTAATATTGAGGAAGAAAAACAGCATGACAAAAGAAGAGTGCAAGTTCACTATATTAACCCTAGAAAACCAATTAGAAGACAAATATATCAAATGAATGGTTAAAATTATTGGAGTCACACAATGGAGAGCCATGAGAGGTGACGACGCCAATGAGAATATTGGAGACAGGTGAATAAAAAGGAGTTTGAGTTGGTGTATGCAAACTGAAGTCCAAGAATTCTAGAGAAATTCAATGACAGAAAATGAAAGTTATTGTTAGGACGAACAAAGAAGTTGAAAATCCTCCGGAAACTGTGGAATTGATGTTCATCCTTGTGAATTCAAACCCCGAAATCAACGGAGAATTAACTTCGACGAAGCCCAGAGCACAATTGAAACTTGAAATCCATAAGAAATTAAATTCAACCGTCCAAATCAAATATCCCAGCTGTTAATTGATACAACTTTTATTTAAACACACCGACATTCAAAAGCAAATCACCGACACTTGCAAGAGTTTGGTTCTTCCATGCATGTCTTCCCTGCAATTGTAATCTTTTCGGAAATTTATTTTGTCACATGATATTTGTTACATGTATTAATTTTATAGGGTGAGTCTCTTGTGTACTCAAGTACATGGGGGTACTTGAGTAGACTTTGATTGGTCAATTGTTGACCGTTGACCGGTCAAACTTTAACTTTTTTTCGATTTTTTTTATTTTTTCATTTTTTTTTTACAGAAAAAATTACATTTTCAATAATATTTTCAACTATATTAACACAATTTTCAGTTATAATAATATACACTTTTCATTAATATATAACTTAACACTTTTCATTAATAGAACATACATTTTTTTAGTTATAATAACATACACTTTTCATTAATAGATAATACACTTTTTATTTATAATAACATACACTTTTCAATTATAATAACATATATTTTTCATTAATATTTCATACACTTTTCAGTTATAAAAACATACACTTTTCAGTTATAAAAACATACACTTTTCATTAAAACCAATATTGCACTTTTCAATATAGTAACATACACTTTTCAATATACTAACATACACTTTTTCAAAAAAAAAAAAAAAAGTCGAAAAAAAATTGATTTAAAAAAAAAAAGTCAAAGTTTGACCGTTGACCAGACCATTGTCAACGGTCAACAGTTGACCAATCAAAGTCTACTAAAGTACACGGTGTACTTGAAATACACTTGAGACTTTGACAATTTTATATAATCAAGGTTCTTTCTTTCAGGTATTAAATATCCAACTTTTGAATCACTCCCATAAAAAAACAATATTGGATATTCTGATGTAATTAGAATATTTTAAAAATGTAGGATAAATTTTTTTTTTTTTTTTTTTTCAGTTGGTGTTTCTCATTCTTTGTTTTACTTCCTCTTTTAAGATGGGTTTATAAATTAATTTTGTTTACTCATAATTTATGCATACTTTTGTAAAGTTTCTAAAACAAAATCAATAGTAACATCTAAACCCCTCAACCTCATATTTCAAATTAATTCTACACTCAATAATCATATGAAATTTATACTGATTGAAATTGTTATTTTCAACTAATGAAATTTGAACACATTTGCAGTGTCAATTTTTTATTTAATTTTTACTTCTTACAACTCTCTTATATCATGATTGTGTTTAGAATTTATATTGTATATTTATATTGTATATATATATATATATATATGTGTGTGCGCTCCTATTCTACGTCGAATACTGATATGCATAAAACACAGGAGAAGATTGCCAATTCTAACATGACTTTGACTCGAAAACATATAATTAAGGCAATGTCAATGTTCATATGAAGTACAAAAATAATGCTAGAATAAACTTTTAACAACCGATCGATTCTATATTCTACTCAAAACAATTCAAGAAACACGCGACGTTAAATCAAAAATAAATTAAGAATAATTTTTTTTACAATCAACACATTGGCTGGTAATCATATATATAAATTAAATATATTTAAATTGAGCAATTACCGATGCATTATACTTGGACGCTGACAACTCGCTTAGTAACTTTCAGACTCAACTTGTTCGTCAGTGCCAGAACCTAATTGCCTTTGTTGATAGACCTGTTAACCTTAACATTGATATACATATATATAACCCGGCCCTTGTAGGTCTCCTTTTCCTTAATGGTTGATAGAAGTTGTACTACTTGCCTCCACCAGATCATGAGTGATACAGTACAGGGGACATCTAGAAACGGAGAATCACGAATAACATCTCAAGAGAAAAAAAAAACTATTGGAAAAACAAAATAACAATAAATATGTGAGTGGGATGTAAGACATTACAGTGAGTATGTCTCTCCACCTTCTAGGCTCATATTTTCCGATTAAGAGTCCAAGATCGGAACTGTGTGACCTTACCTATTCCTTACCTATTCCCCTCAGCGATGCTAAATGTGAGAGGAGTAAATGGGAAACGTATAAATGCCAACTCAGAATATTGTACATGACACAGACCAGGTGTCCTCAAAATGACACATTGATTGACAAATGTCGAAAGTAAAAAAGACCTAAAATCACACGTGTCGAAAGTAGGAGAGACGTATCCTCCTTTTATATAAATAGATTTTATTTTTATATTTTGGTTTGCTTCTGGGTTTGTGTTGGATATAAGGTTCTTCATATTTTTGCACAATAGGTTTGTATTGTTACTATTATTGTGCAAAATAAATAATAATACTCCCTCGGTCCCATACTTGATGATCCAAACCAATTGGACACGTGTTTTAATGAATGAATTGTTTATTAGTATTGTGTAAGATAAAGTGGAGGTAGTAAAAAATTTTCAACTTTATAAATAGTAATAAAGTTATTTTTAGTGTAATAAAGTAGTGGCTTTTTTTGTAATATTGTGATATTTTAAGGAGATGGTTTAAAAGTGTTTTTGCTATTTTAGATAACATGTCATCAAGTAAAAGACATCCAAAATGGTAAAATTGGTCATTATGAGACGGAGGAAGTATTATAAAAAAAACATTTGTGCAAAATGTAGACATTTTATTTTTTTTATTTGCACAATATTATATTTATTTTGCACAAGTACAATTACTAAATTTTATAAGCTCTTATACCAATTGTGCAAAATGTAAGCATTTGAGCTTATAAATTTTAGTAACTGAATGTATTTTGATGGTTGATTACTATATTTCTTTAGAGAATATAACGAATGAATTTTTTTGTTACTTTCTTCTATTTCTCCACTAATTTTTTTTATTGATATTTAGTACAAGTTTTTTAAATTCAGATTAACTTGGAGAATTAAAATTGGAGGAAATGAAAATTAGAGGAAGACTGGGGAAGGAAATAAAAGAAAAATGAAATATCACATCGTGTTTAAAGTTTAAAATTTAAATAAAATGGTATTGTAATAATTCTAGGTGTCTTTTTATACTTAATAGTAACTTCTAAATTTTGTAGCACAAAAATGTAAAGTAAGGTGCTAAAAACACCTTAATGTAAATTCCAAAAAAAAAAAAACATGAATGTTAAACACAAATTATTAGAATTTTGATATTTCAATCACAGCCCTAATACAGTACTATAAACTTATTAAATCGTGAATTATTATGTTTTTAACCCTTAAATATTTTACATTCAATGCAATGTTATCAGTTTTAAAGTCTGTGTCTTTCTGTTTTATTATTAAAATTACCTGGTTGATTTTGAATTAAACAAGAAACTTTAGTCTTCAGTATTTTTTATTTTTTTTGGGTATAGCCACCAATATGGTAGTTATGGAAACTTAATTATAATAAATGTAGCACATGCATGTTTAGATTGGTCATATATAATTAGATACTTATCATATTATAATTAATATTCTAGTATTAGATTATTAATTTATTATTAGATTAGACTTGCAGCTGAACGCGTCACCGCTAGCAAAAGAACAATTAAGTCATCAATTCATAATCAAAGTCAAAGGAGGCAGATTGTATAAATTTAATCCAAGATTTAATTTCAGTAGTTAAGATCGATGTTTAAAGGTTTTGTTAGAAGTGTTATGTTGTTTCTTAGCTCTTATTTTTTTAGTCGAGCGTCTAGTACTGTTGGTGTTTGTCTAGTACTGTTGGTGTTTGTGGATGATCTTTCAAATGTTACTTGTTTTAAAATAAAGTCTAGCTTTCAAATATATAGGAGAATGTTTAAAAGTTTGACCCGGATCAATATCAATATTGAATTCTTTGTGGAGCTAAATTTAACAATTACAATCGGTGAGAGATGATAATGCAATGCACTAAAAAGAAAAAGGCATGTATACCGATGGAATTATTAACGAATTTTCCTTCCGAAACAATGCTTATCTACAGATTTACTGAAGGAAAAATTCAGTCAAAAACACATGTGTCGGTAAATTTGACCTTCCGTCGATAATTACCGACATAATATTATTATTATTTATTTTTTAATTATCGACGGAATATTATATTTTAATTATCGAGAAATATTATTATTTTTTATTTTTTAATTACCATCGAAATTTCCAATGGAATATTCCGTTGGTAAACCAAAATTTAAATTAAAAAAAGGCAGTCCTAACACGGGTCGGTTCTGACCCGGTCCAGCCCAGCCCAAACTCGACCCGTGGCCGAACCCGGGCTCGCGAGAGGACCTCTGTATAATTGGCCGAATTTTCGACCTTTGTGGGACTCGAATACGGGTGTGTGGGCGCGTACCATTCGAAAAGACTGTTTTTCATTTGTAATTGTAATATTAATTGTATATGTACTCTTTTTTTACCTTTTTTTTTCTTAATTCACAAAATTACTTTATTTTCGTTATATTAATAACTAAATTTGTGACTTATAATTATTGTAATTTTTTTTAATTTATACTCCCTCCATCCCAAAAATACTTTCATAGGTAGATGGACACGCATATTAAGAAAGTGTAATAATGAGTGAAATTTTGAGGGGTAATTTTGTAAAACTTTATGTATAAGGTAAAGAAATGAGTTATATTTTTGCTTTTGATTAAAATTCTAAAATGTGTATACATTTTTTACTCCTCTTTTTTAAACAACTCCATTTAATAATTGAACATTCTTTCACTTATATTAATAATCACTAAATTTGTGACTTATAAGTTATAACTATTGTAAATTTATTTTTTTTAATTTCTATATTGTAAATCTTTTTTTTTTTTGCTTTGATTAAAATTCTAAAATGTCCATATGTATACATTTTTTACTCTTTAAAAAAAAAACAAATCTATCTAATAATTGAGCATTCTTTCATTTATATTAATCACTAAATTTGTGAATTATAATTATTGTAAATTTAAATTTTTTAATATCTATATGTAAATCTTTTTTTTTTTTTGCTTTGATTAAAATTATAAAATGTCCCGTATACATTTTTTACTCTTTTTTTTAACAAATCCATTTAATATTTGAAAATTATATCATTTATATTAATCACTAAATTTGTGACTTATAATTATTATAATTTTTTTTAATTTATAAATTGTAAATGTAATTTTTTTAAATCTTTTGTTTATTAATAATTCTTTTATTTGTTAATTTACACTACAAACACTTAATTATTATATAAACTAAATGCATATAAAAACTAAATAAATTTTATCTAAACAACATACATAAAAAACACTTAATAGTTCAACCATTGAGTACGTCCTCCGGTCCCAATAGGTTTTTTTCTGTGTTTAACAAAATAATTATCAAATAAGGGAAGTCGTGCAGTACGTAGACACCTCGTGACTAGACAGCACCCAGTGATATTAACAAACAAACATATTATAAATAAAATTTCCTAGTTTAAACAACAATTTCCTAATTTAAACAACAATTAACAAATTTCTAATTTAATCAATAATTTTTCAGCTAACTTAATCAACAATTTTCTAATTTAATCAACAAGTTTCTAAGTTAATCAATAATTTTCTAGCTAACAAATTTCCTAATTTAATCAATAATTAAATTTTTGTGATTACTGACAGAAATTTTCGTCGGTAATCACGTGTATTTAATATATTTTTTCATTTTGTGATTACCGCCGGAAACCGTTGGTAATCACGCATATTTAATATTTTTTTTATTTTGTAATTACCGGCATAAATTTTTGTCTGTAAGAACGCATATTAATTATGAGTAAACCAGTTAATGTTGCTGAGCCTGCTCCGGTTGCCTTTGTTGCTCGCAATCGGCCCCTTGCTCGCTATCACTCTCACGACCAGGTTGGTGGTCGCCCCTCTGACTCTTCACGTGGTAGTCACGGGGATTATTCCGGTGGTCGTGGGGTCGCAAACCCTACGTTCCCCATTGTCAAATTTGTTGCGGCAAAACACTCAACTTTTTGTTCGCCCTTCTGAGCCACGTCACACTGACACTCATTCTGATCGCCCCTCTGTTGCTCAGTCGACCGAGGACTCATCCACCAACCTTGCTCGGGCATTTCACTGGTCTTGCAATGTCTCCTCTCCCGCGACCCCAGATTAGTACGTGGACGTCGGGGCTTCGGCCTGTATGACCTCCAATACTTCTGATTTGGACTCATTTGCTCCTTATACTGGTAATGGTCGAGTGGTTGTTGGTAATGGTAACTCTTTATGTATTATTCATGTTGGTTATCATTCTTTTTCTAAAGATATTCGTCTCTTGAATGTACTTGTGGTGCCCCATATCACTAAAAAAATTATTGTCTATTAGCAAGCTCACGTCTGATTTTCCGATTGACGTATGCTTTTTTGATAAGTCATTTTGTCATTCAAAATCGAGCTACCAGGGAAATGGTGGCTCAGGGTCGCCGTAAACAGGGTTTGTAAGTAGACATACCTTACTTTCACTTTCAGGCATGACAAACCCTTCTGATTGGTGCATGTGTACTGTTTCAACTAGATCACCATGCAAGAATGCAGTTTTGACATCTAGCTGATGTAACTCAAGATCATTTTGAGAAACCTTAGACAAAAGTAATCTTATTGAACAATGTTTAACAACAGGAGAGAATACCTCATTGAAGTTAATTTCTTCCCTTTGAGTGAATCCCCTACCGACCAACCTTGCCTTGAATCTGATGTGGTCCTTTGCACCACGAGACCCAACTTCAAACTTCTTCTTGAAGAGCCACCTGCAGCTGACTAACTTCTGGTTGATTGGCTTCTCTACTAGTATTCAGGTCTGGTTCTTCTCTAAGGATTGCAACTCCTCTGACATGGTTGTTACCCAATGCTCTTTCTTTGGACTGGTGATAGCTTCCCTATAGTTTCTTCGCTCATAATTCTCCATCTCTTCTGCTGTGATCAGAGCATATGATACAAGACCAGCTTGGTCAAACCTAGATAGAGGATGAATCTGCCTTCTAAGCCTATATCTTCCAAGACTATAATTCCTTAGATCATCAGGGTTGTCCCCTATGGTAGCATCTTTTGGATCATCTCCTCTTACCTGTTCTGGGACAACCTCATCTAGGGTGTTGTCTTCTAGGTTATATCTATTAAGGATATTGTGTATTAGAGATAAATTAGGGTTTATTGTTTTCTTGTATATCTTGGCCCATATTGTTTAGTTAACCTAAAGTCCGTGTCTATAGTTAACCTAAAAGCCAATGTCTATAGTTAATCTAATAGCCCATGATGTAATCTATATATACTCGTTGTCATTGTTAATAATATAATCCCTTCAATTAGTCTATTCCATTCATCTCAACATGGTATCAAGAGCTTCTTCAGGCTAACACCTCTTTTTCAATCCTCATGATCACACATCCATCTCCGAGATTTAGGAATATTTTCCCATCTCCTAGATCCTATTTTTTTTTCTTCTTCAAGCTAACGCCTCTTTTTCGATCCTCACTATCACACCTCCATCTACGAGATTCAGGAATATTATCCCATCTCCTAGATCGTATTTTTTTTTCTTCTACAGGCTAACGCCTCTTTTTCGATCCTCGCGATCACACTTCCATCTCCGAGATTCAGGGATATTTTCCCATCTCCTAAATCCTATTGTTTTTTCTTCTACCTTTTCAAGATTAGGTCTATTTGATCTCTTCTTCATTAAACCCTACAAAAAAAAAATCACACACATCCCTCCATGCATCAACTCCTTCTATTGTTTGCCTTCGATACTAAGGCTTATGCCTCGTTTATTTTTTTTCTGATCTCGGGATCACCAAAATACACCAAGATTTGGTTAGCAATACTGCTACCAATTCTTCTCCTCAAGTTGTTGCATACACACAGGAGGTTCGCTCTCTTCTGCAACAACTCATCAAGAACGAGACCACGTTCTTCCAAACCCATGACGGTGAATCTTTCTCTTCTCCTCAAGTTGTTGCATACACCCAAGAGGTTCGCTCTCTTCTGCAACAACTCATTAAGAACGAGACATCCAAACCCAAGAAGATGAATATTATTCTTCTCCTCAAATTGTTGCATACGCCTAAGAAGTTCGCTCTGCAACAACTCATCAAGAACGAGACCACGTTCTTCCAAACCCAAGAAGATAAATCTTCTTCTTCTCCTCGAGTTTTTGCATATGCCCAAGAGGGTTCGCTCTCTTATTCAACAACTTACCCCCAACAATTTGGCAACTCATAAAAAACGAGATCACGTTCTTCCCCTATACTGCTTCACTCACCACGACTAGTAAGAAAATCGTTCATCTCACATATACGATACAGATCACACATAACCGCTTTGTTCGTTGCCCGTCCTTTGTCTCGATTCTCATAGTGGATCATGTGTCATTTATCGATCTCGTCCTCGTCTTCAACCACTTGTGAACAAGATTGGAATCACCAATGGTGCTTCATCTTGAGGGGGCGTATTAGGGATATTGTTGGGAATAAAATGAGTTTTGATTATGATACCAAAACCCCCTTAGACATGCCAAATAGATGAGTCAGAACATGTTTCAGGATTGTTTGAACATGTATCTTAAGGATAGTTGAGAAGCTGGTATGTTAGGCAGCTCTTAGATTAACAGATGCACAAGTTGAGGGGGAACACATGCTTGGAAGTATACAAAGATCAAGTCCCCTCAAGGCTTATAATTAAGATTGACCTTAAGTCTGCTGATGGACAACTGTGCTGATTAAGTCAGCTCAGTTATAGAACAACCTATCTGAAGATCAAATGATTTAAATGCATCATCAAGACCAAGTATCAATGTTCAGAAGGTTTGTCCAGCAAATTTGTCTCAGCACAATTGAACCAGAACAGTTTGAAGAACAAGCTCAACTGTGTTGATGAGGTCAAGACTACTTATCCAATGCCATGAATGCACAAAGACCTATCCTAAGATAAATGGAAAGTACAAAGAGCCAAGTCATCTGAAGAGCAAGCCAACAGTGCTGATAAGCAAAGTCTGCTGATCTTGATAAGCAGAGTTGCCCAAGTGATAAGAAAGGTTGTTCTTATCTAAGGACCAATGATCAGAAGGAATGTCCATGTTTGATCAAGTGTATCTTGAAGTCAGACATTGGGAAGAGTTCTTCAAAGTCAAGACAAAATGCTTACAATCGTTTACTTCCCAAATTAAGGACATGTCACTATCAAGAAACTGTCTTCCAGTTGCAGAGTTCAAGGAAGACATTTATAGACAATTGAGGCTGTCTCTCCAATGGGCAAATCCTCAATTTTGTCTATAAATACAAAAGTGTGAAGACCATTTGAAGCATCTAACTACAACCTGAGAACATCAACTATTCTAAAGCTTCAAAGTTCTTTAAAGACATTCTTAGTCTTCAAACACTTCATTTCTAAGCTGAACCTCATTGTATATCCATACAAAGCTTAGAGAGATATCCTATCCTTACACACTGAGCTCATTGTGAAGGATATCTCACCCTAATTGGAACCAACATCAACCCTTATACCTTTCCAAAAGAGAGATAGAAGGTTGTTGTAGTAGAAGTGTAAGGAGTTCACTGTTGAGAGAAGAATAGTGCAATTCTGAGTTGAGAAGAGGGTACTAGGACTCTGATATCCTAGGGATCAAGGCACCAAGGAGTGGTATGGTTGATCAAGTGCACCTTGGCACTATAAAACAAGTAATTCCAAGAGTGAAGGAATTATCATATTAAATCAGGGAAAGTGGATGTAGGAGCTTGAGTCTCTGAACCACTATAAACTCTTGTGTTGATTTACTTTCAAGCACTTACATTCATACAACACAACACACAAACTGACCTTTCATTGATATATACTTAAGATTGCACAAAACAAGATTTGGACAAGTTCCCTGATAAACTGTGAAACTGTTAAGGTAATTTCAGAAATTAAAAGGAGTTTAAACTAAAGGGTCAACAACTAATTCCCCACATATAACTCCATTAGATAGTTATTCAACTAAGTACTCAATAGTACTTAGTAGTGTGATTATCTTTAAAGAGTTAATCATATCAGCAAAGTTGTCCAGGACATTCTTGCTGAAGTCTATTTGGTTAAAGTTGAAAAAGATTTGCATACAAGTGTATTCCCCCCCCCCCCCAATACACTTGTTATATACTCCTTTCAGGACCAACATATATTGTGTATTAGAGATAAATTAGGGTTTATTGTTTCCTTGTATATGTTGGCCCATATTGTTTAGTTAACCTAAAGTTCGTGTCTATAGTTAACTTAATAGCCCATGATGTAATCTATATATACTCATTCTCATTGTTAATAATATAATCCCTTCAATTAGTCTATTCCATTCATCTCAACAATATCAAATGGGTTAACTACCTCCTCTGGTGCCAACTCATCTGATCCTAGAAACTCCACCTCAGCCGAGGAACTCTCTTTTGACTCATTTGCAGTTTTTCCATCCAGGTCATTAGGATTTCCATTTTGAGGATATCCCATTACCTTTTCATTAAAATCAGCATCTCTGTTGATAATGAGTTTCTTATGACCTGGTTCATGGCACCACATTCTATAGCCCTTGACACCTTTAGGATAGCCAATGAATATACATTTCCGAGCTTTGGCTCTAGCTTATCCTGTCTTATATGGGCAAAAGCTTGACATCCAAACACTTTAAGTTTTTAATAATCACTCAGCTTGCCATATCAGATCTCATCTGGTGTTTTACCTTCTAAAGTAAATGGGGGTGGGGGGTTGTTTATCGAATAACAAGCAGTGCACACACCTTCACCCTAAAAGCTTTTAGGTAACTTAGCATCAGCTAACATGCATCCGACCCGTTCTAGAATAGTCATGTTCATCCTCTCAGCTAATCAATTTTGTTGTGGATTTAGAGGGACAATTTTATATCTAGTGATGCCATTCTCTTTGCAAAATTCATTTAACTCATTTAATAGTTACTCAAGGCTATTATATGTCCTTAAATGTTTTAAAGACTTGCCTTTCTTGTTCTCTATCTCAACTAGTCATTCAATTCCTTGAATTTTATAAAGGCCTCACTATTCTGTTTGAGAATGAACACCCAAACTTTTCTAGAATAATCATTTATAATGGACATAAAGTACTTACCTCCACCAAGTGTTTGTGTTCTTGATGGCCCCCATACATCTGAATGAACATAATCCAGCAGCTTAGTTGTGGTGTGCTCACCCTTCTGGAATGACTTCTTCTTGCCCTTGCCAGGAACACACAGCTCACAAAACTCCAGATTCTTGAATATCTTCTAAGAGAACACTCCCTTCTTGGATAACTCCATCAGACCCTCTCCCCCACATATGTCAATAATTTATGCCAAAGCATATCATCATCAGAAGTCATGGTTATATCAACTGCCCCTGTAATTGTCTCACCAATTAAAGAGTATTACTCATTTTTCTTCTTCCATTGAATCACTATCTTATCAGCTCTGGTAACCAGCAGATAACCACTTTCTGTCCTGAATTCATAACCCAAAGTGTTTAGTGTGCCAAGAGATATCAGGTTTCTCTTTAAATCTGGAACAAATCTGACATTGGTCAGGATCACATGTCTTCCATTAAACATCTTCACCCTTATAGTACCGATGCCCATAACAGTACATCTCTCATCATTTCCAAGCAGCACTGATCCACCATCCATCATCTCAATGTTCTGAAACCAAGATTTTGTGGGACACATATGAAATGAACATCCAGAATCCATTCATTGAATAGCTTGCTTTCTGTTATGCTCATCACTTCTGCACTTTCATATCCTTTTGCCTCAACTACATCAGCTTTGGGAGCTTCAGCAAGCTTCTTCATATCTGGACAATCCTTGATGTTATGTCATTCCTTATGACATTTATAGCAAACATTTTTGCCCATAAATCCATTCTTCTTATTAGTTGGCGTGGCATGACTCTTCTTGCCTTGCCCCTTCTTGTCATTCTTGAATTTGATGTTCATGCCCTTACCATGGTTCTGGGCCTTCATAGAGGAGTTTGCCACATGCAAACTCTTGGTTTTCAGAATTGACAAAACTTCTTTGAACTTGGCTTTACCTTCCTTGGTAATCAGTAGAACATCTTTGAAGTTGTCATAGGAAGGTGGCAAGGCTTCTAGGAGTAGGAAAGATTTTTTATGGTCTTCCAAAGTAACACCCACTCTCTTAAGATCATTCACAGTTTGCATAAACTCAATTAACTGCTCATCAAGGGTGGTTTTCTCATTGGACATCTTGTAGTTAGTGAGCTTCCTTTCCATGAAAATCTGATTTGACAAAGATTGTGTCAAATACAGATCATTCAATGTTCAAACACATCAACTACATCATTTTCCTTCATCACCTCTCTGAAAACATTGTCACCTAAACTCAGAACGACAATATTGTAAGCTTTCTCCATAAGCTCTTCTTTTTTGGTCTTATTTGCCTACAATGCAGTAGGGTCAAAAGGAACTTGGGCATCCTTTAGCCCATTGTGTGACAAGAGTTATTATTGAATGGTATAACTCCCTCAAAGGGCCATAGATGAATAAATCAATCAAACGATCTTCCATTATTTACCTAACTCAACTCCTCTTATTTATAGAGGTCTAATCGCCCCATCTAATAAAACATAAGAATTGACCTTTCTTTTATACATGTTTACAATTGGTGGTCGTCAATCAAATTATGTTTGAAATTTTTTTCTTTCTTTTTCCCATAAGTCGACAGCGTAAGACCTTTAAGAATTGAAATTGAAAGAAGAAATCATTTCTTTAATTTGTGATTCAACTTGATCCGGATGCTTGAATAGTATAACATCAGCACTTCTTTTATCCTTACCAAATTAAAATTTGGATTTCCGACTCAATCAACCAAACTTCCTTTAATTTTATCTTTAGACATGCACGACCGTTGAAAATCGCCGATTATGGTTTGCTGAAAATTGGAATCGAAACCGAACCGGCAAACCGTCTCTTTTTTTATTATTTTCTCCGTTTTCGCTCGTGTTTTTTTTGTTTTAACTCTTTTTTAGAATAAATAACTAAAATTGAATAAAAGTTATATAACTTAAATTTATAAGTAGAAAATAGAAGAATTGTGTATTAAAAAAAAAAAACTACTAAACCGACATTTTGTGGTTTGTCAAAATGTAAAACCGAAATCGAACCGCCATTTTTCAGTTATGGTTCAGTTTTTGAACTGTAATCGACGATTAAAAACCGACGGTTTGGTGGTTTACCGGTTAAATACTGCCCATGTCTACTCTTTCTCCGAAAATCCAAGGCAAGTAACTACTTCTCAGAAGTGCATTTAGGGATTAAATTTGGATCTCCCCACAAAAAAATGCAACACCCTCATTTGAATGATTATTAGATCATAGGACTGAATTATAGTAGTAAATTTTGGAAACCTATACAGAAACCCTCTTAAACAAACAGGCTGGAGATTTGAAAATCCAAATCCTGATTCTCAAACATAGCCTTAGAGACAAATACTAAGTCGAGCATCAAAGTTGTGTTTGGATGAGAGGATTTGATTTGAAAAGACATTTTAAATAAAAGAATCTAAAATTTGGTGGATTTCAAATGACATGTTTGTAGTGAGTATTTTAAATTCTTACAATTCTAACTAAAAAAAGATATAAAGTATTTAAAATTCATTCATTTATTTTTTAATACAAATAAGTGGAGTGGGTGACTTCATATCTGTTGATTTTTTAATTTTTTTTTTCTCTCAAGGAAGCATCTTTTGTACATTATAGATAGAGCCGTCAATTTGGGTTCGACCAACCAGAAACCTAGTATGGGTTGGACTATAAAAATAGAGGCCCATATAGAATCGGGCCTATTTGACCCGACCCGATAGGCTCGATGGGCCTAATGGGCTAGGCCGAATTTGGCCCGCCGGCCCATGGGCAGCCCATTTGGCCCGATCAATTTTTTCTTCTATAGACAAATAAATAATTAAAATAAGTAAAGTGCATTATTTTTAAATATTATTGTGTTTTTTTATTTTATTTTGACTTTGAAATTTGAACTTATAAATTGTTTATATAGTGTAATGTTATATTTTATGATTGAATTATGTATTAATATATTAGTAATGTATATTTTTAATTATAATTATTTGTATATTTTTTGTTAAAAATATTTTTAAAAAAATAAAAAATTTATGGGCCGGCCCGCTAGCCCATCAGGCTTGGGTGGGCTAGACTGGCCTCAAAATTTATAGACCCGACTAATTCTTGGGCCGCCCCGATCCAACCCACGAACATCGCTGGACCCGATGGGCTGGGCTGGATAGCCCGATTTGCCAGCTCTAATTATAGATGCCCAAAATCAGGATTACCGAGTACACAAATATCATTTTTAGAACATATAGAAAACTCATGGTGCTTAGGGAGATCTCCGTAAAGAAAAAAAAAACAGATTTTGATCATCATCTATCATTGTTGATTAGGGCTGTTATTCGAGCCGAGTCGAGCCGAGTATTTGAAGTTCGAGCTCGGCTCGAGCTCTATCGAGTCGAGCTCGGCTCGGCTCGATAACATTAGCGAGCTAAGAAACGAGCTCGACTCGGCTCGTTAAAGGGTCTAACGAGTCTAACGAGCCTATCGAGCCGAGCCTAACGAGCCTAATGGAAATAAAAGAAAAAAAATTAGATATCGAGCCTAATAAGTCGAGCTCGAGCCGGCTCGTTAGTAAATCGAGCATCTAACGAGCTCGAGCTCGGCTCATTTAACGAACGAGCCGAGCCGAACTCGAGCCTTATCGAGCCGAGCTCACGAGCGGCTCGGTTCGTGTAACAGCTCTATTGTTGATGCTCCTGTTATCTGTCATTGACTAACGGGGAGAAAAATATGTCATTGACTAACGAAGAAAAGGTATTGAGGCCGCAATAATGATAAGAGAAAAATATCTAGAATAGAAAAGAAAGAAAAAAAATAAGTTTTTGAAATATTTTTAATATGAATTGATAATTTTAGAGAGTTCTCTACGATTAATCTTGACAGCTTAATATGAATTGATAATTTTAGAGAGCCCTCTTCACCACAGATGTTAGTAAATGATCAAGCCCCTAATAATTATAAATGGGGAATGAATTATAATAATTAACTATTTTGAAATAAGTTTCTATCAATCATTATACAAATTTGTTCAAAAAAGTCTAAAAATAGTATAAAAGTAAGTTTGAATAATTTTCAACCACAGTAAATACAATAATTATAAACTAAAATAATTATAAACTAATTTGATTTTCTTTTACCAGACCGAATAATTATAATCACCAAAAAAAAATCATATTTTCTTACTTTCTATTTCAAAATCCTTGAAGACTTCAATCCTGACTTCTTCAATACTGACTTCTTATTTCAAAAATCCCTTTTTCAAAATCCAAACATTTAACCCTATATAAAACTGATAACTGATAAGACGACATGAAGACTTCAATCTTCTTCCCCAATTGACAATCATCCGTACTCCCCCAATTGACAATCATCTTTGACAATCATCTTGGCAATCATCCTCCGTACTTCCCCAATTGACAATCATCAATTGACGATTGTCAATCATCAGTACTCCCCCAATTGACAATCATCTGATTGGCAATCATCAGTACTCCCCAATTCACAATCATTTGTGTGGCAATCATCAGTACTCCCCCAATTGACAATCATGATTGTCAATCATCAGTACTCCCCCAATTGACAATCATTTGTGTGGCAATCATCAGTACTCCCCCAATTGACAATCATCTGTGTGGCAATCATCAGTACTCCCCCAATTGACAATCATCTGTGTGGCTTCCCAATTGACAATCATTTGTTTGGCAATCATTAGTACTCCCCCTCCCCCAATTGACAATCATTTGTTTGGCCATCATTATTATGTTAGATTAAAGTACTCATACGACTTCCTCAAGACTGATAAGACTGATATGGACTCCCTCAAGACTGATATGGACTCCTACCGATACGCTATGGACTCCCCCAATTGGCAATCATCATCTACCGTCACCAATGGACTCCCTCAAGACTGATATGGACTCCTACCGATACGCTATGGACTCCCCCAATTGGGGATTATCATCTACCGTCACAATTGGTGGACTCCCCCAATTCATATTGATATCTACAGTACTCCCTAGATGAGACTGATATATGGACTCCCCCAATTCATATTGATATCTACAGTACTCCTGATATCTACCGTACTCCCCCAATTGGCTATGGACTTCCACAATTCCGTATTCCCTAGATGGACTCCCTCAATTCCGAGATATATGGACTCCCCAATTGGCTATGGACATCCCCAATTCACAAAGGAGCACTGGATCAGGAAACTAGTCCAAGAAATCTAGCTTTTCCTTAGCTTTTCTTGAACAAATTGTGTGCCATTTTTGACAAATAGACCTAGTAAATCCACAAAATAAAAAATATAAACATAAATTCATGAAACCATACCATTAATAATTAAAATTCATGCAACTATCATCCTAATATTAACCAAATCATCCTAATATTAACCAAATTAGAATCTAAGAGCATATTAGCAAAATCAAAATGTAAATTAATACAAGCACAAAACACACATTAAAACATAAATTAAATTATCATAAAAATTGAACTTACCACAAAAGTATAAGTAACTTCATTTCATTAAGCTCACACAGTATCACCAATTTCACCAAAAATTCTTCAGCCTCGACCTTTCCTTCAAAGAAAAGTCCTTTGACGAGAGCAATTGTGGTTGCAATATTAAGTTTATAACAACGCTTGACAAGGCTGCCTAAAACTGAAAACGCGAAATCAACACGATTCACAAAGCAAAAGCAGTCAATTGGAATATTCAATGCGTAGGCAACAGAATGCTGCTTCATTTTCTCAAGGGCATCCACCAATTTCGTGAAATCAACAACACAAGGAATCAGTTTCTGAAACAAAGAGATTGCATCTTGGGGCTGCCGGATATACCCAACATCAAATCTGTGCTTTGAGGAGGAAAAGCATTGTGAATCTCGAATTTTGAAAAGGAAATGGGGATACAAGAAAAGATTCATAATATCATTAAGTTTTTCAGAAATAATTTCCCGAGAAATTAACAAAATTTCGAAAAAAAATAATAATCAAACCCCGCCCCCACCCAGTAGAGACTTACAGGTGGGACAGGGGACAGTGCTGCGGCGGTGCGAGAGGGGCGACGCGAGTTGCAGGTTGGGAGGGAACCGCGTAGCGGCGGAGGCGGGTGTATGGAGGGCTGCGGCAGCTCGATTGATGTATGGAGGGCAGCGACGGCAGCTCGCGATGGTGTATGGAGGGCGGCGGTGGCTAGATTGGTGTATATGGAGGGCGGCGGCGTTTCTATGGTGAATAGGAGTGGAGAGGGTTTACTAGTATTCTACGCGTGCGATAGTTAAATATATTTGTCGATAATCACTTATAAAAATATTTTTTATTAAAGGGATGTATTCAATTGGATTTTATTGAATTTTTTTAGACTTTAAAAAGTACGTGGAAATATAAAATTTATAGAGTTTATAGTTTTAGGGAATGTATTCAATTGAAATTCTATTGAATTTTTTGGACTTTAAAAAGTCATGGATTTAGAAAATCAATAGACTCTATGAAGAGTTTAACTGATTTTTTTATGGATTTATATGAATTTTCATTGATTTGACAGGAAATACCTTTTTTTTTTTTTTATTGATTTACATGGATTTCCATAAACTACGCCCTTAAAACTATTTAAAACTATTGATGCAGACGTATATCGAACACACTTGTATATAAAAAAAATTATCTAAATTATTTTAAAAAAATATCAAAAATATATTAGTTCAAAAAAAAAAAAAAAAGTTATTATTCATCATTATTATTCTCATCTTCATTTCCATCAAGGTTATATATGCATTAGTTTCAGTTTTTTGTTGTAGTTGGCTTTGAGAAAGCAATTCCAAATTTTCTTCTCATATTCAAGTGAAATTCGTGACATTCTTTTCGAAAGTTATGTAATCACAAGTCAATACTAATTCTGCTTATGTTTGAAATGGAAACGGAGGTGGGTTTTGTTGTAGTTGGCTTTGAGAAAGCAATTCCAAATTTTCTTCTCATATTCAACTGGAAATTCATTAGAGTGACATTCTTTCCGAAAGTTATGTAATCACAAGCCAATACTAATTCAGCTTATGTTTGAAATCGAAACGAAGTGGGTTTTGAAAATTGTGACTAATTCTGCTTGGTAAAGTCTAGTATACACTCGAGTGCATGCTGTGCACCCTAGTCCATGTGCACTTTTCAATTTTATTAACTTACAGTTTTTTTGGTAAATGGTGTTGCACTTTTCAATTATTACTAAAAATATTATTATACAGTTTAATAATTGAAAAGTGCAACACCATTTACCAAAAAGTGTAAGTCAGTAAACTGAAAAGTGCAACATGTACTAGGGTGCACAACATGCACTCTAGTCCATAGCAGACCAACTCATTCTGCTTATGTTTGAAATGAAAACGGAGGTGGGTTTTGAAAATTGTGAATTGCGGCATGGCAAAGATTGAATAACTCACTTGCATTTCTGGGGTGACGACCTTGACCACCAAAATGAATAAATGTTATTGAGATCTTAAAGTTTGCATTAATGGTGGCAATCGAGAATATATTATTGCTAACCTAATGGTGTCAACTGTGCTGATATACTATAATTTTTAAAGAGAGAACATAATTTTAAAATACAGAGATGTTGTGTATGATTTTGTGGTTTGAAATACAGCAAGAATGTCTGATTTTTCTCTACTTTTCTGGGCTGTGATAACCATGAATCAGTTTTATAGTGTAAAATACTGAAATAATAAAAAAATTTATAATGTTTTTTGTGTTGTATATCTTTTTGTTTCAAATAATAAGTGCTGAGACTAATGCAGTAGGTTAGTAGTTGAAATTTTGTTAGAAGAACAAAGTTTTTTTTTTTTTCTGAGAGAATCCGTTGAAATCTCTGATTTTTAGAAGAGATTTTGAATAGTGAAATTTATTTATATTTTTTAAGGAGAATCCAACGAAATCTATAGAGTATTAAAATTCATAAATTGTTGAATACCTAAAAATTTCTAAAGACTTTTTAAAATCCATATTGAATACCTCAATATTTTGAAAGACTTTTAAAAATCCGGATTGAATACCCAGATTTTAAAAGTCCAAAAAAAATCCAACAGAATCTCAATTGAATACACCCCTTAGATTCATAAACTTTGATATTGATACGAAGAGTTTTTTTTTTTAATGTGAAGTATCTTTTTTAAATTAATTAATATTATATATATAAAATATTTTACTAATAAAAAAATATTAAATATGTATATATATTAAATATTTTTTTATTAAATATATTAATTCGGGTCGGGTCGGGTCGAATACTCATGGGTCGGACATAAGACACAGACCCGATCCATACTCAATACGGGACGGATCCGACTTGATCCAAAGCTCGCGGGGTGGGGTGGGATGGGTACACACGAGGGTCAATATTGCCATCCCTACTTTTGATCTTTCGTCTTCAAATTTCTTTGAGAGAATGCGTTGAAATCTCTGGTGGTTTTTAGAAGAGATTTTGGATAGTGAAATTTATTTATATATTTTTTTTAAGGAGAATCCAATAAAATTCATAGAGTAAAATCATAGACTGTTGAATACCTAAAGATTTTTAAAGACTTTTTAAAATCCGTATTAATACCTCAAAATTTTTAAAGACTTTTAAAAATCAGAATTGAATACCTCCAGGCTTTGAAAGTCCAAAAAAATCCTACAGAATCCACAACCAATACACCCCGTAAGTATCTTAAAAATAACTCTTGTAACAATATATTGAAAAAAAGGGAGTGACTTATGTGAAAATACTTTATGTGTAATTATGTGCAAATCAAGTAAACAGGGGAAAAAAATATACAAAATCTCGCATAATCTGGACCCAATCCAAAGCTCGCGAAATTGAGGCAACATTATTAGCATATAAAGCAAAATTATAAACAAATTACAGTTAAGTCTTAGTGGTAAAAGCTTATCTTATTTTCAAAGAGGTTGCAGGCTCAATCTCATTACATTTAACAATATTACATTACTACAGTTGACAGATCACAATTCTTATGTAGCTGTTACATTTAACAATATTACAATTTACTATCATTATTCTCTTCTTT
The DNA here is from genome assembly GCA_963675135.1 of Galeopsis tetrahit. NCBI lineage: Eukaryota > Viridiplantae > Streptophyta > Magnoliopsida > Lamiales > Lamiaceae > Galeopsis > Galeopsis tetrahit. The sequence continues at coordinate 57,270,884 of OY776124.1, read as the reverse complement.
TCTAACCACACACTATGCCAAATTATGCTTTTTACAGCAGTTGAATAACAACGATTATTTTTAAAACGACTGTCATATGCATCTTTTTTCAGAACCGCTGTCATAGATTCCCTTTGTGCGCTGATAGACAGCGATTTTTCGTAACCGCTGTGATATGTTTTAGTTATGCATAGCTTCTCATATGGAATATAATCAAATTAATCTTTAAAACTAATTAAATAAAAAAATATATGACAATTTTTTTAAAATTACTGAATTTTTTTATGAAATACGATTAAATTCTCAAAAATAAATATATTAAAAAAATCAATTAAAAAAATAAATCATGTAATTAATCTTCAAAATTGTATTTGAGTATTTTATATTTTTAAGATTTTATTGATTTATAAAGAATTTTATTTTTAATTTAATTATTTTTTAAGTTTTATCAATTAAGAAATATATAATGATTAACACTAGGTGTGGTTCGGTACGGTATACCGACCATACCGTTATCATATCGAAAATTTCGATATTGAAAAAATTCATACCGTTATCGTACCGAAATTTCGGTATACCGTAATCTCGGTATACCGAAATTTCCGGTATGTAAAAATTCATACCGATACCGTAATTTCGGTATACCGAATTTTCGGTACGGTATATCGGTATACCGTACCATATCGGTATATCGATTCATATCGAAAATATTGAACCATCATTTCATATCGAAATACTGGTATACCAATTCATACCGAAAATATTGAAGCATTGTTTTATACCGAAATTAATTATTTAAGGTTTATTTTATTTATGTTTTAATAATTAAAGTTATTTTAATTTAAAAATAATATAAAATTATTATTTTATTAAGGTTTCTGTATTTCGAAATATCGATATATCGTCTCATACCGAATACCGAAAAAATTTCGGTATACCGAAATACCGCGGTATGATCATTTTCCATACCGTTACCGTATCGAAAATTTCGGTACGATATCATACCGTACCGAAAATTTCGGTATAACGAAAATTTTGATAATTTCGATATGTTTCGGTGTGAAAAGCTCGGTATACCGAAATTTCGGTATATTTACCCACCCCTAATTAACACAATATACAATTTTGATTAAACAACGATATAAGTTTAAAAATATTTGTTCCTTTATATTACTATATTATTAATAAAAAATCAAGAAAAACTATAAAATATCAGGTCCTATATATTATATTATTATTAAACAAATTAAGAAAAACTAATATTTCTTCTTATCTCCCCCAAGCGCCCCTCGTTCTGTGAGAGGGATTGCCGTCAGAGACACATTTTTCCCCTGCATTACACCCACCTCTGTCCATCATCGGACGGTAAGAAGAAATAAATTGATCATTCATTGCTTCTTTTTTTTGTTGGTGTGGAAATTGATGGTTAGATTTCATGAAATCAATGAGTGGTTCTAAAATGTTAGAGAAAAACATAAGAAACAAATTAAAAAATTAGGAAAAATCTAGAAAGAAAATCAGTTCATGAACAAATAAAAAAAGAAGATGTATGAGACTCAATCATATATATATAGTATATTTGCTCCATTTAATGGTTGGAATATATATTTTAGAAAAAAAAGGTTGACTCTCTTGGAAAGCACAAGACTTTAAACTTTATCCTTAATTCACCATATCATAAAAAGAAAAAGAAATTATTTTGATCAAATTAATAAAAAAAATATTTGAGATAAATATTTATAAAAAAAAGAGAAAAACGTATAATAGTAAATATATTAATTAATATAAATAAAATAAAGAATTTTATTTAAGATAAATATTTATAAATCAATAAAAAATATTAAACATTTTTTTCCTTTTTTATGGATTTTGCTTTAAAAGACTGAAAATCCTAAAATTTATTTAATCCCGGATAAGTTATCATCACAGAGTTATATATATTATATTATATTATCTATATTATAAATTTAATTAGTTATTTAATCAATGTTATCAAGTAGATATATATATATATATATTTTTTAATTTATCAAGTAATATATATTATATTATATATAACAGTCCCACCACCCATGTATATGTTAAGTGAGAGTGTGCGGTTAATTAAAATCTAAATTAAATTTAAGCGCCATACATTTAAAATCTAAATTTCAGTGTCGACCATCGACCATGGAAGAAGAATGTCGTGTGCACATCTGCCTTTTCCCTTCTTCACTCCATCGCAATATGCCCTTCTTCATTCCACATATTTCCCTTCGTTTGCCTGGTTTGCTCTGATATAATGAAAGAATTTCGTCTCATCTAAAAGTCAGAGAGGTGGGGAATTAATTCTTACAAGTTAGAGAGGTGGGGAATTAATTCTTGTATATTAATTTCTAAGAGCAAGTTCTTTCACTAGCAACATTCTTTCACTAGCAATATGTTGTACAGTCCGCCGTCGCCCTCATCATCATCTTCTCACTACAAAAAATGCATCGATTAGAGACTGATTTTGAGACTGTAAAGGCAGTCTCAACACACGTTAGAGACTGATTTGGGACCGATTTATTCTTTCACTAGCAACATTCTTTCACTAGTTGTACAGTCCGACGTCGCCCTCATCATCTTCTTCTCCACCCGCAAGTTCTTTTTCACTACCCAAGCTCTCCAGGTCTCACTCACTTTTTTGTTTGTTTGTTTTTTTTTTTTTTTTTCTTGTTTCAATATCACGTTGGTTCTTTCTTGAATCCGCATGTTATTTTTTTGTTTGTTTTTTGCTTATAGATTTTAAGAATAACATAGATTTTAAGAATAACAGCTTGTTTCAATATCACGTTGGTTCTTTCTTGAATCTACATGTTAATTTTATTTACAGCTTATGTTACATTTGACAATATTGGTTATAAATGCTTTAGTATATATATGTTGTTGGATGATGTGGATTGTTCCCATTCTGAATGAAATGGAATGACATTTTTTTATATGAAATCTATTATATGTGTTATTCATATAGAATCATATATGCTGAAATCGCAATTCAAGATTAAATTGGCCATAGTGGACAATAAATCCAATCAAAGAAAATGTATGTTCTAAATTGGAATTAAAATTATTATGTTATAATTTGTTCTAATTATTTATGTCATAGTACCCAAATGAATATTTATATGAATTTTCAGGCTTGTGCTTATCCATGTATTATATTCTTTGAGATGAATAGGTTTGTGCATATGACACCTCGTAAAAAGATTAAGGTAGATCATGATGACTATAAAAATGGCACCTTGTAAAAAAGATTATAAAAATGGCACCTCGTAAAAAAGATTAAGGCAGATCATGATGACTATAAAAATGGCATTTATAAATCCAAAGTGGAGGAACGTCAAAAATTATCTCACGAGAGAGTTTGTCTACAAGAGTCACGAGAGAGTTTGTCAAGTGGAGGAACTTTAAAAATTATCTCGTTTATCTACAAGAGTCACGAGAGCTAGAGTTTGTCTACAAGAGTCTACACCACACAAACAATGCCATACGAATTAATGATCTGATTGGAGTAATTCGACTGTCTACTAAATAAATTTAAGGTAAGATATCTATTTTTTTTTTACTTTAGGAGCTGAGTAGCAAAGCTTTATGCTGCGGAGATAATTACAACCATCATTTATCCGGAGATAGACATTGATAGAGAAATTGGCTTGAAGGACAAAAGAATAAAGATGGAGAGTTTAACGGGGTTGATCTGAAAGCTCAAATTGACAAAGTACAGTCGAAATTGACGAAGTAAAGTCGGACTCCGCTACATGCGTGCAACCATACGTGCGTTGGGAGGGATTGCTAATTAATGAATTTATTATAATAGTCTACGGACTCCGCTACATGCGTGCAACCATACGTGCGTTGGGAGGGATTGCTAATTAATGAATTTATTATAATAGTCTAGTTGAATTTATATATATACATAAACGTTTTTAGCTTTTGTATTTTATTTTTATTAATTTAGCAAATGATTTTTTTTTTAAATATTGGATATATACAACAACGGCTAATAATCGTTGTTATAGCTAATACAACTGCTGTTATAGAGAAAGTACAACAACGGTTGTTAATAAATAACAACGGTTAAAAACCGCTGTAGAAATTCAAAACAACAGCGTTTAAAAACCGTTGTAGTAATTCCAAACAACAGCGGTTAAAAACCGTTGTAGTAAATTCAAACAACATCGCTTCATAACCGCTGTCATAACTAATAAAACTGCTATCATAAATATTGTAAGGGGTTCAAACCGAGCACATACCACATCCGTTTTGATGGATTAACAGTGGTTAATAAATGCTGTTGTATATAGATACGACAGCGGTTAATAACCGCTGTCTATCAGCGCCCCCTTTTTACAGCCCTTATTACCATAGCGGTTACTGATTCCAATTTACAGCGATTTTTAATCGCTGTCTATCAACTTATTTGGCATAGTGACATTATCCACTATTTTATCATATCCTCATTCTTCTTATACATTTTTGTCTATTTTTTTAATCACTTGTGCACATTCTCTTAACAGTATCACACCTGAAAGTTGTATTACAGAATAAGAAACATGGTATTATAAAAGAAAATACAAAAAAACCAACTATTTTTATCAAATTGAATGTTTAAAAAATGAACTAATTAACTACTCAAGTTTCGAAGGACATTAAATCAAACTAAAAACAGTATTACAATTAAAACGTAACAGTATTACATCCAACTATATCATTTTTTTTAATTACGTCAGCATCATTCTCTTTTTCTCTAACAACATTGTCCACCAATTCATCATCCTCACCTCTTGGCCTTGTTTTTGTCTCTATTTGCTTCACATTTTTCCACAGTATCACATCTAAAGGCACATTATATTATATTATACACACAATATAATAGTATTACTGGTTATCCACCAATGTACTCTACTTCAAAGTCAATTTACTTATAATGTGTAAAACATTATTCAGAGCATAAAAACCAGAAAATTTTCTCTAGATCATGCATCAGACTATTAATTCAAATGAACAGTAATTCAAATGAAAAAACTGAATTTTTTATTACACATAATCAAGTACAAAGAACTGAAAAAATTAAAAAAATGCACGTACTCTGTATTCATTCAAATGAAGTTAAGCAAAATTAGTATAACATTTCCACTAAAAACTGAAATATCCCCAAAACAATTACATAAAAATGAAATACAGAAATAACTTTGATGAACTAACTGTAAACACAAATTCGTGAATTAAATATAAAAACGCGAAAATGGTAAACGATTTTATTTAATTTCAGATTTAAACCGAGTATTTACGGGTTACAATCTCTAATTTCTCCTCTGATTCTCTCTTCTTGAACTTCACTTGGATTTCTTGAGCTTTTGGAGCTGGATCCGCAGTTGAATCCTTTTCGATCTTTGTATTTGGGGCTTTTATAACGTTAATCCAAAGGCTTAGCACCGTATTTTGGATTAACCGCCGAATTTAAGGACTTTTTGGATGAACGTCGTTGAAGATCGTTCTTGAATTTGGGACTTTGTAACGTTAATCCAAAGGCTTGACGCCGTATTTTGGATTAAACGTTGATTTTCGGGACTTTTCGGGACTTTTTCGTTGAAGATCCACGAAGAACTTTGAAGAAACGTCGAATCGAAGAGGCTTAGCACCTTGATCTCCACTCGAACACTGCTTCTTGCTGCTTTTCCCCAAGAAACGCCGAATCGAAGAGGCTTAGCACCTTGATCTCCACTCGAACACCACTTCTCGCCGCTTTGCAAGAAGAACGCCTTTGAAGATCCTCCCCTTGCTGAAGAACACTCTAAATTCTCTGCAGAGAATTTTTTTAGAGCCTTGAATGCTTCTGATTTCTTGTTGATGAAAATGAATGAAATGAGGCCTCTATTTATAGGTGTAGGCCTGGAGATTTTTGTGCAAGTAGTTAGGATTTCAAATTTTGAATTACTTGGGCTAAGAATACCCTATTTGGGCTCAATTTGATTTGGGCTCAATTTGGTTTGTTGGACTTTAGAGGCCCATCTTCATTTATGGGACTTTAGAGGCCCGTCTTGTTTTATTGGACTTTAGAGGTCCGTCTTTATTTATGGGACTTTAGAGGCCCGTCTTGTTTTATTGGACTTTAGAGGTCCGTCTTTATTTATGGGACTTTAGAGGCCTGTCTTGTTTTATTGGACTTTAGAGGTCTGTCTTTATTTATCGAACTTTAGAGGTCCGTCTTTATTTATTGGGCTTCGAAGATCCATTTTAACTCATTGAGCTTTCAAGGCCCAAATTAATTGGAGGGAACAATTAAATATTAATTAATTATATCTTTATTTTAGGAATTAAATTTATTCCAATAAATAAATAATAAATTTAATTAATGTTTAACCCGTAATTTCCACGCGTCGCAATTTAATTCGTAATTGAATTTTCCTCGTCTACAAATTGCCCCCTCGTATTTCATCCACAAGTACATTTGTCTTTGAAGTGGATGAATTGCGAAATTATTTCAATGTTTTCCCCATACCTAAATTTTGTATTATTGGACTTTATGAATTGTCACAATTAATAAAATTTATCTCATGGGCTCAAATAGTGTAGTCTTTTGGGCCAAAATGAACAAACAAGTTCATGAGTGTATGGAGTATTTCAAAGCCCAATTCTTCCTTCTTACAATTAGTCTAGTCCAAGAAGAAGGCCCAATTGTATTTGAATATCTTTCATCCAATAAATCACAAAATATATGTCACCAAATCTTTGAAATATGATTTTCCAAGAATTGTGGAGATTTAGTTGAGATACACCAAAATGTGTGCTTGTTGATCCTTATCTTTTCACCCCTTCAAGCCTATATAAAGGATGCCCTCCTTCAATCATCACTTCACAATTTCATCTTCAATCATTACTTCACAATTTCAACAAAGAAGTGAAGAAATTATCATCGAGTTCACGAGGTAACATACTACGCTGCTCTTCATTTTATTTTATTTCTAAACGTATATGCATGTATATAGCACATATTAATTTTGTCAAGAACTATTCTCTTGTTTCTAGTTTTATTCTATATGCATGTATACGTTTGTCAACCACCATTCTCTTGTTTCTTGTGAAATTATATCATCTAGAGTAGCAATAGGACCTTTTGTATTTACTGTGTATTAGTTTGTCAACAACCATTCCTCTCCTCTTTTTTTTTTCTTGTTTTGCACTGCACACATATACTAAGAAAAAATTCCAAGGCAGCAGTGAATCTTAAATTCACAGAATTCGAATGAGAATCGTGGGTGTCCCGTGGGTCTTTTTTTTTTTTTTACTCAATCGAATCTGTGAATTTTAATGATTTGGAAGAATTTTTAGCCCAAGTCAATTTTTTCAATAGCCCTTCTTAATCAAATTAACCAAATTCGAAAGGGAGAGTGGGTTTTCGGTCGTCGGTATATTATTTTCTTTCGAATTTGGATAGTTTGAAAGAGTGGAATTTTGAGATTACTTGTTTTGGGCCGCGAGGGAGGCTTCCGATGGCGATGGTGTTGCGACTCACGGCGACGGCAGCTGTACTCAGGCGACGGGCTTCCGGCGACGACTGTGGCACTGGCCTCGGGGTGGTACGACGTCGGCTTCAGGCGGAACGTAGCGGCGCTGGCTTCAGGCGGAACGTAGCGGCGCTGGCTTTAGGCGGTGTGCGGCGGCGGGCGACTCACGACAACGGCCTGCAACGGTGGGTCGACAGTTCTGGGCGAGGCGGTCTCCGGTTGTGGACGACGGGCTTCAGGCGACGCGTGGCGGCTTCAGGCGACGGCGGTCGGACAGCGGCGGCGCTTTAGGCGGAGCTTGGTGGTCGCTGGCTTTAAGCGAAGCACGGTTGACGACGGGCTTCATGCGGAGCACGGCTGGAGTGCAGCATCGGCGTTGGAGTTTGACCGAACGCGGCAGCGTTGACTTTAGGCGGAGCGCAGCGGCACTGGAGGCGACTGATTTCCGGTTGCAGCGGGCGGCGGCGGCCATGACAGCTGGGTTGTGGCGGCGGAACCCAGGCAAGGCGGTGTGGAGTGCAGCGACGGCGGATGATGCTTGCAGGCGCAGCGCGGTCGACGATGGTCGACTCCAGGCGGCGTGAGTAAGCGTGACGGTGTTGTGTGAGGTCTTCGCCGGTGATGAAGTAGTGACTGGGGACGGGAGTTGTTGGTCCTGAAAGGAGTATATAACAAGTGTATGGGGGGGGGGGAATACACTTGTATGCAATTCTTTTCAACTTTGATCAAACCAGAGCTCATCAAGGTTGTCTTGGACAACTCTGCTGAAGATGATTAACTCTTCTAAGATAGTCAAACTACTAAGTACTATTGAGTACTCAGTTGAATAACTATCTAGTGGAGTTATATGTGCGGAATAATGGTTGGCCCTTTAAGTTTAGACTCCTTAAGTTTCTGAAATCACTTTGTCAATCCAATGCAGTCCAGTTTAGTTTCAGGGAACTTGTCCAAATCAGTTCTGCACAGTCTTTGAATATGTGTCTTTTGAAAGATCAGTTTTGTGTGCAGTGTTGAATGAATGTAAGTACTTTGTAAGGTAAGTCAGCACAAGAGTTTATAGTGGTTCAGAGACTCAAGCTCCTACATCCACTTTCCCTGATTTAACAGGATAATTCCTTCACTCTTGGAATTAACTTGTTTTATAGTGCCAAGGTGCACTTGATCAATAACACCACTCCTTGGTGAATTGATCCCTAGGATGTCTAGAGTCCTAGTACCCTCTTCTCAATTCAGAACTGAACTGTTCTTCTCTCAACAGTCAGCTCCTACCACTTCTACTACTACAACCTTCTCACTTTCTCACTTGAAAGGTGTAAGGATTGAAGTAAGGTTCCAACTAATGAGATATCCTTTACAATGAAGATCAGTGTATAAGGATATGATATCTCTCTAAGCTTTGTGTATGAATATATAGTGAATTCAGCTTAGAAGAAGTGTTTCAAGACTAAGAATGTCTTTTGGAGACTTTGAAGCTCTCAGAATAGTTGATCAGTTGGATGTGGAATAGATGCTTCAAATGGTCTTCACACTCCTTGTATTTATAGACAAAATGGAGATTTGCCCGTTGGAGAGGCAGCCCCAAATTGCTATAAATGTCTTCCTTGAGTTCTTCAAACTGGAAGACAGATTCTTGATAGTGACATGTCCTTATTTGGGTAATAAACGGCTTGTAAGACTTTGTCTTCTTTCTGCAGCACTTTTCCCAATGTTTGACTTCTTGTTAGGACTAGGACATGGCTTCTGAAGGTTGATCCAATGATAGGACAACATTCCTTATTAACTGGACAATTCTCCTTATCACTATCAGCAGTTTTGCCTTTCAGCAAGGTTGGCTTGCTCTTCTTCAGATGACTTGACTCTTTCCCTTTCTTTCACTCCAAGTTGATCTTAGCATGTCTCAATGAAGTTCTTTAGGGTATGGTTGTCTCTAGCTTCTTCAGCATAGTTGACCTTCAACCTTTAAAGCATCTGTTCTGATTCAATCTTGCTGAGACAACTCTTCTGGACAACTCTCATGATCATCATACTTGGTCTTTTAGCATCAGAGCTTTTTCACATAGAGTTGACTTCTCTGGACAACTCTCCTGATCATGACTTGTTGGTTAATCTTGTCCTTTTGAGCTTTGCAATCTTTTTCTTGCATAGAAGAAACTCTTCTGGACAACTCTTCTGATCAAGGTTTTAGGTTTCATATGGAGTTTTCTTGTCCTTAGAGTTTGTTCCAGACTTTGAGCCTTGAGGGGACTTGATCTTGATCATTTTGAAGTCATAGGTTCCCCCTCACATTGTGCATCTAATCATCTAAGAGATGCCTAACACATCAGCTTCTCATCTAGCCTTGTGCTATGTGTTCTATCACATTTTGAACACAATCATCTTAACTTGGGCATGTCTCAGGGGGTTTTGGTATTTAATCAAAACATGTATCATTTTATTCCCAACAATTTCCCCCATTTTGATGATGCCAAAACCTACACATTGTATGCAAAAGTGACTTGTCTACACCTATTACATATATCTTCAGAAGACATGACTAAGGTCAATATTCCTGAAAAGACAATGTGTTAGTGTATTCACTGTTTTTGTTGCAAATAGGTTTCAAGGATAGGCATAGAGAGATTTTTGCAATAATGTATCTTGATTCAAAGGTGGTTCAATTATCATTCATATAAAAATCATTACAGGCATGTTGATAGTTGAAGATAACTTATCAGAGCATGAATTCAAGATAACATTTCATTATAAATACATTCTAAACATAAGATCAGAGCAAAACAACTACTTCAAGTATCAGAGCTAGTACAAAATATTCCAGATGTCAATGTAGAACACATCAATTCTTGTATCAGAGCAATTTAAACCATATCAGAGCAAACACCATATCAGCAGGTTTGTCCAATACTTCAGCAGATTTGACCATATAGCAAAAGATATCTTCAGATAAGATAATTTTTCATCCAGAAAAAGTCAGAAGACTTAGCCATTCTTAGAGATCATCCTCAGGAGGTGGGTTCATCCCATATTGTGCCCACACTCTCTTCTTGAGTTCCATGGCTTCCTGGTTAGTTCCTTTGGGTCCAAGGGTCATCTTGTTCAGCTTCAGAATTTATGTGAATTCCCTTAGAATCCTTGCTTGGTCAATCCATCCATCAAGCTTTAGGGGCATGTAGATGATAGGCTTGGGAGCATCGAGTTCAATTCTTGCAATGTCAGCAGCTGCAAGTAATTGTTGATACAACTCTCTGTAGTATTCTATCATGAACTCAGCAAAGGCAGAGTTGGCATCTCCACCATTCCATCTGTCAATGACATAGAAGTCATAGACAAACTCCCTTTTAGCCTCTTCCCATGTATCATTTAGCTGAATTGGTACCCATTTATCCAAGTGTGGATATTTGGTGTCCATTGGGATTAGAAGCTGAGGCTTCATCTTGCTGTAGGTTGCTCTCCTTCTTCTTGGTTTCTGAAAGTTAGCTCTTCTCTTGTCTCTTGCTCTTTGTGCTTCCTCTAACAGATCCATTTTCTCTTGGTCCTTCATCATGGCCAGCTTCTGTTGTGTTTCAGGGTCTTTGCCATACCCTTCATGAAACAACTTTGATGGATCTTGAGCTAGGACAGTGGTCTTCTTTTTAGGTTCAGGTCCAAATCCTTCAGCAAATAGTTCTTCAATGTCTTCAGTGGACTTGGGACCTTCAGCACTCTTCGCAGAATCAGAGGACTTGTCCTTTTCAGCAATTTTGGTTTCTTCAGCAGTTTTGGCCTTCTTTGATGTAGGCTCATCTTCATCAATTCTGAATTCAGGTGGAAGATCAAGACTGTTAGGAAAGTCAGTGAAGGTTTCAACTTGCCTTTTCTTTCCTTTTGCCCTCTTGATCTTTCCTCTAGTTTGGACACCTTCATCACTTTTGTCCAAACCAGACACCTCACCACCTGGTCTCTGTTGTAGCCTTATTCTTTCTTCTTGAACTGAGGCCATAGAGTTCTTTAATGCAAGTGCTAATTGCTCTTCTTCATCCAATTCTTCCAAGTTTAGCACTGCAAGCTCTTTTCCTTTTCCTTCAGCAGCTTTGTCTTTCCCTTTGACTGGGCTCCCAATCACCAAGACACCTTTTGCTCTAGCTCTTTCCCTTTCCCCCTTTTTGGCAGCATCAAAACACTGGGGTTTTAGCTCACTCATAGTTGTGGCCATTAGGGATTGGGCCTGGTTCAGGGACTTCATCTCCTCCAACAAATATACATTTTCATCATGTATATTCTGCATCCTATCACTGCTCAAGCTAAGGAAAGCTAGAACAGGCTTCATCTTTTGTTGTACAACCTCCTCCAAGGTTGCTTTCAGGGATGCATCCAATTGGGCTTTGAGAAGCTCAGTGAGGTTGGCCACTGCGCCTTCAGCAATGTTGGCCAATACCTCTTGGGAAAACTTTTCAGAGGCTGCTTTTACCATAGCTAGCCTTTGCTCTTCAGCTCTTCTCTTTTGCAATGCAGTCTTCTTTCCAAGAGCTTGTTTGACAGTTAGCTTGAGAGCTTTGCCATTGGAATTATGATTGTCTCTCAGCAACTTTTGCTCTTTCTTGACCTCCTCTGAGATGGCTTCCATGGTGGATTTGGCATTTTGTACTTCAGTGGAAATGGTTTGGAGGCCAGTTTCCACACCACTCATCCTTGCTTCCAGAGTTGGGAGCACAACATCTTCAGAGCCAGTGAGCCTCATTTCTACAGATGCTAGGGTCCTTCCTTGCTCATTCAATGCTCCTGAGGTTTCAGCATGAGCAGATTGAACTTGATGAGCCAAGAAATCCAGCTTTTCTGATTGCATTCCAAGTAAGGCTTGAGCTGAGCCTGAATCTACTTGGATAGGTGCATCTGTTAAGAATTCATCTGCAAAAATTTGGTCAAGAGAAATACCTGCAACAGTAGACAAATCAAACAAGTTAGGAAATAGACACTCATCACCCTCAATTTCTTTTGTATAAGACTCTGATACATCAGCAGCCTTCTCCTCATTTTCAACTCTTTCTTTTCTTCCTTCTTTAATAGTTTCCTCACTTAAAGGAACAGGCCTCCTCTCATCAAGGGATTCCTGAAGTTCATATTTGACTTCAAGAATAGCCTGCCCTTCCTCACTTATATCACCCTCATTTGGTGGTACACTCACTATTCTAGTGATCACCACATCTCTCTCATCTACTACTCCCTCTGATTTTTCCACTAATTTCTCCTTTTCAACTCCTTCTCCTAGACCTGCAACATCTCCACCTTCAACAAGGTTCAAAGATGGCAGTTGTGGGGAGATCACAGTGCTTATCCCAACAGCCACTGAGTCATCCTGAATGATTAAGGGCTGATCAGTGTCCAACTCTTCTAACACTGAATAGGCCTTAATCAAACCAGCCTCTAGCATAGGAACCTCAACATCTTTAGGCTGTGCCTTGGGTTCAGAAGAACCTTCATTGGCAGATGTGTCTTTGGTTGTGTTACCACCATTGGTCAACACCTCTGAAGATACAGAGCCTTTCCTATGATAGGTCTTAGGAGGGTTTGAAAGTCTGTCTGCTATAGAAGACTTGGGTTGAGAAGGTTCAGGGAGGTTGGCTTGAGGGGTTTCAGGAGGGTTGGGGTTTGAAGGATTTGAGGGATCATCAGGGGAATCATCATCATTTGAGCTACTGTCAGGGTGTTTGATTCCCTTAACTTTCCTTTCTTTCTCCTCCTCAATTTTATCAGCTACAAGCTTTGCAAAACTTTCCTCATCAATGAGAAATCTTGTCTTTGAAACTCCAGCAAAGTGTAGCAATCTGTTCTCCTCTATTTGCCACCAGTTTGCACCCTTATCTTGGATGACTTGTGATATCTCCATAATAGATTTGTCTTTTACATCAACAAGCATCCTTAGATCATGAAATGTCTTCTGAATTCTTGGAAATTCAGCAAGTTGTGGATACAAACTGTCCATAGTAGCTTTTGCTCCTCCTCTGAGCATACTTTCATAAGTATACTCCTCCTCATCTCCACTTGAATGGGGACTTTGGGTTATAGGGGAGTTGGCTCTGGGTTCTCCTAGAGTGGCTTCAGGGAGGTTTAATTCAGGGATGATGGCTTCTGAAGGGTTTGGTGTAGTAGAAGGTGCTTCAGTTGCTTTTGAGAGCAATGGGTCTGAAGGGGCTTTACTCAGGGGGGTTGGCTCATTGAGTGCATGTTCTAAGAGCTTTGAATAATTGAGCATGGATGAGTCAAGGGGAGACAGGAGTCTTGTCTCATCTACTGCTAAATCTGCAAGCACATCAATGCCACTTCTTTGCACACTCCCTTCTGGAGAATATCTCTTAGTGAGATCTATAGGGGTAATGGGTTGGTTGGAAGGGGTAACATGGGTTTCAGGGGAGTTGGGTTCAAGATTCTGAAACTCAGGGATGTTGGCCTCTATAGGTTGACCTTTAGGGATCTTGGATTCTGGAGTTCCAGAACCAGAAGAATTGGTCCTTGACCTAGATTTGGTCCTGCTTTCAGCTCTGCTCTCTCTTAGAGCCAATTGTAGTGACCTTTCTTCCTGCAGCTCCAACACCTTTTCAGTAGGCTTGGCCCTTCTCTTGCTGGCCCTACTGCTCCCACTTCCTTCACCTTCCTTCTCAGGGACAACTTCCCTGATCCTCTTATCTCCTTTCTTCTTCTGCCTTGTCTCATTATACTTCAACCTCAACTCTTCTGAGTGGTCAGAACGCACACTTACTCCCTCTTCTGCCACTTCATCAACTTCAGCTGATGCTCCTGAGGCTTCTCCTGAAGATAATTGAGACATTTTCCTTGTTTTAACTGCTCTGGCCTTGGTTCTCTTCTTCATTTTAGGCTTTTCTTCAACCTGTTCTTCAGCAGGTTTGGCCATGAGCATCCTTCTTTGCTCAGTTTTCTTGCTGAGCTTCCTGAACAAGATCTTTTGGGCTGGAAGGGGCTTTGCAAATGTTTGCATCTGAGAGTAATGGGAGAATCTCTCAATTAACAAGCTTGCCCTGGTGCAATACTTGAGTTTCCGTTCTAGCACAACTTTGTTGTGAGCTTTCACTTTGAATTTAGCCTTTTTCTTCATCATCTCAGACATGATGAAGGTTCTCCAATCAAATTTGATGCCTTTGTCACTAGCATCAATCACAGCAGCCATGATTCTGATTCTTGGATGGCTGACCTGCTCCAAGCTTCCAGTGTTGCTCAAGAGACTCTTAGCAACTACCTCAAAGAGGTTGAGAAATTTTGGCTTGAGAGTCTTCTTGTTTTGTGTTGAAGAAATGGGGCCTGGAACCAATAGCCATTCTTGAGCTATTTCATCTTCATGGCCAGTGCCATAAACTTCTGGATTCCTTCCCTCATTAGGCAATGTTGGGATATGAATCCTATAGACAATGTTCTAGATGATGAAATTATGTTTTGATGGCCAAAAGCAACTTAAAGTTAGTGATATATGTGGTTCTAAGTCATCTTAACTAAGTCATTTGATGAGAAACTTAAATTGAGATTACTGATCTTAATGATATCTGAAATAAGTTTACTGATCTTATTGAGTAATATTAAGAATAAAATTACTGATCTTGTATACTTACTGATCTTATATGCTTACTGATTCTATATGTAAGTTACTGATCTTATGTATTTACTGTTCTTAAAAACTTACTGATCTTATATGAAAGTTATTGATCTTACATAAGTTACTGATCTTATTGGTTACTGATCTGATATATGAACTGTTAGGAACTAAGCTGGTGTTTTGTATTGTATAGGCAGCCTATAGTATAAGACTTAGATATACTCATCTGTATATAGTTCAGTTGATGTATAGATAGGTTTTATATATGTAAAGTTGTATTTGATTGTAATCAGCATTGTAAAAGTTCAGAACAGTAGATTAGAACTAGATTAGAAGAAGATCAGAAGACTAAAGAAGACTCAGAGGACTACTTCAGAATAAGAAGACTTCAAGAGGAATTGAAGATAAGCTTAGAAGAAATCTGGAGAAGTTTTGAAAAGTTTTAAGTTACTGTGCCGACTGACTCAGTAGAGTAAAAAATCCGAAGAGTAAAAATCAGAGCAGTAAGTTACTGTGCTGATTTAGTGAAATTGAAGAATAAGTTTGGAAAACTTATTTAAGGTGTAACTGAAGATTTATTGAAGAGATGCTGACTTGGAAGTTGAAAGAAGTTACAAAGTCAGTTACAAGAAGAAGTTACAAAAACAGTTTAGAGTTAGTTGAGAGTTAGTTCACAAACTGCTAACTGTCATACTAAGTTCTATAAATACTGTGTAATCTCCTACTGCTAAGACTACTGATCTTAAAAACATTCACAAGCAAGCTAAAAGTCTACAGAGCAGAAGAAGAACTCACAGAGTTGAAGGAGATTAAAGAAGAGAAGAGCCACTGATTTGAAGAGAAGATTCAAAGGCTAACACAAAGAAGTTTTACTTTTCAAGTTTAAGTTTGTATTTTGTAAAACAAGTGTGCTAGTTACTTGGAAAATTACTAGTAGATCGAAGATATACCTGGAGGTATAATCGATAAGATCACAGTCTTAATCTTGGGACTTTAAGCCACAAGAAACTCAAAGAAGAGTAATAAAACATCACAACTGGGATTGTGAGAGTGGATGTAGACATTTGTCGAACCACTATAAAATTCTGTGTTCTTTACATTTACTGTTTGATATTTGTTTGAATTGTTTAACTAAGAACATTAAGAATTAACAAAGATAAAGATCTAAAGAAAAGTTGAGTATAAACTAGTAAGGCCCATATTGTTCTGAAAGTACTGATCTGAGCTGAGTAAGCACAGTACAGTACATAAGAAGACTAAATTCCGCATTGCATATTCTGATATTTTGAAAGATTTTTGAAAGTCTATTCACCCCTCCCCTCTAGACTTTCTTAGCTTACTCAATCTTAACTCAACTTTGGGACCAACAAGTGGTATCAGAGCAGTAGTTCTTTGCACTGCTGTTTCTTGATAACCTTGCAGATCTTGAAGGAAATCTTACTGATCTTGCTACTCTTTCTTGATATCTGTCACTATCTGAATACTTGAAATCTATCTGCTATACTACTGATCCTATTTGTCTAATCAAACATGGATGACACTAATGTGAACAAACTGCCTAAGTTCAAGATTGCAGATTATGACTACTGAAAGCTTAGGATGGAGGCCATCTTTAGCTCAACCCATGATCTAATGGTGTCTGTGGTGACTGAAGGACCAATTGTCATCATGGTGGAAAACACTGCTGTTCTGGATCCATCTAAACCAGTTGGAGCACTGGTCCCTAAACCAAGGTCAGAACTGACTTCGGAAGAAATGAAACAAAACAATTTGGACAGTCTTGCCAAGAACTACATTTTACATACCTTACCAAATGAGTATCTTGGTAAAGTACTAAAATGTAAGACTACAAAACAAATGTGGGAC
This sequence comes from Galeopsis tetrahit, assembly GCA_963675135.1. Lineage (NCBI taxonomy): Eukaryota > Viridiplantae > Streptophyta > Magnoliopsida > Lamiales > Lamiaceae > Galeopsis > Galeopsis tetrahit. The sequence continues at coordinate 57,253,934 of OY776124.1, read as the reverse complement.
AAATTGGCTATTCTTTGTGAAGGTACTACTCTGATCAAAGAAAGCAAGTTATCCACTGCTGTCCAAAGGTTTGAATCATTTAAGATGAAGCCAGGAGAATCAATTGATGAGTTGGATACTCGATTTACCAAAATTATGAATGATCTTGATGTATTAGGAAAGACTTATACTGACAGAGAAGTTAACCTGAGAATCTTGAAAGCCTTTGATGAAAGGTGGAAAATGGTCAAGATGATCATTAAAACCACACAAGACATTGATTCTTGGCCAGCAGAAACTATGTTCCAAACACTTAAGGCACATGAGTTTGAGTTAGATGAAGAAGATCCTATTACTGTGATTCATAAGGATAAGGATGCCTCTAAGGACATAGCTTTTAAAGCCTCTACCTCTAAGGGGTCTAGATCATCTAAGTCTAAGGCCTCAAGCATAAAAGATGAACTAGATAGTTCTGATCTAAGTCTGAAAGATCAGATGAGCCTTATGATCAAAAGATTTGATAAACTGAATAAGAGGTATGGTAGGTACAAGAGATTCTATAAGGAAACTAAGGGTTCTAATAACAGGGACTCTTCTGTGAACAGAAGGGATCAAAACTCTTCTGAAAGAAGGGATGAGATCTCTAATGAGAACAGGAGAGATAAGAACTCATCTGATAAGAGGGATAGAAAGTATTCTGATAAGAAAGACAGGAACTCAATTGACAAGCATGACAGGAACAGAAAACATTCTCCTCCTAAAAGAACTTCTAACAATCCTGTTTGCTATAATTGTGATAAGCCAGGTCATTATGCTTATGAATGTCCTGATCTGAGTTCTGAAGATCGAGAAGAAAGGAAAGCCAGAAGAGATCGAAAATATGCCAAGGGTAAGAAGGCAATGATGGCTTACAATGATTCTGATTCGGAATCAGAAGAGTTGCCATCGTCTTCATCTGACTACCCCTCTAGCAATGAAGATGAAGCCTTCATAGCAGATGATGGACTGGTAATGATGGCCAAAATAAATGATGAGGTATCATCTGTTAACTCTTTTCAATCTTGCAACAATTCTGACACTGATGAAAGTGATGCTGCTGTTAGCAGTGTAGGAAGTAGTCTTCATCATTCCCAAGGAGTGACTGAAGAAGACCTTCTACAAGCTAACAAAGCATTCATTGAAATTAGTGATGAGAATATATCTTTAAAGCAAGAAATCATTAATCTGAAAGAAGCTCAGTCAAAAGTAGATCCTAATATAGCTGTCATAAATGCAAGAGTATCAGAAGAGTTGTCACAACTCCAAGAAAAGTATGCATCCATTGATAAACTATATCAGGATATGCTTAAAACTCAAGCCAAAGAGACTAATGAATTCAATGATTTAAAGATTAAATGTGAAAAACTTGAAGAGCGCAATAGATTCTTAGAATCTGAAGTAGTGAGCCTAGATCGAAAGCTATCTGGGATGATTAACTCTACTAAGATTAATCAAACTATCTCAGACAGATATAGAGCTCCAAATGATAAAAGAGGAATAGGTACTGATCTGCCTAGTTCATCTACTTCAAAATTTAAGAACACTAATGGAGCTAGTACAAGTTCTTTGCAATTAGATAAAGGAAAAGAACCTATGACTTATGATGATGATCCAAAACTCAAAGTACAGTCTAAATACATCCCTCCCACTACCAAGAATGGTAAAATGAAGAATGTATTAAGACCAGTACAGTCAAGACCATACCAGAAGAGTTATACTCCTCTGACCAGATCAGATCAGTCCTGGAATCAGAAGAGACAAACTCAGAACAGTAGGTCAAGACAAGCACAGGCAAGTTGGGAACAACCTAGACCTCCTATTATAAGGCAGTCTCAGCTGTATTCAACTAAACCTAGGAGATTTGTGCCCCATTATCATAACAATCCTGTTCTTTATCCTCCTCCTTTATCCTATAATATCATTGGTGAGGAAAGACCAAAACGCATCTATAAACCGTATGGTCCACATGATTTTAGACCATATTCAAACTATTACAGACATACTGATTTTACTGAAAAAGGGATAGAACCAAGGAAAGGCTATCTCAGAAAAATAGATCATAAGTCTGCTGATAATTCTTAATTGATTAACAAAGTACTGTTCTGTGATAAATTTGGAAGGAAACTGAAGAGGTCCCATTTATTCAAATCCTCAATGTTCATTTGGGTACCTCTCACTACTAACCCCCAAGGACCCCAATAAACTAGGGTACCTAAATTATTAAGATCACTACCTTGCAGGATCGACTGGACTTATACAAGAAAGGTGGTTCAGTTGGTGAGACCTGGTACATAGACAGTGGGTGTTCACACCACATGACTGGTACCAAGGCCTTACTTACTAACTATCATGAGAAGGAAGGACCAAAAGTCATCTTTGGTGATAGCTCAATAGCAATCACAAAAGGATTTGGATTCATCAAGAATGGAGATGTTGAAATCCAAGATGTCTCCTATGTTGAAGGTTTGAAATATAATTTGTTATCTGTATCTCAATTCTGTGACAGGGGATACAAAGTTCAGTTCAAAACCAGAAGATGTGAAATAATAGATAAAATGACTCACAATGTTCTACTTGTTGGCACAAGACAAGGAAGTGTATACATTGTGAATTGGAATAGTTGTCCTAAGAATGCTTGTCTTATTACTAAGAGTCCTAAAGAAAACAGTTGGCTCTGGCATAAACGCCTCTGGGACTGAATTTATTAATTGTTACATCTCTGACTACTGTTCTAAGTCTGGCATACAACATCTGACAAGTGCAGCCAGAACCCCTCAACAAAATGGTGTTGCAGAAAGGAGAAACAGAACACTAAAAGAAGCTTGCAGAGCCATGATTGCAGAATTCAACACACCTCAGAAATTTTGGGCAGAAGCTATTAATACAGCTTGCCACTCCCAAAATCGAAGTGCTCTTAATAAGGTGCATGGTAAAACACCTTATGAGGTATGGAAAGGCAGAAAACCAAGAGTTTCTTATTTTCATATTTTTGGATGTAAGTGTTTCATACATAACAATGGCAAAAGTAAATTAAATGCTTTTGATGCAAAAGCTGATGAAGGAATATTCTTAGGATACTCTTCTATAAGCAAAGCATTTAGAGTATTTAATTACTCTACCCTATGTGTGGAAGAAACACCCCATGTTGTCTTTGATGAGAATGTGCAGGACTCTGCTGATCATCAGCTCAGTAAGAAAATTGACAAACTACAGCTTCAAATCAACAATGAAGATGATGATACAGGAATATATGAATCTGTACAAGCATATAATCCTTTCCTGAAAGTCCTAGATCAAGATTCTGATAAAGAAAAGGTAAAAGACAAAGGTGAGTCATCTAAAACTTCTGAAATACAAGAATTGAATGACTGCTCTCCTGTGAACAAATCTGTTGATATAAATGATACTGATCTGCATGATAATTTGCATGATAAAAATGATGATAGCATTTCTGTTAAGAATAGAAGGACATGGAAGTCTGCTCATTCTACTGATCTGATTCTAGGTGATTCTAGTATATGTGTTAAAACTAGAAAACAATTGTTTGATTCCAAGGAAGAACCTAGCAAGTCTCTATTTTGCTGGTGTTGTTTTCTATCATCTATTGAGCCTAAAACTGTGATTGAGGCTTTAAGTGATAGTAATTGGATTGTAGCCATGCAGGAAGAACTTAATCAGTTCACTAGAAATGAAGTTTGGGAACTTGTTGATAGACCTAGTAATCATAATGTTGTAGGCACTAAGTGGATTTTCAAGAACAAAAGGGATGAAAATGATCTTGTAGTTAGAAACAAAGCTAGATTAGTTGCTCAGGGCTACTCTCAAGCTGAGGGTATTGATTATGATGAAACTTTTGCCCCTGTAGCTAGACTAGAAGCTATAAGATTGTTCCTTGCTTATGCTGCACATATGAAATTTACTGTGTATCAAATGGATGTGAAAAATGCATTTTTGAATGGTATACTTGCTGAAGAAGTTTATGTAGAACAACCACCTGGTTTTGACGTGAATAGTCACCAAGTATACAGGTTAAAGAAAGCACTCTATGGATTGAAACAAGCCCCAAGAGCATGGTATGATACTCTTTCTCTATTCTTACTTGAAAATGGTTTTACAAAAGGCAAGGTTGATAGAACTTTGTTTAGAAGACAAGAAGGTAATGACATATTACTTGTTCAAATTTATGTGGATGATATTATCTTTGGATCACCCAACAAAACCTTGAGTAAAAGCTTTTCTACACTCATGCAAAGTAAATTTGAAATGTCTATGATGGGAGAAATGACATATTTTCTTGGTCTTCAAGTAAAACAAACTTCAGAAGGTATTTTTATAAATCAAGCAAAATACACTAAGAATTTGTTAGATAAATTTGGTATTAAAACCTGTAAGACAGGTGGTGAGCCCATGCAACCGACATACATAATGGATCCTGATGAAGGAGGTAAGTCTTCTGACCAACCTCACTATCGTGCTTTAATTGGCTCTCTACTCTATCTAACTGCCAGCAGACCTGATATTGCTTTTTCTGTTGGAGTATGTGCAAGATTTCAAGCAAACCCCAAGGAAAGTCATCTGGAAGCTGCTAAAAGGATATTGAAATATCTAAAGGGGACCATTAATCGAGGATTATGGTATCCTGCAGATGATGATATATCTTTAAGTTGTTATTCAGACTCGGACTTTGGAGGTTGCAAAATAGATAGAAAATCTACTTCAGGTTCATGTCAATTCTTAGGAACTAAGCTCATTTCATGGTTTTCAAAGAAACAAACTAGTGTGGCAACTTCTACTACTGAGGCAGAATATATGGCTGCAGGTAGTTGTTGTAGTCAGCTTCTTTGGTTAATACAACAACTCAGAGACTACAATGTTGTAGAATCTAATGTACCTATATATTGTGACAGTAATAGTGCCATTGCCATCACACAAAATCCTGTTCTACATACTAGATGCAAACATGTTGACATTAGGCATCATTTTATTAGGGATCATGTTGAGAAGAAGAATATTAGGATGGAAAAGATTCATACTGATATTCAAAGAGCTGAAATTTTTACAAAACCATTGGCTGAAGTGAGATTCAGAGAATTGTGCATTAGTTTAGGATTGATAGATATGGATTCTGTTTGTATATAGAACTGTGCTAACATTTCAGGTACTGATCTTATACCAAGAAGGACATGAAGCAGAAACTAAGAGCAGTACACCAAAACTCAAAAGTCAGAAGAGACAATCCAATGTCAGATCACTAAAACAGGTAACAAGGTTACTAAAGTGACCTTCATCCCGATGAGGAAGCTGGTAAAGCTGAGGGACACTGAGAACATACATTAAGGGGGAATCTGTGATTTCTTAAAGATCCTTTTGTTGACTCAGAACACTAAAGTCATTTTAGCATAAAACCTTGATGTGATCATTAAATTAAACATATTGTTACTAATCTGTACTGTTTTACACTTATATCTCATGAACTAACACTTTTACCAAGGTGAAACAGGCACAGAAGAGGAATTCTCCATTGAAGGGGGAACTGATCTGATTACAGATTTGAAAAGTCTACTAAACTGATCTGATTACAGATTTGAAAAGTCTACTAATCTGATCTGATTACAGATTTGAAAAGTCTACTAATCTGATCTGATTACAGACTATAGCAGTCTACATATATATTCCGATTAATAAATTGACTTGTCTACAGAACTGTACTGATTACAAAACTTCTTTGTCTACAGTACTGATCTGATTACAATTCAGTTATTCTACAGAACTAATCTGATTACTGACTAATCTGTCTACATAAAGACTTGTTTACTACTAATCTGTCTACAAGAAATCTACTGATCTGACACAGTACTGATCTGAGGATTACTGTGCTGATATCAAAAAGGTGAAATCAGGAAAATTGGGTACTGATCTGAAACTACTGTGCTGATTCATCTACTGATCTGATTTCTAAAAAGTTTACTCAGCTGATCACAGTACTCAGCTGATCCAGATAAGTGAAATTTTCTTTATATACTTGTAAGAAAATGAAGTGAAATAGTTTTGGAAACTACTGTGCTGATCTGCATCAGAACAGTCTTTTGGTTTAGATTACTCTAAGTCAAAAATTGTTCAAATTTTAGATTACTAATAGAGAAGATTAATACACTCCTCTACTTCTAACCTAAAAACTGTGGTGTATTTATCAAACACAAAATGGCTCCAAAAATTAAGGATTGTACTAGAATATGAACAGTTTATTTTTAAACACGGAACTCGAGACTTAATCCCAACCATTCCTTGTGATAATCTAATTTAATCCTAGCCCTAGATTGGTTTTGAATTTGACAAAAACGATCACTCTTCATCGTCTTCGTTCTTACGAGTTCATTTCTAGAAATATCATAACTTCTTAACTACTGAAAAATCTGGTTTCTACAAAATTCTCAAATGGCAGCTATCAATATTATCAATGAAACTAACGAAGTTGCAGGAACATTTGATTCAAATTTCTGGGTTTGCAAAAAGGGCATTTTTGTAGAAAATGCTGTCTATTTCAATGGCCGACACAATGCTGAAAATCAGGCGATTCTGACAATGTGCGAGGAGTGTGGGCTGAGGAAATTTCTGGAATCATCTCCACTTAATGTCTATGAACCGGAGGCAGTGGAATTTTACTTACAACTCAAAGGAGATAGCAATGGTGTTCACTCTATGCTTTCTGGGCATAAGGTCACTATTACTAGGGAAATCCTCGAAGTGATGTTGGATTTGCCTCAAGGCCCAATAGACATCATGAATTACAAAGCTGGAGAGGAGAAGGAATGTGTAGGAAGATGGTCAGGAGTTGAAACAGAGTCCTTGACTAATCTGAAGAAGGATGTTCTTCCTACAGGTCTGCAGTTTTTGATGGACATAGCAGGAAAATGCTTGTTAGGGCAACATCATAGCCAGGATGCTCTATCAAGTTCCAAGATTCGAATTATGGCTGCAATCATCGACAGAGTTCAAGGTGATTGGCAAGGATTTTTCTTGGAAAGGTTATTGAATGAGAAAGACAAAGTTTTGTTCGATGAGGATACTATGGAATTTTCGATTAAATCGAAATTAGGGTTTGGGAGCAAGCTGAGTTTCTTGTTGCCTCAGCTGGTTAAAAAGCCATATTGGAGTAATCCCAAGAAATTCCATCATGGGAAATTCTTGATGAAGAAGGAGTCTGTTCTTTTTGAACAAGAGAACCCCTTGGAACAACCTCAAGAACCTGAAGCACAAGAGTCTGGAGCTTCAATGTACCAATCTGAGGACAATCAACCTGAAGTTAGATCGAAGGCAAGGCATGATCCGAGCAGTATTAGACCAAGGAGAGGAAGGTCTGCTACAGCTGCCTCAGAGCCAACAGTCAGATTTGTGGAGACTGTGGTGCAATCAAGCTCAGAAGAGCAAGAGGTTAGTGTTCCTAGTCCTATTGCTGTGCATAAAAGAACTAAGACAAGAAGTTCTAGGAGGAAGTTGATTGTTGTCTCTCCTACCCCTTCAAACTCTGAACCAAGCCAAACTAAAACCCAAAACCCCCAACCTTCATGTTCTGGGCAATCAGAACACTATTTTTCTGTGACTCAGAACACTCCCCATTCATCTCCTCAGAACACTAATATTTATCCTACCCTAATTTCTAGTCCTCAACATCAAACTTCACATCAACCTTCACCACATCAATCCCCAACACAGATTCATGATCACTCCACTGAACATGAATTTGAACCTTCTACTGAACCAATTGACATTTCATCATCCCCTGAACCTGAATTTATTGCTCCTAAACCTGCTGATTTGATGGAGTACACTATCTGTGATAAAGAGGATAGAATCAGGATAGATTTGAGGATAGCTTTGTTGAAGCAATTTCCTGGATTGGATGAAAGCTCAGTTGAGTTTGAAAAACTCCTTAGGATAGGCACATGGGTGTATCTTAAGAGGAGTACTTTTAAGGAGAATTTGGCTATAATGGAAGGAATGGGAGGTGCTTCAATCTTTGATGATTGGGAAGCAGAGTAGATGCAAGCAGCTGGTGTTAACTCTTTTCTTGAGTTGGTTACTCCAGAATCTGTAGCTCATCTTGTTGAAAGGCTAACAGGTATCAAGTATTCTGTTGAAAAGGTTGCAACTCCTAATTCAGATGAAGACTTGTTTATGGAAAGTGAAGAGAAAGGTGTTGATGAAGCTGAGAATGCTGCTGAAAAAGAGTGTATGGATATTGATGAAGATTTTGACAATGCAACAGAGGTGTTTGAGAACACTGTTGTTATTGATGAGACAGAAGCCTTGGAGACACAAGACTTAAATGCTGAAGAGATGGAAAGCATTCCAATTCACTCTGCTGATCCTATTATTCTTGAGGATGTGCAAGAACAGATCAGAACAGGTCCTATTGAGAAGGAATCTGACAATTCTGACTTTGAGATGTTGAAAAAGCAGAATGCAGAACTTCAAGCAAAGTTGGAAGATGCTGTAAAGATGTTCCAAGAAGCTACTGACAGAATGAATAAGATGAATTCTGAACATTCTTATGAAAAGGTAATGGAGCATACAATGTCCAAAATTTATGATCTTCATAGATTGCAAGAGAAGAACCTGTCTCAAGTGTTGTATAAGAAGCTGGAGCAACACATATCTTCCTTGAAAGAATGGCATGATGAAGCCAAAAAGGGGGAAGATAAGACAAGGAAAGTAATGGAGCAAACTCAGTCACAACAAGCTCAGTTGGTTGTGAGTCAGGATGAGTTAAAAGAAGAAATTGCTATTCTGAATGAGAAGCTGAAGCTAAGGAAGCAACAGAAACAACAAGGTCAAGAGATTGTTGAGAAGAGACCTGATATTGCTGAAAGTCCTATTCAGAAGAAGAGAAAGTTAGTCTTGTCTGATGAAGAACAAGAAGAAGAAGAAACTGGTAGACTTACCAGATCAAAGAGCAAATTGAAAGTTGGTATTTCAAGTGAAGAGCAAGAAAAACATGAAGTTTTGAAGAAAAAGAAAGCTGAAGAAGCAGAACTGAAAAAGAAGAAAGAAAAGGATATCAAGTTCTTAAAAACAAGATTTGATAACAAAGTTGCTGCTTTGAAGAAGAAATTGAAAGCTCAAAGGAAAGCTGAATGAAAAGAGTTTGACAAAGATTTTCAAGATGAAAACTTTGTGGATTTTATTGTTCTAACAGAAAATATGGAACATTGGAAAAATTTGAAGAAGAAGTGGCAGATTGCAAAGTTTTAAGTTACTGTGCTGACTGACTCAGCAGAGTAAAAAATCCGAAGAGTAAAAATCAGAGCAGTAAGTTACTGTGCTGATTTAGTGAAATTGAAGAATAAGTTTGGAAAACTTATTTAAGGTGTAACTGGAGATTTATTGAAGAGATGCTGACTTGGAAGTTGAAAGAAGTTACAAAGTCAGTTACAAGAAGAAGTTACAAAAACAGTTTAGAGTTAGTTGAGAGTTAGTTCACAAACTGCTAACTGTCATACTAAGTTCTATAAATACTGTGTAATCTCCTACTGCTAAGACTACTGATCTTAAAAACATTCACAAGCAAGTTAAAAGTCTACAGAGCACAAGAAGAACTCACAGAGTTGAAGGAGATTAAAGAAGAGAAGAGCCACTGATTTGAAGAGAAGATTCAAAGGCTAACACAGAGAAGTTTTACTTTTCAAGTTTAAGTTTGTATTTTGTAAAACAAGTGTGCTAGTTACTTGGAAAATTACTAGTAGATCGAAGATATACCTGGAGGTATAATCGATAAGATCACAGTCTTAATCTTGGGACTTTAAGCCACAAGAAACTCAAAGAAGAGTAATAAAACATCACAACTGGGATTGTGAGAGTGGATGTAGACATTTGTCGAACCACTATAAAATTCTGTGTTCTTTACATTTACTGTTTGATATTTGTTTGAATTGTTTAACTAAGAACATTAAGAATTAACAAAGATAAAGATCTAAAGAAAAGTTGAGTATAAACTAGTAAGGCCCATATTGTTCTAAAAGTACTGATCTGAGCTGAGTAAGCACAGCACAGTACATAAGAAGACTAAATTCCGCACTGCATATTCTGATATTTTGAAAGATTTTTGAAAGTCTATTCACCCCTCCCCTCTAGACTTTCTTAGCTTACTCAATCTTAACTCAACTTTGGGACCAACAGGCAATCCAAAGGCTCCTTCAATATCTTCTAAAGAGAATTTCACTCTATGAAATCTCTCTTCTTCCTCTCCTTCTGCAGTATATGACAACCTTGTGGAAACTTCACCATCTGCAGGTTGGCCTCTCCATTTGAGGAAGGCGAAGAATTCAGCCATGTAACCTTCCAAGCATGAACTTGGTCTTTCCTCCATGAACTTTTGCAAACCAGCTCTTCTCAGCCATCTTAGAGTTGGTTTAATCTCAGGATCCTCACTCTCAAAGGATACTATGGGCTCAAAATGAAGGTTGTTTTTGTTGCTCAGGTAGCCAAAATCAAGGTCTAGATCGAGCCTTGTTGGAGAAATCAATGAGCATCTCTGGTCTAACTTTGGGGGCCATTTGAAAGTTTGATAGAGATTGAGAGAGTTTGAAGAAATTTGGAGCTAGGGTTTCGAATACTTGGGGAAGAAGTGTTTGAGAGGGATCTTAAGGCTTGAGAATATTCTAAAAAGAATGTTTGTCAATGAGTTGGTGAAGTCTTGATGCAATTCAAAGGTGAGCAAAAAAGGAAATCCAATATGAACGGCTAGGATTGATTTCAGGGGAGTTGGCCAGTTTTGATCCAATGGTCAAAAACCAATGTAACAGTGAAAGAACTGTTTTATTCAAAACGTGGGAGGTTTTTAATGTTTGTTTAAGGCTGGGGGTTTTTCGAGATAGATCATGTCCCAAAAAGTTTAATGCAAACAAGAGTTAAATCTTAGCATTTAATGCATGGAAAGTGACCTTTTGGGTGGGAGACAAATTAAATCCCAGAAAGGTGAAAACTGTATTTCAATGGGACAGATTTCGAAATAGGTATTGATCACCAAAAATAGGTGCTTATCATACCAAGATTTGGTTTGATAGTCAAGACAACTTATCTGACCCTACATGGACAAGTGTCCTGAAAAGCTGTGGACAAGTGTCCTGAATTTCAAGGGACAAGTGTCCTGAAGAAGTAAGGTCATCTTTTCTGAATTTCAGTAGATTTGACCAAGTCTGCTGAAGTTTGAGTTTATCTCCCCCTTAATGAATGAACTTCTTTGGACTCATTTGTCCAACTTCCTTGGATCAAGAAGTCCCAACTCTGCTGATAATTCCAGGAACCTTGCCTCTGCAAGTGGCTTAGTTAGTATATCAGCTTTTTGATGATCTGTGTGGATCTTTACTAACTTAATATCCTTCTTCTCCACATGATATCTAATGAAGTGATGCTTGATGTCCACATGTTTGCATCTTGTGTGCAAGACAGGATTTTGTGATATAGCAATGGCACTATTGTTATCACAGAATATTGGCACTTCAGTAGAGTTGACTTTGTAGTCTCGGAGTTGTTGTCTCAGCCAAAGGATTTGAGCACAACAACTTCCAGCAGCAACATATTCAGCTTCAGTGGTGGAGGTGGCCACTGTGTTTTGCTTCTTGGAAAACCAAGATATGAGTTTGTTGCCTAAGAATTGACAAGTTCCTGAAGTGGATTTTCTGTCAATTCTGCATCCTCCATAATCAGCATCTGAGTAGCCAGTTAACTCAATATTGTCATCAGCAGGGTACCAAAGGCCTAGATTTTCAGTGCCTTTGAGATACCTCAAGATCCTCTTTGCAGCCTCAAGATGGCTTTTCTTAGGATTTGCTTGAAACCTTGCACATACACCTACTGCAAAGGTGATGTCAGGCCTGCTGGCAGTGAGATAGAGGAGTGAACCAATGATTCCTCTGTACTCAGTGGAGTTGGTTGGAACACCACTTTCATCAGGATCCATCTTCCAATTAGTATTCATTGGGATCCTCACTGGCTTGCTTGATGTACACCCAAATTTCTTGATCATTTCTCTGGTGTACTTAGCTTGGTTGATGAAGATTCCTTCTTTTGATTGCTTGACTTGTAGACCCAAAAAGAAGTTCATCAACCCCATCATGGACATCTCAAACTTTCTTTGCATAAGCTTGGAGAATTTTTCACACAGCTTCTCATTAGGGGATCCAAAAATTATGTCATCTACATAAATTTGGACAAGCAAGATGTCCTCTCCTTCAGAGATTCTGAAGAGAGTTCTGTCCACAGTTCCCTTGGTGAATCCATGATCCAATAGGAACTGTGACAATGTATCATACCAAGCCCTAGGGGCCTGTTTGAGTCCATATAGAGCCTTCTTCAGCCTGTATACTTGGATTCCAATCTCAAAACCTGGTGGTTGCTCCACATAGACCTCTTCTTTCAAGACTTCATTCAGAAAGGTACTCTTGACATCCATTTGGTACACTTTGAACCTCTTGTGGGCTACATAGGCTAGGAAAAGCCTTATTGCTTCTAGCCTTGCCACAGGTGCAAAGGTCTCATCATAGTCAATGCCTTCATGCTGGCAGTAACCTTTTGCCACTAGTCTTGCTTTGTTTCTGACAATCACATCATTTTCATTCTTTTTGTTCTTGAACACCCACTTGGTTCCAATAACATCTTGATGTGAAGGTCTATCAACCAGCTCCCATACTTCATTTCTGGTGAATTGGTTGAGCTCTTCCTGCATTGCTGTGATCCAATTGGCATCCTGAAGTGCTTCATCAATGTCTTTTGGTTCCTGTTCTGACAAGAAACAACAAAACATAGCACTTTCACCATGAAACTTTCTGGTTCTGACTCCTATGCTTGGATCACCAAGTATCAGATCAGTAGGATGGTCATACAACCAAGTCCTTCTTTTTCTGATTCCTTCAGTAGAGTTGTCCTCTACTGAGGTTGAGTCATTTTGATCATAAAATTCAGGATAATTTAGTGCAGGATCTAATTCAGGATCATAATCAGGGGTGTTGTCCTCAATGTCATGGACATTGGCATTTTCAACATTTTGAGTTCCCCCTTGATTATTTGACCCATTAACTACCTCAGCAGGAACTGCTTCTTCATGGGTAGTTGTTACCTGGATGTGAACTGGGATTGACTCATTCAGTTCACCATTTCCATCAGTAGGGTTTGTCTCAGGAAGATTGCCTTCAGGATAGTTGTCCAATGTGATATGTTCAGGTAGATTGGCTTGGACAACATCTATGAATTCAGTGCCTTTGTCTTTTAGGCTCAATCTGGTTGTCCTCTGTGTGATTTCTTCAGGTTCCAAACTATCATTTCTGATCTCAAAGATAGATTCATCAAACACAACATGAGGTGTTTCTTCCACTATAAGGGTTTTCTTATTGTAGACTCTGAGAGCTCTACTGATTTGAGAGTATCCAAGAAATACTCCCTCATCAGCTTTGCTGTCAAAAGCTTTCAACTGTTCTTTCCCATTATTGTGAATGAAACATTTGCAACCAAATATATGAAAGTGTGACACTTTAGGTATTCTTCCTTTCCAGAGTTCATAGGGGGTTTTGCCTTGCCCCTTGGTAATCAAACATCTATTTTGAGTATGGCATGCAATATTTATAGCTTCAGCCCAAAACCTCTTAGGTAGTTTGAATCAGCAATTAAGGTTCTAGCAGGTTCTTTTAAGGTTCTATTCCTCCTTTCTGCAACTCCATTTTGCTGAGGTGTTCTAGCTGCTCAGGTTTCATGAGCTATACCATTAGATGTGCAATACTCATTGATGTATGGATTTATGAACTCAGTGCCTTTATCAGATCTTATCTTGATAATGGTAAGGCTTTTCTCATTTGACAGTCTCTTAAGAAGTTCAGGTAGTTTGACTTGTGTTTCCTTCTTATTAAGGAGAAATACTACCCAAGTGAACCTAGAGAAATCATCTACTACCACCAATGTGTATTTTCTACCATTTATGCTTGAAGGGGTAATTGGTCCAAACAGATCCATATGTAGAAGTTCAAGTACCCTTTCAGTAGAGATGACTGGTTTACCTTTGAATGAGGCTTTAATCTATTTTCCCTCTTGACATGGCTTACACACATGTTCTTTTATGTAAACCTCATTAGGTAATCCTTTAACTAATGCATTTCTGGCAAGTTTATTCATAGATTTGAAGTTCAGGTGGTTTAGCCTCTTGTGCCATAACCAACTTTGTTCACTAGTACTTTTAGCAATGAAGCATGCAGCATCAGTAAACTTGTCCCAGTCTGCAAAATACACATTTCTCTTCCTAGTTCCAGTCAGTAAGGTTTGTTGAGTTTTATCCTTAATTATACATTTTCCACTTGAGAACTCAACTTTAAAGTCTTTGTCACAGAATTGACTGATACTTAGGAGATTATATTTGAGACCAGCTACATAAGATACATTGGTTACTTTGATGTTACCAATCATCAAAGTACCATAACCTTTTGTTGTTGCTTGTGAGCTGTCTCCAAAAGTAACATTTGGGCCTTCTTTTTCAATAAAATCAGTGAGGAGTTCCTTGTTTCCAGTCATGTGCCTTGAGCATCCACTGTCAAGGTACCATGCTGTCTTTTTGTTCATGCTCCTCTTCTTGTGGCCCATTGGTACCTGCAATTAGATAGGTTTAGGTACCCTTTGAGTTTTGGGTCCTGAGAGGTTAGCTGTACCTTTAGGAACCCAAACTTGCCTAATCACCCCGATTGATTCAAGGTGGCTAAGTTGTTTTCCTTGTGCATCAACATACACTGTCTTTCCCTTAAATGCCTTTGGGAAAGTATGTGTGAATGTCTTAACTCTGTAGGTTTCAGGGGAGTTGTCAACTCTCCTGAACTTATGAGTCCTTTGTGCAGCTTGATGAGATCTTTGAGGAAAGGCATTTTTATAACCATTATCCTTTGTCATGAGGGATTTTGGTTGTCTCATTTTATTTTGCCTTTGAGGATAGTTGTCCTTAGGTCTATTCAGCTGAGGCTTTCTCAGATGAGTTGGCCTAGGCTGATTATACATTGGATAACTTTTCTGAACATTGTTCAGGAGAGTTGCCCTTCCATTGGGTCTACTCTGCTGACCAACATTCCTCTTGTGTTCAGAAGCTTTGACCTTTTCCACAGGTTTGGGTCTAGTCTCCTGAAGCACTAGAGTAGGCATTTCATTCATTTTGCCCTTTCCTTTGTTCAGTGGTTGAATTATTTCATTTTCATCTTGTTGTGCCACTGATTTAACAAAGATTTTCTTAGTGTTACTTGTAGAGGCAACACTAAGACAAGGTGAAGATTCAAATGGATCAAAACCTAATCCACTTCTTTGAGCCATAGGTCTTTGATAGCTCTGAATTTCCTCTATTGCTCTAGAGGACTTGTTCAAAGCAGACATCTTTAGTTTCAGGCTCTCTTCACTTGATTTAAGAATATCATATTCATGTGAGAGATTTTCAAACTTGGCATTTAGAATTTTTAGTTCAAAGTCTTTTCTTTTCTGAGAGAGTAGTTGATTGTCAATCTCCTTTTGTTGGTCAACTATCCTGAGATTTGCTTCCTCAAGCTCTCTCAAAGCTTGTTGATATAACTCAGTAGATTTGACATCAACAGCTACCTCAGAGTTTTTGGTAAGTTCAATAGCCAATCTTTCATTTTCTCTCACACAGTTATCATGAAATTCTTGTAATCTAGTGAAATCTTCCATCAACTTCCCAAAGGAAAGTTTCAAGTTGACTTCACTAGTGTTCTGTGATAGAAATGATGGTGATCTAGAAGTGGAGGATACCTCATCATCCTCAAGAGCCATGTTGCACACATCATCATCATCATCATCACTGTTTGAGAACAGTCCATCTGAAGAGTTAAAGCTTTCAGCACTATCAGATTCTTCACCAGCCATCATGGCCTTTCTATTTGTGAACTTCCTGTCTCTTTTAGCTTGCCTCTCTCTTCTTTCTTTAGAGCTTAATTCAGGGCAATCATACTGGAAGTGCCCTTTCTTTCTGCAATTGTAGCACAGGTCTTCATCATCATCTTTCTTGGATTCATCTCTTCCTTTTGATGATGAAGGGTCAGCTCTACTGGACCTTCTCCTATCAGAGTACTTGTCCTCTGATCTCTTTTCTTCAGGCTTTTTGTCTTTGGCCTGATCTTCAGGGGAGTTGTATCTTCTCCTGAATTTGTTGTCTTGATAGAATTTCTTGTATCTACCAAACCTTGTGTTCAGCTTGTCAAACCTTCTAGCCATCAAGGCTAGTTCTTCCTTCATTTCAGTCTCTGAGACTGACTTTGATGATCTGGGAGTGGGTTGCATTTCAGGTTCAGCAACTTTGGCTTTGAATGCCACTCCCTTAGTAGGATTTGAAGGTTCCTCAACAGATTTTCTTCTATTGAGGTCGAACTCATAGGCTTTGAGTTCTGAGAAGATTTGTTGCATGGGCATGGAGGAGAGATCCTTGGTGTTCTGCATCATCACAGCATAGACATCCCACTTTTGAGTGAGACTTCTCAAGATCTTTAGTCCAACTTCTCTCCTGGAGTACACCTTGCCCAATGAGTTGATTTCATTCATCACATCAGTGAATCTACCAGCAAACTTATCAATGGATTCATCAGCTTCCATTGTGAATTGCTCAAACTTTTGCACAGCAACTTGGAGCTTGTTCTCCTTGATTTTTTCTGTACCCTCACACAACTCAGCAAGAGTATCCCAGATTTCTTTGGCTGTGGTGCAATGGTAGACTCTTCCCATGACTGCATCTGGAATTGTTTGATAGAGGGTATTCATGGCAAGATAATTTAGATTATCTTTCCTCTTTTCATCAGCAGTGAAGTCATCCTCATTCTTGGGAATCAGTTCCCTTACATCTGCTCTTTGCTCATCTGTTACCCTGGGGTTAGTTTGGGTAAACACAAAAGGTCCTCTTGTGATTACTCTTAACATATCAGTATGAAGAGATGCAAGATGAGCCCTCATTCTAATTTTCCAGAAATCATAGTTGTCTATAGAGAACATGGGCAATTTATGATGTGAAATGTGATTGACTGGATTTGTGGCCATGTTGTCCAATCCTTGAACAGCAGGTGGAGGAACAGCATTGTTGTTGGCCATATCTCAAGAATAATCAGTTAGTCAACAAGTAATAGATTTCAGATAGAGATCAGTTCAGTGACCACACAAATATGTGAATTTTGAAAATCAAGATGGATTTTCAGAGGCAGTGGTCTTTGAACCCCTGCTCTGATACCACTTGTTGGTCCTGAAAGGAGTATATAACAAGTGTATGAGGGGGGGGGGAATACACTTGTATGCAATTCTTTTCAACTTTGATCAAACCAGAGCTCAGCAAGGTTGTCTTGGACAACTCTGCTGAAGATGATTAACTCTTCTAAGATAGTCAAACTACTAAGTACTATTGAGTACTCAGTTGAATAACTATCTAGTGGAGTTATATGTGCGGAATAATGGTTGGCCCTTTAAGTTTAGACTCCTTAAGTTTCTGAAATCACTTTGTCAATCCAATGCAGTCCAGTTTAGTTTCAGGGAACTTGTCCAAATCAGTTCTGCACAGTCTTTGAATATGTGTCTTTTGAAAGATCAGTTTTGTGTGCAGTGTTGAATGAATGTAAGTACTTTGTAAGGTAAGTCAGCACAAGAGTTTATAGTGGTTCAGAGACTCAAGCTCCTACATCCACTTTCCCTGATTTAACAGGATAATTCCTTCACTCTTGGAATTAACTTGTTTTATAGTGCCAAGGTGCACTTGATCAATAACACCACTCCTTGGTGAATTGATCCCTAGGATGTCTAGAGTCCTAGTACCCTCTTCTCAATTCAGAACTGAACTGTTCTTCTCTCAACAGTCAGCTCCTACCACTTCTACTACTACAACCTTCTCACTTTCTCACTTGAAAGGGGTAAGGATTGAAGTAAGGTTCCAACTAATGAGATATCCTTTACAATGAAGATCAGTGTATAAGGATAGGATATCTCTCTAAGCTTTGTGTATGAATATATAGTGAATTCAGCTTAGAAGAAGTGTTTCAAGACTAAGAATGTCTTTTGGAGACTTTGAAGCTCTCAGAATAGTTGATCAGTTCGATGTGGAATAGATGCTTCAAATGGTCTTCACACTCCTTGTATTTATAGACAAAATGGAGATTTGCCCGTTGGAGAGGCAGCCCCAAATTGCTATAAATGTCTTCCTTGAGTTCTTCAAACTGGAAAACAGATTCTTGATAGTGACATGTCCTTATTTGGGTAATAAACGGCTTGTAATACTTTGTCTTCTTTCTGCAGCACTTTTCCCAATGTTTGACTTCTTGTTAGGACTAGGACATGGCTTCTGAAGGTTGATCCAATGATAGGACAACATTCCTTATTAACTGGACAATTCTCCTTATCACTATCAGCAGTTTTGCCTTTCAGCAAGGTTGGCTTGCTCTTCTTCAGATGACTTGGCTCTTTCCCTTTCTTTCACTCCAAGTTGATCTTAGCATGTCTCAATGAAGTTCTTTAGGGTATGGTTGTCTCTAGCTTCTTCAGCATAGTTGACCTTCAACCTTTAAAGCATCTGTTCTGATTCAATCTTGCTGAGACAACTCTTCTGGACAACTCTCCTGATCAGCATACTTGGTCTTTTAGCATCAGAGCTTTTTCACATAGAGTTGACTTCTCTGGACAACTGTCCTGATCATGACTTGTTGGTTAATCTTGTCCTTTTGAGCTTTGCAATCTTTTTCTTGCATAGAAGAAACTCTTCTGGACAACTCTTCTGATCAAGGTTTTAGGTTTCATATGGAGTTTTCTTGTCCTTAGAGTTTGTTCCAGACTTTGAGCCTTGAGGGGACTTGATCTTGATCATTTTGAAGTCATAGGTTTCCCCTCACATTGTGCATCTAATCATCTAAGAGCTGTCTAACATATCAGCTTCTCATCTAGCCTTGTGCTATGTGTTCTATCACATTTTGAACACAATCATCTTAACTTGGGCATGTCTCAGGGGGTTTTGGTATTTAATCAAAACATGTATCATTTTATTCCCAACAGGAGTTGTACCAGATGACTTGGGGATTTTGGATTTATGCTTTCTGCCTTCTTACATGAGAAATAGGGCAACACATAGTTTGGGCTTGATTTGGAAATGGGCCCAACAAAGTTAACAAAGTGTCTCACTTATTTTAAGTTTGGATTGTGGGCTTAATTTGCTAAATTAATTAAAACAGGCCCAACCTTCTTATTAATTAAATTAATTTAGGATAAATTAATTGTCCCTCTTTACGATTAGTTCTCTAATAATTTTCTTCTTCTGTTCAGGTTTTTCAAAAAAATGGTTCACTTCAAAAATACCGCTACTTCTTCCGGAGCTCGTTATTTGGTGATCCTCAATGATAAACGTCAACCTTTAGAGAAAGGGACCCATTTACGTGTAGAAATGCCCCTTATTGGTAATTCTGCACAACCTTGGCCCTTAGTGAATGCTGGACTTCACTTGGACAATTGGTCGCATGAGATATCTTTGAACAAATCGACGAAGGCATGGGTTCTTGACAACACTTCCCATCGCAACGAGGTTGAAGAGGATGTAAGTCATCTACCAACCTTGGGGAGGCGTATAGTTATGGGCAAGGACAATTGGAGAGGAGCTATAGAGTTTTCTGGAGAATTCAGTTATCACAAAGGATATTGGGAGTGGACTGAAGACGTTTTGAGCCGATGTGAACATACCCTCAGGGACGCCATGATTTATTATGCTGTCTTTGCCTCCCTTTTCACTTACGACTTTAATTCTGAAATTATCAAAGCTTTCTGTGAGGCATGGTGTCCATCTACAAATACGTTGCTCACTACCTTTGGAGAGATGTCCATCTCATTATGGGACGTGCACGAGCTAACAAATCTTCCTTTGGATGGTTGTCTACATGACGAGGTGACACCTGACGCACCCGAAATTTTCGACGAGACTGGGGATTTATGCCTTCCAAAGAGTTGCAAGTACCTACTCCACGCTTACCACATACTTCGTGGGGGCGTTTCTAGGGGTGGCGTATCGATTGATCAATGGATCGCATTTTGGTCAAGGAAAACTGGAAAGTATCGTCAACCTCCCACACGGAGTGAGAAAAGGAGAAGTTGTCGTCCTAAGTCGACTCATAAGCCTCTTGGGAGTCTTGGAGTCCATAAGCCATGGTCCGATGCAGAAGTTACTTTGTTCAAAACACTCAAGATTGAACCGGCCCAACAAGAAGAGACATATCTTGCTGCTCATTTAGCTTGTTGGCTTTGCATATTTACCCTTCCTAATGATGAAGTGAATATGATACGTCCTGCTACTTTCAAAATGGCTAGTTTGATGGCTGTGGGTAAGACTGTTAATCTTGTTGTACCGGTCTTGGCTAATATTTACAGAGGTTTGAATCGGATTTCGCTGCACCCCGGACCGTCCCGAGCCCGATCTGCCTTTCCGGTTCATTTTGTGTACGTTTGGTTAGCCCGATATTTTAGGACTCATTACCCTGCTGTTCATGCTCACCGTGCCCCTATAATGGTAAAGTATTCTAGAGAGAATGGTGCTAAGTACCATAACCATGCGGAGGCTCGTAAACGGATTCATAGAGGAGAGTCTGCCGAATGGACATGCAATATGTTAAATCGGAAGCAACTTATCTCTTATGTTGATACCGGAACTGGTCAACGGGCTAACTGGAGTTACTTTGTCGCTATTCGATCCAATTACCTTACTTGGAGGCAAGGCAATCGTTTTATTGTTGAACCCTACAGTCCGCACCGATTTAGCCGTCAGTTTGGCTTTTACCAAGAAGTTCCGGGAGAGTTGATTTTTGATCTTCGTGAAACCCCATTGGATAATGGGACGCATTATTGGCAATCTTGTACTTTGCGTGGGTCTCGTGCTAAAGTGTGTTTACCGATTCCCCCCGTAAATGCTAAGTCGTATTCTTCGCCAGATTATAAGAAGTGGTGGGCCCAAGCCCACGGTACTTACTTAGAAAATCATGTCGACGACTTGATCAACTCGAAGCATGACGATATCTTGGAAGAAGATGTGCTAGTTATTGATAGTCATGATCCTTGTGGAGAGCCTGATGAAGATACTTCTCGAAAGTCGGCTGATCCTCCCTTGATTCCTGAAGTTGCGCAAGTGGTTGAGACTAACAAGAGAAAGAGTGTTTCTCAGTGCTCGGAAGAGAGTCAAGGTAACAACGATGATCGCCATTGGAAACGGGCCAAGAAGGTTACCAAAGCTTTAGTACCTTTGGAGGAATCGGTTAAAGACTCCTTGAAGAAAGAGGTTTTCGTCACTCACTCTTCTCTTACTTTCCATTTTTATACCACTACTTTACTAATTATGTTCACATGTCTACTTTTTCAGGCGATGGTTGACATCTTTGGTAGTAATTATGGATCAGATGAGGAAGAGGCATCGTCTTCGGTGAAGATTTTGAAAGCTTCTTCCCCTATCAACGTTGGGAAGCAGTGTACTCAAGCAGTTTCAGTATTTCAATGTGATAAGTTCTTTTTTGATCGTGAACGAGACTTTGTTTCGTCTACATGGAAAGCTCTTCAAACAAGAATCATGGAAACCCCTATTAACTTCTTATCTTATATGAAAGAGGAAGTGTTTATTGCATTCACGAGGTTACAGACTTATGCCCAAACTGAACTCCCGACTATAGAGG
Organism: Galeopsis tetrahit; assembly: GCA_963675135.1. Lineage (NCBI taxonomy): Eukaryota > Viridiplantae > Streptophyta > Magnoliopsida > Lamiales > Lamiaceae > Galeopsis > Galeopsis tetrahit. The sequence goes on along the minus strand of OY776124.1, from coordinate 57,232,221 downwards.
CGTCTTTGATATCTTTGTTTGAGAGAGCCGACGCTCATGATACGATGAGGTCTAAATCTTCCGATGGATGTCCTAAGGAGGCTCTTAATCAACGGTTGAATGAAATTAAGCATGCCCTTCACGAGGTTGAGGAGAAACGTGTTGAAAATCTTTCTCAAGCCTAGGCTATCCAAACAAAGCTTCAAAAAGTCAAGGATAAGGTGCGCCGCTTGAAGGAGTTGAAGAAGGAGAAGAAAGTATTGACCCAGTCTTTGGAGGAGAAAGAAACATTAGTTCAAGGTTTTGATACCGAGATCCTAAATTTTCAAGACGAAATCTCCACTATCAACAATACGCCCCCAATAGAAGATGTTGTAATTGAAGGCTTAAAGAAGACGAAGACCGAGCTAGAGGAGGCTTTAGAAGAGTTTAAGGGTTTATGCCTCTTTATTTAGTTGCTTTATGACCTTTATGTTTTTTCTTTTTTTATCTGTTGTTTTTCATGGATATTTTGCTTTGCACACTCCATGTATCTATTCCATTTTTGCTTTGGCACTTTGATTAAAATTTTCTTTTCTTCGTCTATATCTCATATGTTCTTATTTTTTAATACTTGCTTTTGTATATTCATCGAGACAAATGAATTGACCCTTTTGGAGAATAAAGATTCTCTATTAAAGTGAAAGAATAGGGCAATACTTCTCCATCAGATGTTACAAACACAACTCCAGCACCAGCTCCTTCTTTATGAGCGGACCCATCAAAATACATCTTCCATGGAGGGGTTATTTCAACAGTTAGGACGTCTTCGTCTGGAAGGTCGTCACATAACTCCCATTCTGCAGGCATTGGATGATCGGCTAAGAAATCGGCCAGAATTTGTCCCTTGACAGCCTTTTGAGGGACGTAAATGATCTCAAATTGTTGCAACTGGAGATACCATCTTGCGAGTCGATCCGAGAGAACTGGCCTAGACATAACATACTTCAACGGGTTTGCTCTCGATACAAGATGGATGGTATGGGCTTGGAAATAATGCTTTAACTTCTGGATCACGAATATAAGAGCCAGACACAACTTCTCAATTGGAGAGTACTTCAATTCATTTGGAGTCATCATTCTACTCAGGTAGTACAAAGAATTTTCCTTTCCTGACTCGTTTTCTTGTGCCAGCAAGGCTCCAACTGAACGCTCTTGAGCAGCGATGTAAAGAATCAACGGACGTCCGGGCACCGGAGCGATCAATACTGGTGGCTTCATCAAATATGACTTGATGCTTTTGAAAGTATTACTGCAAGATTCATCCCATTCAAATGGTGTATCTTTCTTCATGAGATGACTAAATGGTTGACATCGTCCGGCTAAGTTTGAAATGAATCTTCTGAGGTAGGCCAACTTTCCTTGTAGGCTTTTAAGCTCGTGAATGTTTCGAGGTTCCGGAATCTTTAAGATTACATCAATCTTTGCTTGCTCGATTTCAATCCCTCGCTGGCGAACCACAAATCCAAAAAACTTTCCTGATTTGACTCCGAATGCACACTTCAAAGGATTCATCCTAAGCTGGTATCGCCTCAAGCGTTCAAAAACAACCCTCAGGTCTTGGAGGTGATCATTCCTCCTCTTTGATTTTACGACTAAGTCATCAACGTAACATTCAACATTCTTGTGAAGCATGTCGTCGAAAATCCTTTGCATGGCTCTTTGGTATGTTGCGCCTGCATTCTTCAAACCAAATGGCATCACTTTGTAGCAATATATTCCTTTCGGGGTTCGAAAAGCAGTGAGCTCTTCGTCTTTTGGCAACATACGAATTTGATTGTAACCTGACGACCCATCCATGAAACTTAGAGCTTCATGACCCGTTGTTGCATCAATCATAAGTTCGGGAATAGGTAACGGAAAATCATCTTTGGGACATGCAACATTCAAATCCCGAAAGTCAACACACACACGAATCTGTCAGTTCTTCTTTCTCACCGGGACAATGCTCGAGATCCATGTAGGATACTTTACTTCTCGGATGAAACCGACTTCAATAAGCTTGTTCACCTCAGCTTCAATTAATGGAACAAGATCTGGTCGGAATCGACGTTGAGTCTGCTTGACTGGTCGAACTCCCTTCTTTACCGAGAGATGGTGCACTGCTACTTTCGGGTCCAGTCTCGGCATCTCTTTATACGACCATGCGAATACATCTCTGAACTCACGTAGTAGTTCAATGTAAGTTTCTTCCTCATCATCGGACAATAAAGCACTCACATAGACTGGTCGCGGGTCGTTAACATCACCCAAGTTAATTTCTTTCAACTCATCAATAGTTGTCTTGACGCCCTCTTCGAGTTCTGGAGGAGCATCCTCTACATCCGCTTCCTCCACCTGAACATCTTCGCATTCGGTGATGTGATTCACAGTTGCGATGTCTTCATTGTATTCATTTGTATTTGTAAGATCCACACGTGATCTTATTCGACCATCTCTTCCCCTAACTTGGATGGTTTGAATAGTGTTGATAATGTCAGAGACGTACCCTTCTCTAATCATTCGAGCGATCCTTCTTTGTGCCCTTTCCATATCTTGTGGCATTTGCTGCTGAATGTTGTAGGTACTGACAAAATTGGAAGAAGCTACACTCTCTATATCATCTTCTTTGTCGCTATACTCGAGAACAATGGTTTGCCTTCTGGCTTTGGATACACCCCCATATGCTATTGCCAACATATGCTGCCTCTTCATGCGGGATTGCTTTGAGCTCCGAACTCTGGAAACACCCAACTTTTGATGGTGGGTTTGTGGCCCGAGTCTATCAAAGACTGAGGGGCGTTTCATCTTCTTACTCTTCTTGCTAGCAGACTTCCCAAGTCTCTCAAAGACCGAAAGTCGTCTTACCTTCTTACCATCTTCATCGAACGCATCATTTGTCGATGAGTATTCTCCTTCAGAAATGTGGTTGGCATTGGCTCTTTTAATTGCAATGCGAACCGGATTCTTTGTGGTATAACCAAGTCCCATTTTGGTACTATTTACGGCATAGCCGCTCTTTCTCAACATTTTCTGGGTGTCATTAAGTCCATGTTCTGACTGACTAACGACCTTCCCCAATGCACAGTTTTCCCGTGTATCATACCCGGCTTTGACTAAAAGCTTGTAAGCTTTAGGACCGTAAAACTTTGTAACATCATGTCCCATTACCTCTCCATGTTCCACCTTAGGTCCTTGAGTAGGACGAACAAACCCCTTAATTGGCTGTGAAGATGGCTTCTTTCCATCCAGTTTAGTTAACGGCAATGTTAACTCCTCCAATGCCTCAACAATAGAGGGAACTGATTTGTTCTCTTTGAGGCGAGATGTTGATGCCTCCTTGCAGTCCTTCCGTGTCGGACCTTCCTCGTTCTTTGTTTCTTTCGCACCTCGAAAGAAGTATTTGGCATCAGCAAAGTACGACTCTGCCTCTGTGAAAGGTTTATCATCTCCGACTACTGTATCCCTTGACTAAAGTATTTGAAGCATTGATGTAGGGTAGAAGGAACCACGCCATTTTCGTGCAGCCACGGGCGCCCTAGAAGCATGTTATATGAAGTCCTGGCATCTATGACGTGGAGAGTTACAGTCGATGGCATCCCACCAATTAGCAAATCCAACACTATGGTGCCAAGGGCCCTCTGTCCTTCCTGATTAAACCCGTGTATCATCAGTCGAGTGCCTGCGAGTTCATCCATATGTATCTCCATCTTTTTCATCACTCGTAAGGGTAAAATGTTTACCCCGGAACCTCCGTCAATAAATATCCGATTTACTTTCTGCTCTCGAGTATGGCCAAGTACGAATAGTGGCCTGTTATGGGATTCTGAACCAAGCATTAAGTCTTCATCTGTGAAAGCTATCGTTGAAAAACAATCATTAGCTTTGTCATCGAGACCATCATTGGTCTGAGGTCGTTCATCATCTTCCTCGCTAGTCATGTGGCAAGAGAGGTCTCTACATGCGCTGTTGTTCTCAACTGTGACAGCATTTGCCGTTGTCTCACTATCCTCTAGCAAGATCTTTCCTTCCTTGGCTAGCTGCATAACTTTCTCCTTGAATATGAAACAGTCTTGGATTGGATGCCCTACGAACCGATGGTATTTGCAATACTTTGGATCATCCGTTCGCCCAGCTTCATCCGGTCGTTTCATTTCTGGTAATTCGATGAGGTCATTCTTGATCAGGTCATCGAACATTCCGGGGATGTCAGAGTCTAGGAATGGATACTGTTTTTGTTGTAATTCCCTCAGACTTGTTCTCCTTTGCCCCCATTCTTGGGCGACGCCTTTTCCTTTACTCCCCGTATCAGTTTCACCCTTTCTGAATTTGACAGTAGTAGCGGTCACTGCCATGGATTCTTTATTCGAATCTTTAGTGAAAGGTTTGCCCCATTTCTTAACTTCCTGCTTGTCTTTGAACTTCCAAGGCTCCTGAGTTGGCGGCCCTCCAGCTCTGGTTGTAGACATACTCAGCTCCATATCGTGAGCTTTAGTCGCCAAATCTTCAAACGACCTTGGCCGAATTACCTGTAGGATATATCGAAGACCCCATTGCATTCCTTGAATACACATCTCGATTGCCGAAGCTTCGGTCAATCTATCCTTACAATTCAAACTTAAGTTCCTCCATCGGTTTATGTAATTTATTACCGATTCCTCCTTTGATTGACGAGTATTTGTCAATTCAATCATGCTCACCGTTCTACGAGTGCTGTAGAACCGGTTGAGAAATTCCTGCTCCATTTGCTCCCAACTGTCAATCGAGCTAGCTTCCAAATCGGTATACCAGTCGAATGCATTGCCCTTTAGAGAGCGTACAAATTGCTTTACCAAGTGATCCCCGTAAGTGCCGGCATTGTTGCAAGTCTCTACGAAGTGAGCAATATGCTGCTTTGGATTACCCTTTCCATCGAACTGCTGCAACTTTGGAGGTTGATAACCAGCTGGCATCTTCAAACTGTCAATCCTCTTCGTGTAAGGCTTGCTGTAGGTGAATGAGGACTTGGGATTTTCCTCCAACTTATCTTTGATTGCCCCAAGTATGATTTCTTTCAATCGGTCAACGGGCACCAAACCATCGGGAGAAACTTGTAAATCTTTAAGAGTTTGGTCAACTTCCATTGGCTGGCGTTCACCAGACGTCTCAGCATCATGCCCTTCGACTTTCTTTCCTTTATCTGCATTGCTCATCAATTTAGGAATCCGAGCATCTTGTTCGTGGACATGTTTCGTGAGTCCTTCTATGGCTCGAGTTAAGCTTGACAATTGCTCCTCAATAGTCGTAGTATCTGTTGCCATTGCTGAGGCTGTGCGTGAATCTGATGAGCTTGCTGTGGAACGAGTAGGGGAACATGCTGGATTGTTCTCCTCATTCACAGTGTTGGGTGGTGGACCCTCTGCAGTAGCCTCCTCTGAAGAAGACGATGACTTCGAGCTTCTTGACATACTCCTCGTGACTACGTTCACGTCTTCAAAGTCAAGACCAGCTGATTTGGATGCAACACCTTTCTTGATCTTAATCTTGATTGGTGTCATCGTCGATACTTGATTTGCTTGAAGAGTAGAGATGAGAGGTAGAGATTGTCCCACTGGGCGTGCCAATTTGTAAACACAAATTCGTGAATTAAATATAAAAACGCGAAAATGGTAAACGATTTTATTTAATTTCGGATTTAAACCGAGTATTTACGGGTTACAATCTCTAATTTCTCCTCTGATTCTCTCTTCTTGAACTTCACTTGGATTTCTTGAGCTTTTGGAGCTGGATCCGCAGCTGAATCCTTTTCGATCTTTGTATTTGGGGCTTTTATAACGTTAATCCAAAGGCTTAGCACCGTATTTTGGATTAACCGCCGAATTTAGGGACTTTTTGGATGAACGTCGTTGAAGATCGTTCTTGAATTTGGGACTTTGTAACGTTAATCCAAAGGTTTGACGCCGTATTTTGGATTAAACGTTGATTTTCGGGACTTTTCGGGACTTTTTCGTTGAAGATCCACGAAGAACTTTGAAGAAACGTCGAATCGAAGAGGCTTAGAACCTTGATCTCCACTCGAACACTGCTTCTTGCTGCTTTTCCCCAAGAACGCCTTGAAGAAACGCCGAATCGAAGAGGCTTAGCACCTTGATCTCCACTCAAACACCACTTCTCGCCGCTTTGCACGAAGAACGCCTTTGAAGATCCTCCCCTTGCTGAAGAACACTCTAAAATCTCTGCAGAGAAGTTTTTTAGAGCCTTGAATGCTTCTGATTTCTTGTTGATGAAAATGAATGAAATGAGGCCTCTATTTATAGGTGTAGGCCTGAGATTTTTGTGCAAGTAGTTAGGATTTCAAATTTTGAATTACTTGGGCTAAGAAAACCCATTTGGGCTCAATTTGATTTGGGCTAAGAATACCCTATTTGGGCTCAATTTGATTTTGGCTCAATTTGGTTTGTTGGACTTTAGAGGCCCATCTTCATTTATGGGACTTTAGAGGCCCGTCTTGTTTTATTGGACTTTAGAGGTCCGTCTTTATTTATGGGACTTTAGAGGCCCGTCCTGTTTTATTGGACTTTAGAGGTCCGTCTTTATTTATCGGACTTTAGAGGTCCGTCTTTATTTATTGGGCTTCGAAGATCCATTTTAACTCATTGATCTTTCAAGGCCCAAATTAATTGGAGGGAACAATTAAATATTAATTAATTATATCTTTATTTTAGGAATTAAATTTATTCCAATAAATAAATAATAAATTTAATTAATGTTTAACCCGTAATTTCCACGCGTCGCAATTTAATTCGTAATTGAATTTTCCTCGTCTACACTAACAAATAAATATTTGATTCTACAAATCAAACACTAGATCGAAGCTATATTCGCAAAAATAGTAGAACATCAAACAATTTTTTAGAAAAGTGTATGCCGAACTTACCTCTTTCATCGCTTAAACCTCGAGATTTTCCCCAAAAACACGAAACTGACGTAATTGTTGAGAGCTAGCAAATCGAACTCGAACAAATTGCTAATAATGGAAAGGATGAACGATTATATGCTTTCGTGCGCAGTTGTGTGGCTCTGAAGCTGGATTAAAATACATACAACTGTGTGTATGGAGTAAAATGGTGAGAGAGAGAGGGAGAGAGTTCTTCTGCCTTTTAGATGCAGCGGCCGTAGACGAAAGTGGAGAAGGCAGCGTTGGCGGCGGGCAGGAAGACAGATCAGTGCGGCCAGAAATGAAATGTAGAAGGGGATGGAGGGCGACACCTCACTGTGTGTAAATCTCACACAGTGTGGGTGTGGGATTACAAAAGTAAAATTTGGAATCTAAACCTAAGTTTTAAGTTGAGCGGGCCAGGTCGGGTATCCAGAAAAATATATGGGTCAGATATAATAACCCAAAATCACAAAATGGGTAATTTACACATAATTACACATAAATTATTTGCACAAAAGTTTTTGCGAAAAAGTATTTAAGTCAGTCTTAATTACTTTTAGGATTTTATCCCATAAACCATAAAATAGATCATGTTCCTTAAAAAAAAAAAATTGATCAATTCATAAATATAAATTCGTGAGAATAATCTATTTTGACCCTACTCATTTTTCTTATAAAACTTGATATCATGAATTCATTTTGTGGGACGAAGATTTGCTTGAATTGTGTAACCACAATAATCCCCCACATCATATTGTGAATAAAATGATATTGTGAATAAAATGAAGCACGTGAATAAATCACAATTTTGTTAGAATAAAGTAAATTGTTATTTTAAATTTAAATCACTAACTAAAAAAAATTACCAATCACAAGTTTATTTGGTAAAAAACTCTAGAAATAACAAAATTGAAATAAGTATGAATATTTCTATTTAAATCACAACACATTTCAACAAAATATAAATTTTACAAATATAAAACTATGTAAAATTATATTACTCCACAGTTAATGACATTGTTTAGGTTTATATGAATTGAAAAAAGAATATTACCCAACTATATACTCCCTCAATCTATGTCATAATCTTGGTGAAACATTTATTATGTGAATAATATTTTAACTTATTATGGAACACTTGCAAACTGTAAAAATCGCATCTCTTGTCAAACCTGTGTATTGGTGTTAGCTTAATGAGTGTAGAATTATAATAAAATTACACATGGTACCAGTAGTACCGGGTTACATATGGTACTTAGAAATAAGCTAACACCAATACACAGTTTTCATACTCGGAGTAGTCCTATCCTTCGTATTTAGACAAAATTCTTCTTGGATTTTCAATCCACCCAATGTACAGGGTGTTTGCCAGTTCGGCGTCAAAGCTAGTCACCCAGCTCCACATTCTTCCTTTGATCTCGTCCAAAATTTTTGCCATGCTCCATTCTCTATTGTCAAATATCCTCTTGTTCCTCCAATTTCACATCACTCATACAACACAAATCCACATACCAAAAGCCGTTTGTTTACCTTTCTTCCCGAATGTGCCTAGATGAATTAAAAACTGGCCCCTAATCTTGTTATGCATTGGGATCTCCACATTCAGCCATTTATAGCAATCGTACCCCTTTCAAAAAAAAAAAAAAAAATAGCAATCGTACCATAACCCGTCCATTACCATGCAATTGAGAAAGAGATAAGGTGTTTATGTTTCCTCCTCACACATAGGGCACCATCCATCGTGGTAGTGATCTTCCTTTTCCATAGGTTCTCTATGGTCGGTAGTCTTTCTCAAATCAATCGCTATGTTGTTGGTAGTCTTGTCAATTAATTTGAATTGAAAGAGACGTTACTATATTATGATTACTCATTTAAATGAGTATTTTAATTCCTAGCAATATACCAAGCTTGTTACAAATAAATCTCAAATTCAATAATTATAACTTAAGTAAAGTGCAATTAACTGAGCAAGCAATGAAATTACAACTTAATCACCTAACTTATAATGTTCGCAACTACACTAATTCACAAATAGATAAGCTTTCCATTTGTACATGGTTGAGCAGACGATTCAAATTAACTCAAATTACAATACAACACAACAAAAGTAGGAAAATTAATTATTTCGAACCGCTATTGAGTAAAAGGAGAGTACGGACTAAGAAGAAAACAATGTAAATCTTTTGGTTCTTGCAATGGATACATACCAATTTTCACATTTGTATATACTGATTTCAAGTGGTGGGACTAAAAAATGTATAGCCTTGAACTCTCTCAAATCAAGTACATAAATGTTGAAGTAGAAATATCATTTACACTGAAAAACAATGAATAAGGCACTCAATGGAGATACTCACCGCTATTGAGTAAAATCTCTACGATTTTGACATTGTCACTACTTGCAGCAGTGAAGAGGACCCCAGATTTCTTCTTCACATTTTTTATTACTAATGGAATTGCAGTTGATAGTATTTCCTAATCCATCCAGTCCAAGCACACCAACAAAGAAGTTAAAGATGAATAAAATGCAAATGAAAAAAAATAACACTCACTAAAGAAGTTAGCAGGAAAAAAAGTTGTGTTATTTGTTTCATTATCTGTACAACAACCTAAAAACAGAGCATACATGAAATAAGTAACTTACAAATTCAGCAGTTTCAATGTTTGTACAAAGATTATTTTAATATATTAAATATTTAACATCCACCATCACCGATATTTTGGGCTGAAACGGACGTCCCTCACGGCAATGGCGTTGCCGTTAAATCACCAAGAAATGACCGACATTCAAGTTGGGATCTGTAAAATTTCTGATCAAGACCAGAAAACCAAGGAAATACCACATACACCATCCAGCAAAATCGGAAACCCAATTTCTGGAAATTGCTCATATTAAAAATTTGTGTAACAAAAAACCAGAAGTAACGAAACACAGTTGTTAAATATGGATCACCTAACGAATTATATATGCTCAAATCTGAACCTCTAACATTTGCAGAATGTACCTCAATCCTAGAATATTGAAAACTCAACGCTTCTCATTTTTCGCCCAAAAATTTGGGCGAAATTTCAAAAATCAAAACAAACCAAAGCATAATTGTTTACCTCTGTCAAAGAAGAAGCAAAATTCGAAGTTCGAAGGAATTATTGAACCGATTCTCAGAACCATGACCGACTTCGGTTTGAAAAACTCTGCAAATAGCGTCTGAAAAATATTTTGAAATCTCCTAAAGGTAACAAATTAGAGAAGATGAAAATAAAAATATATTGGAGTGTGAAATCTTTGAAATAGGAAAATAAACAAATCAATTACAGTCAAATTAATCAAAGAGATTGGAGACAGGAGAGAGCAGTGGTCGTGCAGAAATTAAATCACTTCAGTAAAAAAAATAAAAAATCAGAGCCTATATTTTTTACCTATGGGATGCAAGTAGGGTTGTAAACGAATCGAATCGAAGCGAATACTGCAGTATTCGATTCGATTCGTGAAAATATTCGAATATTCGTATTCGTATTCGTTTAATTTTCGAATAATAAATTTGATTCGGTATTCGATTCGAATGATTATTCGATACTATTCGATTCGAGTATTCGATTCGAATTTTTTAATACATATTCTAAATATTATTTTTCAAGTATTCGATTTGAAATTGATTCATATTCGATACTATTCGATTTAACTTGAAACTATTCGATTCGAAAATTTATGGAGATAAATTTTAAAATACTAATTTAAATAATATTATAGGATATGAGACAAATATACATTTAAAAATATATTTATGTATATATATTATAAATATAATCGAATACTTACGAATATCGAATCGAATATCATAATTTTGTATTTGTATTCGTTTATTAATCGAATCAAAAAAAATATTTGTATTCGAATTCGAATCATAAAATTTCGAATACGAATATCGAATCGAGTAAAATTATTCGATTCGTTTACAACCCTAGATGCAAGGAGTGCTGCAGGAAGAAAGAGTTCTGAATGAAGAAGGGAAGGAGCAGGATCGATCTCCCGGAGAAGCTCTACAAAGTGTAAGCAAGTAATATGATCTACTCTACTTTTCTTCTCTTGTAAAAATAAATTGTGTATCGCTACTAACACCCCAAAACATATTATACACACCCCATCATTTTAAAAATAAAAATATGTTGGGATAAACCAAATATACTTGTAATAGGATGAGTTGTATTGTATAAACAATTTCATTATTTATCTTATAATAGATTAGGTTAGAAGACCAAAATCAGAAGACAAATTAGAAGACAAATAAGAAGATCAAAAAGACAACTGAGTAAAAGACAGCTGAGTAAAGACAGCAGCTGAGTAAAAGACAGCAGCTGAGTAAAAGACAGCTGAGTAAAATCAGCTGTGGAAAATCAGCTGATGGTATCAGACTCGTAAGACATTTAGGACACCACTTCATCTTTCCTTGGATAGGCCGACCACTCTATCTTTGGTAAGAATCCTTGGAAGAAAGGAGAGCTAGGGATGGCCGGTGGAGGTGTGGACGAAGAATGCAAGCTTGCCTATTCAGTTGACGAATGGGAATACTTAACATGAACCATGAAAGCCGTCTCGATTGATGTAAATAAGTGATTAAAAAGTAATTCATTTTTTTGTTTGTATATTCTTGGGGAACTACTATCAATATAGCACTAAAGGATCGACCATGTAGTGGAGAATTCGAAAAATTAAATATTTTTTAGAAAGAAAAAAATAAATTATTCAAATAAAAAATTCAAAAATCAATTAAAAATAAATAAATTTGTAATTTTTTTAATAAATCGTAAAATATAATTAATTAAAAAATTAATTAAAATTAAGAATTTGAATAATGATAAATAAAATCTAAAAAAAATAAAAATCACCTAAATCTTAAGAATTAATTAAATTAATTGTAAATATTGTAAATATAATTGATTTAATTATTTTTTAAAATTTAGTTGAAATTTTTAAATTTTATTTAGCTTTATTTTATTTTTAAAGATTTTATTTTTTAATTTAATATTGAGTTGATTTTTCTTTATTATTTTATTTATTTTTAAAAAAATATAATCGTTAATCGTTAATTTTTTATTTTATTTGATTTATTTTTCAGATTTTATTTAGATTTAAATATTATTATTTTCATTTTTTTATTTTCTTAATTTTTTAATTGATTGTTCCATTTTTAAATGATTTGTAAAATTTAGCTAAATTTTTTAAATATTTTCAACGTTTACACGTAATTTTATTGTATTATTGATTTTTTTGTTAATTAAATTTTAAATTTTATATGTTTTTAAAGATTTAATTATTTTTTATTACTTATGAGGGTTGAAGGGTAAATAGGAAATAATTGGGATGTGTATAGTAATAAAAATTGAATTTTAAATTTTAATGGGGTATGTTTAACATTTGGGGTGTGTATAACATTTTGTGGGGTGTTATTAGCTCCACTCAAATAAATTTAGTAGAAGAATTTGAAGAGTTTGGCTTCTAGAGAAAGCCAAAAACCTCTTCGGAAATAGCACAAATTTAGAGGAGTTGTTTGAAGAAAAAATTATTTTCTAAAAATAGTACTCCCTTGCCCTTGGTCCCAAAGTTGAGTTAAAATTAGAATAAGCCTGAAAAGTCTAGAGGGGAGGGGTAAATAGATTTTTAAAACTTTTCCTAAAATATCAGAGTTATATGCGGAATTAGTGTTCTGGTACAGTACTATGCTTATATGAGCTTAGTACTTTCAGTATTAATGTGAGCCTTTACAGTTTATACTCAACTCTTGATTTTGAACTTTTACTTAGTAAACAATATTACTACGTACTGTTCTTGATATGAAGTAATTCGTCTACGCAACAAAATTTCTCAATCTAGTTGTTTATATGAATTCTTTTAAAACTTATAAGAATATAAAACAGTAAGTAAATGAACACAAGATTTATAGTGTTTCGACAAATGTCTACATCCACTCTCACATTAATCCCAATTGTGATGTTTCTATTAATCTGATGTTGTCGCTTTAAGTCCCAAGAAATAAGACTTTGATTTTTTCGATTATACCACCAGGTATATCTTCGATCTACTAGTAATTATCATAAATTTACTAGCACACTTGTTTACAAAAACACAAACTAAAAAGTAAAACTTCTCTTGTGTATCGTCTTTGAATATGCTTCTTCAAAACTGAGCTCTTGATTCGATCTTCTTCAAACTCTGTGAGTTTCTTGAATTTGAATGCTTCTCTCTTGATTAGATCAGTAGTCTTTTCCAGTAGAAGATCTCTCGGTATTTATAAACTTAGTTTCACAGTTAGCAGTTTGTGAAACTAACTTCAACTAACTCTTTAACCGCTTTTTGTAACTTCTTTCTCCAACTAACTTCGTATCTCTTTAAGTCACCCTTCATATCTTCAAATAGATATTTAGTTACGTCTTCAATTAAATAAGTTTTCCAAAGTTATTCTTCAACTTCTACTTCAGCAAAGTAAACTCCTCTTCTTAGTATTACTGTTCTTGTTCTGCTTAAGTACACTTCTAACTTCTGTTCTGAGCTTCTTCAGAATACTTCAGATTCATTCTAGTCTTCTCATTTTGAAGTCTTCTTCTTCTTCTTCTTCTGAGTAGTCTTCTCAGTCTTGTAGTCTTCTGATCTTTGTTCTAATCTTCTGATCTGACTAGTCTTCTGATCTGGCTAGTCTTCTGATTTCTAACTAACTATGCTGATTACAACACAATACAAACTTACAAATATAAACCTATCAACACTTCAACTGAACTATATACAGTAGAGTATATCTACCTATACTATAAGCTGTCTATACAATACCAACATCAGCTTAGTTCCTAACAGTTCAGAATATTTACTTCATATATCATATATATAATCAGTAACTCAGTTCATATGACTTATCAAGATGATTTAGTTAAGATGACTTCTACCACATATATTATTAACTTTAAGTTTCTTTTTTACCATCAAAACTTAATCTCATCAACTAGGACTTTGTTTCAAGGATTTATATCCCAACACCCTAGCCGTCCCCGAAAAGTTTGCGAGGAATCTTGGGCACATGGTTTGAAAAAAAGTGTAATGATGAGAGTGTTGAGGGGTAATTTTGTAAACTTTTATATATAAAAGTAAATAAAGTAGGTGGATTGAGTGTATGGTAGGTCTCAAAAGTAATGGCATGATGTTTAAATATGTGTATATTGTGATGATTATTTCTATTTTGGGGTATGCAAACTTTTGGGGGACAAACAAAAAAGGAAAGTATGAAAACATTTCAGGGACGGAGGGAGTATGTAAAATGGGCGGGAAAATGAGAATAGTTTTTTTTTTTTTTGAAGATTACAGTGCCTTTTACAGATAAGTTTCATAAAAGAAACCCGATTCAAAGTTAAAACCCTACTAAGGCATCACTGATCTCTTAACCATGTTGGTATATATGCTCCGTCCCAATCACGAGGGATAGGGGAGTCAATAGCTTCCCTTGCAAGTCGATGAGCTTTCATGTTCCTCGTCCTTGGAATGAAGCAAACCTCGCACACTACGAGCTCGTTCATCGCCTTTCTCGTCTCATCCACTGCAAAACCATCCGCTGTCAAACACTGTTCTTTATTTCCGATAAGCCGAATCGCATTTAGGCAATCGTACCCGAGTACACTCTAGCCTTCATTATTCCCTTATCTCTACATCTTCTAATCCCCCCAGCAATGCCCATTAACTCAGCTGCAAGAACAGAGTCTGGGTTCTTGATTCTTTTTCGCCCCACTGTTCGTATTTCTCCATCTGTGCCTTCAATCACGTATCCAATCCTAAAGATACTATTCTCCCCTCATGTAGCAGCATCTGTGTATATCTTCGCCCAATTCGATTTAATATCGTCAGCTGTAGCTTCTGGCGTACCTGGTGAATAGGATGTGTCCACGCCCATGGCCATCCTCGTCTGCTGGAAGTCTTGTAAGAACAGTCGACCCCAACTTACGTCCGTGAATGATGGGTGGGTAGTCCCTATTTCGCTATCTCGTTTAGCCCTTATATTGCATCTCTCCCTCCAAATCCCCCACATCATCACCACCACTTCCTCCATTGCTATCCACTTATCCTCCTCCCACAAAACCGATAGGAAATCTAATGTGGACATATTCTTTCCTTTCTTACAGAGATTCCCCATTCCAGCCAGTTTCCAGATTTTCTTAACAAAATGGCAGAGAAATAGCATATGTACCGTACTTGCATCATGTTGCCCACATAGGAAGCAGTGAGGGTAGATCGGCACATGGTGCCGTGCAAGATTTCCTTCCGTTGCTAGTATATCCCAGGCTACTTTCCACACAAAAATTCGAATCTTCGGGGGTACATTCAACTTCCATATTTTCTTCCACCAGCCATTACCCTTTGCACTGCTCGACTCCATCCCTCTGTCTATTTCCTCCTGCTTTAGGTTGATGTCAACCTTATACCCCGTCTTAACCGAATAGTCACCTTTTGTCTCTGGTTTCCAGAAGGGTTTATCTTCATATTGTGTGCCTCCCACTGGAGTTTTTAAGATTGCCTCAGCCTCATTGGGTGGAAAGGCTGCCCGTACAAGTCCTTCATCCCAGTCACCATTGTTAAGGATGAAGCGACTGACCTTCGATGCACTAGCTATTCGTGATTGTACTCTTCCTTCATGAAGATCACCGACCCATCTGTCTTTAAAGATACCCGTTTTATGTCCATCTCCTATTCGCCAGTGCATGCCCTTCTCAAGAATGTCCCTACTCCAGATAAGTGACCTCCATATATATGAAGGATTCGTACCCAGACCAGCTTCCATGACTTCTCCATGCTTAAAATATTGGGCCCGAAGCACTCTTGCTGTCAAAGATTGTGGGTGGGATATCAGTCTCCACAAATGCTTTGCGAGCATAGCTTTATTAAAAGGTTCTAACCTTCAAAAACACATGCCTCCCTCACTCTTTGGGCAGCATATGTGTTTCCATTTTTTCCAGCACATGGAATTTCCTTCCTCATTCTTACCCCACCAGAATCTTGCACACATTTGCTCAATTTCCTTGCAAATAGAGGTTGGTAGGCAAAAGTAGGCCATGGCATAGGTTGGTATGGTTTGGATAACAACCTTGATCAAGACTTCCTTTCCCCCTTCTGAAAATTCTCGTATTTTCCAACTAAGGAGTTTCTGTGCAACCCTATCTTTAATATGGAAAATGAGAATAGTATATTATCCTATTATTATACATGTATAGCTCCCGTGCTAACGCACAACCGATATGTTGAAAAATGTTACTTTAAATTTTAATTATTATTTATAATGTATATTCATTTTTTAATATCACTAACTTAATTATATTTAAAAAGTATATATTATTATAAGGCCACAGCTAAACAAATTCTCAAATTTACTGTACACACTCCAAGTCTCCAACTACTATACACACTCCAAGTCTCCAACTATATATACACACTCTAGGTAAAATATAAATTATTTTAAAAATTTTACATACATTCTAATTTTGGACAATTATACGTACCCAAAATTTTAAAAATAACGAAAAATCATTCTCCTCTAAAGAAACGGAAGAAACGCGATGAAACAATAAAAACAAAAAATTGAATTCAAGATACTTAAAAAATTCACAAAAAAAAATCAAAAAAATTTAACCCTAGATTTTAATAAAAACTAATGAAACTACGTAAAAAAATGGAGATTAATCGTACCAAATTTACTCATTTTGTTCGGTAAAAAACTCTGAATGTCCAATAAGTACGGTAGGAACTCCTCCTTTCAAACTTGAACTCACTTTTTTTTTCCTTATTTCACCGCGTTTCTTCCGTTCCGATAGTGGAGAATGGTTTTTTTTCGTAATTTTTTTTTTAGAATTGGGTTATTAATTGGCTAAAATTGATGCGTTGATATTAATTTAAAAAAATATATATTATATGGGGTGTGTATAGTAACTGAGGTCATGAGGTGTGTATAGTAGAATCAGGGGTTTGTTTAGCCGTGACCTTATTATAATTGTAACATTAATTATTGTTAACTCATATTTATTGTACTACATCAAATATTAAGAAATGATAAAATTTAAATTTAAATTATCATTTATAATGTATTCATTTTATAATATCACTAACTTATATTAAAAAATTTATATATTATTATTTATTTTTATAATTGTAACATTAATTATTGTTAACTCATATTTATTGTACTACATCAAAATTTTAAAAATGATAAAATTTAATTTTTTTTAGATTTTGTAAATACATTTTTATACATTAAATTATTTTTACTTGAAAGCTAGTTAAATCAAAAATTAAGTATATAAAATTAATGTTTAATATTAAAATGCAAGTACATTTATGATATGAAAAAAATATTAAATCATTATAAAATGTGAAAGAAAGTCATAGTAATTCAATAAAAGATATATTACATTCAACTAAATAATGTAATAATTCAATATCAACAGTTATTTAACCGAAAATAAAATCCTAAAAATATTTGTAAAACTTAAATACTACATTTTTACTATAATCTTGGTTCTTGTCATGACATAATAAAATCTTCAAATCATGCAATTTATTATTCTAGACACATCTGCGTATAATTAACCATAATTATACCGGCTTCTGCAAAAAAAAAATTACATGAGAAAATAATTGCTCCAATAGACATAACATATGACACAATAATATTAAAAATACTAGGGCATGATTGGTATAATGGAATGAATTTAGGTCAAATGAAATGAACTCAAGAATGGAATGAAGGTTTGAATGGAATGACATAAGAATGATCATTCTTATGATTGGTATACTATCGGAATGAATGTGAGAATGAAATGTATTCTGCATAAATTTATTTTAAATTATTATTATTGAACATTGTTAAAAATATATTATTATTTTGAATTAATATTAATATTATTTAATAAAATTATTATTATTTATTATTGTTAAAAATATATTATTTTTATTATTAATATTTAAATAATTATTATTGGTAGAAGAGTTATTATTATCAATGCATATTTGTCTTATTATTAATTTTATTATTTATAATACATGTACATTTTATATGAAAATAATATGTTTATTATTAAATAAGAATATTATCATTATTTGTAATATTAAATAAATTAAAATATTATTATTATTTATATTATCAAGAATTATTATAATATTTCTATTATTTTATATTAATAAAAATAATATATTGGATATACGGAGTATTATTTATATTTTTAAGAAATTTTTAAAAAAAATTTATGTTATTTATAATTTAATATTATTGAGAAATATTTATTGTTAAAATTTAATAAATTATGGGTAAAATGCAAGTTTGGTCCCAAGAAAATTTTATAAAAACAATTTTAGTCCCACGTTCTTTTTTAGTCCCTTTTATTGCGAAAATGGTCCCAACCGTCAAATATTTAACGGTTTCCGTTAAGTGATAATTTTAATATATTTTTTTAACCAAAAAAACTGAATATAATTTAAAAATACCCAAAACATAAATATTGTAAACTCTGAAATTTAAATAATTTTTATATTAAAACTAATTCAAAAGTAAATTCTGAAAAATAATAAGATTCAAAATTTTAAAATTTGAAATATACTATCTGCATTTAAATATACAAACCAAATAAAAATCGTAAATTATGAAATTACTTTAAATAATTTGTGAATAAAAAAATTTGAACTAAAAAAAAAATTGAATATAATTTAAAGATACAAATTATAATTCATATAAAATCTGAATATTCAATTATTATCAAATAGAAATCAAAATAATAATTACAATAAATTCAGAAGAACAAAAAAATCTAAAACTAAAGATAATAAATACAATAAGTATTAAAAAAAAATGTGCGCACATATATCTCCCAAGCTCCCGTGCCCTGTTTTTCTTCTCTCCGGTGAACGTCCCCTTCCCCACGCCGATCGCCGCCAATCTGGATCCATTCTTGTCACCACCTTGCCGCCACCCACCACGACACCACCGCCCCCAGTGTTAACCCCCATATTTTTTACAAAACTTCACGAAAAATTCGGCTACGAAATTCTATGAAATTCGAATTCGATTCTTAAAGACTACCCACTCTAGCCTCGTCTCACTGCTAGGAATCAAAGCCCCTTGCCAATTTTAAATTTTGATCTCTCCTTCGTCTCCAATTTGCGAATTTTCAGGTTGATGTTTTGCGATTTTTTTATAGTTTTCTTAATTTTTTTTTTCTTTTCGTATTCGTGCTGGAATTTGAGAGTGGGGCTGGTGGCGTGATATATTGGATGGTGCTACTAGCGACGGGGTGTGGCGATGGTAGTTGTAAGATTTGAGGTGTTTTGTATTTCTTTTTCCTTGTGGCAGCATCTTCTTCAGCACCCATAGATCTCCAATTATTTGCTTCGATTTGGAGAATCTGAGTGAGTGTGCAATTTAGGGGACGATTTCACTATTTGGGAAGATTATTATTTGGGGTGGTGTTGTGCTGCAGTGTTTTTGAGATGGAATGGTGAATTTGATTAAGAGTTAACGGAAGCGTGTGGCTCACCCCACAATTCTGTTAAATTTAGATGGTAAAACTACATGGGATGGGACCATTTTTGTTAAGAATGGGACCATTTTTGTTTAGAATGGGACCATTTTCGTGAGCACATATTTTTCCGGGATCAAATCTGCATTTTACCCAATAAATTATTATTTATATTTATTATATTTCATTTTTATTCTTAAGATTATATATTGGCCGCGGCTAAATAAACCCCCGATTCTCCTATACACACCCCAACTACTATACACACCCCATTGTAAATATAATTTTTTTCATAATTACTAAACATACCCCAATAATATACCATTATACCCTTACAATTAAAAAAAAAATTGAAAAATAAAAAGGACAAAAAACTCACACATTTCCATCGCACTACTCTGTAAAACAAATAAAAGATGAAGGTGTCATTTCTGCAATTTTATGAGTGAATATGAAAATGCTCTTAATCTTCAACTACGTAATGAGTGGATATGAAAATACTCTTAATCTTCAACTTCATTTTTGCAATTTCATTCGGTTTTTTAATTTTTAGGCCAGGTTCAATTTTGTGGATTTTGTTAAGAAACTGCCATGGACTTCCTGCTTTTAAAGCAATATATGTGATTTTCGATAGAAGCATGAAAAAATGGGTATCTGGTTTTTCCTCCCGTCCTGTTCACCATTTATGTTATGTTCGCCCACAGAGAAAAAAATTAGAAATTATTTCACTTGTTCATGATTAAAATTGAGAAAAAATTGTCATAAAATTTTGATCAAAGTTGGAATTAAATCCAAAAAACAGGCGTATTAATTTTATAAAATGACCATAGGTTTCCATAGAAGTTGGAAATGAAAGGTTATGCTTAATATTTCAGAATTTTTTTAAGAAAGACGAGAGGAAGAAGATGATAATAAGGGTAGTTTAGTTATTTAATACAGGGATATTTTAGTCTAAACTTTTTTTGGGGTATGTATAGAAAATTTGGGGGTATATTTAGCCGTGCCCATTCCTTATATATTATATTAATATTTTTATTAAAAATTATTTTTATTATTATTAAATAAGAGTATATTATTTTTATTAATTATTTATTAAAAAATTGATTTCTTAACTAAACCCATGAGGTTGGAAGGAATGAAAATTCCATACTTATGAGAATTACTATTTCATAAGGAATGATGGTTTCATTCCATAAATCATACAATTTGGAATAGATCCGTGAATGGTGATTCAATTAATGATCTATTCAAATACTTCTTATGTTTAGTAATTATAACGCAATATAATATATATATATATATATATATGTGATTATTTATTATTTAATTAAGGCATATAATGCTTGTACACAATTTAATGACGTTTTAATTTTTTTTTTTGCACAGTTTCTCTAAATTTTATCCTTTAATTTTTTATACTATAAAAAATACTCCCTCCGTTTTTTAATAAACAATGTTTTAGTTTTTTTTCTCTTATACACAATTAAATGATGTTTTAGAATTTTTTACACTGTTTGTTCCAATTATGCCCTCCCTTTTAACTTTAGTAAATCTCTTAATTTCTAACTTACTTTTATCAACTAATCTCCTCTTAAGGTAAATATTTTCTCTATACAAACTTGTCATATATATGAAGATATTTACTTTTTCCCTTTATTATTTAAGGGTATACTTGTCGATACATTTTCATTATTGCAAACGCAAAGCGAGGTCAGGAGCCCTTCCACATCGATTGGGGGGTCTACCCAACAATGACAAATGTCGAACAGACGGACACTTCTAGTTATAGAATGTGCTAAAATGTTTGCACTTCTATTAACATAAATCACCGTGACATTCGTAAAATGAGCCAACAAATCCTTACATGCTTTAATGTAATCTCCATAGATAGAGTGAGAGACTTTCGTCGAGTTAATCGCATCCACTACTAGCTTTGCATCCCCTTCAATTATGCAATCATCTTTTTCTAGGGATTTAAGCCATGATAATGCTTCATAGAAGCCTATTGCTTCTCCAATTTTTGCTTCAAAGTAGCCTTGCAAAACAATTGATTTACCACTTAAAATGTTACCTTGTTCGTCGCGCATAACAAGGCACACTCCCGTCTGGTTAGAGTCCATAAATAGTGATGCATCTGTGTTTATTTTCAGTGTACCTGAAGGGGGCGTATGTCATGCCATAAACTGATTGTGGGTCGCTGTACTTCCCTTGCATGTGTCCCTCCTAGATGCTTTCCACTCACGCCAAAAGGAGGCCGATAAATGCACAGCCTCATTTGTTCTTCTCTTGGTTCCTTCCCAAACCATGGAATTCCTCTCTTTCCAAATTTGCCAGAAAACCATAGCAAAGCTTGCTCTTACCTCTTTGACCGGGCCACTGCACATATTAAGAATCCAATCTTTCCACTCTGAATTGTCGCCTGCAACGTTGTCTACTTTTGAAAGTAGACCAACAAGAGCGTGCATAAGGACAGTGCACGAATAAATGCCATTCGTCTTCGTTTTTTGCTTCACATAAGGAGCAGGTTGTGTCCAAAACAACTCGTTTGGTATGGAGGTTGTTTTTCGTTGGCAAACATGGCGCTCAGCTCTCCATAAGAGGTCCCTTACTTTTGGTGGAACATCTAAACTCCAAATCGCCCTCCAATCCCCTGCCACATTCAGCATAGGGTTCATGATGCTTTCCATTCTTAACTTGTATGTGATTTTCACACTATACATTCCAAGTCTATCAGGGCTCCATATGATTCTGTCCTCCGCTCCAACTGGCGGGAGCGGAGTGTTTAATATTTTATGCGCATCAAGAGGCAATATCTCGTGCACTAGGTGTGTGTCCCATGTGCGTGATTTTATATCAAACACAGCTGAGACATGTAGGTCTTAAAGCCCATCAATCTGATCAGATTCAACCATCCCAGTGTCCGAATTCGGCAACCATAGGTCCTTCCAAATTCGTACTCCTTGACATGTTCCCAATTTCCACATTAAACCTTTTTTGATAAGATTTTGTATGGAATATATGCTTGTCCAAACGTAGCTAGGGTTGCTACCTAGAGTAGCTATTACAAACTCTCTCTTGGAAAGATAACGTGTTTTTAATACTTTGCATACCAGTGCTTTCGGCTCTGAAATCAGTCGCCATCCCATCTTGCCAAGCAATGCGAGATTAAAGCTATACAAATCTCTGAAACCATGCCCTCCATTTGATTTATCCATACTTAACTTTTCCCATCTTAGTCAAAAGGACGAACCCTGCTACTAGACATTTTCTCTGCTGATATGAACTATTCTGATCGCATCATCTCAGCAGACTCTAAGCATCACCTTCTCATCTGACTGGAAACCTCCAACTCATCTGATCAGGCCAAAGTTAGCTTACCTAACTCCAGCCATCAACTGATATCACTAGATGATACCTCAGCTGATATGAGATTATGAGATAACTCTCACGATTTTCGTTTAATTTTTTAAAACATCTCTAGGTGTATGCTTTGTGTAATGGAAATAACAAACTTGTTTGCTTGTTTCTCCATTTTCATATTTATGTTAATTTATTTTATGGAAAAAAGAGAGATATTGATCTTAGTGCTCGTAAAATAGAATGTTGGTGTTCTTGATTCATCTGGTGACAACTGAGTGATATATTTTAATTTGGGGAAAATGATTAAACTCTGGTGAAATTTCTTCCTTAAAGATGTGTTATGGAATATTGCACTTAGCTATTCCAATCACAAATGATAAAACAAGACAAACAAAAAATGCAATGAATTGAACAAGCAAGAATACGAGTAAGAACACGGAATTTACATGGTTTGATCAAATGATTTATGCCCATTGAGAATATAGGCTCTCTTCACTAAACACGAACGCAAGTTATAGATTACAAGTATGATTCATAAAGATAACTTACTCTCTCACAAAGATTTTTAATCACAAAGATTCTCTAAGTACACTCATTACTCTAATATATGCACTAAGTGATGTATTTATAGAGATAGGATGCCACTTGAAGTGTCATTAATTAATTAACTAACTACCTAACAGAAATAACCGATAACCAACTCTGGAATAACAGAAATCAGCAGACTAGATCAGCTGGTATGGCTTCAGCAGACTTGGACTCCAACTCCCCTAATTTGATCAGACGAATTACACTCAATAGAGTTGTATTTACTCTATCAAATGAGTTGATCTTAATCATATAACTAACCTTATCAGTTGAGTTGACCTTAGTCAGCTGCCCTGACTCAAACCAGATGACTATTGTTTTAAAAAAAAAAATTAAAGTAACAAGTTTCTTTAGTTTCCAAATTTAATTTATTGTAGTCTTTTAAGAGAAAATTTTATTTTACGTCCTGTAATTTAGGCCTAATCCAATTTATATCCTTTAAGTTTTTACTTTTTCGATTTACGTCCTTTTTGGTCCAATTTACGTCCTTTCCGCCGGAAAATTTTAAAACTCACCGGAATGTGAGGAATAAATTGGGATTCCGGCCAAATAGTCCAATTTACGTCCTTTAAGTTTGAAAATTAAAATTTAATAAAAAAAATTAAAAAAAATCCCATTAAAGATTTAAAAAATCTAAAAGTATCATTAAAAATCCAAAAATCTCCTTAAAATTAAAAAATATAAAATGTGTAAAATAAAATTCAAAATATATCACTAAAATTTCGAAAAATATCATTACAAATTATAAAATGTGTAAATAAAAATAAAAAATTATAAAAATTTAAAAAAAAAAAAAAAAAACTACAATTCAAAGAATGGAAAATGTGTAATTTAAAAATTAAGAAATTCAAAATCTCATTAAAATTTCTAAAAACTCTAAAAATCTCATTAATTTATTAAAAATGTATAGATTAAAAATTACTAATTCTAAAAATCTAATAAGAATAATAAAAATTATTAACATTTCATTAAAAACCAAACTTGATTCAGACTCGTCTGCCATTAAAGTTTTGCTCGAACTCCTAAAAATTTTGGGTCCCACGAGATTTTCCAACTTACCGTCGAGGTTGAGTGGAAGTTCCACACCTTGATCGATTTTGGAACCGTCCCAAATTCATTTTCAGAATATTTTTAAAATTGTGGAATTTTTTATTTTAAACATTTTTAAAATTTTAATTTGTAGTTTTTTTTTATACATTTCAGATTTTTTGAATTGTAGAATTTATAATTTTTTTTTAGATTTTTATATTTATTTTACACAATTTATAAATTTTTGATAATATTTTTTAATTTTTAATGATATTTTCAGAAAATTTTAATTATTAATTTTTAATTTTTAAACATAAAGGATGTAAATTGGACTATTTGACCGGATTTTCAATTTTCCGGTGGAAAGGACGTAAATTGGATCGAAAAGGATGTAAATTTGACACTCTAGGACGTAAATTGAAAATGTGAAAACTTAAAGGATATATTCTGGATTAGGCCTAAGTTACAGGACGTAAAATGAAATTTTCCCGTCTTTTAATTTGGATGTTGTACTTTTAAACTTTTAATTTTTTTAAATGTATGAATCAATATTTTATTTTAATTTTCATGTTTTATTTTTATTGATCAATTATTTAATAATTGATTACTATGTTTAATTTAATTATATTCAGATCTAGGGGAAATACGATAGATTTAGACGAAATTCTACCAAAATTTAGAAAAAATATATAAACTTAGGAATTTAGGGGAAATAAACTTAGATTTATTAATTTATTATGTTCTAGTGTTAATGTTATTTTAATTGAAGTGAAGATAAAATAGTATGATTTTAATTATTTTTAATATTAATTTGTAACATGCATAATCACCATTTGAAAAAATAAACATAAATTTATTTGTAACACATAATTTTGTAATTTTCCATTTAGAAATACATATATTATGTATGTTTTAATAATTTAAAAATAATAAGCAAGTAAATTTAAATTAATTGAGTTAATAAAGAAAAAATAGAAATTATAAGATATGTATTAATTGCATTCAAATATAACGACTAAATTAAAGCTCCTAGCCTAAACAGCACACAAGGGGGAGCACAAACGCATTCGACCGATAGGTTGTGTGTTCAATTCCCGCCTGTTCGCATGGGAGTCCTTCATCACCCCTATGAAAACATTAACAATTAATAACGCTGAAAATGTTAATAAGGACTATTCGAACTCAATTTTCTCCAACTAAGAAATTAAACAACAAACAACTACACCATCAATATTAGGCAAATAAGACAATTTCCGACTAATTTTTCAATAGCAAAAAATCTCAACTCACACTCCTAGAATACTCTCTGTAGACACCTAAATTTTAAATTCCTTTGGACCTCTAAAGTCCAGTAAATCAAGACGGGCCTCTAAAGTCCAGTAAATTAAGACGGGCCTCTAAAGTCCGGTAAATTAAGACGGGCCTCTAAAGTCCCATAAATTCAAGACGGACCTCTAAAGTCCAATAAAGCAAGACGGGCCTCTAAAGTCCCATAAATGAAGATGGGCCTCTAAAGTCCAACAAACCAAATTGAGCCCAAATAGGGTATTCTTAGCCCAAGTAATTCAAAATTTGAATTAAGGCCTAACCACTTGCACAAATATCTCCTTGGCCCATAAAAAAACCCTAGGTTCTACACCTATAAATAGAGGCCTCATTTCATTCATTTTATCATCAATAAAAATCAGAAGCATTCAAGGCTCTAAAATTCTCTACAAAGATTTTAGAGTGTTCTTCAGCAAGCGAAGGAGCTTCAAAGGCGTTCTTCGTGCAAAGCGGCGAGAAGCAGCGTTCGAGTGGAGATCAAGGTGCTAAGCTCCTTCGATTCGGCGTTTCTTCAAAGCGTTCTTCGTGCAAAGCGACGAGAAGCAGCGTTCGAGTGGAGATCAAGGTGCTAAGCTTCTTCGATTTGGCGTTTCTTCAAAGTTCTTCGTGCAAGGCGGCGAGAAGCAGCGTTCGGGTGGAGATTACGGTGCTAAGCCCCTCAATCCGGTGTTTCTTCAAGGAGAATTTTCAACGGTGGTTGTTCCGATAAAGTCTCGAAAGTCCCGGAAATGTCCCAATAAGTCCCGAAGGTCCCGATAAAGTCCCGGAAAAGTCCCAATAAGTCCCGAAGGTCCCGATAAAGTCCCGATAAGTCCCAGATAAGTCCCGGAAAAGTCCCGATAAGTCCTAAAAAAGTCCCGTAAAATCAACGTTTGATCCAAAATACGGCGTCAATCCCTTGGATTAACGTTACAAAATTCCAAGTTCTAGAACGATCTTCAACGACGTTCGTCCCAAAAGTCCCTAAATTCAACGTTTAATCCAAAATACGGCGCCAAGCCTTTGGATTACCGTTACAAAGTCCCAAGTTCAAGAACGATCTTCAAACGACGTTCATCCCAAAAGTCCCTAAATTCAACGTTTAATCTAAAATACGGTGCTAAACCTTTGGATTAACGTTATAAAGCCCCAAGTACAAGATCGGAGCGGATTCGGCTGCGGATTCGACCCCAAAAAGCTCAAGAAATTCAAGAAGTTCAAGAAGAGAGAATCAGAGGAGAAAATTAGAGATTGTAACCCACAAATACTCGGTTTTAATCCGAAATTAAATAATTTTTTTTACCTTTTTCGCGTTTTTATTATTTAATTCACGAATTTGTGTTTACACTCTCCATCTCCAAGCAACTGCAGCTGCTTGTATCACCCTCACTTTCAATTCTTCTTCTGCCTCCGGACTATTACTACTGACCAAATATAGGGGTGCACTTGCCTCCAATTCTTTGTCAATTACAATAAGTTTCACCATCGTCAAGCCACCTACAAACGGTAACTTACAAAAGCTGTTATTTGCTTCACATATAAATATCAAACGTAAATCAATAAGTTGATTAAAGATAGATTCACAGATAACCAGAAAGCAAATGCATCATAAGTAGCTTCATGTCATTGTTTCCTAAGAATAAGTACACATTTACATAAAGCAAAGCCATGCACTAAAAATGTATAAATCAAGAAAAGACATCCTTGATGAGAAATTTTATCAAAAACACACATGAATGCTATACAAATAGCAAATTATACCAGGAGAATCATCTCTCAAACTGGTCACTTGAGAAATCCTGTACTAAAAGTGAGCTTTCCATTATAATCAAGCTGCTTAGGTAGCTTGAAAGAAGACTTTGGAAAGTCTCCATCTTCTAAAGGACATTTCATTCCTGTGTTACGTAATATGTAAAATAAAAAATAAATTTAACAGGCATAAGTCTTTTTCGGCTTATATTCTCGCTACTCGAATTCGATTTTCTCCTGCTAAGAAAATAAATAACAAAAAACTACAACATCAATATCAGGAAAATAAGGCCTTTGCCGACTAATTTTTCAATAGCACAAGTTCTTAAATCGCGCCCCTTTAGAAACAAAAGAACTGGTTAAGAAAGAGCTTGTACTTTGTTTGCAGGAGCTTCATTGCCTCCAAAAAGGTAGCCTAAAGAACTTTGACATCCATGCCTTTTACAACCCCTACATTTCCATTTTGACCTTCATCTTCGCTTAAGTCCTTAAGCAGGCCAACAACTGATTGAAACATCTAAATATCAGGGTATAAAGCTCATGAGCTGATTAAAATGAAAGATGTTTGTGAAGAAAGTGATATATACAATTTAGGTGTAATTCTTTTCAAATTACTATCTAGGAAAGAATCGATTGGCGAAAATACAATATCTGATAAATATTCATATTTACCAAGTGCTATGAGATCTGAGATTCTTGATGATCAAAAAGAACCCCAAAGCTTCATAAAATACATAATTAGATTAGAACGAAATCAAGAAAATTAAAGATAATACATCAACCCAAAACATCAAAAAATCAATATGTGACCATCATCTCAATTTTGATTTGTTTATTGCTAAAAAATGTGCACGTAATGTTTCAAAAAATCAAGCGGAGCATATCTTCAGAATATACAGAGAGCAGAGATCAAAATTAATTACTTGTATTCTAACGGATCTAAAAAATCAGGGATGACCTCAGCTATATCCGAAACAGGGGAGCCAGAAAGGAAACATATTACATCACTGTAAATCTGAAATAGACGGGTCATAGAGATTCAGTGGCAAGTGGCGACTCAAACAAATTTGGAGCCAGAGAACCACAAACAGGGCTGTTGTGCAAGTTCTGGAAACTAAATAATGCTTCATATATACTCCACTAAATAAGAGAAAAAGACATAGCATAATCAAGAACATGGCGCCATTCGTTAATAATGAATCTACATACTATCAAGTAGCAGAAAATCAATTCAAATATGCATGATTGAAGAACCATCACAGTAATTATCACACAAAAACACTTGCATCATTTCAAATGGATCATGATTAACATACTAACAATCAATACTTTATGTTGGTCAAACCCGCAGGCCATTAGCAACAGGTCAACTGACATGAGAAGTTATAGAGGCTCATTAACTAGAAACATTACTCCATCTCCTTTTATATATATTGATTGGCTCAAAATTATGAAAAATTAAAAACTTGATCATTATGAACACAAATCGACCCAAGCACCCTGTTTTGCATTAACATGTTGTAATCTTTCAAAAAAAAAAAACACAGATTCAAGATAAAAATTCTTCATGCATTCAATTCTCATTTCTGTTGAAAATACAAAGAGAACACAAGCTTCAGTCCTCTCTGTCTTTCTTATATAATGAAAAAATCAGAAAAATGCAAAAAGGAACTACTAAAAAAGTTGCATATATGAGCAATTCCTCTATCCCTCTCGATATCTCGCACCAATTCTTGACCAATCATCACAGTACATGATGCATATTATATAAAATATATATATATATATATATATATCACTATCAATTGAAATATTACAACTTGGGAGTCTCTTGCAAAGAAAATATATTATTTAAGTACCCGACATTGATGAATCCCAATGCAAGAACTCCAATCCCAGTTTAAATGATGATTCTACAAGAAAGTTTCAATGGAAAAATGGTTTTTTTTATTTATTTATTTGCAATTCCAAAAGTCTAAGCAACCAAAAAGGCTCCCGAATAAAAGAAAATAAAGGAGGGAGGGAGAGGAAGGACCAATGACATGAGAATTTACAGAGGCTCATTAAATGAACTTTGACCAAATTCTTTTACCACAATTCAAGATAATGTAAAGGGCCACAAATGATAAGAATTCTCACAAAGAAAAAGAATGAATTTTCAGCCGTTTATTCTACATCACGACACTGCAGTTTTATCTGCCAATCGCCATTGAAGCTTGTGGCTCCTCACTGGCCTTGATGACTTTCTGCAGTTTTAGGGTTTTTCGCTGACGCCACTAACAAATTGACAACACTACCAAAGCATAATACATAAAGACAAAACCTTGAAAAAATCAATTGACATTGATAGAAACCATAAAGTGTAATAATCTTCCAAGAAACACATTTTATAGGTTTAGAGGGAACTACTTCCACACACATCCATCTTACTTCAAATAACATAAATTTAAGTAGCATAGGAGAGAGGAGCAGCTTCAACTAAATCTGAGTGTGGCACCGACATCTCTTCACCTTTTTGTTGCTGCAATTTTAAAAGCAAAGAAATAAAAACAGAAACAACAATAAATATGAGCTTGATAATTTTGATAAACTTTAATTTTCTGTTAAATTTTGTTGTTTCCCAAAGCTCATCTAAGCTATTTTCAACACTCTCAAGAGTCTCACTGACTATTTAATTCACTATTATCCACTCAAAATTAATTTTTTCAAATTCATTATATTCCTTCATGTTTGCAGGTGAAGCATCAATAAATCTCTTAGATAAAATAATGTCTTACAATTATTACCTAAAATCAACACTCAATTTTCCAGAATTTCATTAGCCAAAAGAAAAAATTGTAATGGAAAGTAAACACACACAACGCATAGTTTGAAAATTCATCTTCCTGGCAATTGCTTCAAATTCATTTACAAACAAAAACAACATACCCATTAACAACCAAAGCAGCTGATGGATTCATCTCAATTCATTGAGAAGCTTTTTCAACCATCTCCCTAAGTTGCTGGTTCAAAATACGAAGAAAGCGCGGTAGCGAACTTCGAAACAACCAAATCAAGAAAAAACATTTATATAAAAGGATACATATAAGACAACTTCAATAACACAATATACATACTGATTCAGAATGCACAAGTGAACATTAGAAGCTGGTATTGATGCTAGAATATTATCCCAACCAAGGACAAAAGACAATTCATCAACTAAAGAAGCCACCAACAGTTATTAATGTTTCAATAAGATCCATAAATGCCCGATTCAAATTGTACATACATAAGCATACACAGATAAAAAGAGAATCTAAAGCATGTGTGCTTGCCATCCTCAGCTGTTGAACTGATATTAGATGGTGTTTGTTATGTAGCCTCTATAATTAAACCATTCAAGATAATATGGAAGCAGTGCAGAGGAAGTAGATGAGCAAGTTTTAAGCAAACCATATTTATCTGCTTTGCAGGTCTGACTAACTTCTTAATTAAAAGAAAAGAAAAAAATCAATGCACAAATATTTCGCACCGTGAACTAACCATCAGCCTTCAAATGTGCTTCCAATCTTTCAAGTATGTTGTGAGTAATATCTATCACACCTTTACGTTGGATCAACGACCTTCTGCTAGTAATGAGTGCAACCTGAAAAGATAAGCCTAGATCAAAAGAGATTGAGCCAGCCATAACTTCAATTCATGGCCATCGACTATCCTAAAATAGAATTAGCATTTCAGTTTTGCATGCTTATAAGATCTCAATAACAATAGATGCAGTTTCCTTAACTTTCCAAGATGATCTCACCTTCAATTTCTTTCAGATTATTCTCCCTCAATGTAGTTCCACTTCTCACCAGGTCAACAATAGATAAATATTTAATGAAAACCCAAGTACATATTGATGAAATATGACTAATAGGACAAAGATAATCGCAGTGATAAAGAGGACATACCTTCCCAACTAAACCTTGAAGGCTTGGAGAAAACTTGCCTTGTTCTCGGGAGAGAAGACGGATTCCCCCGCGAAGGCAGCAGCCAGTGGCGAAGATCAGTGGTGGGTGGGGTGATTTGGGTGAACAAATAGAAAATGAGCAGAACCTAATACTGGTCTCTTGTATATATACCCCTCTCTTACTTTTCAAGTATTATTTTTTTCCCCTTCTCTCTGTCTCCTGCACTTGTATCAAGTAGCGTACAAATTTCAAGTGTCAAATTCCCAAAGTAAACGTTCTGGTCTTGGGGAATGATTGATAAATGGAGCTAACAGTTTAATCCACAACCTGGCCAACTATGCTAACATATCTAATCACCTAATTTCATAGGCAACACCAACACACATCGATGAATTTTTCTTATACGTATTCAAAGTGAAACTCATCTATCTAAAGAATATGCATTCGCAATGTAACCAAACTTGTAAATTTAAAATCTGCAATATAAATTAGCTAGATGCTAAGAAATAAAACCTTTGTGATCCTGTCGTCGACTGTGAGGCTTTTCTTGTTTCGAGCAATTGTCAAACTTCGAATTGGTGGCCGGAGAGAAATCGCATAGCCTTAACCTGATGCGACTCTACCGCCCGGAAGAAATCGTGTCGCCGCCAAACCGCCACAGCAGGGCCTCACATCCACGACCACCTGAAGCCTCGGAGCCGTCGATAACGAATGGCGAACTTAAAAAATGTTGATGTATATTGAAAATGAAAGTGATCAAAAAAATAATTGAGATGATCTGAAAATGGGATCGAACTCACCACCATTATCTGGATTTATGAAGAAATGACAATTACTGAATAGATGAAGAAGCCGGTGATGGCAGATCTCGCGACGCTCCATAGGTTTTCTGGTAACACTGTGAATGTTTTCTGATTTGGAGGCGAAGGAATTGGGGTTGTTCATAATTCAGAAGGGTTTTCAAGCAACAAAGGAAGACAGAGGGGTTGCTGAATAGGTGGCACGTTAGATTAGATAAATTGACACATGGCGGGAGAACTGAAATTGACACGTGTCAAGCCCTGGAGAAGACATTTCTTCCTTTTATATACTCCCTCCATCCAATTTCATTATTCCCACTTTCCTTTTTTGGTTGTCTAATTTTATTATGTCCATACCCTTTTTGAAAACAATACTATTCATACTATTTTATCTCCGCCCTCCTACCATCACTTATTTACCCACTTTGTCATTCACTTTATTCATAAATAATCATTTATTTACAAGGGTTGGTCTGCTATGGACTCGAGTGCATGTTGTGCACCCTAGTCCATGTTACACTTTTCAGTTTACTGACTTACACTTTTTGGTAAATGGTGTTGCACTTTTTAATTATTAAACTGTATAATAATATTTTTAGTAATAATTGAAAAGTGCAACACCATTTACCAAAAAGTGTAAGTCAGTAAACTGAAAAGTGCACATGGACTAGGGTGCACAGCATGCACTCGAGTGCATACTAGACTTTACCTATTTATAAATGGACCCCACAATACCCTATCATACCCTCAACTTATCTACTTTATGAATAAACTAATCAATATATATATATATAAAGATTTACAATTGGTGGGTCGTCTATCAAATTGTGTTTAAAAAAGTCTTCTTTCTTTTTCCCATAAGTCGACGGCGTAAGGCATCTCCAGCCACAAACTCTAAAATGAAGATCTCTAAACTCTAAAATACACTTTTTCATACTCTATTTTAAAAATCTTCTCCAACCATAAAACTATATACTTTATCTTACTCTATTTATTATTTTATTCATTTTCAATATATTTCTATAATTAAATAATATATTTATCTTCATATTTAAATTAATTTATACAATTAAATATTCAATTAGTAAATTAAATTATAAATTAAATATTATTGATTTTATCAAAATCATAATTTGTAAATAAATTTATAATTTTCAAATATTACTTTTATTTAAATATAAAATAACGAAAGACATAATGACATATAACGATACATGTGAATATAATTTAATACAATATTTATTTATATTTATATTTCTTTTCAGTTTGTGTTCATTTATTTTAATATGTCGGTGTATCTAGGCAATGCATGTATGTCCGTTTCAATATGTAATGTATGTTTTATTATATTTTACGTTTTTTTTTTGTTGGTAATAATAATACACACAAAAAAAAATTACACAATTAAAATTATATTATAAATTTGTATAACAATAGAATTGTAATTATATTTAATAAATTATTAATATAGAATTGTAATACGTAATGTAAATATTAATAAAATAATATATATAAAATATAGAGTTTTGAATAGTGAACTTCATATACGAAGTTTACTATTCAAAACTCTATTTCAAATCTTTAAAATAAAGTACGGTTGGAGGGAGCAAAACTCTATTTTTGAAGTTAAACTTTATTTATGCACTACCGTTAGAGATGGTCTAAGATCTTTGAATTGGAATTGGAATTGGAATTGAAATTGGAATTGAAAGAAGAAATCCTTTCTTTTATTGGTGATTCAACTTGATCCGGATGCTTTCTCAGAAGTGCATTTCGGGGATTAAATTTGGATCGCCCTCCTAAAAAATGCTACACCCTCATTTGAATGATTATTTGATCATAGGCCTGAATTATAGTAGTGAATTTTTGGAAACCTTTACTGAAACCTCTTAAACAAACAGGCTGGAGATTTTAAAATCCAAATCCTGATTCTCAAACATAGCCTTAGAGACAAATACTGAGTCGAGCATGAAGGTTGTGTTTGGAGAAGACATTTCAAATAAAAGGATTTAAAAATTGGGACTTGTTTGTAGTGAGTATTTTAAATTCATACAATTTTAACTAAAAAAAATATACAAGTATTTAAAATTCATTCATTTATTTTTTAATCCAAAACAAGTGGAGTGGGTGATATCATTTTTAAAACATATAGAAAACTCATGGTGCTTAGGTGAGATCTCGTTAAAGAAAAAAAAAACAGATTTTGATCATCATCTATCATTGTTGCTGATAGAAAGATGAATACATATTCTTGGTCGTTTATTATTACATTTTAAAATGGGTGGATGTGGAGCTTTGTATTTTTCTCTTATTTTTCTTAACTGTATTCTTTGTTCACTTTACACACTTTACACATTATCATTGTGTATAATAGTTACATCATATCATATCCACTTTTCTTCCGCTTGTGTAGGGAAGCCCAATAAGATGTTCTGAAACGGCCCGCCATCTGCTTCCTTCTTTGGAAATATAAAAAAGACACATTGCAGCTCATCTATTTTGAGGCACTTCAAAATCCCAATATGAAACTTCAATCCCAATTGGCACACGGTAAATGACACACTTATTTCCACATTTTTTTTCAATTAACTACTCAACCTGCACTACTGTAAATGACACTCTTATTTCCACATTTCAATTCAATTCGCTACTCAATCTGCACTAGATCAGGAGGGCTCGCACCCTAAGGAAACGAGTCCAGAAAAGAGTAGCACCTGCCATGCACCAAGGAAAGGGAAGGCAAACCACCTGCCATTGTCTCATTTTTCCTTGAACAAATCGTGTGCCATTTTTTTGACAAATAGACCTAGTAAATCCACAAAATAAAAAAATATAAACATAAATTCATGAAACCATACCATTAATAATTAAAATTCATGCAAAATTATCCTAATTTTAACCAAATTAACAAAGAGCATATTAGCAAAATCAAAATGTATATTAATACAAGCGCAAAACATAAATTAACACGTACACACATATACATTAAAACATAAATTAAATTATCATAAAAATTGAGCATACCTCAGAATAATGAGTAAACTTCATTTCATTAAACTCACACAGTTTCAATATCACCA
The DNA here is from genome assembly GCA_963675135.1 of Galeopsis tetrahit. NCBI lineage: Eukaryota > Viridiplantae > Streptophyta > Magnoliopsida > Lamiales > Lamiaceae > Galeopsis > Galeopsis tetrahit. The sequence continues at coordinate 57,196,925 of OY776124.1, read as the reverse complement.
AGAAAAATTCTTCAGCCTCGTCCTTTCCTTCCAATAAAAGACCTTGGACGAGAGCAATCGTGGTTGCAACATTAAGTTTATAACCACGCTTGACAAGGCTGCCTAAAACTGAAAACACGAAATCAACACGATTCACAAAGCAAAAACAGTCGATTGGAATATTCAAGGTATAGAGATCAATAGTAGCATCCCGTTCACGCATTGTGACGAACAGGTGGAGGGCAACAGAATGCTGCTTCACTTTCTCAAGGGCATCCAACAATTTCGTGAAATCAACAACACAAGGAAGCAAAATCAAATCTGGGTTTTGAGGAGGAAAAGCATTGCGAATCTCGAATTTTGAAAAAGGAAATGGGGATATAAGAACGGGGTAGGGACGGTGGTATACGGATGAAGCAGCGGCGAAGGCGGGTGTACGGAGGGCTGCAGCAGCTCGATTGATGTACGGAGGGCAGCGACGGCAGCTCGCGGTGTATGGAGGGCGGCGACGGTGGATCGATTGGTGTATATGGAGGGCGGCGACGGTGGCTCGATTGGTGTATATGGATGGGGGCGGCGTTTCTATGGTGAGAGGAGTGATTAGGGTTTATGTGGGAGGGGTAGGGGTGATAACAACAAAAAAAGGGGTTTAAATAACCGTGGCCTTTCTGTACATGTTATATCCTGCTGTCGACACGTGCCCATTTTAGTTTTCTCTCTTATGACATGTGTTAATTTGAGTCATCAATTCTTCTTACGTTAAAAAGAAATGTCTTCAATTATTTGACGTTAAAAAATGGTAAAAAATTAATGGGAATGCAGAAAGAGCCTTTCCTCTCCTCTGCAAATTAAATAGTACTCCTCCGTCCTAAGATTTTTTACACACTTTGACCGGCATGGAAACTAAAAAAATGGAATAAAGTGATGTGTAAAGTAAAATAAAGGAGGGGTATTATTGGTAATTCATTGATTAAAGTGGAGTGATTTGACTAAAGGGAAGGAAAAGTAAAATAAAATAGCGGTATTATTGGTAATTCATTATGTAAGTTGTTTTCTTTTTTAGAGTGTGTAAAAAATGTTGGGACGCCCATTAAGGAAAGTGTGTAAAAAATCATGGGACGGACGGAGTAACGGATAAAACTCTTTCCTCTCTCCACCTACTTTAACACAGAAACTGTCCACACATTTGTCAACGTCACCAAAGCAATGTTGAGAAGATTATCAAGCTTAAATTTTATGTATCCACCCTCAATCAGATATTAGTATTTTTTATTTGTGTTTCAATTGAAGCAATTTAGACTTTTAGTTGTTGATTGTCTCCAGTCTTAATTAGGTTTTTTTATTTGTGTTTCGGTTGAAGAATTTTGGACTCTTAGTTGACAATTGCGGTAGACCTGACTTGACTGATGTTTGGTACTCCCTTCATCCCTGAAAAGTTTTCATACTTTCCTTTTTTGTTTGTTCCCGAAAAGTTTGCATACCCCAAAATAGAAATATCATCACAATCCCCACCCTCACAATATACACATATTTACCTTTTATGTCATTACTTTTGGGACCCACCACACACTCAACTCACCTACTTTATTTACTTTATATATAAAAGTTTACAAAATTACCCCTCAACACTCTCATCATTACACTTTTTTCTTAAATCATATGCCCAAGATTCCCCACAAACTTTTCGGGGACGGAGGGAGTATATGTTTATGGTGTTTTTAGGCAATCTCCAACCACAAACGGTCAAATAAAGATTTCTAAACTTCAAAATATACATTTTCATATTATATTTTAAAAACCTTCTTCAACCATGAAACTATATATCTTACTCTATTTATTATTTTAATCATTAAATAACATATTACAATCATTAAATAATATAGGGTTAATTTTAAATAAATATGACACATTTAGTCTCAATATCAATTTAATCACGACTTTTACGATTATTATAAAAACCCACAACCTTTCTTCGTGTTGCAATTAGATACACATTTTTTTTCTCCGACCAACAATTGATGATGTGGTTTGTCGGAGCTTGCCACGTCAGATTTTTACACATATTCTTTTTTATTTTTTTTATTTTCCACGTCAGATTAAATTTTATATAAATAAAAATAAATTTTTATATAAATAAAAATAAATTTTTTGAAAAATAAAAATAAAACTGTTGGGATTAATGTGGGATTAATTGGGTTTTGACACCCTTATCTAATTAATTAATTAGAAGGACTAAACGTTAATTATAAAATAATTAAACGTGACATAGTCGATCTACTCGCGGAGTAGATGAACGTGGTATATTTAATATCCCAAAACCGAGTTAAGGTGGATGAGAAATTAATTAATGAAGTTGAATGTTTCAACTTGAGTTTGAGGTGTGGGAATGTGAAGGGTCACATGTCCCACATAAAAAGTCAATAAAACATTTAAAGGCTTTAAAGGTATTGAAGTAGGAATGAAGTTCAACCATGTATTAGGGGTACACTCCCCAATGCGCGCGCCCGTCCGGCTCGGCTTCGGATTTGGCAATTGGTCTTTGGGGCCCGCCTATCTTTTTGCAGACCCAAAAACTCTGAAAGCCCAACACAGGAATTGGATCGACCCATTCGGTTATCCTTAGACTTGGTCTCCAAGGACCTCTCCAGGTTTTGCGATTTTTCCGCACCCTACCCACGCACGAATTCTGCAACCACCTAGGGTTTTATCTGCCTATAAATACTAGGCTCTCCCCTCATTATTTTTCACGCTGAAATTTTCGCCCCTCTTCTCTTCTTCTACAGTATTGTGCTCTCCAAAGCCATAAACTGTTCTCGTTGCCGGAATATATTTCCGTGTGTTGTCGGAATATTTTTCGTGTGTGTTCAGTTCGTACCTAGTACGTTCGTGGCTTTCTTTCAGTGGTGCTATTGATTGATTAAGCGAAGTCGTTTTACCTTTGGGAGCAGAGCGCCATACCAGTCGAGCACTACCTGGGCGTATTTTGTTCTGCGGGAAAAGGGTTCCCCTTGACTCGACTTGTGTTATCAGATTCTTCGATATTGCAGTATACCCATATCAGGCGTAAAGTTTCCTACAATCGCAGAATAGAATATATTAATCTAATTTTCGGACTTAATTAATTAAATTAATTTTCGAACTTGATTAATACACTGTAATGTCGAAATCGAATGATAACATGGACGTTGACCCCACTGATACAGAGGTCGTTCACACAACTCCAGTGTGACAACGATGCCAATAAGGAAACGTCTCCTGCTCGATCAGTTTCACACAACTCTGGTGTGAAATCTCTAGGAAGACATAACGACTATGTTGACAAGGTCAGGAATGGAGACAATCCTTTTGTTGGAACTCCTCCTTTTCAGAATCCCTTTGGGGATCCGATTTTTACCTTCTCTGCACCTGGGCCGAGGCCGATGGTCGTACAAGGAGAAAAACCTTAGAAATTCTCAGGGATTGAATTCAAATGATGGTAGAGTAAGATGTTGTTCTATGTGACCATGCTTGGAATGGATAGGTTTCTGACTGAAAATAAACTTACACAGCCTGAGGCAAATGCCAGTCAGCAGAAAATAAGCTACAAACTTCTTGAATAATTTTAGCAAGCGTAACGCAGGGACCATCCGAGCTCTGATTAGGCCGCACTTCGCCTAGCACATTTCCTTGAATATGTATTTATTATAAGAACTCTTGATTCTTAAAATTACATAACAATTTTCCTTCATGAAAAATCTCATAATCACATGAAAAGTAATATTGAAACCATAAATTAACCAAACACATTTTAACATGTATCAATCGGCGTGTTTAATAACTAATAACAATACATGGAGATATTGATCATCTATACTTTAAATACATACTTTACTTAATAATTTTAAAAGAAGCAACATATAAAATAAGATCATTAAACTTCAATCATTCAAAAAGCATCACTTTTTATCAATTCCAGTCCTAGCTACTTATGGAAATATTGCAACTATTGAAAACACTTGAAAATGCATTAGAATGTCGAATGAATTATGTTTAAATGTATGGCAATTGAACAGAAGGTGTGTTTATGCATATTTCAAAACTGGTCCCTGCTAGCTAGTTATGGAACATAGAATAACTGAATTTTCTCCTATGTTCGTGATTTTATTCCCGTCAAACGGATAACCAAATTAACATTTTTCTCCGAGTTAATTAAACTACATGATGTTAAGTTTACCGGCAATAAATTGGTTTGTCAAAAACGTGTCTCGATGTTGAGTAAAAATGACTCCGAAGTATTGCACATGAAACGAAATGCTCTGTTTTTCCAGATTTCCCAGCTTACTGCCAAATTTTCAAAACCGAATATCTCTCAATATACTCGATCAATCAGTGTAAATTTTTGTATTTAAACTCTCCACTGTATGAAGATTATTCCCTCTTTGGTTTTGAGTCAAAATCATTTTTCTATTGAAAGATATGCACTCCCAAAGTCACTGCATTCAACACAAAATTCCAGCTTGTATTGTAAACTTTGAAAAATCATTTTATACACTTAAATCACGTTTTCAACCAATAAAACACACCTAAAGTATAACATGCATATTATAAAACATATATATCACAAGTTTCACAAGATTCGAGTACCGAGAATCATAAACGGAATCCGAAATTCACACAAATAGCATATAAATGTTTGTGTGTTAAAACCTGTGTAGTTTTCTCGATTTAGGCTGTGATATGGATTCGAATTCGTGTGGGAACCTGGGGGATCGATCAAGGATGAAGTTGGCTCGAGTTCTTCAAGGATTGAGCAAGAAAATTGAAGAACAAGTTAACAAACAGAATCTGGAAAATAAAAGACAGCAGCAAATTAATTAAGAAGGAAGTGGTGTTCTTTACTTTCCTTGGATCTTATGGACTGTTCTTCAACGAAACGACCAGAATCATCTCGTGTGCGTTACCGGATTTCGAAGGTTGTTATAAAGTTTGAAGAATCAACTTGCTTCCTATTAAAGAGGAAGAAGCCTATCAAAAAGTAGAAAAGGGGATTGGAAGAAATGAGTTGTTCTTCCTCTTGATTGTGTAGCTGCTTGCTTTCTATTTCTGCAGAGGTTGGACTTGTATTTTGGAGTAGCTGGATGAAGAAGAGTTTGGAGTGATGGAGGGTTTATATAGAAGAAGGTGGGTGAAACTCAAGTGGTTTAAGGGAGGGATGTGGATCAAAATTGACCACATGAGATTTGTGGTTAAAAATTAAAGTTGTAGATATTTATTTACCACGATATTCGTTAGTACTCGGTATTTACTACAAAGTCGTTACTTATTTTTTTGTGTTAGTTTTTTCACGGAAAATTACACGAGAGCTATAAATATTTATTTAGGATTTATGGCGATAAAATCGTCGCGCTTCGAGACAAAAATTATTTAATTATAAAATTTGAATTAAATTTTTTTTTTTATTTCTATTTTAATTCTAGTATTAATTTAAGAGCAAATTATCAGAATGAGTCGTACCATAAAATAAAATTAGATAAGACAAACATTATATCACATAGACACGCAAAGCAAGACAATCAAAGAATTGTAATTTTCACATATTAGATGTTGTATCTATGATCAAGCAAGTAAATATTTTGTATTAAAACTAAGATAACAATGCATTATTATTTATTAAAACATATCATGTTTTGTTTAGTCTTTTATCATGAGCTTTCATAAAATAATTTGTAAAGTTATTAATTAAACTTCTTTCATTTTAAAAGTATGCATCAAATCATATATTTTATTTATTTCTTTATTATGTGCTAGGAGTGCTCTCGAATCAGAATGCTCGTCCGTCTTCCTGAAAATCAAATCTCTTGATAACAAATAACGATGTTAATATAGTAGAAAAACCCCTAAAATCATTTATTCATTTATTTCATATTAAATTTTGCAACGGGGCGTTACATCCTTACCCCCTTAACAGAATTTCGTCCCCGAAATTTCGCTTACCCGAATCTCTTAGTTACTACGAGTATTTCACTACGATCCCATTTCTCTTACCCAAGTAGTAGTTCTTATTTTCCAAGTCTACTCATAAACTAACTAAAAGTGTTTCTTGATTTCTTAAAAAAATTGAGTCCTCCTTCCTAAGTTTAGTCATAGTTGCTTCTTAACAAGTCGAATTATGTCTTATATCCATGTCCCAAAAGTGATAATATAATCTAAGTTACCCAAGTATATTTTTTTTTTTCCTAGCATATAGGTTGGGTTCTAGGGATAGTTTGGCCGGTAAAACTAAATGACGGGCTACGCCTACTACTTATCAAAGTATCAAACGATCTTATGTAGTGAGTCTTCAACTTGCCTTTCTACTAAAGCGATTCAATCATTTTTCCTCTGCAACTCTTTAAAATCTGTCCTTATCAATCTTTAAATGTAAGTCCTTTTCTTCGGGTGTCGGTATATGACTTCGGACGGTCTTGTGCCGCTTTGGTCCTTTCCTTGGTATTTGAAATAATTTTCACGTACTGATCTCTCTACAAGTTCTAGTCCTTGGATAACAAAAACTCTAACTTCCTTTCTTCAATTTTGGTGATCTGCACTTCTTTCCATAAAGTCTTCCAAACAATGCCATCACTATCGTAGTTTAGTAGTTGTCGTTGTAGTAGGTGAAATCCACGAGTTGAAAGCAAGTTTCTCAAATCATGAGTTGGGTAAATTTGTTGGTGTGGCTTTGACCGTCGTGACCTATACAAAATGACTTACTGTGTTACATAAGGACGTCCCTGTTTTCTAGGTTTAGGTGCGTTGTTGTATCATTCTATTTGGCTTTCGGATTCTCATTGTATTCTTGAATGGAGTATTCACTGTAAAGAATCTCTCCTTCCATACTTTTTATTCGCAAATTTCCTCGAACATTTAAACACAAGGGAGTGGGATACTAATGTATTAAGCAATACATAAGTAAATGGTCCCAATACTAGCAACATACTTAGAATGATGTTAATTTCCATCAATTCTCTTCTCACGGGTATTTAAATATTACTTATATTCTAGATCGCCCTTTCTTGAGGGTCCTCCTCTTGGTGGCAATATTACTTATTTGTTCTCCATCGTTAGTCGGCTACCTAGTGCTTCAGGACAATCAACAACTTTGTGCCCCGGTTAGCGACACCAATAACATTTCCTTAATCCAAGTAGACACATTCTGAGGTGTTTCTTGACGCAAGTAGACTGATAGTGCGGGCTCATAAAAATGTTCCCTATTGGATGTCTTCAAGTATTTGATTCAGGACAATCAACGGTCTGGATTGGCAGTGACATTTGTAAGATGTCATTTCTCTCTCTTCAAGCATATCCTTCCATGCCACGCGAGGGACATGGTCGAATGACATGTGGTCCTATGGACTTGGAATGTTGGTTTGCAATCTTCTTTGGTTTTTTCCTTCTGGTCATCAACTTCCATTGTAGTAGCATGCCTGGACATGTAGTTGAAATGGCGCTCGCATTCAATCGAAGTATGCGTTTCCTGGCAAGGTTTGACTATTTTCAAATCTTCACGGACATGTAGAGTTTGAGGAAAGTAATGTTCCAACAAAGTTCCTTTGAAGTCTTCTTAATTTAAGGATTGTATCTCATCTCGTCCAAACGTATGCTCATAAGATTTCCACCATGCTTCCATTGCGTTCTCTGATATTTGGCACCAAGCATTAACGACCTTTTCTCCTTTAGTTATATCCGTATATCCAAAATTTGGTTGATCTTAGTAGCCCATTCTTCTATTGCAACTGGTCATTCCTGTTCGTTGAATTAGGATGGTCGTAAACACATAAATCGTTTGATGGCTTCTATAATTCTAGAACAAGGTTGAGGCATTGACACAATTGATGGTGGGAATTGATATGTATGAGGCTGTGTAGGGTATGAGAATTCCTTAACCATTCAACTATGGGAGTTACGTTCTGAGATTTCTAGTCCTACTATACCTCGATCATAAAGGTTACTGGTCTTATCACGTGGCGTTCCTATTGATGTCATCTAAAAGGTATGAAATAAAAGAATAGTATATTACTATTTCATATATAGGTATGATAAAACTTTCAAAAACAGAACCCAAAAATCGTAACAACAAGGTACTAGCACCAGATCTACATTGGAGTACACAGTACATGGGAACACACTGTGGCCACCAGCGGCACGATGACGGCACTCGACATTTGTATGTTAGGGGCCATTGATCGCATGTCATTAAATCGATAGTTAGGTAAAAGTAACAGATAGAATAATACAATCTCACTTGAAGTAAGTTGCATAACATTATATATATATATATATATATATAGTTTAAAACATGGAGTGACCTTCCCCATTGAAAAAGAACAACAGTCCCGATAAGATAAAACAAGATCATAAGCATCTAGAGTTTTCTAGCCTATACAGTGAGATAGGGACTGAAGTCAAAGTAAAATATGACTTTTAGGTCTGCCTTTTTATTTTGCACAAAACGAAGAGGTCTAATTGTCTATATCAAGAGTGGGAGAATATATATCGCAAGTATCGTGAGCGAATGTAAAATATTTTCATAAACTTTCACTTGTACCATAGGACAAAAGAAAATCATTTCATAACATTCCCCTTTTCATTGCCATCCACATTCTCGTATTTGAACCATAGTTTATCATATCATAACTTCTGTAATTTATGCGAGTCAAAGTTCTCGTAATGTTTTGTATTGTATTCTACCTTTTTACTTAAAACAGTAACATACCTCGAGGTGCTTCGGCTGCAGCAGGAGACACATTTTCCCCTTAGTAACATTATATAATTAAGTACCCTTCATAGATCTTAGCACAAGGTTTTAATAATCATGTTTTACTTGGGATATAAATATTTTTCTCTTTAATCATTTAAAAATATATATATAATCTATATTATAAAAAGCTTTCATGAAAAAAAAAATTATTTATTTAAAAATTTTGAATACTGAAAATAAATTTTAATTTTTTTTTGTCCGAAGGTTTGAACCTAGGCTCTGATACCACCTGTAACGCCTCGAATCCGGAATGCAGCCCTTGAGGCTCAAACACTCTAAATTCGAGTCGCCACTTAGTTACCGAAAATCTGAACCTAAAAATTTCTTTTAAAAATACAATAACACAAGCAATGATAAGAGTTTTACAGCGGAAATAATTAAAGACAATTATAAGTTGCAATAAAATCATTGTGGGCCCATTTATTAAAACATAGAACATGATAAGTAGCAACCGTTTTAAAGATAACATGCATATGGTTATCGAGTAACTTTAGGAAAGTTGTCACTTGGCATAAGAATAGCATCGTCTATCGTAAGACTTTTCATTTATTATAACATGTCTTAAATGTATGTAATATTATAGCATCTTAATGTGGGGAAACTCTGTGTCAACCCTGCTGCAACACCGGCCCCTCTCGATCATAACCTGAAAATATTAATTGTGGGGTGTGAGATAAAAATCTCAGTGGATATCCTATACGTTGCTATACAGATTGGCAGTACGCCGAAGTAATTAGTATTAACATATTATTGTAAGTCTTTTTGAATTCCTGAATAGTGATTTCGTTATTCACTGAAGTTTAATTCTTGAAATAGTGAACTTTCATTCACTGAGGATTCACAATATATATATATCCTTATTCATAATTTTCATAAATCATCGTATATCATATTCATCATAAAACATAATTATCATATGGGACACTGGTAGCGACTCTACCACATGCTACCCCCTAAACGCTTCCACCTCCTTCAAGTATGTTAATCATACGGGACACTGATAGCGACTCTATCACATGCAATCCCCTAAACGCTTCCACCTCCTTCAAGTATGTTAATCATACGGGACACTGATAGCGACTCTATCACATGCAATCCCCTAAACGCTTCCACCTCCTCCTTGTGATTAATATATCACAGATTACCATATCATAAAATAATATATCATAAATTATTCTTGTATTCTTATGTTCTTAATTATATGTTGATGTTTGTTTAGTTTAGTTCAGAATACACCAACAATCCATATAACATTTACATCGGCAATACAGTAGTGACACCCACCTCTTTAACTTTTAAGAAAAGCTACAAACTTCTTGAATAATTTTAGCAAGCGTAACGCAGGGACCATCCGAGCTCTGATTAGGCCGCACTTCGCCTAGCACGTTTCCTTGAATATGTATTTATTATAAGAACTCTTGATTCTTAAAATTACATAACAATTTTCCTTCATGAAAAATCTCATAATCACATGAAAAGTAATATTGAAACCATAAATTAACCAAACACATTTTAACATGTATCAATTGGCGTGTTTAATAACTAATAACAATACATGGAGATATTGATCATCTATACTTTAAATACATACTTTACTTAATAATTTTAAAAGAAGCAACATATAAAATAAGATCATTAAACTTCAATCATTCAAAACGCATCACTTTTTATCAATTCCAGTCCTAGCTACTTATGGAAATATTGCAACTATTGAAAACACTTGAAAATGCATTAGAATGTCGAATGAATTATATTTAAATGTATGGCAATTGAACAGAAGGTGTGTTTATGCATATTTCAAAACTGGTCCCTGCTAGCTAGTTATGGAACATAGAATAACTGAATTTTCTCCTATGTTCGTGATTTTATTCCCGTCAAACGGATAACCAAATTAACATTTTTCTCCAAGTTAATTAAACTACATGATGTTAAGTTTACCGGCAATAAATTGGTTTGTCAAAAACGCGTCTCGATGTTGAGTAAAAATGACTCCGAAGTATTGCACATGAAACGAAATGCTCTGTTTTTCCAGATTTCCCAGCTTACTGCCCAATTTGTAAAAACCGAATATCTCTCAATATACTCGATCAATCAGTGTAAATTTTTGTATTTAAACTCTCCACTGTATGAAGATTATTCCCTCTTTGGTTTTGAGTCAAAATCATTTTTCTATTGAAAGATATGCACTCCCAAAGTCACTGCATTCAACACAAAATTCCAGCTTGTATTGTAAACTTTGAAAAATCATTTTATACACTTAAATCACGTTTTCAACCAATAAAACACACCTAAAGTATAACATGCATATTATAAAACATATATATCACAAGTTTCACAAGATTCGAGTACCGAGAATCATAAACGGAATCCGAAATTCACACAAATAGCATATAAATGTTTGTGTGTTAAAACCTGTGTAGTTTTCTCGATTTAGGCTGTGATATGGATTCAAATTCGTGTGGGAACCTGGGGGATCGATCAAGGATGAAGTTGGCTCGAGTTCTTCAAGGATTGAGCAAGAAAATTGAAGAACAAGTTAACAAACAGGATCTGGAAAATAAAAGACAGCAGCAAATTAATTAAGAAGGAAGTGGTGTTCTTTACTTTCCTTGGATCTTATGGACTGTTCTTCAACGAAACGACCAGAATCATCTCGTGTGCGTTACCGGATTTCGAAGGTTGTTATAAAGTTTGAAGAATCAACGCTTCCTATTAAAGAGGAAGAAGCCTATCAAAAAGTAGAAAAGGGGATTGGAAGAAATGAGTTGTTCTTCCTCTTGATTGTGTAGCTGCTTGCTTTCTATTTCTGCAGAGGTTGGACTTGTATTTTGGAGTAGTTGGATGAAGAAGAGTTTGGAGTGATGGAGGGTTTATATAGAAGAAGGTGGGTGAAACTCAAGTGGTTTAAGGGAGGGATGTGGATCAAAATTGACCACATGAGATTTGTGGTTAAAAATTAAAGTTGTAGATATTTATTTACCACGATATTCGTTAGTACTCGGTATTTACTACAAAGTCGTTACTTATTTTTTTGTGTTAGTTTTTTCACGGAAAATTACACGAGAGCTATAAATATTTATTTAGGATTTATGGCGATAAAATCGTCGCGCTTCGAGACAAAAATTATTTAATTATAAAATTTGAATTAAGATTTTTTTTTTCTATTTTATTTCTAGTATTAATTTAAGAGCAAATTATCAGAATGAGTCGTACCATAAAATAAAATTAGATAAGACAAACATTATATCACATAGACACGCAAAGCAAGACAATCAAAGAATTGTAATTTTCACATATTAGATGTTGTATCTATGATCAAGCAAGTAAATATTTTGTATTAAAACTAAGATAACAATGCATTATTATTTATTAAAACATATCATGTTTTGTTTAGTCTTTTATCATGAGCTTTCATAAAATAATTTGTAAAGTTATTAATTAAACTTCTTTCATTTTAAAAGTATGCATCAAATCATATATTTTATTTATTTCTTTATTATGTGTTAGGAGTGCTCCCGAATTAGAATGCTCGTCCGTCTTCTTGAAAATCAAATCTCTTGATAACAAATAACGATGTTAATATAGTAGAAAAACCCCTAAAATCATTTATTCATTTATTTCATATTAATTTTTGGGACGAGGCGTAACATAACTTATCTCAAAAATGGTTTTGGATTTTAGATTAATTCTATTTTTTCTGGTTTTGGACACTCGAGGGTTCTTTTTTACATTATAAGGATATATACAAGAACTGGAATGACTTGAATTATAAAGTACGTGCTTCTCACAGCTCCTCATATTCTAAGAAGTTAACATAAACTCACTATTTTTATAAAAAAACTGGAGCTATATATATATATATTTTTTTCCAACAAAGGAAAAGAAAAAAACACTAGCATAGAAAGTAGAAATAAGATTCTGGTTAGGGGTGTGCCTCTACAGAGGACTCTATCTCTGACACTGATTTTTCTGAATTGGACTCCGATGAAATATGGGAAAAGGTGGATGCCGATCCTACTTTCTCAGGAGATTTCGAACCCTCTGCACAGGATCCTCCCGCCGGCGACTTCGAGAATTCTGTCCATGGACTACCCGGCGGCGACCTGGCGGCTGAGGAGAGTAATTGCTCGAGTGGGTCCCACCCCTCGAATGCATTTACTGCTTCCTCGTCCATTGTGCCAGACTCTTTGGAGATTGAAACATCCCCCTTGATTACAGAGCCCATGCGTGAATTAAATGCATCTGTTCCCTCGGGGACGGCGGTTACGGATGCACGAGGCATTGCACTTAAGGTGGATATTAATTGTGGCGCTCTTCCTCACGCTTCCCTAGAGGCACCTCAAGCGATTACTCCCCCCGGGAATGGTATCCCTTCCGCCCCCGCCCCCACCCCCCTGATTCATTCACCCCCCTCCCCTGCCCCTACACAGATTTGCTCACCTCCAATGAATCACCCTCCTTCCCCCCCAATTAAACCCTTCCCGTCCTCCTCTCCTCTGGCTTCTTCTCCTCCCCACTCCCATCCCACTCCTCAGCACCATTCCCCTACCCCTTCCCTCCCCCCACCTATTCAGGTACCCTTCCTCCCCCCGGCCTCTGCACCCTCTGTTGCCCCCCCCAGGCCTACCCGCCCGCCCAAGAAACCAAAAATTCCCCCTAGCAAGAAGAAGAAACTGATCAGAGCAGAATGGGCTACTTTCTCTAAAGACTTGGCTGATCTTGACAAAACTGAATCAATGCAACAAATCCGAAACTTTGGTCTCCGCCTGGGTCTTAAGAAAAGCACCCCAGCCTCAACGGGCAGCGGCTTGGTCCGTTGATGCAGAAGTTCGCCGTCCCATTTCAGGTGTGTTGCACTTTCTTTATGCGATTACTAAGCTATAATGTACGGGGACTTGGTAACGGTGTCAAACGAAACGACGTAAGAGAATTGATCATTAGAAATAGAGTTGAAGTCTGTTTCCTTCAGGAGACAAAGTTAGAAACCATTGGGGATTCTTTGAGCAGAGGACTATGGGGAAATAAAACATGTGGCTATGTATTTCGACCCTCAGAGGGTCGAGCGGGTGGCATCGCCACTTTCTGGGATGATGACTTCCTTCAGTGTGTCAGCGCTTGGCACACGAACGGTTTTCTCGTGGTCAACGCAATCCGAAAGAAAGACTCTTCTGACATTTGCCTTATAAACATCTACGCCCCATGCCACTTTCGAGAAAAGAGAATCCTCTGGGACACCCTCAACCTTGTATTACAACAGAACCGAGGAAAACAGATTTGTCTAGCTGGTGATTTCAATGCGGTAAGGTACCCAAATGAGAGAGTTGGAAGATCAGGATATAATAACAGAGCTGAGATGGAAGCTTTTGAACAGTTCATTACAACCGCCAATCTCATTGAGACTCCACTCTTTGGCCGAAGCTATACTTGGTATCGCCCCGATGGAACTTGTAAAAGTAAACTAGATCGAGTATTGCTCAATGAGGAATGGATTCTGGCCGACCCTCCTTCACGCCTCTTAGGACTGCCGAGATCAATCTCTGATCATTGCCCCCTCATTCTGGAAGATCAGCCTTTGAATTGGGGCCCCAAACCGTTCCGTTTCTTTAACGCCTGGTTAAGCCACCCCTCATTCAAAGAGGACTTTGTGGACTTCTGGGGAAAACTACAGATTGAGGGTAGACATAGCTACATCGTCAAAGAGAAATTCAAAGCAACAAAGGTCTTCCTCCGGGACTGGAGCAAGAGAAAATTCAGTAGCCTTGAACATCAAATAGAGGCAAACAAACAGAAGCTTTTGGAACTGGATGCCATAGACGACGCGATGGGTTTGGACGTTGAAGAAATTGAGCAGCGTCGTTCGATTCTGAATGAAATTTTCACCGATTGCGGAACAAGGCATAGTCTCCTAAGCCAAAAAGCCAAGCAAAAATGGATCAAGGAGGGCGACGCGAACACCAAATTCTTCCATAAATGTATCAACGCCCGACGCAAGTCAAATGATTTATCAAACCTGTGCTTTGACGGAAACTGGCTCACCTCGCCATCTGACATCAAAGCCGCCATCTCAGATCACTTCAAGAAGCACTTCCAGGCCCCCCAAGAGCCCCGTCCCACCATTCCCCCCGACTTTGCGTGCCGCACCATCAGCGCTGTAGACAATCTGATGCTAACAGAATCATTTACAATCTCTGAAATTAGGGATGCTGTCTGGAGCTGTGAGCCTTCCAAATCGCCTGGCCCTGACGGATTCCCCTTCGCCTTTATCAAAGCAAATTGGGAATTGTTGAAGGCAGATTTTCTGAACCTCTTTTCCGAATTCCACTCAAACGGGAGGTTTGTTAAAGGATTTAACCCATCCTTCATAGCCTTAATCCCTAAAAAACAAAACCCCACAAGCATTGGTGACTTCAGGCCGATTTCCATGATCAACAGCTATTACAAGGTTATAGCCAAGGTCTTGGCTAGAAGGCTTTCCAAGGTTATAGGTTCAGTGGTTTCGGAATCTCAAACAGGCTTCATTCAGGGAAGACAGATTCTAGACGGAGTGTTAATTCTTAATGAAATTATTGATGAGGCAAAAAAGAAGAAGGAGGAAAAACTGCTTTTTAAGATTGACTTCGCCAAGGCTTTTGATTCTGTCGATTGGGACTTCTTGCTCAACATGATGCGAAGCATGGGCTTTGCGCCGCTGTGGTGTAAATGGATTCGAGAATGCGTTACATCAGCCTCTGCTTCAGTCCTCGTTAATGGCAGCCCCTCAACAGAATTTAAATTGGAGCGGGGACTAAGGCAAGGGGATCCATTATCCCCACTGCTCTTTATCATTGCGGCAGAGGGTCTGAGTGTGTTGATCAACAGGGCCATATCCGAAGGTCTCTACGACGCTGCTGCAATTGGCCGAAAGTGTATCCCCATCTCACACTTACAATACGCAGACGACACAATCCTGGTGGGTGAAGCAACTACAAAAAATATTTGGGCTCTTAAATGCCTATTGGTGAATTTCGAACAGCTATCCGGTCTGAAGATTAACTTCTCCAAGTGCAGTCTCCTCGGACTCAATATGGACGCGGAGGTAGTACACGAGGCAGCGGCGTTCCTTGGATGTCGAGTTGGTGAACTACCAATGAATTTTCTTGGCATTCAAGTTGGGGTAAACCACAACAGGACCGAGGCCTGGAAAGAGGTGGTTCAGAAAGTAAAGAGCAGAATTAATTCATGGGGAGACAGACATATCTCTTTTGGCGGAAGAATTACACTACTCAACGCGGTTCTAGTCTCGTTGCCCATTTATTATCTATCCTTTTACCGAATCCCAAAGAAAACCCTGAGTGAAATCGTCAAATTGCAACGAAACTTTTTGTGGGGGGGTGGTGTACGCTCTACAAAAATTCCATGGGTCTCATGGAATGACGTTTGTAGACCTAAGCCAGTCGGGGGACTTGGTGTTAGAAATTTAAATTTATTTAACATATCTCTTCTTGGCAGGTGGGCATGGAGAATCCGGACGGAGCCTAACGCACTATGGGTAAAAATACTAGATTCAAAATATGATATTTTCTGTACAGTGGAAGCTCCTTCTTTGACGAACAGGAACAAGGCAACGGGCTGGTGGAATACGATACACAATCTCTTTTTCGACAGCAACTCCAGCCCCTGGTTCAATCAAAACCTTTCCAAAACCTTGGGCGACGGCAGAAACACATTCCTATGGCACGATCGCTGGGTGGACGAGCAAAGCTTGAAGGTCAGATTTCCTAGACTCTTTATGATCTGCTCCAACAAAGAAGCTAAGATCAGCGAGGCCGGCGAATGGGTAGACAACAACTGGAACTGGAGTATTTCATGGAGAAGACCTCTCTTCGCCCGAGAGGAAACAATGGCTACAGAACTTCTCAATGCACTTGGGAATACTAAACTACAACCTGCAACCACAGATACATGGAGGTGGAACCTTACTAGAGATGGCATCTACAGCGCTAAGTCAGCTTACGGGGGCCAAGGCCTCTCGGCACGAACACAACCCCTCCAAGAAGACGCATTAGCTGCCTTTAGAACGCTGTGGAATAAGGCGACCCCTCCCAAGTTTTCAGGCCTAACTTGGAAAGTGATTCGGGGACGGATTGCCACTCGAAATGAGCTACGGAGGAAAAATATTTTAAGAAGCGGTGATGACATCTCTTGTGCACTCTGTGAAGCAGCCGAGGAGACTCATCAACATTTGTTCTTCGACTGCCGATTTTCCTGCACCATATGGAGGTTACTTAAGCGCTGGCTCAATTGCAACATGCCGTTTCAGCCTAGACCCGCAGCCCACTTCCATCAATTTTGTGGCATACTTGCAGCTAGACGTAAGGGATTCATCTTGGAGTGCATTTGGAGTATGACGGTGTGGTATATTTGGAGCGCTCGGAATAAGAAAATATTTTCGAATGAGGAACCGAAGCCGGAGAAGACGTTCGACGAAATCAGAGCCAAAGCTTGGAGTATCTTCAACCTACAAAAAGAATGCCCGACAGCAAACACATTCCAGGACTGGTGCGCCAACCCAAGGGCTGTATGTGCCTAACACTTCGATTGAAGATCAAAATATAGCTTAGGAATGGTGCCTTTTATTTTTGCTTCTTAGCATGTATTTTGACACTCTCCTTTAGAGTACCTCTGGTGCTCGGCTTTCTTAATGAAATCACGTTTTTCCTTCCAAAAAAAAAGGGGTGTGCATCGGTCGGTTCGGTCACCGAACCGAACTAGCCGAACCGAACAAAAACCGAATTTTAATATTAGTAACCGAAACCGAACCGAATTGGTTCAAAATCGAAGTTAACCGAACCGAATTAATTCGGTTCGGCTTCGGTTAAAACCGAATAACCGAATAATAACCGAAAAAAAATTGATTCAAGTTTTGTCCAACCACTGTACAGAATATTAAAATGAATGAATTGAACTTGGTTGATATGTAACTTGTTAAAAATCTGAATTTAAATACCACTAACACTCTACTCCTAATATCCCAGATTCTCAATTCAAGAATCTCACAGATTCTTAAAAAAAAATCAAATTCAAACAAAAACACCAACAAATATCCCTCAGAAACAGAACCAACTTCTAATTGAATAGATTCACCTGAACCTCAAGTGAATCGCCAATTATAATTCAGGAAGATGGTGGTCGCCGTGAATTGCACTCGCCGTGGATAAAGTGTGGGTCGCAGACTCACAGCCGAGGCACTATCGTCGATTCGCAGCCTCGCTAGTGGGCTGTAGTCGGAGTTAGGTGGGTGGAAGCCTAGACGGAGAGGACGGCGGTGTGGTCGTGTGGGTGAGGCGGAGCAAAGCCGCAGAGGTTGGGTCTTTGGGAGTTAGGGTCTGGTCGTCTGGGACTCTGTGGATAGGAATGGGCTGGGGGCTGGGAATAGATTGAGAATTAGGGTTTGTAAATACAATAATTTTTAAGATTTAATATATATATATGGTGATAATTCGGTTCGGTTTTCGGTAACCGAATTTTTTTTCCATCTAACCGAAACCAAAAGCCGATATTTTATAAAATGCAAACCGAAAACTGAACCGAAATTTTCGGAAACCGAACCGAACTCACATTTCGGTTCGGTTCAGTTCGGTTTTCGGTTAAAATCCGAATTGTGCTCACCCCTAATTCTGGTTTAGCATAGAAAGTAGAAACAAGAAAAAAACTTGTAGATTCTAGCCTTGACATAGAGAAAGAGAAGAGAAGGCCTACAAGACTAATATTGATATCAATTATTACTGGAGTTATAATTTCAGGGTTTATTAATGGAGGAGTTTTTATGATGAGAATACCAAAGAAACAAGGTAACAAAGCTAAACTTATGCAATAGTGTAGTGATGTAAAGCTGTGGCATTATATTCTGTTTTTCTTTGTCACAGCCATTAAAAACGATAACGGGAATCTAGAACTGCCTTTATTAAAGTTTTCATCAATTGTGGCTGCAACAAATAACTTCTCCAGGGAAAACATGATTGGAGAAGGTGGCTTTGGTCCTGTTTACAAGGTAACATGTTGAATGTTAGTGCCTAATGTGAGACACAAAACACAAACATTTTGACTCTTAATTTGACATGCATAGAAGAGGAGGAAATATGTTGCCCTGTTGTCAGAAGTGGTACGTTTATGATAATTCTCTTATGCTATTTGTGTGATTAGTCAAGTGTTCCCATGAATTTTCTATTATTTAATTATTGATCAATCTTTTGTTGTGAAAATTAAATCATGCTGTGTACCAGTTTGGCCTCTGTTATTTTTAGTGTTGAAAGAATTAGTGCGTTGAGTTTATTGGACAAAATATGGATTAAAATTGGTTCTTGCAGAAACGAAATGAGAGAAAAGTTGAAAGCAAGATAAAATATTATGAAGATAAATGTTATATTGCAGGATATTAATCGAGTTTAGGGTCTTTTTTGGCACGTGTGCAATACCTATACTTCCACAACAATTTTGGCATTTTGCATACTTTAGCAAGTGTTTATGGGATCTAATTATCTTTGTGCTATCAGTAATATTTCATCAATATGTATGTGGGTTTTCATTAGATATTGAACAAGTTTTGCCTTGTCTAATGCTTTTGATTTTTGGAATTTAGATTGCTATTTACTACTTAGTGATTGATTGCATCTGGAACCAATTTTTGTTTGTTTTCTTGCACTTTTTTTTTTATTGATTCATATTATTTCTATTTTAATAATTCGTGTCTTTTTGTTCTCTTAATGCAAGTTTATGCCACTTGCTGGTTTCCATATTGGTTTTCATTATATTGATCTGTAATATGAGCTCTTAAATTATGGAAGCATAATATTCTGCTTTTACTTCTTAGATCCTCAAGTATAGCATTTTTGAGAATATCATTTCTTTGAAAGAGCTAGGAGAAATGCCACATTGAACACAGAGAGACCTCTAAGAATTGTTATTGGATTCACATATGCATGGTTTATCCAAAGTTCTCATACTTTATCCTGCTTAAAATTTTTCCACTTAATATTCTTTTATGGGGCAAAGATTCTATTTAACAAACAATATTACATGCAGATGGTCCTAAATACATGCAGATGGCTTTAAATTCATGAAAGATTCTTTTATGTGGCATTCTCATCTGCCGATGGAACTTTGAAAGCAGCTCCTACGTTAGCCAATAAACATTCATATATTTATTTAGAGAAAAAATCATTTTACGTCCTGTAACTTAGGCCTAATCCAATTTATATCCTTTAAGTTTTCACTTTTTCGGTTTACATCCTTTTTGGTCCAATTTACGTCCTTTTCGCCGGAAAATTTTCAAACTCGCCGGAATGTGAGGAATAAATTGGGATTCCGGCCAAATAGTCCAATTTACGTCCTTTAAATTTGAAAATTTAAAATTTAATAAATAAATTTTCTAAAAATATCTTTAAAATATTATTAAAAATATAAAAACATCATTAAAATTAAAAACTATAAAATGTGAAAAATAAAATTCAAAATACCTTATTTAATTTTTTTAAAATCTCATTAAATATTATAAAATGTGTAAAATAAAAATAAAATATTTTACAATTCAAAAAATCGAAAATGTTTAACTTAAAATTAAGAAATTCGAAAATCTCATTAAAAATTCTAAAAATCTCTTTAATTTTTTAAAAATGTGTAGATTAAATATTAAAAAATTTAAAAACCCATAAGAATAATAAAATTATTAATATGTCATTAAAAAACAGACTTGATTCGAACTCATCCGCCATTAAAGTTTTTCTCGAACTCCTAAATTTTTTTGTATTCCACGCCTTGATTGATTCTAGAACTGTGCCAAATTCATTTTAATGAGGTTTTTAGAATTGTATAATTTTTAATTTTATTTTAACATTTTTAAAATTTTAATTTATAGATTTTTTATATTTAGAATTTTATGTTTTTATGAGATTTTTAGAATTTTTTTATTTTTAATTTCCAATATTTCAAATTTTTAGAATTGTAGATTTTTTAATTTTTTTTTTTTAGAATTTTTTATTTTTATTTTACACAATTTATAAATTTTAATGAGATTTTTAATTTTTTAAAGAATTTTTTAATTATTAATTTTTAATTTTCAAACTTAAAGGATGTAAATTGAACTATTTGACCGGAATTTCAATTTTTCGGCGAAAAGGACATAAATTGGACCTAAAAGGATATAAATTGGACACCCTAGGACGTAAATTGAAAAAGTGAAAACTTAAAGGATATAAACTGGATTAGGCCTAAGTTACAGGACGTAAAATGAAATTTTTTCATTTATTTACATAGAGAATATTCTGACTTCTGCTACAATAATTCATTTTTGTCATGAAAATGTATCTTTTATGACGTCAGATAGTCACCAACTATTGTCACCAATAATTATTAAAATGGTCACCCATTATCACCAATCTTCATCAATTATAATTAAAATTGACATCAATTATTATAGTGACAATAAAAAAAATTAACTAAATATTTCAAATAATTAATGACGAAAAATAGCATTGTCATGAAAATATATATTTTTATTACGTTGAATATCGTCATCAATTATTATTAAAATCATCACCAATTATTTTTGGAACGAAAAAAAATTGTCACCAAATATTTCAAATAATTATGACAAAAAATACTATCGTCATGAAAATATACATATTTTTTACGTTGGATATCATCATCAATTATTATTAAAATTGTCACTAATTATTATGAAAATCGTCACCAATTATTATTGTGACGAAAATATTTTGTCACTAAATATCTTGAATAACTAATGACGAAAAATAGTATTGTTATAAAAATATATTTTTCATGACGTCGAATATTGTCATCAATTATTTTTGTGACGAAAATATTTTGCCACTAAATATTTCGAATAATTAATGATGAAAAATAATATCGTCATGAAAATATATTTTCCATGACGTCGAATATTGTCATCTATTATAATTAAAATCATCACCAATAATTATTGTGACGAAAATATTTTGCCTCTAAATATTTTGAATAATTAATGACGAAAAATATATAGTATCGTCATGAAAATATACTTTTTATGACGTTGAATTTCATCATCTATTACAATTTAAATTGTCACCAATTATTATTGTGACGAAAATATTTTGTCTCGAAATATTTCAAATAATTAATGACGAAAAATAGTATCGTCATGAAAATATACTTTTTATGACGTCGAATTTTATCATCAATTATTATTAAAATCGTCACCAATTATTATTGTGGCGATAGTTTAGCATTGTCAAGAAAAACTATTTTTCATGACGTCGAATGTCGTCACCATTTATTATTAAAATCATCACATAATATTATTGTGACATACTTCTTAACATCGTCACGAAATATTCAAATTTGTGACGAAAATTTTTATAATTGGTGACGAATTAAAATTTTGTCACGATTTATAGTACTTTAATGACGAAAAATAAAATTCGTCGCGTTTAAGTGAGAAATTGTGACGAATTTTGTGTCGTCGAAAAAAAATTCGTCACGAAATGTGTGATTTCCTGTAGTGATGGTTGTTACCCAATGCTCTTTCTTTGGACTGGTGATAACTTCCCTATAGTTTCTTCGCTCATAATTCTCCATCTCTTCTGCTGTGATCAGAGCATATGATACAAGACCAGCTTGGTCAAACCTAGATGGAGGATGAATCTGCCTTCTGAGCCTATATCTTACAAGACTATAATTCCTTAGATCATCAGGGTTGTCCCCTATGGTAGCATCTTTTGGATCATCTCCTCTTACCTGTTCTGGGACAACCTCATCTAGGGTGTTGTCTTCTAGGTTATATCTATTAGGGATATTGTGTATTAGAGATAAATTAGGGTTTATTGTTTTCTTGTATATATATCTTGGCCCATATTGTTTAGTTAACCTAAAGTCCGTGTCTATAGTTAACCTAAAAGCTAATGTCTATAGTTAATCTAATAGCCCATGATGTAATCTATATATACTCGTTGTCATTGTTAATAATATAATCCCTTCAATTAGTCTATTCCATTCATCTCAACATGGTATCAAGAGCTTCTTCAGGCTAACACCTCTTTTTCAATCCTCATGATCACACCTCCATCTCCGAGATTCAGGAATATTTTCCCATCTCCTAGATCCTATTTTTTTTCTTCTTCAAGCTAACGCCTCTTTTTCAATCCTCATGATCACACCTCCATCTCCGAGATTCAGGAATATTTTCCCATCTCCTAGATCCTATTTTTTTTCTTCTTCAAGCCAACGCCTCTTTTTCGATCCTCACGATCACACCTCCACTTACGAGATTCAGGAATATTATCCCATCTCCTAGATCCTATTTTTTTTCTTCTACAGGCTAACGCCTCTTTTTCGATCCTCACGATCACACTTCCATCTCCGAGATTCAGGGATATTTTCCCATCTCCTAAACCGAATGTTGGTTCTTCTACCTTTTCAAGATTAGGTATATTTGATCTCTTCTTCATTAAACCCTACAAAAAAAAAATCACACACATCCCTACATGCATCAACTCCTTCTGTTGTTTGCCTTCGATACTAAGGCTTATGCCTCGTTTATTTTTTTTCTGATCTCGGGATCACCAAAATACACCAAGATTTGGTTAGCAATACTGCTACCAATTCTTCTCCTCAAGTTGTTGCATACACACAGGAGGTCCTCTCTCTTCTGCAACAACTCATCAAGAACGAGACCACGTTCTTCCAAACCCAGGACGGTGAATCTTTCTCTTCTCCTCAAGTTGTTGCATACACCCAAGAGGTTCGCTCTCTTCTGCAACAACTCATTAAGAACGAGACCACGTTCTTCCAAACCCAAGAAGATGAATATTCTTCTTCTCCTCAAATTGTTGCATACGCCCAAGAAGTTCGCTCTGCAACAAATCATCAAGAACGAGACCACGTTCTTCCAAACCCAAGAAGATAAATCTTCTTCTTCTTCTCCTCGAGTTTTTGCATATGCCCAAGAGGGTTCGCTCTCTTCTCCAACAACTTACCCCCAACAATTTGGTAACTCATCAAAAACGAGATCACGTTCTTCCCCTATACTGCTTCACTCACCACGACTAGTAAGAAAATCGTTCATCTCACCTATACGATGCAGATCACACATAACTGCTTTGTTCGTTGCCCGTCCTTTGTCTCGGTTCTCATAGTAGACCATGTGTCGTCTACCGATCTCGTCCTCGTCTTCAACCACTTATGAACAAGATTGGAATTACCAATGGTGCTTCATCTTGAGGGGGCGTATTAGGGATATTGTTAGGAATAAAATGAGTTTTGATTATGATACCAAAACCCCCTTAGACATGCCTGAGTCAGAACATGTTTCAGGATTGTTGGAACATGTAGCTTAAGGATAGTTGAGAAGCTGGTATGTTAGGCAGCTCTTAGATTAACAAATGCACAAGTTGAGGGGGAACACATGCTTGGAAGTATACAAAGATCAAGTCCCCTCAAGGCTCAGAATTAAGATTGACCTTAAGTCTGCTGATGGACAACTGTGCTGATTAAGTCAACTCAGTTATAGAACAACCTATCTGAAGATCAAATGATTTAAATGCATCATCAAGACCAAGTCTGCTGAAGCATATATCAATGTTCAGAAGGTTTGTCCAGCAAGTTTGTCTCAACACAATTGAACCAGAACAGTTTGAAGAACAAGCCCAACTGTGCTGATGAGGTCAAGACTACTTATCCAATGCCATGAATGCACAAAGACCTATCCTAAGATGAATGGAAAGTACAAAGAGCCAAGTCATCTGAAGAGCAAGCCAATAGTACTGATAAGCAAAGTCTGCTGATCTTGATAAGCAGAGTTGTCCAAGTGATAAGGAAGGTTGTTCTTATCTAAGGACCAATGATCAGAAGGAATGTCCATGTTTGATCAAGTGTATCTTGAAGTCAGACATTGGGAAGAGTTCTTCAAAGTCAAGATAAAATGCTTACAACCGTTTACTTCCCAAATTAAGGACATGTCACTATCAAGAAACTGTCTTCCAGTTGCAGAGTTCAAGGAAGACATTTATAGACAATTGAGGATGTCTCTCCAACGGGCAAATCCTCAATTTAGTCTATAAATACAGAAGTGTGAAGACTATTTGAAGCATCCAACTACAACCTGAGAACATCAACTATTCTGAAGCTTCAAAGTTCTTTAAAGACATTCTTAGTCTTTAAACACTTCATTTCTAAGCTGAACCTCATTGTATATCCATACAAAGCTTAGAGAGACATCCTATCCTTACACACTGAGCTCATTGTGAAGGATATCTCACCCTAGTTGGAACCAACATCAACCCTTATACCTTTCCAAAAGAGAGATAGAAGGTTGTTGTAGTAGAAGTGTAAGGAGTTCACTGTTAAGAGAAGAACAGTGCAATTCTGAGTTGAGAAAAGGGTATTAGGACTCTGATATCCTAGGGATCAAGGCACCAAGGAGTGGTGTGGTTGATCAAGTGCACCTTGGCACTATAAAACAAGTAATTCCAAGAGTGAAGGAATTATCCTGTTAAATCAGGGAAAGTGGATGTAGGAGCTTGAGTCTCTGAACCACTATAAACTCTTGTGTTGATTTACTTTCAAGCACTTACATTCATACAATACAACACACAAACTGACCTTTCAAAGATATATACTTAAGATTGCACAAAACAAGATTCGGACAAGTTCCCTGATAAACTGTGAAACTGTTAAGGTAATTTCAGAAATTAAAAGGAGTTTAAACTAAAGGGCCAACCACTAATTCCCCACATATAACTCCATTAGATAGTTATTCAACTAAGTACTCAATAGTACTTAGTAGTGTGATTATCTTTAAAGAGTTAATCATATCAGCAGAGTTGTCCAGGACATTCTTGCTGAAGTCTATTTGGTTAAAGTTGAAAAAGATTTGCATACAAGTGTATTCCCCCCCCCCCCCCATACACTTGTTATATACTCCTTTCAGGACCAACATATATTGTGTATTAGAGATAAATTAGGGTTTATTGTTTCCTTGTATATCTTGGCCCATATTGTTTAGTTAACCTAAAGTTCGTGTCTATAGTTAACCTAATAACCCATGATGTAATCTATATATACTCATTCTCATTGTTAATAATATAATCCCTTCAATTAGTCTATTCCATTCATCTCAACAATATCAACTGGGTTACCTACCTCCTCTGGTGCTAACTCATCTGATCCTAGAAACTCCACCTCAGCTAAGAAACTCTCTTTTGACTCATTTGCAGTTTTTCCATCCAGGTCATTAGAATTTCCATTTTGAGGATATCCCATTATCTTTTCATTAAAATCAGCATCTCTGTTGATAATGAGTTTCTTATGACCTGGTTCAAGGCACCACATTCTATAGCCCTTGACACCTTTAGGATAGCCAATGAATATACATTTCCGAGCCCTTGGCTCTAGCTTATCCTGTCTTATATGGGCATAAGCTTGACATCCAAACACTTTAAGTTTTTAATAATCACTCAGCTTGCCATATCATATCTCATATAGTGTTTTACCTTCTAAAGTAAATGGGGGTGGGGGTGGGGGGGGGGGGTTGTTTATCAAATAACAAGCAGTGCACACACCTTCTCCCTAAAAGATTTTAGGTAACTTAGCATCAGCTAACATGCATCTGACCCGTTCTAGAATAGTCATGTTTATCCTCTCAGCTAATCAATTTTGTTGTGGATTTAGAGGGACAATTTTATATCTAGTGATGCCATTCTCTTTGCAAAATTCATTTAACTTATCTGATAGTTACTCAAGGCTATTATATGTCCTTAAATGTTTTAAAGACTTGCCTTACTTGTTCTCTATCTCAACTAGTCATTCCTTGAATTTTATAAAGGCCTCACTATTCTGTTTGAGAATGAACACCCAAACTTTTCTAGAATAATCATTTATAATGGACATAAAGTACTTACCTCCACCAAGTGTTTGTGTTCTTGATAGCCCCCATACATCTGAATGAACATAATCCAGCAGCTTAGTTGTGGTGTGCTCACCCTTCTGGAATGACTTCTTCTTGCCCTTGCCAGGAACACACAGCTCACAAAACTCCAGATTCTTGAATATCTTCTAAGAGAACACTCCCTTCTTAGATAACTCCATCAGACCCTCTCCCCCACATATGTCAATAATTTATGCCAAAGCATATCATCATCAGAAGTCATGGTTATATCAACTGCCCCTGTAATTGTCTCACCAATTAAAGAGTATAACTCATTTTTCTTCTTCCATTGAATCACTATCTTATCAGCTCTGGTAACCTGCAGATAACCACTTTCTGTCCTGAATTTATAACCCAGAGTGTTTAGTGTGCCAAGAGATATCAGGTTTCTCTTTAAATCTGGAACAAATCTGACATTGGTCAGGATCACATGTCTTCCATTAAACATCTTCACCCTTATAGTACCGATGCCCATAACAGTACATCTCTCATCATTTCCAAGAAGCACTGATCCACCATCTATTATCTCAAGGTTCTAAAACCAAGATTTTGTGGGACACATATGAAATGAACATCCATAATCCATTCATTGAATAGCTTGCTTTCTGTTATGCTCATCACTTCTGCACTTTCATATCCTTTTGCCTCAACTACATCAGCTTTGGGAGCTTCAGCAGGCTTCTTCATATCTGGAAAATCCTTGATGTTATGTCATTCCTTATGACATTTATAGCAAACCTTTTTGCCCATAAATCCATTCTTCTTATTAGTTGGCGTGGCATGACTCTTCTTGCCTTGCCCCTTCTTGTCATTCTTGAATTTGATGTTCAGGCCCTTACCATGGTTCTTGGCCTTCATAGAGGAGTTTGCCACATGCAAACTCTTGGTTTTCAGAATTGACAAAACTTCTTTGAACTTGGCTTTACCTTCCTTGGTAATCAATAGAACATATTTAAAGTTGTCATAGGAAGGTGGCAAGGCTTCTAGGAGTAGGAAAGATTTTTTATGGTCTTCCAAAGTAACACCCACTCTCTTAAGATCATTCACAGTTTGCATAAACTCAATTAGCTCATCAAGGGTTTTCTCATTGGACATCTTGTAGTTAGTGAGCTTCCTTTCCATGAAAATCTGATTTGACAAAGATTGTGTCAAATACAGATCATTCAATGTTCAAACACATCAACTACATCATTTTCCTTCATCACCTCTCTGAAAACATTGTCACCTAAACTCAGAACGACAATATTGTAAGCTTTCTCCATAAGCTCTTCTTTTTTGGCCTTATTTGCCGACGATGCAGTAGGGTCAAGAGGAACTAGGGCATCCTTTAGCCCATTGTGTGACAAGAGTTATTATTGAATGGTATAACTCCCTCAAAGGGCCATAGATGAATAAATCCATCTGCCACAAACCAATCAAACGATCTTCCATTATTTACCTAACTCAACTCCTCTTATTTATAGAGGTCTAATCGCCCCATCTAATAAAACATAAGAATTGACCTTTCTTTTATACACGTTTACAATTGGTGGTCGTCTATCAAATTATGTTTGAAAAAGTTTTCTTTCTTTTTCCCATAAGTTGACAGCGTAAGACCTTTAAGAATTGAAATTGAAAGAAGAAATCATTTCTTTAATTTGTGATTCAACTTGATCCGGATGCTTGAATAGTATAACATCAGCACTTCTTTTATCCTTACCAAATCAAAATTTGGATTTCCGACTCAATCAACCAAACTTCCTTTAATTTTATCTTTAGACATGCACAACCGTTGAAAATCGCCGATTATGGTTTGCTGAAAATCGGAATCGAAACCGAACCGGCAAATCGTCTCTTTTTTATTATTTTCTCCATTTTCGCTCGTGTTTTGTTTGTTTTAACTCATTTTTTTAGAATAAATAACTAGAATTGAATAAAAGTTATATAACTTAAATTTATAAGTACAAAATAGAAGAATTGTGTATTAAAAAAAAATGTTAAACCGACATTTTGCGGTTTGTCAAAATGTAAAACCAAAATCGAACCGCCAATTTTCAGTTATGGTTCAGTTTTTGAACTGTAACCGGCGATTAAAAACCGACGGTTTGGTGGTTTGCCGGTTAAATACTGCCCATGTCTACTCTTTCTCCGAAAATCCAAGGCAAGTAACTACTTCTCAGAAGTGCATTTAGGGATTAAATTTGGATCTCCCCACAAAAAAATGCAACACCCGAATGATTATTAGATCATAGGACTGAATTGTAGTAGTAAATTTTGGAAACCTATACTGAAACCCTCTTAAACAAACAGGCTGGAGATTTGAAAATCAACACGATTCACAAAGCAAAAGCAGTCATTTGGAATATTCAAGGCGTAGGCAACAGAATGCTGCTTCATTTTCTCAAGGGCATCCATCAATTTCGTGAAATCAACAACACAAAGAATCAGCTTCTGAAACAAAGAGACTGCATCTTGGGGCTGCCGGATATACCCAACATCAAATTTGTGTTTTGAGGAGGAAAAGCATTGTGAATCTCGAATTTTGAAAAGGAAATGGGGATACAAAAAAAGGTTCATAATATCATTGGGTTTTTCAGAAATAATTTCCGAGAAATTAACAAATTTTCGAAAAAAAATAATAATCAAACCCCGCCCCCACCCAGTAGAGACTTGCAGGTGGGACAGGGGACAGTGCCGCGGCGGTGCGAGAGGGGCGACGCGAGTTGCAGGTTGGGAGGGAACCGCGTAGCGGCGGAGGCGGGTGTATGGAGGGCTGCGGCAGCTCGATTGATGTATGGAGGACTGCGGCAGCTCGATTGATGTATGGAGGACTGCGGCAGCTCGATTGATGTATGGAGGGCAGCGACGGCAGCTCGCGATGGTGTATGGAGGGCGGCGGTGGCTCGATTGGTGTATATGGAGGGCGGCGGCGTTTCTATGGTGAGTAGGAGTGATTAGGGTTTACTAGTATCGTACGCGTGCGATGGTTAAATATATTTGTCGATAATCACTTATAAAAATAATTTTTATTAAAGGGATGTATTCAATTGGATTTTATTGAATTTTTTTGAATTTTAAAAAGTACGTGGAAATATAAAATTCACAGAGTTCATAGTTTTAGGATTTAGAAAATCAATAGACTCTATGCTTTGACTGACTTTTTTATTGATTTATATGGATTTTCATAGATTTGACAGGATTTTGAAATACACATTTTTTTATTGATTTACATGAATTTCTATAAACTACGCCGTTAAAACTATTTAAAACTATTGATGCAACGTATATCGAACACACTTGAATCCGAAGAAAGTTATGTAATCACAAGCGCTTGTGTTTGAAATGGAAACGGAGGTGGGTTTTGAAAATTGTGAATCGCGGCATGGCGAAGATGGAATAACTCACTTGCATCTGGGGTGACGACCTTGACTACCCTACCAAAATCACCCTACCAAAATCTTTTTAGATGATATCGAACCACGTGCTAACTTTAAGATCTCAAGAACATTGTGAATAAATGTTCTTGAGATCTTAAAGTTTGCATTAATGGTGGCGATCGAGAATATATTAATGGTGTCAACTGTGCTGATATATTATAATTTTTAAAGAGAAAACATAATTTTAAAATAAAGAGATGCTGTTAATGATTTTGTGGTTCAAAATACAACAAAAATGTCTGTTTTTTCTCTACTTTTCTGGGCGTGATAGTCATGAACCAGTTTTATAGTGTAAAATTCTGAAATAATAAAAAAATTTATAATGTTTTTGTGTTGTATATCTTTTTGTTTCAAATAATAAGTGCTTTCGAAGAAGACTAATGTAGTAGGTTAGTAGTTGAAATTTTGTTAGAAGAACAACACAGTTTTTTTTTTTTTCTTGCAATATTTGGTTTTTAGAAGAGATTTTGAATAGTGAAATTTATTTATATTTTTGAAGGAGAATCCAACAAAATCTATAGAGTATTAAAATCCATAGATTGTTGAATACCTAAAAATTTCTAAAGACTTTTTAAAATCCGTATTGAATACCTCAAAATTTTGATAGACTTTTAAAAATTCGGATTGAATACCCCATATTTTAATACACAGATTCATAAACATAGCCTTAGTCTTAGAGACAAATACTAAGTCGAGCATCAAAGTTGTGTTTGGATGAGAGGATTTGATTTGAAAAGACATTTCAAATAAAAGAATCTAAAAATTGGTAGATTTCAAATGACATGTTTGTAGTAAGTATTTTAAATTCTTACAATTCTAACTAAAAAAAGATATCAAGTATTTAAAATTCATTCATTTATTTTTTAATCCAAACAAGTGGAGTGGGTGACTTCATATCTGTTGATTTTTTAATTTTTTTTTTCTCTCGAGAAAGCATCTTTTGTACATTATAGATAGAGCCGGCAATTTGGGCCCGACCCGATGGGCCGGCCCGGCCAACCCGAAATCTAGTATGGGTTGGACTATAAAAATAGAGGCCCATATAGAATCGGGCCTATTTGACCCGACCCAATAGACTCGATGGGCCTAATGGGCTAGGTCGAATTTGGCCCGCCGGCCCATGGGCAGCCCATTTGGCCCGATCAATTTTTTTTCTTTAGGCAAATAAATAATTAAAATAAGTAAATTGCATTATTTTTAAATATTATTGTGTTTTTTTATTTTATTTTGACTTTGAAATTTGAACTTATAAATTGTTTATATAGTGTAATGTTATATTTTATGATTAAATTATATATTAATATATTAGTAATGTATATTTTTAATTATAATTATTTGTATAATTTTTGTTAAAAATATTTTAAAAAAAAAAAAATTTAGGGGCTGGACCGGCCCGCTAGCCCATCAGGCTTGGATGGGCTAGACTGGGCTCAAATTTTATAGGCCCGACTAAATCTTGAGCCGCCCCGATCCAACCCACGAACATCGCTGAACCCGATTGGCTGGGCTGGGCCGGACAGCCCGATTTACCAGCTCTAATTATAGATGCCCAAAATCAGGATTACCGAGTACACAAATATCATTTTTAGAACATATAGAAAACTCATGGTGCTTAGGGGTGAGATCTCCGTAAAGAAAAAAAAAAAACAGATTTTGATCATCATCTATCATTGTTGATAAAAAGATGAATATATATTCTTGTTCGTTTATTATTATATTTTAAAAGATGAATACATAATCACTGCTCCTGTTAGTAAATCTGTCATACTAACGAAGAAGCTGTTAGGGGATGTTTACTTTTGATTTTAAAACCCAAATTTTGGATTTCAAGATCCAAAACCCGTTTTACTTCGAGATTTAAAAACCTGTTTTCAAAATCAACTCAAAACCACCCTTATCAAACATATTGATTTGACATAAAGTTATATCTATATAATATTACTCCAATCATTATATTCTTTTTCAACAATAATATAATAATACTATAATAATATAATAATACAATAATATAATACATTTAATCAACTAATCATTATAATCTCACCAAACAATAATATAATAATACAAACTCATTCAATCTTACAATTTGATTTGACATAAAGTTAAATCCTTCACTATTCCAAAACCCAAAAGAAACACCCATATTATTCACTATTCCAAAACCCAAAAGAAACACCCATATTACTACTATTTATCGGGATTTCAAAAACCAGGATTTCAAAAATCTGGTTTTTAAAACCACCCAAAGCCCAAAAGAAACACCCCCTTAGTAAATCTACGGAGAAAAACATGTCATTGACTAACGAGAAAAGGTATTGAAGCTAGCCACCACTTTTTTCAAATTTTTATGAAATATAAATCATACCACTTTTTTCAAATTTTTATGAAATATAAAATTCACAAATTTTTATGAAATACAAAATTCACAAATGTTGAGTATGTACGAATAATCCGCAATAATGATAAGAGAAAAATATCTAGAATAGAAATGAAAGAAGAAAAATAAGTTTTTGAAATATTTTTAATCTGAATTGATAATTTTAAAGAGTTCTTTACAATTAATCTTGACAGGTTAATATGAATTGATAATTTTAGAGAGTTCTTTACAATTAATCTTCACCACAGATGTTAGTAAATGATCATGTCGAATAATTATAAATGGGGAATGAATTATAATAATTAACTATTTTGAAATAAGTTTCTATCAATCATTATACAAATTTGTTCAAAAAAGTCTAAAAAAAATCGAGTATAAAAGCAAGTTTGAATAATTTTCAACCACAGTAAATACAATAATTATAAACTAATTTGATTTTCTTTTACCATAATTATAAATTCAATTATTAATCTTCACCACATATGTTAGTAAATGATCATGCCCGAATAATTATAAATGGATAATAATTAACTATTTTGAAATAAGTTTCTATCAATCATTATACAAATTTCATATAAAAACTAGTAATTGAAATATTGTTAAAAAAAATCTGAAAAAAAAAAAAAAAAAGCAAAGTCTCAATAATTTCATATTTTCTTCAATGACTTTCTATTTCAAAATACTTGAAGACTTCAATCCTGACTTCCTATTTCAAAATCCTTTCTTCAATCCTGACTTCCTATTTCATAAGACTTCAATCCTGACTTCCTATTTCAAAATCCTTCCCAAGTGAAATCCTTGGAACTCCCACCATGAAGACTTCAAATACTGACTTCTTATTTCAAAATCCCTTTTTCAAAATCCAAACATATGAAATCCAAATATATAAAGTATTCCCCCAATTCCCTAGATAAAATTGATATGATATAATACTCCCTCAATTGGCAATCATCTGTACTCCCCCAATTGGCAATCCCACAATTCCCCGCAATCATCTGTACTCCCCCAATTGGCAATCCCACAATTCCCCGGATCCCCGGATGATTTGGCAATCATCCGTCATCTATGTACGATGAGTACTCCCTAAATGCTAGATTAAAGTACTCATACCTAAATGAGACTGATACTCATAGCTAGATGAGATTGATATGGACTCCCCAAGACTGTTATGGACTCCCCTCCCCAAGACTGATATGGCAATTGGCGGACTCGTACTCAATTGGCTATGGACTCCCCAATTGGCCATATCTACCGTACTCCCTAAATGTCCCTAAATGACCTAAATGACTCTGGATGACTCTGGCTATGGACTCCCCCAATTGATATCTACAGTACTCCCTAGTCGATATATGGACTCCCCCAATTGGCTATGGACTTCCCCAATTCACAATCATCTACCGTCCCTATTTGCACTGGATCATCAAGATCAGGATGACGCTAAGAAACAAGTCCAAGAAAACAAGCTTTTCCTTAACTTTTCTTGAATAAATCGTGTGCCATTTTTGACAAATAGACCTAGTAAATCCACAAAATAAAAAATATAAAAATAAATTAATGAAACTATACCATTAATAATTAAAATTCATGCAACATCATCCTAATATTAACCAAATTAAAATCTAAGAGCATATTAGTAAAATTAAAATGTAAATTAATACAAGCACAAAACACACATTAAAACATATATAAATTAAATTATCATAAAAATTGAACTTACCACAAAAGTATAAGTAACTTCATTTCATTAAGCTCACACAGTATCACCAATTTCACCAAAAATTCTTCAGCCTCGACCTTTCCTTCCAAGAAAAGTCCTTTGACGGGAGCAATCGTGGTTGCAATATTAAGTTTATAACAACGCTTGACAAGGCTGCCTAAAACTGAAAACGCGAAATCAACACGATTCACAAAGCAAAAGCAGTCAATTGGAATATTCAAGGCGTAGCGGGCTTGGAGTGTAGGACAAGTTTGATCCTAACGGGCCTGGAGTGGGGAGCAAGTCTTTTCCTAATAGGCTTAGGTTTAATTATGGTAAGTTTGTTCCTAATTGCTTGGAGTAGAGAACAAGTCTTTTCCTAATAAGATTAGGGTTAATTATGGTAAGTTTTCTATTATAAATAGATGTTCTCTCATTGTAATCAGTATCCGAAAAACATAGTGCAATACCTGGCTTGGCATCGCCCCCAGACGTAGTCGTAAGACGAACTGGGTAAACAAATCTCGTGTTATTTTCTTTTCGTCATCGTGTGCGTGTGTTTATTTCCTAACACAGAATGCTGCTTCATTTTCTCAAGGGCATCCATCAATTTCGTGAAATCAACAACACAAAGAATCAGCTTCTGAAACAAAGAGACTGCATCTTGGGGCTGCCGGATATACCCAACATCAAATCTGTGTTTTGAGGAGGAAAAGCATTGTGAATCTCGAATTTTGAAAAGGAAATGGGGATACAAAAAAAGGTTCATAATATCATTAGGTTTTTCAGAAATAATTTCCGAGAAATTAACAAATTTTCGAAAAAAAATAATAATCAAACCCCGCCCCCACCCAGTAGAGACTTGCAGGTGGGACAGGGGACAGTGCCGCGGCGGTGCGAGAGGGGCGACGCGAGTTGCAGGTTGGGAGGGAACCGCGTAGCGGCGGAGGCGGGTGTATGGAGGGCTGCGGCAGCTCGATTGATGTATGGAGGGCAGCGACGGCAGCTCGCGATGGTGTATGGAGGGCGGCGGTGGCTCGATTGGTGTATATGGAGGGCGGCGGCGTTTCTATGGTGAGTAGGAGTGATTAGGGTTTACTAGTATTGTACGCGTGCGATGGTTAAATATATTTGTCGATAATCACTTATAAAAATAATTTTTATTAAAGGGATGTATTCAATTGGATTTTATTGAATTGTTTTTTGACTTTAAAAAGTACGTGGAAATATAAAATTCACAGAGTTCATAGTTTAAGGATTTAGAAAATCAATAGACTCTATGCAGAGTTTGACTGACTTTTTTATTGATTTATATGGATTTTCATAGATTTGACAGGATTTTGAAATACACATTTTTTTATTGATTTACATGAATTTCTATATACTACGCCCTTAAAACTATTTAAAACTATTTAAAACTATTGATGCAACGTATATCGAACACACTTGTATCCGAAGAAAGTTATGTAATCACAAGCGCTTGTGTTTGAAATGGAAACGGAGGTGGGTTTTGAAAATTGTGAATCGCGGCATGGCGAAGATTGAATAACTCACTTGCATCTGGGGTGACGACCTTGACTACCAAAATCTTTTTAGATGATATCGAACACCACGTGCTAACTTTAAGATCTCAAGAACATTGTGAATAAATGTTCTTGAGATCTTAAAGTAAATGAGGTTGGAGGATCTGATTGTTCGTCTGAGAATTGAAGAGGACAATAGAAAAAGATAAGGAAAGGGACATGCCCTTCAAATTGAAGTCAAGGCCAACCTGATGGAACAAGAGGGTCCATCAAAGAAAAGGAAATGTCCCAACGAGTCTGCTGCCAACACAACGAAGTTTGTGAAGGGGAAGGGTCCTGCCCCAAAGCAGAAATTCACTGGAAATTGCTACAGGTGTGGGAAACCAAACCACAAGTCCAGTGAGTGTCGTCAACCCCGTCGTGACGACAAGGGAAAAGGCAAGCAGAAAGTACAAGATTCTGTGAACCTTACTTATTTGGACATGTCTGCAGTGGTGACTGAGGTCAACATGGTGGATAATAAGAAGGAGTGGTTTGTGGACACTGGTGCCACCTGCCACGTTTGCTTGGAGAGGTCTGCATTCACCAACTATTCTCCCACTGATGGGAGAAAGCTGTTCATGGGCAACCAAGCCTCATCTGAAGTGGCTGGAACTGGGTCAGTGGTGCTGAAGCTGACATCTGGAAAAGAGCTAACCTTGAAGAACATGCTGCATGTCCCAGACCTTTGGAACGAGGTCTCTTCTAGTTAGCAGTCAATTTAGACTAGTCTTTGAGTCTGATAAGATAGTTCTAAGTAAGTTTGGTCACTTTCTCGGGAAGGGTTATCTCGAGAATGGTTTATTTAAGTTAAGCACAATGGTTGTAAGCCCCAAAGGCAAACAACGTTGTTAATGAAATTGCTTCTACTTCTGCTTATATCGTTGAGTGTTCCTCTTTATGGCATTTTAGATTAGGACATGTGAATTTAAAACCCATAAAACGTTTAGTAAATCTCGATTTACTTAAAATTGACAACGTTGATACATCCAAACGATGTGAAATTTGCACGGAAGCAAAAATGACCAAACTACCATTTAAAACTGTTGAAAGGAACACTGCCTCTCTAGAATTAATTCACACGGATGTATGTGATTTGAAATTTGTACAAACTAGAGGAGGGAAAAAATATTTTATTACTTTCATAGACGACTGTACAAGATTCTTCTACGTTTATCTTTTAAGAAGTAAAGACGAAGCTATAAAAGCTTTTAAACGTTATAAAAATGAAGTAGAGAATCAATTAAACACTCGAATTAAATCAATTCGCAGTGATAGAGGTGGAGAATATGTAGCTCCGTTTGAACAATTATGTGTTGAAACAGGAATAATTCATCAAACGACAGCCCCTTACTCACCTCAGTCTAATGGTGTTGCGGAAAGGAAAAACCGAACACTAAAAGAGATGATGAACGCTATGTTAATCAGCTCTGGTTTACCTCAGAACTTGTGGGGCGAGGCCATTATGTCGGCTAACCACATTCTGAACAAGATTCCACAAAAAACTAAGGATCAAACCCCTTATGAAGTATGGAGGAAACGAAAACCTTCATACAAATACCTCAAAGTGTGGGGGTGTTTGGCTAAGGTTGAAGTACCACTTCTTAAACAAGTTAAAATCGGCCATAAAACAGTCGATTGTATCTTTATAGGATATGCTTCAAACAGTAGTGTCTATCGATTTCTGATTCACAAATCTAAAATACCTGATATGACAGAAGGTACTACAATTGAGTCAATGAACGCTGTGTTCTTTGAAAATATTTTCCAGTTTAAGGAAAAATAGGAAGTGAGTTCGAATAAAAGAACTCATGAAGCAACAGATGACACTGCTGGTCCTTCCACTCAAGAGAGTGAAGAACCAAGACGCAGTAAGAGAGCTAGAATTAATAAGGATTTTGGTTCAGACTTCATTACTTATGTTTTGGAGAAAGATGAACATAAAACTATCAAAGAAGCTATGGCAAGACCAGATGCACCCCTCTGGAAGGAAGCCAAAAAGTGAATACGATTCAATTCTGCTAAATCACACATGGGAGTTGGTTGATCTTCCTAAAGGTTGCAAGCCCTTAGGATGCAAGTGGATCCTTAGAAGAAAGTACAAAGCAGATGGATCTGTTGACAAATACAAAGCTCGTCTTGCTGCAAAGGGTTTTAAACAAAATGAAGGGTATGATTTCTTCGATACATATTCATCAGTGACAAGAATCACCTCCATTAGTGTATTAGTCGCGATTGTTGCATTGCACAATCTCGAAATACACAAAATGGACGTTAAGACTGCGTTTCTTAATGGTGAGATGGATGCTGAAATATACATGGATCAACCTGAAGGATATGTTGCTCCTGAAAACGAGAAAAAGGTGTGCAAACTCATTCGATCACTGTATGGACTTAAGCAAGCCCCAAAACAGTGGCATTTGAAATTTGACAATACGATGTTGTCAAATGGGTTTCGAATTAACGAATGTGATAAGTGTGTACATGTGAAAGATACACCAAATGGATTTGTTATCGTATGCTTATATGTCGATTACATGTTAATCATGTGTAACAATCACAATATCATAGTTAATACGAATAACATGCATGTTAAGTAAAAACATTGACATGAAAGACATAGGATTAGCAGATGTGATTCTTGGAATCAAGATAGAGAAAACGTCTGATGGAATTTCCTTGACACAATCTCACTATGTGGAGAAGGTACTAAAGAAATTTAACGCCTTTGACGATCCGCCTACTAAGACACCTTTGGAACTGAATGTTCACTTGAAAAAGAATAGAGGAGAACCAGTAGCTCAACTGGAATACGCAAGGATCATTGGAAGTGTGATGTACATTACAAACTGTACACGCCCTAATCTTGCATGTTCGGTAAACAAGCTGAGTCAATATACGAACAATCCAAGTCAAGAGCACTGGAAAGCACTGAAAAGGGTCCTAAGATACTTGAAGTACACCATTGAATAAGGGCTTCACTATACGAGACATCCAGTTGTAGTCGAACGATACAGTGATGCAAATTGGATATCAGACACTAAAGACTCGTTATCCACTAGTGGATATGTATTCACTATTGGAGGAGCAGCAGTGTCGTGGAGGTCCAAGAAACAAACGTGTATTGTCCGTTCCACAATGGAATCATAATTTATCGCTTTAGACCTAGCCAGTGTAGAGGCTGAATGGCTGCGTAACTTTCTGGAAGACATTCCATGTTGGAACAAACCAATACCTTCTGTGACGGTACACTGTGACAGTCAAGCTGCTAATGGCAGAGCTATGAATGTCATATACAACGGAAAGTCGAGACACATACGTCGTCGACACAACTCCGTTAGAGAATTGGACTCAACTGGAGTAATGTCCATTGGTTATGTGAAATCAAAGGACAATATAGCGGATCCGCTCACGAAGAGCATAAACCGAGATCAATTGAACAAGCTGGTAGAAGGAATGGGTCTAAAACCCACAAGAAAAACCAAAACAGTGGAAACCCAACCATGATGACTGGAGATCCCAAGAACTTGGTTCAATGGGAAAACGAAAGTGTGGAAGTTAGTGATACAACACTTGAAAAACACGATTATTCCTGACAACACTATCTCAAGTGTTAACAACCCGTAAGATGTGGTAAAGGTTGAGTCTTCAACTCTTAATGATTCCTAGAGTATAACGGGTTACTCGAGAGGAGATCACCTATATAAATGAGAAGTGAGGGCCGCTTCGACCAAACATTTATGAACACAAAGGACGTCCATGGCCAACACGGACAAAAACGTGAGAACGTTACGAAGACGAGATTGAAGTGTGTTGACATTGTTGATTAGGTATACACTATGGAGGATTAGTTCAAGGCACTGCGTCCACTAAGCCGTCGATGTACCCGATAGTGTTTGGCTACGGAAAGTTCAAAGACAAAAACTACTTTTCTAGATGCACAGAGATCTCAATCGAACTAAACACTGAGTCTGATGTTGTATAGACACGATTTTCACTCATGTGAGGGATTGTTGGAATTAATGTGAGAGTTTTTGACACCCTTATCTAATTAATTAATTAGAAGGACTAAACGTTAATTATAAAATAATTAAACGTGACATAGTCGATCTACTCGCGGAGTAGATGAACGTGGTATATTTAATATCTCAAAACCGAGTTAAGGTGAGTGAGAAATTAATTAATGAAGTTGAATGTTTCAACTTGAGTTTGAGGTGTGGGAATGTGAAGGGTCGCATGTCCCACATAGAAATCTATAAAACATTTAAAGGTTAAAAAGGTATTGAAGTAGGAATAAAGTTCAACCATGTATTAGGGGTACACTCCCCAAAGGGCCACACGCGCGCCCGCGCCCGCCCGTCCGGCTCTGCTCGGCTCGGCTTCGGCAATTGGTCTTTGGGGCCCGCCTATCTTTTTGCAGACCCAAAAACTCCGAAAGCCCATTCGGTCTTTGGAATCCTCAGACTTGGTCTCCAAGGACCTCTCCACATTTTGCGATTTTTTCGCACCCTACCCACGCACGAATTCTGCAACCACCTAGGGTTTTATCTGCCTATAAATACCAGGCTCTCCCCTCATTATTTTTCATGCTGAAATTTTCGGCCCTCTTCTCTTCTTCTGCAGTGTTGTGCTCTCCAAAGCCATACACTATTCTCGTTGCCGAAATATTTTTCCGTGTGTTGCCGGAATATTTTCCGTGTGTGTTCAGTTCGTACCTAGTACGTTCGTGGCTTTCTTTCAGTGGTGCTACTGATTGATTAAGCGAAGTCGTTTTACCTTTGGGAACAGAGCGCCATACCAATCGAGCACTACCTGGGCGTATTCTGTTCTACGGGAAAAGGGTTTCCCTTGACTCGACTTGTGTTATCAGATTCTTCGATATTGCAGTATACCCATATCATGCGTAAAGTTTCCTACAAAACTTCCGCTTCTTCTATCTTTCTCAAACTCAATCAAGTTATTCTTCTCCCCTTCTCAAAATCAATAGAGTTCTTCTTCTACGTCTTTCTCACTTCTCAAACTCAATCAAGTTCTTCTACTCTAACCCTAAAAATCAAAATCCCCTAAAAATCATCCAAATCTGGTGGTTTATTTCTTCAGGAATTTTCAATTATTGAATAATTTTGTTATTTTATTCAACTAGTTCGAGGACTACCATTTATATGCTTTATGGGAGAGGAAAATATTCTTAAAAAATATTCTATTAATTAATGTGTTTAACACTAATATTACTGCAACAAAAATATTCTGAAAAAATATATTTAGCATACTAAAAGTCATAGTTAGACTGTCTATAATGTACAAAACATTTACAATTATAGGCTATAAGTATCCAAGTCACTTCCACTACCACTCCTTCCACCTCTTATTCTACCATTGAACTGTTGCGGGCTTCACCACCTCCTCTTCTGCAACCAGGCGCCTGGAAGAATGAATATAACAATATAGTTATAAGAAATATACAAATATTTAATAAAATAAGAAACTTACCCTCATATATATAATAGTGCCAGAGGCTTCACAAATCAATACACTGGTCTTTTGAAATCCTTTGTATGGGACAATTTTTGCATTACATACAAAGCAAGTCATTTGTATCCCATGTCTTGTCAATTTTGTAGAATTTTTAGGATTTTCCTGAAGACCCCTCTTCCTCATCTTCCACATCCTTCTACCATTCAAGGGTTGAATGTTTGACCTATCAAATGTACCTATATATATATATATATATATATATTTAGGATTTTTTACAAAAAATATATTATTTTTTTTTTGCAAATTTTTAGTGTTAGATTATATTCTTATAATTTTGATTTTTAGGGTTAGAAGAGAAGAACTTGGAGTTTTAGAGGTGAGAAAGATGTAGAAGAAGAAGAACTTTGAGTTTGAGAAGCTGAGAAAGACGTAGAAGAAGCGAAAGTTTTATTTTTATTTTTATACAATTTTATTTTTATTTTATATAAAATTTAATGGAAATTATTGTAAATTTATATTATATATTTAGTAATTAGAATGGAAATGATAGAAATTGAATAATAAATTTACCTCTCTCTTCATTCCATAACCAACGACGACTAAACATTAATGCCTCAACAGTAGTTGGATTGAGTCTATTGCGATGAGGACTAATCAATCGACCACTGTCACTAAAAGTTAATTCAGATGCAACGGTTGAAACCGGAATAGCTAAAATATCCATTGCCATCCTTTGTAAAAATGGATATTTAACCCCATCTGTTTTCCACCGATTAAGAATATCAAAATTTGAAGCTCTTGTCAAGACGACTTCATTCAAATACATGTCCAACTTCGAAGTTCTTGACAATAGAGAAGGATCTGAACTTGAAGCCATCCATTTGTCATACATGCCCAACGTGTCTGTATCAAGTGCATCATTTGTTGGACTAGAAATACTAGATGAGGTCATTCCCGTATCCAATGTTTCACTCAAATTCTCACCAAATGCTGTAGTCTGGTACTCAATCAACAAATCATAACAACTTCTACTAAAAGTGTGTTGTATAATGTTTAAGTAAAAACAGATTAATGTTGCATTGGATGTTGAGATAAATAGTGCAACACTGACTCTAACAGAATATCCGAAATAATGACACACAGCGGAAGACTTGAAACACTAAAAACAAACGAGACACAATGAAATATTTTTAACATAGATTTTATAAATAAAAATCTATGTTAGCCTTATAGCGAAATATCAATACTTATCTTCAAGTACAAATGTTGTGTGAAATGTTACAACAATAACCTTCACAACTAAAACTATAAACAGGGTAGGTGCCTTGTTTTGAAAACGAACTAAGTGTATAAATTATACACTATTGAAATGTTA
Source organism: Galeopsis tetrahit (assembly GCA_963675135.1). NCBI lineage: Eukaryota > Viridiplantae > Streptophyta > Magnoliopsida > Lamiales > Lamiaceae > Galeopsis > Galeopsis tetrahit. The sequence continues at coordinate 57,154,313 of OY776124.1, read as the reverse complement.
GTCTATCTATGATTGCACTCTCAATAGATAAGAAAAGCACACAACCATACGGGTGGGATACTTCGTATGAACTAAAACGTATAACTACTGGCCACAATTCCTAACTGGGATGAACGCTCAGTCTAGGAGATTGATCGAATAGAATACACTGAATTATGAAGCCTTCCTTTGGTATTTATAGAGTGGGGTGCGAATTCTAGAGGCTTCCATCTTGAGATCCTATTTTTTAGGAACTCAACTTTCATGATCTTTCTAGATCCTTCTTGCATGTTCCAGGTCGTTCTAAACTGCTTCCAGCCTCTTCTAGCTCTTCTAGCACGTTCTGCAATGTTCTGAAATTTTCTAGGTTCCAGATTCTTGTAGAAGCTTCTAGATCCTGCCAGAAATGCGACAGCATTTAGATCAACATTTAATGCAACACTTTAGAAAGGACTTAGAAAAAATCTCGGAAGGTCAAATTAAGATGTTGTTGAGAATGTTGATACATTTAAGAATTCACAATATCTACAATCTCCCCCAATTTGACCTTTCGACTACAACACACCTGATGTACATATATTTCTATACATACTCAGTTTTATGTACTTAGTTGAGGTTGACATCATTGCTAAGCACTAGTCAAGACAATACCTGTTGTAATCGTTGGATCAAACCAAATGAAGATCAAGCATAATCTTACAATGATCCGTGCCATAAGATCAAGATAATTTTATCCAAAACCAAATAAGTATAGACAGTACACTTATTCACAACATAAGTAATTTACTGAAATCATAAGTTGAACTTAAGATTTGAGTAAGATACTAAAACAAAATCAGAGCAAAAAAAAAAAAAAAAACAACAAACAACATAACAGAGCAAAATAGAAAGACAAAAATAAGACAAAACAACCTGCAGTAAACATATGATAACCTGTAAACAGATTAAGCAACAAGCAGTAAACAATATCATCAAGTGCAACCATAATTAAGCAAGTTGTATAACAAACATAAGTAAAAACAAATAAACATCCTATCACCTAGAAATAAATAACAATTGTATCAGAATTTCAGAATTTAACTTAAACCCCAATTACAGAGATTGAAACTGAATAAATGGCATAAAATGTTGTGGTAACAGCTGCAACATCAGATTCCTGCACAATTGCCATTATGAATTCAGATCTCCCCCTGTCTTGTAGCTTCTTCTTGTTCATCAGTGGAGATCACCATATAAAGTCTCCATCTCAGCAGCATCATCATCATCCTCTACTTCTTCAAGAAAGAAAGTAGATGCAAAGTGTGCAACTACATCAGTCACTGCAGCATCTCCAGCATCAGGTCCTCCACCAGCTACATCAGTAGCAGCTGTAACTCCCTCAGTCATTTCTTCAATTACCACATTGGAGTTAGATGGTGGTGGTACTCCCCATGTTGTAGTGGAAAGCATATTGGTCCACCTGTCCTTTAGGAACTGGAGCTCTTCAATAGATTCCTGCTAGTGTTGGAGCTGAAGTTTGATGAATCCCTGTGAAACACAAACATTATCAGAAATGTTGATACAGATGTTCTCAACATTTGGGGGTGCATTCGGAGGCTGCGCAGAAGTAGGGTGAAGAAGACGGATGAAGCAATGTAGCTTCGATTTGGTCAGAGATGAACGAGAGAGGCAGCGTCGATCCGAGTGTTGCAGGCGAGCGACATTGATGTCGGGGAAACTCCTGGATCGCGAACGCAAGAGAGATTGATCGAAGCAGTCGCGCTGGTGGTCGTAACGAGGAGAGGATTTCGGCCGCCATGGATCGTGGCCGAGATGGAAGATTATGTCGATTGTCAAGGAAGTGAAGAATCGCAATTGCGATTCAAGAAGGGGTCTCGGGCTTTAGCGGCTGAGACGGAAGCGCCGCCGTCGTCGTCGAGGGGGTGGTCGGGCATGGTGGTGGCTGGGTCACCCGCCGATAGGCATGGATTTCCGGCAAGTCCTTTACTTATCAAATTAAAATTGAAATTTATAGGTGCACCGCAGACCGACTATAATAAAATCATACCTATAATATTATTTTGTATTAAAATTTTAAAAATACACATGCAAAAAATGGAAAAGAAAGGCAGGAAAAGAAAAAAAGGAAAAGAAAAAAAAAACGAAGAAATAAAAAAATTGGAAAAAAAATTGATAATGGGAAGAAAAAAGAAAAAAATTGAGATTTGTGGCTAATTTCAATAGTTTTTTATTAATTATATTTTTACAAAAAAATTTAAAAATATGGGTGACTTGGTGGTGAATTGATTTTTTAGAGTTTATTTTATTATATTTTGTGTAAATTAATAAAAGGATAATATATATAGTCTTTTAAATGTGATTATTTTTTTAAAAATATTTTGGGGTGAACTTATAAAATGTGCGAGTGCAGATAATCGTGGTAAAACAATAATTTGGGGGTAAACTCATAAAATGTGTGTGTACAGATAAGTGTGATAAAAAATAATTTGGGGGTGAACTCATAAAATGAGCGGGTGTAGATAACCGTTGTAAAAAAGAAATGATTTGAGTGTGAACTTATTAAATGAGTGGGTGCAGATAACTGTAGTAAAAATATGATTAAGGGGTGAATTCATTAAATTAGCGGGTGCAGATAACTATAATAAAAATATAATTAAGGGTGAACTCATTAAATTAGTGTACATGTAAAATATAAATAAAAAATTGAAATTGAAACTAGGAGTAGGAGAGAATATGGCTTTCCTTAGTTTGTTATTTGAATTATTATTTATTTGTTAGTTTCTTTTTCGAATTATATAGCTTCGATTTAATTATCTCCTAGGCCCGTAGCTTATATATTAATTAATTAAGACTTGATTGACCATGTTGAGTACCTGATACTCGTTAATACATTACCACTTTTGTTAAAAAAAATTACTACCTCAATTTTTTAATAAGTATCATTTTGACTTTTTTCAACAAATTAAGATTATGGACTGTGGTCTATACTACTCTTAATTAATTATAACTAATTTTAATATAGAAATTTTATTTAATAAAAAATGTGATCAGAATGTAGCTAGTATTCATAAATCAAACTAATTTTGGTATAAGCAATTTTGGTGGAATTTATTTATGAAATATATTTATGGTAAATGAATGAGGGTAAAATAGTCAAAATTAAAGAAAAAACCTTAAAATGACACTTGTTTTAAAATTAGTTAAAAAGTCAAAGTGACATTTATTAAAAAATGGAGGGAGTATTCATTAAGGCTTTTGATTACATTGTTGATTAATTATTATTATTATTATTATTATGGACTATTATTGGAATATTTTATGTCCTCTCAATTGTTCTTTGTGTTCTTCAATTTTCTCTCTCAATTACTTATTATTCTGCAAGTGTATAACTATTTTAAAGAAAAATAAATATAATGTTCGTAACATTTCAATGTATAAGGCATACCCATCAATGTTAATGTATACTCCTTCCTATTCTCTTTTTGCATGACGTTTTGCCATTTACACTAATTTTAATAAAAAAAATTATACCCAAATTAATTTTATTAAATAATTATTTTACATTCCAATGCAATTGTTATCTGATTTAAAGTCTCTGTCTTTATATTTTATTCTTAAAAGTTAAATATTTTATTATTAAAATTGCGTGGTTGATTTGGAATTAAAGCCCACCAATCTGGTGTTATATTTTATTATACGCCAGTCTTTAGTACGTAGTATTTTTTTTATTTTTTTTTTAGGTAAAGCCCACCAATTTGGTAGTTATGGAAAATTAATTATAGTAAACGTAGGGGTTGTTTAAATACTTATCATATTGTGGTCTTGTGTGAGACCAGTTCCACGGATCTCATTTCGTCACACGAATCCTTATTTTAACCCATCAATCCATTCACTGCAATCGCATCTCATACGGTGACATTCGGACTCCTGTTCAGCGCCTAAGCAGCTAAAGCCCATGCCAATACTTGTGTTAAGCCCACGTACAGGCAGGCCCCATTCAATATTTAAAAAAATAAAAAAAGTTATTCTTATTTTTTTAATAAATTAAAAAATAAATGAATTCAAATAAAATAAAATATAAAATATAGGAGTAGTTATTAGAGAATGGAGATGGTCTTAGGTGAGATCGTCTCATATATCTCAATCCGTAAAATGGGTATTTCTTAACTCGATGTAAAAAGTGATAATGTTTAAGAAAAAGTGATTATCACGGGTATTCCTTAACCCGATATAAAAAGTGATAATGTTTAAGTAAAAAGTGACGATCACTTTTATTAAAAATATTATCACTTTTTACTTAAAATTGGATCTAAAACGGAACCTTCATCAGTTGAATGGAATTTGGGGTCACCCCTACAAAAAGTTGTCCCGAGATAAGGATATTGGGACCCCCCATCTACGAGCCTCCATCAATCACACGTTTGACATCCATCAAATGGTTAAATTGGACAATATATAAACCGCCCGTCCCCCACATCTTTATTTGTAACCCCCTAACCGGCCTCCATAGGCTAGCAATACGGTTGCGCAAGAAGTTGAAAGAGAGATTAGGATCAGTCAGAAATCTACCCACCAGGCTCAGGTTCACATCTCCATCAACGGCTCCCAGATCGCATTCCCCAAATACCAACTCATCATCTTCATCGGAGATATTTAGATTTTCCATGATAGAATGATCATTCACGATACCTTGTTAAATACTCGCACAAGACCAATCAAAACGCAAATCCCAAAAGATCTGACTAATGAAGAGAATCTCAGATTTCAAGCGATTAAGAGAATCCAAAAGATACGGCTCTCAACAACGAAGAGAATTCCACTAACACCCTATATTCTCACATTTAAATATATATATATATATATATATATATATAATTACTTACTCCCCCTCTGTTCCTCAAAAGTTTTCATACTTTCCTTTTTAGTTTGTTCCTCAAAAGTTTGCATACCTATAAGGAAACATTCATCACAGTCCACACCCTCAGAATATACACATATTTACCCTTCATGCCATTACTTTTGGAGCCCATCATATATACACTCAATCCAACTACTTTATTTACTTTATATATAAAAATTTACAAAGAATCAAATAAAAAAAGAAAGAAAAAGATGTAGGTGCGATTCCACCTTTTAGTAGGTGAGATTTTCACACCCCATAGGTGCGATTTCACACACCTATTAAAATTAAAAAAAAAAAATTAAGTGTGTCTCCATTTTTCGTTGGGAAAATCAATTGCTTTGCCCAAGCCCATTCATCCTTGTGATATATGGGTTTTGCTCCTCTCACTCAGGGCTATCCATCTATACCGTCATCGAGACAAGCGAAGCAACGGATTACAACCAGTATTTTTTGGTTTAGTCTTCTTGTCTTCATGACTCTTGTCTTCACAACTCTTGGTTCTCAGGTCAGTTGACATAGATTTTAAAAAATACTCTCTCCTTCCCGTAATTACTTGCACACTTTTTTTATTGGGACGTCCCAAAATTACTTGCACACTCTTTATATGAAAATACCCCACAAAATTAATAACCTCACAACATCATTTTATTTTCAAATTTGCCACTCCTCTTTTTCCATACATTTCACTTTACACATCATCAAATTACCTAAAATACCCCTCATTTATCTTACATCATCAACAACTAAATCCACTTTTCTTAAACAACATGCCGGTCAAACTATGCAAGTTATCCCGAGACGGAGGGAGTATATTCTGTTGGGAATAAAATGAGATGTGTTTTGATCTAATACCAAAACCCCCTGAGACATGCCTAAGTCAATATAAATATGTTCTAGGAATGTTAGAACATATAGAATACAGGCTAGATGAGAAGCTGAAGTGTTAGGCAGATCTTAGACAATTAGATGCACAATTTGAGGGGGAACCTATGCTTTGAAGATGATCAAGATCAAGTCCCCTCAAGGCTCAAATTCTGGAACAATCACTTAAGAGCAAGGACACTCTATGGAAAACCAAATGCACTGATCAGGAGAGTTGTCCAGAGAAAGTGTCTTATGCAAGAACAAGAATATAAAGCTCAAAAGGACAAGTCCAATAAGATGATCTGATCAGAAGAGTTGTCCAGAGAAAGTGTCCATATGCAAAATTGGTAAAATCAAAAGGACAAGCTTAATGACACTGGTCAGCAGAGTTGTCCAAAGAAGCTAGAACAACTTTACCTAGCTCTAAAGCACAAGACTACTCAAAGGTTTTTGATCAGGAGAGTTGTCCAGAGAAGCCAACTCTATGTGTAAAGTGCTCTGATGCTAAAAGACCAAATATGCTGATCAGAAGAGTTGTCCAGAAGAGTTGTCTCAGCATGATTGAATCAGAACAGATGTTCTAAAGGTTGAAGGTCAACTATGCTGAAGAGAAAGAGACAACCACACCCTAAAGATCACCAAAGAAACAAGCTAAGATCACCTTGAAGTGAAATAAAGGGAAAGAGCCAAGTCATCTGAAGAAAAGCAAGCCAACCTTGCTGAAAAGCAAAACTGCTGATAGTGATAAGGAGAGTTGTCCAGTTGATAAGGAATGTTGTCCTATCATTGGATCAACCTTCAGAAGCCATGTCCAAGTCCTAACAAGAAGTCAAACATTGGGAAAAGTGCTGCAGAATGAAGACAAAGTCTTACAAGTCGTTTATTACCCAAATGAGGACATGTCACTATCAAGAATCTGTCTTCCAGTTTGAAGAACTCAAGGAAGACATTTATAGCAATTTGGGGCTGCCTCTCCAACGGGCAAATCCTCCATTTTGTCTATAAATACAGAAGTGTGAAGACCATTTGAAAGCATCCAACTAACCTCAACACAATCCAAAAAGGCTCAAAGTTCTTACAAGCTAGAGTGCTTTCAAAAGCTTTCAAAGACTATCTTAGTCTTCAAACACTTCATCTAAGCTGAACTTCATTGTATATCCATACACAAGCTTAGAGAGATATCCTATCCTTATACACTGATCTTCATTGTAAAGGATATCTCATTAGTTGGAACCTTACTTCAACCCTTACATCTTTCAAGAGTGAAAGTGAGAAGGTTGTAGTAGTAGAAGTGGTAGGAGCTGACTGTTGAGAGAAGAACAGTTCAGTTCTGAGTTGAGAAGAGGGTACTAGGACTCTAGACATCCTAGGGATCAATTCACCAAGGAGTGGTGTTCTTGATCAAGTGCACCTTGGCACTATAAAACAAGTTAATTCCAAGAGTGAAGGAATTATCCTGTTAAATCAGGGAAAGTGGATGTAGGAGCTTGAGTCTCTGAACCACTATAAACTCTTGTGTTGATTTGCTTTACAAGTACTTACATTCATTCAACACTGCACACAAAACTGATCTTTCAAAGATACATATTCAAAGACTGTGCAAAACTGATTTGGACAAGTTCCCTGAAGCTTAACTGGACTGTGTTGTATTGACTAAGTGATTTCAGAAATTAAAGGAGTCTAAACTTAAAGGGCCAACCATTATTCCGCACATATAACTCCCCTAGATAGTCAATCAACTAAGTACTCAATAGTACTTAGTAGTCTGATTATCTTAGAAGAGTTAATCTTCTTCAGCAGAGTTGTCCAAGACAACCTTGCTGAACTCTGGTTTGATCAAACTTGCAAAAGAATTGCATACAAGTGTATTCCCCCCCCCCCATACACTTGTTATATACTCCTTTCAGGACCAACAAGTGGTATCAGAGCAGGGGTTCAAAGACCACTGCTTCTGAAAATCCATCTTGATTTTCAAAACTCTCACATTTCTGTGGTCACTGAACTGATCTTTATCTGAAATCTATTACCTGTTGACTAACTGATTATTCTTGAGAAATGGCTAACAACAATGTTGTTCCTCCACCTGCTGTTCAAGGATTAGACAACATGGCCACAAATCCAGTCAACCACATTTCTCATCACAAACTGCCCATGTTTTCAATAGACAATTATGATTTCTGGAAAATTAGAATGAGAGCTCATCTTGCATCTCTTCACACTGACATGCTAAGAGTAATCACAAGAGGACCTTTTGTGTTTACTCAAACTAACCCCAGATTGACAGATGAGCAAAGAGCAGATATAAGGGAACTGATTCCCAAAGATGAAGATGACTTCACTACTGATGAAAAGAGGAAGGATAATCTGAATTATCTAGCTATGAACACCCTCTATCAAACAATTCCAGATGCAGTTATGGGAAGAGTCTACCACTGCACAACAGCCAAAGAAATTTGGGATACTCTTGCTGAAATGTGTGATGGCACTGAAAAGATCAAGGAGAACAAGCTCCAAGTTGCTGTGCAGAAGTTTGAACAATTTTCAATGGAAACTGATGAGTCCATTGACAAATTTGCTGGTAGATTCACTGATGTGATGAATGAAATTAACTCATTGGGCAAGGTCTACACCAAGAGAGAAGTGGGGTTGAAGATCTTGAGAAGTCTCACTCAAAAGTGGGATGTCTATACTGTAATGATGCAAAACACCAAAGATCTTTCCACCATGCCCATGCAACAAATCTTCTCTGAACTCAAAGCTTATGAGTTCGACCTCAATAGAAGAAAGCCTATTGAGGAACCTTCAAATCCTACTAAGGGAGTGGCATTCAAAGCCAAAGTTGCTGAACCAGAGATGCAGCCCACTCCAAGACCACCAAAGTCAGTCTCAAAGACTGAAATGAAGGAAGAACTAGCCTTGATGGCTAGAAGGTTTGAAAAGTTGAACTCAAGGTTTGGTAGATACAAGAAATTCTACCAGGACAACAAATTCAGGAGATACAACTCCCCTGAAACACAGGCTGAAGTCAAAAAGCCTGAAGAGAAAAGATCAGAGGACAAGTACTCTGATAGGAGAAGATCCAGTAGAGCTGAACCTTCATCATCAAAAAGAAGAGAAGAATCAAAGAAAGAAGATGATGAAGATCTGTGTTATAACTGTAAAAAGAAAGGGCACTTCCAGTATGACTGCCCTGAATTGAGCTCTAAAGAAAGAAGAGAGAGACAAGCTAAAAGAGACAGAAAGTTCACCAATAGAAAAGCCATGATGGCTGGTGAAGAATCTGATAGTGCTGAAAGCTTCAATTCCTCTGATGGATTATTCTCCAACAGTGATGATGATGATGATGTCTGCAACATGGCTCTTGAGGATGATGAGGTATCCTCTACTTCTAGTTCACCATCATTCATCTCACAAAACACTAGTGAGGTTAACCTGAAACTTTCCTTAGGAAAGTTGATGGAAGATTTCACTAGATTACAAGAATTTCATGACAACTGTGTGAGAGAAAATGAAAGATTGGCTACTGAACTAACCAAGAATTCTGAGGTAGCTGTTGATGTCAAATCTACTGAGTTGTATCAACAAGTCTTGAGAAAGCTTGAGGAAGCAAATCTCAGGATAGTTGACCAACAAAAGAAGATTGATGATCAACTTCTCTCTCAGAAGAGAAAAGAATTTGAACTTAAAATTCTAAATGCCAAATTTGAAAACCTCTCACATGAGTATGATATTCTTAAATCAAGTGAAGAGAGCCTGAAATTAAAGATGTCTGCTTTGAACAAATCCTCTAGAGCAATAGAGGAAATTCAAAGTTATCAAAGACCTATGGCTCAAAGAAGTGGATTAGGTTTTGATCCATTTGAATCTTCACCTTGTCTTAGTGCTGCATCCACAAGTAACACTAAGAGAATCTTTGTTAAGTCAGTGGCACAAACTGAAAATGAAATAATTCAGCCACTGAACAAAGGAAAGGGCAAATTGAATGAAATGCCTACTCAAGTGATTCAGGAGAATAGGCCAAAACTTAAGGAAATGGCCAAAGCTCCTGAGCACAAGAGGAATATTGATCAGCAGAGTAGACCCAATGGAAGGGCAACTCTCCTGAACAATGTTCAGAGGAATTATCCAAGGTATAATCAGCCTAGGCCAACTTATCTGAGAAAGCCTCAGCTGAATAGACCTAAGGACAACTACCCTCACAGGCAGGATAAAATGAGACAACCAAAACCCTTCATGCCAAAGGGTAATGGTCATAAAAAGGCCTTTCCTCAAAGATTTCATCAAGCTGCACAAAGAACTCATAAGTTCAGGAGAGTGGACAACTCCTCTGAAACTTACAGAGTTAACACATTCACACATACTTTCCCAAAGGCATTTAAGGGAAAGACAGTGTATGTTGATGCACTAGGAAATCAACTTAGCCACCTTGAATCAATCAGGGTTATTAGGCAAGTTTGGGTTCCCAAAGGTACAGCTAACCTCTCAGGACCCAAAACTCAAAGGGTACCTAAACCTATCTAAATGTAGGTACCACTGGGCCACAAGAAGAGGAGCATGAACAAAAAGACAGCATGGTACCTTGACAGTGGATGCTCAAGGCACATGACTGGAAACAAGGAACTCCTCGCTGACTTCATCGAAAAAGAAGGCCCAAATGTTACTTTTGGAGATAGCTCACAAGAAACTACAAAAGGTTATGGTACTTTGATGATTGGTAACATCAAAGTATCCAATGTATCTTATGTGGCTGGTCTCAAATATAATCTCCTAAGTATCAGTCAATTCTGTGATAAAGATTTTAATGTTGAGTTCTCAAGTGGAAAGTGTCTAATTAAGGATAAAACTCAACAAACTCTATTGACTGGAACTAGGAAGGGAAATGTGTACTTTGCAGACTGGGACAAGTCTACTGATGCTGCATGTTTTATTGCTAAAAGTTCTAGTGAACAAAGTTGGCTATGGCACAAGAGGCTAAACCACCTGAACTTCAAATCTATGAATAAACTTGCTAGAAATGCATTAGTTAAAGGACTACCTAATGAGGTTTTCATTAAAGAACATGTGTGTAAGCCATGTCAAGAAGGAAAACAGATTAAAGCCTCATTCAAAGGAAAACCAGTCATCTCTACTGAAAGGGTACTTGAACTGTTACATATGGACCTATTTGGACCAATTACCCCTTCAAGCATAAATGGTAGAAAATACACATTGGTGGTAGTAGATGACTTCTCTAGGTTCACATGGGTAGTATTTCTCCTTAATAAAAAGGAAACACAAGTCAAACTACCTGAACTTCTCAAGAGATTGTCAAATGAGAAAAGCCTTAGCATTATCAAGATAAGATCTGATAAAGGCACTGAGTTCATTAATTCATACATCAATGAGTACTGCACATCAAATGGAATAGCTCATGAAACCTCAGCAGCTAGAACTCCCCAACAAAATGGAGTTGCTGAAAGAAGGAATAGAACTTTAAAAGAAGCTGCTAGAACTCTAATTGCTGACTCAAATTTACCTAAGAGGTTTTGGGCTGAAGCTATAAACACTGCATGCCATACTCAAAATAGATGTTTGATCACTAAGGGGCAAGGCAAAACCCCCTATGAACTCTGGAAAGGAAGAATGCCTAAAATGTCTTACTTTCATATATTTGGTTGTAAATGTTTCATTCACAATAATGGGAAAGAACAGTTGAAAGCCTTTGACAGCAAAGCTGATGAGGGAGTATTTCTTGGATACTCTCAAATCAGTAGAGCTTTCAGAGTCTACAACAAGAAAACCCTCATAGTGGAAGAAACACCTCATGTTGTGTTTGATGAGTCTATCTTTGAGATCAGGAATGATCATTTGGAACCTGAAGAAATCACACAGAGGACAACCAGACTAAGCCTTAAAGACAAAGACACTGAATTCATAGATGTTGTTCAAGCCAATCTGCCTGAAAAACCCACATTGGACAACAATCCTGAAGGCAACCTTCCTGAGACAAATCCTACAGATGGAAATGGTGAACTGAATGAACCAATCCCAGTTCACATCCAGGTAACAACTACCAATGAAGAAGCAGTTCCTGCTGAGGTAGTTAATGGGTCAAATAATCAAGGGGGAACTCAAAATGTTGAAAATGCCAATGTCCCTGACATTGAGGACAACACCCCTGATTATGATCCTGAATTAGATCCTGCATTTAATTATCCTGAATTCTATTATCAAAATGACTCACCTTCAGTAGAGGACAACTCTACTGAAGAGATCAGGAAAAGAAGGACTTGGTTATCTGACCATCCTACTAATCTGATACTTGGTGATCCAAGTATAGGAGTCAGAACCAGAAAGTTTCATGGTGAAAGTGCTATGTTCTGTTGTTTCTTGTCAGAGCAAGAACCAAGTAATATTGAGGAAGCACTTCAAGATGCCAATTGGATCACAGCCATGCAGGAAGAACTGAACCAATTCACCAGAAATGAAGTATGGGAGCTGGTGGATAGGCATTCACACCAAGATGTTATTGGAACAAAGTGGGTGTTCAAGAACAAGAAAAATGAAAATGATGTGATTGTCAGAAACAAAGCAAGACTTGTGGCAAAAGGCTATTGCCAACATGAAGGCATTTACTATGATGAGACATTTGCACCTGTGGCAAGGCTGGAAGCAATAAGGCTTTTTCTAGCCTATGCAGCTCACAAGAGGTTCAAAGTATACCAAATGGATGTCAAGAGTGCCTTTCTGAATGGAGTCTTAAAAGAAGAAGTCTATGTGGAGCAACCACCAGGTTTTGAAGTTGGAAACCAAGTTTACAGACTCAAGAAAGCTCTATATGGACTCAAACAAGCCCCTAGGGCTTGGTATGATACTCTGTCACAATTCCTCTTGGATCATGGATTCACCAAGGGAACTGTGGACAGAACTCTCTTCAGAATCTCTGAAGGAGAGGACATCTTGCTTGTCCAAATTTATGTGGATGACATAATTTTTGGATCCCCTAATGAGAAGCTCTGTGAGAAATTCTCCAAGCTCATGCAAAGCAAGTTTGAGATGTCCATGATGGGGTTGATGAATTTCTTTTTGGGTCTACAAGTCAAACAATCCAAAGAAGGAATCTTCATCAACCAAGCTAAGTACACCAGAGAAATGATCAAAAAGTTTGGGTGTACAACTAGCAAGCCAGTAAGGATCCCTATGAACACAAATTGGAAGATGGATCCTGATGAGAGTGGTATTCCAACCAACTCTACTGAGTATAGAGGAATCATTGGATCACTCCTCTATCTCACTGCCAGCAGACCTGACATTACCTTTGCAGTAGGTGTTTGTGCAAGGTTTCAAGCAAATCCTAAGAAAAGTCACCTTGAGGCTGCAAAGAGGATTTTGAGGTACCTCAAAGGCACTGAGAATCTAGGCCTTTGGTACCCTGCTGATGACAACATTGAGTTAACTGGCTACTCAGATGCTGATTATGGAGGATGCAGAATTGACAGAAAATCCACTTCAGGGACTTGTCAATTCTTGGGCAACAAACTCATATCTTGGTTCTCCAAGAAACAAAATACAGTGGCCACCTCCACCACTGAAGCTGAATATGTTGCAGCTGGAAGTTGTTGTGCTCAAATTCTTTGGCTAAGACAACAACTCAAAGACTACAAAGTCAACTCTACTGAAGTGCCAATTTTCTGTGATAACAATAGTGCCATTGCTATATCACAAAATCCTGTCTTGCACACAAGATGCAAACATGTGGACATCAAGCACCACTTCATTAGAGATCATGTGGAGAAGAAGGATATCAAGCTAGTGAAAATTCACACAGACCATCAAAAAGCTAATATACTAACTAAGCCACTTGCAGAGGCAAGGTTCCTGGAATTATCAGCAGAATTGGGACTTCTTGATCCAGGGAAGTTGGACAAATGAGTCCAAAGAAGTTCATTGATTAAGGGGGAAACAAACTCAAACTTCAGCAGACCTGGTCAAGTCTACTGAATCTCAGAAACATGACCTTACTTCATTCAGGACACTTGTCCACAGTCTTTCAGGACACTTGTCCATGTAGGGTCAGATAAGTTGTCCCAGCTATCAAACCAAATCTTGGTATGATAAGAACCTATTTTTGGTGATCAATACCTATCTCGAAATCTGTCCCTTGAAATACAGTTTTCACCTTTCTGGGATTTAATTTGTCTCCCACTCAAAAGGTCACTTTCCATGCATTAAATGCCAAGATTTAACTCTTGTTTGCATTAAACTTTTTGGGACATGATCTATCTCGAAAAACCCCCAGCCTTAAACAAACATTAAAAACCACCCACGTTTTGAATAAAACAGTTATTTCACTGTTACATTGGTTTTTGACCATTGGATCAAAAATGGACAACTCCCCTGAAATCAATCCTAGCCGTCCATTTTGGATTTCCATTTTTGTCCACCTTTGGATTGTCTCAAGACCTTACCAACTCATTGACAAACATTCTTTTTAGAATATTCACAAGTCTTGAGATACCCACAAACACTTCTTCCCCAAGTATTCGAAACCCTAACTCAAATTTTCTACAAACTCTCTCAAAGCTCTCTCTGCAAATTTCAATGGCCCCCAAAGTTAGACCTGAGATGCTTGTTGATTTCTCTAACAAGGATCTACACCTGGATTTTGCCTACCTAAGCAACAAAAACAATCTTCACTTTGAGCCAATAGTCTCCTTTGAAAGTGAAGATCCTGAGATTACACCAACCTTGAGATGGTTAAGGAGAGCTGGACTTCAAAAGTTCATGGAGAAGAAACCAAGCTCTTGCTTGGAGAGCTACATGGCAGAATTCTTTGCCTTCCTCAAATGGAGAGGCAAACTTGAAGATGGTGAAGTATCAACCAGATTATCTTACACAGCAGAAGGAGAGGAAGAGGAGAGATTCCACAGGGTAAAATTCTCCTCAGAAGATCTGGAAGGAGCTTTTGGATTGCCTTATGAGGGAAGGAATCCAGAAGTTTATGGTACTGGCCATGAAGAGGAGATAGCCCAAGAATGGCTACTAGTTCCAGGCCCTCTATCTTCAACTCAAAACAAGAAAACTCTCAAGCCAGAGTTTCTCAACCTTTTTGAGGTAGTTGCTAAGAGCCTCTTAAGCAACACTGGAAGCTTAGAGCAGGTCAGCCATCCAAGGATCAGAATCATGGCTGCCATTATTGATGCCAGTGATAAGGGCATCAAGTTTGATTGGAGGACCTTCATTATGTCTGAAATGATGAAGGAGAAAGCTAAATTCAAGGTGAAATCTCATAACAAGGTGGTGCTAGAAGGGAAAATCAAGTATTGCACCAGGGCAAGCTTGTTGATTGAGAGGTTTTCCCACTATTCCCAGATGCAAACCTTTGCAAAGCCCCTCCCAGCCCAAAAGATCTTATTCAGAAAGCTCAGCAAGAAAACTGAGAAAAGAAGGATGTTACTGGCCAAACCTGCTGAAGAACAGGAGGAGGAGAAGCCCAAGATGAAAAAGAGAACAAAGGCCAGGGCTGTCAAAACCAGAAAAATGTCTCAATTGTCCTCAAAAGAAGCCTCAGGAGCATCAGCTGAAGTTGATGCAGTGGCAGAAGAGGGAGTGAGTGTGCCTTCTGACCACTCAGAAGAGTTGAGGAGGAAATACAATGAGACTAGGCAAAAGAAGAAGGGTGATAAGAGAATCAGGGAAGTTGTCCCTGAGAAGGAAGGAAGTGGAAGCAGTAGGGCCAGCAAGAGAAGGGCCAAACCTACTGAGAAGGTGTTGGAGCTTCAAGAAGAAAGGTCTCTTCAATTGGCTCTAAGGGAGAGCAGAGCTGAAAGCAGGACCAAATCCATGTCAAGGACTAATTCTTCTGGTTCTGGAACTCCAGAATCCAAAGTCCCTGAAGGTCACCCTATAGAGGCCAACATCCCTGAAATTCAGTATCTTGAGCCCAACTCCCCTGAAACCCATGTCACCCCTTCCAACCAACCCATTACTCCTGTAAATCTCACTAAGAGATACTCTCCTGAAGGGAATGTGCAAAGAAGTGGCATTGATGTGCTTGCTGATTTAGCAGTAGATGAGACAAGACTCCTGTCTCCCCTTGACTCATCCATGCTCAATTATTCAAAGCTCTTAGAGCATGCACTCCATGAGCCAACCCCCCTGAGTAAAGCCCCTTCAGATTCATTGCTCTCTAAAGCAACTGAAGTACCTTCATCTGAGCCCAACCCTTCTGAAGCCATTATCCCTGAAATCAATTTGCCTGAAGCCATATTAGGAGAACCCAGAGCCAACTCCCCTATAACCCAAAGTCCCCATTCCAGTGGAGATGAGGAGGAGTATACTTTTGAAAGTATGCTCAGAGAAGGAGCCAAGGCTACTGTGGACAGTTTGTATCCACAACTTGCTGAATTTCCAAGAATTCAGAAGGCTTTTCATGATTTGAGGATGCTTGTTGATGTGAAAGACAAATCCATGATGGAGATATCACAAGTCATCCAAGATAAGGGTGCAACTGGTGGCAAATAGAGGAAAACAGACTGCTACACTTTGCTGGAGTTTCAAAGACAAGATTTCTCATTGATGAGGACATTTTTGCAAAGTTAGTAGCTGATAAAATTGAGGAGGAGAAAGAAAGAAAAGCCAAGGGAATCAAACACCCTGACAGTAGCTCAAATGATGATGATTCCCCTGATGATCCCTCAAACCCTTCAAATCCCAACCCTCCTGAAACCCCTCAAGCCAACCTCCCCGAACCCTTTCAACCCAAGTCTTCTATAGCAGATAGACTTTCTAACCCTCCTAAAACCTACCATAGGAAAGGCTCTGTGTTATCAGAGGTGTTGACCAAGGGTGGTAACACAACCAAGGACACATCTGCCAATGAAGGTTCTTCTGAACCCAAGGCACAGCCTAAAGATGTGGAGGTTCCTTCTCTAGAGGCTAGTTTGATTAAGGCCTATTCAGTGTCAGAAGAGTTGGACACCGATCAGCCCTTAATCATTCAGGATGACTCAGTGGCTGTTGATATAAGCACTGTGATCTCCCCACAACTGCCATCTTTGAACCTTGTTGAAGGTGGAGATGCTGCAGGTTTAGGAGAAGGAGTTGAAAAGGAGAGAATAGTTGAAAAATCAGAGGGAGTTATGGATGAAAGAGAGGTAGTGATCACTAAGATTGTGAGTGTACCAACATATGAGGGTGGTATAAGTGAGGAAGGACAGGTTATTCTTGAAGTCAAATCTGAACTTCAAGAATCCCTTGATGAGAGGAGGCCTGATTCCTTGAGTGAGAACATTATTACAGAAGGGAGAAAAGAACAAGTTGAAAATGAGAAGAAGACTGCTGATGTATCAGAGTCTTATACAAAAGAAATTGAGGGTGATGAGTGCTTATTTCCTAACTTGTTTGACTTGTCTGATGTTGCAGGTATTTCTCTTGACCAAATTTTTGCAGATGAGTTCTTAACAGATGCACCTATCCAAGTAGACACAGGCTCAGCTCAGGCCTTACTTGGAATGCAATCAGAGAAGTTGGACTCCTTGGCTCATCAAGTCCAATCTGTTCATGCTGAAACTTCAGGAGCATTGAATGAGCAAGGAAGGACTCTAGCATCTGTAGAAATGAGGCTCACTGGCTCTGAAGATGTTGTGCTACCAACCCTTGAGGCAAGGATCAGTGGTGTGGAATCTGGTCTCCAAACCATCTCCACTGAAGTTTAAAATGCCAAATCAACCATGGAAGCCATCTCAGAGGAGGTCAAGAAAGAGCAAAAGCTGCTGAGAGACAATCACAATGCCAATGTCAAAGCTCTCAGGCTAACTGTCAAACAAGCTATTGGAAAGAAGACTGCTCTACAAAAGAGAAGAGCTGAAGAGCAAAGGCTAGCTATGGTCAAAGCAGCCTCTGAAAAGTTTTCCCAAGAAGTGTTGGCCAATATTGCTGAAGGTGCTGTGGCCAATCTCACTGAGCTTCTGAAGACCAAATTGGATGCATCTCTTAAGGCAACCATGGAGGAGGTTGTTCAACAGAAAATGAAGCCTGTTCTTGCTTTTCTTAGCTTGAGCAGTGACAAGATGCAAAATATACATGATGAGAATGTATATTTGTTGGAAGAAATGAAATCTCTAAACCAGGCCCAATCCCTGATGGCCTCAACAATGAGTGACCTCAAGCCCCAGTGTTTTGATGCTGCCAAAAAGGGGGAAAGGGAAAGAGCTAGAGCAAAAGGTGCCTTGGTGATTGGGAGCCCAGTCAAAGGGAAAGACAACATTACTGAAGGAAAAGGCAAAGAGCCTGAAGTACTGAATCTGGAAGAATTGAATGAAGAAGAGCAATTGGCACTTGCCTTGAAGAATTCTATGGCCTCAGCTCAAGAAGAAAGGATGAGGCTACAACAAAGACCAGGTGGTGAAGTGTCAGGTTTGGACAAAGATGCTGAAGGTGTTCAAACTAGAGGAAAGATCAAGAAGGCCCAAGGAAAGAAGAGACAAATTGAGAAATTCACTGACTTTCCTAGCAGCCTTGATCTTCCACCTGAATTCAGAATTGATGAAGATGAGCCTACATCAAAGAAAGCCAAAACTGCTGAAGAGCCCAAATCTGCTGAAAAAGACAAATCTTCTGAATCTGGCAAAACTGCTGAAGGTACCAAGTCCTCTGAAGACATTGAAGAGTTATTTGCTGAAGGATTTGGACCTGAACCTAAGAAGAAGACAACAGTCTTAGCTCTTGATCCATCAAAGCTGTTTCATGAAGGGTATGGCAAAGACCCTGAAATACAACATAAATTGGCCATGATGAGGGCCCAAGAGAAAATGGATCTGATGGAAGAAGCCAACAGAGCAAGAGATGAAAGGAGAGCAAACTTTCAGAAACCAAGAAGGAGGAGAGCAACTTACAGCAAGATGAAGCCTCAGCTTCTAATCCCAATGGACACCAAATATCCACACTTGGATAAATGGGTGCCAATTCAACTGAATGACACATGGGAAGAAGCCAAAAGGGAGTTTGTCTATGACTACTATGTCATTGACAGATGGAATGGAGGAGATGCAAACTCTGCCTTCACTGAGTTCATGCTAGAATACTACAGAGAGTTGTATCAACAACTTCTTGCAGCTGCTGACATTGCAAGATTTGAACTCACAGCTCCCAAGCCAATCATATACATGCCTCCAAAGCTTGAAGGATGGATTGACCAAGCAAGAATTCTGAGAGAATTCACTGAGATCCTTAAGCTAAACAAGATGGTTCTTGGACCTAAGGGAACCAACCAAGAAGCCATGGCATTGAAAAGAAGAGTGTGGGCACAGTATGGAATGCTGCCACCCCCTGAGGATGATCTTTGAAATGGCTAAGTCTTCTGACCTTTCTTGATTGATCAACTATGCTAAAATATGGTCAAGATTGCTGATGTGGTGTGCTAATCTGTTTGCTCTGATCTGTTATGGATTGCTCTGATACAAGCTCTGTGCTCTGATGCTGAAAATCTCATTTATGTCTTGAATTGTTAGAATGAAATGCTCTGATGTATTTAAGTGTTATTGATTCATGCTCTGATATGTTAATTTCAACTATCAACATGCTTGTAATGATTTTTGAATGAATGATAGTTGAACTTATTTTTGAATCAAGAAACACTAATTTCTCAATGCCTATCTTAAAACCTACTTGCAACAAAAACAGTGAATACACTAACACATTATCTTTTCAGGAATATTGACCTCAGTCATGTCTTCTGAAGATACATGTAATAGGTGTAGACAAGTCACTTTTGCTTAGATTGTGTAGGTTTTGGCATCATCAAAAAGGGGGAAATTGTTGGGAATAAAATGAGATGTGTTTTGATCTAATACCAAAACCCCCTGAGACATGCCTAAGTCAATATAAATATGTTCTAGGAATGTTAGAACATATAGAATACAGGCTAGATGAGAAGCTGAAGTGTTAGGCAGATCTTAGACAATTAGATGCACAATTTGAGGGGGAACCTATGCTTTGAAGATGATCAAGATCAAGTCCCCTCAAGGCTCAAATTCTGGAACAATCACTTAAGAGCAAGGACACTCTATGGAAAACCAAATGCACTGATCAGGAGAGTTGTCCAGAGAAAGTGTCTTATGCAAGAACAAGAATATAAAGCTCAAAAGGACAAGTCCAATAAGATGATCTGATCAGAAGAGTTGTCCAGAGAAAGTGTCCATATGCAAAATTGGTAAAATCAAAAGGACAAGCTTAATGACACTGGTCAGCAGAGTTGTCCAAAGAAGCTAGAACAACTTTACCTAGCTCTAAAGCACAAGACTACTCAAAGGTTTTTGATCAGGAGAGTTGTCCAGAGAAGCCAACTCTATGTGTAAAGTGCTCTGATGCTAAAAGACCAAATATGCTGATCAGAAGAGTTGTCCAGAAGAGTTGTCTCAGCATGATTGAATCAGAACAGATGTTCTAAAGGTTGAAGGTCAACTATGCTGAAGAGAAAGAGACAACCACACCCTAAAGATCACCAAAGAAACAAGCTAAGATCACCTTGAAGTGAAATAAAGGGAAAGAGCCAAGTCATCTGAAGAAAAGCAAGCCAACCTTGCTGAAAAGCAAAACTGCTGATAGTGATAAGGAGAGTTGTCCAGTTGATAAGGAATGTTGTCCTATCATTGGATCAACCTTCAGAAGCCATGTCCAAGTCCTAACAAGAAGTCAAACATTGGGAAAAGTGTTGCAGAATGAAGACAAAGTCTTACAAGCCGTTTATTACCCAAATGAGGACATGTCACTATCAAGAATCTGTCTTCCAGTTTGAAGAACTCAAGGAAGACATTTATAGCAATTTGGGGCTGCCTCTCCAACGGGCAAATCCTCCATTTTGTCTATAAATACAGAAGTGTGAAGACCATTTGAAAGCATCCAACTAACCTCAACACAATCCAAAAAGGCTCAAAGTTCTTACAAGCTAGAGTGCTTTCAAAAGCTTTCAAAGACTATCTTAGTCTTCAAACACTTCATCTAAGCTGAACTTCATTGTATATCCATACACAAGCTTAGAGAGATATCCTATCCTTATACACTAATCTTCATTGTAAAGGATATCTCATTAGTTGGAACCTTACTTCAACCCTTACATCTTTCAAGAGTGAAAGTGAGAAGGTTGTAGTAGTAGAAGTGGTAGGAGCTGACTGTTGAGAGAAGAACAGTTCAGTTCTGAGTTGAGAAGAGGGTACTAGGACTCTAGACATCCTAGGGATCAATTCACCAAGGAGTGGTGTTCTTGATCAAGTGCACCTTGGCACTATAAAATAAGTTAATTCCAAGAGTGAAGGAATTATCCTGTTAAATCAGGGAAAGTGGATGTAGGAGCTTGAGTCTCTGAACCACTATAAACTCTTGTGTTGATTTGCTTTACAAGTACTTACATTCATTCAACACTGCACACAAAACTGATCTTTCAAAGATACATATTCAAAGACTGTGCAAAACTGATTTGGACAAGTTCCCTGAAGCTTAACTGGACTGTGTTGTATTGACTAAGTGATTTCAGAAATTAAAGGAGTCTAAACTTAAAGGGCCAACCATTATTCCGCACATATAACTCCCCTAGATAGTCAATCAACTAAGTACTCAATAGTACTTAGTAGTCTGATTATCTTAGAAGAGTTAATCTTCTTCAGCAGAGTTGTCCAAGACAACCTTGCTGAACTCTGGTTTGATCAAAGTTGCAAAAGAATTGCATACAAGTGTATTCCCCCCCCCCCCCATA
This sequence comes from Galeopsis tetrahit, assembly GCA_963675135.1. NCBI lineage: Eukaryota > Viridiplantae > Streptophyta > Magnoliopsida > Lamiales > Lamiaceae > Galeopsis > Galeopsis tetrahit. The sequence goes on along the minus strand of OY776124.1, from coordinate 57,132,837 downwards.
CACTTGTTATATACTCCTTTCAGGACCAACATATTCTAAGTAAATAAAGCTCTATAACATATATGAACTTTCTAACCTGAAAATCTAACTCTGACAATTCATCATACTTGGGGTTCTTAGGGTTTTGATATCTAATTAAAATCAAATTTTCTTTTGTTTATATATAAATCATATCCCAACAAGAAGTATGTTCAGCTTCTTTCATTGTTGCATAGGGAATGTGAGCAAAAAAACATTATCAATTACTCCATCCGTCCCAATTTAGATTGGGCATTTACTGTTTACTCGTAGTTTAATGTGAGAGTTGTTTATTAGTATTAAAGGGATAAAGTAGAAGGTATGAAAGTTTTTTGAGTAATAAAGTAAATAATAAAATATTGTAAATAATAAAGTAGAGTGATAAAGTAATGACATGTGATGTAATTTTGAGATGTTTAAAAGGTGTAGTTTAAAGTGAAAAAGTGCTTTAATTTATTGTCAAAGAAGAAAATATGCACAATTTAACTTGGGATAGAGGGAGTATGTATAACTTTTGAGAATGTCATTTTCATTGCTAAACAGTAAACATAAAGATTTGCGTGAGATGGTCTCACGGTAAGATCGTTTATAAATCATTACAAGTAAACACATTTTTTTAAATATTAAAACATAATGCTCAAATTATACTTTGATTCAACTGTAAACCCCACCATTTTTTTTTTACTATTTCATTTCAAAATAATCTAATAAAAAGGAGAAAATATTCAGGGAGGTGAGAATTGTAATGACTAATGATAAAGAGCAAGAAAAAAAATGTTCGAAATCCACAATTTGCATTTTTTTCGAATTTATATGACGAAGAATATCTTTTTTTTTTTTTTGAGGCTATATGACGAGGAATATCAGAATTCCCTCGCCAAAATAATAGCGAGGAGCATTTTGGCGAAAGGAAAATTCCCTCGCCATTCCCTTTCGCAAGGGCATTTCCCTAGGGCATGTTTGTTTTGGGATTTTGAGGATTTTATAATCCAGATTTCAAAATCTAGTGGATTTTAAAATCCTAATATTTTTTATGTTTTGTGTTTGTTTTGGAATTTATGTAGGGTAGGATTTAATTTTATAGAATAGGGTTATAGGTTTTATAGGTATTTATATAGGGTTTGTAAGTATTTATAGGGTTGACTTTTATAGGGTTTATAGAGTAGGATTTTGAAATCTTGAATCAAAATCTCAAACTGTAACGAGGTGAAGTTTCGAAATCCCAAATCCGGATTTCCCATCCCAAAACAAATATGCCTCTAGTGGATTCCCTTTCAATAGCGAGTTTTGACCCAAAGGTGAGGTTGTAGCTTGGCCACCCTGTAGTGCCGGTTCCGAACCCCGTGAATCCCATTTTAATTAATTAAAGTTTTGTGAGTGCCTTTAAACACTCACACTCTTTGGGGGCGTATATTTTTAAACTAATTTAATCACAAATTGTTACATCACGTAACCCTACCGCCAGTCATTTTGTATTAATTTAATCTGGTAGTTATGGAAACTTAAGTATAGTATATTTTTTGATTGGTCATAGTTAGAAACTTATCATGTTATATATAATTAATCTATGACTATTAGCAATATGAACAATTTAGTCATCAATCCTCTTATAAAAAGATTAAACACGGAATCGGAATTATCAAATTCATAATCAAAGTCAAGCAAGGCTGCTTGTATAAATTTAATCCAAGATTTCAGTAGTTTAGATGTTTAAAAGTTTTGTTAGAAGTGCTATGTTGTTTCCTAGCTCTTATTTTTTAGTCGAGCCTCCAGTGTTTGAGTTTGTGTATGGTCTTTCAAAGGTTACTTGTTTTTACAATTGAACTTTCAAATACATAGGAGAATGTTTAAAAGACAGTTTGACACGGATCGATATCTATATTGACGTAAATACTTATGTGTACTAATTACATGCATGTAATTGGTTTAATTTTTTAAATGGGTTTGATTATACCCATGAATTATGAGCTGAGTTTTTAAATAAGTAATAGTTATATACACCTCTCGTTTTAATGAGTTCACACCCAATTTTTTTTTTTAAGAAATTACATGTAAAAAAAATTATATTACCCCTCATTAAAATTATAATTATACATCCACCACCGAGTCACCAACGAATCACCGCTGGGTTACCACTAAGTTACATATTGTATTGTTTTTAAAATTTTCGGAAAAAAATTACTGGAAAAAACTATGAATATCGCAAAAAAAAAATCGAGATAAAATTTTCAGAACATTTTTTTTCGAAAAATGACCAAAGTTTCGGGGAAAAACTTACGAAAAATACAAAAAAATCGAAAAAAAAAAACAACAACTAAACTAGTCTTTTTTCCAAATTGTTTTGTTCAATAAAGCCCTTTTGGCAAAACAAGTTTGAAGAATTATCAATCACCTGCACACGCTCATGAGCCAAATCTTTAAAGCACGATATTTTAAGCATGTTGACCTTTTGGAAGCTAGTTTGGGAACAAATCCATCATACATATGGAGGTCTTTAGTCTGGAGTAGGGATATCATTGATCAAGGTATGCGATGGAGAATTGGTAAAGGGGATCAGTTTCATATTTTCATAGACAAATGGATTCTAGATTTGGATGAAGGCGTGCCCACTTCGCGTATTGCTAGTGCCTCACAAGTAAGGCGTTGTATTGCTTATGATTACATATGGAATAAGGATTTGATTAAGTAATATTGAAGGTCCCTTTACTAGGTCAAGATTTGGATGATGTTCATTTTTGGCCCCATCATTCTTCAGGATAATATTCTGTTGCAACGGGCTATAATCTTGCGAGACAACAGCTGAATCATAGGTGGGATGATAAGGATGTTGGTCCCTTAAACTGCGAGACTAGGAAAAGAGTGCTTAATAAGCTTTGGAGTCTTAAAATCCCACCAAAAGTTCGAATATTTGGGTGGAAAGTTTGGAAAGATGCCTTTGCAGCTGAAGGTAATTTATCAATGCATGTCCTTTTTAAGTGTACCTTTGCTAGCAGGGCATGGAAGTCTCTTGGAATGTGGGAAAGGGTTAAGAATTACACGCATGGTTGTCTTTCTTACCTCCTATTTAGCTTGGCTAGAAAGGCAAGTAATGAAGATTTCACGATCATCCTTATGATTGCTTGGGCTATATGGAAGGTTCAATGTTCTTGTCTTTGTTGTGATGATCAAGAGAAGCTGAAGAAAGGTTGTGCATTTGAAGTTAGGTGGGTCATGGAATTTTGGAAAGACTATGCTGATTCTGATAAGATTTTATCGGAAGGTCTGTAATCAAGCAAAATGATGGGCTTTGGAACAGGTTGGCCTAATATGGACCATCTTCTTTTTACAAATGCAGCTTTTGACCCAAAAATAACTTTTTCGCTATCGGCTACGTGTTGTACAAAAAAAGAGAGAGAGGTGGTCATGGCGGGTTCTATGAGGATTGATCACTCGAGAAAAGTGGTAGCGGTTGAGCTAAAAGCAATTGAGATTGGTCAGAATATTTGTCTTGGCAGAAATATGGTGGTTGTGAGAGTAATTAGAAAGCTTTCATTAAGTTTCAAGAATGACCAAAGGTCATATATATACAAGAGATAAGAAACTTCCTCTTGAGTAGTTATCAAGAAGAAGTTATAACTAACATAACTAACAAACAAGAGATGTTCTATTTAATCATATTGACACCCCCTCAAGCTTAGACGGATGGGAACAAACTCTAAGCTTGGATCTGAAGATTTCAAAAAGAAGACGTGGTAGAGCTTTAGTGAAGATGCCTGTTATTTGGAGATTGGAGGGAACGAACTGAGTCGAGAGACGCCCAGCAGCAACTAACTCACGTATGAAGTGGTAATCTATGTCGATATGCTTTGATCATTTGTGGGAAACAGGATTCTTACTTAGGAATAGAGCGCCCTTGTTGTCGCACAATAGGCGAGGAGGATTGGGAGGAGAGGCACGAAGCTCGCGAAGAAGAGAAGTGACCCATATTATTTCGGAAGCCGCGTGTGCCATTGCTCTATATTCGGACTCACAACTGGATCTTGAAACAGTGGGCTGCTTCTTGGCACTCCAAGAGATGAGGTTAGGGCCGAGGAATATGGAGTAGCCATAAGTGGACCTTCGAGTGTCAAGGCAACGAGCCCAGTCATCATCTGAATAAGCGAGAAGATGGTTTGGGCCTTGAGAAAATTGAAGACCGTAATGAAGAGTGCCTTTAATATATCGAAGGATGCGTTTGACGGCCTGAAAGTGATCGATCGTTGGGGAAGCCTGAAACTGGCTGACAGTGTTGACGGCAAAGGAGAGGTCCGGACGAGTGATTGTCAGATATTGCAAGGCGCCCACAAGTGATCGGTAAGGAGTGGTGTCCGTGTGAGGAGTGCCGAGCATCCAAAGTTGATCAGTAGAGGCAAGAGGAGTGAAGACAGGTTTGGAGTCAATCATGTCGGCACGTAAAAGAATATCGCGAGCATACTTGGTTTGATTGAGAAAGAGACCAGTAGGGGTGTAAGTAATTTCTAAGCCAAGAAAATAGGTAAGTTTTTACCAAGATCTTTGATGGCGAACTCTTTTTGGATGCGGTTAATTAGGCGAGTAATGGTGATGTCGTCATTTCCAGTGACGGTGATGTCATCAACATAAAGGAGAAGATAGAGAGTTGTGGTCGCCTGTTGAAAGATGAAAAGAGAGGTGTCAGATTTACTTTCAGTGAAACCTAAGGATAAAAGAAAAGTACTAAGCGAAGAAACCATGCCCTTGGTGCCTGTTTAAGACGATAGATCGCTTTGTTAAGACGACAAATGTGGTCTGGGCGAGCAGGATCAGTATAACCAGAAGACTGCTCTATATATATAGGTTTGTCGAGAAGGCCATGAAGAAATGCATTATTAACATCTAACTGGCGAAGAGACCATTGTCTAAGAACAACGATATATAGGATAATGCGAACAATTGATGCTTTAACAACAGGACTGAAAGTGTGATCATAATCAAATCCAGGAAGTTGGGAAAACCCTTAAGCGACAAGGCGTGCTTTATGGCGATCAATAGACCCATCAGATAGAAATTTGGTTCGAAACACCCATTTGGAGCCGATAACGTTTTCGGTTGATGGGCGAGGAACCAGAGTCCATGTTTTGTTGGAATGGAGGGCGAGGAGCTCGGCGTCCATTGCAGCAGACCATTCTGGGGATTTTTAGGCGGATTTGAAACCTTTGGGTTCTTTAGCGGAATTAATGGAAGCGAGCAAGGCGTTTGTGGCGAGGAAAGAAGAATTGATAGGATGTTTCGGCTTGAAAATGCCATCTTTAGATCGAGTACGCATAGCATGATTTGGACGAGGAAGATCATGACGATGCGGAGCAGAGCGAGCAAGGGGAAATGGGAGAGGACGAGCAGGAGGAATTTGGGTTTGAGTTGGCCGAACAGGCGGAGGAATATCGTTCGCGGAAATGCAAACCGAGCATGGCGAGTCAGAGGAATCAATGTATGTGGAGACATCAAGCGAGGATGGGGAAGGCGAGCAGTGATTTATGTTTTTGAATTAAAGGGAATTTATGTTCGTCAAACCGAGCATAACGAGTGATATATATGCGAGCAGAGGTAGGATCTAGACAACAGTAGCCTTGATGGCGAGAGTTTTAGCCAATAAAGACACAAGGGATGCTGCGAGGAGATAATTTGTTAGCAGCATAGTCACGAAGATAAGGAAAAACTTGACAACCAAAAACGTGTATGTTGTCAAAGCGAGGAGAAGAAGAGAAGATTAGTTCATAAGGGGATTTGTTATTGGACACAAGAGAAGGAAGGCGATTAATAAGATAGACAGATGTACCAAATGCCTCGACCCAATATTGGGTAGGAACGGAGGAGTGAAATAAGAGAGATAAACCTGTTTCGGTGATATGCCGATGTTTTCGTTCTGCTCGACCATTCTGAGCAAGAGTGTATGGACAGGACATAGTGTGAAGAATGCCATATTGGGAGAATAGAGTTTGCATGTTTTTTTTAGTAAATTCAGTACCTCCATCAAAGTGGAAGCGTTTTATTTTAAATCGTAATTGATTTTCAACTAATTGTTTGAAGTGAACAAAAATAGAATAAAAGTCAGACTTTTGCTTTAGGGGATAAAACCAAACAAAACGAGAAAAATCATCCACAAATATGGTGTAATATCTATAGCCATCACAAAAGGTAGTTGGTGATGGTCCCCATAAGTCACAATGCACAAGATCAAGCAGAGCACAAGCATGAGATTTATTCAAAGTAAATGGTAGACGAGAGCTTTTGGCAATTTGACAGGGGGTACAAGATACAAGACTGGGAAGAACGGAAGTGACAGTTATGTGCCCTAGACTAGCGAGCAGTTTTACATTGCTAAAGTGTGTGTGTCTAAGACGATTATGCTAAAGTTCATAAGAGACCCTATTTCTACTCTTAGTATGAATAGCAGAAACAAAAGAACGAGCAGGATTATCCAAAATATAAAGACCATTTTCACATTGTCCCTGAGCGAGTAAGGTCCCTGTAGCCTGATTCTGAATTTCAAAAGACGAATCAGTAAACCGAACAGTGACAGGTTGATCGAAGGTCAGTTAACTAACAGATAAGAGATTTTTAGTAATATTAGGGACAACTAAAACATTTAAGAGAGATAAGGAGGAAGATAAAAGTTTCGAGCCAGTGTGGGTGATCGGCAAGGAATGGTCATTGCCGACCACTACACGATCTGAACCTGTGTAAAGAGACGAGGAGTCAAGAGCGGCAGGCGAGGAGACCATATGAGCAGAAGCTCCAATGTCAAGGTACCAATCCGAGATATTGGCAGGAGTAATGGATGAATATGTTGGGGTGGATTCAGCACAATTGGACTAGCGAGCAGGAGGGGCAGTATAATGTTGCGGACATGAGTCACCAAAGTGGCCATCGAATTTGCAAATTTGACATCTCGGAGAGAAACGACCACGACCTCTACTGCTGAATCGACCTTGCGAACGACCAGGGAACGGAGAACGACCAAGGATCCCGCGACCACGACGAGGAGGGCGAGCAGTTTGAGCTAGGAATGAGGGAACAATAGGAGCAGATGTGGAGGAACCATGTAACGACCTTGTAAAGAGATTATGAGATTCAGCCATGGCTAGAAGATCCGAAAAGGTGGGAAGGGGAGAGATACTAATTTGAGACGTGGAAAAGCCATGAAATTTTGGTCCAAGACCACGAAGAAACCAATGGGATTTATCCGTGTCATCAAGAACGCAACCCATAGAGGAGAGTTGATCGCATAGGTTTTTGAAGAGGATTCCGTACTCGGCAACCGTACGGTGATCTTTCTTGATGGTTTGGAGTTCATCTTTAAGGCGGATTTCACGAGCCTTGGATGGTTGATTGTAAGCGGTGGCAAATTTGCCCAAATTTCCGCCGAAGAACTGCAGCCGACGATAACTGCCATAGTTTCCTCTGTGAGGGTAGATACCAAGAAGACACGAACAATCTAATCACAAGCAGCCCAAGAAGCGTAGTCGGGATTTGGTTCCGAACTAACTTCTTTGGAAATGGTGGATGGCGGTGCCGGAGAAGAACCATCGACGAATGGAAGAAACTTTTGGGTGGCCAATAACGAATGAATTTGTGTGAACCACATAGGATAGTTGGTAGATTTGAGTTTAACGGTGATAAGGTGGGTCATGGCATGTAAGGTGAGAGTGGAATCGAAGACGGAGGTGGTGGTGGTGGACGACGACTGGTCTGTCATCGGAGAAGAAGAAGAAGAAGAAAAGGGTTTTCGCCTTATTAGGCTGATACCATGTAAGAGTAATTAGAAAGCTTTCATTAAGTTTAAAAAATGATCAAAGGTCATATATATAAATTAGATCTTATATAAAAGGAACCTAAGAGCCAAAGAATACACACCATTCATGTGGCCGGAGCCCCATTAAAAACCCTGTTACGAAAACCCTCCTTAGGGATAAAACATAATCAGGGAAAAGGGAACTCCTCTAGAGTTACAATTAGGAGAATCTGTAAAATTCAGTGTTTAAATCCCTAAGAATGAAAGGACGAATCTGGTCCGGTGTAGTCGTCCACCACCTGAAGTCCTCCGTCGCCATGCTGGCCAGCTTGTCTGCCGCGGAGTTTTCTTCTCGATACATGTGTGTAATTGGCAGCCGCATTATCTCTAGTTGCTTTTGCACCTGCTGCCATAGAGGTTTGATCTTCCATGGCAAGTCTCCGTTGTCCCCTCTCAGAGTTTGAACTACATACATCGAGTCCGATTCTAGCCAGATATTTATCCAACCATTTAGTCGCGCTAGTCTGATAGCGTGTAGTGCTGTTAGAAGCTCTGCCTCGAACGCATATCTGCGGCCGTGTTTCATTGCAAATCCTCCTAGGTACTCACCATCACTGTCACGGTAGATGCCTGCTCCTGCGATTAAGCCTGGAGCTCCTGCAGCAGACCCATCGACATTGATTTTAACAATTCCAGGCTTCGGCTTTGTCCATCGGATTGTTCTGATAATTGGTGCCTTTCGGGGGTTAGTTCGCAGACGAAATTCCTTAATGACCCCAAGGTCAAACTGACTATTGCTCATGTGGCCCATTGTGCTGCAATCGGCCTCGTGAATTAAGGCCCAAATGCTTGTTCGGATGCCCTCCGCTGAATACTGCGCTTCTTCAAAGATGATCGAGTTCCGCGTGTTCCAGATTTGCCATAACAATGTGATTATTGCTAGCTTCCATAAGTCAGTAAGCTGCGGGCTGAGGGATATCTCAATGGCTTGCAACATCCACGCCAAGAATCCCTCATTCAGTCGTAGCCGAATCTGGAACAAATCCATTAGCTTGTCCATTGTATGCCGGAAATAACTGCATTGGCTGAATAGATGGTCGATGTCTTCCTCATGTGTGCGACACATTATGCACATTCCAGGTCCTGTCACCCCTAGTCTTTGGAGTCTATCCCACGTAGGCAATTTCCTGTGAATTGCTCTCCAAACAACCGTGGAGCGCCGTGGGGGAATAAAGGTTGTCCATATCCAGTTGCTCCAACTCACCTCAGGATAGTGTGGTCGTATTTGCTCATATGCAATGCGAGCTGTCAAATTTCAATTGTTGGAGTATGGCCAAATCTGGTAATCGTGACCTGAAGCAAATACCGTTTTCATGATGTCCGCCACGATACCTGGGAAAGTCTGCACGAATGTTTCCTCAAGTTTCCACTCGCCGTCTGCCAAGTAGTCCGATATTGTGAAGCTGTATTGCTTGCGGATTGCATGTGGCATTTGCACGCGATCGGCTATTTTATATCCAAGCCAATTGTCCAACCAAAATTGTACTAAAGGCGTGTCACCTGGGATCCATTGCACATATTTTTCAATATGAATGATATGTGCCCGTAACCCCTTCCACAGTGAGGAAGCTACTGCCGGCGATCTCCTGACTCCCAATGGAATGTATCTGCTCCTTAAGAATTGCATGGGCGCATTTGTCTCCGTCAGAATATTCCATGCTAATTTACGCAGGTAAGCAGCGTTCGCGCAAACTATTGAACGTACACCCAATCCTCCTTCACGTCTTGATGCGATTACTTTTTCCCATGAAACTGCGCAGTGGCCACGTCTATCAATATCACCAGTCCATATAAAATTTCGCATAGCCTTCTCAATTCTATGTAGGAGCATTGGGGGCCATTTGTACACCATCATGGTGTGCACCGTCGCTGACGTTATCACGTGATTAACCAAACACACTCGTCCTGCAAGCGACAAGGATTTCCCTTTCCAATTAGAGAATTTTGCGAGGACTTTGTCCGCAATTGATTTTAGGTGGACTGCTCGCGGCACGCCTTTGAATATCGGAGCTCCTAAGTAAATAAATGGCAGAATTCCTTCATTCATGTTCATCAGGTTCCGAAAGTATCTCCTGTTGTTTTGACACACATGTTTACCAAAATAAACGCTTGATTTCACGGGGTTGAATTTCTGGCCTGAAAGGTCCCCATAAATCTCTAAAATATTCCTGATTGCCCGTATACTTCCCCGGTCTGCTCGATAAAAGATGAGGATATCGTCCGCATAGAGAAGGGTTATTGGACATTGTAAGCCTCTCCGGATGAACGCCGTCCTCAGTCTACCTTTCTCCACTTCGGCATCAACAAGCGCAATCAGAACTTCCCCTCCTAAACAAAATAGGAGCGGAGATAAGGGGTCCCCTTGTCGTACTCCCTGCGAACAAGGAAAATATCCATGCAGATGCCCATTAAGGAGAATTGAGAGTCTCGCAGATTGCAGTATACAACTAATAATTTGGCAGAACTTATAGTTGAATCCTAAACACTGGAGGACGGTCATCAAGAAGTCCCATCGGATAGTGTCGAAGGCTTTACGGATGTCGATTTTCATAGCTAAGTTTCCATGCACCTTTGTACGATCCAGGCAATTAATGCCTTCTGAGGCAACTGCAATGCCGTGGTGAATATTTCTTCCTGTGATGAAGCCAAATTGTGATGGAGAAAGGATTTCTGAGAGGATGGGTCCCAATCTGTTTGCAATAATCTTCGACAATGCTTTGTATAGAAAATTCCCCAATACAATAGGCCTAAAGTCCTCGATCTTGTCAGCCCCATTATGTTTCGGAATCAAGGTCACCAAGTTCGAATTCAGTCCATATGGCAGGAATTCAAAGCGGAAAAAATATTGGGCTGCCCTGGTGATGTCCTCCTGAATTATGCCCCATGCCGCCCGATAAAAGCAACCACCAAACCCATCTGGACCAGGCGCGCTATCTGGGGATAGGTCGAAAAAGGCTTTTTGAATCTCCTCCGCCGATGGAGTACAGGAAAGGGAGTTGTTTTGCTCCGGATTGAGCTGGGAGCGAAAAATGATGGGGAGAATTGTGTCATTGTTATCTCGTTCCGGGGCTGTGAACAGATTTCCATAGAAGTGTAAGATGTGTTTTGCGATTTCGTCTTGATGAGTACATCGGCTTCCATTAATAACCAAGGCCTCCATTGGTTTACGCGCCTTCCTCAGTTGGTTCAAAGTATGGAAAAATTTTGTGTTTCTGTCGCCGTCTTTGAGCCAGGTCACCCTGTTTTGTTGAGCGTGGAGCGAGGGTTGTTGCCTCAGAAGTGTGCTCAAATTTAGTTTTGCCTCAATCTCCATTGAAGTAAGAACCGCGGTGTATCCATGTGTCCCAATGTTGCATTGGACGCGCAACAAATCTGTTTTAGCTGCCTCTATTTTAAGATCCACATTCCTAAAAATCTCTCTGTTCCATATCTTTAACTCACTTTTCAGCCTTTTTAATTTGACCTTAACCAAAGAAATCGGGTCAGGTGCTTGAAGAAAAATCTCCCATGAACGTCGAATTTCTGGTAGGCAGCGTTTATCAAGCAACCACATCCTCTGGAATCTAAAAAGGCCCCCCCTCGCACGAACTCCCGCGGCACAGTCAAGGAGTATCGGGTGGTGATCAGAAGATATTCTTGGTAAAAGGGTTGCAGCAACCGAAGTCCAGAGTTCCAAAAAATCCGATGAAGCCAGAATTCTGTCAAGCCGTGACGCAGCCATACTCCCATCTTTGCGGCGGATGGCCCAAGTATATGCCGGCCCCGACACATCCACCTCCAAAAGGTCAGAATCCGCCAAAAACATTCGAAAGTCGCGGCAAGCCGATGGGCTCGGGCCCATGGCTCCCACATGCTCATGTGCCCCCAAAACCGCATTGAAATCTCCTATCAAGCATAAAGGTTGTAGCCGTAGCGCAATCACCTCCAGCCACAGAATTCTCCGTCGGGACGGGTCCGAAGCAGCATGTACGAATCCGAAGTAGAGCCCAAGATTATTGAGATTCGTGCGAATGATGATAACTTGGTCCGTGAACCCATAGACCGTAGAGCAGCTGTGCCAAGTTGGATTGCAAAAAACCCAAATGTTAGGGCGCATATTCTCCCGCTCGTTTTCAGCCAGGAATTGTACACCAATGGAAGTACAAAAATTAGTGTTAATACTGTGAAAGCAGACTTTTGGTTCAACAATTACCAAAAAGTCTGGATTGTGGGTGCGGCAATGGCTTTTCAGCATATCCTGCGAGTCGACATTCCCGACACCCTGTATGTTCCAGTATAAAACAATCATTGAGTATCTCCATGATAGCCGTGCTCAGGCAGCTCCATATCTGGATCAGAGTCATTAAAGTCCGAAGTTTCAACATCTCCCCAACGGCCAAGGGCTGCAGAAGCCATTTTTTTATATCTAGGGGAGTCTGACCCCGAGATTGTGGTTAGTTTTCGGTCTCTCTCCATCTTGCTACCGTCCCGAAGTGCCTGCTCAATCTTGTCATGTAGGGGCGAGGTCCGGATAGTCGATTTGAGGCGATGGCCCACCCCAATTGTTGTCTCCGATGTATTCATAGAGTCACCCTTAGAAGCAGCCTTTTTGTCCCTCAAAACCTCCTGAGGGTCGTCCAAAGCTGCAAAGCTGTTCGAAAGGTGAGGGCGTAATCCAGTACCCTCCTATGTCGCCTTATTATCTTTAGGTTTACGTCTATTTCTGCGAGGGCGTATAAATCCTTGGTCAGTGTTGGATTGTGCCTCCTCCGAGACAGGTGCCATTGGTGGGTTAGGTTGGGCTGGTTCCCTTGCCACCCGGTAAGAATTGTGCCTTCGCATATTCTTGCGCATGTTGCGGTCAGGAATGGGTGCCTTTTCGATTGGATGATTTTGCGGACGCTCTCTGCAGCGATCAATCGAGTGTCCCACAATTGAGCAACGTTGACAAAATAGCGGAGGGCGTTCTATCTTGAAGTATGCAAAGGCTCCATGGTCTTTCCGCTCTACCAAGATACGATCAACATTCTCTTTTGCAAAGTCCATTTCTACGAGGACTCTGATGAAGTGCCCCATTGAGCCATCAAGGGAGCGTTCATCCACTTTAATCAGGGTGCCCAGTGCAGATGCCATACCAGATATCAGTGAAGGCGTCCAATACTCGAATGGTAGCTCGTAGATGCGGACCCAAACCTGTGCCTTTGAAGTGTTGATTTTATATGGGTTAAAGTCATTAACCCAGTTGGATGTTCTGAAAATTCCCGGATTGAGGGACCAAGTCTCCTTTTTGGTTGCCAAAGCCTTGTCCTCATCGTGATCGAAATGAATGTTGAAGTATCCAAGCCCTAACGGAATTAATTTCCACTGCCCTTTCAAACCCCAAGTACGTTGTAACTCCTCCTTCAGATCATACAAGGCCCATGGTTTTTCTTTCCTCACATTGACGATCCGACCGATGATTGAGTTTCTTCACATATCCACTCGTGCCGCATAATCGGCCTCGTCAATCGCGATGGAGACAATGTCTCCCTTCCGTACCGGCAGTATAGGAGCAGGGGCACTTTCCGATGTCTCCTCAGCCGCACTCGGGATTAGGGCTGACTTGAAGGATTTACTTTTCATTGGTGGTGTCGTTATGGGGGCTGGTAAATTGGATCGTCCCCATAACATCTCCTTCAACCAGGGATGTTCGACGCAGAGGGCAGCAATCTTGGAGATCTTGTCGAGATCAGGTGTGGAAATCTCAGGCAAATCCATGGCCGCCAGAAACCCTAGGGGGTTATACCAGAATCCGGAATCGCCGGATCACAAGAACCTAGACAAAAAAAGAGATCAAAGGTCATATATATACAAGAGATAATAAACTTTCTCTTGAGTAGTTATCAAGAAGAAGTTATAACTAACAAACAAGAGATGTTCTATTTAATCATATTGACAGTGGCTAAAGGGATATGTACGGATTTTGCACTAGCTGTTCATTGTTATCACATCTTCTCTATTATTATTAATATCAAAAGGTTATTATGTACAATTCTAGTGTGGGATTGTCAACATACGAACAGAGATTCTAACGATATGGCACATAAGTTAGTCCAGAAAGTCTTTACCTCTTTAATTCTGCACGATTGGGTTTGAAAAGAAAATTTTCAAGTCCTCAAGGAGCAATGGTTGCTGTAGAATTTCTTACTGGTTTTAACTCCTTGATTGATTTGAAAAAAAAAAAGACATTAATTATTTTATATTTTTTTCAACTCAAACAAATAATCAAATTTTGTCATTATTTTATTAAAATCCCGACCTAATTGCAAGAGTCATTGTTTGAACATGTATGGCCCAGTAAGATCGATTATTCTTCACTTTCTATTGAAGAGCAGAGTTGTGTAAAAGTAGTGACATTTTGTATCTTGAATAGAAAGGGATGACTAGAAAAGAGAATTAGCCTTTAAAAAAAAACTGAGAGTATTATTGATGACATAATTGCAAACATATAGACTTTGGAATTAACAAACATATATATAGTATAAGCTTAATTGGAAAAAATGAAATTGTTGGAAACATGAAAACAACTACTCCACTACGCACGGCGATTAACAAAACTCCCTCCAGAATAAGCTTTGTTTTTTTGGGTCTTTTTCAAGGCGGCGAGTGGGAGGGGCTTTTTAAGGCCGGCGGCGGGTTGTAGATTAGTAGAGGTGGATGCCTGTTTATTAGGAGTAGTAGTATTCGACAAGGCTTTTGTAAAACCCACAAGGAAGCCAGCGACGCCGCTTCCGACTGCAGCTCCGAGTGTGCCTGCGCCTTTCGTCGAAAAAGACTCCACGCGGACGGGAGGCTTTTCGCCAGCTGGCCGATGGGACTCATCTGTTTTGCTTTGATCGGCATTTTGATACTCAACTCAATCGAGAAATGAAATGATTTCGTTCTAAGAAAAGTATATGGCCGGGTTTTATACAACGCGCGTAGTCAACCACCACCCCTTTTAATATTGTATATATCGTGCTTTCTTCATAGGTTCCCCTTCCAATCTCTCGGTAGTTAGCTTATGCAACTTTTCAACACCCTATTCTCACATTTAAATATACAGTAGAGTTATTCTCATCTATGAGATAAACCTGACACTAAATTTAACTGAAATGCGGGACTAATTAGTTTTTGACTTAAATATATACTTATTTATAAGATTGACTTTTATAGTTTGTAAAGTAGAATTTTGAAATCATAAATTCTAATCTCAAACTAGAACATGAGTGAAATTTCAAAATCTCAAATCTGAATTTCTCATCCCAAAACAAACATCCCTTTAACCTTTAATGTTAAATTGTGTACACTTACTGAAACGGGATACTGACTTCAACTTAAATGTGTAAGATTACATACTTCCCCCATCCTTCAAAAATTACAAATATTACAGTTTTTTTTTTTTTTTTTCAAAATCCACTATCACCATCTACTTTTTTCCTTTCTTATCTCTCTCTATTTTTTTATTTTTCTTACTTCTATCTACCTTTTCCTTTTTCGTATATCTCATTACATCAACAATCCACTACACAACCCACTACATGTAATATTATATTTATTAATCAATTTGTTTTTAATAATATTATATTTATTAATCAATGTGCAAAAAGCAAATTGAACAACATTTAATGGGATGAATGAAATTATATAAGTGAAACTCAAGTGAAGGAAAAGTCTAATATACACCATACACACCTCAACAATTTGGTGCACACACTTTTTTAAAATCTTTTTTTCTCCCGATTTGTTCTCCTTTCTTCTCGATCTGTTTCTTTCTTTTGAGCAACTCCATCGTCTCCGCTATTGTATACCTCTGCGTTTTCACGACGATGGTGGATCCCTCTGCGTGTGGCGGCTCCATCCACGCGATGCACTTGGCTTCTGAATGGTCGTTCCTCCCCGTCGGCCGCTACCTCATGTCGGAGGACTTCTACAAGAACTAGTACAAAAAAATTGTATGTAGATAAAACCTCCATTTTCTAATTGTCTCAAAATGAATAACTTATTGGATATATAATATATTTCATATATATTATATATTGTATTTATGTTAACTTTCCTTATTAATCTAGATTTGAGATATATATTAGATATGTTTTGTATCTATAAATACTCCCTCATGTAATCCTTTACAATCGCTCAATGAAATTATAATTTCCTATTCATTGTTTCTCTATATGGTATCAGAGCCTCTCGGCTCATGCCTCGATCCCACCCCAAACCCTCGTAATCGTTGTTCGACGTTCTTCGTCGTACAAAACCCACGATTACCCCAACCTCATCATGAAGACAAGTTTCTTCTTCCTCGTAATCGTTGTTCGACGTTCTTGTCGTACAAAACTCACGATTACCCCAACCTCAAGAAGACAAGTTTCTTCTTCCCCGTAATCGTTGTTCGACGTTCTTGTCGTACAAAACTCACGATTACCCTATCCTCAAGAAGACACGTTTCTTCTTCCCCGTAATTGTTGTTCGATGTTCTTGTCGTACAAAACTCACGATTACCCCAACCTCAAGAAGACAAGTTTATTCTTCCTAGTAATCGTTGTTCGATGTTCTTGTCGTACAAAACTCACGATTACCCCAACCTCAAGAAGACAAGTGTCTTCTTCCTAGTAATCGTTGTTCGATGTTCTTGTCGTACAAAACTCACGATTACCCCAACCTCAAGAAGACAAGTTTATTCTTCCTAGTAATCGTTGTTCGATGTTCTTGTCGTACAAAACTCACGATTACCCCAACCTCAAGAAGACAAGTTTCCTCTTCCCCATAATCGTTGTTCAACGTTCTTGTCGTACAAAACTCACGATTACCCCAACCTCAAGAAGACACTTCTCTTCTTCCTCGTAATTGTTGTTCGATGTTCTTGTCGTACAAAATCCACAATTACCCCAACCTCAAGAAGACAAGTTTCTTCTTCCCCCTTCGACTACCCCCTTATCCCTCCCAACCGCCGATCACCCTCAGCGGTTGCAACAAACTCCCAGGTGGTTATCCTTTTCCCTTCTTCTTGAATTCATTTACCATCATTGTAACCCACTCTGTAGCGTGCCTTCTACGATCAACCCACCCAACTTCTTTCACCGCTGCAAACTCTCATCCTCCCATGGCAGATGATTAGTGTGAAAATTGCTTGAAATTCATGTGTTTATTTTGCATAATTTTTAGTATTTTGTTGCATTATTCACACTAAATTGACCAATTGCACTTGAAATGAGAAAGGTATGTGTTTTGCTATTTTTTAGGTAAATTGAACTTATTTGGAAGCAAAATACATGTCTGATCATTCATGAAGTCAAGAAGATAATTGCACCATTGGATGCGTCTCGAAAAAATGAGTGGAATAAAAGAAAGAATCAAGTCAATCGGAGGTCGGAAGCTCAAGATATGATCGAAACGAGGAAGTGCGAAATTGCTGCAGAATCCACTCGGGCAGCCGAGTCAACCCACTCGGTTGACCGAGTGAAATCTGCTTCCAGAACATTTTCTGGACTTCCATCTCACTCGGTTGACCGTTTGAACCCGTTTCTGCGCGGAAATTCGAGAATTTTAAAGGATTCCAAGGGCCTAAGTGCAAATTTCGTCTCCAACACTCTTCCAAGCTATAAATAGCTCCCCAATCACATTGTTTAGGAGGTTTTGCCTCATTTCTACACACTCAAACCTTAGCTCATTTTGCTACAACATGTGATAAATAGAGGAGCAATTAGCTTAGGTTTGAGGAGCTTATCTCCTCAAACACACTCTTCATTTTTATGTTTTCTTAGTTTAGAATCATTTGAGTATTTTATTTTCATGTAAGAATGGAAGAATTTCAAGACTCTCAAGGTGCTATTTTTCTTTTATTTAAGCTTTGTTTGGTAAATTTCATTTTCATGTTTTATTTTGTTGTTTTAGCCATGGGTGTTTTCTCAAACACCATGGGCTAAGGTTTTTATGCTTTGGGTGTTTAAAACCATGTGAATATTTAGTGTTGGAATGGTTTATGCTTTGAATATTGTTGATATTTGGATTGTTGCTTCTTTTATTGAGTTTTATTGGTGCTTTGTGTATTAGCTTCTATTAATCCGTATTTTGAGGCATGTTTAGCGTAGACGAGAGTTACATGAACATGTTTAAATTTATGGTGTGAGTTGTTGGTATACAAATGCGTTTCTTATACTTTTAATTCGTCGAGAGAGAGTTAATTTTATTAGAACCTCATTAAGAGACATTAATTACTTGAATGGTTATTTGGGTAGTTGGTGAGGATTAGGAAGATGTCGTATTACTTGGTTTGGGGACACCTTAGACGTAAGGCTATAGTACCCGAAGGGAAAAGATTTTCATCCTAGCATCTTGATGCTCTTAGCAAGTCCAAATTGAAGCATAGACACGGTATAAACAATCTCACTCGATTTCACTAGGGAGAGAACACCCGAAGCATTTCCCACCCTTGCACTTCTCCGAATTTAGATTCGTAGTTGTTCTTTACTTTAATTGTCATTTTCTCATTTTCTTAGTTTAGTAGTTAATTTTACTTATTAGGATTGTGTTTAGTTTAATTTATTGTCTTTAGATTATTATTTAGCTTTAGTTTTGCATCCAACTCCCGAAATCGTAGCTACATTAGTTATGACGACATACAACTCTAGGGATCCATTGCACTAGCCCACCTCCCATGGTTCGATACTACTTGGTCGAAATACTTACGTGCATACTACTACGATCCCTTATGCTTGAGGGGAAGTAGTTAGTCAAAATATATTGCCTAAAAATTTCGTTCAAGTCAATGGCACCGCTGCCGGGGAGGTGACATAGTGCTATTAGTGGGACTTAGAGTTAGTTGATGTTGGTCCTGAAAGGAGTATATAACAAGTGTATGGGGGGGGGGGGGAATACACTTGTATGCAAATTCTTTTTCAAACTTAACCAAAAGTGCTTCAGCAAGGTTGTCCTAGATAACTCTGCTGATGAGTTTAACTCTTCTAAGATAATCAAACTACTAAGTACTATTGAGTACTTAGTTTAATAACTATCTAGGGGAGTTGTATGTGCGGAATTAGTGGTTGGCCCTTTAGTTTAAACCCCTTTAAGTTCTTAAATCACCTTAAGCAATATAGTCCAGTTTTCAGGGAACTTGTCCAATTCATTTTTTGCACAGTCTTTGAATATATGTCCTTTGAAAGATCAGTTTTGTGTGTAGTGTTGAATGTATGAAAGTACTTTGAAAGTAAATCAACCCAAGAGTTTATAGTGGTTCAGAGACTCAAGCTCCTACATCCACTTTCCCTGATTTAACAGGATAATTCCTTCACTCTTGGAATTAACTTGATTTATAGTGCCAAGGTGCACTTGATGAAGAACACCACTCCTTGGTGAATTGATCCCTAGGATGTCTAGAGTCCTAGTACCCTCTTCTCAACTCAGAACTGAACTGTTCTTCTCTCAACAGTCAGCTCCTACCATTTCTACTACTACAACCTTCTCACTTTCTCACTTGAAAGGGGTAAGGGTTGAAGTAAGGTTCCAACTAATGAGATATCATTTACAATGAAGATCAGTGTATAAGGATAGGATATCTCTTCTAAGCTTGTGTGGATATACAATGGGTTCAGCTTAGAATGAAGTGTATGAAGACTAAGATAGTCTTTTGAAAGCTTTGAAAGCACTTGTAGAATAGTTGGATATTCTTGTCAAGGTTGAGGTGCTTCAAATGGTCTTCACACTTATGTATTTATAGACAAATTTGAGGATTTGCCCGTTGGAGAGGCAGTCCCAAATTGCTATAAATGTCTTCCTTGAGTTCTTCAAACTGGATGACAGATTCTTGATAGTGACATGTCCTCATTTGGGTAATAAACAGTTGTTAAGACTTTGTCTTCATTCTGCAGCACTCTTTCCAATGTCTGACTTTAAGATTCAGTTGTTAGGACTTGGACATGGCTTCTGAAGGTTGATCCAATGATAGGACAACATTCCTTATCAAATGGACAACTCTGCTTATCATTATCAGCATACTTGCTTATCAGCATTGTTGGCTTGCTCTTTTAAGATGACTTGGCTCTTTTCCCTTTGCTTCTCTTGGAATTGATCTTAGCATCATTCTTGAAGGCTTTTAGGGTGTAGCTGTCTTCACTTCTTCAGCATAGTTGGCTTTCAAGCTTCAGAACACTTGTTCTGGTTTAATTGTACTGAGACAACTCTCCTGGACAACTCTCCTGATCAGCATACTTGGCCTTTAAGCTTCAGAACCTTTGTTCTTGTTTTAATTGTGCATAGATAACTCCTCTGGACAACTCTTCTGATCAGCATACTTGGCCTTCAATAGCTTTGGTGATTGTTCCAGAATTTGAGCCTTAGGGGGACTTGATCTTGATATTCTTTAAAGCATATGTTCCCCCTCAAATTGTGCATCTAATCATCTAAGAGCTGCCTAACATATCAGCTCCTCATCTAGCCTTATTCTATATGTTCTAACATGCTTAGAACATAATCATCTTAGACTTAGGCATGTCTCAGGGGGTTTTGGTATTGAATCAAAACATGTCTCATTTTATTCCTAACAATTTCCCCCTTTTTGATGATGCCAAAACCTAAAAATTTTGTGCAAAAGTGACTTGATTACATCTATTACATTTATCCTCAGAAGACATGACTAGGGTCACTTATCCTGAAAAAGAATGTGTTAGTGTACCCACCATTCATGTTGCAAATAGGTTTCAAAGATAGGCATAGAGAGATTTCTGCAATAATGTTTCTTGATTCAAAGTAGGTTCAACTATCATTCATTTGAAAATTATTACAAGCATGTTGATAGTTGAAGTTAACATATCAGAGCATGAATCCAAAACACTATTACAATTGAGCATTTCATTACAAGATATCAGAGCATATACTAAATTCTTAATAGCATCTAGATCTTCAAGTATCAGAGCACAAAAACTTATATCAGAGCAATCATAGCATATCAGAGCAAAACATATTTTCAGAGCACATCAACATTCTTGATCAAACTTCAGCATAGATGACCAATTAAACATATCTTCAGATAAGATAAGAATTCAACCACCAAAAAGGTCAGAATACTTAGCCATTTTAGAGATCATCCTTAGGAGGTGGCACCATCCCATATTGTGCCCACACTCTTCTTTTCAGCTCCATGGCCTCTTGGTTGGTTCCCTTGGGTCCAAGAACCATCTTGTTTAGCTTGAGGATTTCCAGAAACTCCTTCAGAATTTTTGACTGGTCAATCCATCCATCAAGCTTTGGAGGCATAAATATGATTGGCTTGGGGGTAGTGAGTTCAAATCTTGCAATATCAGCAGCTGCAAGTAGTTGTTGATAAAGTTCTCTGTGATACTCTATCATGAACTCTGCAAAAGTGGAGTTGGCATCTCTTCCATTCCATCTGTCAATGACATAATAATCATAGACAAACTCCCTTTTGGCTTCCTCCCATAAGTCATTCAGTTGAATTGGCACTCATTTATCCAAGTGAGTATATTTGGTGTCCATGGGGATCAAGAGCTGTGGTTTCAACTTGTTGTAAGTTGCTCTCTTTCTTCTGGGCTTTTGAAAATTTGCTCTTCTTTGGTCTCTTGCTCTTTGTGCTTCATCCATCAAGTCCATTTTCTCTTGGGCCCTCATCATGGCCAGTTTCAGTTGAGTTTCAGGGTCTTTGCCATACCCTTCATGAAACAACTTTGATGGATCATTCAGCAACACAACTTTCTTCTTCTTTGGTCCTGGTCCAAAGCCTTCTTCATACAATTCTTCTATATCTTCAGCAGCTTTGGCACCATCAGGGGACTTAGTCTCAGCAGACTTTTCTTTCTCAGAGGGTTTGTCTTTTTCAGCAATCTTGGATACTTCAGCAGCTTTGTCCTTTTCAGCATTTTTGGCTTTCTTGGAGGTAGGCACTTCATCATCAATTCTAAACTCAGAGGGCAGATCAAGGCTGTTGGGAAAGTCAGTAAATGTCTCAGTTTTTCTTTTCTTTCCTTGGGCCTTCTTGATTTTTCCTCTAGTTTGGACACCTTCAGCATCTTTGTCCAAATTAGATACCTCTCCTCCTGGTCTTTGTTGTAGCCTTACTCTTTCTTCCTGTGCTGAAGCCATTGAGTTCTTCAAGGCAATTGCTAGCTGCTCTTCTTCATCCAAATCTTCCAAGTTCAGCAGTGCTGGTTCTTTTCCTTTATCTTCAGAAGCTTTTCCTTTGCCCTTGTCTGAACCTCCAATAATCAAGGCACCTTTGGCCCTTGCTCTTTCCCTTTCCCCCCTTTTGGCAGCATCAAAACACTGAGGTTTGAGATCACTCATGGTTGTAGCCATCAGGGATTTGGCTAGGTTCAGAGATTTCATCTCCTCCAACAAATATACATTCTCATCATGTATATTTTGCATTCTGTCACTGCTCAAGCTAAGAAAAGCTAGAGCAGGCTTCATCTTTTGTTGGACAACCTCCTCCAAGGTTGTTTTCAGAGATGTATCAAGTTGGGCTTTAAGAAGCTCAGTGAGGTTGGCCACTGCACCTTCAACAATGTTGGCCATTACCTCTTGGGAAAACTTTTCTGAGGCTGCTTTCACCATTGCTAGCCTTTGTTCCTCAGCTCTTTTTCTTTGCAATGCTGTCTTCTTTCCAATGGCTTGTTTGACAGTTAGTCTGAGAGCTTTGACATTTGCATTGTGATTATCTCTCAACAGCTTCTGATCTTTCTTGACCTCTTCTGAGATTTTCTCCATTGTGGTTTTGGCTTTTTGGACTTAAGTGGAAATGGTTTGAAGACCAGATTCCACTCCTTCTATCCTTGCTTCCAATGTGGGTAGCACCACATCCTCTGAGCCTATTAGCCTCATTTCCATAGATGCTAAAGTTCTTCCATGTTGACCCAAAGCTCCAGTGGTTTCTGCATGAGCTGATTGGACTTGATGAGTCAAGGAGTCCAACTTTGCTGATTGCATTCCAAGCAAGGCTTGTGCAGATCCTGAATCAACTTGGATGGGAGTATCTGTCAAGAAGTCATCTGCAAAAATTTGGTCAAATGATATACCTGCAAGATCAGACAAATCAAAAACACACTCATCACCCTCAGTTTCTTTTTCATAAGACTCTGATACATCAGCAACCTTCTTCTCATTTTCAACTTTTTCTTTTCTTCCTTCATTAAAAATGTCCTCACCCAAGGAATCAGGCCTCCTTTCATCAAGGGATTCTTGAAGTTCAGATTTGACTTCAAGAATAACCTGTCCTTCCTCACTTATACCACCCTCTATTTGTGGTACACTCACTATCTTAGTGATCACAACCTCTCTTTCATCCTCTACTCCCTCTGATTTTTCAACTAAGCTCTCATTTTCAACACCTTCACCTATACCTGCAACATCTCCACCTTCAACAAGGTTCAAAGATGGCAGTTGTGGGGAGATCATAGTGCTTATTTCAGCAGCCACTGAGTCATCCTGAATGATTAAGGGCTGATCAGTGTCCAACTCTCCTGACACTGAATAGGCCTTAATCAAACCAGCCTCTAAAATAGGAACCTCAACATCTTTAGGCTGTGCCTTGGGTTCAAAAGAACCTTCATTGGCAGATGTATCTTTGGTTGTGTTACCAACCTTGATCAACACCTCTGATGAAACAGAGCCTTTTCTATGATAGGTTAGGAGAGGGGTTGAAGGCATATTGGATTCAGAAGGGTTGGGATTTGTTTCAGGAGGGTTGGGTTTAGAGGGGTTTGAGGGATCATCAGGAGAATCATCATCATTTGAACTGCTATCAGGGTGTCTGATGCCCTTAGCTTTTCTTTCCTTCTCCTCAATGATCTTCTCATCTACTAACTTTGCAAAAACATCCTCATTAGTGAGAAATCTTGTTTTTAACACACCAGCAAAGTGTAGCAGTCTGCTTTCTTCCACTTGCCACCAGTTTGCACCCTTATCTTGGATGACTTGTGATATCTCCATTATAGTTTTGTCTTTCACATCCACAAGCATCCTCAAATCATGAAATATCTTCTGAATTCTTGGAAATTCAGCAAGTTGTGGATACAAACTGTCCACAGTAGCCTTGGCTCCTCCTCTGAGCATACTCTCATAAGTATACTCCTCCTCATCTCCACTTGAATGGGGACTTTGGGTTATAGGGGAGTTGGCTCTATCTTCTCCTAATGTGGCTTCAGGAAGGTTAAGTTCAGGGATGTTGGCTGCAGAAGGATTGGGTGCAGTTGAAGGTACTTCAGTTACTTTTGAGAGTAATGGATCTGAAGGGGCTTTGCTTAGGGGGGTTGGCTCATTAAGTGCATTTTCTAAAAGCTTTGAATAATTGAGCATGGATGAGTCAAGGGGTGACAGCAATCTTGTCTCACCTACAGCTAAATCTGTAAGCACATCTATCCCACTTCTTTGCACACTCCCTTCTGGAGAATATCTCTTTGTAAGATTGACAGGGGTGATTGGTTGGTTTGTGGGAGTTTCATGAGTTTTAGGGGAGTTGGGATCAGGATTCTGAGTTTCAGGAAGGTTGGCCTCTATTGGTTGACCTTCAGGGACCTTAGATTCTGGAGTTCCAGAACAAGAAGAGTTGGTCCTTGACTTAGACTTGGTCCTGCTTTCAGCTCTGCTCTCTCTTAGAGCAAGTTGTAAAGACTTTTCCTCTTGAAGCTCTAACACTTTTTCAGTAGGCTTGGCCCTTCTCTTGCTAGCCCTACTGCTCCCACTTCCTTCTCCATCTTTCTCAGGGACAACTTCCCTGATCCTCTTTTCACTCTTAGACTTTTTTCTAGTCTCATTGTATCTCTGCCTCAACTCTTTTGAGTGATCAGCAGGTACATGCACTCCTTCTTCAACAACTTCTTCAATTTCAGTTGAGGCTCCTGAATTTTCTTCTGAAGGAATTTGAGACACCTTTCTTGTCTTTACAACTCTGGCTTTAGTCCTTTTCTTCAACTGTGGCTTTTCTTCAGCTTTTTCTTCAGCAGGTTTGGCCAGTTGCAACCTTCTTTGCTCAGTTTTCTTACTAAGCTTTCTGAACATGATTTTCTGGGCAGGGAGGGGCTTTGCAAAGGTTTTCATTTGTGAATAGTGGGAAAACCTTTCAATCAACAAGCTTGCCCTTGTGCAATACTTGAGTTTTCCTTCCAATACAACCTTATTGTGAGCTTTTACCTTAAATTTGGCCTTTTCCTTCATCATCTCAGACAAGATGAAGGTCCTCCAATCAAACTTGATGCCCTTGTCACTAACATCAATAACTGCAGCCATAATCCTTATTCTTGGATGGCTGACCTGCTCCAAGCTTCCAGTGTTGCTCAAGAGACTCTTGGTAATTACCTCAAAAAGATTTAGAAATCTTGGCTTAAGAGTTCTCTTGTGTTGTGTTGAAGAGATGGGACCTGGGACCAATAGCCATTCTTGTGCTATCTCCTCTTCATGATCAGCACCATAAAATTCTGGATTCCTTCCCTCTGAAGACAATCCAAAAGCTCCTTCAAGGTCTTCCTCACAGAATTTCACCCTATGAAATCTCTCTTCCTGCTCTCCCTCTGCTACATAATAAAGTCTTGTAGCAACTTCACCATCTTCAGGCTTACCTCTCCACTTGAGGAAAGCAAAGAATTCAGCCATATAGCTCTCCAGACAGGAGCTTGGCCTTTCTTCCATGAATTTCTTGATTCCAGCTCTTCTCAACCATCTAAGAGTTGGAGTTACCTCAGGGTCTTCACTTTCAAGGGATGCAATAGGCTCAAAGTGAAGGTTGTTCTTGTTGCTTAGATAGCCAAAATCAAGGTCTAGAGCCTTATTGGAGAAATCAATGATCATTTCTGGTCTGACTTTGGGAGCCATTGAAGGTTACATAAATGAATTTGAGTGAGTTTGAGAGTGTTTGAAGAAGATAAAAGCTAGGGTTTCGAATATTTGGGGAAGAAGTGTTTGTGGGGGGTTCTTAAGACTTGTGAATATTCTAAAAAGAATGTTTGTCAATGAGTTGGTGAAGTCTTGAGGCAATTCAATGGTTAACAAAAATGGAAATCAAAATTGGACGGCCAGGATTGATTTCAGGGGAGTTGGCCAATTTTGATCCAATGGACAAAAACTAATGTAACAGTGAGTAATTGGTTTTATTCAAAACGTGGAAGTTATTTAATATTAGTTAATGGTTAGAGAGTTTTCAAGGTAGATCATGGCTTGAAAATGTGTAATGCAAACAAGAATTAAATCTTGGCATTTAATGCATGGAAAGTGACCTTTTGGGTGGGAGACAAATTAAATCCTAAAAAGATGATATCTGTATATGGAATGGGACAGATTTCAAAATAGGCAATGATTACCCAAAATAGGTGCTTATCAAACCAAGAAAATAGTTTGATAGCCAAGACAACTTATCTGACCCCACTTGGACAAGTGTCCTGAAAAGATGTGGACAAGTGTCCTGAATGATTTAGGTCATCTCTTCTGAATTTCAGTAGACTTGACCAAGTCTGCTGAACACCATTTCAGTTCCCTTTACTCCCATTAACTTCAATAGAATTTACTTGTCCAACTTCCCTGGATCAAGTAATCCCAATTCTGCTGATAGCTCTAGAAATCTTGCCTCTGCAAGTGGCTTAGTCAATATATCAGCTTTTTGATGATCTGTGTGGATTTTCACCAACTTTATGTCCTTCTTCTCCACATGGTCTCTAATGAAGTGATGCTTGATGTCCACATGTTTGCATCTAGTGTGCAGTACTGGATTCTGTGATATTGCAATGGCACTATTGTTGTCACAGAAGATAGGCACTTCAGTAGAGTTGACATTGTAGTCTCTTAGTTGTTGTCTCAACCAAAGAATCTGAGCACAACAACTTCTAGCTGCAACATATTCAGCTTCAGTGGTGGAAGTAGCCACTATGTTTTTCTTCTTGGAGAACCAAGATATGAGTTTGTTGCCCAAGAATTGACAAGTCCCTGAAGTGGACTTTCTGTCAATTCTACATCCTCCATAATCAGCATCTGAGTAGCCAGTTAACTCAATGTTGTCATCAGCAGGGTACCAAAGGCCTAGATTTTCAGTGCCTTTGAGATACCTCAAAATCCTTTTTGCAGCCTCAAGATGGCTTTTCTTAGGATTTGCTTGAAACCTTGCACAAACACCTACTGCAAAGGTGATGTCAGGTCTGCTGGCAGTGAGATAGAGGAGTGAACCAATGATTCCTCTATACTCAGTAGAGTTGGTTGAGATACCACTCTCATCAGGATCCTTTTTCCAATTTGTGTTCATTGGGATCCTTACTGGCTTCCTAGTTGTACACCCAAATTTCTTGATCATTTCTCTGGTGTACTTAGCTTGATTGATGAAGATTCCTTCTTTAGATTGCTTGACTTGAAGTCCCAAAAAGAAATTCATCAGACCCATCATGGACATCTCAAACTTTCTTTGCATAAGCTTTGAGAACTTCTCACATAGCTTCTCATTGGGGGATCCAAATATGATGTCATCCACATATATTTGGACAAGCAAGATGTCCTCTCCTTCAGTGATTCTGAAGAGAGTTCTGTCCACAGTTCCTTTGATAAAACCATGATCCAAGAGGAACTGTGACAGGGTGTCATACCAGGCTCTTGGAGCTTGCTTGAGTCCATATAGGGCTTTCTTCAATCTGTAGACTTGATTTCCAATCTCAAAGCCAGGTGGTTGCTCCACATAGACTTCTTCTTTTAAAACTCCATTCAGAAAGGTACTCTTGACATCCATTTAGTATACTTTAAACCTCTTGTGGGCTGCATAGGCTAAGAAGAGTCTGATTGCCTCTAGCCTTACCACAGGTGCAAAGGTCTCATCATAGTCAATGCCTTCTGATTGACAGTAGCCTTTTGCCACTAATCTTGCCTTGTTTCTGACAATCACATCATTTTCATTCTTCTTGTTCTTGAACACCCACTTGGTTCCAATAACATCTTGATGTGAAGGTCTATCCACCAGCTCCCAAACATCATTTCTGGTGAATTGGTTCAGCTCTTCCTGCATTGCTGTGATCCAGTTTGCATCTTGAAGTGCTTCATCAATGTCTTTTGGTTCCTGTTCTGATAAGAAACAACAAAATAGAGCACTTTCACCATGAAAACTTCTGGTTTTGACTCCTATACTTGGGATCAGTAGGATGGTCAGACAACCAAGTCCTTCTTTTTCTGATTCCTTCAGTGGAGTTGTCCTCTACTAAAGTTGAGTCACCAGTGTTATAGAATTCAGGATAATTGAATGCAGGATCTAATTCAGGATCATATTCAGGGACGTTGTCCTCAATGTCAGGGACATTGGTATTTTCAACATTTATGGTTCCCCCTGGAATATTAGATCCATTAACTACCTCAGCAGAGCCTGCTTCTTTAGTGGTAGTTGTTACCTGGATGTGAACTGGGATTGGATCATTCAGTTCATCATTTCCTTCAGTGGGGTTTGCTTCAGGAATATTGCCTTAAGGATTGTTGTCCAGTGAAACATTTTCAGGGAGATTGGCTTGGACAACATCTATGAATTCAGTGTCCTTGTCTTTTAGGCTTAATCTGATTGTCCTCTGTGTGATTTCTTCTGATTCCAAGTTCTCATTTCTGATCTCAAAGATGGATTCATCAAACACAACATGAGGTGTTTCCTCCACAACAAGGGTTTTCTTGTTGTAGACTCTGAAAGCTCTACTGATTTGAGAGTATCCAAGAAATACTCCCTCATCAGCTTTGCTATCAAAGGCTTTCAACCGTTCTTTCCCATTATTGTGAATGAAACACTTACAACCAAATATGTGAAAGTATGACACTTTAGGCATTCTTCCTTTCCAGAGTTCATAGGGGGTTTTGCCTTGCCCCTTAGTAATCAAACACCTATTTTGAGTATGACATGCAGTATTTATAGCTTCAGCCCAAAACCTCTTAGGTAGATTAGAATCAGCAATTAGGGTTCTAGCAGCTTCTTTTAGAGTTCTATTCCTTCTTTCTGCAACTCCATTTTGTTGAGGAGTTCTAGTTGCTGAGGTTTCATGAGCTATTCCATTTAAAGTGCAATACTCATTGATGTATGAATTTATGAACTCAGTGCCTTTATTAGATCTTATCTTGATAATGCTAAGGCTTTTCTCATTTGACAGTCTCTTTAAAAGTTCAGGAAGTTTGACTTGCGTTTCCTTCTTATTAAGGAGAAATACTACCCATGTGAACCTAGAGAAGTCATCTACTACTACCAATGTGTATTTTCTACCATTAATACTTGCAGGGGTAATTGGTCCAAATAAGTCCATATGTAAAAGTTCAAGTACCCTTTCAGTAGAAATGACTAGTTTTCCCTTGAATGAGGCTTTAATCTGTTTTCCTTCTTGGCATGGTTTGCAAACATGCTCTTTAATGAAAACCTCATTGGGTAGTCCCTTAACTAATGCATTACTAGCAAGTTTGTTCATTGATTTGAAGTTCAGGTGGTTTAGCCTTTTATGCCACAACCAGCTTTGTTCACTAGAGCTCTTAGCAATGAAACATGCAGCATCAGTAGACTTGTCCCAGTCAGCAAAATACACATTTCCTTTCCTAGTTCCAGTCAATAGAGTTTGTTGAGTCTTATTTTTTATTAAACATTTTCCACTTGAAAACTCAACATTGAAACCTTTATCACAGAATTGACTGATACTTAGGAGATTATATTTGAGACCAACTACATAAGACACATTGGATACTTTGATGTTACCAATCATCAAAGTACAACAACCTTTTGTTGTTGCTTGTGAGCTATCTCCAAATGTGACATTTGGGCCTTCTTTTTCAGTGAAGTCAGTGAGGAGTTCTTTGTTTCCAGTCATGTGCCTTGAGCATCCACTGTCAAGGTACCATGCTGACTTTTTGCTCATACTCCTCATCCTCTTGTGGCCCTTAGGTACCTGCAATTAGATAGGTTTAGGTACCCTTTGAGTTTTGGGTCCTGAGAGGTTAGTTGTACCTTTAGGAACCCAAACTTGTCTAATTACCCTGATTGATTCAAGGTGGCTAAGTTGTTTTCCTTGTGCATTAACATACACAACCTTTCCCTTAAATGCCTTTGGGAAGGTGTGTGTGAAGGTATTAACTCTATAAGTTTCAGAAGAGTTGTCAAATCTCCTGAACTTATGAGTTCTTTGTGCAGCTTGATGAAATCTTTGAGGAAAGGCATTTTTATGACCATTACCCTTTGGCATGAAGGGTTTTGGTAGTCTCATTTTATTCTGCCTTTGAGGATATTTGTCCTTAGGTCTATTCAGCTGAGGCTTTCTCAGAAGAGTTGGCCTTGGCTGATTATACGTTGGATAACTCCTCTGAACATTGTTCAGGAGAGTTGCCCTTCCATTGGGTCTACTCTGCTGACCAACATTCCTCTTGTGTTCAGGGACTTTGGCCATTTCCTTAGGTTTGGGCCTAGTCTCCTGAAGCACTTGAGCAGGCATTTCATTCATTTTGCCCTTTCCTTTGTTCAGTGGCTGTAATACTTCATTTTCAGCTTGTTGTGCCACTGACTTGACAAAGATTTTCTTAGTGTTACTTGTTGAAGCAACACTAAGACAAGGTGAAGATTCAAATGGATCAAAACCTAATCCACTTCTTTGAGCCATAGGTCTTTGATAACTTTGAATTTCCTCTATTGCTCTAGAGGATTTGTTCAAAGCAGACATCTTTAATTCCAGGCTCTCTTCACTTGATTTGGGAATGTCATACTCATGTGAGAGGTTTTCATACTTTGCTTGAAATTTTTTTAATTCAAAATCTTTTCTCTTTTGAGTAAGTAATTGAGCATCAATCTGTCCTTGTTGGTCAACTATCCTGAGATTTGCTTCCTCAAGCTCTCTCAAGACTTGTTGCTACAACTCAGTAGATTTAATGTCAACTACTGTCTCAGCAGGTTTTGAAAGCTCAATTGAAAGTCTTTCATTTTCTCTCACACAATTGTCATGAAATTCTTGCAGCCTAGTGAAATCTTCCATTAACTTCCCAATGGAAAGTTTCAAGTTGACTTCACTAGTGTTCTGTGATAGAAATGATGGTGAGCTAGAAGTGGAGGATACCTCATCATCCTCAATTGCCATGTTGCACACATCATCATCATCATCACTGTTTGAGAACAATCCATCAGAAGAGTTGAAGCTTTCAGCACTGTCAGATTCATCACCAGCCATCATGGCTTTTCTGTTGGTGAACTTCTTATCTCTT
This sequence comes from Galeopsis tetrahit, assembly GCA_963675135.1. NCBI lineage: Eukaryota > Viridiplantae > Streptophyta > Magnoliopsida > Lamiales > Lamiaceae > Galeopsis > Galeopsis tetrahit. The sequence continues at coordinate 57,101,813 of OY776124.1, read as the reverse complement.
TTGGCTTGCCTCTCTCTTCTTTCTTTAGAGCTCAATTCAGGGCAGTCATACTGGAAGTGCCCTTTCTTTTTGCAATTATAGCACAAGTCTTCATCATCATCCTTCTTGGATTCATCTCTTCTTTTAGATGATGAAGGGCCAGCTCTACTGGACCTTCTCTTATCAGAGTACTTGTCCTCTGATCTTTTCTCTTCAGGCTTTTTGTCCTCAGCCCGTGCTTCAGGAGAGTTGTACCTTCTCCTGAATTTGTTGTCTTGGTAGAATTTCTTGTATCTACCAAATCTTGAGTTGAGTTTGTCAAACCTTCTAGCCATGAGGGCCATCTCTTCCTTCATTTCAGTCTTAGAGACTAACTTTGATGATCTTGGAGTGGACTGCATTTCTGGTTCAGCAGTTTTGGCTTTAAATGCCACTCCCTTGGTTGGTAGAGAAGGTTCCTCTGCTGGCTTTCTTTTGTTGAGGTCAAACTAATAGGCCTTGAGTTCTGAGAAGATTTTTTGCATGGGCATGGAGGAGAGATCCTTGGTGTTCTGCATCATTACAGCATATACATCCCACTTTTGAGTGAGACTTCTCAGGATTTTCAATCCAACTTCTCTCCTGGAGTATACTTTGCCCAAGGAGTTGATTTCATTCATCACATCAGTGAATCTACCAACAAACTTGTCAATGGACTCATCTGGCTCCATTGAGAACTGTTCAAACTTCTGCACAGCCACTTGGAGCTTGTTCTCCTTTATCTTTTCAGTACCCTCACACATTTCAGTAAGAGTATCCCAAATTTCTTTGGCTGTTGTGCAGTGGTAGACTCTTCCCATGATTGCATATGGAATTGTTTGATAAAGAGTATTCATTGCAAGATAATTCAAGTTATCTTTTCTTTTCTCTTCAGTAGTGAAATCATCTTCATCTTTAGGGATCTCTTCCCTTATGTCAGCTCTTTGATCTTCAGTTAACCTGGGGTTGATTTGAGTGAACATATAGGGTCCTCTTGTAATCACTCTCAGCATGTCAGTATGAAGAGATGCAAGATGAGCTCTCATTCTGATCTTCCAGAAGTCATAGTTCTCAATTGAGAACATGGGCAGCTTGTGATGTGATATATGGTTGACTGGATTGGTGGCCATATTGTTGATTCCTTGAACAACATTGTTGTTGGCCATAGCTTAAGAATAAGATGTTAGTCAAATAATAGGATTTCAGATAGATCAGTTCAGTGACCACACCAAATATGTGATTTTAAAAATCAAGATGGATTTTCAGAAGCAGTGGTCCTTGAACCCCTGCTCTGATACCACTTGTTGGTCCTGAAAGGAGTATATAACAAGTGTATGGGGGGGGGAATACACTTGTATGCAAATTCTTTTTCAAACTTAACCAAAAGTACTTCAGCAAGGTTGTCCTAGACAACTCTGCTGATGAGTTTAACTCTTCTAAGATAATCAAACTACTAAGTACTATTGAGTACTTAGTTGAATAACTATCTAGGGGAGTTGTATGTGCGGAATTAGTGGTTGGCCCTTTAGTTTAAACTCCTTTAAGTTCTGAAATCACCTTAAGCAATATAGTCCAGTTTTCAGGGAACTTATCCAATTTAGTTTTTGCACAGTCTTTGAATATATGTCCTTTGAAAGATCAGTTTTGTGTGCAGTGTTGAATGTATGAAAGTACTTTGAAAGTAAATCAACACAAGAGTTTATAGTGGTTCAGAGACTCAAGCTCCTACATCCACTTTCCCTGATTTAACAGGATAATTCCTTCACTCTTGGAATTAACTTGTTTTATAGTGCCAAGGTGCACTTGATCAAGAACACCACTCCTTGGTGAATTGATCCCTAGAACCTGAACTGAACTGTTCTTCTCTCAACAATCAGCTCCTACCATTTCTACTACTACAACCTTCTCACTTTCTCACTTGAAAGGGGTAAGGGTTGAAGTAAGGTTCCAACTAATGAGACATCCTTTACAATGAAGGTCAGTGTATAAGGATAGGATATCTATTCTAAGCTTGTGTGGATATACAATGGGTTCAGCTTAGAATGAAGTGTATGAAGACTAAGATAGTCTTTTGAAAGCTTTGAAAGCACTTGTAGAATAGTTGGATATTCTTGTCAAGGTTGAGGTGCTTCAAATGGTCTTCACACTTCTGTATTTATAGACAAATTTGAGGATTTGCCCGTTAGAGAGGCAGTCTCAAATTGCTATAAATGTCTTCCTTGAGTTCTTCAAACTGGAAGACAGATTCTTGATAGTGACATGTCCTCATTTGGGTAATAAACGGCTGTTAAGACTTTGTCTTCATTCTGCAGCACTCTTCCCAATGTCTGACTTTAAGATTCACTTGTTAGGACTTGGACATGGCTTCTGAAGGTTGATCCAATGATAGGACAACATTTCTTATCAAATGGACAACTCTGCTTATCACTATTAGCATACTTGCTTATCAGCATAGTTGGCTTGCTCTTTTCAGATGACTTGGCTCTTTTCCCTTTGCTTCTCTGAATTGATCTTAGCATCATTCTTGAAGGCTTTTAGGGTGTAGTTGTCTTCACTTCTTCAGCATAGTTAGCTTTCAAGCTTCAGAACACTTGTTCTGGTTTAACTCTCCTGGACAACTCTCCTGATCAGTATACTTGGCCTTTAAGCTTCAGAACCTTTGTTCTTGTTTTAATTGTGCATAGATAACTCCTCTGGACAACTCTCCTGATCAGCATACTTGGCCTTCAATAGCTTTAGTGATTGTTCCAGAATTTGAGCCTTAGGGGGACTTGATCTTGATATTCTTTAAAGCATATGTTCCCTCTCAAATTGTGCATCTAATCATCTAAGAGCTGCCTAACATATCAGCTCCTCATCTAGCCTTATTCTATATGTTCTAACATGCTTAGAACATAATCATCTTAGACTTAGGCATGTCTCAGGGGGTTTTGGTATTGAATCAAAACATATCTCATTTTATTCCTAACAGTTGAGTACTAGTGTTAGCTACATTACTTGCTTTATTTTATTTTCTTTTTATTTTGAGAAATTTGATACTTTGGTTCTTTGTAGGTGTGCACTTCATTGAGATGGATGGATATAATCAATGCCCATTGAATCATTGCTATGATCAACATGGTATGATTTATCCTCCACAACATGGAGATGTGAGCTACGATGATTGGAGGAACTTTGATCACCATTATCAAAGGCAACAAGTTTCCTCCTATTATTAAGATTTGAGGACTGAAGAAGTATCACCTCCTCCTCAAGGATATTATCCTTCACCTCCACATCAATACTCTCTTCCTCAACATCCATATCCACCGTATCCATATCCTCCTCCACCACCTATGGAGGAACCTCACCAAGTACACTATCGAGACTTGAGAGAAATTGAGGGTTTGTCTTCTACCGATGAGCTCCTTGCACTCATCTTAAAAAAGATGGATGCAAGTGAAAAAAGGATGGAAGCAAATGATAAGAGGATGGAAGCGATAAAATTCCAACTTGGACAATTGGTCATCACCATGAAAGAACTAGAAAAAGAAGGTGACCAAAGTGGGGAGAAGAGTGAAGATGATAAATTCTTGGACAAAAGAGATGAAGAGGAATGTCCCTTGATGGACACGAGCAAAAAAGAACAAGAAGATCTAGAAGCATCGGAATACGATTTGAAGAGTGAAATGAGCATTTCTAAACTTTTAAACTCTTCAATTTACTCTTTAATTGATATTGATGCTTCTATTGATTTTATTTTGCCTCTTGATCGCTTTGACCCAAGAAAAGAAGTTGAGAAAAGCTTGAGCATCCATAAGAAAAAAGGAAATGAATGGGCAATAATGATGGTGAAAGAGCAAGAATGAGTCTAAAATTCATGAGAGCCTCCTTGATTTTGAGGTCAAAACATCGAAATACAATGGGAAGGAGGCTCGATATCCATGGCCTTTTCGATGAGCTCATTAATTTCCGTCCGGCATGAAGACGTTAAACTTAGCGCTAAATGGGAGGCAACCCATTCTTTATTGCTTTCTTTTATTTTTAGATTTGTAGCTTGTTTGATCTTTTTTTTAGTTTTTGTTTTGTAGGTTGAGTGTTGTGTTGGTGGTCAAGGATGAGAGATATGCATGGTGGAGCTCAAGGGTAGTGGTGCTTTGGTGCTAAAGGTTCAAGGGACAAATTCTAAGGTAACACACTCATTCCCAAACTTTGCATTCAACTAGAGTTTCATTTAAGTTTAGGGGGGTTTCATGTGTTTCCTTCATTTATATTGCACCGTTGTTCCTAGTTTTGGTGATTGATTATCTTGTGGATTGTTGGTATTTGAGGCGTAATTGATGGTGATTGTTAGTTTTTGAGATTTGGTTGAGCTTGTTAGTATTGATTGATGCTTGCTTGTTCACTTGATTTTGTGAAAATTTGTGCTTGGTTTGGTGCTTTTGATTCATGATTAGACAAGCTTGTGAGTTTTAGAGCCTTTAGACTTTCATATCTTATGGTCTATTTTCCTTCATGTGAGTATCATTCATGCTTGTGTACTTTAGAACTTGTCAATTGTCTTGTTTGAGGCTACTTTTTGTGTGAGATTTTTGAAAGTGATATAAGGCCATCTTTGTTTTGAATAGTCACTTGGCCAAATTTTCCATACCAAATGCAATTTTTCCGTAGTTAGCCACTTTGAGCTTAATGACTTATATTCTTTGGCAATCTACATATTTAGCCCATTGTCTATCTTTTATGAGCCTAATTTTCCTATGAACTAGTGGAGCTTGAATATTGACAAATGTGGTTGAATTGAGGTGAAATGTGAATTTGGTGGATTTGTTTGGTTGAAAAGTGAAAAGATTGAAAAAAAAAAGAGAAAAAAGATGAATTGTGAGTTGTGCAAAAAAAAAAAAGGATTGAGTTGATGAGAAAAGAAAAATCGAAAAAGAAAACTCTCTTGTGCACAAAAATTTGGTAGAGCCTCAATTCAAAAGTGTTGGTTGGTTGGTGGTGAAGAATGTGCTTAAAAAGAAAAGAAGTAAGTAAATTATGTGAGATAGAGAACTTTGAGTTGCAACTTGATCAATTGCAACTTTCCTTCTTGCTCCATTAGTTTATGAGTCACTTTATCCAAATCTTCCCTACCTTAACCAAAGAGACTACATTACAACCAAATGTGAAGTCCTTATTGATTCATTGATTGAACACTTTCATGTGGTGGAGAACTTAGACATTTGGCAAGCATATGGTGGTGCATTTGTGTGATTTGATTTTGAGAGAATACATTTCCTTGATATACACTTTGAGTGATGAGAGATACACTTACTTGTGAGGAAATTGTGAATTGAGCACTTAATCTTGCATTGATTTAAGCATAACTTATGAACCTGTTTGTGGATTTGTGTACCTCTTAGCTTGACTAGATTGAGGAAAGTTGACAATCACTCATTCAATTTTGATTGAATTTCTTCGCAATCCTCCCACTTGTTCTATTTTTCTTTCGTTGCTCGGGGACGAGCAACACTTTAAGTTTGGGGGGGTTGATTAGTGTGAAAATTGCTTGAAATTCATGTGTTTATTTTGCATAGTTTTGAGGATTTTGTTGCATTATTCACACTAAATTGACCAATTGCACTTGAAATGAGAAAGATATGTGTTTTGCTATTTTTTAGGTAAATTGAACTTATTTGGAAGCAAAATACGTGTCTGATAATTCATGAAGTCAAGAAGATAATTGCTCCATTGGATGCGTCTCGAAAAAATGAGTGGAATGAAAAAAATAATCAAGTCAATCGGAGGTCGGAAGCTCAAGATATGATCGAAACGATGAAATGCGAAATTGTAGCAGAATCCACTCGGGCAGCCGAGTCAACCCACTCGGTTGACCGAGTGAAATCTGCTTCCAGAACATTTTCTGGACTTCCATCTCACTCGGTTGACCGTTTGAGGTCACTCGGTCGACCGTTTGAACCCGTTTCTGCGCGGAAATTCAAGAATTTTAAAGGATTTCAAGGGCCTAAGTGCAAATTTCGTCTCCAACACTCTTCCAAGCTATAAATAGCTCCCCAATCACATTGTTTAAGAGGTTTTGCCTCATTTCTACACACTCAAACCTTAGCTCATTTTGCTACAACATGTGATAAATAGAGGAGCAATTAGCTTAGGTTTGAGGAGCTTATCTCCTCAAACACACTCTTCATTTTTATGCTTTCTTAGTTTAGAATCATTTGAGTATTTTATTTTCATGTAAGAATGGAAGAATTTCAAGACTCTTAAGGTGCTATTTTTCTTTTATTTAAGCTTTGTTTGGTAAATTTCATTTTCATGTTTTATTTTGTTGTTTTAGCCATGGGTGTTTTCTCAAACACCATGGGCTAAGGTTTTTATGCTTTGGGTGTTTAAAACCATGTGAATATTTAGTGTTGGAATGGTTTATGCTTTGAATATTGTTGATATTTGGATTGTTGCTTCTTTTATTGAGTTATATTGGTGCTTTGTGTATTAGCTTCTATTAATCCGTATTTTGAGGCATGTTTAGCGTAGACGAGAGTTACATGAACATGTTTAAATTTATGGTGTGAGTTGTTGGTATACAAATGCGTTTATTATACTTTTAATTCGTCGAGAGAGAGTTAATTTTATTAGAACCTCATTAAGAGGCATTAATTACTTGAATGGTTATTTGGGTAGTTGGTGAGGATTAGGAAGAGGTCGTATTACCGGGTTTGGGAACACCTTAGACGTAAGACTATAGTACCCGAAGGGAAAAGATTTTCATCCTAGCATCTTGATGCTCTTAGCAAGTCCAAATCGAAGCATAGACACTGTATAAACAATCTCACTCGATTTCACTAGGTAGAGAACACCCGAAGCATTTCCCACCCTTGCACTTCTCCGAATTTAGATTCGTAGTTGTTCTTTACTTTAATTGTCATTTTCTCATTTTCTTAGTTTAGTAGTTAATTTTACTTATTAGGATTGTGTTTAGTTTAATTTATTGTGTTTAGATTATTATTTAGCTTTAGTTTTGCATCCAACTCCCGAAATCGTAGCTACATTAGTTATGACGACATACAACTCTAGGGATCCATTGCACTAGCCCACCTCCCATGGTTCGATACTACTTGGTCGAAATACTTACGTGCATACTACTACGATCCCTTATGCTTGAGGGGAAGTAGTTAGTCAAAATATACTGTCTAACAATTTCGTTCAAGTCAGCAGATCCGGCGAAGAAAATTGATGGGTGCCGCCTCGATCCAACCCTCCCCTATAGTCGTTGTTTGACGCCCAACGTCGTCCAAACTCCCGACTACCACCTTTAACCGTTGCTCGACACCCAACACCGATCAAAACTCCCGGTTACAACCCTCTCACGGTAACCAATTTTGGTTGAACTCCAACCAACCGCCGGTATACAATCCCTCCTCCATGGCAGCGCTGCAACTCCACCATCCAGCAGTCTTGATGGTCGTCTGTCCTCCTCGGCTTGAACAACCGCTCGCGACGCCATCTTCTTTGGCACACGCATCTCAATCCCTCACAGCCCGGCCTGCTTTGCTTCCCCTCTCGTCTTCAATTGCTTATGATCAAGATTGAACTCTCCTACGGTGCTCCATCTTGAGGGGGCGTATTGGATATATAATATATTTCATATATATTATATATTGTATTTATGCTAACTTTCCTTATTAACCTAGATTTGAGATATATATTAGATATGTTTTGTATCTATAAATACTCCCTCATGTAATCATTTACAATCGCTCAATGAAATTATAATTTCCTATTCATTGTTTCTCTATATAGCTTCCCTCCCTGTCGGCTGCTAGCCCATCTCGGAGAAGCACCGCTACAAGAGGATTCGAATCTGCGACCTCACGCCTATTATAAGGTTGTTGTTATTACTTGGACAATGCTTACTTTATCTAATATTTTCGATCAGAATAATGTATATTGTTTGATTTGTTCATTAGTTAGCACGGTGTACACTATGCTTAGGAGATCAACTCTAGTCTAGGCAAGTTTTGCAAAAAAAACATGAAAAGTAGTCTCGCGTAAGATTGGTTGTTATATTATCCTTAGTCATGTCGGAACTTAGTCTTGAAATAGTTAATTAGCTCATGTATCATATGTAAATTTTAAGAAGACGTGTAATTGATAAACAGTCTAATTTTTTTTTATTTATTATACAATTAACCCTTAAATATTTTACATTTCAATGTAATGGTTATCAGTTTTTAAAGTTTTGTCTTTATATTTTATTCTTAAATATTATTTATTGCACTAATTGTGACTGTAAAATAAAAGAGATTCTCTCTCTCGGTAGCTTAGTAAATAAGCATCGTCCACTCCACCGTCCAAATTCTTCCCTCCGGCCAGCTCCTCCCATTTCCTCCACTTTCACTGTTCGTTGATTTCCCCACACGCTTACTACCGTTGTCCATCCGTCACTAGCTCACCGGCGTTTTCGGAATCACACAATTGTTTTTCTGGTGCATAAATCGGTGTTTTCTACCAATCGAAACGATCAAATCTAAAAGTTTATTGTTTCGGTTTTAGTGGGATCAACGGGTCTTCCCTCCCTGATGGCGCTACGGTGGCCAATCGAGTGAGCGATCCGTTGATCCCGTTTATTCTTCTGTTATTATAGTTTAGTACATTTATTTTCTGCATTCTTAATTTAGGTTGTTTAGTTTTGTTTTTTTGCTTTCGTTGATTTACTTTCTGTTTTTCCTTCAGTTGTTTTGGGCGCATTATGCGTTTCTCCTGTCCCTTTGGGAGCCTATTGTATGTCCTTTTTTGGAGCCCGTTCCTTTGTGGAGTTTGCTTCTGTCCCTTTGGGAACCTATTGTCCCTTTGTGGAGCTCGCCCTTTTGTGGAGTTTCTTTTTGTCCCTGTTGTAGTGCTGGATTTATGTGGTTTCTTGAAAGTTTTGGATTTTAGTGCTTGGTGGCTTTTGTCCTTTTATGTTTCACTCAAAACACTAGACAACCTTAGTATGGGGTTTGTCTCGTTGTTTAAATAGAGGATTGTGCGTTTCTTGTTGGCAAAGATTACACTCGTATCTCCACTTCTCACGACTAGAGCGGGTAGCGACACCGGTAGAATTCGTCTTGGTTGAAGATCTAGTTATTTGGAATGTATCTCTATATTTGATTTAATCTGATCCCATAAACCTTTTAAAAAAAAAAAATTCTTGCATTATTTTCTATCTTTTCTTTTTTTCCTTTCAGAATGTGTCTTCGTATAACTATTTAATTCGTGTAAGGATAAAAATATGGGAACAGTTATATTAAGATATGTATTGATGGGTCGTAATTAAGAATTTATCAAATACTAAATAAATTACACTCCCTCCATCCACCACCAAAAGTAGTCCCATAGAGGGTGGGCATAGATTTTAAGAAAAATGTAGATAAAGTAAGGATATTATAGGGTATTGTGCAAATTGAGTAATTAAGTGATGGTTGAAGGGTGATAGTTTTCATATAGTGTATGGGACTACATTTGATGGACAAAGAATATAAGGCTAATGGGACTACTTTTCATGGACGGAGGGAGTAATTGAACATGTAATCCATTGTCGTCCAGTGGTTAGGATATCTGGCTTTCACCCAGGAGACCCGGGTTCAATTCCCGGCAATGGAACCTTTTTTTTTAGCAAATAATTAATCATAATCAAGGATGATGAAAATATGGAGATATCGATAGAGACTTTAAATAAATTTTGAAAATTACAAACCTTTTTTATACATAAAATTAATTTATTATACTAGAAATTCATTTCTTGACTTAGTTTTTTTTTTTTTGTGAATTAATTAACTATGGAGCTATAATAATAATTAAAAAAAAAAACATGCATTAATTTAATAACGTCCATCTACATCGTATCATCTTAATTTTGTTACATAATCTCATTTCTGAATTTCTCACAAAGCTCATGGGACAAAAATGTTGCAATCTACGTAGGCTGAGTTTTGTCATGGAGGAATTCTATATATATGATCATTTATGCATTAATAATCTTGAATTAATATTTTGTTTCATCGATCTATGAGTTGATAGAATCCTGAATTTCTTCTAGTGTTTTTCCCTTTGTCTCAGGCATAATCTTCGCCACAAACAATATTGTCAACGCACAAAATCCACCATAGATCAAAAAAATGCCTGAAAAATACGAATAAAATAGAATGAGAAATGTATGGTAAAAGAAAATTAAATGAAAAAATAAAATAAAAAATGAAGCAGTACTGACCAGTTGAACTCCAGGTCATGAGAAAGTTGAATGTGTAGGAAACTGCCCATGCACCTAACCAGTTTACTAGAACTACCAAACTCCCCGCCACTCCTTTTATATGAATTGGGAATATCTGTTTAATTATTTAATTAAATGTTAGAAATATTCATCACACTTTTTTCAATTGTTTTTGATATACAATTAATTAATTACCTCAGACATAACAACCCAAGGAACTGGCCCTGTTCCTATTGAAAATGCTGATATGTACACCTGATAATGTATACATATATCACATGAATTTATTCAACAAATTGTGGTTTAATTACATTTCATTTTATATATATAATGATAATAATGGTTTAATTAATTAATTAAAATATACCAGTACTCCAGAAACCGCCAGAATTGGAACCCATTCAACAAATAAAGATTGTTCCTGCAGAAAATATATAATTTTCAACTGTTAATATTATAAATATTAGTACTAATATGTTTGAAAAATCAAGATTATTATTATATTATTTCAGATAATTAAAAAACCACCTTAAGGAAAAATGAAGCGCCTGTCATGATGCATCCGATACATGTTCCTGCTGCTGATACCTGAATTAATTAATTAATTAATTAAACACCTTGAATTTTTTACCCACCAAATTACATACACTAAAAAAGAAATACTAGTACAGACCATTAGAAGAGGCCTTCTTCCTGATTTGTCCATTAATATTGCTCCAACCACAGTTAAAGGGACCTGCACAAACATTATTAAGTTTTTCTATTTTTTTATTAACATCAAGAAAACTTAATTTGTGTGTATATATATATATAATTGCAAATGAATTATAAATTAACCTGAATTATGGCATATGCAATAGTCCCAAATTTTCCAGAGGAAAATCCAGCAGCTACAAAGGTTTCGTTAGAGTAGAAGCCGATTCCATTTATTCCACCAAACTGTTGAAACACCATTAATCCAACTCCAATCTGAAACAAAAATTAATTAGTTCCCAATATTTATTTTGGACAAATTTAAAATAATAATTACAAATAAATCGAAAAATGTTCTTACAATAACAGGACGAATATATTTGGCATCTACCAAGTCCAGCATTCTAACTTCAGGTTGATCTTTCAGAGCATCGATACTAGCCTATAACAAATTAATACATATATAATTAGTCAAAAATATATAATTAGTCAAAATAAATAGAAAGTATTTATATATACTTGAATTTGTTGAGCTTCTTGCAGAGTAGTAGCATCATTGCCACGAAGTATACGTAACGCTGATTTAAATTCTTTCTCACGCCCAATTATCGCCTGCAAGAAACATAATTAATTAATTAAATAAATAAATTTTACTAATTACCATATTAAAATTTTATAATTAATGAAGCTCACCAGCCATCTAGGTGACTCTGGGATGAAAAATAAGCCCACCAGAATCAAAATACATGGGAGCATCCCTACATATATAAACACAAAGTTAATTAGTTCTTTTAAAAAATAAAAACAATTTCTCATCCTAGCTTGTACTCTTTACTTTACACATGTTTTAAGAAATATAGTACTAGTATTATTTAATACTCCGTATATAGCAAAGTATTGATGTGGACATATATATAAAAGAAAAAAGGTAATGATTGAAAAGTAGAGAAAAGGTTGAGAGACATAGAAAATAGAGAGGTAGTAGAGTGTGACAAAAATGAAAATAAGTAAATTAATATAAGGGACGTTCAAAATGACAAAATTAGTAGCTTAACGAGGTATCAGACATTTGTGTAACTCACCAATTAGAGCTAATGTTCTCCATGTTACAATTGATCCTAGTATGTACGCAGTCGAAGCTCCACACACAATCATAAGCTGAGAGTAGATCAAATTAAATCAGGAGAATGGTTTTTAAATCTTTGTATATTTTTTTTGGATTATACAAAAATAAAAATAATAATTATCTTACTTGATTCAATGTTGCAAGTCCTCCCCGGAGATTTTTGGGCGCGATTTCAGATATAAATATCGGAACCTGTAGTAAAAACTCGTCAATTATTTAATTAGACGTCAGTTCTTGAACGGGATACTAGAACTTAAAAAATTAAAAAAACTAAAAGTATACCACATAAGAGAATATCCCGATGCCATATCCTGTGCAGAACCTTCCAATGTCAAGAAACAAGGCGTCCTACATTGATTTGATATAATTAATATTATGAACAATAATAATAAATTAGTAGCAATTAATTATTTCGCAAAATATTGCATATCTGAATGGAACGAACCATAGCTAGATAGACAGCGAACCATCCCGCAATGCAAAAAAGAGCTGACGTTCTCATTGCCTATTCAACAAAATCGAGATTAGTTAATACGAGTCGTTCATCGTTTAGAGACGACAAAACATCGTTTTTAATAAATTATAGACGAAATTTGAAACGGTTTATTGACCCAAATAAAAAACAGGTATTCATTGACATTAGAGACGGAAAATATGATGTCAAATTCTGTCTCTCTTCAGCAACGGAAAAAAATGATTTCAAACTCGTTTTGATCTACTGAGAAACGGAATTTAAAAAACTGTTTATAATATTAGATACTATGAAAATAGAAACGGATGAAAAACTGTTTCAACAGAAATTTCTAATCAGTTTAGAGACAGTTTTTACCGTATCTAATTCGTCTCTACATTTTAGTGTTTTTAGAATATATTGAATGCGATTGAAATTCTAATTGAAAAACTAGTTGGAAAAGACTAATTCAGAATATTTTATTCCATTGACAAATATTTTATTCCATTGAAAAACAGTCTATCTAAGTTAGATCAAATTTAAGCTGCTTAAAATAGTTAAAACTTAGAAGTTTCAAGATTTTGTGTCTTAATTACCCTCCATTTTATATTGTTAGTCGCTTTTTGACTTAAATTTTATTTTAAAATATTTATCGTTATAGCTACTTTTTCATATTTCTCTCTAAATTACTTTTTTTTTATGTAATACTATGTATTTCTAAAATTTCTCTTTTTAATTATACACATTCTCTTATGCATGGTAATTGAGACAAGTTATTCCTCGTTTACTTTTATTTTCACTCATGTTGTTTTTCTCCTCATTCTTCTTTTCGTTCATAATAATAATGTAAGGTAAATTTGAAACAAAAATTATATTTCTTATTTTTATTCAAAACAATAAAAACGACTAATATTTTGAGATGGATGGCGTAAAAATTACCCCTTTCCGACCAATGAGATCTGCAAGTCTGCCACTTGTGATTGCACCAATCATAGCACCAATTGTGATTATGGATCCAAACATTGAGAACTAAAAAAATAAAATTAATTGAAATTAAAGGCTTCAAATTAAAATTTTAAATATAAAGTGTGAATTTATTGCTGAAAAATAGAACCTGTGATAGTGATAAATTTAAATCTTCTCTTATTGCTGACTGAGTTGGAGAAGAATATCCCACCTGCATAAACATTAACATACTCTAAATTTCATTTTTCTTTAATTAATTTTGTTACACATTTGAATTACTCAACACCAACAAACAAAAGGAAAATAATTAAGTGCATCATAAAAGTAACATATTGAGTCCAAATTCAAATCATGATAGTATGTATAATGTACTTACACATGATCCAAATTCAAATGATCCACAAACAGCAACACATGTACTCAACAAAACCATCCTAATTGATCCATCTTCATCGTTTTCTTCGTCTGAGTCGACTCGTTTGGAGTTCGTAATAAAGGGCTTCTCCAATTCATCAAGACTATTCTCTATATCTCTGTGTTGATCAATTGTCATATCTTAATGTAATAAGCTGAAATGTAAGAAAAAAATGAAGCAAATGTTGAGATAGATGTGTGCATGCAATAGATTTGAGATGTACTTATATATCATGTGTGTGTGTGTACTTGCAATGAAAAATACAGCTAATTTAGATATTTTTTTTGTTGCAATTAAAACAGCAATCTTTGACCTTTTTTCTGATTGGGTACAAAAAAATATAATATTTCAAGTATCATAAGGTTCATATCACATCTATTGTATTATCTAGATACATGCATGATGCATATATGGTAATTAAGTTAAAAATAATTAATAGTTTGTATATATCACATGTATGTGTACATGATAATGATTCACAGAATATTCTCTTAATTAAGAGACACTTGTGTCACAATTTTAATCGGTCTGCTAAGAAAAAATTGTGTTTTAATCTCTTTGTCCCGTAATTATTTTTACACTTTTTTTAATTTAGTACGTTCCACAATAATCACAATATATATTCTTAATTTTACATAAATGATATTACTTTTTTTCTACACATAAACAAAAGTCAATTTATTTTTTTACTTTATACATAAAAATTTACAAAATTAGACCTCAAAATCCCCACTAATTAAATTCATTTTTTATATTTTATATGCTACTTCACATGTGTGATAGAAATCCTGGAACTAATGGAGTAGTAATTAAAAAATAGACGGAAAAATGTTATTTTATGTGATTGAAAATATTGAATTGTATATTGAAATTTTTAAAATTATTTTAAAAAATTGTTCATCCTACAAATTAATTATCTTCTCTTATATGAAATATTAATATTTTTATTTATATATATATATATATAGGGATTTTCTTAGGATAGTTTTTGTATCGCCTGGACTATTAATAGTTCGGATGTCAAATTTCATCGCTCTGTGTCGCCCTCTGTGTCGCCCTAACTTGATACCTGTTGCCTTTTTTTAATATTTTAAAATAATTATTTAAATTTTATTTTATTATTTACTATTTTATCCTTTATTAAAATTAAAAATAATATTATTTAAATTAAACAATACGAACGTAAAATTAGATTTTTTTAATAGAATTAAATTATTATTTTATTTATATTTTATTTACACCTGCTCATTTAATTAGTTCACCCTCAAATTATTTTTTTACTACGGTTATCTGCACCCGCTCATTTTATGAGTTCACCCCAAATCATTTTTTAACCATGGTTATCTGCAATCGCTCATTTTATAAGTTCACCCAAAATTATATTTTACCACGGTTATCTGTACCTGCTCATTTTATAAGTTCACCTCAGAAGATTTTTTTTTAAAATGGAGTAATTACATTTAAAGGACTATATTATCCTTTTATTAATTTACACAAAATATAATAAAATCAACCCTAATTTGTAGGGTGATACTCGAGCAAGATACCGGTACACACCAATTTTAATTTTATATTTATATTTTATCTACACCCACTCATTTAATGAGTTCACCCAAAAAATATTTTTTTTACTACGGTTATCTGCACCAGTTCATTTTATGAGTTCACCCCCAAATCATTTTTTTTATCACGGTTATGTGCACCCGCTCATTTTATGAATTCACCTCATTTTATGAGTTCACCCCAAATCTTTTTTTACTACGGTTACCTGCACCCGTTCATTTTAGGAGTTCACCCCCAAATCATTTTTTATCACGGTTATGTGCACCCGCTCATTTCATGAGTTCACCCCTAAATTATTAGTATTTTTTACCACGTTTATCTACACCCCTCATTTTATGAGTTCACCCCAAAAATATTTTTAAAAAAGAAATTACATTAAAAATACTATATTATCCTTTTATTAATTTACACAAAATATAATAAAATCAACCTTAATTTGTATATTTACAATCTGTAGTCAAGTCATTACCGAGTTACCGTCGATTCACCATCAAGTCATCCATATTTTTAGAAAAAAATCGTAAAACATAATTTAAAAAAAAAACTATCGAAATTAGGCAAAAATCTTGATTTTTTTTCTTTCTAAGTTTTCTTCCCTTTCCTCTTTTTCTCTCATTTTCAATTTTTATTCCAAACTTTTAATTTCTTCGTTTTTTTTTCTTTTACTTTTTTTTTTCCATTTTTTCATGTGTATTTTTTTTTAAATTTTAATACAAAATAATATTATATGTATGATTTTATTATAGTCATTAATACAATAAGTAATAACGAGTAATACCATAAATTGTAATCAGTAATACCATTAACAGTAATTAGTACGAATAAACACTTATCTTATTGAAAGTGAGATGGTCTCATGGCGACACTGTTCATAAATTAGTAGAAATAAACACTTTATTTTTTCCAAAGTGTTAAAACGTCATTCTCAAACTATGTTTTGAAAAGCAGAATTTTGGTGAAATCAGAATAAAAAAACTTTAGAAAATGTGAATGGGACTATAGAAAAACGTCATGATCAGACCATCGATTAGTTCTAAAAATTATGTGTCCATATAATGTTGCTTACGAACATTGACCTAATGTCCGATTTGTATAATGTAACTAGATTGATTGTTACCAGACTTGAAAATTACATTATTGAGGACACATTTTTTTTTTGGAAGTAATGTTGATAGTAAAGTTTTTATTTTGAGAATAATATTGAGTGTTTCGATGACACGGCTCCCATAAAGTTTCGAATAAGATAATTTCTTATTCTATTGTCTTTTGCAATGACGATAAATAAAAGTTCAAGGTCAGTCTCTTTTCATGGTAGGTGTGTAATGTGTACCTTCTGAAACATGTTCATGCATAGACAATTATATGTTGCAGCCCTCTAGAGTTAAGAGTGTATTGAAAAATATTTACCTAGATTCAAATGAATAACAAATTTACAAATTTATACTATGGAGTACATGTTTCAAATATTTTTTTTAATTGACAAATTAAACTTAAAATATATTATAAATTTATTTGAATTCTTTACGGGCACTAACAGTCCTAAGTTGCCCATTGTGACATTCTCCCTCCTTTACGTAAAAAAAAAAAAAAATTGTGATCGAGAGCAAACCGAGTAAGTGGATACTTTTTGGGCCAACAATGTTAGCCCATTTAATTAAAAGTGGAGAATGTTTTCGGCTAGCATTTAATTAAAAGTGGGCAGCCCAATTGTTTTATCAAATAAAATAACCAAATTGAACAGCCAATTTCTTGAATTGTGCGTGAGTAATAACAAATGTTAAAAAAAAATATATAACAGAATGTTCTTTTAACAATTACAACGAAAAAATACATCAGTTTTTCAAAATAATCTCATCTTCATGTTGAGCCCCTAAAATATTATAAAACATGCTGAAATTTTATAATGAATGAACAAAAAATTCCTCAAAATTAATCCACACAGTTGATGTCTTTTGTCTTTTATTTTTAATGACAAAATCATTATCTTAGGTATTATTAGATGAAGTTGTGTCATCATTCTCATGTTGAGAAGACATATCTGCAAACATTAAAAATAAAATTAATAAATGTCAGAATCTTATTATATTCATAAATAAAATTCATAAATTTCAAATAAATCTCATAAATCAATAACCATATAGAAATCATACAAATTTTATATGAATAACAAATCAATAACCATATAGAAATCATACAAATTTTATATGAATAACAATCTCAATGAGAATACTGCGTTAATGTGATTGTGCAGAAAAAACAAAGTATTAACACAGAAAAAAAATCAAAAGTTCAATCAGAGGAATGCTCAATATCACATAAAAAAACTAGGAGTAATTATCAACAATTTGAGAATACTTCTTTTTAGGCATACTAATAATACTCATGATTCGACTAAAAATGAACAAAAAAAATAAAAAATATAAATATAAATTACATAATGTTAACTGAATCGAGCAGCGGATGTGCAGAGAGTTTTTTTTGAACGTGTTTGGGATCGGAATGGAATTTTGTAGGTTTTCTCCTGATTTTAAAAAACCCAAACGAATCTCTTTGTGTTAGATTATATGAAGTATCTTCGCTAATTTTCTGATCATAAACATATCAATTACTCCATGATCATAAATTGTAACAACTGGTTTTCTGAATTCTGAATAGACGACCGACCAATAGCACTAGCCGCGCCCAATTTTGTGATCTCGAAACAGAAATTTGTATAAAAAATTCAACTAAATTAATAATTTAACCTAAAATCCAATTCATTCAATTAAAAAAAGATAATTTATTGTTTATTTTAATTATTAATGATATGAGAATTAAAATAAAGATTATATATTATCAATTAATTTTTTTATTAATCATGTGAGGATAAATTTGTAATTTTATAATTATATATTTAAAATTATTAAATTTAATTTAAAAGTGTAACAGGGCGACAAAAAACGATAATAAGTGCAATGCAAGGCGATGGATTCTGCGACGCCAAATGCAACAGGTAGCAGGTCATCAAATATAAGCCATTAGATTTCAGATCTGATGGCTCAGATTACTGGACTGTTGATAGTCCAGGCGACATTGGACTGTCCTTAGAAGGCCCCATATATATATATCTAATTAATACTTTCCATAATACTCCTCTGTTTGCCTATAAGTTTTCCATTTTATCATTTTAGTTCGTTCGTCTATGAGTTTTTCATAATTTTTTTAATAAATATTTTTTAATTTTTTTTCTATATTTCACTTTAATTATATCTTACTTTTTCTCTCTATTTATATCTCTCAATCACATCACTTGTAATATATCTATTATTTAATCACTTTTTTGCTTCATGTGTTCAAAAGGAACGGAAAACTTATAATTATAAGCGAGGGACAGAGGAGTACAATTTCCTTTTGTACAAGTGCAGATCCAATTTGGTTGAGTGTAGCATGAAGAGACAAAAATTGTATGATTAATTAAGGAAACTGATTTGAATTCATGTGAAAATGAAGCTGTCACTGACGTGGGATCCTGTCATCTCTTTGAACAATGATTTGCAATCAAAGAACAAGCTTCCACTCAGAGTCAAGGGAGTGGGCAAGTGTATATTTAAATATGATATAATGCAATGAAGTATATTTTCAATAATGATGTTGCTTTTTTATGCTGATCTAGAATTTCATTAAAGCATATTGAAGTTAATTTGATTAAATTTTATTAATAGATCAAATATTTTTAAGATATTGGAGTATTATAAAATGAAATTTTAAAAAAATTATTATTATTAATTAAACATTCTTAAACTAAATTTTTGGCTTCGTCATTGGATCCACTATCTACTTTAGTAGATTAGATGGTCATCAGACTCAAAATAAATGTTTAATCAGATCTAAAATAAAATGTGTATGTTACACATAAAAATACATTTGTTTGTGTGGATATCAAATAACTGAAAAATACATCATTTGTGATATAAGTTGGGTTAGTTAAGATATTCGAACCTGACCATAGTTATCTCAACATATTTACCAAACGAGGCTTAAAAGTATATAGGGGTAGTTTCCTTGTTTTTAAAAAGAGGGTGTAAAAAAACGAAAACGTGTATTTTTAACTCCGTCCCACATATATAAATTTGCACACTTGTTATATTTGGATGTCTTGTACCCCCATGTCCTCAAAAAATTTCATACTTTCCTTTTTAGTTTTTCTCTCAAAAGTTTGCATACTCATAATTGAAAACAATCATCATAATCCTCAATCACCCTCACAATATACGCATATTTATCCTTTATGACATTACTTTCATAACCCGCCATACATTCAATCTAAGTATACAAAATTACCCTAACACTCTAATGATTACACTTTTTTCTTAAACTCTGTACTCAAAAAGCACCGCAAGCTTTTCAGGGACGGGGGAGTACCAATTTGCACACTCCAAAAAATCAAACATCTTCATAACCTCCACCCTTAATATATACACATATTTATTCATATGTCATTACTTTTTCACACTTAATTTACCTTTTTCTTTATTTTGTTTATAAAAGTTTACAAAACTACTCCTAAAAACATGGATTTTTCTATCGTGAGACAGGGGGTTCGCCCTGTCTTACAATAGGCGTCAAATTAAAGTTGACACGTCATTTTGACTTTGTCATGTGCGATCGGAGTTCGTCATTAGATAAAATATTTAATTTTTTTAAAAAAAAATATAAAATTACTGAAATATTCTTAAAAAAATATCTTAAAAAAATTCCCAAGTCAGGTTGTGCCATAGTTCTTGAGGCCTAAGAGAAAGTCTGGCCCAATCCAACTCAAGCCCGACCCAATTCGAGGGAAACATACATCCCCAACGGTGAAATGGGTCGGGTCAACAGACCCGATCTAGTTCGATTTGACCTATTTGACAATTCTAGATATATATGTAATTTTATAATTAAATATTAATTAAAAGAATATATTTGTAATTGTTTATTTATCAATTTAATTTATTAGTAGAGCGATGCAGTGTGATTGCATTTTGCATAGGGCAAACGCACTAATGCGAAGTGCAATCATATAGAATAAAATTCATACGTTGAATCAACAATTTAATGGTATTTGAAGTATTGTTTATTATAAGATGAAGTAAATCCTATTTTATAGTAAAAACTAGAAAGACCCTAAAAACCTTACTCGTTACACTTTTTTTTTTTAATCAATTTCTTAAAATGTGTGCAATCACAGTGAGTGCAAATTCTCTTATGATATGAAAATTTTACCCTTTAATAAATGAAAATTTGTAATTACCATTTTACCCTTGAAAAATTAAAATTTTAATGATTGTCATACATTTCGTGAATTTATTGGATTTATCGTCCTTTTACGCATTGACATATGTACCTGTCAATGCACCCAGGGATGGTGGCACGTTGGGGCCGGGGGCACTGGGCCCCCCACCAATTTATATATATATATATGATAAATATTTTATAATAATTATATACTCAGTATATTATGTGATGATAGTTATTATCATATATATATATATATCTTAATCTTATCTTAATTATCATATATTTACAAACATTTCAAAATGATTGGTCTAGTCTATTTTTTCTAAATCATTCTAGTTCAAAATCTATTTTTTTAATTAATTTCACCTTTTTTAATTTTTTATTAATCATTAATCGTAACGTGTCTATTTTTTAATCTTATCTTTTATATTAAAATTTAAATGAAACTTTTTTATATATGAAAATAAAAATATTATTTTTACTTTTTGAAAGGAGTAATATATTTTTTCATGTGTATTTTACTTAAATTTATTTCTTAATACTCAAAAAATAAATTATTTCTTCAATAGAGTCAATAATATAGATGGATGATGTATTTGAGAATTATTGTCTAAGTTTTTACTAAGAATTGCAAAATATTTTAGCAATTTTTAAATTGTTTAGCTTCAAAATATATTTTAGCAATTTTTAAATTGTTTAGCTTCATTTTGAATCGAACTATCAAAACTTCAAAATAAAATGAAAGACAGCTTGTTCAATTTAATTTAATGAAATGTATTAACAATTTTATCATGTAAAATTTCAATGAGTATAATAAGTACATATTATTTTATCTTTAAAGTAATATTAATCGAGCCCCCTACCGAGATTTTCTGGCTCCCTCACTGTATGTAACAAAGTGAATTTTACTGAATTTAATACTTATTGTTCATGATTTGGTATATGTACCAATACCAAATAATTATACACTCATGAGTAGAGTATATTGATAAGTATATAAAATAAAATGGATCCAATTAGCGTAAAATAGCTATTTAATTAAAATTAGTCGTTTCTTCCTAATACAAATGCATAACATTCAATCTACTATATATAGGTACAAAACTCATGACCCATTGGAACCTATAAAATACTCAAAAAAATTGTATACTATTTATTTAAATTAGTTGTTTCTTTAAACTTGATATGAGATTTAATTTGATGATTGTTTATTAACATTATAAATGATAAAGTAATTTTTTGTTGAGGGTGTATTAATCAATTGAATAAAATAAGACAAAAAATATATATTTTTGTGTGAAAAAAATAATGACATTATGTGTAATTTTAAGATATTTAAAGAAAATAATTAAAAAGAATAAAATTATTTTTTTATCATTTTAGAAATGAACCATCTAATATTGAATAGATCAAATTAAAGGAATATTCTCTTTAAAAAATAATTTTGACCGTTTGATTAATTATTGTAACAAAATTCTACTATTTTTTTTTTTTTTTAATTGAGAATTTACTTGACGGGATGCAAACCAAAAACTTTCCTGGAAACCTGTCACGTCTCTTCAAATAAGGATGTATGCCTCTATTATTGCTTGAATCCATCGGCAAGTTTGGCAAATATCTTTTTCCATTCTTCTGAATATTTTGATTAAATGATAAAATAAAATAATAAAAATAGTATAAATAATTTAATTAAAAAACAATTAGCGTTTGTGAGGTTGGCGAGGCGTCTCAATTTTTTTATTAAACAGCCCCAAAATCAACCATATTTCATTAACCCATTTTAAAAACAGAATATTCAATTAAAAAAACCCAATGACATAATCAACGTGCTAAATTAATAAAAAAATAGTTGGCTTACTGACACTCTATTTGAGACTGTTATTGACATAATGCAGATCTGCCTTTGCAATTTTTTATATAATTGGGAGGCAAAAGGAAAAAATACATTTTGAAATGCATTTGGACTGCTGTCATTTGGTTCATTTGGAAGGCGAGAAATTACCGAATATTCAAAGCAGTAGAGGTTAATCCAGCGAGGACCTTCAACGAGATCAAAGCTAAGGCGTGGAATTTATTCTCCGTGAATTATTGTGGTGTCAATCCGTTTTCCTTTCAGGATTGGATCCACAATCCTAGATTATGCTGCAAAAAAGTTTCCCTTTTTCGATAAAAAATTTCCCTTTTTCGATCAAAAAAACAATTGCATGGTATAATTGAACTATAATTTTAAATTGATTTTAATTTGAAATTAAAATTTTAATTGAACAATTACTTAAATTATCAACTGATATATATATGCATTCAATTACATATAATAACGATAATAGATTCATGTTTGTGGTTTTCTAACAAGGGGGAACAAATTAAAAAATACTAGTGTTTTGAGTTTTTTTAGTGTGAAAAGCAGTATGTCAGTGTCAGGGCCGGTCCTAATAATATGTGGGCCTGAATCGAACTTTAAAAAAAGGCTCTGTCCCTTCATATTTTTTATTCTATACAAACTTATAAAACATAATGTAAAATGATTTTTAAAGGACTAACAATATAGATTTTCTTTACACATTTTAGAATTTCTAATTTTTAATTAATAGACTTTTAAGATTTTAAGTTATTTAATTTTAAGAGATTTTTCAGATTTTTAATGTAATTATTATAATTTTTAGAAAATTTAATGAGATTTTTAGAATTTTTTATTTAGATAATTTTAGATTTTTTGAATTTTTTTATTTTTTATACGAGTAATTTTTAATGAAATTTGTAATATTATTTTTTTATTTTTAAATTTGAAGTACGTAAATTGAACTATTTGTCGAAATTTCAATTTTTTGAAGAAAATTATGTAAATTGGGCACTCTAAAACATAAATTGGAAAAATGAAAACTTAAAAGATATAAACTGAGGCATTTGTTGAGACTTTTTCCTCCTAGTTTTTCCTTTCCTTCTTCATTAATTCTTTTTACTTTTTTAGCACTTTTCTTTATTAATTCGTCTTATTTAGTTATATTAATATTTTATATTATAATATATATATATATATATATAAAAGATATCTTAAAAAATGGGTCCCCTAAAAAAGTGAAATATTTCTGGGCCTGAATCGATCGCTTTGTTGGCCTTACATTAGGACCGGGCCTGATCAGTGTAACGCATGTTGGATTCATTACAAAACTTGTAAATTAGGAAAATGCGAGTCTAGAGATCGTTCGTTGCCAACCTGTTCTTACAAATAGTTTTTTTTTTTTTACAATAGCGATTACATAGCTTCTATCTATTCCTTGTCGTTCTAGCTCAAAATTCCGCTACATCCGCTATCCAACGAGGTACATCTGCATCACTCCAATCTTGAGAAGAGTGAGTCTGTGCCGCCCATTTTGCAATTCTATCGGCGGCTTCATTGCTTGTTCGGGCTATATGTACGACCTTGCACACTACAAAGTCTTCTTGCATCTTGAGAATTCTCTCCAAACTAAATCCTTCTGGGCTCCAAATTCGGTCTCTCTTGTTAATAAGTCGCACCGCTTCCATTGAGTCTGACTGTATCACCACCTTCCCCACTCCGTTTTCCTTACACCAGGCGATCCCTTCTTTAATCGCTCTTAACTCCGCTCCCATCATTGTCCTTGTATGAGTGATTGTCCTCCCTCCTGCCGCTATTAGTTGCTTGGTCGAATTGGCAAAGACAGCTCCCACCCCAAACGTGTGCTGATCCTCATTAAATGACGCATCAACCTTGGCGGTGTAACAGCCCTCTGAAAAAACCAGCTCCTCCCCTTGCTGTCTCCGATTTCCCACCACCATCTCTCGCGTTCTCTAAAAATCCCGTAGGAAAGTTAACGCCCACTTCATTGTCACTACCTGATGTTTCTGTGCTAGTTGGTCATCGTGTAGGATCCTACACCTTTCTTTCCATACTCCCCATGCTATGGTAGCCACTTCTTCCATTCTCATGCTCCCCCTAGCCGCCTCCATTTTCCCAATCAGGTCTACCACCGGCATGCCCTTCGCTCCTTTCAATACAGCCCACCACCCTTCTTCCTTCCATATTCTTTTGACAAGAGGGCAGTAAAAAATGGTGTGTGTTGTAGTTGCCTCCGTCGGTATAAAATCGGTACATGGTGTCGC
Source organism: Galeopsis tetrahit (assembly GCA_963675135.1). Lineage (NCBI taxonomy): Eukaryota > Viridiplantae > Streptophyta > Magnoliopsida > Lamiales > Lamiaceae > Galeopsis > Galeopsis tetrahit. The sequence continues at coordinate 57,076,999 of OY776124.1, read as the reverse complement.
TCGAGGTTTCCCTCCGTCGGTATAAAATCCAGCAGTACCCTCCACCAAAATATGCGTATTTTTGGTGGCACATTCAGTGCCCATACCTTTCGCCATGTTGTTCGCCCCTGTTCAGGATTTGAACTCGTCGCTTCCTGTCTTTCCCTTGTTCTCATTGTTAGGCCATGCCAAAACCCCGTTTTGACTGAGTATTTGCCCTTACTTTCCGGTCTCCAAAATCTTGAATTGATTCTATTGTGTCCTCCTATTGGCGTGTTCAAGATAGCCTGTACTTCAAATGAGTAGAAAGCTTGTTCCACCAAGCCCTTCTTCCATTCCCCATCATTGTTTATAAATCTTCGAACCGCTGATCCACTCGCCACTCTTGATATTATACGGCCTCCTTCTATTCCATTCACCCATCTATGCTTGAAAACCTGAATGGTTTCTCCATTGCCAATTCTCCACCTTAGCCCGTCCTCCAGAAGGTCCCTACTCCAGCATAATGATCTCCATATAAAAGAGGGATTTTGTCCCACTTCTGCTTCCAACACATCAGTATGTTTTAAGTATCTAGCTTTTAGTACTCGACTAATCAGAGAAGTCGGGTTCTCCATAATCCTCCATAGTTGTTTTACTAGCAAAGCTTTGTTGAATTGTATCATATCTTGTTGGTCCTGAAAGGAGTATATAACAAGTGTATGGGGGGGGGGGGGGGAAATACACTTGTATGCAAATCGTTTCAACTTTTGATCAAACCAGAGCTCAGCAAGGTTGTCTTGGACAACTCTGCTGAAGATGATTAACTCTTCTAAGATAATCAAACTACTAAGTACTATTGAGTACTTAGTTGAATAACTATCTAGGGGAGTTATATGTGCGGAATAGTGGTTGGCCCTTTAAGTTTAGACTCCTTAAGTTTCTGAAATCACTTTGTCAATACAGTCCAGTTTTCAGGGAACTTGTCCAATACAGTTTTCCACAGTCTTTGAATATGTATCTCTTGAAAGATCAGTTTAATGTGCAGTGTTGAATGAATGTAAGTACATGTAAAGCAAATCAACACAAGAGGTTATAGTGGTTCAGAGACTCAAGCTCCTACATCTACTTTCCCTGATTTAACAGGATAATTCCTTCACTCTTGGAATTAACTTGTTTTATAGTGCCAAGGTGCACTTGATCAAGAACACCACTCCTTGGTGAATTGATCCCTAGGATGTCTAGAGTCCTAGTACCCTCTTCTCAACTCAGAACTGAACTGTTCTTCTCTCAACAGTCAGCTCCTACCACTTCTACTACTACAACCTTCTCACTTTCTCACTTGAAAGGGGTAAGGGTTGAAGTAAGGTTCCAACTAATGAGATATCCTTTACAATGAAGATCAGTGTATAACGATTAGGATATCTCTCTAAGCTTTGTATGGATATACAGTAAGTTCAACTTAGAAGAAGTGTATGAAGACTAAGATAGTCTTTGAAAGCTTTGAAAGCACTTGTCAACTTGTAGGATAGTTGGCTTCTGTTGGTCTAGTTGGATGCTTTCAAATGGTCTTCACACTTCTGTATTTATAGACAAATTTGAGGATTTGCCCGTTGGAGAGGCAGCCCCAAATTACTATAAATGTCTTCCTTGAGTTCTTCAAACTGGAAGACAGATTCTTGATAGTGACATGTCCTCATTTGGGTAATAAACGGCTTGTAAGACTTTGTCTTCACTCTGCAGCACTTTTCTCAATGTTTGACTTCTTGTTAGGACTTGGACATGGCTTCTGAAGATTGATCCAATGATAGGACAACATTCTTTATCAAATGGACAACTCTCCTTATCACTATCAGCAGTTTTGCTTATCAGCAAAGTTGGCTTGCTCTTCTTCAGATGACTTGGCTCTTTCCTTTTGCTTCACTTCAAGGTGATCTTAGCATGTTGTATTGAGGTTCTTTAGGGTATGGTTGTTTCTAACTCTTCAGCATGGTTGACCTTCAAACATTAGAACCTTTGTTCTGGTTCAAACTTGCTGAGACAACTCTTCTGGGACAACTCTCCTGATCAGCATATTTGGTCTCTTAGCTTCAGAGCTTTTGTTTTCACACAGAGTTAACCTCTCTGGACAACTCTCCTGATCAGAACATTTGAGTAACCTTGTCCTTTTGAGCTTTACAACCTTGTTTTTGCATGGATACAATCTCTCTGGACAACTCTCCTGATCAAGGCATTTGGTTTTCAATAGAGTATGCTTGTCCTTAGTGTTTGTTCCAGATTTTGAGCCTTGAGGGAACTTGATCCTGATAATCTTCAAAGCATAGGTTCCCCCTCACAATGTGCATCTAATCATCTAAGAGCTGCCTAACATATCAGATTCTCATCTAGCCTTATGCTATGTGTTCTAACATTTTTAGAACACTGTAAATTGTGACTAGGCATGTCTCAGGGGGTTTTGGTATTTAATCAAAACATATCTCATTTTATTCCCAACAATTTCCCCCTTTTTGATGATGCCAAAACCTACACATTCTATGCTAAAGTGACTTGTCTACACCTATTACATATATCTTCAGAAGACATGACTTAGGTCAATATTCCTGAAAAGACAATGTGTTAGTGTATTCACTGTTTTTGTTGCAAGTAGGTTTCAAAGATAGGCATAGAGAGATTTCTGCAATAATGTATCTTGATTCAAAAAGTGTTCAACTATCATTGAAATGAGAATCATTACAGGCATGTTGATAGTTGAAGATAACTATTCAGAGCATGAATTCAAGATAACATTACAAATGAACATTTCATTACAACTGAATACTAAACATAGGATCAGAGCATAAACAAAATATTCCAAGTATCAGATTAGAATACTGAATATCAACACCAATTCTTGTATCAGAGCAATCCAAATCATATGAGAGCATATCAAGGCATATCACATCAGCAGGCTTGTCCAAACTTCAGCATATTTGACCACATAAAAAATATCTTCAGATAAGATAATTTTTTATCCAGAAAGAGTCAGAAGACTTAGCCATTTTTAGAGATCATCCTCAGGTGGTGGCACCATCCCATATTGTGCCCATACTCTCTTTTTGAGTTCCATGGCTTCCTGGTTGGTTCCTTTGGGTCCAAGGGTCATCTTGTTCAGCTTCAGAATTTCTGTGAACTCCCTCAGGATCCTTGCTTGGTCAATCCATCCACCAAGCTTTGGAGGCATGTAGATGATAGGCTTAGGAGCATTGAGTTCAATTCTTGCAATATCAGCAGCTGCAAGTAATTGTTGATACTGTTGGTCCTGAAAGGAGTTTATGACAAGTGTATGGGGGGGAATACACTTGTATGCAATTCTTTGCTAATTGATCAAACCAGAGTTTCAGCAAGGTTGTCTTGGACAACTCTGCTGAAGAAGATTAACTCTTCTAAGATAATCAAACTACTAAGTACTATTGAGTACTTAGTTGAACAACTATCTAGGGGAGTTATATGTGCGGAATAGTGGTTGGCCCTTTAAGTTTAGACTCCTTTAATTTCTGAAATCACTTTCTCAATCCAAAACAGTCCAGTTAAGCTTCAGGGAAGTTGTCCAAAACAGTTTTGCACAGTCTTTGAATATGTATCTTTGAAAGATCAATTTTGTGTGCAGTGTTGGGTGAATGTAAGTACTTGTAAAGTAAATCAACACAAGAGTTTATAGTGGTTCAGAGACTCAAGCTCCTACATCCACTTTCCCTGATTTAACAGGATAATTCCTTCACTCTTGGAATTAACTTGTTTTATAGTGCCAAGGTGCACTTGATCAAGAACACCACTCCTTGGTGAATTGATCCCTAGGATGTCTAGAGTCCTAGTACCCTCTTCTCAACTCAGAACTGAACTGTTCTTCTCTCAACAGTCAGTTCCTACCACTTCTGCTACTACAACCTTCTCACTTTCACTCTTGAAAGATGTAAGGGTTGAAGTAAGGTTCCAACTAATGAGATATCCTTTACAATGAAGATCAGTGTATAAGGATAGGATATCTCTCTAAGCTTGTGTATGGATATACAATTAGGTTCAGCTTAGATGAAGTGTTTAAAGACTAAGATAGTCTTTGAAAGCTTTGAAAGCACTCTAGCTTGTAAGAACTTTGAGCTTAGTTGGATTGTGTTGAGGTTGAGGTGCTTTCAAATGGTCTTCACACTTCTGTATTTATAGACAAAATGGAGGATTTGCCCGTTGGAGAGGCAGCCCCAAATTGCTATAAATGTCTTCCTTGAGTTCTTCAAACTGGAAGACGGATTTTTGATAGTGACATGTCCTCATTTGGGTAATAAACGGCTTGTAAGACTTTGTCTTCATTCTGCAGCACTTTTCCCAATATTTGTCTTCTTGTTAGGACTTGGACATGGCTTCTGAAGATTGATCCAATGATAGGACAACATTCCTTATCATCTGGACAACTCTCCTTATCACTATCAGCAGTTTTGCCTTTCAGCAAGGTTGGCTTGCTCTTCTTCAGATGACTTGGCTCTTTCCCTTTATTTCTCTTGAGGATGGTCTTAGCTTATTTCTTTGAGGACCTTTAGGGACTGGTTGTCTCAAACTCTTCAGCATAGTTGATCTCAGGCTTTCAGAGCACTTGATCTTGATCAATTTAGCTGAGACAACTCCTCTGGACAACTCTCCTGATCAGTATATTTAATCTTTTTGCCTCAGAGCACTTTATGCATAGAGTTGACTTCTCTGGACAACTCTCCTGATAAAAACCTTTGAGTAGTCTTGTCCTTTTGAGCTAGGTAAGCTTGTTCTTGCATATGGCTAGCTTCTTTGGACAACTCTCCTGATCAGAGCATATGAATATTTTCTCTGGACAACTCTCCTGATCAGAGCATCTTCATTGGACTTGTCCTTTTGGGCTTTACAATCTTGTTCTTGCATAAGAGCATCTTCTCTGGACAACTCTCCTGATAAGAGCATCTTAGATTTCATAGAGTGTCCTTGCTCTTAAGTGATTGTTCCAGAATTTGAGCCTTGAGGGGACTTGATCTTGATCATCTTCAAAGCATAGGTTCCCCCTCAAATTGTGCATCTAATTGTCTAAGAGCTACCTAACATTTCAGCTTCTCATCTAGCCTATAATCTATATGTTCTAACATTCTTAGAACATATTTATATTGACTTAGGCATGTCTCAGGGGGTTTTGGTATTAGATCAAAACATATCTCATTTTATTCCCAACAATTTCCCCCTTTTTGATGATGCCAAAACCTACACAATCTAAGCAAAAGTGACTTGTCTACATCTATTACATCTCTCCTTCTCTGTACAATTCTGGATTCAGTTCTTCTGAGGGTAGCCCAAAGCTGGCATCAAGATCCTCAGTTGTGAAGATGATGGTGTGTTGACTTTCTTCTTCTTCATCTTCTTCAGCATAAGTCAACTTGGTGCACACATCACCTTTCTTGCCCTTCCATCTCAGATGGGCAAAGAACTCAGCCATGAAGGGGTTGAGGCAGGAATCAGGTTTGGTGCCTAGGAATTTCTCGAGCCCTGCCTCCCTAAGCCATTGGAGGACTGGATGGACTTTCTCATCAGGGCTGTCAAAAGCTACCAACTTCTCAAACCATAGAGAATTGATGTTGCTTAGATAAGTAAAATCAATGTCCAGAGATGGATCATTGAAGTTTACTAACTCTTCTCTTTTCAGTTTGGGAGCCATGGATAAATTTTTGAGTTCGAAGAATAGAGAAAATTGCAGGTTTTGAGAGGTTTTTCAAAAAGCTTAAGGGTTTGAAATTTTAGTGCGTAGGAAGTGAGGGCAAAAACTGAAGGTTTTTTATATGCAGGGTTTTTGTTAACCGTTGGACAAAAGGAATTTGAGGGTGGACAAATCATAAAAAAAATGGATAAAGTGGGGTTGTGGGCTGTGAAACGGTTAGATGAAGGTTTAAGGTTAATAAATGGCTTTGATGATGGCACAGTAATTAATGCAATCTTAAAAGAGATTTTTGCATTAAATGCTGATTTGCCATTTTGGGGGCAAAAACCTTAATATCACACGCAATCCTAAAATGGCCTACTCTTAGACCAAGAAATCTTTTAAATGTCCCATCAATGCTAAAAATAGCAATTATCACCCTATTAACTCAGACAAACATCCTGAGACGTGTTTTGACTTCTGTAAGGTCAATAAGTCTGACCAATTCCTGAGTGGGTCCCAAAGTTGCTGAGTGGGTCCCACTAAGACAAGCATCCTGACCAACATTGCTGAATGTACTAGGGACAACTTTGCTGAGTTTCCCTTTTTGTCAGACTGCTTCAGTGAGGTTGGTCATCCTTGCTGAAGTTCAACTTATTGAACTTCCCCCTTCATATGAGCTTCCTTCCTTCATTTCTCCATCTTCCCTGGATCAAGTAAGCCCAATTCAGCTGAAAGTTCCAAGAACCTTGCTTCAGTTAGTGGCTTAGTCAAGATATCAGCTTTTTGCTTATCAGTGTGAATCTTGACAAGCTTGATATCTTTCTTTTCCACATGATCCCTTATGAAGTTATGCTTGATATCAACATGCTTGCATCTGGTGTGTAGCACTGGATTCTGTGATATGGCAATTGCACTATTGTTGTCACAAAATATTGGAACTTCATTGGAGATGACTTTGTAATCTCTAAGTTGTTGTCTGAGCCAAAGAATCTGAGCACAGCAACTCCCAGCTGCTACATATTCTGCTTCAGTTGTTGATGTGGCAACTGTATTTTGCTTCTTGGAGAACCATGAGATAAGCTTGTTCCCCAAGAATTGACATGTTCCAGAGGTGGACTTTCTGTCAATTCTACATTCTCCATAATCTGCATCTGAATATCCAGTGAGCTCAATGTTATCATCTGCTGGATACCATAGCCCAAGATTCTCAGTTCCCTTGAGATATCTTAGAATTCTCTTGGCAGCTTCAAGGTGACTCTTCTTTGGATTTGCTTGAAATCTGGCACATACTCCAACTGCAAATGTGATGTCAGGCCTGCTAACAGTGAGATAGAGTAGAGATCCAATGATGCCTCTGTATTCAGTGGAGTTGGTAGATACTCCATTTTCATCAGGATCCATCTTCCAGTTAGTATTCATGGGAATTCTAACAGTTTTGCTTGAAGCACATCCAAATTTCTTGATCATATCCCTTGTATATTTGGTCTGATTGATTAATATTCCATTCTTTGATTGAGAGACTTGGAGTCCTAGAAAGAAATTCATCAATCCCATCATGGACATCTCAAATTTGCTTTGCATGAGTTTGGAGAATTTCTCACACATTTTCTCATTTGGAGATCCAAATATAATGTCATCCACATAGATTTGGACTAACAGAATATCATCTCCTTCACAGATTCTGAACAAGGTTCTGTCAACAGTGCCTTTGACAAAACCATGATCTAGAAGAAACTGTGATAAGGTGTCATACCAAGCTCTTGGAGCTTGCTTTAAGCCATAGAGAGCTTTCTTTAATCTGTACACCTTATCTCCTTCTTCAAAGCCTGGGGGCTGTTCAACATATACTTCTTCCTTGAGTACCCCATTGAGAAATGCACTCTTCACATCCATTTGATACACCTTGAATCTCATGTGAGCTGCATATGCTAAGAAGAGTCTGATTGCTTCAAGTCTGGCTACTGGAGCAAAGGTCTCATCATAATCAATCCCTTCAGATTGACAGTATCCCTTGGCCACTAGTCTTGCTTTGTTCCTCACAATGATGTCATTTTCATTTTTCTTATTTTTGAACATCCATTTGGTTCCAATGACATCTTGATGAGTTGGTCTATCCACCAGCTCCCATACTTCATTTCTGGTAAACTGGTTCAGCTCTTCTTGCATGGCTATGATCCAGTTGGTGTCCTGTAGTGCTTCCTCAATATCTTTTGGTTCCTGTTTTGAAAGGAAACAACAAAACAAAGCACTTTCTCCATGAAATCTTCTAGTTTTGATCCCTTCACTTGGATTTCCAAGTATCAGGCTAGTTGGGTGGTCATGCAACCAAGTCCTTCTACACCTGATCCCTTCAGGAGGATTGTCCTCATCTGAAGTTGGATCACTAGATTCATTAAATTCAGGAAAGTTAATTGAAGGATCAAGTTCAGGATCATATTCAGGGGTATTGTCCTCATTGTCAGATAAGTTGACATTTTCATTGGTTCCCCCTGGAATATTGGATCCATTAACTACCTCAGCATTGCCTGCTTCTTCATTGGTAGTTGTTACCTGGTTTTGAACTGGGATAAGGTCAGTCAGTTCAATTTCTCCTTCAGGTTGATTGGCTTCTGGTTGATTGCCATCAGGTAGGTTGTCCAGTTTTTTATTTTCATGAAGTTCAGGCTGGGCAACATCCACAAACACTGTTTCCTTGCTTTGAAGCCTCAATCTGGTTGTTCTTTGTGTTATCTCATCAATATTCAGGTTTCTATCCCTGAACTCATTAATAGATTCATCAAACACAACATGAGGTGTTTCTTCCACAACAAGGGTTTTACAATTGTAGACTCTATAAGCTTTGCTGATTTGTGAATATCCAACAAATATTCCTTCATCAGCTTTGCTGTCAAAAGCTTTCAATTGCTCTTTCCCATTATTGGGAATGAAACACTTGCAACCAAATATATGAAAATAGGCAACAGTGGGCAATCTACCTTTCCATATTTGATATGGGGTTTTACCTTGTCCTTTAGTGATTAAGGACCTGTTTTGAGTGTGACATGCAGTACTAATGGCTTCAGCCCAGAACCTTTTAGGTAGCTTGGATTCAGCAATCAAAGTTCTTGCTGCCTCTTTCAAGGTTCTGTTTCTTCTTTCAGCAACACCATTTTGTTGAGGTGTTCTTGTTGCTGAAGTCTCATGTGTGATGCCATTCTTGCTGCAGTACTCATTGATGTATGAGTTTATGAATTATGTGCCTTTGTCTGATCTGATCTTGACAATGCTTAGGCCCTTTTCATTGCTCAGTCTCTTCATCAATTCAGGTAGCTTGACTTGGGTCTCCTTTTTGTTCAGCAAAAATACTACCCAAGTGTACCTGGAAAAATCATCAACAACACCTAAAGCATATTTTCTTCCATTTATACTTACTGGGATTATTGGACCAAATAAATCCATATGCAGTAGTTGAAGAACTCTCTCAGTTGAGATGACAGGCTTTCCTTTAAATGAAGCTTTGATTTGCTTTCCTTCCTGACATGGTTGGCATATATGTTCTTTAGTGAACACTTGATTAGGCTGCCCTTTAACTAGAGAGTTTCTTGCAATCTTGTTGATGGTCTTGAAATTCAGATGGTTTAATCTTTTGTGCCATAGCCAGCTTTGCTCACTTGTGCTTTTGGCAACAAGACAAACTGCTTCAAGGGTTTTGCTCCAATCTGCAAAATAGACATTTCCCTTTCTCACCCCTGTTAGTAGCACCTGTTGTGTTGATTTGTTTTTGATAATACATTCATTTGGTACAAATTCAACACTATATCCTCTATCACAAATTTGACTTATAGACAACAAGTTGTATTTTAGGCCTAGGACATATGAGACATCAGTAATTTTGACATTACCAATATTTAATGTACCATAACCTCTTGTAATTCCTTGAGAGCTGTCTCCAAAGGTTACTGAAGGACCATCTTTTTCAATGAATTTTGAGAGAAGCTCCTTGTTTCTAGTCATATGCCTTGAACATCCACTGTCCAAGTACCATGCTGTTCTTTTGTTGATGCTTCTCCTCTTCTTGTGGTCCTTGCAGTCCTGCAAAGTCAAACTTTAGGTACCCTTTGAATGTTGGGTCCTAGGGGGTTAGCTGTACCTTTTGGAATCCAAATCTGCCTAATTACTCCGATTGATTCAAAGTGACTGACTTGGTTCCCATTTACATCTACATACACAGTCCTACCCTGAAATGCCTTAGGTGATTTCTGTGCATGGGTGTTAGCCTTGTAAGGTTCAGGAGTGTTAGTGAGTTTCTTTAGGATGTGTCTCCTGAAGTTACTAGGCTTAGGTGCAGCTTGGTAAGACCTTTGTGGATAGGAGCTTGGATGGCCTCTTCCTCTTGGCATGAGAGGTCCAGGCTTCCTGAAGTTTTTATACCTATCAGAGGGGTTGGGCCTTAATCCATTCAGTTGAGGTTGCCTCATTTGAGTTGGCCTTTTCTGAGTAGATTTTGGACAACTCCACTGATGAGCATTCAGATAGGTTGACCTTCCATTGGTTCTACCCTTCTGAACCTCATTCCTCTTATAAGCAATGTTCTTAATCTTTTCCTTAGGTATGGGTTTAGAAGCATTGTTTACTTGAGTAGGTATAAAAATTCCTTTACCCTTTTCCTTGATCAGTGGCTGATTCACTTCCATTTCATTTTCTTTTTGCTGAGCCACTGACCTTACAAAGATCATCTTAGTATTGCTTGTTGAGGCAATGCTAAGACCAGGTGAGGGTTCAAGTGGATTATATCCTAATCCACTCCTTTGAGCCATTGGTCTTTGAAACCCTTGAATTTCCTCTATTGCCTTAGCAGATTTGTTCAAGGCAGACATTTTTAGTTTCAGGCTCCCCTCACTTAGTTTAAGAGTATCAAATTCATTAGAGAGGTTTTCAAATTTAGCCTGAAGAGTCCTAAGGTCAAAGTCTTTTTTCTTCAGAACCAGATTTTGTTCATCAATCAACTTTTGTTGTTCAGAGACTTTGATAGACAGTTCACTGTGCTCTCTCACAATCTGTTGATACAACTCAGTTGATTTGATGTCAATCTCTGATTCAGGAAGGTTGGTGATTTTGACTTTAGATCTCAACTGTTGATTTTCTCTTAATGCCATATTGCATACTTCTTGCATTCTGGTGAAATCTTCCAATATCTTTCCAAAATTAAATTGGGTTTCACTAGATTCATGTGTGTCATTAAAAGAGTTGGAGGATGAACATACCTCTTCATTTTCAAAGGCCATTTGACAGCCTTCTTCACTGTCACTGTTGGAGAACCATCCATCATCAGAAGAGTAGACACTCTCTTCACTTGCTGATTCCCCAGCTACCATAGCCTTTCTGTTGTTCAGCCTCTTGTCTCTTTTGATCTGCCTTTCTTTTCTTTCTTTTGAGCTCAGGCCAGGACAATCATACTGAAAGTGACCCTTTTTCTGGCAGTTGTAACACACATCTTCATCATCATTCTTTTTGCTTGAGGACTCCTTCCTTCTGGATGATGATGGTTCACCTATGATGTACTTCTTTTTGTCAGCATACTTGTCAGCCTTCTTTTCATCAGAGAGTTTGTCCTCTGATTTGTTGTTAGGAGAACTGTATCTTCTCCTGGTCCTGTTGTCTTGGTAGAACTTTTTGTATCTACCAAATCTGGAGTTGAGCTTTTCAAATCTCCTTGCCATGAGTGCCAACTCCTCCTTCATTTCAGTCTTGGAGACAGTTTGAGATGCATTCTTCTTTTCTGATTCAGCAACCTTGAATGCAACACCTTTGCTTGAGGAGGATGGCTCTTCATGTACTTTCTTTCTGTTTAGATCAAACTCATATGCTTTGAGTTCAGAGAACACCTGCTGCATAGGCATGTTGTCAAGATTGCTGGTGTTCTGCATCATGACTGAGTATATGTCCCATTTGGATGTGAGACTTCTTAGAATTTTTAGTGCAACTTCTCTTTTGGCATAGAACTTGCCCAGATAATTCATCTCATTCATGATGTCAGTGAATCTGCCATCAAGATGATCAATAGTTTCATTGGGCTCCATAGTGAATTGCTCATATTTTTGGATGGCCACTTGAAGTTTGTTTTCTTTGATCTTTTGGGTACCTTCACACATAAGTGCTAGGGTATCCCAGATCTCCTTTGCTGTGGTGAAGTGATACACTCTTCCCATCACTGCATCTGAAATAGTCTGGTACAAGGTGTTCATGGCAATGTAGTTCACATTGTGCCTTTTTCTCTCTTCTGCTGTCAGCTCATCCTCATCTTTTGGCAATAGCTCCCTTGGGTCTGCTTTCTGAGCATCAGTGACCTTGGGATTCAGCTTGGTGAAGGTGAATGGTCCTCTGGTGATGACTTTGAGCATTTCATCATGCTGGCAGGCAAGATGAGCTCTCATCCTGATCTTCCAGAAATCATAGTTCTCAATTGAGAACATTGGCAATTTGTGATGTGAAATATGATTCACTTGAGTTGGACCCATGTTGTTGATGGTATTGACAACATCTCCTGGAACTGCATTGTTAGCCATTTCTATAGAAATAGGTTAGATAACACAAATAAGTTTTTCAGAAATTTGGATCAGTTTAGTGACCACAAAAATGATGTGTTTTGAAAATCAGTTGGATTTTCAGAGGCAGTGGTCTTTGAACCCCTGCTCTGATACCACTTGTTGGTCCTTGGTGGAGTATGACACAAGTGTAGGGGGGGGGAATGCACTTGTGTATGCAAATTCTTTTTATTTTCAAACTGTTTGGTCTTATCAGGAAGGTTGTCTCACAACAAGCCTGAGTGTGAACTTTGATAGATACTTGTCCTACTGATTACTATTAAGTAATCAGTTGGCTAAGTATCTAATAGAGTTACTAAGTGCGGAATGTGGTTGGCCTTTTACTCAAAGAAATACTCCAAGTTGATTTCTGAAAAATACAGTGATCAGGGACTTTGTCCAAAACAGATTTTCTTAACTTACTGAGATAGATTCTTTGAAATATGATTGAGTGCAGGTGTAAGAATGAATGCAGTAAGTAAATGGCACACAATTTATAGTGGTTCAGAGTCTAAATACTCCTACATCCACTTTCCCTGATTGAACAGGATAATTCCTTAACAATGGAATTAGCTTGTTTTATAGTGCCAAGGAGCACTGATCAACAACACTCTCTTAGTGTTTTGATCCCTAGGATAATCTGAGTCCTAGTGCTCAATCTCTCTGAGTTAAGACTGTGCTTCACAATCTGAGTCCTCACTTCTACAACAAACACTCCTTCACTTAATGAGGTAAGGGTTTGAGGTTTGGTTCCAACTAGTAGAGATATCCTTTACAATAAGAACAGTGTAAAGGCTTAGGATATCTCAATGCTAAACTTTGGATGTTTACTAAGATTGGCTTAGCTAATTGAAGTGATCAGGAAACTTGGGATTCTTAAGAACAACTTTGGTTTCCTTTGAATGCTTGATAATATTTTGATAGCTTGTAGTTGGATCATTGAATCCATTGATCACTTCTGTATTTATAGGCAAATTTGAGCAACTAACCGTTGGAGGGATAGCAATTCAAACTTGTCTATTTGCAGCACCATTGAAACGGTTATGAAGCTTGGCATCCTTTTATCCACTGTGTAAAAGCTTCTTCAATGGTTGTTTGAATGAATGTGTTGACTTCTGAAAAATGCGGCTGAGATGACTTGTGTCAGGTTCCAAATATGCACATTTCCCAAGGTTGATTTGTGGCAGACTCTACACTCAACCAACGGTCAGATGGGACAACTTCCCTGAACATTCCTGCTGCAAATTTAGAATGTTCCAACATTCATTCAATGCTTCAGTCTTCAATGCTTCAAGTCTTCAATGCTTCAAGTCTTCAATGCTTAGTTCAGGCTTGATGATAATAAATGCTTCAATAAATGTGTCTTCTGTGAGCCTAGCATTCAATGCTTTTGATCATTTGTACTTCAATTGCACTGATCATTTGCATTTATGAGCATTGTCTTAACACTCTTGATCTGTTCAGCCATGTTGTCCACTCAGTCAGCTTGTCTTGGAAACTCAGCAACATTGGCCTAAGATACTTAACATTTATCAAGCTGCCTAACATTCCAGCTTTGGACAACTATCCTGAACTTTAAATCTCACAACATTTCTGAGATTATAGGACTTAAGCATTTCTACATACTCAAGTGTCCTGAGACAACTTGTCTGATCTAGACTTGAGCATATCTCAACTAATCTGAACATCATCAATCAGGGGTTTTGGTATCTAAATCAAAATCATTTTATTCCAACAGGAGGTGAATGTTGTTGTTCTTGGGATCGAGGGTAAAGATGAGTCCGACTTCCGATAAGAATAGGAATGAAGTTGGATATATATATAGCTAGGCCAGACTGCAGGTTCTCGACCTATAGAACTAGAAGCATCCCATCATTGGAATGGAAAGTAAGAAAAGTAATCATAAGTCATAACTACAATCATTTATTCATTCTTCTCACATCAATTTATGTATCAATTTCATCCAACAAGGATAGAATAATATTAAACCAGTTTCCAATTGATTTTCCATTCCTATAAGACTGTGAAAGAAGAGAGCTTTCATATGCAGGCTCACAACTATAGGGATGTAAGAGAATCAAATAATTTCGATTTGATTCCATATTCGTATTTAATTAATATTATATATATAAATATTTTATAAATTAAAAAAAATATATATATATATACTATATAAAGTTTATATATTAATTCGGGACGGATCGGATATAAGACCCAAACCCGACCCATACTCAATACGGGACGGATCCGACTTGATCCAAAGCTGGCGGGGTGGGTGGGTACTCGCGGATCGGGTCAATATTGGTTTTTAGAAGAGATTTTGGATAGTGAAATTTATTTATATTTTTTTAGAAGAATTCAAAAAAATCCATAGACTTTTGAATACCTAAATATTTTTAAAGACTTTTTTAAATCCGTATTGAATACCTCAGGATTTTTAAAGACTTTTGAAAATTCGAATTGAATATCCCTAGACTTTAAAAGTCCACAAAAATCCTACAGAATCCACAGCCAATACAACTCCCTAAATATTATCACTTTTTAGTTTTGAGTTAATGAATGAAATTATATATTATTGGACTTGATTGACTTTACTAATTCTATTAGTTTTCTGAGTTAATTGTCACTTTTTTTTAAAATAATATTACTATTTAAAAAGTGATAAAAATTTAGTTGGAAAGTTGTTTTTATAAAAAAATAAGTATTTTTTATTTAAATATTATCACTTTTTTCGAGTCAAATTTAATAAATTGAATTATATATTAGTGGACATGATTATCTTTACTAATTACATCCACTTTTTAGATTAATTATTATTTTTTATTTAATAGAGTATCACTATTTAAAAGTGATAAAAGTTTAGTTGATAAAAATTTAGTTGGAAAGTTGTTTTTATAAAAAAATAAGTATTTTTTATTTAAATATTATCACTTTTTTCGATTCAAATTTAATAAATTGAATTATATATTAGTGGACATGATTATCTTTACTAATTACATCCACTTTTTAGATTAATTATTATTATTTTATTTAATAGAGTATCACTATTTAAAAGTGATAAAAGTTTAGTTAAAGAGTGATAATGTTTTTATAAAAAGTGACTATCACTTCTTAAATAAACATTATCACTTTTCAATTTTAAATTAATAAATGAAGTTATTTTTTACTAATACGCCTTTTTTTTTTTTTGTATTATTTATTACTGGATGAATATCACTATTAAAGTTGATGTATCACTTTTAAATTAAAAGATTACTCCTTATATGAAAAAGGAAAGAAAAAAAAATTCATAGGTTGATCAAAATACTACTCCATAAATTAGACGAGATGCAATAACAATTGTGGCCCACCTGGCCTTTTAACTTGGATTGCTTCTAGGGCGCGGCTAAAGGCACCCTGGATTCCTATGAGTACTCCCAGGGGATGAGAACACACACAAATCGGATGAGGACACCCACCTGAAAAACCCAAAAATGCCCTTAACCATTTTCGCACTCCCTCCCTCCCTCCATTCTCTCCCTCCTTTCTCTCGATTGGGTACACCCACCCCTCCATCTTCCCCAAACCTCTCCCCTCCATTTTCACACCATTTTCGCAGCACTCCACTCCTACTCCATTTTCGCACCACTCCCACTCTCCACTAGCTACACGCGACGTCGAAGAAGAGAAAAAGAGAGCATACCGTTCTCCCCCACTCCATTTTCGCACCACTCGCAGCGTTTTTTTTCTTTTCATTTTGCAAAAATGGGTAAAGGTTAGTTTTTCTTGCTTATATTTGAGAAGAAGAGTAGGACGCATGTTTAATTTCGGTTTTTGTTGGTTGAAACATTGATTTTATTGTTGTAGGGTTTAGGTTTTGTTTTTTGAATTTGGGGTTAATTCATACATGTGTTGATTAAGGTTGATTTTTTGTGTTATAATCATGTTTATGTGTAGAATGTATAAATTTTTGATGTGTTAGGATGAAAATAAACAAATGGGCATCTAATTGGCATGGTTTAGCACGAATCAACTGTTTTTTACTGGTTTTTCGAACATTAGACGGTTGTGCGGAACAAATTTTCGGACATGTATGGTTTGTTTTGGATTGGGTTTCGAACATTAGTTATATGTTTCGGTTTTAGTTTCGAACATGGCTTGGTTGTTTTGGTTTTAATTTCGAACATGGCTTGGTTGTTTTGGTATAATTTTCGAACATTGCTTATTTGTTTTGGTTTTAGTTTCGAACATGTAGTAATTTTCGAACATGTGTTGTTTGTTTTGGTTTAGGTTTCGAACATGGCTTGTTGATTTTGGTATAATTTTCGAACATTGCTTGTTCGTTTTGGTTTTAGTTTCGAACATGTAGTAATTTTCGAACATGGGTTGTTTGTTTTAGTTTAGGTTTCGAACATGGCTTGTTTGTTTTGGTTTTAATTTCGAACATGGCTTGTTTGTGTTGGTTTTTGTTGAGGGTGTTAGTAGGGCTCGATCGACTGGTTCCAACAAGAAAAAGAAGCAACATATTAGCGATGAGGCCGCTCCTCAAGAGCCCAACCCTCAAGAGGCCAACCCACAAGATGCCAACCCTCAAGAGCCCACTCCACAAGAACCGGTGCCCACTCTACAAGAACCGGAAGTAGATGAGGGAAACGATGACGAGGAAGAGGAAAAGGAAGAGGCGGAGGGAGATGATGAAGGAGAGAAAGAAAGAAGAGTTGTGAATGTTGATCGGCCATTGGTAACCGCACCTCCCCTTCTCAAAAGCTTCCAAGACCATGTAGCCAAATTCATATGGTTGGGTGAGGAGCGAGATGTGTTGAAGTGTCACTGTCATGTGACCAAACTATTGAATTGGGAGTTCGACGATGAAAAGAATTGGCGTCATTGGCGGAGGTTTTTGAGAGGATCTAAATTGATTCATGTTAGACGTGCAGCTTACAAGTATTCAAACAAGAACCTTATCACAGCCTTCGTTGAGAGATGGCATGAAGAGACCAACTCATTCCACTTGCCCTTTGGGGAAATGACAATCACTCTTGATGATGTCTACTGTATCACGCGTTTGAAAGTTAATGGTCTCCCGGTGCAGTCTACTTCCGAAGAACATATTTTAGCTTCAGATTATTTGATGAAATATTTGGGTTTAACCTTAGTAGAAGCCAAGGAAGCATTAAGTGGGCAACGAGGGGGTTCTGTGAAGCTAGCGTGGCTAAGGGAGACTTTTGTGCCCATGATGTCCTCGGACAACGAGGACGAGGTGTTGTATTCAGCACGAGCGTTTGTGTTGTACATGTTTTGGACCACTTTGTTCCCGGACAAAAGTGGTACTCGTGTTCACGTACAGTGGTTGCAGTATATGGACGACATGGCATAATTTTCTAACTATGCTTGGGGTACCGCAGCACTTGCCTATTTGTATAGACAATTGGGGATGGCGTCAAAGTTCAAGTGTAGGCAGATTGGTGGTTACCTTACGTTATTGGAGGTATTAAGTATTTTAATTAAGTTTGTTAATATTTCATGTCTTTCATTTGATATTGACCTAATAATATTGTACTTGTAGGCTTGGATTTATGAGCACTTCCCTACTTTGATATTGCCGCCTCATAATCCAGACTTTGCCCATACGGATCCACGGTCGATGCGTTATGCACCCGAAGCTCATACAGGCCCCTACGTCGACCGAGTAAGAGGCTTTAGAGAGCGATTAGATACCCTCCTAGCAAGCGAGGTACGTTACTAACCAAATTAATATATTTGTCTGTTGTTTATTTGTTTTTAAGATAGATACGCATTTTTTATTTAATTTGGTGTTGTAGGTTAACTGGAATCCATATCACCCCGTACGAGAAAACTATCCATTGGACGAGGTATCTTACTTTCATGGGTGCATTGTGTGCGGAGTACTTTTCCCGAGAAGCCGCTTGCTGCCCGTGTTAAGAGAACCGGTTCCACATCCAAGAAAACAAAGCTAGTGTGAGGTGCTATGGCGGAGTACGTTTCTACGTGGGACGCACACATACTTACGGAGGATAGACTTGGTGAGCGTTGTATCCAAGATTCGGATTGCAGTGATGGTTATATTGATTGGTACCTCGCCAACGGTCGTCCTTTCGTTTCAAATCCTTCTAACAGGAGACTTCCTCCTCGTGAGCCTCCACGTAGGGCCGAGTCATGGCACTTGGTAGATTTTGCAAAGGTTGAGTTGAACATGTTGTTGCACAAGTGGAGGAACGACGAGCCATTAACAATGGATGGGGTAATGCAAAAGGTTGAAGAAATTGTGAGGCAGCTTGGTGGACAAACTTCGGATGACGTAGGAGAAGAGGCACCATCCTCATCAAGTGCACGTCATGGACATGGAAGAGGTCGGGGACGTGGAAGAGGTCGGCGTTCTTGAGGCGTTACTTGTTTTATATCATTTTGAACAAAAACTTGACAATGTTGTTTTTTAACATGTATGGTAACTTTTATGATAATTTAGTGTTTTAACATGTATGGTAACTTGACTACTTTATGAATGTTATGTTGTATTTATTGAATGGTTTATATATAATGTTGTATGGTTTTAATAATGTTATAGTATGGTTTATATATAATGTTGTATGGTTTTTACAAATTTCGGATGACAACACCCACGTGGTAAAGTTATATAGATGAGGACACCCACTATGTACGGGACAATTTTTCGAAAAAATGAAAACCATTCGGGACAAATTTGCCAAACAATAACAATTTTCGAACATTTGTAGTATTTGCGGGACAAATTTTCGAACATTGACACGTTTTTTGGGAATTTTTTCGAACATAACCCCAATGTTCGAATAAAAGTTAGTTACAACAACTTTTGGTTTAAAATTCGACCAAGTAAAACTCGCGGAACAAATTTTCGAACATGGAACAATTGTTGTGACCTTTTCTTCGAACATTGACCAATTGTTGGAAACATTTTTTCGAACATTGGGGCCATGTTCGAAAAAATGTTTGTTACATCAACTTTTGGTTTAAAATTCGACCAAGTAAAACTCGCGGAACAAATTTTCGAACATTGGCACGAAGTTGGGAACTTTTTTTCGAACATGGCCCCAATGTTCGAATAAAAGTTCGTTACAACAACTTTTGGTTTAAAATTCGACTAAGTAAAACTCGCGGAATAAATTTTCGAACATGGACCTATTGTTGGGAACTTATTTTCGAACATTGACCAATTGTTGGGAACATTTTTTCGTACATTGCCCCAATGTTCGAAACAAAGTTCGTTACAGAAACTTTTGGTTTAAAATTCGACCAAGTAAAACTCGCGGAACAAATTTTCGAACATTGGCACGAAGTTGGGAACTTTTTTTTGAACATGGCCCCAATGTTCGAATAAAAGTTCGTTACAACAACTTTTGGTTTAAAATTCGACCAAGTAAAACTCGCGGAAAAAATTTTCGAACATGGACCTATTGTTGGGAACTTATTTTCGAACATTGACCAATTGTTGGGAACATTTTTTCGTACATTGCCCCAATGTTCGAAAAAAAGTTCGTTACAGAAACTTTTGGTTTTAAAATTCGACCAAGTAAAACGCGTGGAACAAATTTTCGAACATGGACCTATTGTTGGGAACTTTTTTTCGAACATGGACCAATTGTTGGGAACCTTTTTTCGAACATGGACCTATTGTTGGGAACTCTTTTTCGAACAAAAGTCAATTTTTTGAAAAAAAAATAATCCCAACTATAGGTTTTAACACAATTGTAGTGCCTCATTCAAAGACGATAAACCATTCAAAAAATAGAGCAATTAAATTACACAGTCATTCATTGTAACGTTGAAACCGTATACATGTTCCAAAAATATTACACATCAAGAATTTGTACACAAATTATCTATAAATTTTGTTTGTTGACAATTTGTACACAAATTACACCTAAAAGACAAAAGTATTCCAAAGTTTTTAACCACAAAAACTAACAAAAGATGGTAACTACATCCATACACTATCATCGAATTAATTCCTTCGGACGCATGTGCATTTTTCCATCCGTCCGAAATGTGTTGACCCTCATGCTTCCACGAATTAATGACCGGGGGAAAAGTGCGGCCAGCACCCATCGTAACCTACATGCATTCGAGATTTATGTGTTATATATACGTAATGCAACATGTACGTGTAAATAAATTCATTAAATCAATGCAATAAAATACCTGGACGAAATGGTTCTCATTAATTAATCCCAACCAAATACTTCTCGGTTCTTGAGGAGGTTCTTTGTTGAACGGCAGATACGTAAGAGATAGACAGGTATCAAGAACCACCACCGCCACATTATAGTGTGACGCCACTAGATATCCCATGTACGGCAAAGTGAACCAATGCTTTTTATGTGCAAACTCTGTAAACCAATTCAATTTTTGAAGCACAACATGGACGTAATCATCCAACAAGAACACGTTGTTGTACAACGTTAGATTGCGGGACAGTTCGCTCATCAAGTCCATTCGAACCCTCGCCCACTCATCCTCACCCCATCCTATAAGCACAGCCACTGCTCAAAAACCGCAGTGTCCGTCACCCTTTACATTCTTGATATCGATAATGTAGGGTTGATGCTCGATCGGTAAATTACCGATGAAGTCCATTCCTTGGGATTGTCGGGTACGACGACGGAATACCTACGCACATTACAACCAAAACACCAAAATATTACCAATCTACAACCAAATCACCAAAATACAACCATCTACAACCAAATCACCAAAATATTACACACATCTACAAAACAACAAAAAAATAAACACATCTACAAAACACCAAAATAAACATGCAAGGGCTGAGAATTACCGGTTTTTTTTATGGAATCCCTTTCTTTTGGAAGGACGGGGATGAGAGCGAGTTATCTACAGTGATGAACGTCTGCTCCTTTTGTACCGAGCAACTTGCAACTTGACTCTCTACAAGCTCAAATAGGCTCGGCTCACGTTTGGTGGACGCATCAGACTTCTTCTTCTTCTTTCCTTTCTTTGGGTCGACCACGAGTGTCTTCCTTAGGAGGTGGCTCAATAAGAGTCGTAGTCTCAGGGTTTGCAAGCTCCCTCATACGCTTCAAGAAGATGAGTTGCTCCTCCGGAGAGAAGCTCTTATAAACCTCAGCCATATCGTCTACGGCATCTTCAAACCGATTTTTATTGTGGGTGGGAACAGGGTCAACCGGTGTGGTAGTTAGGGTAGGCTCCATATCCAGCTTTCTCCAAAAGGGATCAATGGCATTCACGGGTATCGGTTTGTCACAGTAACATACTCTTCGATCTCATGACCACAGGGCAAACCGTACACCTTCCTCAAGATATGTTGACATTCTTTAGCATCGAATCCGGGTCGTTTGATCACTTTGATTTCATCAAAGATCTTTTCTAGAGCCACAAACGACACCACCCCTCGTAAATAATTGAAAACGTTTGACGAGAACCTATTTTGGGAAACATTCAAACTCTTTTCGAATGAGACTTTAATTGAAACATGGCATGCCTCGAATAGAGTGTGACATTTCTCCCAACACGTCTCAAAAATTCCTAAGGAATTGTCGAGCATTCTTTTCAAGGCGGCATGATGGCTTTCGACCCTGATCAGAGAAAATTTAAAACGTTAGGCAACTTACAAATTAAAGTAATAATTTAAATAAAGACAAAATTATAAACATACCTGTTGATTGTGGTGTTGCCAAAGTGCATAAATTCATTTGTCCAAGCCCTTACGAACCTCTCTTTGTAAGGGGTAATCCAACTCTTCAACACGTAATTCACGATCTTCTTCGGAAAATTGGACTTGAACTTAGCAAGAGCTTCTTCAAAGTCGGACTGGGTATCGGACCTCCACAAATAGTTGAAATGAGAGTTGAATACCTCCCATTTTTTGACATCTTTAAATGCACCCTTGCAGTTGGCTAATACATTCCGGTCAATGTGGAATGTACAAAGAAAATGACGGGCTTCAGGAAATTTCTTGGCCACAGCATTCATCAATGCAAGCTCACGGTCCGTGATAATAAAATCGGGAAGAGAAGATGAGCCCAACACGTCTCGAAGCACCTCCAATGCCCATAGATAATTTTCTTCTTTCTCATCCATTAGGTACACCGACGCAACACAAAATGTGATCCCAGTCGATCTAACCCCCACAATCTCCAAATAAGGTAGCCGGTACCTATTCGTCTTGTATGTGCAATCTATCATGAGTACCTTTGGAAAAGCACGAACCAGTTGGAGTGAGACGGGATGTGCAAAAAATAACTCGTTAAGAGTGTTTGTCTTCTCACATCTTCGTGTGGCATGAAAGTAATTTTGCTCGACAAGTTGACTCATCAAATATTGCAACTGACTACGTCCACAATATTGATGGATTTTATGCTTCAACCTTACATTGTAGATCGTTCGAAGAGTCGAGTGATTGTTCTCATTCTTCTTCTTCAACCTCATCAATACAGATTTAGGAGGAGCGTGTAATTTGGACATTTCGACAACGAAGTCCTCTTCCTCGGTAGTTAGGCGGCCGGCATAAGAATGACCCTCAAGGTAACGGGATATTGGATGGTTATGTGTACCGCATTTCACCTCCAATCTCCACTGCATTTCAGATTCTTTTGTACCCTTCAACATAAACGGACACCCACATTTCTTGGTGCCCGTAACCTTTCCACTCTTTTCTTCTACCACCTCGTTCTTCTTAGCCTTCTTCTTCATAGGAGTTGTAGGATTCTTCTTTTCACGGTACACACTGCCACGCTCACACGTCAAGAATATACTAGCTTTTTTAGTACCTTGGCCGTTATCCGACCGCTTCACAACAATAATTATGTTGCGCACCCAAGACAAGAGTGCGTCACGAGACTCAAACAAAGCCATATTTCTGAAGACGTCCGTGTAGTCCATAACAATTTCATTACCCTGGACATCATCATTCTCCCTTTCAACGACGGAGTCATTCACCCACTCATCATCATAATTGTACTCCTCGTACTCCTCTTCGAGACAATATTCGTTCACCCAAACATCGTCCTTCTCATCACCCAAATTCTGAAATTCAAAAAAACAAAAATTAAGTAATGTTCGAAACTTTGTTCAAAACAAAAGCTTCATGTTCGAAAAAAAGTTCAAAACAAAAGCTTCATGTTCGAAAAATTATTCAAAACAAAAGACATATGTTCGAAAAAAAGTTCAAAACAAAAAATATTTGTTTTGAATTTTTTTTCGGACAACACGACCATGTCCGAAAAAAAACACGAACATGGTCGTCTTCTTCGCAGAACCAGTCGCGAAAAGGGGCTTTTTTGAAAAACGAAAAAATGCAATACATAATGTCAAAATGTATGTTCTAAATGCGTATTATTTCAACTACATACAACTATAAAGTCATAAGATGCAAAAAAAAAAAAACAAGCATAAACACCAACACAAACACTAAAAAACCCTAAACATAAAAACTCTTTCACTTTCAAAAAAAAACTTTCAAAACATGATAAATAACTTACAAATGAGTCTTTGGCACCACCACTCGTAGTTATTACATCATAATCGACCATTTTCGACTCCATCTTCGCTCTAAAAATCGAACTTGCAGAAAAGGAAATTTTGGAATGGAGAGAAAGTGATGACTCTCTGCATTCCCGCGTTTAGAATAGGAGGTGGGTGTACTCATTCGGTGATTTTTTTTAAAAATGTTCAGGAGGGGTAAATACGTCATTTCGCAACACCCTTTTCACAAAAAAAAACTTACCTGGGTGTACTCATAGGAATCCAGGGTGCCCTTGCTTCTATGGTTCTATGGTCGGCGGCCCAATTCTTTACATTATTGTGGTTGCAGTAATGCGGTTACTTCCCATAAATGGATAAATGGAGCTCCGTCTCACGGAATGAGATCCGTGAGACGGTCTCACATAAGACCTCCTCAATTTTCTTTAATTTCCACCAAAATTCGTATTTGCTTACGGCATAATCTTCCAAAATTTTCAGTAGTTAGGGACTTCTCAACACCCAGCTATATTATCACATTTAAATATACCCAAAACAATCATCACAATCTCAATCCTCATAATATACACATATTTACTCTTCATGTCATTACTCTAATTTCCACCATATATACACTCAATCCAACTACTTTATTTATTTTATATATAAAAGTTTACAAAGAATCAAATAAAAAAAACGAAAAAGATGTAAGTGCGATTCCACCTTTTAGTAGGCGAGATTTTCACACCCCATAGGTGCGATTTCACACTCCTATTAAAATTAGAACAAATTAAGTGCGTCTCCATCTTTCGTCGGCAAAATCAATTGCTTTTCCAGATCCCGATCATCCTTGTGATATAGGGGTTTTACTCCTCTCGCCGAGGGCTTTCCATTTATACCGTCATCGAGACAAGTGGAGCAACGAAATGCAACCAGTATTTTTGGTTCTATGAAATTTTTTGACGCCGTAAACCACCTCATGAATGTATTTCTGATCTACCTTCCTTGTCGTTGTGCGTCCTTTGTGTCCCCCTCTTTAGTAGCGCCATAGTGCGCTCTTATCTGTTTCTTTCTCTACCATGAAAATTATTGTGTGGAATGCACGCGGGCTACAGGGATGATTAGTGTGGTAATTGCTTGTAATTCATATGATTAATTTGTTTAATTTGATAATATTGCGTGTTATTTTCATCCAAATTTGGCTAATTTGCACTTGATAGAGAGAAAGGCAGTGTTCTGCTAATTTTGTAGGTAAATCGAACATTTGGAAGAAAAATATGTGCCTAAGAATTCATGGAATCAAGAACATAATTGCACCATTGGAAGTGCCTCGAAAATTAAATGCGTGAAATAAAAAAAATCAAGACAATCGGAGGTCAAACGCTCAAGATATTGACGAGAAATTAAAAGAAAATGGAAAACAGGTCGGGCGAGTCCACCCGACCGGGTGACTTGACCCGGCCAGGGTGGCTCGACCTAGACACGCTGAAGGGCTCACGTAAATTGGCGGGGTGACGCGGCCGGGTGGCCCGGCCATGTCGGATGGACCCATTTTCGGGAGTTTTTTGTGTGGAATTTCTCCATTTTTGAAAGTTTTAAATGCAACACACACTCCCAAACCCTACCTTAAGGATATAAATATTCTATTATCAGATTTTTTAACAACACACTCCACATTTTAGATTATAATTTAGATAGTTTAATTTTCTCTAATAGTTTTAACTTAGGTTTTAGTTTTAATTTCAATTTCAAAGCAAGAATTTCATTGGGCTAATCAAGTTTGCAGCTTTTTTTTTTTTTACTGAGTTTGTAGCTAATATACACTATTGAGGTGATTTTTTTTTCGTTATTGCAAGTTTAATTTGATAATTTCATTTTAATTCATGTTTTGTAGTTTATTTTACATGCCTGAGTTTTTTTCCATTTGTTGTTTTAGCTCTGGGTATTGCTTATAGTGCCATGGGCTAAGGTTGTATTGCTTTGGGTGTTGGAATTATGTGGTGGGTTTATGAATTAATTGCATGATTTGTCTATGTCTTGGTGATTTAATTGTTTCTATTGTTGTGAACTGTATAATTAAATTAGTTGATCATTTCTATTAGCTAGCATTTACGGTCTTCTGAATTGTAACAAGGGTTGAATTTGCATGATTGGGATGTGTGTGAAAAACTTAATTAATTAGTTTGAGTTTAATAGTAATTATCTTAATTGAGAGAGGGCTAATTACTAGATAGACATTAGACATTAATCGAATAGAGGTCGTCCAAGAGATTAGTGAGGGGGCGAATCGTAGTCATTATTAATCGTGTTGAAAGTGTTTGCGAGTTCACGTACTATCCTAGGAGCTTTTAGTATTAACTAATTAGATGGGCTAATCAGTGCACGTGTTCACCTAAGCCTCAAAAGAGATTGATCTACACATTTAAGTGATAGCCTTTAGCACACATCAAGTCATTAAACATAATCTTGTAGTTAATCGTTGTCATTTAAGTGAGGGGGCGAATCGTAGTCATTAGTTACGTATTTTATTAGTTACTACTTGCACTTTTATTTATTACTAGTTTTTTACCCGTGCAATGCACGAGCTTGTTGTAAATTCTTTTGTTTATAGTCTGTAAAATATTTGACAAAAACTTATATACAATATTTCATCATAGTCTTATGGTGCAATTTGACTAATTCTTATATTTTTATTCGGTAACCAGTCACTCCTTCTTCCACCTTTCCCGGTTGCTCCTTCTTCCTCCTTTCTCTTCTGCGCTTTCTTCCTCCTTCTCTTCTGCGCTTTCTTCCTCCCACTGCCTTTCTTCTCTTATGCGCAAAATATGCAGCGCAACTTTCATTAAAAAAAAAAACCCTTCAGAATCTCTTTCTGATTATGGCATTTGTCTTCCTATCTTGTCGCGAGACTGGTGGTCATGTTGATGGGGGTCCCACTAAAGCATCTCGTGTTCTTTATCTATATTGACTCAATCCTGGCTGGGTAGTAAGATGCAAAAACATCTGTTTAGGCCGCCGCATAGGCAATCACACATGAAGATCTTTTATCGCGCGATTTGGATATAGAAAAGAGTATCTTGGAGGCAGTATCATACGTCCACCCACCGACAGCTGAGGCTCTTCTTTCTGTTGACCGCAGAAAGTCTCCTTACGTAACTATCAAAACAGAACCACTAAGGAGAGTCAAATGCAAAGGGCTTGATCTATTGATCCTAATCACGTAAAAAAAAATCATTATTTATTTTTTGAATAAATTCCTGAATGAGAAAAAATCAACAATAATACCGCACATAAATTTATTCCAATTAATTGTTGATAATTATGTCTTTTTATTTGTAAGGATCGATAAATTATTCAACATGGTTGTGTTTTTCGTGTTTTTAATTATTGTTCTTCATCTTTTTTAATGTGGGTATCTCGTCCACTCTCAATAATGACGTTTTATTTATACAATAACACATCTTTCTTAATACAGTAATACACTTGTGTTTATATAGTACTTCGTAACACATTTTTCTGTGTTACTTTATGGTCAAATATGTGTTACTCAAAAGTCAATTGTGTGTTACTTGTCCTTACAGTAACACGTATTTGTCCGTATAGTAACATATAATTGTATTTATAGTAACACAGATTAAGAGCAAATTTTTATCAACGCTACACAACTAAAACACACTCAGTGTATAATCCAAATTCACAATATAGCATCTACAAACCAAATTTCAGATGAATTTATACATAATCATTGAATTCAAGGCCTCCCTTGATGAGCTCTCTGCCACTACGAGTCACCACAAGCACCTGCATCTATCTTCCAAGAAGCTTCAAAATCTGTCGAAAACAGAAACTAGAAAATAGATGGGCTTTCTTTCTAGCGCAAATGCAGAAACAATTAACGAAATATATTGATTGTAATTACAACTCATATGGGTGGATCGTAGTTGGGGTAGATGAACTACCTATTGTTCATTCAATTCCATTTGCATATTGTAATATGGCTACAAAGGATAAGGGATAAAAAAACCTCTGATTGATAGACGGAAATGAATCGGAAGGCAGAGCAAGCGACATCCAGCGGTGACGCGAGGCGGATGGAGGAATCGAGATCATGGAGGCGATAGACGACGACAGAGAGGAGTTTAGAAAACGATTCTTATGTTATTCAAGGTTTCCAATTAATTACGCAGAGGACCTCGACAGGCACATCGAACATCAAATATAACTTTGAAATACTAATGGAGTAAGAGTTATGTTGGATAAAGAAACGTTATAAATGATGACACGTCTGAAAAGAGTTTAGTGACATGGCCTGTACACATGGCAGAAGTAGAAGGCATCTAAAATGACACATGGCATAATATAGGAGAGTCACATCCTCCTTTTATTATATAAGATTAATGTTGCACTTTTTAATAATTATGCACTTTTATTTATTATTAATGTTACACTTTTTAGTAATTACTACTTTCACTTTTACAATTCAGTTTTTTTTTGTAAAAATAAAAATAAGTGTAAAAATAGAATAATAAATAATAATAAAAAAAATGAGCGACCTGACACACGTACAGGAGAGTGACCCATAAACAAAAAAAAAAAACTAAAAATGTGTTATATAAATTACTACCAAAGCATAAATAATGAACCTCTTTGTCCAGACGGCAAGTCGATCGAGCGCGGAGCGCCTATAAGCACTTCGTGACTGGGAAGTCGCGGGATAGATCGTCACGACCGCATGAAAATCGCAAATCAATCGAGAGTTTTGGGGCCCAGAGGTGAGGTTGTAGCTTGGCCAGTTCGAACCCCATGAATCCCATTTTAATTAATTAAAGTTTATTGAGGGCCTTTAAACACACACACTCGTTGAGTGGTTGGGGGCGTATATACAGAGACGGACCGACGTGGTGTCCAGCGGGGCATTGGGCCCTCCACTATTTCTTTTTTATTTTTTATATATATTTTTTGTTCCAATTATTACTTTTTTATTGAGACGTTTAAAAATTACTTGTACACTCTTAATAGTAAAATAATTCACAAAATTAATACCCTTTATTTTTAAAATTGCTACCCATTTTTTACTCACATTTTCCTTTACACCTCACTAAATTATATTTTACAACTTAATAAATCGTAAAAAATACTCCTCCTTTATTTGAGCTGATCACACCCCTACTAAATTCATTTTTCTTAAAACTGAGTCGGTGAAGCAAAACATCAGAAGACGGGGGAGTATAATTTAAGCTCTACATTTATCTAATACTAGTAACTAATGTCTCTGCATAGTTGCAAGTTAAATTTTAACACCGTTTCGCTTACACAACAAAAAAAAAAAATCCAATTTAACAAGGGATTTAATGAGGGAAAAACCCTCACTACAGTGAATGGCGAGGGATTTAGTGAAAGAATTAAACCCTCCGACAAATTTTTGGCTAGGGAAACCAAATTAACCCTTGGTATTTAGTGAGGGAATTATGCCCTTTAACCCTTTAACCCTTGGAATTTAGTGAGGGAATTATGCCCATGATACCATTTAGGATAGGAACTTAACTGTTATATTTTGAATACAATTAATATATATTATATACTTTCAAATTTTTCTTTTTAAATAATATAATTTTATTATTAAAGAAAACTAAGTTTGTAAACTGCAAATATACACAAACATACTAAAATTACATTTACAAAATAATGTGTTACCAATAATATAATTTTTCAATATATAATTTTTTTTCTCGTTTAATTGGTTTAATAATATTTGTATTTTTTTGTCATCATATATTTAATTGGCAAGGGATTTCTTTAATTAATTTCCCTAGCTAAATCCCTCACATAGATTTTATCACATTATAAAATAAATATTGTAAAAAGTATTATGTAACCACATTAAAAAATTTAGTGTGTTAATATGTGTGTGTTTTTAAAGACATTGAATAATAAGTGTGTCTGTGTGTGGATATGTACTCAATTATCACTACACGAAAATTGACTTTTAGTGACAGAAATCTGTCATTATAGCTTCTCTAACTAAAACCTTTAATGACATGAATTGATTTTTAGTGACAAGTTGTGAGAATGATGAATGGGAAAGATGTTTATCATTGATAAGGGTACTGCGATCATATTTATATTACATTGATTAGCTAACGTTACGATTTACACTAATGATGATTTACCATTACGATTTATACTAATGATGATTTACCGTTACGATTTACAATAAATGACTATATGCAAGGAAGGTAGAGATAATCACAAAATTATTCCTTAATATTCCCCGTCAAGCGTTGCGTGGGATGCGGAAACACGCAAAGCTTGGAACGCAGGAACTCGAAAGCCAGACGAGGAAGACTTTTCGTGAACATGTCCGCAAGCTGTAGATGGCCACGGTACAAAGTCGGTGAGTAGTGTTCCAGAAGTTACCATTTCTCGAACAAAATGACAGTCGTTGTAAATGTGCTTTGCCCGCTTATGGGCGACCGGATTTTGGCTGAGAAAGAGAGCACTTCTATTATCAGTTAGAAGGATCGGGCGAGTAGGTGGTAGCTGACGAAGTTCCCGCAATAGATTCGTCAACCAGATAATATCAGCAGCTGTGTTCGCCATTGCCCGATATTTAGACTCGTAACTCGAGCGGGCAATAGTTGGTTGCTTCTTGGAACTCCAAGAAACAAGATTTCCTCCCAAGAAGATTGAGTAGCCGTAAGTGGAACGACGCGTTTCAAGACACCGAGCCCAATCAGCATCCGAATAGCCCACAATGGATTGATCGGACCTGCGAGCAAAGGAGAGTCCATAGTGAATGGTGCCTTTGACATAGCGAATGATGCGCTTAACCGCAGAGAAGTGATCAACAGAAGGCGCCTGAAGAAATTGGCTGACATGATTTACCGCGAAGGAGAGGTCAGGTCGAGTGATTGTCAGATATTGAAGAGCACCAACAAGCGAGCGGTAGAGGGTTGGATCTGAGAACGGGGCACCAGTGCTCGTCAAGGATTCACCAGCGACCAGTGGTGTGGTAATTGGTCGGGAGTCAGCGAGGGATG
Source organism: Galeopsis tetrahit (assembly GCA_963675135.1). NCBI lineage: Eukaryota > Viridiplantae > Streptophyta > Magnoliopsida > Lamiales > Lamiaceae > Galeopsis > Galeopsis tetrahit. Next base: position 57,046,280 of record OY776124.1, on the reverse strand, counting down.
TGCGATCGAGGATTTCACGAGCATACTTGGACTGACCAAGAAACAGGCCATCTGAAGTGTAAGAGATCTCTAGGCCCAAAAAATAGTTTAGGCGACCTAAATCCTTCAAGGCGAACTCCTTGTGTGCCTGCGAGATAAATCGAGCAAGTAGAGGAGGATCATTGCCTATAATGATAATGTCGTCCACATAGAGAAGTAGGTAGACAACGGACTTGCCCTTGTGAAGGAAGAACAGCGAAGAGTCGGACTTGCAGGCAGAAAAATCGAGGCCGAATAAGAAGGTGCTAAACCTTTGAAACCAGGCAAGAGGGGCTTGCCGCAGACCATACAACGCCTTTTTGAGGCGACAAACGTGATCTGGGAAACGAGCATCAACATAACCAGGGGGTTGGGCCATGAATACGGGCTTATCCAAAACACCATTTAGAAAGACATTTTTAACATCAAGCTGGTGGAGGGACCAGTTTGATTGAACGGAGATGGTTAGGATGATCCGAACAGTCGTAGCCTTGACCACCGGGCTGAAAGTGTGGGAGAAGTCATCGCCGGGGATTTGAGTGAAACCCTGAGCGACAAAGCGAGCTTTATGACGTTCCACAGATCCATCAGAGTGATATTTCGTTCGAAATAGCCATTTGGAGCAAACAATGTTTACACCAGAGGGGCGAGGAACTAAATCCCAGGTGTGATTATTGCGAAGAGCATCAATTTCTTCTTGCATGGCTGCCAGCCAGAGGGGAGATTTAATTGGCAGCCGACTTGAATCCCCGAGGTTCAGATGAAAGGGCCAGGGCAGTGATGAGTGTCGAGGAGGTTGAAGCAACTGAATATTTTGGTTTTAAAATGCCTGCCTTTCCCTGAGTAATCATTGGGTGCGAAGAAGTGGGTGGAGGCAAGGTGTGAGCAGGAGGTGGTGGTTGGGCGACCACCGGAGCAATGATTGGATCTGGCTCAGATGAGCAAAGCAAGCAAAGGTCAGACGGTGTTGGAGGGGATTACTCGGCAGAGGAAGACAAACAGGTAGGCTCCAAAAACACAGACACATCCAACATAGGCTCGGGAGATGAGCGGGCAGATGCCGAGAAAGGAAAGCTCGTCAAATTTTGCTCTGGATCAAGACATCGGAATCCTTTTTGAACACTACTGTAATCCAAGAAAATACAGGGCCGACTACGAGGTGCCAACTTGTGCGAAGCATAATCACGGAGAAATGGGTAAACACGGCAACCAAAAGGTTTGAAGTTCGCATAGTTCGGCAGCTCAGAGAATAACTCCTGAAACGGAGAAGTGCCTTTTAAGATGGTGGAGGGTAGGCGATTGATGACATAGACAGCTGTCGAAAACGCACCAAACCAAAATCGAGGAGGAAGATTGCCGTGGAACAACATAGAGAGCCCTATCTCAATGATGTGTCAGTGTTTGCGCTCAGCTCTGCCATTTTGCTCAGGAGTATATGGACAGGACAGTCTATGAAGAACTCCATGTTTTCGCAAGAAGCCGAATACTCTATTATTGACGAACTCCGTTCCCCATCACTCTAAAACACTTTCATAGAGGTAGAGAATTAGTTGCAAGAAAAGGTGTGGAAAGTCTCCAGTATGCTCGGAAATTCACTTTTAGCTCGCATAGGATATAACCAAGAAAATCTGGAGAAATCATCAACAAACATGGCATAATATCGATAACCATCTGTGGACAAAACAGGTGCAGGGCCCCATAAATCACAATGCACCAAATTAAGGACAGATAAAGCTCGTTTTTCATTAACTGGAAATGATAATTTTTTGCTCTTGGCTAACTGACAAGAAGAGGAAACTCCCGGAGTGGGTAATATAGATGTAACGGAAATAGCTCCTAGCCTATGTAAATTTTTCAAAACCTCAATGGGTACATGGCCCAATCTTAAGTGCCACAAATTGAAAGAAGCCTTGGATATGGTGGAGCGAACAACAACAACAAAAGCTGGAAGCGAGGAGTCCAACACATATAGGCCTTGCTCACATCTGCCCCGAGCGATCACCTCCTTGGTGTTCCGCTTCTGAATGTGAAATGATTTGTCGGAAAAGACAACATCAACACCTAGATCAGAGGTTAATTTAGTGATAAACAAAAGATTCTTCGTGATATTCGGCACAACTAACACATCACGAAGACGAACTGAATTGGATATAGAGCGAGAACCAATATGTGAAATAGGCAAAGCAGAACCGTTACCAACAATCACGGAACCATTACCAGAGTAGGGCGAGCAAGAATCCAGGTCGGAAGGGCGAGATGTCATGTGCGCCGAAGCACCAGAATCAATAAACCAGTCAGAGGTTGGGGCTGGGTCTAGCGAGAAGGCAGAGTGAAAAACCTGAGCTAGATTTGTCGAGTGATCGGGCTGACAAGCATATGGCGAGGCAGCAATGTGGTCGGGGGGCGAGCATATCGAGTAGGGCATTTGTCAGCATAGTGCTCACCCCGACATATTTGGCAACGGGGAATGTAAGGCTTGTGCTCGCCGCGACCAGTGTCGTGCCGACCACCCCGAGTTGACGAAGACTATGAGGAACCACCAGATCGATGCTAGGGTTGATTGCGAGGACGAGCATGAACAACAAAAGCGGCCTGAGGAGTAGGAGGCTCAGGGGTATTGTTCATGATTTCGAAGGCTGTGGCCTGGTGAAGGAGATCCCGAAAGGTTGGGACAGGGGTCATGGCCATTCGAGTGTCAGCAAAGCCTCCAAAGTGTGGCCCCAAGCCTCGTAAGAACCAGTGGGACTTATCGGATTCGTCGATGGGCTTACCAATGGCAGCAAGTTGATCGCAAATGACCTTGAATTTGCGACCGTAATCGGCAACGGGCATGTCATTACGCTTAAGGGGAAGGATTTCCTCGCGTAATTGAGTTATTCGCGATTGGGAGGAGTGACTGAAGGCGGCCTCAAGGGTGAGCCAAGCATCCCGAGAAGTATCACAATCGATCACTTCAGAGAGGGATTCCTCGGTGAGAGAGGAGAGGAGAAGGCCAAGACTTTCTGATCCTTAGCACGCCAGACGGTGTAGGCCGGATATACGGCGTTGTTGACTCTGGTGGGAGGGGCAACAGTGGTGCCATCAACATGGCCAAACAGATCGGCACAGTGGAGCATCGGAAGAACCTGTTTCTTCCATAGAAGAAAATTAGTGGAGGTCAGTTTGACCGTAACCATATGTATTAAGACATTCATGGGGATTGCGGAATCGGCCATTGGAATGTAGATCGAGGGGGACAAGCTCGAGTATGAAAGGGGACGAGGGGGACTGGCTCGTCGGAGAAGGGCAGAGGCTGCCGTGAGGGCGGAGGGAGAGAAAAGATTTAGGATCGAGAGAAGGCTGATACCATGTGAGAATGATGAATGGGAAAGATGTTTATCATTGATAAGGGTACTCCTATTTATATTACATTGATTAGCTAACGTTACGATTTACACTAATGATGATTTACCGTTACGATTTATACTAATGATGATTTACCGTTACGATTTACAATAAATGACTATATGCAAGGAAGGTAGAGATAATCACGAAATTATTCCTTAATACAAGTCCTATCATTAATTCTCAATTTCCTGTCACTATAGACATTTAGGTAGAGAAGCAACAGTGAGAGAATTTTGTTACTAAAAATCAGTTTTCTTGTAGTGTATCACACACAATAATAAACATTGTTTATTGTCACACCTCTATTAACACACTAAAAATAGATATTTTTATAAGAACCTTTTAAATACATTATATTTTAAATGTGTTAATAAGTATTTATTTACCACACTAAAAAAAAAATAAGATGTGTTAATATTAACTCTAATGCCACATTATTATGTTAGAATTATAAAAAAAAATCAAATTATATTAATTTTTTATTTTATTTTATATTGGCTGATAAATAATATTTTCAAAAATATAAATAACGGTTTTATTTAATGAAGTTTACTTTTTACTTAGATGAAAATTTTATATTTAAAAATTATAAAATTTAAGAATAAAGAGAATTAATTTGAATTTTTAATCAACAAAAATTATGCACTTTTTTCTTTGGGATAGTGAAATATTTCATACATGCATTTCATACTAATTTGATCAAGTCAAAATTCTAAGTTCATTTAGTTCAAAAGTCAAATTAAGATAATTTTAAAAAATTCGCAGGTTATAAGCTCGGTTCCGGGTTGCCCAGAAAATTCGCTGGTCGCAAACAGGTGGTTTACCTACATGACCAAATATTGTTACTGCAAGGTCAAAAAATCACTACTACAAGGCCAAAAATTTAATACTATATGTCAAAACATTCTACAAATTCACCCAAAAAATTAACTGTCCAGAATATATTTGGACATTTAGTAATACACTTTTGACCTTGTAGTGATAAAATTTTGTTCTTGTAGTAACATTGTTTTAGTCATGTAGTAGTCGAATAAGTCAGAATTATTTTAGTAATTTTGCTCAAAAAAAATTAAGTGTTCAGAATATTTTTGGACTTGCAGTAATACACTTTTGGTCTTGTAGTGACAAAATTTATGTCATGTAGTAACATAGTTTTGGTCATGTAGTAATATAATATTTTAGAGCGAAAATAAATATTATAATTAAGGTTGACCCGCTTTAACACACGTTGACCCGCGTTGACCCTTGCATTTTGACTTAATTTGTTAATATTGCATGTATACAATATTGCATATAAGTTTTTGCCTTTTTCTTTCTAAAATCTGGTATACACACACTTTTTCTAAAATAAATGTTAAATTAAAATTAATAGGCACATAATATACCATTTTTTAAAATATTTATAATATTTTTACATTTGTGTATTTTTTAATACTAAATAAGTTGTAGTAAAATGGCAAAGTCTAATCCTTAGATTCAATACAGAGGTCGCAATTGCTAGTCTATCCCCCACACGACTTTAGACCACATATAAAATAAATGTGATTATATATATTTTATTATAACATTTTTACGTGTCCTTAAAAGCAATTTTTTTTGTAGTGTATATATATATATATATATATATATATATTTTTTTTTTTAATGGCAAGGGCAAAAACTCTCACTAAATGTTACCACCCGAATATAAACTAATTTAATCACAAATTGTTACAATATCACGTAAACCTGCCGCCAGTAATATTTAATCTGGTTGTTATGGAAACTTAAGTATAGTATTTTTTTGATTGGTCATAGTTAGAAACTGATCATGTTATAATTAATCTATATATATGATGAGGTTTACATACGATGAGGTTTCAGTTGCATGGTTAATCTTCTTGTTTTTATAAACTTTATAAAAACGGTTATGGAACTTAGCAGTCCAATCACAAATTATAATACAAGACAACAAGAACCGCAATGAATTGATCAAGAAAGAAAAAAAGATAAGAATACGAAATTTACGTGATTTGATCAAATGATCTACGTCAACGGAGGACAGAGACTCTCTTTCACTAACTAGAACGAAAGTTACAGATTACAAGTATGAATCACTTAGAAAACTTGCTCTCTCACAAAGATTATATGAACTCTCATTACTCTAATCTATAGTGGTGTATTTATAGAGATACGATGCCACTTAATTAAAACTACCACTAATAAACTAACTAACTAAATAACTGAAAATAACAAACTCTGGAAATAATGGACCAGGTAGAGTGTCCAGTACGTATTTGTGGATGAATGACCTTTCTAATGTTACATGTTCTTATAATTGAATAAATAAAGTCTAGCTTTAAAAAAAATCGTGAATTGTAAAATTTTAGTCTTAAAGTCGTCGGAATCCTCGAAACGCCATTGTTTTTGGTCATACCCTCGACCCTCGTCATGTGAGCATTCTCTTCCGACGAAAATGCTAGCAGGACTAATATTAATTATTTAAAAAAAAAAGAATTAACTCTGTCAAATAATCAAATTCCATGTCATTATTTTATGATGTAGGCGCAGCTAAACTTGCTAAACAATAATACATAAAATGTGCAATAAACGTTGATTCAAAGAATTCCGCTAATGCACCAGAAAGTCTGCTCTTTTATTTCTTTATTCCAAACGTGACTAATGCCTTATTCTGTCAAACCCAATACATATAAGGGCTGACTAATTAATGAAAAATAAATTAGCAAACAAATTGATACTCTCAATCTTATGCTAAAAATAAAGAAACAAACTATTGGAAAGGATAGAGCAGAAAAGGAAATTGTAACAAAGTCTTCAATCAATGATTTATTATGCCACAATCTTCTTCTTAATTCGATCAAACTTGTCAAAGAAGGTTAAAGCGGCCTTATCTCCATCATTCTCCCGGTCGTCAAAGCGATTCGTCCTCGAATCGGAATCGGCCTTATCTCCATCGACCTCATCACCATGGAACGGCACAAGATGTTTGACGTTAAAAACGTCTGAAGTATTCATATGGCTGGGCAAGTTGAGGCGGTACGCATTCGGGTTAAATTTTTCAATGACTTCAATCGGGCCAACCTTGCGTGCCGACAACTTATTGTACTCATGTGCAGGATAATGATCTTTCGTAAGCACTGCCCATACGTAGTCGCCAACCTCGAACTCAACAGCCCGGCGGTGCACATCTGCTGCCTCTTTGTAATGTGCATTAGCAGCATGCAATCATGCTTCAGTAGATGCATGAACAGCATAAATGTCACCAATCATCTCAATAGCTCTTTTATCCGTGCGAATCCTTGACGGAAGAGCAAGTCAATCCACGGGAGCACGCGGTAGAAGGCCATACACGACCATAAAAGGGCTGTAACTTGTGCTTCTGTTTTGTGCCAGCAGGTTCTGTGCAAATTCAGCTTGCCCCAAAAAAATGTCCCACGTTCGTGGTTTGTCTCCCACCAAGCAACGCAACAAATTCCCCAAAGATCGGTTGACCACCTCCGTTTGGCCATCAGTTTGAGGATGATATGCACTACTAAAATGGAGTTGAGTTTGAGCCATACGCCACAACATCCTCCAAAAATGGCTCAAGAATCGAGTATCACGGTCTGAAACAATGGACGTCGGCAAACCATGAAGACGGTATACCTCCCGGAAGAACAATTTAGCAACGTTGACAGCATCTGTCGTCTTTTTGCATGGAACAAAATGCACCATTTTCGAAAATCGGTCAACGATTACGAAAATGGAATCAGCTCCTCATTGGGTTCGAGGTAAACCAAGCACGAAATCCATACTTATGGCATCCCATGGACGTGAAGGAACGGGCAAAGGGCGGTACAACCCAGCATTTGTTGCAGTCCCCTTTGATACTTGACATATTCGACAACGCCTTACATATCGGGAAATATCCCGAGACATGTGTGGCCAAAAATAGCTTCGATTCAGTAACTCAATCGTGCGATCACGACCCACATGGCCCACTCCATGTAATTCTGCAATGAGGTGCTGCCGTAAACTGCATTCCGGGATACACAACTTATTCCCACGAAAAAGAAAACCATTGTGGAGTAAATAATATGTGGACAAATCAGACCCAAGAGTATGTAAAATGGGTCCAAAAAAAAGATCAGAGGCATAAAGTTCTTGAAAGTCATCAAAGCCGGCCACTGTGAGGCGCATATCAGTTAGGAGAACTCGTCGTCGGCTCAACGCATCAGCCGCTTTATTTACCGCTCCAGATTTGTGTTTCACCACAAAGGTGAACTGTTGAAGGTAAGAAACCCAAGCTGCATGATGAGATGTTAAAGTATCTTGCCCCTGGAGATGTTTCAATGCCTCATGGTCCGTATACAAGATAAACTCCCGAGGAAAAAGGTAATGGCTCCACTGGCGAATTACACGGACGATTGCATAAAATTCAACATCGTATGTATTGTAACGGTCGTGTGTCGAGTTCAATTTCTCACTGAAGAATGCCACGGGATGACCCCCTTGACTCAAAACAGCCCCTACTCCAACCTTCGAGGCATCACAATGCAATTCAAATGGTAATGAAAAATTGGGAAGCACAAGTAAAGGGGCGTTAGTTAAACGTTCCTTAATACAAGAAAAAGCAGCAGCAGCGGCATCAGTCCATTAAAATACCTTTCCATGCAAACAATCTGTAAATGGAGCCATAATAGTGCTAAAGTTATGAATGAATCGACGGTAAAAGGAAGCCAAACCGTGGAAACTCCGTGCTTCTGTAAAAGTTGAAGGAGTAGACCAATCTCGAATCACCTGTACCTTTGCCGAATCAACACTAATCCCCTCAAAAGAGATTTTATATCCTAGGAACAACACACTCTCAGTGAGAAAAAGACACTTTGAAGGGCTTGCAAAAAAATTCTCTGTTCTCAGAATTTGAAGTACGGCACGGAGATGTTGTAGGTGATCGGAGACATATTTGTTGTATATGAGTATGTCGTCAAAATAAATGATGACGCAAGTCCCAATCAACGGCATAAGTGTTTGATTCATAACCCGCATGAACGTGCTTGGTGCATTTGAAAGGCCGAAGGGCATCACAAGCCATTCGAAAAGGCCCTCTCGTGTTTTAAAAGTTGTTTTCCACTCATCCCCGGGTCGAATTCGTATTTGATGATATCCGCTCCTCAAATCCAACTTGCTAAAAATTTTAGCCCCTGAAATTTGGTCAAGAAGATCATCCAATCGCGGGATTGGAAAGCTGTATCGGACTGTGATTCGATTGACGGCGCGGCTATCAACATACATGTGCCACGTTCCCTTCTTTTTGGGCACCAATAAAGCCGGTACAGTGCACAGACTTAAACTTTCTTGGACATGTCCTAAAGATAACAAGTCCTCGACTTGACGATGAAGGTCTTCGTGTTCAATCGGGCTCATGCGATAATGTGGTCTATTCGGGAGAGAGGCCCCCGGAACAAGGTCAATTTGATGTTGAATGGCTCACATAGGTGGGAGCCCGGACGGCAAGGCCTCTGGAAAGACATCTTTAAACTCCTCCAAAAGTGGGTGAACAGTCGTGGGTATTTTAACAACAGGATTCAGATCCATAGCTACCAAGAGTAACAAAAAAGGTGTCTCATGTGCAGAAGCAACAACGGCCTTGTCTTTCACAAGCAAAATTTTATCAGTAGTATGAGGAAGGGGTGAAGTAGGCACGCTTGGCAACAATGTGATCCGCCGATCACGGAAGGTGAATGTGTATATGTTTCGTCGACCATCAAAGAGTATCCCCCGGTCATATTGCCATGGACGACCAAGCAATAGGTGGCATGCGTCCATAGGGACGACGTCGCACCACACCTGATCTGTGTAATTTGCACCAATTGAAAATGTTAATTGAACACGGCAATCGACGGGAATAGAGTTACCTCTTTGCAACCAAGCAAGCGTGTATGGCTGTGGATGTGCTTCCGTGGGTAGGTCCAGTTTTGCCACCGCGTCCGATGAAAAGACATTTTCACAAGCGCCTGAATCTATGATGAAGCGACACACTTTGCCAAGAATAGTGCATGTAGACTCAAAAATACGCTGGCGTTGAACAGATTCGTCGTCTGAACTCCGTGGAGCAAGACAGGTGCGTCGTAGGACAAGTAGTGGTCCCACATCCCCCTGAAGTTCCTCATCGGTAGGAAGAGGCGGCACATCATCATATATTGGAGGGCCATCGTATCTAGGATCCTGGTCCTCATCAAACAACAAAGCTAGACCCCCCAGTTCGACGGGGACAAACTGATTGGTAATGGCCTGTTTCGCCACATGAATAACATCGGATAGGGCGAGTCTGGTTGGGCGCAGACTGGGCAAGAGGGGCTCGCGGGGCCGGATCTCCGTGGGCTTGGAGGAGAAGGATGACGATCTCCGTTGCGATTGTTGTTCTAGGAGAACAGCACGCTGATGAGCCTCAGAAAGTGTAGTTGGCCGGGTTCATGAGATTCAACGCATCCTGGAAAGAGATCCGAAGGCCGCCAATGTATCGCGCAATTAGTTGATCTGTAGATTCAACGACATCGACATGATGCAACAAATTGTAAAATTCCTCGGAGTAATCTGCCACTGAACGAGAGCCCTGGCGTAAATTTTGCAGTTGTTGGTATAGAACTCGTTTGTAATTGTGTGGCAAGAACTCCCTCTCCATGTGTTTCCTAAGTTTCGCCCATGAATTAATTGGGGGTTTTTGTTGGGATCGGCGTGTAGCTTTGAGGTGTTGCCACCACGCTGAAGCGCGACCCCAAAAACGAGTGGCAATCAAAGGCACCCGTTGTGTATCTGGAACCGCTTTGAAGTCCAAAATATCCTCTACAGTGTGCACCCAATCAAGAAATTCGGAAGCCGCAAGGGAACCAGTAAACTCAGGGAGATCGAGCTTAAAACCCATTTCCCATCGCCGATCATCCGGTTGACGGCCAACCCGTTCGGGAACAAAGGGGGCGAAAGGGTTGTCAATAGAAATTGTTTCATCGTCATCTGCGGTTGGATCCGGGGCATTTGGAAATTGATTTTCTTGAGGGCCGGGTTGATAAGGGGCTTGACGACCTCGTTGTTGTTCTCGGCGTAGTGATTCAATGGCTTCCATCATAAGGCCCTGTTGTGCAGTCAGCGCGGCCAGCTGTTCTGCTAATGCATCAACGTCCACACGAGGCATAGCGTTGCGGCGAGGAGGCATAGCAGGAGCGTAGGTTGACTCTGGATACCAAACAGATGTAGGCGCAGCTAAACTTGCTGAACAATAATACATGAAATGTGCAATAAACGTTGATTCAAAGAATTCCGCTAATGCACCAGAAAGTCTGTTCTTTTATTTCTTTATTCCAAACGTGACTAATGCCTTATTCTGTCAAACCCAATACATATAAGGGCTGACTAATTAATGAAAGATAAATTAGCAAACAAATTGATACTCTCAATCTTATGCTAAAAATAAAGAAACAAACTATTGGAAAGGATAGAGCAGAAAAGGAAATGGTAACAAAGTCTTCAATCAGTGATTTATTATGCAACAATCTTCTTCTTAATTCGATCAAACTTGTCAAAGAAGGCCAAAGCGGCCTCATCTACATCATTTTATTATAAAAAGCCTATCGAGAGGTGCAAGAGTCGCTGTTTGAAAAAAAAAAAAACACAAAAACTTATATGCAATATTGCATACATGCATTTCAGTCATTCACACACATGTTCTTTATAAATACACCCAGAAGGTTAATTCACACACATTTTTTATAAATACACCCACAAGCTTAATTCACACACATTTTTTATAAATACACCCACAAGCTTAATTCACACACACATTTTTTATAAATGCACCCACTGACAAAAATTGAACATGGTCGTCTTCTCCGAGCAGTTTTCGATCACCTCAGGCCGCGGTCGGACGCTGCAATTTACGATGACCTTAATCCTTAAATATTTTATATTTCTTTAAATATTATTTAATACTAATTATTATGGGTCAATGTTATTTTGTATTACGTGCAATAATATATCTTACTACATGCAATAATATATGTTACTATATATTATAATGTGGGTTACTTAATCAATAAATATATATATAAAGAATCAGTATTACTATATAAAATTGTGTTATTACTACATGTAATAATTTGTTTTACTAAATAAAAAATTATATGTTACTATATACTACAGTTTGAATTACTACATGTAACTTTATCAAATGATCTAATATTTTTCACGTCATCCTACAATAAAACATTTTGTATTACAACATGATTATTGTGTTTATTACATTCGATAATATATGTTACTACATATTATAATGTGAGTTACTACATCAATAAAAACACTAGAAAAAATGTGTTACTAAATAAAAGAATTTGTATTATTATATAAATAGTTTGTATTATTACTACATAAAATAATGTGTATTACTACATATTACAAAATATCCCACGTTCGACAATAAAATAAAAGATAAAAAAATCACAGAAACGAGTAAAATAAACGGATTAAAAATTTCGAATTAAGCTGTCAGTGGGTGTATTTATAAAAAATGTGTGTGTGAATTAAGTTTGTTGGTGTATTTATAAAAAATGTGTGTGTGAATTAAGCTTGTGGGTGTATTTATAAAAAACATATGTGTGAATAACTGAAATGCATATATGCAATATTTCATACAAGACTAGCCCAAAAAAAACTACACGGCGACTAGGTGCGTCCGACTATAGATTTTCAATTTCTACAATCTTGATATTAACATATACGTCACATCACGTGTAATTCGGCCCGCAATTTCCGCAATAAAATAAAAACAGGGAGGGAGGGATAGAAAAGAGAATTGGAGTATTTATTATTGATGACTTAATTGCGAACAGAGTTTGGAAGTAACAAAATATATAGATATAGTATAAGCTTGGAAAAGAACAAAATGAAATAGTTGGAAAGATGAAAACAGCATGCATATATAATTAATTACTACGAATCAAAAAAGTTTCTTCCAGATGCTTTTCTTTTTCTTTATTACTGGCCGTGTTGTGGCTGCGTGTGGGTGGGGCTTTATTAAGACGGCGTCAGCGCGTGGGCGGGGTTTGGCGGCTGCAGGTTTTGGAATATTATCCCCCTGTTTGTTAGTATTATCCGTTGGATTGAACAAACCCTTGATCAAACCGGAAACGAAGCCGGCCGTGCCGCTTCCCACTGCGGCTCCGAGTGTGCCTGCACCTTTAATCAGCGTCGTCGAAAAAGACTCCACGCGGACGGGAGGCGGCGGAGGCTTTTTCGCCTGGCCGATGGCGATGGGATTCGTCTGTTTTGGTTTGATCGGCATTTTGTTGAATATATACTTGAGTCGAGTTGGTTTTACTTACTTAGAGCGAGGATTGAACTCACTCGAGAAATGAATATGATTTTGTTCTAGGAAAAATCAAGGGGTTTTATAGGGAGGATTATTGTCAACCACCACCTCCTTTATTATTGTTTTCTTTAATTTCCACCTAAATTCGTACCCTGTTTTCTTTCGGCATAATCTTCCAAAATTTTCAGTAGTTAGGGAACTTTTCAACACCCTATATATAGGCTTTTTTCTTTTTTTTTTTTTGAACCCGAGGAGAATTAGGCTCTATATATTATTGCCAACCAAAAATTCTGGTGTATCAGGTATTCTTAGAATCAACGAAAAAGTGGCACGAATTCAAAAACGTTGATTCAATAAGAATACGCTAATTGCAATTCAAAAGAAGCTAATCTACTCTTTATTTTTTTTATTATTCAAAAACTGATTCCTTTTCTACATGTCAAAACCCCATATATATATATATATATATATATATAGGAGCTGACTACATAGACAAATTGTAACACAAATTGATTCTCTCGACAATCTATCAATTAAGTCTTCAATCACGATCTTTCTTCTTAATTTCATCCTCATCACGGTGCCTTATCCTCGTGCATCTGGTTGATCGCTCGGGAAAACTCTTCCTTCAAGAATGGTTTCACAAGTTCTTAATTATGTTCGTCTAAAATCATAGTCCTAATATCCGTAACATATTGATTTGCTTGGAAAAGGTTTTCAAAATACTCCCTCACCACGCTACATAAATCCGCTTAGAACTCCACTCATGCCCCTGTGTCCGTTTGAAGTCGAGACACTTTGTTGCGCTTTTTCCAAGCGGTAGCAGCCTGATGGAAAAAAAACGTGTATTCAAATCTCCATCCCGCAACCAGAATAATTTTTCCCTTTGTTGCCAATAGATCTCTTCCTGATGTAAGATTAATCTCAATTATTTCCTGATGTTACAATATTCTTCACGGCCCCAACACTCATATCACCTTGGTGGGCCTCGAGCCTTCTCTCCAAATCTCTCTTGATCGCACGAAATTTAGCATCAACCTTACGCCCCCATTCCTGAAGCACGTCACCTGTCGCATTGAGTTTGTGAGAAGTTCCCAAATCCCTAAAACCCGACCAACACTTCTACACCACCAAATTTTGCCCTGGTTCCGATAACCATCGATTCTCAAATCTAAAAGTTCATCGGCGAGTACGAATAGCCACCGGATTTGTATCCAGTAGGATAGGATTGTGATCCGAAATTGGTCCAACCAAATTATGCAGCTCAACGTGTGGGAACTGAGAATGCCAAGTCGGATTGCCCATTGCCCGATCCAGTCTCTCCTCAATGGCTGATTGCGGATCCATCCCTCTACACCAAGTTTATTGATGGCCAATGAGGGCTACATCTAAGAGGTTGCAGTCACTAATAGCCTCCCGAAATCCCCGAAATAAGAATTGTGGGTGTGGAACACGCCCCCGTTTATCCGCTGCCTGTAGTAAATCATTATAATCCCCAGTGCAAAGCTAAGGGAGATTGTCCATATTAGAGATGTTTCTCGTCATTTCTCTCATCATCAACATTAAATTGGTGATCAAATATTGGGTTTGAAACTAACGTTTGAGAAAACCCCTCAGTTACGCTCCTTCAGTCCTTTTCTCCCGCTTGGGCATTACGATAATTAACATCCATCCCTTGATTAGCGCCCCCTCCATTAACGTTATTACTATCATCGGCCAGTCTCGAATTTCAGTTTTCCCTGGTCGCAGCATCATTGTTCAACCACCTTTCACCGTGAAGTATCGGCATCCGGCGATCGGGAGCCACGAGAGACACTCCCCATTTGTATTCACCTTTGTCATCGTTCGCATCAAAGTGTGTCGTGCAAAAACTCACGGTGTGCTCCAACAATCCACAAAAGAAGCAGAATCTGGACAAACGTTCATATTTGAATTTTACCCACACCACATCGCCATTCTCCAACCTCATGACTTTATGTCGCTTGAGAGGTAGGGCGACATCAATATTGACCCAAACTATCATGAACGGTCTCCAAACTGCACCCATGTTCGAGGCATCATACTCCATAAATGTGCGAATAAAAATGCCCAAAGCTCTCCCAACACTTTCAGAAAAAATAACCTATCGGCACCTCATATATCTGGATCCAAAATGGAACCTTCATCAGTTGAATGGAATTTGGGGTCACTCCTACAGAAAGTTATCCCAAGATAAGGATATTGGGACCCACCATCCACGAGCCTCCATCAATCATTCGTTTGACATCCATCAAATGGTTAAATTGGGCAATAAACCGCCCGTCCCCCACATCCTTATTTGTAACCCCCTAACTGACCTCCATAGGCTAGAAATACAGTTGCGCTAGAGGTTGAAAGAGAGATTAGGATCAGTTAGAAATCTACCCACTAGGCTCAGGTTCACATCTCCATCAACGGCTCCCAGATCGCCTTTCCCAAATACCAACTCATCATTTTCATCGGAGATATTTAGATTTTCCATGATAGAATGATCATTCAAGACACACTCGCACAAGGCCAACCAAAATGCGAATCACAAATCCCAAAAGATCTGACTAATGAAAAGAATCTCATATTTCAAGCGATTTAGAGAATCCAAAAGATACAACTCTCGACAACGGAGAGAATTCCACTAACACCCTATATTCTTACATTTATATATATATATATATATATATATAATTAATTACTCCCTCAGTTCCTCAAAAGTTTTCATACTTTCCTTTTTAGTTTGTTCCTCAAAAGTTTGCATACCTATAAATGAAAACATTCATCACAGTCAACATCCTCACAATATACACATGTTTACCTTTCATGCCATTACATTTGGAGCCCACCATATATACACTCAATCCAACTACTTTATTTACTTTATATATAAAACTTTACAAAGAATCAAATAAAAAAAGCGAAAATGATGTAGGTGCAATTCCACCTTTCAGTAGGTGAGATTTTCACACCCTCATAGGTGCGATTTCAGACACTGACACACCTATTAAAATTAAAACAAATTAAGTGTGTCCATCTTTCGTTGGCAAAAACAATTGCTTTGTCGGAGCCCATCATCCTTGGGATATATGGGGGTTTTGCTCCTCTCGTTGAGGGCTTTCCATCTATACCGTCATCGAGACAAGCGGAGCAACGGAAGGCAACCAGTATTTTTGGTTTAGTCTTCTTGTCTTCATAACTCTTGATTCTCAGGTCAGTTGACATAGATTTTCAAAAATCTATTCTAAGTAAATAAAACTCCCTAACATATATGAACTTTCTAACCTGAAAATCTAACTCTGGCAATTCTTCATACTTGGAGTTCTTAGAATTTTGATATCTAATAAAAATCAAATTTTATTTTGTTAATATATAAATCATATCCCAACAAGAAATATGTTCAGCTTCTTTCATTGTTGCATAGGGAATGTTAGCAAAAAAACATTATCAATTACTCCCTCCATCTCAATTTAGATTGGACATTTATTATTTATGTGTAGTTTAATGTGAGAGTTGATTATTAGTATTAAAGGGATAAAGTAGAGGGTATGAAAGTTTTTGAGTAATAAAGTAAATAATATTGTGAGTAATAAAGTAGAGTGATAAAGTAATGGTATGTGATGTAATTTTGAGATGTTAGAATAGTGTAGTTTAAAGTGAAAAAGTTCTTTAATTTATTGTCAAATAAAAAAATGCACAATCTAACTTGGGATAGAGGGAATATATATAACTTTTGAGAATGCCATTTCATTGCTAAACAGTAAAAACAAAGGTTTGCGTGAGATGGTCTCACGGTAGGATCGTTTATAAATCATTACAAGTAAATACATTTTTTTTAAATGTTAAAACATAATGCTTAAATTATTCTTTGATTCACCGAGAGGGTCTGATCATGCAAGATTTCTCAACCGTAAACCACACCATTTTTTTTACTATTCCATTTAAAAATAATCTAATAAAAAGGAGAAAATATTCAGGGAGGTGAGAATTGTAATGACTAATGATAAATAGCAAGAAAAAAAAAATGTTTGAAACCCACAATTTGCATTTTTTCCGAATTTATATGACGAATTCCTCCCCAAAATAATAGCAGGAGCATTTTGGTGAGAGGAAAATTCCCTCGCCATTCCCTTTCGCAAGGGCATTTCCCTTGTGAATTCCCTTTCAATCGCGAGTTTTGGCCCAAAGGTGAGGTTGTACTTGTAGCTTGGCCACCCTGTAGTGCCGGTTTGAACCCCCCATGAATACCATTTTAATTAATTAGGGCAGGATTGGTATGGGGTAATGGGCCTTGAATGGAATGAGCATTCATGGACCTATTCCTAATTTCACAATTGGTATGTTTTTTTACACGGAATGGTGATTCCCAAAAATAAAGAATTACAATTCCTCTCCATCCCCCTATCTTTGCCGAATCCATTCTACGTAAAATCAAATTATTTTTATTTTTTAAAAAAAAAATCATTAAAAAATATATTTTTACAAAATTATCCTTATCAACAATTAAAAAGATTTTCATTAACTCTCTTATCCAACCTTAATCCACGCTATATTCATTAACCTTCTTTAACCTAATTCATCAAAGAGGGAAGAACGCTGAGAAAAAAACGCAGAAAAGAAGAACACTGAAAAAAAACGCAGAAGAGAAGAACGCAGAGAATAAACGCAAAACAGAAGAACTAGTAAAAGAATAGTAGTGTATTGTTATATATATATATATATTTATATATATATATGCAATTTCTTGCATTTTTAATTTATTATCTACGATAAGTTATATACAAAATTTCTGTATTTATATGCAAAATTGTTCAGTATTTGCTTTGTTTAATTTTTTCCTATTTAATTTTTATGTCGTGTATATATATATATATATATACTATGTTTCATTTTTGTTATAATATGTATATATATACTATCTTTCGGTTTGCTTATATATATATATTTTTCTTTCTTAATTACATCTTATAATAATGGGTAAAAATGTACAATATTTTTTTTTAAATGAACGATTATTTATATTTAGTTTTATTATTAAAATAATAGCATATTAATCAATTTAATATGTTTCTATAAAATATGTATAAGGGTATTTTAGTCATTTAAAATAAATTTTTTACATTATTTTGCATCCATTTTATTATATCAATCATGAGAATGGAATCAATCAAGTAATGGTATTTCCATTCTTTGTCAATACCAATTATGAGAATGACCATTCAAACTTTCATTCCATTCAGACCTTCATTCCATTCATGAGTTCATTCAATTTAGTCACATTTTCATTCAGTCATACCAATCATGCCCTTAAAGTTTTGTGAGTGACTTTAAACACTCACACTCTTTGGGGGCGTATATTTTTAAACTAATTTAATCACAAATTGTTACATCACGTAACCCTGCCGCCAGTCATTTTGTATTAATTTAATCTGGTAGTTATGGAAACTTAAGTATATAGTATATTTTTTGATTGGTCATAGTTAGAAACTTATCATGTTATATATAATTAATCTATTAGCTATATGAACAATTTAGTCATCAATCCTCTTATAAAAAGATAAAACACGGAATCGGAATTATCGAATTGATAATCAAAGTCAAGCAAGGCTGCTTGTATAAATTTAATCCAAGATTTCAGTAGTTAATGTTGGGCTTAGGCCCAAGTGTTTTGGTCCAAGGCCTTAACACAAATGGCCCGTAGCCAACTTGTTGCCCTAGTTGTTTATATCTTAGGCAGTCTCCCACTCAAGTCTTATTGGAGTCATTCTTTCTTCTCTCTCTTTGTGAAGTATAACAAAGAGTTAAGTGTGAAAGTCTTGAGTGTGGAGAGTTACCGTATGAACTTGGTTCCCTCTCTACGTATCCCAATCCCAGGTGCCTGAGCCTGTGTCTATCTTATCTCAACGGAGACGACGATTAGACCCAACAGTGGTATCAGAACCACGGGTCGTCGTCTGCCGCCGTCTCTGTGACGCCGCCTCCTCTGTGGCAGAAACCTAGCCGCCGCCGCCTCCGTGGCGGAACCCTAGCGCCGGCCGCCGCCGTCCGTCCCTGCAACATTAGCGCCGCCGCCTGGACTCGTTTTCTGAAGCCGCCGCCGCTGCTTGCTGTCCTGAAGCCGCTGCCGTCGCCGCTCATCCCTGCAGCACCACCGCCGTCGCCGATCGCTCCTGCAGAAGCGCCGCCGCCGCCTGTCGCCTGCTGTCCTGGAGCTGCCGTCGCCGCTGTCCAGGCTGCTGCCGCCTGTCGCCTGCTGTCCTGTAGGCTGTAGCCGCTGCCGCCGCCGTCGGTTGTCGCCTGAAGCCGTCGCCCCTCGCGCAGCCATTGCCGTAGGTAAGTTTTGGGGCAAATTTGGAGAGAGTTGTAAATCTTCTCCATTTCCTCACCTGTCGGTCGCTACTGTACAAAAGAAATAGACAGATTATTGTGTTTTGAGCATCTTCGACTCAGTGAAATAGTAAGTAATTTCTACGGCACTCGTGGGATCTGCCCCCGTCATTGACGGGAGTTAGGCAACACGTTTGCTTGGTCCCGGGATTGCCTTGAAGATTTGTTTGGTGTTTTGAGACTCTTACCTAGGGTCTCGCTCTGGTAAATTGGCTTTGACCTCTCGTTTATTAATTTCGTAGCGTAGCCCCTGGCCGGGGATTATTTGTTTGGGATTTTGGTGCTGTAGATTTAAGACTTTGTGATTGATATTTGTTATCTCTGTTTTGTGGTCTTGATTTTGGTGACCTATGTGTGCCTGCTTCCGCTTCCAATCTACTGTTTTTTCCTTGTATATTTTTTTTTTTGTGGGCTCAAAACTGTGTAAACAAATGGCCAATCATACTCCTACGTATGTGTTGGCCCCCTTTAATGGAAAAGGTGATTTTAGTATCTGGCAACAGAAAATGGAATGCATCCTAATCCAGCAAAATGTTTACGCAGTCGTTGACCACTGTTATGAGGATGATGAAACTGATAAACAGAAAAAAGTAATGAATAAACAAGCTGTGTTTTCCATAATCTTGCACTTGTCTGACTGTGTGCTTAGAAATGTTGGTGTGATAAAAGATGTTAAAAAGTTATGGGAAAGGTTAGAAGAGTTGTATACTGAAAAATCTTTGCCTAGTAGAACTTTCTTGCTCGAAATTTTTTTTCAGTTTAAACTTGACTTGAATAAAGAGGTTGATGAAAATCTGGATGTGTTTAATAAACTTATTCAAGATATTAAGCTTACGGGTGATAAAGGCATTGATGAGTATACTCATGTTGTGTTGTTGAATGCTATTCCTGATACTTATAGTGATATGAAGTCTGCTATTAAGTATGGTAGAGATATTATTACTCTTGACACTGTAGTTAATGGCTTAAACAACAAAGAGCATGAATTAAAATACCATGGGAAGAGTAGTAAAAATTCTGGTGAAGTCATGCATGTTAGGGGTAGATCTTCTACTAGATTTCATAACAAGAAAAAGCATGATAATCATGAATTTGTTGCTAAGAAGAAGTCTTATGATAACAATCGGTCTAAGTCTAGGAATTGTAAGTGCTATAACTGTGGTGAAACTGGTCATTATTACAAGGAATGTAGTAAGCCTAAGAGGAAACAGCATAAAGAGCATGCTAACATGGCTTCCTGCTCTAATCATGATGGTGATGTTTATATGGTGACTGAAATATATGATGAACAATGTGTGAATTATGTGTATTCTACTTCTATGTGTGAAAATGAATGGCTTGTTGATTCTGGTTGCACGTTTCATATGTCCCCATTTAAAAATCTGTTTTCTTCGTATGAAGAGGTTAAGCATGGTTATGTGTCTATGGCTAATGAGAAAAAGTGTCATATTGCTGGAATTGGTGATGTATGCTTAAAACTAGACTCTGGTGTTTCATTTACTTTGAAAAATGTGAGGCATGTTCCTGACTTGAGCAATAATTTGATTTCTTGTGCTGCATTAGAAGATGATGGTTATGAGGGAAAATGGGGGAAATGTTGCATGAAAATTTTGAGGGGTTCTTTGGTGCTTTTCAAAGCTGTTAAAAGAAACAACTTGTATGTTTGCTTTACCAAATCTGATTCTTATGTGAATTCTGTGAATGTTGTCAAAACTGATAAGACTGAATTGTGGCATAAGAGATTAGGACACATGAGTAACAAAGGGCTTGAAATTCTGCATAAATCTTGTGCATTCGGTGATGAAAAACGGTCTTGCATTCCATTTTGTGATTCTTGTGTGTTAGGAAAGCAACATAAAGTGAAATTTCCTGTAAACCCCTACCCTAATACCTCTTCTTGCACTGATATTCTTGAGTACTTGCATGCTGATGTTTGGGGTCCTGCTAGTGTGCCCACCCATGGTGGAAATGTGTACTTTCTATCTGTGATTGATGACTTTTCTAGGAAAGTTTGGGTTTTCTTGTTGAAAAACAAATCTGATGTGTTTGCAAAGTTTAAGGATTGGAAAATTCTTATTGAAAATCAAACTGGTAAAAAGATTAAAAGCCTTAGAACTGATAATGGTTTAGAATTTTGCAACAATTTGATGGATAATTTGTGTGCTAATTCTGGTATTAAAAGGCATAAATATGTTCCTTACACACCTCAACAAAATGGGGTTGCTGAAAGGATGAATAGGACTTTGATGGATAAAGTTAGATGCATGTTGGCTGCCTCCGGGCTTGCTAAGAAATTTTGGGGCGAAGCAGTTCACACTGTTGCATACCTAATCAATAGGTCTCCTTCCGTGCCCCTAAAAGGTAAATGTCCTGAAAATGTGTTTTTTGGTAAAAGCATTGATTATTCTAACTTGCGTGTATTTGGTTGTGCTGCGTTTGTTCATCAAAAAGCTGATAAACTTGAACCCAGGTCTAGGAAATGTGTTTTCTTGGGTTACCCTGATGGTGTTAAAGGTTATAGACTGTGGTGTAAAGATGAACATGGATTTAAGGTTGTAATCAGTAGAGATGTTGTCTTTAATGAATCTGATTTTCCGTGTTTGCATACTTCTGTGTCTTTACCTGAAAATTAGGCTGCTCCAAGTGAGGTGGAGCTGCTGCCCTATTTATCTAGACCTAATAACGTGCAAACTAATACTGATCACGCTGATATTGATGCTGAAAACGATGTTTTACATGTTGAAAACGATGTTTTACTTGCTGAAAACACTAATTTACCTGCTGAAATGCATGAAAATGGTGCTGAATATGTGGAAAATGTGCCTGAAAATGCTGATTTGACTGATTATGAACTTGCTAGGGATAGACCTAGGAGAAATATTAGGCAACCTACTAGATTTGATAATTTTCACATTGATATGCATGCGTTTAATGCTTTTGAGTCTTGCCATGATGAGCCTAAATCGTATGATCAAGCTTTAAAGTCTAAAAATTCAGTTAAATGGTTAAATGCTATGAAAGAAGAGATGAAATCCTTGCATGTTAACCAAACTTGGAATCTTGTACCTAAACCTATTCATTGTTCTGTTGTGGATTGTAAGTGGGTATTTAAGGTTAAAGATGAAACTGAACATGTTAGATTTAAGGCTAGATTAGTGGCTAAGGGTTTTACTCAAAAAGAGGGGATAGATTACACTTAAATCTTTGCTCCTGTTGTCAAATTTACCACTGTTCGCATAATGCTTGCTCTTGTTGCTCATTTTAATTGGCAACTTAAACAAATGGATGTGAAAACAGCATTCTTGCATGGTGATTTGGATAAAAAGATTTACATTAGACAACCTGAAGGATTTGTTGATCCTAAGAACCCTGAACATGTGTGTCTCCTTCGTAAGTCTTTGTATGGATTGAAACAATCTCCTAGACAGTGGAATAATAAATTTGATGAGTGCATGATGTCTTTGAAACTTAAGAGAAGTTCTTTTGATCCTTGCTTGTACTTTAAGGAAAGTGCTTATGTGCCTTTTTTCTTGCTCATATATGTGGATGACATGCATCTTGTTCGTCCTTGTGTTAAAACTGTTGAGCATGTTCAAAAGTGCCTTTATGATAAATTTGACATGAAAGACCTTGGTGATGCTAAGAAGATCTTAGGCATGCATATAGAAAGAGGTAGGAAAAAGCATATTCTTTTGCTTGGTCAGATTTCATATGTTGATAAGGTTTTGAGTAAATTCTCTATGTCATCTGCTAAATCTGTGAATGTTCCTCTTGCTGCCCATTTTGTGTTAAGTAAGACTCAGTCTCCCATGACGAAGTCTGAAAGTGATGAGATGAAAAGTGTGCCTTACTCCAATGCCATTGGATCTGTGATGTATCTCATGGTAAGCACTAGACCTGATATTGCATATTCTGTTAGTTGCTTGAGTAGATATATGTCTAATCCAGGTATGCCTCATTGGGAGGCTTTGAAGTGGCTACTTAAGTACCTTAAGGGTACGATGGAGGTATGTCTTAAATTTTCTAAATGTGCAAATGGTGTGAGACCTTTTGGGTATGTGGATTCTAACTATGCTAATGATAGAGATAATAGGAAATCTACCACTTCTTATGTGTTCACCCTATGTGGTTCTTGTATTAGCTGGAAATCTTAGTTACAACATGTTGTTGCTTTATCTACAACTGAATCTGAATATATTGCTATAACTGAGGCTGCTAAAGAGGCCATTTGGTTGAAAGGTCTTATTTCTGAAATTGGTTTTCTTGAAGGTGAAGTGGTTGTATTTTTTGATAGTCAATCTGCTATCCAATTATGTAAGAATCCTGTATACCATGAAAGAACTAAACATGTTGATGTTAAATACCATTTTGTACGTGATATAATTGAAAAGGGCATTATTGATCTTGAGAAAATTGCTTCTGAGTTTAACCCTGCTGATATGGGCACCAAGTGCCTTTCTATTGAAAAACATAGGTCTTGCATGAGAACTTTGAATTTTGATTCTATTGATTAAGATTGTTTTTTGCAGCCTCTATGTTTATTATGTTTTATGTTTTTGTTTGTGACTTGTGTGTCTAAACTGTTATTGTTTGTGTACTTTGTGTCCAACGTGTTTGTTTGTGTTTCCCTTGATAGCTTACTTTACATTTGCTATTAATGTCTTGTATAAACTTTGTGTTTGTTGCTTTTGCAGGTGCAATGTGCGTGCAATAGGTGTTATGTGTGCTATGTGTGCGTTGTGTGTGCTATGTGTGGGTGTGTGTGTTAAGGCGATGATGATGACCTGTGGATTGTTTGGATTGTAGAGGGGATGGCCAAAAAGGTGGAGAATTTGTTGGGCTTAGGCCCAAGTGTTTTGGCCCAAGGCCTTAACACAAAAGGCCCGTAGCCAACTTGTTGCCCTAGTTGTTTATATCTTAGGCAGCCTCCCACTCAAGTCTTATTGGAGTCATTCTTTCTTCTCTCTCTTTGTGAAGTATAACAAAGAGTTAAGTGTGAAAGTCTTGAGTGTGGAGAGTTACCGTATGAACTTGGTTCCCTCTCTACGTATCTCAATCCCAGGTGCCTGAGCCTGTGTCTATCTTATCTCAACGGAGACGACGATTAGACCCAACAGTTAAGATGTTTTAAAGTTTTGTTCGAAGTGCTATGTTGTTTCCTACCTCTTATTTTTTAGTCGAGCCTCCGGTATTGGAGTTTGTGGATGCATGGTCTTTCAAAGGTTACCTGTTTTTATAATAGAATAAATAAGGTCTGGCTAGCTTTCAAATATATAGAAGAATGTTTACAGTGACGGAACTAGAAATTTTCGGTAGGGGGCCCGATTAACATTATTATAAAAAAAAAATATGTACTCATTATTTTCATCAAAATTTCACATTATAAAATTGTCAATACGTCACATTTCATTAAATTAAATTGATCGGATAAGTTGACTTTTACTATGTTTTGGTATAAGTTAATACTCCCTCCGTCCCGTGATAACTTGCACATTTTAACCGATTCATTTTAAAAACACAATTGAATTTAGTGGTGTAGAGTCAAATAAGAAAGCGTATTTTAAGTGATTTGATAAGGTGTAAAGAGAATTTAGTAGGATGTAAAATAGATTTAGTGAAATTTAGGATAAAATGTAGACCCAAAATGAGTGACGATTTTAAAATAAAATGATGTTGGGATATATATTAATTTTATGGATTATTTTAGAAATGTGTAAATAATTATAAAACAGAGTATTAATTTTAATATGTGTGAAATTACCAAAATACCTCTAACAAATTTAAAAAATTAGTGGGGGGCCCACGTCCCCGGCATCATGTAGATCCGTTACTGAATGTTTAAAAGACGTTTGACACGGATAGATATCAATATTGAGGTACATACTTAAGTGTATCAATTACAAACATGTAATTGGTTTCAATTTTTTTAATGGGTTAGATTATACCCATAAATTATGGGCTGAATTTTTAAATAAGTAACCGTTATATACACCTCTCGTTTTAATGAGTTCACACCCAACTTTTTTTTTTTTTAAAGAAAATTACATGTAAAAAAATTATATTACCCCTCATTAAAATTATAATTATACATCCACCACCGAGTCACCAATGAATCACCGTTGGTTACCGCTAAGTCACATATTGTATTGTTTTTAAATTTTTCAAAAGAAAAAATTACTGGAAAAAACTATGAATATCGCAAAAATAAATCGAGATAAAATTTTCAGAACATTTTTTTTCGAAAAATGACCAAAGTTTCGGGGAAAAACTTATGAAAAATACAAAAAAAATTGAAAAAACAATAACAACTAAACTAGTTTTTTTTTTTCCAAATTGTTTTGTTCAATAAAGCCCTTTTCGCAAAACAAGTTTGAAGAATTATCAATCACCCGCACACGCTCATGAGCCAAATCTTTAAAGCACTACTCCTATTTTAAGCATGTTGACCTTTTGGAAGCTAGTTTGGGAACAAATCCATCATACATGTATGGAGGTCTTTAGTCTGGAGTAGGTATATCATTGATTAAGGTATGCGATGAAGATTTGGCAAAGGGGATCAGGTTCATATTGCTAGTGCCTCACAGGTAATTAAGGCGTTGTATTGCTTATGATTACACATGGAATAAGGATTTGATTAAGCAAGCCTTTCTTCCGCATGAAGTTTCAGCAATATTGAAGGTCCTTTTACTGGGTCAAGATTTGGATGATGTTCATTTTTGGCCCCATCATTCTTCAGGATAATATTCTGTTGCAACGTGCTATAATCTTGCGAGACAGCAGCTAAATCATAGGTGGGATGATAAGGATGTTGTTGGGATATGAATCCTAGAACAAGTCCTAAATGATGAATAAAAGATAAAAGATAAAGTTTTGATAAGCCAAAAGAAGACTTGAATATTTTCTAAGTGTTGACTAATCTAGTCTAGTTAAGTTGAAGTCATCTTGAACAGATCAGTAGAGTTCACATAAAAAGAAAATTATTGTTTATATTTGAAAGATAAGTACGATGTATAAGTACTTCATATTTTGTTCATATATGTTTACATTGATTAGTTTGTTTTTGAGCTATAATTACTGTATAGAGCTCATGATTTTATATGTAATAGATTAGTTTTATTGTATAGTTTATAAGTTGACTAAGCTTGTGTTATAAAAGCTTAATGTAATGTAATAGTCTTGTTAGGTTAGATGATAGGACTAGATTAGTTCTATTAGAAGTCTACTACTCAAGACAGGTGGACTACAAGACTAGTGTATCTACTAGACTACACAAGACAAGTTAACTTGAAGTTAGTTACAGAAACGCGTATTGAAAATGAAATTGAAGAATTAGTTATGGAATAACTAATTAACGGAAGAAACGCGTGGAAGGATAAGAAGAATCAGTTACAAGTTAGTTTTCAAGAAAGGTTGTTACACAACTGAAAGTTCTTGGATTTGAAGTCTATAAATACCCCAAGGTATTCATTGGTTAAAGACTACTGACTACTGAAATATTGAGAATTACTACTTACAAACGTTATTGAAGATTCAATCGAAGTTTACTCTCAGAGTTGATTGAAGTTCAGAAAGATAGCCAGAAGACAAGTGAAGAATCAAGAAGGCTACTACTGAAAATCAGAGAAGTTTTTAGTTTGTGTTTGTTATTTTCAAGGTGCTAGATACTTGTAAAATTTCTAGTAAGATCGTAGACATATCTGGAGGTATAGTCTGTTGAAGATCTAAGTCTTCTTCTTGGGACTTTAAAGACAGGAACATACACTTGTACTCGATTGGAAGAGTTTAGTGGAAACATCACAACTGGGTTTGTGAGAGTGGATGTAGACAAGTTGTCGAACCACTATAAATCGTGTGTTTGATTTACTTTACAGTTTTGATTGTTTAAATTGCTTAATTGGTTTAACTACTTAACTGAACTTGATTAGTTGAGTATAGAACAGAGTTCTCGAATCAAAGTTGAGTATAATCTTGAATTGGGCTCATTATTAATTTCGTATTCCGCATATTGTACTTTGATATTTCGAAAGATTTTTGAAAAGTCTATTCACCCCCCTCTAGACATTTTCACTAGCTTACTCGTTATTAACTCAACTTGGGACCAACAAGTGGTATCAGAGCAGTAGTTTACGAACTGCTGTTTCTTGATAACCGACTCAAGACTAAGGGTGAAGTCTTGGTCCTTGACTGTTCTTGTATACGTGTTCGTGATCATATTCTTGTATCATCTGTTTTTCGTGCTCCCTGTTCTTGACTTATCTGCTGTTCTTGATCATAACTTGACTTAGCACTCATTTCTTGAAATCATGTCTCTTGAGATAAGCGCCAACAAACTACCTAAGTTCCAGGTACAGGATTACGACTATTGGAAGCTAAGGATGGAAGCCATCTTCAGCTCCACTCACGACTTAATGATCTCCGTCGTCACTGAAGGTCCAATTGTGACCATGATCCCCAATACTGCTGCTCTTGATCCTAATCAACCAGTGGGTACTCTCGTCAAGAAACCAAGGTCAGAACTTACCTCTGAAGAAATGAGACAGAATAATTTGGATAGCTTGGCCAAGAATTACATCTTACACACTCTTCCTAACGAGTATCTGGGAAAAGTGTTAAAATGTAAAACTGCCAAAGAAATGTGGGATCGCTTAGCTATCATTTGTGAAGGGACATCCCTAATCAAAGAAAGCAAGCTTTCCACTGCAGTCCAAAGATTCGAATCATTTCATATGAAAGCTGGTGAAACAATAGACCAGTTGGATACTCGTTTTACTAAAATCATGAATGACTTGGAAGTCCTTGGTAAATCTTATACTCCACGTGAAATCAATCTTAGGATTCTCAAAAGCCTTGATAGTCGTTGGAAAATGGTAAAAATGCTTGTTAAGAATACCCAAGATATAGACGTATGGACAGCAGAGACTATGTTTCAAACTCTAAAGGCTCATGAGTTTGATCTAGACGAAGATGAACCCATAGTAAGTAGTGACAGAGAACATGTTGTATCTAAGAACGTTGCTTTTAATGCTAGTTCGTCTAAGATAGACAGGTCTAAGACTAAGACTAGGTCTGCTTCTGTGAAAGACGAGTTAGATACTGATCTTAGTCTGAAGGATCAGGTAAGCCTCATGGTTAGAAAGTTTGATAGGCTGAATAAACGTTTCGGAAGATATAAGAAGTTCTATAGAGAGCATAGAGGGTCTGCTTCTAAGAACTCGTCTGAAACCAGACGAGACCGAAACTCGTCCGAAAGGAGAGACGAAGTCTCGAAAGGTAACAGACAAGATAGAGAGTCTGATGGTAGGAAGATTACTCGTTCTGATAGACGTGATAAACGAAGGAACAACTCTCCTATTAAAAAGGCTACTAATGATCTTGTGTGCTATAACTGTGAGAAACCAGGTCACTACATATATGAATGTCCAGACCTGAGTACTGATGATCGAGAAGAACGCAAAGCACGAAGGGAAAGACGATACAACCGTGGTAAAAAGGCAATGATGGCCAATAATGACTCTGACTCTGACTCTGACGAGTTGCCATCATCCTCATCTAGCTACCCGTCTGAACCAGATCACGATGAAGCATTCATAGTTGATGATGGTCTATGCTTCATGGCTAAAATCGACCAAGAGGTATCTTCTGCCACTTCCTTTCAATCATGTGATGAATCAGATTCTGATGAAAGTGACTCTGCCAGTAGCCAAGTAGGGAGTAGTCTTCAGCACTCTACTAGTGCAGTTGAAGACGACCTCCTACTTGCCAACAAGGCATTCATTGAAGTCAGTGACGAAAACATCACCTTAAGACAAGAAATCATTGATCTTAAGGAAGCTCAGTCTAAAGTAGATCCTAATATAACAGTCCTAAATGAACGCTTGCAAGAAGAGTTGAGTCAACTCAGAGAGAAGTGTGCATTGACAGACAAGTTGTATCAAGACCTACTTAAGACACACGCTACTGAGAAACATGAATTCAATGTTTTACAAAGTAAGCTCAAAAAGCTTGAAGAACGTAATAAGTTCTTAGAAACCGAGGTTGTCACATTAGACCTTAAACTTACTGACCTGGTTAACTCATCTAAGGTTAACCTTGAATTGTCAGATAGGTATAGGGCTCCTGCTGACAAGACAGGCATAGGTGCTGAGACACCCAGCTCGTCTACTCAAGTTCCTAAGAACCCTACTATTTTCATCTCAAGCTCTTTGACTAATGATAAAGGAAAAGAACCATTGATATACGATATTGACACTCCATCAAAAGGTACTGTACCAAAACAAGCTCGAGTTAACATTCCAATTACCAAAGGTGGTAAAAAGAAAGTTAACAACAAGCCTGTTTCGTTTAAAACAAGTCAATAAAGGACTAGGAATCGTGGACGACCAAATCAGGTCAGATACGAGGACTGGTATCCTGAGGAGACTAGTACTAGACAAGTACAGACTAGACGACAAGAGTCTAGACCTCCTTTCATAAGGCAGTCTCAACTCTACTCATCTAGACCTAGACAGGAAGGTCCAAAATATCGTACACAAGCTGTTCTATATCCTCCACCTTTGTCATATGATATCAAAGGAGAAGAAAGACCTAAACATGTCTATAAACCGTATGGACCTAATGCATACAAACCTTACTCTGACTATCATAGACAAGTGCCTACTCAAGTAGAGATTAAGTCAAAAGGCTATCTCCAAAGAGTAGACCCGAACTCGACTGATAGGCCAGATAAGGACAACAAGGTTTTATTTTGCAACAAATATGGTCGAAAGCTTAGAAGGTCAAACTTGTTCAGGACTCCAATGCACATTTGGATTCCATTGAACTCGACTAACCCCCAAGGACCCCAATAAACAAGGAGGGTACCTAAATTATGTATTATCATCTATTGCAGGGTCGACTCGATCTATACAAGAAAGGTGGCTCAACAGGAGAAACTTGGTACATAGACAGTGGTTGTTCGCACCACATGACTGGTACCAAGACTCTCTTATCAGGCTACCATGAGCAAGAAGGACCAAAAGTGATATTTGGTGATAGCTCCATTGCTGTTACTAAAGGATTTGGTTACGTTCGGAATGGTGACATAGAGATTCAAGATGTTTCGTATGTTGAAGGCTTGAAATACAATTTACTCTCTGTTTCACAATTTTGTGATCGTGGATACAAGGTGCAGTTCAAGAGCCAGAAATGTGAAATCATTGACAAAAGAACACACACAGTATTACTGGTCGGTATTAGACAAGGAAGTGTGTACATAGTAAACTGGAACAGTTGTCCGAGGGACACCTGTCTACTGACTAAGAATCCTAAAGAACTTGGCTGGCTCTGGCATAGACGCCTTTGCCATCTAAACTTTAAGGTTCTTAATAAGATAGCCAGAGACTACCTTGTGGAAGGTATTCCCAATGAAGTCTACTATAAGTCACATGTATGCACGTCCTGTCAAAAAGGTAAACAGGTAAAGGGTTCTTTTAAATCTATTCCATCCCTCTCAACCAGTAGAGTTCTTGAACTTCTACATATGGACTTACATGGCCCAATAACTCCTCCAACTTTGAACGGTAGAAGGTACACACTTGTTGTGGTAGACGACTATTCTAAGTTCACTTGGGTAGTCTTCTTACACAAGAAGAGTGATACACAAACACTTTTGCCTGATCTATTGAAGAAGTTACAGGTTGAGAAGAATCAGTCAATTGTCAAGATCCGTAGTGACAAGGGTACTGAATTCATTAACTGCTATATTAAAGAATTTTGTTCTAAGCGTGGCATCCAGCACCTTACTAGTGCAGCAACGACACCACAACAAAATGGAGTAGCAGAGCGAAGGAACAGAACTCTTAAGGAGGCCTGCAGGACCATGCTGACAAAGTATAATACGCCTCAGAAATTTTGGGCAGAAGCTATCAACACTGCATGCCACTCACAAAACAGAAGTGCTATCAATAAAGCACTAGGTAAGACGCCCTATGAGGTATGGAAAGGTAGAAAACCCAGAGTTTCATATTTTCATATATTTGGATGCAAGTGTTTCATCCATAACAATGGGAAAAGCAAGTTGAATGCATTCGATGCTAAAGCAGACGAGGGGATATTCTTAGGATACTCCTCGACTAGCAAAGCATTTAGAGTATTCAACTACTCAACCCTTTGTGTGGAAGAAACACCACATGTGGTTTTCGAAGAATCTCAACAGGACGCGTCTGCCAACAAGATCAGTGAGAAAGCTACTGAGCTAACTATCGAATCTGACAAAGACTCAGAGGTATATGAATCCGTTCAAGCATATAATCCATTCATGAAAGCTCTCGAGTCAGATGACCAGAAGAAGGTGAGTGCTCAAGGTAACTCTACTAGACCAGTTGACATACCTAAACTAGTCGACTCGTCTACTCCCATTAAATCTTCTGATGATAATGATGTTGACATGCATGATGCTGTACATGATATAGATGATAGTATTATTGTTAAGAATAGAAATACATGGAAATCAGCGCATAATACTGAAAATATTATTGGTGACTCTACTGTTGGTGTTAAGACTAGACGACAACTCTTTGAGTCGCAAGAACAATCTAGTCCATCTCTGTTTTGCTGGTATTGTTTCCTCTCATCTATCGAGCCAAAAACCATTAATGAGGCATTGGCTGATAGTAATTGGATCATTGCTATGCAAGACGAGTTGAATCAGTTTGTTCGAAACGACGTCTGGGAACTTGTCGATAGACCGAAACATCATAATGTAGTTGGAACTCGATGGATTTTCAAGAATAAGAAAGATGAGAATGATGTAGTTGTCCGCAATAAGGCTAGACTAGTCGCCCAAGGCTATTCACAAGCTGAAGGCATAGATTATGATGAAACATATGCTCCTGTTGCTAGACTAGAAGCCATTCGATTGTTTCTTGCATATGCTGCTTACATGAAATTTACTGTATATCAAATGGATGTTAAAAGTGCATTTCTTAACGGTATTCTTGTGGAAGAAGTATATGTTGAACAACCCCCAGGTTTCGAAGTCAAAGGTAATCAGGTATACAAATTAAAGAAGGCCTTATATGGACTAAAGCAAGCTCCAAGAGCCTGGTACGATACTCTTTCTCAATTTCTATTAGAAAATGGTTTTACTAAAGGCAAGGTAGACAGAACCTTGTTTAGAAGACAAGAAGGGAAAGACATTTTACTCGTCCAAATTTACGTAGATGACATCATTTTTGGTTCACCTAACAAAGAGCTGAGTGAAAGTTTCTCAACACTCATGCAAAGTAAATTTGAGATGTCTATGATGGGTGAAATGAATTACTTTCTTGGACTTCAAGTAAAACAGACCCCTGAAGGGATTTTCATAAATCAAGCAAAGTATACTAGAAATCTTCTAGACAAGTATGGTATTAAGACATGCAAGTCTGCTGGCGTACCTATGCTACCTACATACAGAATGGACCCAGACGAACAAGGTAAGTGTACTGATCAAACTCATTACCGTGGTCTAATTGGTTCATTACTGTACTTGACTGCTAGTAGACCTGATATTGCATTTTCTGTTGGTGTATGTGCTCGCTTTCAAGCTAATCCAAAAGAGAGTCACATGGAAACCACTAAAAGGATTCTGAAATATTTGAAAGGAACCATCAATCGTGGTATATGGTATCCTTCAAATGATGATTTATCTCTAAGTGGCTACTCTGATTCTGATTTTGGTGGTTGTAGAATAGATAGGAAATCTACATCTGGTTCTTGTCAATTCTTAGGCACAAAACTTATTTCTTGGTTTTCGAAAAAGCAGACAAGTGTTGCTACCTCTACTACTGAAGCCGAGTACATGGCTGCAGGTAGTTGTTGTAGTCAATTATTATGGCTTATTCAACAGCTTAGAGATTATAATATTTGTGAATCAAATGTTCCTATATTCTGTGATAGTAATAGTGCCATTGCCATTACACAAAATCCTGTTCTGCACACACGTTGTAAGCATGTTGATGTGAAACACCATTTCATACGTGATCATGTAGAAAAGAAGGATATTCGCATGGAAAAGATTCATACTGAGTTTCAAAGAGCTGATATTTTCACAAAACCATTAGCTGAGGCCCGATTTCATGAATTATGCATTAGCCTAGGACTAATTGATCTTGATCCTACTAGTGTGTAGAAATGTACTAACCAGACAGGTACAGTCCTAAGAAGAAAGGAGAAATAGACAAGTTACCACAAAAGAGCAGAGCACTAGTCCACTCACGCAACAGACAGGTATACAAGGCTAGACAAGATGACCAGACAACCCGATGAGGAAGCTGGTAAAGCTGAGGGTAATACTAAGGGAATAAACATTTAAGGGGGAATCTATGATTTCTTAAATATCCTTATGTTGACCCTTATGCTAGTCAATAGTCATCTTGATCGAACCCTTGATCATTGCTTTAGATTGATATTCATTTTATTTATTGTTACTTTACTTGTACCATCAATTACATGTTGAAAGTGAGAAGATAGGTAAACGAAGTCTTTCGAAGATCAGAATAGACATGCACAGACGAAGGGGGAACTCGTCTTGTGTACTTAAGTCAACTCGTCTGATGAAGCTTGAGTCTACTCGTCTGTTCTGGATGGACTCAAACAGACAAGCTAAGTTTGTTTTACTCTACAATGCTAAGTGTTTAATCAAAACGGATTAAGGATATTATAGTAATTAGGTATTGGTAGAATTTGAAAACCCTTGAATTAGATTTATACACTCTCATTTGATGTGGTGTATACATCCAGTTCTCACTCATCTACACTAGGATAGATAAGTTCACTTCTCTGTTCTAACTAAGAAGGGGCGGATTTCAAAGTTTACAATATCAAATTACATAATACTCTCGGTTCCGTAACCGAATGCCAAAGGTCTTAACCGTCTTGATCAAAACCCAAAATTATCACATGACTTAGTCACATTTTTGTTAACTCCTTTTTCTCTCAAGAAGATTTTTCTCTCCCTATTCTCAAGCAATCCAATTACTGATTTTTTTGAGATGTCTATTCGATCTATCTTCGATCTTAGAACTAACATGCAGGTCACATTCGACCTAGGCCGGTACATCTCCGATAACAAAGTAAATGTTGAACCATTTGTGTTCTTCAAAGGCAATCACTCAGACGACGATGCTGAGATTCTGGCTAAATGCACTCGATGTGGGCTCAAACCGTATCTAGAATCATTTCCTCAAGTGGTCTTGGAGGAGGAGGTGCTAGAGTTCTATGCCAACGTCATCAGACAAGGTGATATTCTTGAATCCTTCATTGGTGAAGATCGTGTGCAAATCACTCCAGAAACGATGTTCAACCATCTACAGCTGCCCACCGGAACAATTGACATTGATAATTATGCTCTTGGACAAGAAATTCGATACTTGAGCATCTTCTGTGGCAAGAAGCTGAAACAGAAATCAGATGGCAAGTATGCTCCAGTCAAGAAGGGTGATCTTCTTAAGAAATATCGCACCTTATTGGATATTGCCAGCAAAATCTTGTTAAGTTCGACTGGTTCTCATGACTCTGTGACCTTTATGAAGGCAAGGGTTATGGCTGTCATTTTTGATGGTATCACTGAATGCAATTGGTTCAAGCTAATTGCAGATCGAATTATGTATTTTGAACGCAGTGTTCGAGTAGATGACAATACTCGGAATTGGGTGGTGTCTACTGCCGTTGGATATGGCAATAAGCTAAGTATCCTACTTCCTCTCCTTATGCCAAACAAGACGAAATGGAGTAAAGGAAAGCCGTTCCATCCTTTGAAATTTTACTTGAAAAAGGGGGCAGTGAGGAAACAAGCTGCGGCTAGGCCATCTGCACCTAGGCAAGCCAGAATTGACCCCATGGAAGCTTTGCCGTATGCTGGTGCGTCTGGTTCTTCAGAAGATGAGTCCGCTGAAGACAAGTCAATGGAAGCTGCACAAGACTCATCTAGTGCAGAAGACTCAGAGAAGACTCAGTCAGAAGAAGAGTCGACTCAAGAGCAGGAGTCGAGTGAACAAATACCTGAGATGTACACTCTCGTGAGAGTTGATTCGCCTACTCGTCCAGTCGAGTCGAGTTTACAGGTTGGTTCTTCTACTCAATCTGTTTCAATTCCTCTCTCTCTTCCATCTTCTTCAGTTCGAACCAAGGCAAGATCACACCGATCTAGGCCTAGACCTATTCCCTCAACCTCACAAGTGCTGCCAGCATATCCGCTGAGAGTCAGCCTACCCGAAAACACTCTCATATTAGATACAACTGATACTCCGACAGTTGTCACACCAAACCAAGACACATCAAAGCCCACAGAAACCACAGTCCAAAATCTATCTTTATCCTCAACAGAATATGTTGAACCTCCTTACCCATCTGCTTCAGATAAGTCGCCAGTTGCCACTGCAACGACTGAGATAGGGACCCCACCTACTCAGACCCCGTCTGAAGTTAGATTTGAATCCTTGGTATATTACCCCATGAGCCTGAGAGAAAGGAGAATCCGTTCGAAGATGAGCAGAAACTTGAAAAAGAAGCTCTCGGCTATTGAAGTCGACTATGAATCAGAACAGTTTGAGAAACTTCTAAGAGTATGCACTTGGGTGGCATTGAAGAAGTCTGGCACGGATGATCTTTTCGAAGTTATCTTAGGAAAGGGAGGCATCTCGAACTTTATGGACTGGGAAATGGAACAGAAGGAGACCAGTGGTGTTCAAGATCACTCCGAGTTATTCCCAGCTCATGCCATCACAGATCTTGCTAAGAGATTGCTACACATTTCTGATGATTTGATGTGCTCAGAATCAAAATTTGATGTAGGCATTCAAGTTTCAGATTCCGATTTTGACAATGATATGGTTATGACTGAAGTCACGCAAGTTGAAGAATTCCAGTCTACTGATCCTATGGTGGACTTAGACAATGTCTCAAATCGGTTGAGAGGCATTGTGTTCAGGTTTCAAGTTGATCATGCTAACTGTCCAAGGTCAGATTTTGCTTTTATAAATCGTTATTCTGATGATTTACTTCCATTTGAACTCTGTGGATACATGGCAAAGTTGCACGCTTTGTTAAGGAAGGACTTGGCTGAAGCTATAAGGAAGGCTGAGGAAGCTAAATTAGCTATAGTGCCTTACTGTCCGTTTCCAAGTTTGAAAGCCATAGCTGGAAGTGTGTTTCAAGATTCAGAGGTAGTAGAAGACGAGGCCGTAATTACTGCTACAGAAGGTCAATTGATTGAGGTGATATCTATTGCTGATAATGTGATCATGGAAGAAACCATTCATGCTGAAGTTGGTCAGTCATCTCAAAGATTTTCCACTGCTTCCATAGATGAGTTGAAAGCTGATTTGAAAGGTGTTATAAAATCGTCCATTGATGACTTTCTCAAATCTGATGTCAAGAGGATTCTTATTGAACAAAACAATGTCCTTGTGACAAGTTCAAAAGATTTGATAGTAGATGCAGTCAATCAGATAGATGATGAATACAGACAGCATATGTTTGAACAACTTGAAGGATTTCTTCAGGATCAAGTTGAATACTCAGAGAAGAGCTCAGTCGATTTTGCTCGCGTACTAGCTACTGAATCCAGGAAGTTGGAAAGAGTCTATAGAGCAAGAATCGAGGTTGCTGATGTTCAACGGAAGGAAGCTTATGATCAGTTAACTCAAGCTCAACAACTTATCTCTGCTATGACTGAAGAAAATAAGAAGTTACGTTTGACCGCAACACATTTTAAGAATGAGTTGAACTTGTCTACTCAAAAGCTGGAGTTGGTGGCGACCAAGCTGGACAAGTTGAGTCAAAACAATTCGCATGAGAAGCAAATTGAAAGAGCTACAAGTTAAATGAAACAAGCTATGTTTGAAGAGATGACTCGTTTCACTTCTCTTTTCTCTCTCCAGGCTACTGATGAAGCCAAAAAGGGGGAAGAGACAAAGAAGA